>OZ053300.1:39707506-41136818 GCA_964056655.1 Arabis hirsuta
CATTACAACGTGATATACAAGATAACAAAAAACAAAAAAATGTAGCACAAATTTTTTTGAAAAGAGAAATTGTCCAAAAGAGTTGCATCTCATTCTTATGCACACATTGTCAAAGGGAAAAAATGTGGAGATGCAATAGCCAAATCCCATACCCACCAATTATTTCTGGATAATTAATTAACAGTTTGCCAACTTGTTATCTTTATTTTTCAACAGGCTTTAAAAGATCTTCAAGATTCGGGCAAGAAAAACGATTTTGAAGACCAAAAGAGAATAAATAAACCCCTTTTTAATTGAAAAAATGTCCCATTTTGCACTTTCAAATATACCCAATTTGCTTTATGTAGAAAATACAGATAGATAATAATATATTACCTTTATTTTCTTACCTCATTGCTTATGTAATCTAAGACAACCGGAGGAAAGTCTCTGCAGACCAAAAAACTCCACTCTTATAATATTTTCCCAATTTTATAAGACAACAATTAAATTAAGCCAAACAAATCCATGGGAGAGATCAAAGTTTATTAAATAAACAAAAACTTGCAAAGTCAATAAAATCACCAATGAACATCACATTATTCCATATCCATTTCCTAAGATGTGAGTACATGGTAACATAAGGAACAAACCAATTATATCCAAAATTCAAAGATCAAAACTTTCTAGCTTTATCTGTGTATCCAAAGTTTGAAACTTCTTTCTATGTATTCACAAGAATAAGAAAGAAGGAATCATATTCGAAACTCGTCCTACATTACCTAACCACATGTACTGTCTATGCCTCAAACCATTAACATCAGAAAAGTATCAGTAGCTTCAAAGAAAGTCAGCTTCCAGCTAATAACGGCTAGACCGCCTCACGAACTTAGGCCAGTCGATATGAATCTGAAATCTTCTTATATTGCGCCATGAACATCTTTTTCCCCTTCTGCAAAATCTATGTCCCGTATGTCAACATCCTGGAACCTGGGACAGTCTAAATCCATAGCACTGCTCTCTATTTCGCTCGGCTGCATGATAGGATATCCACAATCGACTCCAGGATTAGCAGTCTCCATGTGATTGAGACTCCCGAGTAATTTAGCATCTGGAAACTGCATCTGGTATGTGAAATTTGACGGTCTATTAACTTGATCCTGCGTTGTCTCTTGACGAATCACATTATTCTCGCCTAATATACCTAACAGCTCATCAACATCAAACACTTCATCCATACCTAAGTCCCATGGTTCTTGTTCAATGCCATTTCCCACTACCCACTCATCTAACGTCTCCTTTTTCGGGTCCAGTCCAATTCCAAAAGCATCAGCTGAGTTAATTTCCCTCGCTTCCTCTTTTACTTCCACCTCCTCTTTAATACACTGAGAACTATTTAAGGGAACATATTCATCGCTACAATCCTCTAGTTTCACCTTAGCAAACCCAGTTCTCACATTTGCATCCTCAAGTGCACAAACTTCAGATTCGTCTGAAAAGTTAGTAACCGAGCCAGACACGGTGGCAGCAGTAGAAGAAGTGCCATTCGTGATGTCAGGAAGATTGAGCCGGGCAGATTGACCGTGAATAGCTTTTGCAGCCTCGTCATAAGCCAATGCAGCATCATAAGCACTAGGGAAAGTACCCAGCCATAACCTACTACCACGACCTGGCTCACGTATCTCAGCGACCCATTTACCCCATGTTCTCTGTCTAACTCCTCTGTAGTTACAATTCCCATTTTCAGGTCCTCCTTTACCTCTCATACAACCCTTCCTCGAACCTTTCGCAGGAGCTTTTCGAATCGGCTTAGTACCATCACCATCGTCGCAAGAAACAGACCCGGTCTGCTCATTGTACTCTCTCCATTTCCTCAGAGTCTCAGCTACCTTGGCACTTTCTCGCGACTTCCGTTTCCTAGTAGAATCAAATGGCATAGAAGCAAGATTAGCAACCTGCTCAACAGCTCCCATTTCTCTTTTCCGGTTCTTCTCACAAATTTAAAGCAACACACTTTACTATACTCCGAATCGAAAATCTTAAAACCTCTTGAACGTAATCACATTGAAGTAGCTACAAGGAGATTAATTTCACAATCTGCAGCAAGACAGCGAGCAAAAACGATTCCATCACCAACAAAACTAGAACAGAGCAAACTCAGAAACTGGAAAAAAATGACCTCTCAAGTAAAGAATCTAACTTCTACTTCTTCAGGGAAGAAACCAAATTCGCATTTTATCAGATACCTCAATCCAAAGAGACAAATTTTTGCCCAAAATCAATCAATTAGTTACCGAAAAAACCCCTAAAACCCTAAATCGAAACCCGCGAGCTTCCACATATTACACAAATCCTATAGAAACCAAAAAACTAAAATCTCCACACTCAGAAATCACATCTAGATGAAGATTAAACCGAAACAAGGACCGATTTTAGAAAGGAGAGAGAAAAAAAAAAAAAAAAAAGCGTAAAATGTTGCAAACAAACCTGACAACAATATCCGACGGCATGTAAGAAAAGTACTCGACCAAAGAAGATTTTCCAACTAAACTTCCGTCTGAAGCAAGAACAAGAACGAGATTTTGTAGAAGATTTGTAGTAGTAGCAGCAAAGACGATAGCTTTTTCTTTGTTTGTAAGCAGAGAGATTTAACAAACAAAACAAAAAAAGTTTGTGATTGTAGAAGGAGAAGCGTATTTATATATTAAAGTGTTTTAATGAGATATTTCAGATATTTTGTTGATGACGTGGCGCTCGAACGTTCGAGATTTTGATTTCGGCTTTGGATCCAGCCCTTTTTTTTTTTTTTTTTTTTGCTTTGGGCCTAAGTTATATATTCCATTTAATATCTTTGTTGACTAGTTTACCCTCAGCTTTTGTGTAATTACGCTTTATGCCACTCTTTGGATAAGTTTGCTTTGACTTGACTAGTCAAAAATTCAAGTCAATGTTTTTAGAAATCAGGCTTTGGTGTCCATAGTATTACAATTTTAAGTGTGTATCGATAAACTTTTTTTAATAACTTTCATCGTTGATAGTATATGCATGTATCAGTGGTATATTAACCAATATATACAAAATTAAGATTATGATTTGTAAAATTTGATATCTATGTAAATAAAACCATAACCAAAATTTGTTGTAGTTTGTCATGTTATATATAACTTGAATTTATATGTTTAGATAAGGTTTCTATCTTATACAACTTCTACGAGTACAAACTTAATAGTTAATATGCAGAACCTCAAAATATAAAGCAGTTGGACCATAAATGTTATAATTTTTTTGAAAATGGTTTTTCCTTGTCAACTTCTTATTTAGTATGGTCTGATAACAGTACAGATCCTTTGCTTTCATCATGAATCAGTGCTTGAGAAATGAAATGTTTGACTAACATTATAACAACAAAAAAAACGTTTTGTACATACAACATTTGGAATTAGAATAATCCAAGAAACAGAGAAATCAACTAACCATTAAATCTCTCCATGCATAGAAGTCTCATATAAGCTCTTGAAACTGAAAAATGAACGTCAATTGGATATCTTCGATAAATAATTGTGTACACTTAAATGGAGTGACGAGAAAGAATACCTTTGCGTCCAGTGAATGTCGAGAAACTAATGAAGAAGCAGCAAAATTCCCAAGATAATCTTCCATTCATGTTTTGTACAATTGCAAAGTGACCTGTTTGCTAGCCTATTAGTCTTGAGAAGAAAATTGAATTTGCCATCTGATAGTTTAATATTTAAAAGAAAGATGTTTGTTAAAACTCATGTTTCCATAGTTGATATGATTATCATAACATCATCATGACGAAGCTTACAATCACCCCAAGACCAACTCTTAAAAAATTAACCGTCAAATCTCCATGAGGTTTTGTAACAGTCCTGAGTTTTGACACTCGATATAAAAATCGAAATTCTCATCCATTTCATAACTGACAGCAAGGAGGCTATGATACTGATTTGTTGGGATTTGTGGCCATCGATTTTGTGGTTTGGGACAATGGGAATAATGACAGTTAGAGGTTAAATGTAGCGATGTTCAATGATATAGAGGTCAAATGCTTCACGATCACCTGGGAACGGAGAGAAATGGACCACACGATAAGAACGAATCACCCTTCGGGCCCAATGAGTCGGGAAGCCAGCAGCTTGCACGATACCAAAGGAAGCAAAGATGTGAAACTGCCTAAACACTTCAGGGGATGCTTTTACAGCTATTGAACCGTGAAGCAAGAAATATCCTCTGACAGTTTGAAGGCCAGTATGTTCTCCACGGAGAAGTGAGAGAGTAGCACTAAGAGAGGCAAAACCAAATGACCTAATGTTCTCAACCGCATTAGGGAACGGATAAGACATATTCGCAAGTAATAGGAGGTTGTTCCTATGAACAAATTTATTGTATTAATAAACCATCTTAGATAACATAAAGCAATAACGTTGTGACCAGCAAACTATCTTAAACAAAAACAAGGATACAAACATATAGCACAAGAATAATGAACACATCTTCACTCATGCCAAAGGTCACTTCAAAATAAAGTGTGTATTATGTCATTTATTTTATTAGTTTACATCATTTTTTGATTTACACAACTAAAATTATATCATTTTTTTGAGTGCTCTAAAAATGGTGACTCTAATATTTTGTATCAATAAAAAGGACCGACGGCAAATTTTTTATCATTTATTATAATTGATGTTAATATGTGTCGCCTATTAAAAATGATGTTAAAACTTACATCAGTTTGTATAAATGATGTCAAATATTTGTTTCAGTTATAACAAGTGATACTGAAATATCATATCATTTATTTAGTTGATTTTATAATTACATCAGTTATAAATAAGTGATGCAAAACTATTAGCTGTTTACGTAAATGTTTCTAATTAATATTTACGTTTTTATTGCATTAAGTCATTAACCTTTTGTATTGCATCACTTAATATATCATTGGTGATTTTTTTACATGTTGTTTGTAAAATGATAAAAAAAATTAAAATGATAAAAAAATATTAAATATTAATATTAAAAAAAAAGAAATTAAATTACAATAATAATAAGGGGTTTTTTGAAAAATACCTTATTTATGTTTTTAAATTTGAAAAATATAACTCTTTTATTCTTTTTTGAAAACTAACTCTTTTTAGAGGTGAAAAGACTATTTTATCATGATTTGAATTAAAAATTATATATAATAATAAATAATAATTAAAATTCGTATTTATATTATTACTATTTATTTTATTGTTATTTAAGATAAAGATGGTTTATTGATTTAAATTTATCGTTAAGATTAAAAGATAAATTTAACAAAAATGAAAATTAAATCAAAAGATCACAATCATGAATGAAGAACAATAATTATAGAACGTTGAACACAACACATAAAAAAGTACAACACATAAAAAAGTACAAAAGCATAAAGATATGAGAAAGATGAGTAGTCGCTACATTGGATACGATGGCAATAAAAAATATAAATTATGGTTCATACGATGACCAAAAACCGAATTGGCAAAATTGATCAACGATTTAAGGGTAGATGACAAATGAACATTCACATTCAAGATAAAAGTTTGATGAAACCCAATTTTGTTAATTATTTTCAAACTAATCGATTTTGTCAATTTGATTGATTTATATGAACCATACTGTTGTTTATTTTGAGCACAATTTCCATTGTCAACCAAAAAATTGGTTTGTGGTAAAATGTGATTGGTTGCAATATTGAAACGAAAATAGCAATTATAAACGTGTAAACTTATGGAATTAAAAGCGTTAGGCTTAAGGGATATTCTCGGGAAATCATAGATTATGAATCAGACATTTATTCAGGCAACAATTCAGCGCGATCTTAAACTCAAACATAATTGTATAACCAATCCACTGTCGTGGCATCAGAGACTTTATCTAACAATCTAGAATTCTAAACTGTCGTTTGAACCTAGAATTGTACACAAGCATTAACAAACTGGTTTGATATGTTCACAAATTGCCTTAACATCAGCTTTCGTTGGCTAAGGACAATTTGCTCATCTACGTTCTTTCGGGCGTTTAATCCAACACTTTTGGTGTGCTAAACATCCTAACATCAAGAACTAGGTGATCAAGCTAATTCAAGCATTAAGAACAACAATAGATGAAGACAAGTACAAATCCCTATTTATGTATAATTCAATGATCCATGAATTCCTGTGAAGTTGAATGGCGTGACACGTATCTGGAAAACAAACTGCTTCCCAGCTAGTGCTTGAAGACAGTTTGGTAAACCATGGCCATTCGTGCCTTCACCCTATCGTTGGTCAGCGGCATAGTTAGTATTTGCATTGTTAGTTAGTCTTATGAGGTTGACTTTAGGAAATCAGTTACCTCCTCAAGTGCCAGAGTTGCTGCTGATTTGTTAGTTAGCTTTGTCATTTCGCTGTCAAATACCACAAATGTGGCTGGGTGTTGACCATCATGAACAGCAAGTTCGACGCGGTACCTGTGGAAGAGAGGTTCAAAATACGTTAAAAATTGTTTGGTTATACTTTACTTGATGTTGAAGACTTGTTAGTTGTTTGACCAAAAGCATGCAAGTTAAGCATATTAAGAACAAAGAAGGTAAGAGTGAGGCACATGGGGTGAAACGTTTATTGTTGTTATGTAATTGACGATGTAAATGATGGGGAGATGTTTTAAGTAATGGTTGGGTAAGCGATTATTATACCTGAGAATTCCTGTTGCAGTTTGTGAAACACATGTGGTGCAACGTAGAGATGTCCCACGTTTGTCTAACTTCCTGCTACACCCACCACATGAGACATAGGACCAACCATTTCTTTGCAGCACTCCAACGACACTGGCTTTGCAGAGGAAATCAGCTTCTTGTGTCTGTTTGGACATAGGAAATTGATGTTAGGGGTATATTGACTTGTTTAGAGCAGATTGAAGGTGGCGAGAAGAGCACGATACCTGTTCATTCGTTTGAGAGAGGTAGGTGTACAGTTCTTCAATTGTAACCACCTCTTTCTTCTGAACTCCAGCCGCTGTTTCAGCTCTTGCGAATGGTTCGATGGCATCAATTCCCAAGCTGTATGGAGGGAAGATTAGTGAGATGCTGTGTCCAGTAGTTGTGGTGATGTGATGTACTTTTATGTAATATGTAAGTAGTATGTAAGTAGCTTTACCTTCTCGTGAACTGCGCAATAGCATGAATCGTCGTGTCGAAGAAGAATCTGGTGGCAGGTGTGGAGTTAAGGTATAGGTTACCTGATGAGTTGGGGGGAAAAGAGCAGAGGTTAATATGGAGTGAAAAAAAAACAGAGGTTAGTATTATCTTTGGAATTGTATTTTTCATGTTTGTTAAAGACCCTTGAAGAGTACGCCTGAGGACGATGTACTTCCAAACAGCTTTGGGTTAACTATGGTGACAATCATCACTGAGTGCATGGTTCCGCTTGAGCTAAGATGAGCACGGAAAGTTGCCGCTGCGTCATCCCATAGAGAAAGGTAGACGGTCACAGATCTGCCAAGATAGGTCTACGAATGTGAGGATGTAGTGGAAGACATATATTATTGGACAATGGTGGGTTGTAGAGAGTAATATGGGCTTACGTATCGAGCAGGAATCGGACAACCAATCGCTGTTTGGAAGTAGCATCATCAAGGTGGGACCCTTGGACGAAGCGGATTTGGCCAACAACATCTGCGGAGGGTGTTATTGTTAGCGGTAGATTTGTATGCTTAATGGTGAAACATTAGAGGTGGAGATGGTGGGTAGAGAAAATCACCAGGGAGTTCGAGGTTGGTGTTAGCCAGGGCTTGGAGGTGGTTGATTTTGCGGAGCATGAATTTCTCCTTGTGAATTGTTGGGGCAGCATCAGGTAGTTCAACAATTGTTGTGGTTGGGAGGAAGCGAATGACGAAGGGATGGTCAGTGATCTTGTAAAGATTGGTGCACCGTCCCACTTCGAAGGTGCCAAGGTTGAAAATGGCCCCTTCTTGTAACTCATGGCGGAATTGAGTAGCACATGAAGCGGGAATGAAGCAGTGGATCACCGAGTTCTGGAGAACAAAGAAAGAAGAGATTATGGTTAATGTGTAGTCTATGTATTAAGATACGGGTAAAGTTTGTCGGAGGTGTTACCTTCTCATCGAGGAGGAGGAAGACGATTCCCATGAATTCGCCATTCTTCTTGACGTTGCGAGCATCCCAAAAACGGAGGAGACGACCAACAACCTGTTGGGTTGAACGACCAAGACGTAACTCATCAAAGGTAGCGTAGTTAGGCTGGGAAGGGATTGCAACAAGATTAAGTTGAGACATTCTGAAAGAGATTGAGAGCAGAAGAGATTTTGAACGACGATAAGGTAAACAATTGGAAGGTTTCTGAGAGTTGAAAGGTTTATGAGAGGTGGGAGTGCTGATCTGGTATGAAGTGAGGTCAATTTATAGTTTTTTTCACTGTGGACGCTGAAACGGCCGGATGAAGACATTCAAATCGGAAGAGGAAGGTTGAAGGTAGGGGCGAGTGAATGTTGGAGAGGATTGAAGGTAGTAGTTAATGAGAGGGGGTGGAGTGGTGGGGGGGGGTTTTAAATGGCCTATAACGGCTGATGATTGAAGACGCGAAGGAGATTGATGAAGAGAGGTAACGGCTGATGATTGAGATCGTAATAGGGTTCGTAGAGTAGTCGTTGGGTGGATTGAAGAAGCGAAGGAAATTGATGATGAGAGGGCCAGATTTGGTGTATTAGATTGGGCCTTATATAATCGATTATATGGGCCAATATGTTACCAATTTTGAAGATTGGTTAAACTCAGCCGAAACCTTCAAAAGAATTAGAGGAAGTTTAGCAAATCACAGAGTTTCAAGGTTCTGTCTGAATCAATATACACAAACCACAAAACAGAGAAGAGAAGTAGGTATGTGATGCTACCTGATGCGATTTATCTTTAGGTTTAGATGGTTCAGATCTAACCTTTGCATGTCGAATTGAAACATTCATCTAATAAAATCATTCGCCGATCCCAAACTTAGTTACCTCGCATTCAAGCTCACCAATTCTTTCAGGGTATTCTCCTTTAATCCTTGTTGTTGCTATAACCTACACAATTCGACATGAGAATTGATTATTTTATGAACTACTAATCCCAAAGCTACAAACTTTGAGACAACATGAAAGTAACAAAGTGGTAAGGCAACAGATGGGCAGCCACAGACACAGAGAAAATCAGAACCAGTTTCCGATCGTGAGGATGATTGAACCGAGAAGTTGAGCCAAACCTACAAAAACCAGTCCGTATGTAATAAGAACAATCTGGCTCTCCAGGCCGCTTAGGGAACGACCCATCACCAACCATTGTTTCTTCTGACCCCAAATTCATTTGCCACATTGCATCTAAATTCAGAAATCAGAAACATGAGAGAGGGAAAACAAAAAAAAGGTTTGTACTTTGGTTTAGCAACGGGGAAAAAGAAGTACCTCCCCGGGAAATGGGAACTCTGGAATCAAAATCCATGGAGATGAAGAAGAAGAAGAAGAAGAATGGATGCGTTGGTGATTATAAGCCCATAAGAGACCATGATTCTCACTCGAGAGATTTCTCCTCTCCGGAGTCGTCTTCTTCCTCGAGAGTTTTGAGGAAATGGCAATGGAGGAAGACATAGAGAATTTTCTAGAGAGATAGGGAGGAAGTAAAGCGTTCTCTTCTCCCCTCCACACAAAAATTAAAAAAAATGAGGTTCGAGTAAGAGGAAAAATAATAAAATATCTCAAAATCTCACAATCTATTATATAACGTGGCAGCAGATTCGGATTGACATGTTTATTATTTTGAATTGTGAGATTTTGGTGAATATAGCAAAATATTACACGAATATGTCACTAAACCAGTTATCCCAATCTTTTCGCAAGGCTTCACAATCTGAAGATTTGCACACTATTGGTATTAAAAGTAGGACCCAGGATAATGCACAATTTGCTGATGTGGATAGTCTCAATGGAGAGAAAAGAGCCTCATTATATAATAGATTGTATCAATTTTATTAAAGTGATGTGAAATTGTTTATTATCAACATCAATTATTATAATTGATACTAAATCATGTATATTTATCTCATTTATAAATAAGTAATTTAAAATAGTATCACTCAGTTTTGTGATATGATTTAAGTGATACAATCCACTCTTTTTTTTTCTAGTGGGTTAATATTTAAAGCGGGATAAATAAAGGTATACCTTGGCGCAGTATCAAACATTATTTCTCATAATGTCGAGAATATGATTCATCCACTTCGGGAATCACTTTCTGCTCAATTAACTAGTAATTCCACACCACTTCTTGTCTTTTTCTTTATTCCATTTTATTTCACTTATTTTTCCAAATTCGTTTTGTAATTGAGACACGAGTTAGTTAATCTAAAATGATGCATAGAAGACACTGAATCTAGATCTTATCTCAAGTTTAAATACAATTGAACGTAAAAGAATAATGACATCTATCAATAAATCCGATCACAATCACCATAGTAAACAAAATCAACTTAGGCTAAGTTTCTTCTTTTAGAAATGCAATATTCATCATGTGGTTGAACTCTCGATTTGACTCAGCCTATCTTACGCCAAAACAAATATTTTGTTTATATGATCACTTAGGCTTACTTATGGAATTAAATAGAATTTTAGCTCAACAACCATTCAACACATCAAATTCATTCCCTTGGTCAAACACAACTTTACGAAATATCGAATGAATGTTCAATTAAGCATAAAGAAAAACGAAAAACCAAATTTCATGATACTCTTAGGCTAAGCACTGATTTGGTACTATAATGTCAAAAGAATACATCAATAATCGAGAAAAATAAGGTCCAACTCAGGAGTATAGGACCCGGTTTAATCTATAACCAACAAAAAACAATTGAATATAACATGAAAACTATTGTGTTTTTTTAATGTTACAAAGATATCTTATAACCCCCAACACACGGGCAAATCAGCCGGAGGCTCCTCCATTTTCTCTAATAGTCCATTGCCGTTCTCAACCAAGAAAGCCATGGCTAGTCCCCAAGATATGTGTACATCTAGATGACAATGCATGATCCAAATCCCTGTTTTCAATCATTTGTAGACATAGTTAATTTTTATTCAATACCAATAATCAATTAGTAATAAATTGTAAAATATAATTAAAGGGTTTATCAAATAAAATAGGAGTGTTCAATATGGATACGCCCGTTCCATAAAACCAAATCGTACGTAGTATGGTTTAAATAGATTCTTTTTTTTTTTTTTCTATATATGAGTTTTGTTTTGAAACATATATATATATGAAAATATGGTAACAATTTTTATTTTATTTTTTGGTCAAAATATGGTAATAAACTTTTTACTTTTAAGCTTCAAGAATTCATAAAAAAAAAAACCCCCCTAAATTGAAATCCGAACTAAATACTCCGATCCAAGAATTAAACTTTTAACAAAAATAATTTACAATATAATGTTGGTTTACCTGGGTTGTCTGCGACGAATCTGATGACGGCCCAACCATTAACAGGTACACCAACGGTGTTTCTAAGAGGCGGATCTTCAAGATTAAATTTCGCGGTATCTTTCTTGGGGTTGAAGTTACCAAAACCCTCGGCGATAATGTAGAAATCATAACCATGCAGATGAATGGGATGATTTTCCGGAGTTACTATACCGGTATCCTGAAGAACAATCTGAACCCTTGATCCATACTTGAGCTTGTATAGCTTAGTTCCTCTCGAAGGTTGGTAAAGAGACCGGCTTATGTTGCTACTCGTGTAATCAAATTTCACCGGAGGTTTCGCCGGAAAATCGGTCGTGAAAACTCCGGGGATATTATGGTGGTGAGCTTGAAGAAGAGAGTAATTACTTGGGAGAGCAAACGAAACATTGTTCATCGATGAAGTGAAACGTGTACCATTAGGACCTTGACATCTTCTTGATCTGAAATTCTTAGGACAGTTATTGAGACCAAGTCCTACGGTTACAAAGAGATTCTCATCGATTTCTGTCGGAACCTCGGCTCGTTTTAGTGATCGGAAGCTTTGGCTAAAACGTGTGACTGTGTTTGTGTCGTTGTAGGCAGGAAGGAGAGGCATGATTGGTTTGACGGAAATACCCTTATTAGTTCCACCGCCTCCGCCGCAACAAGGGGCGGATTTGTATTGGAGGATCGCGGTTGTGGTTGTGTTACCAAACGGTGCGTTTTGAGCGCTTTGGTAAGCTCTTGCGGCCATGTAATAACGGTTTGGTGGTTGGTCACCGGTTATGAGAACGTCGGTGGTTTGGCCGGGGCCGAGAACCACGACGTTTGTGGTGAAGGGTTTTAGGTATGACGCGTCAGCTCCTACCACCGTGAGCTTGTGGTTAGCCACCGTGAAGAATAGTGGTTGATTCATTGCGGAGTTTATTACTCGTAGTAGTATAGTCTCACCAACATTTATTGGTACTATTGTCGTATCTGTAACCAAAAAAAAATGATATGATAAAATTAATATATTTTTTATTTTGGGGTGATGCTTTTGTTGGTTTTGCCTATTTGAATAAAATATACCAAATTTCAGTTATGACAGTTGGGAGAAAAAAACCGGAAAAGAAATATGAATATAGACCATTTTTTTTTTTTTTTGGACAATTGATATAAGTAAAATTAATTAAAAGTACCTTTAGAAGAACATTTATATAGATCGCCAGGTTGACCATTGATGGTGTAAGCATCGGAGATATTTGGAGCTCCTCCGGTTCGTATAGATTCTCTCAATACATCAACCGGATTTGCATCCCACCATTCACCTTAAACAATCATAAAATTACCAAAATCAAAAATTATTCAACTATATAATATTGAATATTTATTAACCATATGATTATTGTCTTATTGAATTTAATTGAATTTTTACCGAGAAGAAGTGGGACGTTGCGGTGCGGGTTTGGGAATGGGTAAGACGAACCAGCCCGAGGAAGGACAAGAAGTGAACCGTAGACAGTGGCTCTAAGCCACGAACTATGAGCATGCCACCAAAGTGTTCCTTCTTGTCCTTGAATTGTAAACCGGTACGTGTAACTTGATCCCGGTCTGATTGGACATTGAGTCACAAATTCCGGTCCATCAGCCCAACCGGTTCTCATTTGCCTCACACCATGCCTGTAAGTATCAAACCGTTTAATACCAGTAAACCAACGACGCATTGATAATGGCATGCACGTGAGTGTGGTTTAGTCGTATTTCTTACCAGTGGATTGTGATGTTGTACCGGGCCCGGTTAATAACTTTGACAACGAGAGTATCACCGTTGTTAACTACAAGTGTTGGACCGGGAAACATACCATTGACCGTAATACTATTATGTGTTTCACATAGTCTCTTCACCTTCGTTGCTTGTATCTGCATATGCATATATACATATGATTATTATGATTCTATACGTAAACACTTACATTTTGTTTAAAAACGTTTCAAATAATTGAAAATGCGAACGTACGATGAACTCGTGGTGGTGTGCTTTGTTAGCTTCTGCCATGGAAGTGAAGAGAAGAAGGACCGTGAAAGAGATGAAACAAAGGAAGCTCTTGATGATATCCATTGTTTGAGATTTCTATGAACTTCTTGTGTATCAAAAAAAAGAAGAGAGAAATGTGTTGTGTTGGGAATTAGAGTGGAGGTTATATAGAGAGACAAGGACAATACATTTTTCGAAAACTTGGTGAATAGTTTTCTTTAGTTTATTTGCGTTTTTTCATTTTTTATTTATGAGAAAAATGTTGTTTTATGTGGTTGGAAGATTAGGTTTTGATTTAATTGAAGGCCAAAACTTGGTTCAACGTAACACTAGAAGAGTAGTTGCACCCACTGGGGCCTAGAAGAAAACTAAAAATGATCACCGAGTTAAAATAAAAATGGATATGTGATTACGTCTCTTGAGTTCTTGATTAACACGCTTTTTCTATTGACTTTAGATGTAATATACCATAATTGCCATAAACATAGTACACATCAATTATATTAAAAGAATTTTGTTTTGGAGCCCCATTAAATGGAACAAAATTATATACAGATGTGTACAATGAGTTGCCAACAAAATTTTAAGTACGCAATTTTGTTGTGAACTCTATCTAAATACCAAACTCATGCAATTAACATGCATGCAGCATGCACCAATATATATTTAGTACTGTCAAATGGAATTTGTATTTGTTCTCTAAGATTGGACATTTTTAATTGGCTCTATCTCTAATAAAGTTTGGGGGATTAAATCGTTTTAAATTTGGATATATTATGAGCGTTATGCTTTCACATGTAATCATGTATCCACTATCAAGATAATGGAAAATTAATAATTATGTTAGTCTTTTTCGTTACTGGTTAGATTCTTTGCCTTCTTTTTTTGTTTTATATATAAACCGGTTACAACGATAAACGGTTTTGAAAATAGATTACACCGAGTGTAAAGATAAAATCATAACAAATGAAACTAGATAATAAATCGAGTACTTCACTTCGATTTAGTAGAGATGTTTCTTTGAAAAATCGTTTTAGACACAACCACCTTTACCACGTCCACGATTTGCACGTCGAACCGATTCGAAGGGCAATAGCATCTCTTTAGCCTTTCCTGATAGTTTAACCGATCTTTCTCCAAAGATTTTTTTGCCAGATAGAGTCAATAGATCGATGTTGTCAATAAATCCATCTCCTTAGATTCTTTGCTTTGAACTCTGCTTAAAAAACAAATTCATGCTCATACAATTAGCTATTGCATGTATACTAATATATAATATTACAATTTATTTTGTGTTTATATTCTCCAAGATAAGACATTTTTGGCATTATCCTCGTACATAAGGCTGATCAGATGGGTCCTGGATCGGATCATTCTGACAATGGATTTATATATCGTCGTATCGACTTACAATATTTGATACATGAATTTGAATATAGGTGGTGACAGACGGATGACACTAGGACCCGATTTTGGTCTTGATTCGATGTTGGTCTTGATTTTTAAACCATAATTAAGCAAAACGTGTATAAAGTATAAACATAATTTAGAAGTATTGTTTCTTTAATGTTTATGTGGCCACCTACATTCAACACTATAATACCTAAACAAAGACGGATTGGATCAATCGCATGTCTAAGTCATAACTGTATATTGCTCTTTTTGTCATTTCAATTTTTTTATAACAGTCTTTAAATTCTTTTAATCTAGTTTAAATATAGCTAATACAACTGTCAGCTGAATCAGCTGATTGAATCGAAAAAATATTTTACATAAGATTTAAGGTCGAGTAAAAGGTTAAATATGTTTATTGAGAAGTTTATAGTTATAGTTCAAAGTATAAAACGGAAAATGAAACTCCAAGGATCAATGAAATGAGGAAAAAAAAAAAGGAACTCTTCATTCTTCTTGTCTTTATGTGTTTGGTTTATTAATAAAAATATATTTTCGCTTGATATGGTTATCATCAAATCCTACAATATTAGTTTATGATTTTTCTACGTTTAGTCGATCTTCCAATATATTAATATTAGACATCTAGATTTTTTTACGAAGACGTATGAATATATTCTAAATACATCAATTATGGTCAGAACTTATACTTAGTCCGTAAGAATTTTTCAGAAAGGCAACCAAGCTCTGAAGAAGTATCATCCATTTAAGGGTTTAGGTGGCTTGTCCGTAACAGTTTTGACCCTTCCATTTGAATTTGCAAAATTTCATTGTTGTTTTCATACTTAAAAAAAAAACGACATAACATAAGGTCAACTTTCACTGCGAAGCTTAATTTGCCTCTTTTTAGGTTTACTTGTTCGATGAACAAATAAATCAACTGTAGTGAAAACCAGTATATAAGAGATTTATGGAGTGGTGGGGTGAGGAATAAAGCATGCAAGTGTTAGTTGCAATTTGGAACAAAATAATATTTTTAAATGTTTATCAACATTCACATTTGTAGCGAGGAAATTTTGGTTTCTTTGCGTACATCATTGCATAAAAAGATTCATACATTATAACGCAAAAATAAGATTTGGTTTTAAAAAACGAAAACAAAAATATTGGCTTGAAGCTTAAGTAAAAATGATTTGTTTTTGTTAGTGTTGAAAAAGGAAAACTGATTTGACGTAAACAAGATGATTCGTCCAACGATTTACAACATGTAGATAACAATAACACCTTTTCTTTAACCGAATCTAGGTAGCTCCACACCTACATGTTGTAAATCGAAAAACATGTAATCGAAAAGTGATTGCCAATTATATAAATATTTGTTATCGAAAAACACATTTGTGTAAGAGCACATTTGAAATCATATTCAACAAATTGATCGTTTTTCAAATGCCAAATGTTTGTGTTTACATTTATGTAAAAGAAAACACAACATGTAAAAGAAAAAACGATTAATGTAAGTTTCAATTCAAGAAATCCAACTACAAAAAAAGAAAGGTTGGAAAATCTTCAACAATTTATTTTCATTTTGTGATAACTTTTTATCTTAAAAGATTTAGATAATACTTTTGTATAGTCAAACCTGTGTATCCTTGCGTAAATATCTTTAACAATAACAATCCGAAGGTAATAAAATTGGGAAAAAGTTAACATCATGTTGTTAAGAAAGGAGAAGAAATAGTACATATGAGAAGAATATTATAGATTGGGGAACAAGAAATTAGTAATTATGTTTGGTGAAGTTACTTAGTGTCCTCTTCTTTGGAATCTCTAATCTATGTGCTTAATCTTTGAAAATGACATCATTTGGTTAGAAACTATAGCCGTAACTTATAGATAGCAACGTAAAATTGACCTCGCATCTGCAATTAAGTTCAAAGTCAACATGCTTTACTTGTCTCCATTTTGTGTTTCTCTGATAATTATACCACTTTTATATAATTGTTATATATCTAAATGATTTGAGAAACCAAAGAATGATTCGTTTGGTTATTGTCCTAAGAGGAAATGAAAAAAAAAAGAAGAAAAAAACTTATGTTCTTTGAATGAAATTGTATTTTTAAAAAGTGATGGTAGCATGAACAACTTTTAAAACTTCTTGATTAATTGTATATATAGCATGTAAACTGGTTTAATTTCATTAGTCAAAAGTGGGTGCGAACCGTAAACTAGGTTCACATTATTTTGTTTGTCGAATTGTCTATCCTCTCGTTACAAGTGGATAATATTCTTTACACTAAACGAGGAAAAACTTGTTTTCTTTCGGTTTAATGGTTAATACTACCTAATTCTTCTTTTTATCTCACCAAGAGTTAAAGAGTCCATGGAAAAGATTTCACAAGACAAAAATCATTCAACGAATATCTCATCTAATGAAGATTGAGAATCCGGTCACCTATAAAAAAATCCAAGGAAGAAAGCAAATCAGTGACTTTGACCCTCCAAAAAAACAATTTCGGTGACCAAATAACTATTAGATCATTTTGAAGAATCCAAAATGAATAATACACTGAAATAATATTATTTTTTTGGTAATTTTTTTTAATACAAATTCTAACTTATTAAGAAGTTTGAGTTTTCAACTTGGGTTCTTGTTCTTTTTGCTATGGTTTTGTTTGTTTTATAGTAGATTGCGATATTGACTAACGATACATTTTTGTAATCGCTAACTATCAACAAAGAAGATCAAATCTTGTTGTAATCGACAACATATTTCAAGATATGTTTCGACAACTTGCCGCCAGTTTCAGAACGAACACAATTGAAACGTTGAAATCTATCGCTATGGCTGGCGACTGCAAAATGGACTGCAAAAATGATCTTTAACGTATATTAAGTCAGAGTTGGCGTAAAAAAAACATCGTATTCCCCAAAACTAGATCCGCTTGTCCTACAATTCTTTCGTGTGGTTTCGCAAATTTGCTAGAGAGAGAACTCTTCCTAAGGTTTTATCATATAGTAAAAGTATTTATGATACTAGGCCATCAAAAACAAATGTCATGGATAAAAAAAGATCAAAGTTTGACATGGAACACAACACCATATCCAATGTATTAGAATGTATCAGATTCAGTGCAAAATTGGTAACCAAGCACATAGATTATTTAGTCTAAAGATGCTCAACTAATGTGCTGGGTGAATCTTACACCAGTGTCTATCCTTCACAAACCATTATGATCAAGCAAGAACAAGCAAGAGACGATACGAAAGAAAGACATAGATAGATTACATAACAATGCAATCTAAACTCTTGTATCACTAACAAGATACATCAGTAAAAGCCTTGCTAAAATGCATAAGAACTCAAAAACCACAGTTTTGTGATGAGAGCAACAACAAGAGATCAAACTGGTTTTAAGGTAAAACTCGTTCTTACAATGTTGGCAATAACAGTGAAGGATCATCTCCAAATTCCTCAATCATTGTGAAGAATAATACAACATAACAAAAACGTAATCTTTTAGATCCAAACTCTTTCATAACGAATCTATACTACCCAAAAAAAAAAACCCTAAAACCAGTTCCAGAGACAGAGTTTTAACCACCACCAAAACCCATCTCTCAAACACGTCCTGCAACAACAGAAGCAGCAGCAGAAGTAGCAGCAGAATTACCGATGAAAGAAAGTAATCCAGCATTAGCAGGTTCTTGATCATCCAAGAACAAATCATCAGGAACCCTAAACGCACCATGTAAACAAACAATCGCTACTCCAATCGTCAAAGCAGAGGTTAACAAAGACCCAACACTCGTCATAAACACAACAACAATCGTAGTCAGAACAAGACCAAGCAAAGTCTCACGATCTGAGAAACTCCGTCCAAAGATAACCAAAGGCTGATCCGAAGATCTGAACAGGTACAGAAACATCCAGGATCCTAAAAGAGAGAGAAGAACGAGGAGAGAGAAAGGATGGGAGAGGAGAGAGAAAGCAAGGACGAGAGAGACGATTGCTGAGTAATTAACCTTGAAGTAAGCGAGATTTTTACGGATCCGTGAGAAGGAATCGGTGAGAGAGTCAGGTCTAGCGAATGAGGTCCGATCTACGAGCTCCATCCATGGACGGCGTTGAGAGAGGCTTTCGCGGAGAGAGGAAGAGAGGCGTGAGAGGAATGTACGGAAGGCGTGAGAATTGATCGGAGGTTGACTGGCTTGCTGGTTTGTGACGGGAAGAATCGCCGGAGAAGAAGACATTGGTGTTTGTCGGTGAGTGTGTTTGTGCGGCGGAGAGAGTGTTGGAGTTTCCGATTTTAGTGGAAACTGAAAGTTGCGGCAAATCCGTGTGTTAGGAAGGAAGATAAGTTTTAAGGCCTAATTTTTATGGGCCTGTTATGTTGGATCAGCCCATGAGCAGTTTTGTTAACATTCTTAAATCATCTCTATGTTTGTTGTCGGCTTCTTAAATCATCTCTATTTAACAAAAAAAAACAAAAAACATACTACAGGGAAAAAAAAACAAAATCCACATTGAAATGTTTAAAAATATACATTTTAATATGATAGTTGTAAATAGGTTTCATTTGTTCAATAACCAAAAAAAAATATATAAGCAATTAACCAAAATTGATAAATGTGGCAAAAATCTTGACCATTAGATTAGAGTAATTAGTTAGGTTTTTACATATTGGTTTTTTTTGCTACTATGACACAATTTCCCTTGTTAATAAATGATAATCCACATAAAAAATGACGTCTAAACAAGTGAAATTCCAAACGTTTTTTTTTTTCCATTTGCCTATGTTCTGGATTGCTAATTCATACAATGTTCCTAGAACTACGATGTCGTTTATGATTTAATGACACTCAATTTTTTTTTTTTTTAAGCAGGAATTTTGGTAGAGTTTGGGAGAATTTTCACAGTTTTCCATTGAATAAAGCTTGTATGCACTTTATTCCATTGAATAAAATGTTACACTAAATGAAAAGTCAAAAGGACGTTGTAAGTTTGTAACTAAAACAAGTTCTTTATATTTTTTTTTTATTTCTTTATCTGAAACATAACTAGATAAAGAAGAAGAAAACATTATTGAGCAGAATAGCGCATCGAATAACAATATTCTTTGGCCTAATTCAGAATATTTATTTGAAATTCGGGTCGATTTCCACATATAGCAGAATCTTGATTAGTACGTACTTTATTAATTCAACAAATAATTATATCCGGTCTAGCTACGATCTAATTAGCATCTAAACCTTCTTTCTTGTACGTTATCCAATAATGTTCAAGACTATTAGTCATTGTTACATTTCAATATTCGAATTAAAGACGCGACTCGTACGTGTAGCTCTATATTTTCTGTTAAGTAAAATAATCCATGCTTTTGTATTGAACGATTTGTACACTCGTTCAATGAAATCAATAATTTTTTTGGTTAACTTCCAAGTCCAATTACTTTACTTTTTAGCTTAACCATTTGTAAAAGAAAAGAATCTTTGCCTTTTTTTTCTTCTTCCACTCATTAAAATGTTCTCTCTATATATACAAGATAAATCTAGTCTTCTAATTCTCTATACCACACATCTAAAAAGACAACTTGATCTTCAAGATCATAGCTCTCATGGCTTCTTGTGACTCTCCTGATGCATTCTCTTGGCTTCAAACTCTTCCTCCTCTCTCGCAATGGAAAAGAAATTCAATGTCCATGTGCATTTGCTCTCCAAATTCATCACATCCATCTTTAAACTTCTTTCTTACTCGTATAACTTCTCAATCTCCAAACATATTCACCTTCTCTATAGTAGCCGATTTCAAGATTCCTATATCTCTCTTTGTTTCAAAACCTATAAGAATCATTGGTTCTAATTCAAACAAGTTCCTTAATGAAAATGTCATCTCTTCTCTATTGATGGGCTTTGTAGACATAGTTCTCAACTATAACGTTAAGAGAACTGTTTGCTCAATCCAAATCCAAAACCTTGGTTCGACTTCTAACCTCAAAGACGTTTTCAACCTCGCGTTCTTCACTTTCGTGTTCCTCATATGCATCTACGAAGCGCCTACGAGCCTACGAACAACTTGTCTCAAAACAGTGAAAGATCAGCTTGTTACTTGTAGGTCAAGGCAGGGTTCTAAGTTACTCATGGTGCAACTAGGCTCTAACCTTGAAGAACAATGGATGAGATCGCTGAATCTTGCGATAACCAATTGGATCATCGAGATCAAAGCGTTTCAGCATCTCAAGTCGCCTTCTCCTTTGTTTTCGTATGCTTTCTCGACTCAAGGTTTGTGGAAAGTTCATATGTATTGTCCTGTGGTAGCAATGGAAATGGAGAACGTAAATAGTGCTTTAACCGATGAGAGATTGTTCTTCTCGCTCAACTATCATCAGCTTGAAGGTGTGATCCAATTCAATCACAAGATTTACGTTCGTGAGAAGTGGTTTAACATCGCAGTGAATATTGACAACGTCAGGTATTTAACTCTAACTCATATTTACTCTTAGATGAAACGAAGATAGATATTTAATATTGGCATATATATAAATAAGAGAAAATAGAAAATTTGTGTGTAAACATAAACTTTTAAAATTTTACGATCAAATCATTTGTGTTCTACATAATTTCATTTATTAACACCAAAATATTCACACAAACAGATAAAATCCAACATTGTATATGTAAATTTGTGTGTAATCAAAGGCTTCTTATGATATAAGTAGTTTCTATACATAATTTGTTCATATTTTCTCTAAATAATTTTCTTAGGTGCGACATAATAAGGCTTGTGAACGAGACACTTCTATCAGAACGCGGCATGGGAACAGGGGAAAAACATTTTCCATCACGAATATCTTTGCAGCTAACTCCAACGAATCAATCAAACATCTTAATGGTATCCGTACAAAAATCCTCAGAGAACCCATTGAGAGAATTCGAACTAGAGAAAGGCATAGAAGCAACAATAGAGCCACCAAACACTTTCTTTGGACTCAAAGTCTCAGCCAACGAAACCACAACAAAGAGCATGAAGCCATGGAAATTCGAGGAATGGGTTCATGGTTATAGCGCGAATCTCACTTGGTTTCTCCATGACCTTGATGATGGAAGAGAAGTTTCATCCTCTAAACCATCAAAGGTCTCGGTGATGAACCCTCGAGCTTGGTTCAAGAACCGGTACTCGAGCGCGTTTAGACCGTTCACTAAGCAAGGAGGAGTTGTGTTTGCAGGAGATAGTTATGGGCAAAGCGTTTTATGGAAAGTTGATAAAACAGCTATGGGGAAAGTGATGGAGTTTGAGGTTAAAGGTTGCGTTTGGTTGACTTATTGGCCTAATAAGCATCATACTTTTTATAGTGATACTAGAAAGTTGGAATTTAAGGAGATGCTTTACCTTAATCTTCCTTAGAACTTGTGTGTTTTTTTAATTATCATAAACATAATAATATCTTTTCTCTCTTAATTTTGTTTTTTTCTTTGTTTCTTCTTCACCAAATACACAACACAATGTGATTCATAAAACTGAAGCAGCTAAGAGAAAAAGAAACCAAAAGTTCACAGCTACGACCTGACTTCTAAGAAGTTAGCATAAAAAAGATGAGAGGACTCTTCACATCTTCTAATCAAATGTGAATATATTTATATCCATAGCCGATGCAAATCTGCATCTTCCAGAAATTGCCGCTCAACATGTTAGGCGGAATCCACATTACGTCATCTTTGGGATGCCTTTGCTCGCTCACTTTCTGAATTTTCTTCACCATCGATCCAATCCTTAGTGTGCTATACTGGTTGAGTTTAGCCAGACTGCATGAGAAGTCGCGTATACTCGGAGTCATAGGTGCCATACGGTTTACAGTCACATACACGCCGCCCTGTGACTCTGATCCCTTGAACGCCTGAACTACAATCAAATCACCTTCTTTCTCTTCCTTCAGAACGACCATCATCTTCTTACCAAGGTTCATGTCGATGATCATAGGACGGTCAAACACAAACTGGACACCCTCGTCCCAATAGTGTGCAGCACAGGCATGTCTTTTGAGATCCGGGTAAGAGCCAACGTAGTTGCAGTTCGGTACAGGGCAAGAACATCGGACGAAAATACAAATCTTCTCATGGCTAGATTGATTACAATACATGGTGGTTTCTTTACACCCGTATTTTTGATTTGGACATGGGACAATAGATGCTTCAATCACCTTCTCCATGGCTCTGCATCGTATATCACCGATGTGAGATCTACAGAACGAGCATGTCTTGTTCATCTTTTTGCAGCACGACGAACAAGCTAGATGCCCGTTTTTACACTGAACAAAAACACCATAGTAGTGTTAGCCAAAATCATTGATCCCAATACAATTTGTATCCCAATCAAACTATCATATGTTCATAAAAATACGAATAAGCTACGAATCCACAAATCAGTAATCAAAAACTCAGTGACCTAAAGCAGTTTGTAGCCAAATCAAACTTATGAACACTAATTAGAGATGAGGCTGTGACCTAAATGTTCTTATTTCTGCAATTCCATCAACCTAATAAGCGATGAATCCATAGATTTGATAATAGCAATACCAGAAATTACGAATCAAAGGAGTGAAACCTGATAGATAGGTCTGGTGAGTGGCTCGCAACAAGTAGGACAATCGAGAACTTCTGTACTCTGAAGCTTCACCGATTGGGACGATTTAGGACTTTCCGATTGTTGTTCCGTTGTCAGATCTTCGTTAACAATAGTCGCCATTCTTGTTTCAGAAATATCTTCTTCTTCTTCCCCTAATTCTTCTTCTTCTTCGTCTTCTTCTTCCTCGTCGTCTTCTGTGATACTTGCGGGATCGAAATCCTCGTCGTCTTCTTCATCTTCATCGAGAGAAGGAAATCGTTGCCTCTTCGGAGAACGATCGTCGCTGGATCTTTCTCCGTCGTTTTCTCCAGTTATCGCCATCTCAGAATCGCTTCCGATGGTTACTCGTGTTTTTCGCTGGCTTGTGTGAGTGTGACTTCTGATAAGATAATGTTTTTTTTTTCACTTAACCTAAATAACTTTTTTCTAATAACTTTTTTTTTTATAAATGTAGTTTTTAATGAACATTTTAGTTTAGGGTTAATTTGTTTAATAACAAAAAAAAATTATAATTAGAAAACTAACAAAAATTATTCTATGGTCTAATTGATATAACTAAAGGTTAATTAGGTTAATATTTGTTTTTGGCTGTATAATTAGGTAACTAATTACTGCATACTGAAATTTAATTATGTAGGAGAAAGAGAAAAATAATGGATAAAAATATCCCTGCAAAAATTAATAAGTAATATAATTCACTATTCAATCATTTGTATATCTTTCGGTACTATTTGTTAAATCTAGTTAACTTGTAATTTGCTTTGTATGTAAGCATAATTAGCTATTATTAAGCTAATAGTTTTCTACCTAACATTTATAGCTAAATCTAGTTAACTTTGTAGTTTGTTTTGTATGTAAGCATAGTTAGCTATTATATCATAAAATAGTTAACTATGTAGAGCATTGAATCATGAAATAGCTAACTATGCTTGTAAAGCATTATATGTAGCTAACTATGCTAACTATGTAGAGCATTGTATGGAAGCATAGTTAGCTATTCTATCATAAAATAGTTAACTATATAGAGCATTAAATCATAGAAATGGTTAAATATGTAGTTCACTATGTACTTCGAATTTCAATAGTTAGCTATGTAGAGCATTGAATCATGGGGCAAAAAAAAATTTCATGTGGTAAAAATTTTAGATACCTAATTTTGTTTTTCTTAAATTTAGTCTCTTAATTATGTCTTAAGAGACTAATATATAGTCTAATTTCTCTATAACTAAACACACAATATTGTGCAGTTTATGCTAATTGCCAAATTTATCTGGAAAAATCATTGTTAATTACACCAAGTATTAGCTAATATGTTGCAAACCCTCCTAAATATACAATTGTAATCTAAACTACACATGTTCTTATATAATATATGGTGACATACATGAAATATATGTAAACATGGTAAAAACTACAAATTGGTGCTTTATATATATATATATATATATATATATATATATATATATATATATATATATATATTTATCAATTTAGGGGTCATTTTGTAATTATTTTCAGAAAAAATAGTTTTTTTATGAAAATTAAAAAAATTAAGACTATACAAAACTTAACAAATAAAAAAAACTCATAAAATTTCAAAAATATAAGGAAAATAATATATTAATTTTAGACAAAAATTAAAACTATAATTTCAATTTTCATTTTTATAGAAAATTTAATTTTGTAAAATCCCAAAATTTTTAAAATTATAAAAAAAGTTTAATCTCTAAAAGGTAATTGAAAATGTAATGTATATAGAGTTCCAAAATTATATATTTTGAAACCATTTAAGTTAGAAACACATAAACACAAGTTTTTAAAATGTTGTGATAATTAGAATAAAATGCATAAACGATATATATATTACACTTTTTTCTTTGGAGAATATTTTTACTTGTGCTTTCGGTAATATCCCAACATTAACTAGTGAATTTTAAATTTTATTTTATTTTCAAATTCAAAATTGCAAGTATAATCTAACTTCTATCTTCACTATAATTTTTTTTTAAAAAAAAATCTGTATATATTTTTAGATTTTCTTTTGAAAATTTGTATTATTATAAATTTTGGTAATTTTTTTTATACGTCTAGATTTATTATAATTCAATTACAAATTATGAGAACTGTTACATCGACGATTCTACAACGAACAAGTCTTCCGCCTTGATCCACGCCAAACGATTATATCTTGTCTCACGCTGAAGATCTCCTGTAAACTTGTCTTCATTAAACTGCATCAATATCAATAAATCACATCTTCTAGGGTTCGAACCCCAGATCTCCTGGTGTAGAAGCATTACTGAACCCTTAACCAAACCATTGGGCCAAAGGGGTTAAGAGTTCATTAATTTTGGTAATTTAAAAAATTAATTTCGTTTCTGGAGTTAAAATTGAAAATATAATTAAATATTTATATTAACCTTCAAATTATGTATTTTCGTAAATTTAATTTCTTTTTGAAATTTCTTTGTTGTTTTTGAATTTTTGAATTTTAGAAACTTAAAGATTTTACAAATTTAATTATTATTATTTTTCTTTATATTTATGAAATTTTATGGATTTTCTTTCAACTTGTTAAATTTTGTAAGTTTCATTTTTTTGGATTTTTTTTTTTTTTTTTATGAATATAATTACTTATTGACCCTCAAATTGATAAATATTTATCAAAAGACACCAAACATGTTTACATATACTTGATGTATGCCACCATGTATTATATAATAGTTTGTGTAGTTTTTTTTTTTTAAACGTCAAACTGATATTATAATTCGAAATCGTATGAAGGTAAAAATATGAAACAAACAACCATCTTATTGAAAATATAAATATACATAATAACAAAGTCACCGTCTTGCTTCACGGGCAATGAGGTCATGTAACCACGATGGTCCACCCATTGCTAAATACGAAGAAAAACGTCCGTCCCGGTTAACACTCGCTGAGATGGCTCGAGCAATCGAATTTGCCCCTTGTGTTTCCAATTCAAAGACACAAACATCAAAGCATCCACGAAGTTGAGAAATCCGATTAAGGAAAAACCTGTATTTCGGCCATTCTGAAGGTTTCTGCAAAGCTTGAAATGCAGCATGAGAATCCAATCCGATGACCACATCCATAAACTTCAAATCATACAGGCTTTGTAGTGTCCAAATAACACACCTTAGGACCGCAATGATCCTGTTAGGAGAACATGTAAACACATCCCTAGCATGGAACAATACCTCACCATTATGATTGCTTGCAATCCAAGCACCACCGGTAAGTAAACACCCGTTTTGCCACGAGGCATTTAGATTACATTTAACACAGTCCGGTAATGGTCGCTGCCATTGCGAAACACCAACCTGTTCTCGAGAGGCATTACCATTCTCCAAGTCAGAAATGGTATTAACTCCAGTCCACAACGCCGCTTCCTCAAGGGCTTGTATAATGATTTGACTCTGAGCAATCTGTTTTTGAGCATAAAGAATAGAGTTACGGTTTTTCCACACATTCCATAGTATCCATGGTATAGCTCCTCTAGACTTCTCCGGGATCCTTTGATTATTGATCATGTCGAAGACAAATGATAAGTTATCCTCAAGATCGTTTGAGAAACCAGCAATAGGACATGGAATTCCCGCAAGCAACCACAAGTGATTAGCCACACTACATTGAAAGAGAACATGATTGATGGTTTCAATTCCACTTTGACATAGCTTGCACACGTTATCAACCTGCATTCCTCTTGACCTCAACCGATCAGAAACCGCTAGAGCTCCTGCAATCACACGCCATAGGAAAAGACGGATCTTAGGCTGTGTTTTTAACTTCCAAATACGTTTTTTGAGACTTATTTTCCGGAGTTCCAATGCTGTTTTGGGAGGAGTAGGAAATGGAAGATGGTTTGAGACAAACCAATATCCACTCTTCACCGAATACGCTCCATGGTCATTAAAAGCCCAAATGTATCTGTCGTGTCCTTGACTAAGTTGGATATCCATTATCCTCTTTACATCATCAGGTGGAAATAAGTCATTTAGTATCTCCATTCTCCATGTTCCAGAAATGGAGATCAAAGAGGCCACTTTGAGTTCTAAATCGATGAAAATTTGCTTATTGACTGGTCGTCGAGGCTGTATATCCATAACCCATTTCTCTAACCAAACATTTGTATTGTCTCCATTCCCCACCGACTTAATAAGCCCCCTCTTCAATAACTCTCTGCCATGTAATATGCTTCTCCAAGCATAAGAAGGACGATAACCATGACCACACTCAAGAAAATCCTTCGAAGCATAGTATCGTCCTCTATATATTTTAGCGAGCAATGAATCTGGTTCATTCAAGAGCTTCCAAGCTTGTTTCGCCAGCAATGCTTGATTGAAATCCTCAAGGTCCCGAAAACCTAAGCCACCACTTGATTTTGATTTACATAATTCATGCCAAGCCACCCAGTGAATCTTTCGTTTGACATCACATGCATTCCACCAAAAACTAGACATCGCGCTTGTGATCTTTTGACATTGATGTTTTGACAAACGAAAACAAGACATTGCGTAAACCGGAAGAGCCATGGCAACCGACTTTAGGAGGACCTCCTTTCCACCCAAGGAAAGCGTTTTGGCAAACCATCCAGAAAGTCTCTTTGTAAGCTTTTCTCCAATAAAACCAAGTAATTTTTTTTTCGATCCACTGAAGCATTCCGGTAATCCTAGATACATTCCATCCCCTCCTTTTTCAATACCCAGTAGACACATCATAACTCTCTTCATCATTGGATCAATTTCAGCGCCAAAGGTCACCGCTGATTTTTGAAAATTAATTACTTGACCCGAAGCTGAACCATACAGTTCCAAACACCTCAAAAATTCAGAACATTCTCCCAAATTTGCTCTACATAAGAATAAACTATCATCGGCAAATAACAAGTGTTGAATTGGTGGGCATTTCTTTGATAGTCGCATTCCCGTAATCCTTTTATCCTTCTCTGCTTTATTCATAACATGTACCAAAGCTTCCGCACACAGGATAAAAAGAAATGGAGATAGAGGATCACCTTGACGTATGCCTCTTTCAGGTTTGATAAAGCCATATGTCATATCGTTGACGAGTACGGTGTAAGTAACCGATTTAACACAATACATGATCCATTGTATCCATTTCTGATCGAACCCCATCTTGGTAAACAAAGTCTCGAGAAAGGACCATTCCACTCGATCATAAGCCTTTGACATATCTGTTTTAATGGCTAAGAATTCACCCTTGCAGGTGGGATTCGTTCTTAACCCGTGAACCATCTCATGAGCTATAAGGAGATTATCAGATATCAACCTCCCCTCCACAAAGGCTCCTTGTGTTGGTGAGACAATCTGCGGTAAGACCTTCTTCAAGCGGTTGCATAGAATCTTGGACACAATCTTGTATGAGACTGTGCATAAGCTAATGGGTCTCAAATCCGTCATATGAGTTGGATTCGGTTTCTTGGAGAGCATAAACAGTTGTGTATGGTTCCAATCTTGTGGGAAGACTCCAGAATCAAAGAAACGTTTTACCTCTATCACCACTTGTGGACCAATTGTTTTCCAACATGATTGGAAAAACTTCCCCGATATTCCATCAATTCCCGGTGCACTATCTCCTTTGATTCCCTTAACCGCTCTATGAATTTCTCCCTCAGTCACTTCTTTGATTAATTCCTTGTTCATCCGTTGTGTAACTTTGGGTGCTAAACCTTGGATTAACTCCTCTCCATCGGTGGGATATGAAGTGCTAAAAAGTTTTGTGAAATACTTAACAGCAACACTTCCCTTTGCTTCTTCCTCAAAATGTTCACTTCCTTGATCATCAAGTAGTGAAACAAGCTGGTTTTTCATCCTTCTTGTTTGAACACTACCATGGTTTACAACATATTAGTTAATAATTCGTGTAGTTAAGAATGATTTTCAAATTTATAAACCCCATAGAGTTCCTACAGTCCTACTCTATATGCTTTGTCAACACTATCAATGTGTTTATCAACTTTTTAATACGCATACATAATATATATATATATATATATATATATATATATATATATATAACTACATCTATAGGTTAGATTATCTAAAATAAGAAACAAAAAGGATTAAGTTGATATGAAAAACTGAAAGAGAAAAAGAATGAGAAATATCTTGAGAAGTTTTCAGTGTCTTTTTGGTGTCGCTTTTCATATCAAAAACCATAAACAGAATCCAGGCTGAACGAGAAGAGAAGGCGAATACTCTGAAACGTCCGTAGGCCACAACTTCTATCCCAGTGGTAAGATAACAGCGTCATTCGATTTATATCCACCGAAGATTTCGCTCGAGGTCTCGTTCGAGGTGTTTTTCTGATTAACTTCTCACTTGGTTTCACCATGACCTTAATGATGGAAAAGAAGTTTCATCCTCTAAACCATCCAAGGTCTCGGTCTCAAGCTTGGTTCAAGAACCGGTACTCGAGCGCCTTTAGACCGTTCACGAAACAAGTAGGAGTTGTGTTTGCAGGAGATAGTTATGGGCAAAGCGTTTTATGGAAAGTTGATAAAACGGCTATTGGGAAAGTAATGGAGTTTGACTGTTTGAGGTTAAATAGGCATCATACTTTTTATAGTGATACTTACTATAAAGTTGGAATTTAAGGAGATGGTTTACGTTAACCTTCCTTAGAACTTGTGTTTTTTTTAATATCATAAACAAAATAATTTCATTATATTTACTAGTAGTTGTTGCTTTACCTGTATATAAAATTCGTTTTTCTCTCTTATAATACTTTGAGCAAGGTTATGAACTCATGATGACTGATTCCAACACCAAAGCGTTTCATGTATGTACCTAATGAAAATAATTTTGGGGTTGATAAATTTTAGATGGTAGGACTTTAAATCTCGCAATGAATCCCTACTCTATGAAGACTAACCAAAAAAATGAAGCAGCTAAGAGAAAAAGAAACCAAAAGCTCACCGCTACGACCTAACTTCTAAAACATGAGAGGACTCATCACATCTTCTCATCAGATGAGAATATATTTAAATCCACAGCCGATGCAAATCTGCATCTTCCATTGCTCATGGCTCAACATGTTAGGCGGAATCCACATTACGTCATCTTCGGGATGCATTTGCTCTCTCACTTTCTGTATTTTCTTTACCACTGTTCCAATCCTTAGTGTGCTATACTGGTTGAGTTTAGCCAGACTGCATGAGAATTCGAGTATACTCGGAGTCATAGGTGCAATACGGTTTACAGTCACATACACGCCCTCCGATCCCTTGAAAGCCTCAACTACAATCAAATCACCCTCTTCCTCTTCCTTAAATACGACCGTCTTCCTCTTACCAAGGTTCATGCAAAAGATTATAGGACGGTCAAACACAAACTGGACACCCTCGTCCCAAGTGTGTGCAGCAGAAGCATGGCTTTTGAGATCCGCGTAAGAGCCAACGTAGTTGCAGTTTGGTACAGGGCAAGAACAGCGGGCGAAAGAACAAACCTTCTCATGGCTAGATTGATTACAATACGTGGTGGTTTCGTTACACCCGTATTTTTCATTTGGACATGGGACTATAGATGCTTCAACAACCTTCTCCATGGCTCTGCATCGTATATCCCCAATGTGAGCTCTACAGAACGAGCATGTCTTGTTCAATTTTTTGCAGCATGACGAACAAGCTTGATGCCCGTTTATACACTGAACACGTAATAAAACACCATAGTATTAGCCAACATCATTGACCCCAAAACAATTTGTAGCCCAATTAACACTATTATGGGTTCATAAAACTTATAACCACAAAATTAAAGATGAGGTTGTGACCTAAATCATCAACCTAATAAGCTATGAATCCACAAACCAGTAATCAAAAACTCAGTGACCTAAAGCAGTTTGTAGCCAAATCAAACTTATGAACACTAACTAGAGATGAGTCTGTGATCCTTCTTATTCTGCAATTCCATCAACCTAATGAGCTATGAATCCATAGATTGATTATAGCAATACCCAAATTACGAATCAAAGAAGTGAAACCTGATAGATTGGTCTCTTGAGTGGCTCGCGACAAGTAGGACAATCGAGAACTCCTGTACTCTGAAGCTTCGCCGATTGGGACGATTTCGGACTTCCCAATTGTTCTTCCATTGTCAGATCCTCGTAATCAGTACCCATAGTCGCCATTCTCGTTCCAGTAACAACTTCTTCTTCCCCTAATTCTTCTTCTTCGTCTTCTTCTTCCCCTAATTCTTCTTCTTCGTCGTCTGTGATACTTGCGGGATCAAAATCCTCGTCGTTTTCTTCATCTTCATCTAGAGAAATAAATCGTTGCCTCTTCCGAGAACGATCGTCGCCGGATATTTTCCGTCGTTTACTCCAGCTATCGCCATCTCAAAATCGCCTCCGATAATCCGATGGCTACTCTTGTCCCGTTTTTCTCTGGCTAGTGTGAGTATGTGTGACTGCTGATAACAACTAGGGGCTAATGGTTTTTTTTCTTAACTAATTTCAAATACGTTTTTGCAAATGTACCTTTTTTTTTTTTTACTGTAAATATTTAGTTTATCTATATTTTTTATTAAAAAGAAATGAATAGGTGATGAAAGTATAAAATAATAATAAAATCGCATATATTTCATAGGTTTTTTGGGTTAATTTGGTTAATAACCAAAAAAAAATTAAAACATAAAAACTAACTAAAAACTTTAAAATGAATGGTTATAATTCGTGTCAAATAAGAGGGTTTGCATAGTTATTATATATATATATATATATATATATATATTTTTTTTTTTTTTAGTTATATATGCCAATTTTTTTTTTTTTTGTTTTCATGGAATTTTAATAAAAAATCTCCTCAACTATTTTTTTACTAAAAAAATCCCATCAACTATATTTTGTTAATGAAATCAATCCTCCGTCTACAATAACGTTTATTCATAATAATAATTGTTGTCTTTTGTTACAAAAACGACAACGCGTATCAACAATTGACCAAAACATCAAAAATTTTATAAAAAAACAACACAAAGTGAATCTTATGATAAAAAAACGTGATCGTAGGTGTACTGTAAATCGTGATTAACGCTAAACTTATTCAGAAAATTAGCCGTAATCTTAGGTGCACTGTAGAGATTCACCACATCTTTCGAGTAACATATATGAGTTTCATTGTCGGATCTCACAACCATAAACCGATTGTTTATTGAAGCATATAATCTCCAATCAAAGCGATCTTGAACACATGTTGCAGCTAAGTTATTCTTTGTGCACTACTGTTGTTTTCCTGTAAATAATTTGATGGTTTGGTTAATATTTAAGACGTTTTGTCGTTTTTGTAATAAAAGACAATAATTCTTATTAAAATTAAACGTTATTGTTGAAGAATGATTGATTTCACTAACAAAATATAGTTTATGAGTTTTTTTATTAAAAAATTAGTTGAGAGGATTTTTCAAGATTCGGTGATAGTTGAGAAGATTTTTTATTAATTTGGTGGATCTAACAAAATATTTATAAAGAAAAATTAGTGGGTAATATATTACAAATGATAAATACGATGAAAAACGAGAGCCACGTAATTTCATGTGAGTGTCTCTATTCCTCTCTCCCTTTAACTGATGACGTGTACCAACAGATTTTCGTGTTTGTTGAAAAAAAAAATGAAGCCCATCACCAATGGGCTCGTCGCTTCTCAATCTTCTTCGTCTTTCCCGTTTCCGAGATTCCGCGGCCAACTTCCGATTAGCATCACTTCCACCAAGCACCATAAGGAGAAGAATCTTCCAAACATCGTCACTCTTTCCCTCCCTTCCGATTCCGATGTATCCTCCTCCCGAATCACCACCTCTCGCCGCGCAATTCTCGTCGCGCCACCGCTACTCGCCGCCGCTGTTTCGTTATGGCCGTCTATTTCTTCAGCAGCTGCGGATATCTCTTCCATCGTAACGGAGGTTTCTCCGGAAAATTCAGCTCTTCCTCCTCCTCCTGTCGCCACTGCTCCTCCGCCTCCTGTATCTGTAGCCAAGGAAGAAGAGATTACCTCTAGAATCTATGACGCGACGGCGCTTGGTGAGCCGATGGCTGTTGGGAAAGATAAGAAGAGAGTATGGGATAAGCTTTTGAATGCGAGGATTGTGTACCTTGGAGAAGCGGAACAAGTGCCTACAAGAGATGACAAGGATCTCGAACTCCAAATCGTGAGGAATTTGAAGAAACGATGCATCGAGAGCGATCGTCATTTATCTCTGGCATTGGAAGCTTTCCCTCTTGATTTGCAGGACCAGTTAAACCAATACATGGATAAGAGGTTTGCGTCTTGTTAATTGATGCTAGAGTTTTTTTCTTGCTTTCCTGCATATTCGCAGATTGCAGTGTTATTCTGGTTCCGATTGTTCTTGAATTGATTTGCAGGATTGATGGAGAGGCATTGAAGTTGTTTGTATCACATTGGCCGGCTCAACGTTGGCTAGAGTATGAGCCTCTTTTAAGTTACTGTCGTGATAATGCAGTTAAACTAATTGCTTGTGGCACTCCTCTCAAGGTAATCTTATAGTATTAGATTGCTTTTGTGCACTAAGTTTACAGTTTGATTTGGTTTAGTTGATCATGAAACATTTCTTGAGCTTTTGATCCTGCATCTTGGTCATATTTTTCTCACTTTGCTTTATGCTGGTTTTAGATGCTACGCAATGTTGTTCTGCAAAATGCTGGAAAGTGGAATCTTTGTGATTGAAGTTTGTTGGGACCAAATTATATTTTGTTAAGTGTTAAGAGTGGCATGAATCTGATGTTGACCTTTTCAAGTGGGTATGCATATATTTCAGGTTTTAAGAACTGTCCAAGCTGAGGGTATCCGTGGTCTTTCAGAGTCTGAGCGTAAATTATACACTCCTCCTGCGGGTTCCGGGTTTATCTCAGGGTTTACTTCCTTCTCACGTAGTTCTTCACTCAATATGAATCCCCTCACGCAGATTGTTCCATTTGGACCGAGCTCTTATTTGTCGGCACAGGCTAGAGTTGTTGAAGACCATACAATGTCACAAGTTATTTTACAAGCAGTTGCAGATGGAGGTGGAACTGGTCTGCTGTTAGTGGTGACAGGGGCAAACCATGTTGAGTATGGGTCAAGGGGAACAGGATTGCCGGCAAGGGTCGCAAGGAAGATACCGAAGAAAAGTCAACTTGTTGTATTACTTGATCCTGAAAGACAGTTCTTGCGGAAAGAGGGTGAATCTCCAGTTGCTGATTTCTTGTGGTATTCTGCGGCCAGACCTTGCAGTAGAAACTGCTTTGACCGAGCAGAAATCGCTCGGGTAATGAATGCGGCTGGTAGGAGAAGAGATGCCCTTCCCCAGGTAGATTTTCTACGATAACAAGACTGGCTCTCTGTGCTATTGTTACTTACTGCATCTGACATTCTTATTCTTATAGTAAAATTAGCTCCTCATCTCTCTTATTAGTATCTTCATTAACCACTGAGATTATTCTACTCTATTTCTTTTGCTTTTTAGAGTTAAGCTCTACTTTTTTACACTCTGCTTTTATGTCATTATAGAACTTTTTTCCATTGTTTCCAGGACATTCAAAAAGGATTAGACCTTGGTTTGGTGTCACCTGAGATTCTGCAGAACTTCTTTGATCTGGAGCAGTATCCTCTTATTTCAGAGCTTACACAAAGGTTCCAGGTACATCCATTTCAGAAGATATTCCTTTAGTGAGATTTTATCTTTGAAAGTTTTATGCTTTTCTGCTAAATTATCTGTTATAGCTTTCGTATCATTCCATGGTACATTAACTTGTCCTGTATTTATCTTCTCTACCTAAAGTCAATGCTAGCTTCAACTGGTTAGTGAAATGCCACTTATGATGAATTGATGACCCTCTGAGTTACAGGGTTTCCGAGAAAGGTTGTTGGCAGATCCCAAATTCCTGAATCGATTAGCTATTGAAGAAGCTATATCGATAACAACAACACTTGTAGCTCAATATGAGAAGCGGAAAGAAAACTTCTTTGAAGAACTCGACTATGTTATAACTGATAGCGTAAGAGCATCAGTTGTTGATTTTTTCACGGTTTGGCTCCCTGCACCAACCTTGTCTTTTCTCTCATATGCTGATGAGACAGCTAGGCCTAACAGCATAGACGCCCTAAAAGGCCTCCTAGGATCCATACCTGACAATGCATTTCAAAAAAGTCTTGGTGGAAAAGAGTGGACTCTGAATCTTAGGATTGCTTCAGTTATCGTCGGTGGCTTGAAGCTTGCTGGTGTTGGAGTTGTTTCCAGTTTCGCAGCTGTGGGATCTTCAAATGCTTTGTATGCGATACGAAAGGTCATTAAACCAGAGTTGGCTGTTTCTGAGCAAGCAAAGAGGTCTCCTATGCTGAAAACGGCCATTGTGTATGGAGGTTATCTGGGAACATCTTCAAATATCCGTTATCAGGTATGATGATGATGCGCATGGCTCTTTACATGTCCACTCAAGGAGAGAAATTAATGAAAATTAGTTGAAGTTTATGACCACTGGAATATGTTATGCTTCGAATTTATGCGTCTAAAATCAAGTTAACTTCAATTGCAGATAATTGCTGGGCTAATTGAACATCGCATTTCTGACGAGCTTTCTTCTCAACCGCTACTTGTAAACATGATTTCATTTGTTGTCCGAGTAGCTAACTCCTACTATGGAACTCAGGTCAGAATTAGGCCTGTACTATGATCTCTTGACTTCTTTATCTCCTTTTTCCTTCAATTCAAACATCTGATATTCCTTTTTTGGTTAATACTGGAATTACCCTTTAACTCCATTCCAACTTAATCACAAAAATGCAGCAATGGATTGATCTTGCACGCTCTACGGGTCTGCAAACTCAGAAAAGTGTCACAGCTTCCAACCAAATCCCAGAGGCTTTGAGCCAATCTACTGTGGAATATAGTACTACCGAAGAGACAAGTATCGATGATCTCAAGAATCAATGATAGTTAATCGGCTATGCGACTTGGTGTATCCACTGGTAAATGTTTATAAAAGCTTTTGACTGTATCGGCGGGAAATATATATTCATTTGAGTTGTACTTTTGTATATTAGCTTCTGGGAAATAATGGTTTCATAAATATAATTTCTTCAAATTAGTCATGTTGATCTGCCATCGTTGCCCATGATGTTTTCCTCTCTCATTCCTCTTTGCCAATTATCACTCATTTCTCATGTACAATCCTGAGTTCCTTGCATTTTTGTAAGGCGATCTGCGATGCTCTTCAATTGTACCAGGGGCATTAAACATCAATACTTTTTTGAGTTTTGCGGAAATATGCGAGATATATAAATAACACAATGAAGCCGGCTATGGCATACCAATTGCTTGTTCAGACCATCTGTGTTCATGCTTGTCAATTTCTGATATTGCGATGCTATTGTGTCATGCTTTTGGTTTGTCATTTCTAGCATTTTGAGACCATGTTCGATGCAGCAGCCGAAAGGTACTATTCTGAGTAATTACAAAAGGGAAAAAGGAAAATATTCTCATGGAACATAGATGTTATGTGTTCTATATGCGCCGCTTATATGCCATTTATTCTCCTGTAGTATCTATAAGAATTGATAAACTCTTGCATTGTATCCTTAAGATTGTTGATTGATTAGCATCATTGCAGGGAACAAAACAGAGAGAGAGATCAGGTAGTTCACAGGTAGATAGATCTCAACATTTCGAGCAGGGAACAAAACAGAGACATGAGGTTCATCACCACCTAGCAACATAAACTATATATGGTTATTGTAAAGCACTACTATTAAAAATGTTGAGATCCAAACCAGACTTTCTCCATTTCAGGTCAGCAATGTCTTCAAGCTCCTTCATCATCTCTTGTGTCAGATGATTCTTTCCAATCTCCAACCACACCTTTCCTGAAGAACATCTCTTACTTAGTCCCACTCCAGTGAACTCCTCCTCTCGGCGATTTTCCTCACGTTTTCTTCTGGTTTTGCTTTCAGATCTTCGTAAATGACGAACAACACACGGTCTCTCGCTTCCCAAAACTCAAGTACGTGTTCGAAGTAAGGACCAGCCGGGGTAAGCCCTTTGCAGAACTCATCGAAAGCTTCTCTGATCGATATCTCTGTCCCGAACTTGTTGTTGTAGAGATGCCAAAGAGAGATAAAAGTGTCTGCTGGATGACGAGTTATGTATATAACTCTGCAGCCTGAGGTCTTGACAGTTTCGGGTAAAAAGGAGAGAGGAAGATGAGTGTTGAAAACTATAGGAGATGAGATCTTTGTTATGTCCTTTGATGGGTTTTCTCCAAACATCTCGATCTCCAAAAAGGGTATTACTGCGTGGGGATTGAGATGATTTGAATGGTCATGGTCGCTTTGTATTGTTGAGCTGTGGCGGAGAATGTAGGAAGTTAAGGCTTTGAGCCAAGTTGTTCCTGATTTAGGGAAAGAGGCAAGGATTATGTCAGAAGGAAGAGGTGTGTAGTGTGCTCTAATGGCTTCCGAGGCAGTAGTGATGAATTCTGGTTTGAACCAAAAGCCTTTGTATGTAATGCGTTGACCATCGACCCACCACTTCACTTGTGGTGGTAGTGAGATTATATCTTCTTCTTCTTCTTCTTGTGGAGTGTCCATGGTGTGTGTGTGTGAGAGAGAGATGTGTTTAGGTTTTAATCATTCAATGACTCGCGCGACTTGGGAGGTTTGGTTCATAAAGAAGCAAGGAGTGTTTTGCTCATATAGAAACACGTAGGAGGAGTTTTTCTCCATTACATTATATAATAATATATATACAATAAAAATATTGAGATTTCAACTGGAAATAACAAGAAATGCTGAAAATGTAGTAACATGTAGAAGACTTTAAATATGACTTGTACAAACTTATTTTATTTGACTTTTGTCGGGTTTTGTATGATTATGGTCCACTTTTCTTCGTCCTTCCACCTTATATTATTATTACAATATTTTCGAGTAAACCATTAGTGGATATTTCTCTGTATCTTCTGGTTTTAGTAAAAAAAAAAAAAAAAAACCGAAACTTTTTGGATTTCCTGTAACTGGATCAAATATGGGTAACGCCATTGGATTTCTCTACGGAAAATGCTGCAAACCCACAACGACCGATGATTCTCTCGGTCCTCATGGCGTCTCCGCCGCAACCGTCGGTGTTTCAGCTCTCGCTCACGATCTCTTCAACTTCGAGATCACTTCCAAGGTCTCTTCAATTTCTCTTTAAAAGCTACTAAATTTCCTTTGATCTACTTCTCCTGCTTTCGTTTTCAGCCTCTTTTAGTTGTTACTCAGTGATCTTTAGCTAATTAAGTGCTTAAAGGTGCTCTCTTTACTGAATTATGTCCAAAAAGATCTTTAGCTAATTTAGTTTTGTTTTCAGATATTGTAACAAGTTCTGCAACTGGGTTTTGCTTAAATTGATCATGACTATTACTTTTAGGTTCCTGAAGGGCTTGGGAGATATGTTGTTTCGTCTAGAAAAGCTCAAGCAAATTGGTAAAACAATACAACAATCTTTTTTACATGTTTCTTGTAGTATAAAGATGTGAGCTTTTGTTGTGTAATCAGTAAATCTGCTTGTTGTGTGTATATTCCAAACATTGTGAAGGTATAGAAAAATACTTGTGGCATGGAAGCAAGCGAAACCTCCACCACAGACGGCAGAGGAAGCTTCTAGGCTTGTTACTGAGATCTTGAAAAGGAATCAGAAAGCAGATGTTGAGGTATAAAATGAGTAGGGAGAACATAGGTTTTTTTTATGTTGGAAGAGAACTAAGTGACTGTGTGTGCTGTTTATGAAACAGGGACTTTTGTCTTTCTATGGACTTCCTTTGCCTCATACTCTGGTTGAGGTCTCTACTGAAGCTCCTGTGTCTTTACCTGAAGGGGTTCTTTTCGAATTTCAAACGCTTCCGGTTAGAATCGATTCAGTACCAATTTGAAAGAATGGGAAAAAAAACTATAATGTTGCTGATCAAGCTTGTTTAATGTCTATAAAGGTGGATCCAAAGGCTGTGGCAGATGGAGACACCATCACAGTGTATGTCAGTACTTCAGAACCGGTCGTGTCATCTTCTGTTCCAAAGGAAGTAAAGGTTGCAGCAGTTCAAAGAGCAAATGCACGTGAAACGAGGAATTACACAAGAGCAGATGAACTTCACCAGAAAATCATCGATTCTGGTTACAGGGTGCTAAATATTGAGAATGAGGAAGTGCTTGCTAAGAAATTCAGGATTAGACTAAGGTAAATTCAACTCGTTTCCTTCATGAGAATCTCAGTTAGATCTGTCGTGGTCTCTTTGTTTAAAGAAAAGCTCTTTGGTGATGGAAAAGGAAATAGGGGAATAGATGCACCAGAGAGCCAAATGCCGTTTGGGAAAGAGGCACAAGAAGGGCTCCTTAACATTGTTCAGTGGAAAAGCTTGAAAGTGTTAGTTTATGGAGAAGATCAATATGGACGATGCGTAGGTGATTTATACTGCAATGGGATTTTTGTTCAGGTAATAAAATTACTAATCTTTATCATTTTTCTTCCGTTCTGATTAAACTTTGTTTAAACTGATTTTCGAATTTCTTTTGTAGGAGGCAATGCTAAAGAAAGGTCTTGCTTGGCATTACATAGCTTATGATAAGCGCATGGTTCTCGCAAAGGCAAGATCAGTACAACTTGTGCTCCATATACTACAATTTACAAAATCTCTTTAGTTTCTTGGCATACTATTTTTGAGTATGAATCGGTTTTTTTTTTATGTGAAAATCAGTGGGAAAAAGAGGCGAGACAGAAACGTATTGGCTTGTGGGCTTCCTCAAATCCAGAGAAGCCATGGGACTGGAGAAAGAATAGACGCGTGTAAACAACGTTTGAACAAAAAATGCAAAACGCAGAACTCAGCGTTTAAAACAATCGAGATTTATGATTATTGAGGGTTATTGAGGGTTTTCTCTAATTCAGCAATCCCATTATGTTGTAAGATGTGTGTAAATGATGTGTAGATCCTAAGTTCAATGAGACATATCACAATTTGCAAACTGATCAAAACAGTAATGTGTTGTAGTGCTATAAATGAAATCTTTCTTTTATTGAAACAGAGACAATTTGTACTACCTTTCTTTTTGTCATCAAGATTTCATTGAAGCTCTAGTCTAAACCAGAGCAAGCTCAAAAACAGAGCACAACACCTAAAACGTGAATTCGTTTGTTCAGTTTCCTGTTCTGTCAATTCTAAACATAGGAAAAATATTTTCCCATGAACAAGAAAATGTAGTCAAAACTGGGTCGGATCAGTACAAGACTGAAACTGCGACTTGTATTATTTTTTATTTATTTAACTTATCTTCTTTTGCTCCTTTCTCCGTCTTCAAAGATTTCTCCCTTAAAGATTTCCTCTTTGAGCAAAACATGTAAAACTGAGAGTAGAGAGTTTATTCAAAGATCGAAACTTTTTGGATTTCAAGAAATCGTATTCAAAAATGGGTAACGCTCTTAGATTTCTCTACGGAAAATGCTGCAAACCCACGACGGACGACGAGTCTCTCCGACCTCATGGTGTCTCCGCCGCAACCGCCGGTGTTCCAGCTCTCGCTCACGATCTCTTCAACTTCGACATCACTTCTCAGGTAAACTTTCTTATTGAATCTGCGAAATTTTCCTTCCTTTGACTTACTTCCAGCTACTTCATTTGTTTTTCCAGTGATCTTTAGCTAATTTAAGTGCTTGAAAGTGCTCTCTGTACCAAATTTCGTTGAAGAGAACTTTAGTTTTAGTTTAGGGTGGTTTTTCAGTTATTGTAACCAAGTTATGCAACTAGTTGATCCATTAGAAATTGATCTTGATCATGACTTTTACTTCTAGGTTCCTGAAGGGCTTGGGAGATATGTTGTGTCGTCAAGAAAAACTCAAGCAAACTGGTAAAACAACACATTTTTGTTGTATAAAGATGTGAGCTTTGCTGTTTAATTCAATTTGCTTGCTGTGTGTATATTGCAAACATTGTGAAGGTATCGAAAAATACTTGAGGCATGGAAGCAAGCCAAACCTCCACCACATACGGCAGAGGAAGCTTCTAGGCTTGTTACTGAGATCTTAAAGAGGCATCACTATCAGAATGCAGATGTTGAGGTATGAAAATGAGTAGCAATTACAGATGTTTCGGAAACATTTATCCGCGTTTGAAGATTAATGTTGGTTTGTGATAGGGACTTTTGTCTTTCTATGGACTTCCTTTGCCTCACACTCTGGTTGACCTCTTTACTGAAGCTCCTTTGTCTTTGCCTGAAGGAGTTCTTTTCGAATTTCAAACGCTTCCTGTTAGAAAAACTTCAAGTACCAATTCAAAAGAACGAATAACTCGTTTTGGGTATTGATGATATTGTTGCTGATCAAGCTTGTGTAATGTAAAATTAGGTGGATCCAAGAGCTGTGGTAGATGGAGACTCTATCACAGTGTATGTCAGTACTTCAGACCAGGTCGTGTCATCTTCTGTTCCAAGGGAAGTAAATGTTGCAGCGGTTCAAAGAGCAAAAGCACGAGAGAAGAAAGATTACAGAAAAGCAGATGAGCTTCACCAGAAGATCATTGATTCTGGTTACCGAGTGCTAAATATTCAAAATGAGGAAGTGCTTGCTCGGAAGATCAGAATTAGACTAAGGTAAAAATAATCACTCTTTACCTTTTATGAGGAGCTTAATTTAGATATGCCATTGTTTAACTAAAAGCTCTCTGGTTATGGAAAAGGAAATAAGGGAATAGATGCACCAGAGAGCCAAATGCCTTTTGGGAAAGAGGCTCAAGAAGAGCTTCTTAAGATTGTTCTTGAAGGTATTAGTTTATGGAGAAGATCAGTACGGGCGATGCGTAGGAGATTTATACTGCAATGGGATTTTTGTTCAGGTAATAAAAGTACTAACCTTTACATTTTTCCTTCCATAAAAAACTTTATTTAAACTGGTTATCGGTTTCTTATGTAGGAGGTAATGCTAAAGAAAGGTCTTGCTTGGCATTATATTGCTTATGACAAGCGCATGGTTCTCGCAAAGGCAAGATAATATACTACTTAAGTTTCTTGCCATGTTGTTTTTAGTGTTAAACGTTCTTTTGATGTGAAAATCAGTGGCAAAAAGAGGCAAGAGAGAACCGTATTGGCTTGTGGGCTTCTTCAAATCCAGAGAAACCATGGGACTGGAGAAGAAACCGGCGTGTAAGGGTGTTCAATCCGGATTTCAGTTCCGTTTTGGTTTGGTTTCTTCGGATTTTCGGCTTATGAGAAATAGTTACCGTATTAAAACCATGTCTACTATATGGTTTGGTTCAGTTTGAATACTCTGTGTCATAAGTAAAATCTTTCTTTTAAGACTCACAAGTGAGAAGACCAACATAGACAATTCAGACTTTGATATTCAACTAAACCTCTAAAATAACCTCTTAAACTCAAGCCAATATCAGAGACATACTTTAGAACTCAAAGTAGCATATTCAGTCTGCGAATGTTTTCAAATAGCAAATCTACAATGAAGGAACATATATTTTAAGTTAAGTCATCCTCATCAAGCTCCATTGCCTTCAGCTTCTCCTTCACTCTTAATAACAATGTTGTCTTCCAAGTATCCTGCAACACAAAGTTGTATAAGCCGGTTTATAGACAATTTATTCGATCTTTTTTTGTGAAAAGATTCGGGTCGAACCAAAGGCGTCATGCTATCAAATCCCTTGACAACATCTGTGAACTTGGCAACATCTTCCTCATCAATGGACCCAGCAATATCCTGTTCATGCAAAGAAAATCTCAAAACCCGAACGCACGAGGAGGTTTCGTAAAGTTGGCCATTAATCAACAAAGAACCTACCACCAAAAACTTGCATTCTCGTGTTCTTGAAAAAGTTGGATCCAAATCCTACAAATAAAGCAAATGTTATATCCACTTGGTATACTCTCAAAAGAAATGTTACATTATGAATAATGTTGTTTGTATAAAGCAGAACCTTATATTTCTCCAAGGCATTGGTAATGGAAATAACACCAGCTTTGCGTAGATGACAAAGACCAGCGTTGAGAAGATACCCTTTAACTCCATACTTAAGCAAATTATGAAAATGTATCAGCTACTACTACAGACGGTTATGATACTGATGCAGAATATTGAACACAACACACGGGGTTTTCCAAAAACGTTTCGCTAGTATTGATTGATTAGATTACTTACACGTATCGATCTCAATTCAATCCTAGCCTAACCTGTTCACGAATCAACACGATGTCATGAACCTTTTTACCCCTAGCCCTTGATACAAGATTTCCTATTTTCTAGAAACCTATATCCCTTTGCTAAGAATTCGCTCTAGTTGTGTTCAACCCTTCCCACGAGTTCACACACCCTATATATACCAATGGACTCCGACTAACCCTAGCCTTGCCCTCTACTCATGCAAGATTCACTATTTCCTTAAATCTTCATGTGTAGATCTTCTTTCCTTATCTTCTCCTAAGAATAAGGAAAACTTCTAGCTTGAGTAAATCTTCTCCAAGATATCCTCCAGCCTTCCTTGAGTGCAATCACGCCGTGTTTCCTTTGGGCTGACTCACTCCAAAAGCCCATCCGGGCCAAAGCCCACAGGCTGATTCATGCTTCTCCTGAAGCACTCCCATCTGATGCTGCTACAGACTCCTGCTTCAACAGCTGCATCTTCAATCTCCCCCTTTTTAGCTTTGTGTGTCTCCCAAGTATCTACAAAACAAACTCACAACAACACAGAGACAACCAGCACCAAGCATAAACAAATTCCAACTCATCCATAAGCAATAGACTTGTACAAGTTATTACAAGCATAAATCCATATCAAGATAAAGTACTTAGAGTTCTCAAACTCCCCCATAACTGAAAAACCGAGTTCTCAAAATCAATTAAAAAACATCACTTTCTCCCCCTGCTTGGGAGCACACAAGTTAAAAACACAATCATTAGTTTACAAAAAAAACATAACGACAGAGGATCATGGAGACTCACCTTGACTGGCTTGACGCACATCTCGGACTATCCCAGCTAGCTGATGCAGGACAGAGGTGATTTGATACAAAGCCTTGTTGATTACCCTCTGACTCGAACGTCCCAGAGGCACACTGATGTGCCCAAGTGATACATCAATCGCTGAGCCTGAATCACCAACTTGTGCTGAGCTAGATAGCTTAGACTGTCCAGTCTCCCGCTTGATCTTCTTCTTAGGTGTTGGCTGACTTAGAGGCGGCTGAACTCTCTTCTTGACTGCTGGTTCCTCTTTGACTATCACAGGAGCTTTGGTCTTGGCACGCGATGACACCCTGATTGCTCCTGTTTCCTTCTTCTCAGTCCTAACATCCATCTGATAGTGAGTGGGAAGAACCAGAACTTCATCCTCGCTGACAATACCTCCACACTGTTCCTGAATCATCCCATAGATCAGATGAGGGAACACCAGCTTTCTTGAATCGGCTTGCTTGTTGTCCTCTCTTTCAATTTGACTGATGGCCATGACTTGCTGAAACACCATTTCTCCAAAGTCTACACGCACCTTCTGAGCCAACTTGTACAGAAGCATAGCTCTGTATTGAGCAATGTGTGTACGGTGCGTTGTTGGGTACCAGTTGTGTCCAGCCAGAATGGCCAATGCAGCAAACTTAGAAGAGAGATGGACTGTAGACAGTGCTGGAACCTTCTTGGGATGCTTGCTGATGATCTGAACCATACCTTCATGAGATCCATCTTCTTTCAGAAATGCAGCAACATAGTCTGGATCCGTTTTGTCAGTTGCTGCAGCAGTTTTCAAATCCTTGGCACTCAATTCAGACATCTTCAGAAAGGTGTTGATCTTGACAGGACTGAAGTTAATGATGCGACCTCGGACCAGAACCATAACTCCCCCATCATTGATCACAGTGTCTCCCAGATTCACATAAAATTCATTGATAACCTCCCTATCATAACCTGACTTAATCGACACTGTGGGAGTAAATCCAGCTTCAGCAATCACAGACGAATACTCAAATTCCTTCTGTTTCTCTAAATCTACCAATTTTTCACCAATAATACCTCGATTCTTGAATACGATGTACCTTTGGTAGGCTCCAGCTGAGCAGAATTTGTCAGAATCAAAGGATACGTCACCAGTCACAGATCCTGCTCCAGCAGCAGATTCTGAATCACCAGTTTCAGAGCTCTCTTGCTCTTTGATCTGTTTTCCCAACTCCTTTTGCATCTCCTCCTTCACCTTTAGTGCCTTCGAATTTCGAATCAATGGCTCCTCATCATCTTCCTCTTCTCCCAGATCCCATGCAGAATCAGAAACCTCGACTTCCTCTTTCTTTGAGTTTCTAGGGTTTCTGAAGTAAAGACTCTTGGTTTCCTGTACTTCTTCTTGCGGCCAAACAGAGGAACTATTTAAACACACAGAATCTCTTCTGGGCTGCGATTCGGAAAACCCTACGAGCCCAACCGTCATTCTTAGGTCCAAGTTCTTTTGTTGCCAGGCCCATACAAAAACTGAAGCCCAAGTTCTCGGATTATTCTGAACCAGGGGATCCTGTACCAACTTCAGAACACTGCAACAGCTTTTTACACTCATCAGATTTTTCATAGCACACAGAACAACAACCACATTCATGATAGTACAATGGGGATTAAACAGATAATGATGGTTATTGTAAAGACCTAAACTGGCTTTTGAAAAACTTTTTGACACAAGATTAATTTACCGTTTTTAGAGTGATATTTCAGAGATTGAACTTTGACCAATTCGCAGCACACACTCAGCTCGATCTGATTCATAACATCTGGTCATCCTCTACTCCAATGAGTAGCTTTCACACCACCATGTCTTTATCTTGTCTTGACCAGTTTTCAACCTTTATCCACTCGAGAAAGTTGCTGATGCACTCAAGACTTGTGGATTATCTTTCTTTTTGATTTTCTTCACATCCACAAGCCTGCCCACTTTTCTGGGTTCTTTTTTTTTTTTTTTTTTTGAATGAGACAGCTCCATCACTTGACTTCTCAGAAGCTGTCTCCTGAATTTTCTTTCTTCAGCTTTGATTCTTTCTTTACCGTGAAACTTGTACTGATGTCAAGACAAGACGACATGATAGGCAGCTCTTTCTCATTGATGTTTCAGACTCCAAACAAAATCAAAGCCTTTTATGCACCTTGAACCAGTACCTGTATCAGTTCTGCACACTTCACAATTGATCAAATTCCACAAACACCAATTGAGTTTCTTAAAGTGATAAAACGATTAAAATCCAGTGGTTTTGTGAATAAATCAGCCAGTTGTAAATCAGTAACAATATGTTCCACCACTACCTGTTTCTCCTCCACAAGTTCTCTGATGAAGTGGTGTCGAATGTCAATGTGCTTCGTTCTCGAGTGTTGCACTGGGTTCTTTGAGATGCTTATAGCACTCTTGTTGTCACAGTGAACCAGAAGTGGTCCAGAATCCATCCCATAGTCAGCAGACATTTGTTTCTTCCAGAGAAGTTGGGTGCAGCAGCTTCCTAGGGCAATGTACTCTGCTTCAGCTGTGGACAGAGATACAAAGTTCTGCTTCTTGCTCATCCAAGAGATCAAGTTATTTCCCAGAAAGAAATAGCCACCACTGGTACTTTTCCGATCATCCAAACTTCCAGCCCAGTCGGCATCACAGTATCCAACCAAATTCTTGTTTGACCCCTTTGAGAACCAAACTCCCAAATTGACTGTACCTTTGATATATCTGATGATTCTCTTGACTGCTTTAAGATGCGACTGTTTTGGCTTGGCTTGGAACCGAGCACAGATCCCAACACTCAGACACAAGTCAGGTCTGCTTGCGGTGAGATATAGCAGACTTCCGATCATCCCTCTGTAAAGCTTGACGTCCACATCATTCCCATCACTGTCTCGAGTCATCTTGGCTGTAGTACTCATGGGTGTCTTGGCTTCCTTGTATTGATTCATTTTGAACCTGGTCAGAAGATTCTTGGCATAGGTACTCTGAGAAATAAACACACCCTCTTCTGACTGAGTAATTTGAAGTCCCAGAAAGTACTTCAACTCCCCAACCATGCTCATCTCAAACTCCTGAGTCATGCTTTCCACAAACTTGTCTACTAGCTTCTGTGATGTGCTTCCGAAGATGATATCATCCACATAAATCTGAACCATCATGATATCCTTCTCCTGCTCAAGTACAAACAGTGTCTTGTCCACACTGCCCTTTGCATAACCTTGCTGCATCAGGAAGCCGGTCAATCTTTCATACCAAGCTCGCGGTGCCTGCTTCAGCCCATACAAGGCTTTCTTCAGTTTGTACACATGGTTTGGATTATCAGGATCCTCAAAGCCTTTTGGTTGCTCAACGTGAACCTCCTCTTGCAGAAAGCCATTCAGAAAGGCACTTTTGACGTCCATCTGATAGACTTTGAAGTTCAGAATGCATGACATGCCCAAGAAAAAGCGAATGGACTCCAATCTTGCTACAGGGGCAAATGTCTCTTCAAAATCCACTCCTTCAATCTGAGAGTAACCTTATGCCACCAGCCTTGCTTTGTTCCGAACCACAACTCCAGTTTCATCGATCTTATTCTTGAAAATCCACTTTGTGCCAACGATATTGACACCTTCCGGTCGTGGAACCAGCTCCCATACATCGTTCCTTTCAAACTGCTCAAGCTCTTGTTCCATTGCGATAATCCAGAACTCGTCTTCAAGGGCCTGACCATGATTTCGTGGTTCAATCATCGACACAAAGCACGCAAACTGTACTACATCGTGATTTTTCTTCCTTTTTAAACCCATCATTTCACGATAATCCTTCGTGACTCCTCTAGTCTTCCTCCCTTCATTCACATCACTGACAAGATCAGATGCTGAATGATTCCGAGGCACCTGAAGATCTGCAGCCTGCTCTGTCTCAGAATCACCATTTGTGACAGATTGGGGTTTTGACTTAGTTGGCTCTTCAGACTGCTCCTCTTTTCTTCCATCGGATGATCTTTCTGGTTCATTGTCCATATGAACTATCCTATCCCTGCATTGTCTTGTACTCACACAATCATCAAAGACGACATTGACTGACTCGACGATCACACTCGTTCTCTTATTGAGGCATCTGAAGGCTGTACTACTTTCTGAGTAACCAAGAAAAACACCATCATCACTTCGAGCATCAAACTTCCCCAGATGATCCTTATCGTTTAGAATGTAACACTTGTATCCAAACACGTGAAAGTAGCTTAGATTAGGCTTCTTTCCTTTCCAAAGCTCATAAGGTGTCTTGGACAATCCTTTTCTTACATACACTCTGTTGACAATGTAGCATGAGGTGCTCACTGCTTCAGCCCAGTACTTCACAGCAATGTTGTTTCCATGTATCATGGCTCTGGCCATTTCCTGCAGCGTGCGGTTTTTCCTCTCTACTACACCGTTTTACTGAGGTGTCCAAGGAGCTGAAAACTGGTGTGCAATACCGTGATCTTCACAGAAATCCTGCATGTACCCATTCTGAAATTCACCACCATGGTCACTGCGTATCTTCTTGATTCCGCCTCGCTCATTAATCAGTTGTAGAGCCCAGATTCTGAAGCTATCCACTGCCTCAGATTTCTCACGAAGAAATCGCACCCAAGTGTATCTTGTGTAGTCATCCACGAGAACAAACACATACCTTTTACCAGCAACACTCTCTACTTGAGTAGGCCCCATCAAATCCATGTGAACCAGATCCAGTGCTGATTCAGAATGCACATCTGCCACTTTCTTATGTTGAACTTTCACTTGCTTGCCCTTACTGCAAGGTCCACATACAAATTTTTCTCCTCCCTTAAGCTGAGGTACTCCTCTGACCATCTCCTGATTGGTAAGCAAAGTGAGACTTCTGACGTTCATATGACCTAGGCGTTGATGCCATAACTTCAAATCATCTGTTGCACTGAAGCAGTTGGTGGCCTCTTGCTTCCACATGTAGCAGTTGTTGTCTGTTCTCACTCCCATTAGCACAGTCTTCCCTTGTTCATCCATTGCTCTGCAGTCATGTTTGGTGAAGCAAACCATCAGACCTTCATCACACAGTTGACTCATACTGATGAGATTTGCCTTCAGTTCCTGTACCAGATACACATTCATTAGCCTGGGTAAGCCTTCATCACATGTCTGTCCTTTCCCTTGTATCCGACCGTGGCCTCCATCACCAAACGTAACCTTGCCCTTGTTGATCTTTTTGAAGCTTTCCAGATTGCCCAAGGTACCGGTCATGTGTCGGGAGCTACCACTATCGAAGTACCATGGACTGGTATTTTTGTGTTCTTCTGTAACAATTGCCATGCTGCATCGGAATCCAACCCGTGACGCACAGTTTGACTCTTTTCTTGCTGTAGGTGACCTTAAATCAGATTTCTTCACCCAAATCTGATTATGACTACCATTCCAAGTGAATCTTCCTTCGTAGCGAAGATGTCTGATCCTTTCCCAGTATTTGTAGCAATATGCTCGTATGTGCCCATGTTTGCCACAAAAGTAATATTCAGTCCTTTGTTTTGTAGCAACTTTAGGTCTCTGGACTTCAGTACTCCCAGGTCTGTTGACAGGCTGAGACTGTCTACTGGCGACTACAAACTTGATGTTGTTAGATCCCGATCCACCACTTCCATTGTATCCAAGTCCTCTGTGAACTGCTTCAGTCCTTCCATATGACAGAATCTTGTCCAACTGTTTTGTACCAGCAAACATGCGAATCTTCTTATACTGCAGATCCAGTTGTGATTGAAGCTCAGCAGAAACCTTTTTCTCATCATGCAGTTCCTTTTCCAAACTAGCAGCCTTGACAGCTAGATTGAGTTTCTCCTTTACCAGTAACACACTCTCCTGACTCAGCTTCTGTTCATCCTGTAGTTTATTCTGCAGTAATTCAACCTGAGCTTCAAGACGCTGCTTCTCCTTAACCAGCAACAGATTCTCCTGTCCCAGTCTGATGAGAGTCTCTCGTACCTCTTTGTAACTTTCAATTAGTTCGTCCTCATCAGATTCAGATTCAGATTGTTCGCCTTCAGCTTCAGTTTCCATGATTCCCACGAATGAAACCAGGTTGTTTAGGATTTCTTCATTGTCACTGTCAGCTTCAGAGTCTCCTTCAGCCATCATTGATCTTTCTCTCCTCGGTTTCTGTTGACCCACACATTCCAGCTGAGTATGTCCGATTCCCTTACATACTGAGCACTTCATTTCCCTTCTCTTGATCGTAGGACATTCAGACTTGAGGTGGCCATATCCTTTGCATTCGAAACATTGAAACTCAGTTTTCTTGCCTTGCTTGTCTCCTTCAGGCAGGTTTCTACTTGTTCCCGTATTTCTCTGACCTTGACCACGTTCAATTCTTCTCAGAGCTCGATCAAACCTTCTTACCAACAAGCTCATTGGATCTCCATCCTCTGTTTCTTCAGTTGTTTCACACGAGGTCAGTGCCAGGTTCTTGCCCTTCCTGGAATACGCTTCAGCCGTGTCTAGCTCCATCTCATGAGCCTGTAGCATTCCCACAACTTCACTAAAGCTTAGGTCCTCTGTGTTGTGAGATACATTCAGAGCTGACTTGTACGCCATGTATCGAGCAGGAAGACACCTTAGGAATTTCTTCACCAACTTCTTATCCTTATACTTCTTTCCCAGTGTAGCAGACTCCTGAGCCAGTGTCTTCAACCTTGAATCAAAATCTGATATAGATTCATGTTCTTCCATTCTCATGTTCTCAAAGCGAGAAGCCATCATGTCTCTTCTGGAACTCTGCACCTTAGTGGTTCCTTCGAAGTGCGTCTGAAGCAGATCCCATGCTTCCTTTGCTGTTTCACATCCTTGAATCAGTTCGAAGGTCTTCTTGGTTACACAGCTGTGTATGGCAGACAAGGCTCTGGCGTTGTACTTTGCTTTCTTTAATTCATCTTCCGTCCACGTATCTTCTGGTTTGGGAGTCCTAACTCCGCTATCATCCACTATCACAGGTGCTTCCCACTGAACCAGTATAGATCTCCAAGCCAGTACATCGATTCCAACAATAATGAACTTCATCCTTGACTTCCAGAAGCCGTAGTTTCCACCATCGAGTATCACCTTCGAATCGTTAACCATATTATCTTAGCTGTCCATCTTCTCCACAGGATCTCACCCGTAATATTTCGAACAAGTGCCTCTCTGATACCAAATGAAAATGTATCAGCTACTACTACAGACGGTTATGATACTGATGCAGAATATTGAACACAACACACGGGGTTTTCCAAAAACGTTTCACTAGTATTGATTGATTAGATTACTTACACGTATCGATCTCAATCCAATCCTAGCCTAACCTGTTCACGAATCAACACGATGTCATGAACCTTTTTACCCCTAGCCCTTGATACAAGATTTCCTATTTTCTAGAAACCTATATCCCTTTGCTAAGAATTCGCTCTAGTTGTGTTCAACCCTTCCCACGAGTTCACACACCCTATATATACCAATGGACTCCGACTAACCCTAGCCTTGCCCTCTACTCATGCAAGATTCACTATTTCCTTAAATCTTCATGTGTAGATCTTCTTTCCTTATCTTCTCCTAAGAATAAGGAAAACTTCTAGCTTGAGTAAATCTTCTCCAAGATATCCTCCAGCCTTCCTTGAGTGCAATCACGCCGTGTTTCCTTTGGGCTGACTCACTCCAAAAGCCCATCCGGGCCAAAGCCCACAGGCTGATTCATGCTTCTCCTGAAGCACTCCCATCTGATGCTGCTACAGACTCCTCCTTCAACAGCTGCATCTTCAAATTATTCTTGAGACATTGTTGAGCTATTTCTTCATAGATCTTTATTGCCTTCTCATATCTAACAAAGACGCAAAGAGCGCATTATTATTCACATATCCTTATAACAAGTTATTTTAGTTCATCAAATAGTAACATGTAAGTCAAATCAAAGAAGAACACACACAATAAAACTCTACCAGTGATAGTTTTAGCAGACCAAAAAGATAAGTTACAGAAGATCTTACTGCTCTGATTGGGCAGAATATTGCGTGACCTTTAGCTTGCAATAGTTAGCAGAAGTAGTTACTTCTTCAGTTTGATAAAATTCAGCTGCCTTTTCATAATAAGCAATAGACTTTTCCATGTTCTGATCGGATTCATAAAACTCAGCGAGTTCCTGCCACAATTACAAAGCAATCAACTCAAACATTTCATTAGTGTAAATGAAACAATATTTTCAATCTAATAACTTCAAAAAGTTAAAAATATAATATTTAGTTCATACATAGAAGAAAAAACATAGTACCTTATAAATTCCTGCAGCCATCCCAAGCATTCCTATCTCGCAATATATATTCACTGCATGCTCTAAACAAGATGCAGCCTCTGCAAAAAAAAGAAGGCCACAACTTGTATTCGGAAATCGAAAGATAAAATCGATAAAACGATGTCAAAGCAATATACTATAGACTGGATTTTCACCCCTGAGATATCAAAACCATGTAAAAAGATTAGCTTTTGGCTACATAATACAACACAAAAAAAACGAAAAAAATCGCATTCGGGACACAAACCATTTGCATGCACTTTCTTGAAGGATTTAGCGGCTTGAGCATAGGCGTATGCAGCATCATGTTTGTTCTCTGACTACAGATGCAGAGCAACATCGTCGCCATCATCATCGTATACATGCAAAGAACATTTGTAGCCAAATAAATTTTACCTTTAGAAAACAATTAGCTCGTTTCATATTAGCTTTTCCTGCTAAATCCCCTGAAGACATAAGCTTGGTTATATATACCATCAAAGAATGTAACAAACCTCTTAAGGAAACACAAACGCACTCAATTTCACAACTTTAACAATAACTTCTTATAAGGACAAAACCCAATAAATTTCTATGTATCAAGTGTTAAACTGATACATTATGTGATCATCAATGAAGAGGAAAGGAAACAAAGCAACGAAGTAAAGAAAGTACAAGATTTGGCGAGTTTGTAGGAATTAGCTGCATGTTCGAGAAGCATTGCAGCATCATTGAGCTTCTTCTCTGCTTTCTTCTCAAATTCCTCTGCTTTCACCAAATAATCCACCATTGTTCTTCTCAGAAATTGCTTTGCTTTCTCTTCTTCCTTAAGAAACAATTACTACAAATTTAAGGGTCAAATAGTTATCAACTAAAATATTGTATTTTTTTAGGGTAATTGCAAAAATCCCATTTTGTTGGGTGCATGCAAGAATACTATTTAGGGGTGTCCAATTACAAAAATACCAGTAATTATAAATTTATAAAACCTATATTTTAAAATTCTAAACCCTAAAAAATGTTTTGACACCTAAAACCCCTAAAAACTCAAAACTAAACCCTAATATAACATAGTTAATCCAAACATAAATTATATAATGAAAAAATAATTTTGAAAAAGTGGCATTTTTGTAAAGATTTCAAAAGTGTGGCATTTTTTGAAAATACTCTTTTTTAAAAAAGGTAAAAGCTATTTACTTAATTATTGAGAAATGTAGGCAATAGTATATATTTTTAATAAAATATATTTTATACCAAAATTAACCAAGATAGTCTATAAATTTTAAATAATATTAAATATGAAATTCTTAACTCTAATGAAGAATTTTAATTATAACTAAAATTGTGTCTTTCCTAATTTAAGAATATTAGTCTATGGTTTAAAAAAAAAAAGATTTTTATTAGCTAGTAAGGATGAATTCAATCAAGTATTTGAGAATATTTGAAATGATTTGATTTGGTGTGAGTTTTTAGATATTTTTTGGTGATTTGTATAAAATACATTAGAATCTCATCTAAAACCATGTAATTTGTCTTTTTATATATTTTACTAAAAAATACTACCAAAACATCTCAAAATCATATCAAATCTACTAAAATCTATTATTCAAAATATTTTCAATAACATTAGATTTTAAAAAAGATTTTTAAATTACAAGTTCAATAACATTAAATGTTAAATTTTTCAATAAAACTTATGATTTGTCATTTTTCAACTCACTTAAAAATTTATATTCAAAAATGCACCGCTAAGTAGGATGGGACGATTCCAGATACCCTGGAATTTCAGAGTATCCGGATCCGGAATCGTCGGATCCGTGAAAAAACTATCCGGATCCGGAATCGTGACCTCCGGATATCCAGGCTCTAGGAATCGTTCCAAAAATCAGGATATCCGCGGATATCCGGATCCGAATCCGGATCCGAAATTAATATTAAAAATAATTAATAAATAAATAAAAATATATTTTTAAAAATTATTAGTTGATATTTTAAATGGTATTTTTCATTATAAATATAATTATTATAAAAAGAAATAAAATCAATTTTTATATATATTTATTTATATAAAATTAGTTTAATAGATATATAATATATATGGTTTTAATATATTTAATGTGTCTGGATCCGGATATCCGGACCTTAAAATTTTGTTATCCGGATCCGGATCCTCTTTTCACGGATCTTAAATTTTACTATCCTTATCCGGATCCGGCCTCTCCAGATATCCTAACTTTCGGAGCGATTCCGAACGGATAACGGATAACGGATCGGATCTCGGATCCCGGATAATAATTCTACCCTACCGCTAAGTGCTGTAGTCACTATTTTTATTTATTTAGTAGATATTTTAATTAAAAAACATTTTATTCTTTGCCCCTTAAGAAAACATTTTATTTTATTTGGCCCCACTTTTTGTATACGACAATGGCTCTATATATATGATCAAATCACGCCACGTCATTTCGACGTTAACCATTTTCTCTTCTCTCTTACAAATTCATAATCCATTACCATTTTCCTCCTCGCCGGAAAAAATCCTCTCCGGCATTGTAATCAAGGAACATGTCTCCTGCGATTAAAGCCCCTCTCTTACCCAACCAAGAGCCTTCTTCATCATCATCATCATCGGAGGAAGAGAAGCATGGGTCATTCGCCGGAGCCGTGTTCAACATCTCGACGAGCATAGTCGGAGCTGGGATTATGTCGATTCCGGCAGCTTTTAAAGTTCTGGGTATAATCCCATCTCTATCGATCATTGTAATCATCGCTTGGCTTTCTAATGTATCAGCTGGGTTTTTGATGAAATCCTCTCTCGCCGGAGAATCCACAACTTACGCCGGAGTTATGAAGGAATCGTTTGGCAAATCTGGGTCTGTTGCTGTTCAGATTGTTAATATGGTTGTCACTTTTGGGGCTATGATTATTTTCTCCATTATCATTGGTAAGATTTGGTCTTCAAAAATCAGAAATTTCACAAACCCTAAAAACCCTTGATTTGATCCATCGAGTTCTTGTTCTTGTTATCTCAGGGGATGTTCTTTCGGGTACTGAAAATGGAGGAATTGTACATTTGGGTCTTCTTCAAGAATGGTTTGGTTCTCATTGGTGGAATAAGAGATTCTTTAGTTTGTTGTTCATCTTCGTCTTCCTCTTTCTTCCTTTAGTCTTATGCAGACGAGTAGGTACGTCTCTTTAACCAAATCTTTGCCTGAATCTGTCAAATGCATACCGGTCTGATGATTTTGTTTGTTCATGTTTCTGTAGAAAGATTAGCATTAAGTTCTGCAATCTCGTTTCTGCTTGCGTTAATCTTTGTTGTCATAAGCTCGGTGTTAGCGATTATCGCACTCGTGCAAGGGAAAACTAAGACTCCGAGACTCTTCCCTGAGCTCAACAATGGAGGAGTCTCGTTCTTCAATCTCTTCACTGCTTCCCCTGTTATTGTAACAGCCTTCACTTTTCATTTCAATCGTATGAACCAAGAACCAAAAAACCGATTGTTTACTCCACAAATCATGTACTGTTTTTCTTTTCTTGATTCTGAAATTGTGGTGTTTGATTGCAGTACATCCGGTTGGATTCGAGCTCAAAGATCCATTAGATGTGATTTCGGCAACAAAGATCTCTGTAATTCTATGCGCTACGATCTACTCAGCGACTGGTCTCTTTTGTTACCTTCTATTCGGGGATTCCACCATGACAGATGTTCTAATGAACTTTGATCAAACCTCCAATTCTTCCATAGGCTCGCTAGTAAACGACATTGTTAGACTGAGTTACGCGATTCACCTCATGCTTGTGTTTCCTCTACTCAACTTCTCTTTAAGAGCCAACCTCGACGGACTCTTGTTCCCTAAGAAGCCGTCTTTAGTGAAAGACAACAAAAGATTCTTCGGACTCACTTTCCCATTAATGGTAACTTGTTTCTTGGCTGCGATTGCTATACCGGACATTTGGTACTTCTTTCAGTTCTTGGGATCAACTTCTACAGTCTCAATTGCATTCATCTTTCCAGCCGCAATTGTCCTAAGGTGTGAAATTTAACCCTTCTTGATTAATTCCTCTTCTGATATTCTGAATGTATCAAATTTAAATCAAGTTTTTGGTATCATTTCAAAATTGGCAGGAATGTGAATGGTATCTCGACCTTAAGAGAGAAGATTGTAGCTTCAATAATGCTTGCTCTTGCTGTTGCCACAAGTATCATCGCCATTTCGACAAATATATACACTTTCACAAGAACAGAAGAAACATGAAAAGTTTTCGGCAAGTTCCTTTCTCTTCAAGAATCTGTAAAATGGTAGAGCTTGTAATTGCATTTATTCATATATCTATGTAAAATAGGTTTGTAAGGAGTGTAGTTTAATACCAACTTCAAGAAATGGAATGTTTTGTATTGGAACTTTTTTCCAATACAAAAAGAATGATCAAAGAAAAAAGTGAACATTTCTTCAAAGTAATTTCAGAATCGATTTGTTTATTATCTCTAATGACCAAGTAACTTTTTTTTTATCAGATGAGCTAAAGACTGAAGCTACGTTTAAGCACCAACACTGGAATCCTTTCTCTACTTTGTTTGTCTCGTAAAAAACAAAGTTTAAATTTTATAGTTTTATTCTTGAAAATGCTCTTTCCTTCACCTAGTGTCTTTGCTCGTTGATGGGATCCAAACTAGGAGTTAAGGAATTGGTAGTAACATCTTTTGTTCTTACAAACTCAAAATTGAAAACATTAAAACCAAGTTTATGTTAAAACACAACATATGTGAGTTGACTGAGACAGTATCAGCTGCTGTTTTCTAGCAAAAATCTTTTCTCAAACAAGCCGTAGACAAAGTGAGAAGAGTTCCTAGTTCCTGCACAAATCATGACCATAGTAAGAACTCAACACAAACTACTGTGTACACTGTATGAGTCATTTGCTGTAAAAAATAGTTACCTTCTTATGGTCTTTGACGGAACAAGTATTCCTCGCTTCTCGAGGCTCTTGAATCGATCTCTTGCAAGTGTGCAACATGCCTTTCAAAATAAGGAGGATGACTAGTTCAGTTTTTTTAGCTACCAAGAAAACTCACAAGGACCAGAAAAGTTTTGTTTATGGGAACCAAGAGTATACCTTCAGCTTACGAAGTGACCCGGTTATCTCTTCTGTTAAGAGGACTTGAACAGGAGGAGCCTCGTATCTGAAATAAATATCAGTCAATTTTCCTAAATCCAATTTTCAGAACAATAAACATAATTGATCAGAATGAACATTAGTGAGCAAGAGATACAACAAGAATATATCATACTTGTGCTTTCCCAACCGAGGAGGACGTATCTTCAGCACGTCCTGCTTAGCAATGGTCCGTCGTAAATGTTTATTCTTTTTTTCCTTATCTTCTCTGGCTATTTCTTTTAAGATCTTGGGCAAGCTACATAGAAGGAAACACAAAAGAAGAAAAGTAAGAATAAAACTTTAATACATCATCAACATGATACATTAAAATCACAAAATACCTGTTAATTTCTTTTGATAACTTCTTTTTATTCTTTTCCTCGATATTCTTCTTTTGCAGTGCCTTATGTCTGGATCGCTTATTTAATACCACACGGGTTATCTTCTCTGTTGTTCTTGCCACTCTGCAGTACAATATTACAATAAGCATGAATTCCAACACTTGCCAATGGTGTATGTAAACCCAAAAAAAAAAAAATCTACGTTGAGGGGAGTAAAAAAAGAGAGCATACTTTTTCCCAGCCTCAGACACTTCATTTTCAGCATCTGCATCGTCTTCAACTTCACTAACATTGTCCACTTCAAGAAAGTACTTCTGCGAAGTAATTACAACATCCATATGGCTTAAACTATCAAACTCAATGCTTGTCTTTCCATTGATAATTTTATCACACACAAGCAAACAACTAACCTCGTCTTCATTGATTGCATCTCCTTCAATAGTCAAAGGAACAGGATCAGGCCCTAACTCATTCTTGTAAACTTTCTGCATTTCTTGAGCAACAGCTTCAGCCAACATATCCTACAATATATAAAACGAGGGAAGTCAATGGAAAACATTCGCATACAAGACGATAAGGCAAGCTCAGATCTGTTATAGACTTTTTACCTCGTGACTTTCAGCTGTAGGGTTGTACGAGCATCCTGCAGGATCAACTTCTACTGCTGGAATAATCGAAGTTTTCTTTGAAATCTGTACACCAGAAAAAATTTCTAGCTAACTGAGTCACAGTCTCGGACCAAACAATTATTACCAACACAGGAACAGCAAAAACAAACAATTCAATTGAATTACAGAGGACACATTACCTTTCTAGGGTTTCCCTTTTGTTGTCCTGCAAGTTTTTTAACAAAGAAAACGATGAAGCTTGACATAAAAAAGGATTCAGAAGGAACTAAAAGTAGAATATTTCACTAAACAAACCTTTACTATCATCACCCCACAAGTCAACCATTTCAGAATCATCAGCAACATTCTGCAAAGAAGGGAAAATCATATGAACTAAAGCTGCCGCAGAAAACTTAGAGACGAAACATCTTAACATCAAGAGAATCATTTCATCGATCAAATGACTCACCTTTTGAGCTTGTTTAGGTTTTTCGCTTTCTATAGCAATTGGCTTCTTACTTATCTTCGACTTAGGCTTTGAAGATGACACTACCTGGACAAATGGGTTTTTCTTCAAAATACTGTCACACCGAAGCACTCTCTCTCTATGTTTCTCAATCTTCCGTTTCACCGGTAGGTCTGATATGCAAAATCAAATCATAAACAAATCACACATTCAAAGATTAATGGCCCCAATCAAATCGTATCAAGCAGCTAGATAAGTAATCATCACCAAAACAAATACTCTTTTTTGCTTTCAATTCGGAAAAGTACGAAACTTGGAATCCTAATTTGACGAAGACGATGACTCAGAAACACTAAAAGGGGGAAATTTCATTACTCTTGCTAATCCCACAAACTCAACTGAGATATGAGACTCTAAATTAAACCCTAGTGAGAGAGGTGAAGAGGATAACCATGGGATTTCTCGACGTGGAAGAGATCCTTGTTAGAAGCGGCGGAGAGATTGCCGCCGGAGAGAGCGTCTTTGGTGGTTTTCTCGAAGAAATCTTCAATGTCTTCGGTGCTTATGTTAGCCCTCCATGCTTTTTTCCCTTTCCTTGAAGTCTTCGCCTTCTTCCCCATCTCTCTGTTTGTCGGCGGCGCGAAGGTTGCTTCAGTGATGAAAGGAGATGATTGAAGAAGAAGAAGAGGACACTAGGGGTAGGGCTTAGAAGGAAACATTATGGGCCTTAATAGATCGTATTTCCTTAATGGGCCCATAATCATCAGGTTTTCTTTTAAAAATATTCATTATATGATCTCTATCTTTTGACCCCAAAAAAAAAAAAAAATCTCTATCTATTCATATTTTTTTCACCAAATTTTTATATAACAATATATAATTTATTGTACCGAAGAAGACAAATAGAAAAGGTGAAAGCCTAATGGTTATAAATTTAAAGGTTTTAAAACTAAATTTGGGGTTCAGTTATTTGAAAATGCAGTTTCTATATACTAGATGCAAAACTTAGAGAATGTTTGAATATTGTATTTATATTGGTAGAATTATCCGTCATATTTTTTTGTTTATCGTAGAAAATTGTTTTGTGGAACAAAAATGTAAATACTAACATTTACCAAAAAAAAAAAAAATGTAAATACTAAATTTTTTAATTGGGAAATCAAGAAACAGAAATTGGGTCAAATAAACATAAAAAAAAATTGTATTTTAAAATCTAACTAAAACTATCCTATCTGGTCAAATTCCTATCCCTTAGGGCATGATTATGGGTAGGTAATTGGGGGTTATTAGGGGGTTTTTAAAATATAAAATTATTAAAACACACACTCTCTTTTCCTTTTACTCAACTTTATACTTTCTCTTTCATCTTTTTACTCAACTTTTATTAATTTTATATTTAAACACTCCTAAAACCTCTCTTCAAAAGTTTATTCCCATACAACTTATACATACCCTTTCTCCAAAAAATATCCACTACCTCCTCTCTTTACTCAAATTTTATTAATTTTATATTTCAATACACCCCACAAAAACACTCTCTTTCATCCTTTTACTCAAATTTTAATAATTTTATATTTTAAAAACTCCTATATTTATTCTTATTATCTACCTATAATCATGTCCTTACATCTAGGATTTTTTGCTAGCTTTTTAGATATATTTTTTTTTATGCAAATTGACCCAATCAAAAAGTGGGACGGATATGTACTACGTACGAAAATAGAAACACATATACCATTTTACTCCTCGTCAGTCATGAGTTACGTGGCACTGAATATTATATTACTTAACCGTGTAAAGTGTAAACTATGTTATATATGTAAACCATGTTAAAAGTGTAAACCATCGTTATAGAATATCACAAAAATAATCAAAATTTTTTACCTATAACGATGTTGTTACTTCTCGATGTTAAAAAAATATTGTATAAAATGAAAAAATGTTGTTTACAATAAAAATTTATACATAATAGAAATAATAATATATTTATTACTAAGATCTAAGAGTGTTTAAAATTTGTCGAATATAGATCTCTATGAGAAAGAAATTAATGATATCAATGGTAAAACATTTATCAAACATTGATTTATATGTGATGCTTGATAAAACTGTTTATAAAATATTGTATAGGTTTTTATATTATTGTTGTTGTATTTTTAACTAATACATAAAATATTATTGAGAAATTTTTTAAACATCCGTAGACCATAGTTACATTTTATTGACTTGTGATATATGTTTCCAACAAAAATCATAAACTGATTTTCCAACAAAAATCATAAACTGATTTTTTTGAGAAATTTTCATAACTTATATATAGATATTTATCTTAACTAAAAAATAAAAAAAAAATATTTTCTCTTCAAACAAAATTCAAAGAATAAAAATAACGGTACATTTAAAAGAGAAAATTCATTTGATTTTAAATATATGACTTAGTCTTAATTGTGTAACTAACATATCAAGTTCAATTGATTTTTCAGTAAGTATAAAACGATATATTAAAAAGTGGTATATAAAAGAAATTAGCCTTGTATAAAAACAGAAAGTTTAGATGAAAATTAAAAGACCAAATTGGCTCGAAATCAATTTCATCCATTTATTACATGATAAAAACCGACCAAATAATGATAATTTGTAATTTATAAAAAATTAAACATCACTATTAAAAGGTATCAATTCTCTCCAACAAAGACAAAATTAAATTCTTACCAACAACTACATAAACAAAATATATTTTATTAAAATAGATCTGAAAATTCTTACTATTTTATAAGTTATTATAGTAATAATCTAATTTTATGACCCTTGTATTTTATAAATAGATTTTAATATGAATTTTTAATATGATGCTAAATTTATACTTTGAATATGAATAGAGAAAATATGAACGCATATAAAATAGTAAGATTTTTCTAAACCCAAACTGCGTGATTTTTTTGGTATGGCTCTATTAACGTTACAATGTGTTTAGTGATCAACTCACATCAGTTCATATTCAATTTTTATTAGTAAACGACCTCTTTTTTATACATTAGAAAATTGTATATGTCCAATAATTTATTAATCCATTAGAAATTTGTTACAAGTGCTTAGTCTAAAGACCAATTTTTTTGTAATATTAAATACACAAATAATCGATACGGTACAAATTATTGCATATTTTACCATTTTAAATCCACGCATAGCGTGGGCAATCCCAAGTATTATTAAAGGGAATTTGGCAGTCTAATGGTTAAGTAAGGGTTAATTAATGCTTCTACATCCGGAGGTACGAGGTTCGATTCCCAGTTGATGCGATTTACTAACAAATATGCAGATTAATAGAGGCAAGTTTACAAGAGATCTCAAACGTTGTGCAATTAGAACCGTTCGCCATGATTCTACGCATTAAAGATAGAAATTGTCCATCATCAGCATGGAAAAGAAAGAGATGTCTGTCGTGGATCTAATAGGATCGGAGTGAATTATCGTGATAGAATCGTCATCTTAACAGTTCTGATAATTTGTAATAAATAATAAATTCAGATGTTTAAAAAAGAGAATTTGGCAATTATAACAAAAAAAAAAGAGTTAAACTTAAAAAAAAAACCAAAATCCCTCAATCCAATGGCTATGATTTTATCGCATAAGAGGATCTTGGTTACTTTAAAAAAAAAAAAAATTTGGTTGGAAATTAACCCTTTATTAATTGGTATTAATTAAAAAAATCAAATGAGCAATACTTTGATATATTTAACTACTAAGGGCATTTCCAATGGAACTCCAAAACACCAAATTTGTTGCTAAAACCTCTCCAATGGAACTCCAAAACACCAAATTTTTAGTTTTATGAATAGTGTTATACCATATTTGGTGTGACACTATTCATCACACTATATTAAAATATTACTTTTATTCAATAATATGATTAAATCAATGTTTATAAATTGATTAAATTGATGTTTATTAATTGATTAAATTTGTAAGAAAATAAAAAATATCAAAAATATGTTTATATTTTTTTTAATAATATGAAATTTAAATGGGCACAAAATATCTAAATCAATATGCAATTTGACTAAGACTAAAAATATATATTAAAGTTCAATCTAAAACTGAAATTTATTTTTTACTAATTTTTAGTTTATTGATTGTAATTTATATTTGACGTATGTATAGATTAGTTATAAGAATAATTAGTATTTATCAAACTTTAAAGATTTTAAAAATTTTAAATATAATAATAAAATATATTTTTTTAATGTAATATTTGATGTTGTGGTTGGAGATGAAATACACTATAACACTAAATTTGATGCTATTTCAACACTAAATTTAGTGATGTGGTTGGAGTTGCTCTAAGCTATACATCTTGTATTCCAAGAGAGAGAAAATTGAAATCATTAACCAAATAGGCGTCTGTCACAATAAATTAGAAATCTGATTCTTGTTAAAATATAATACTGATCAATATTACTACAATTAAGTTGAACTAATATTTGGTTCATGATTATTTATTCTTTCTCCATTTTTGTGGGATTCCAACTAGTAGGTTTTTTTAAAAGCTTAAGGGGTAGAATTTTTAATGATTTTTAGAATTCTTAGATTCTATCATTTTTGGTTTATAAATTCTAACAATCTTAATAAAATTCACTGTTATTGGTTTATAAATTTTAACAATCTTAATGAAATCCATTGTTATTGAAACTTTTTAGTTTTTATTGATTTTGCAAATCTAGCAAATCCGGTGTTATTGAAAATAAGATTGTTAACAATTTTACTCACTAAACACAACTTTCACAATTTTAAATATATACATGAGATTTTGAAAATCTTTACAACACAATTCTTTCATAGATTTATTGAATACACAAAACTCTTTCGAAACTTAACAAATCTCTTTACAAATCTAGCAAATCTCTAAACTTCTAAAATCTACAAATTCTATCTATAATTATAACTAGTTTTTTTTTAAAACTAAATTATAACTAGTTTATAACTAGACTTGCAACGTCACGCAAATATAGTAGCCATACATATGTAGTCATAAATATGTATTTTTCTAAAATATTGTTATTTATATGAGGATGTAAATGATTGAGCAATGTCTATTATTTGATCAAAATACTATATACAACAAAATCGAAAAAAAAAAAAAAAAAAGAGAGAGATGTTTGATAGCACAAAGCCGCCCCCGTGACCTAATTCTCATTTGATTCTTTTGTCGCATTCAAGAAGAGAGTGGGGTAGAACAAATTGCTAAACCCTGACTACAACATATTATTGTAAATTCTTCTTAAGATATGTTCAATTTTATTTTGTCCTTTTGGTCTCTTCTAAATCCCACGTATGGTCCATCCGATAAGTTATATCTTGGAGTTTAATTAATGAGTCATTGATGTGCCAACATGAACAAGAAACAACGAGAGATATGTATTATGTTTTATGATATCATCATGATCATCAAAACATATATAAATTTGAGAAATTCCTTAATATAAATTTGTTTCGAGAAATTGATGCATCTTGGATTGATCATGATACGGTCAGTGGATTAGGGTGGTGCCTAAGAGACTGTTCATGCCTTCTTACTTTTGGCATGAGAGGATGTAGACGAATCATCTCAGCACTTCATGTTGAGTTCTACGGGCTGCTTTGGGCGATGTAGTGCCTAAGTGAGAGGATACTCTCTTCAGTGAGGATTCAGTGAGGATTGAGACAGATTGTGCAAACATGATCTTTATGACCATGCATCCACTAGATTGGCCATCTTTCAGTGCGGAGCTTGACTGGTTCACTGCGAAGACAATCTTTTATATCTTTTAATTTAGTTCATATTCCACGTAATAGTAATGTACGGGCCGACTCCCTTGCAAAGAGAGTTCGTGCACGAGGCTATGTATTTTTTCATGTAAGTAAGACATTTCCGTTTGGGGTGACCTGTTTGGGAATCCATCTAAAGGAAACCACTTGATTTAATATATGGTGATTGTTGACAAAAAAAAAAAAATTGTTTCGAGAAATAGCATCAAAAAATTTATGTTCTTAAAATAACACCAAAAGTTTTGGTTTTTCAAAAATACCACAAACATAAATGATTTTTAAGGGTTTAGAATTTAAGTTTTTGGGTTTGAATTAACTATTTTAGATTTAGGGTATAATTTATGGGTTTATGGTTTAGTTTTTAGGGTTTTGAGTTTAATGTTAAAGGTTTAAAGTTTAATTTACTTTTGTGGTATTTGTGAAAAACCAAAAATTTTGGTGCTATTTTTGGAATATAAATTTTTTGATGCTATTTTTGAAACAAAATTTTAAAATATGATATTTTTGAGAATTGCCCTATAAATTTAGGATAATAATCCATTATATTAATTTTTTATTGTACTTTAATTAATATTTGTTCTCAACCTAGTGGATATGTATCTTTTAAATAGGTTGTTGAATTTATAGTACGAAAATAATTTATAAGAAAACCATTATTTGTAAGAAATGATTTTAAAACATACGATTTGATCAAATACGTTTTAAAATTTTTCTCTTGACTTTTCATTCAGCAGTTTTTTGTTTTTTTTTCGTAAATTTGTGTAGATGAAAACTCTTCAAAGTGCTTGAGTTTATGGTAAAGAAAGAATTAATATAAGTAAGTATTATTTTAAAATTTGATGTGAAAACATGTGACTGGATCAAATCTTTTAATATTAAACTGTTGAAAAACATGTGACTGGATCAAATCTTTTAACATTAGGATGATGTAGAAACATGTGACTCGATCAAATCTTTTAACAACATAATCTAGCAAGTAACATCTATATAAAAGTTTCAAAAAAAAAATAACATCTATATAAGACTATAACAATATTTTGTTTAGGATCTGTAAAATCGAAATTCGAAAGTGATGTCAAATTCTTTGTTAAAAAGAAAACACACATCTATATAAGACTATATAACACTATTTAAGGAAACTTGCTAAACAAAACTTATAACATTTTTACCTAAAAAGTTTAGTACATAAACAAAAATCTACAAAATTTAGTCTAATGCAAATTTTCAACAAAAAAAATTACCTAATTGAAAAAGCGGATGAACACAAAACGAATAGCTCAAAACCTCGGAACACCGAGTTTTAACCTTTATTAGAAATCTTTCAAGAAGTTACAACTCTCTTGATTGGAATTACACAACCCTAAGCCTACCCTTAGTTTGTCACCCAAGATTCCTACTCTAAGCAAGATCAAAGACAAAACCTTTGTCTTATTCACACACTTGCTTCCGTTACCAGAGCACTCACGTCTCTCTTGAATAGAAAAGCTGCTGCAATTTACTTTTCTCTATGAACGGCTAACCCTAGAAAATTCTACTTCAATCCTTTTTATATTCGTCGGATAAGTAAATTTTCTTAGTTGCCTTCTTTGATTCTCACGTATCTGATATCTTTTCTTCCTTATCTGAATAGATCCTTCCTTTTCTTCTTAAGTTGCATAATCCACGTCAACTTCTTTTTGCCACGTCACTTTCGTTTTCGTGTTGGAACAACTCCGTATGTGTTCCAGCAGGTTGTATCTTGTTACAGCAAAACCTCCTCTTTCATTCTCCCCCTTTTTGATTGAATGTGTGCATCCAAGCTCATCTTCAAACTCTCTAGATCAAGCATATTACTCCCCCTCAAAGGTAGCATCAACACCTTCTCTTAATACTTAGCATTGGCTTTGTTGCACACTGTTTATCTCCCCCTGCTTGGTTGCACATTCAATCAAAAACCTCAAACACATGCAGACGTGCTGGAACTCATTCTGAACTGTTCCACCAGAGTTTTGAAAATTCTATCATCACGTTGCTTTACTTGAAGCCCCAGTAAGTAAGTCAAATATCCAATCATGCTCAATTTCTTAGTAAGAACTTCTTTGATCTTGCTTGGTTCGATCGAAGAAACAAGGCAAGCATCAACTTGTCTATCCATAATCTTGATCCCATCTCCAATATCACTTATCACTTCTTCCGGACGGTGATTTTGATGAACTTGCACAGCTGGTTCCTTAAGGTTCATGTGAATGAGATCCAACTTTTTCTTAGTTTGAACTCCTTGCATCTTTTTGTGTTGATTTTTGATTTGCCCATGAGCTCCTCCTCCAAACGTGACCTTACTTTCCTTCACAACGTCATAACTATCAAGATGTTTCACAGAACTTTGGTATAGATCCGATTTAGCTATCCAAACTTGTGATCGTTTCCTCAAATTTGGATAGAACCTTCCATGTCTCATGATCTTCTCAACCTTCTCAGCAAACCTGTAGCAGTACCTCTTGATGTGACCAAATTTTCCACAGAACCAACACCCAGATGATCTACCTTCATAGCTGTTTGGAATCTTGATATTCTCTGTTGGAACAGACTACATCATGTTCCCTCGGACAAAATTAGTCTGACCACTGCTTGGTCCTCCATTGTAACCAAGCCCAAAGTTGGATTTTCCAACCCTTCCAACTGAGAAAATCTTGTTTAGATCTTTGGTACCACTGTTCAACTGCAGAATTCTCTTCCTTGTTTCCATTAGCTCTTGACTCAACGTTTCATTCTTTTCGAGTTCAGCCCTTAACTCTTCATTTAACCTCTTGTTTAACTCTCGCAACGACAACTTCTCCTCAGCCCACGAGATCTTTTCTCTGCTCAATTCCAGCCAATTATCATACAGCTTGCGGAATTCAATTTTTATATTGAATTCCCCTTCCTCCTCCGATACGTCGGTATCCGAATCACTCTCGGAAAAGCTTCCTTTTTCGTTGCCATCTTCCTCACTGATTTTCCCATCAGATATTTCTTCAATCCTTGCTGTGAAGATGCAATATCCAGTGACATCATCCTCGTCACTCGAACTGTCACTAGATTCACTGTCGCTCTTTTTGACGTAAGAACGCTCCTTCTTACCTTGACTAAACACACACTCGGACTTTGTGTGACCAAAACCTTTGCACTCAAGGCACTTTAGCTCTTTCCTCTTAGCATTAGGGCACTCGTTTCTGAAATGTCCATAGCCTTGACACTCGTGACATTGTTGCTCATTTTTCTTGAAGTTCCTTTCACGGTCCTTGCCACTGGATTTTCCTTTGTCGAAAGCACGTTGTGTACCACGTTCTACTCTCCTCATCACACGGTTGAAATTTTTGGCCATCAACCTCACGGTCTCCTTAAGCTCTCGAATCTCTTGTTTGTCATCAGCAACAAACGCAATACTACGACTCGTAGTGTCTTTGTTTGGCATGATCTCCATCTCATAGGCTTGAAGATGACCAACGACCTCATCAAATTCAATTGTGTCCGTGTCCAGAGACATCCCTATGGCCGTTTTCTTGATGTCGAACTTAGCAGGAAGACTCCTCAGCAATTTCTTCACGAGTTTCTTGTCCTTGTACTTCTTCCCCATGTTTTGAGCTTCGTTCGTAATCGAGCTAAGTTTTCCACTGAATTCTTCGATTGTCTCATTGTCTTCCATCCTGATAGTCTCAAACTTCGAAGCTAACATGTCAAGTCTCGACCTCTTCACGTTTGTAGTCCCTTCGTACATCTTTTTCAGTTTGTCCCATGCCTCTTTAGCGGATTCGCAGCACTGAATTCGCTTGAATTGATTCTCATTAACAGCACCAAAGATGGCGGAGAGAGCTTTGGCGTTGCACTTGGCCATATGCTTCTCTTGATCAGTCCATACCGACTTGCTTTTAGGTACTTCAAGCTTATCATCTCCTATGGTCGTAGGTGATTTCCATCCAATTTCAACCGCTGTCCATGCGTCTTCACTGATTCCACGGATGCTAGCTCTCATCCTCATCTTCCAATGACCATAGTTTCCTTTTTCTAGAGTAGGAATCCGTTGCACAGCTATAAGCTCTCTTGAGTCCATCCTTTCCACAGGATCTTCACCTATTGTAAGTTACAACTTGGTTTAGATGCCCGCTCTGATACCAATTGAAAAAGCGGATGAACACAAAACGAATAGCTCAAAACCTCGGAACACCGAGTTTTAACCTTTATTAGAAATCTTTCAAGAAGTTACAACTCTCTTGATTGGAATTACACAACCCTAAGCCTACCCTTAGTTTGTCACCCAAGATTCCTACTCTAAGCAAGATCAAAGACAAAACCTTTGTCTTATTCACACACTTGCTTCCGTTACCAGAGCACTCACGTCTCTCTTGAATAGAAAAGCTGCTGCAATTTACTTTTCTCTATGAACGGCTAACCCTAGAAAATTCTACTTCAATCCTTTTTATATTCGTCGGATAAGTAAATTTTCTTAGTTGCCTTCTTTGATTCTCACGTATCTGATATCTTTTCTTCCTTATCTGAATAGATCCTTCCTTTTCTTCTTAAGTTGCATAATCCACGTCAACTTCTTTTTGCCACGTCACTTTCGTTTTCGTGTTGGAACAACTCCGTATGTGTTCCAGCAGGTTGTATCTTGTTACAGCAAAACCTCCTCTTTCACTAATCACCAACATATTATAACGATGTAAATACATCCTTAAAGCTAACGGCAGTAAATCACAAAGGTAAAAGTTTCGACCAAAAAGAAAAATGACAAAAATAAATTAGAACCATTTTAACACTCGTTTTAACAAATTGATTTTCATATTTAAATAAGAATTTGACATAACTTTCGAATTTCGATTTTACAGATCCTAATTATTTAAAAAAAAATATAGTTGAACTCATCACGAAATGACGTTGTTTTTTTTTTTTTAACGACGCCAAGTTACTGCTTTCGTCTTCTCAAACCAACTTTCACGACAACGAATTTGTGAAGATTCAACATATCAAGGCTTGCAAATTTATGAAGAAAACCATGTGTTTTGGACGTTGTTATTTCACATGGATACTTCACATCTCGGGATATAAAACTGTAATGTATTTTTAGATGTTTCTTTTCGCATTTAAGATTTTATGCAACTTAGTTTTTCTGTTTATTTTTTTTGTAGAATGTCTTGTGTGCATTTGCGACTATGTTATTTATATGGTTTTAGTGAATTAAAAATAGACTAAAGCATGTGTCTATTAAGTACATATATATGAATATGAGTATTTGTATTCTTATGCATTTTATATATATAGCAAAACTACTATTTTATGTAAAAAGAAGAAGATATATATATATATATATATATTTTTTTTTTTTTTGGTTCATTTAATTGCGAACATAAAATTTGAAATGTAAACGTAATGTTTGTGTTCAAAACAATCAAAGGATAATTGCAAAAATGCCATTTTTTGGTGTGCCACTTTGCAAAAATACTATTTTTCGTGTGCTATTTGTAAAAATGTCATTAATTATTAATTTTTAAATCCTAAACCTTAAAATTCTAAATTCTAAAGATTGTTTTGACCACTAACAAACCCTACATCTTCAAAATTAAACTCTAATACAACATAGTTAACCCAAACATAATTAATATAATGAATAAATAATTTTTAAAAAATGGTATTTTTGAAAAATGGTATTTCAAAAGTGGCATTTTTCAAAAAATTTCAACAATATCAAACGCTAATTCGATGCACATTAGTTTTCCTCAATAAACAAGATAAAATTTCCATCTTTTTGGTAATTACAATTAACCTTTTGAAGAAAATACAATCTTGCTTTTTAAAAATTTAAAAGATCATCTTTATAAACAAAAATAAAATAAAATATCTAATTTTGTATTCTGTTATCAGTTTCACACCACTTCCAATTTGTTTGTCACCTTCTACTTAAGAAAAATCAAATTGCTAACTCATGAAAATTAAGGCTAAACGGCATAATGCCATATTGACACTCGAACTAGGGATAATGAACGGTGTAATCACCCTACATAATGAACGGTGTAATCACCCTAAAATACATAATGAAAGCCTAACATTTTTAGTAACTCCGTTAGATCACCGAAAGTATCAATTGATTCTTAAAATTTTGGTGATATTTGGTGCATATACTTCCTTGTAGTACAAAAGTAACTTCAAAATATTATTTTTTTGTCAAATTGATTAAAATTTATAGAGTATATTTTACTTGAGCTGGTAATAACTAATGTCTCATAACAGAGGTTCATAAGGCGGAGATATATAAATTTACAAGTACAATCGGAATCCTTTTCCTAATAAGTTGGAAACAAGCCAATGATGGTTTCCCAAGTGGAACTACTCGATGAATATTGGTTTTATTTTTTGTTTGTAACCTGATTTTATGTGCATATTATGTAAAGAAAAAATGATACTAAAATCAATTGTTTCCAGAAAGAAAATATAATACATATGAGAGAGAAGACAAAAGAGATATAGCTGTCACAAACACGAGACTCTTTTACAAAATTTTAATGTATATATTCATAAATAAATAGATAATATGGAATAGGAAAAACAAAAACTTTACTTGTCTTGCTAAAACGAAATTTCTAAGCCAAAAACTTTTAGAAGTGAAACGATGACAAGGTAACTCTCTGTAGCCATTTGAATTCAGATGTAGATAGCGACTCTATTGATATACATATTTTAGTCTTATTTTTAATGTAACTCATATTATCCCACATATATTATAATTTCCAATATTTTTTTTTAATAAGAAAACTAATAAAATAACTATTGGCGAAAATGCATAATCCAACTGCATTATGCGTAAGCTAATCTATAGTGTATGTAAACTAATCTATAACATGTATACATTCATCTAGGCATGACCACGGTTGCGGTTATTGCGGTTACGGTTACAAATTTTATTTAATCTTAACTTTAACCATTTAATATACGGTTAAAACGGTTAAGGTTAATTAACACGATTCCGGTTACAATAGTTACGGTTAGGTACGGTTATGTTTATTTGATGACTATGATACGGTTAATATCAGTAGTATAGCCGTAAATTTATTTAATTTCGTCAAATTTTTTAACAAATGATATATCGACCAAAATATTGAAAATGATATCAACTAATATAAAGCTAAATTTTATGGTATGAAATTATGATTATATGATTCAAAATTTTATGTGGTAAGTTAGCTAAATAACCGTAAATACTATTACATTATATAAGCTAAGAATGATTTGATTAATAAAAAAAGAATAGTGCCTAGTGATCGTGGATGGAGTGATGAAGTCGATTAGTGGAGACATTGAAGGATTTCACAGTTTTAAGCACATTCACTTTTAATTAATATAATTATATTAGTTTTAAATACTTTTGAGTTAATAGTTATTTGATTATACATCCCATGTTTATATGTTATATTAGTTAAACTTGTATATACAAATTAATAATATATTCGTTTTATTTTATAAACGGTTACGGTTAAAATTTTAAGGTTTTAACCGTGCAGTTAACTGACGGTTTAAATACGGTTACGGTTTTGATACGGTTACGATTAACGGTTACGGTTTTCAACCGTTTTACAAACTGTATACGGTTACGGTCCGGTTAAGGTTTGAAAACGGTCCGGTTAGGGTCCGAAATACGGTTACGGTTTAATTTTGGTCATGCCAACATTCATCATGTATAATTTCAACCATCACATATATAAACTCAACTGCAACGTGCATCGATTCTTATACATCATGTGTAAGCATTCTACAACATGTATATATTTATACACAAAAAATAGTCGAATATATATCTATAATGTAATATATAATTAAGATAATCATTTGATCATAAATAAAAAGATAATCATTATTCATTATATACTTTTTTGTCACAATCATAACATACTTTAAACTCTGCCAGCAATCCCACGGTTTCTCAAAAAAAATATATATATATATATATATATATATATATATATCAAAGTCGTATACAAAGTATAAATAAATCAAAATTAACATAATCTTGGTTGTACTACCTAATTATTCTTTGAATTATATTCTTTTTATCTATATATCTTCTTATAATGACCTATGTCGGTAATATCTTACAAAACAAATTTTGTATTTAAACTGTATTTGAGAAGCAATGTGATATCGACACCTCAAAAAAAATTCAACAACTTCGAAAATAATATATAGGAGATAGTACTTCGAAAATAATATATACTTCATTTTAAAAAGTCTGACATGCGGGGGAAATCTTGATCCTTACGTACATTAAGTACTAAACTGTATGAACTTTAATCCATATATATGTGTATATACCTATTACAATATATCAAACCAATTGCAAACACATGGATCTTGAACTAGAGAGGGAGCAATTCAGTGGTGCATTTTGCACCAAGCCCTAAATTAAAGAAAATAAACTGAGTGTGGAGGAAGAAGAGGAGAGAAAATAGTAGAATGACTAAATGAATTTAGCGATAGACGTGTGAGAAAAAAAATGGCTTGATGAAGCAACGGGACTTGTGTGTAGAGTGTTGTATTGTTGTGATGATTAATTGGCACACATGTGAATTGGTGGGTACGTTTGTTTGTCCGTCTCCAATATAGACAATCTTCTATATCATATACCAATGCTAATCTATCCAAACTTACATGTATTTATACGCTTACATATGTGCACAACTTCGTATATATATACACAACAATATACGTAAAGTAAGTTGACGTAAATTGAATAATTGATGCGATTTTGAGATTGATCCATCAAATCATTTTATTTATCTTATGAAGGCAAATTGTTAGGCATCAACCAATATATGATATGTGTTTTGAAAGAAGTGACTTTACATTGGTGTTTGTTCAAAAATGGGATTATGTATATGCATAGATGCACATATACGTGGTGTATACGGCATGCATACACATATACATATAGAGAGAGAAAGAAAGAGGGAGAGAGAGCGATAGAGAGGACAAGGAGAGATGAGGAATAGGTGAAGAAAGAGGAGGATATATGTGTGGGTGTGTGTTCATAAAGATCCCCGTGAGGAGTGTTTGGAGGCATTCAAAAATCACAACTAACATTCTTTTGTTTGCTTTTATCCTCTCCATCACTTTTTTCGATGCTCCCAAAAAAAAATTTAATTTGATTTCACAATTTTAAGTTTTCCCCCCCATATATCACGAGCTCATCATTCCTTTCTCGTCCCTTTTTTTTTTTTTTTTTACTTTCACTCTCTCTTCAAGTATCCTATCAACATTATTCAAGTGTCCCAAGATCAAATGATATTTTCTTCTTGTTGTAACGATCATAACTTGCATCTCTATAAATCGCAATTGAGTAGAAACTGCATCCAGAAATGAGAGATGGTGATGCCTTAGCTAGTTCTGCATTTTTTTATGTAGAGATATGGAGTAATGGAGAGATACTTTGATAGTTGAACAATTAGCTAATATGTATATTTTTTAAAGAAGTCTATTAAAAGTACGTATAACATACATGATAAAGTCCAATTTCTTTTACAATTTAATTTTGTTTACAGGAATTTGAAGAGTATATCGTATCATTATAAATAAATCGAGCTTTGAAATTATATATGTGTATCTGTTTCCAAAAAAAAAATCAAAGCTGGCGATAGTTGTTATCAATTATCGTAATTTTTCTTGGAGGCTTAAGAATAGTATCGAGACAAAGAGGAAAATGTTTTTTCATCACAATGAGAGTTTACCGTCAATACAAGACAAGATAAACATAGTGATTAACTTACAATATTCAAATTGGTAGGTAAAGATAAACACGCGTATTTATGAATACAGTAAATTAATCAATATACGACATGTATTTATATAAGAAAACAAAATAAAAATTATGTCGAATATTAAAAAAGAATATCGTCTATTGAGACATAGAGGCAAGCAAGTAATTCACGAGATACAAATCGGAGTTGTCCGTATATTACATTTTGTAGCGATCAAGAGAGACTAAGGCAGACATGTGAGAGAGGAGAGGATCCTATAAACAATTTAATCTAAAATCTCTGCTTCTTCCCTCTCATATATATACTGCATATATATACATAGTTCCTCTATAGAAGAGAGTAGAAAGCGATCGAGAAAACTCAATACGAAGTAGAGAGGCTAATGATCAAATCTTAGAAGAAGAATGGTTTCAAGGGAACAAAAGAGAGGTTCTTTGCAAGAGAAGTTTCAATTGCTTCGTTCAATGACTAATTCTCATGCTGTAATTATATTACATCACCCTCTCGTTCTTTTTTTGATTGTGTCTAATGGAAATAAACGCAATCATATTATATATCTATACGTATATAAATCATGTTATGAACACGCACATGTACACATACGAACTCAATCTTCACTTCATCTTTATATAGCTATGTTTCTTGGTTTTGTTTCGCTCAATCACAATTTCGTCCCTTTGGATATTTGAATCCCTTTTAGATTTTCTATATTCATGTTTGCTTTTTTATTTTCTTATTTGGGTAATCACTTGATCCTCTTATATGCATAGAAGTACATGTTATTAGAAACGAGATATGTGGGCCAATCATGATCGTTGAATTGAGGACGAATTTTCCCTCTTGGCTAAATCTTAGATTTCAAGAATTTGGGATGATGTATATATGCTACTAATATGTGTCCGTCTATTCGTGTTTTTTATGACAGGAAAACGAAACATCGATCATAATGGATGCATCGAAATATATCCAAAAGCTTAAGCAGAAAGTCGAAAGATTCAACGAAGATACTACCGCAGAGCAATCTTCAAGGGAGCCCACGGATTCGACCACACCAATGGTATAATACAAACACAAACATATAATCGTATTCCTAGGATCCATTATATATTCAAGTACGTACGTGATTAATATGTGTGAGAGATTCATTAAGATCGGTTTTGATTGGGAAATTTTATAGGTAACAGTGGAAACCCTAGAAAAGGGGTTTATGATAAACGTATTCTCAGGGAAAAACCAGCCAGGCATGCTTGTTTCGGTATTAGAAGCCTTTGAGGATATTGGTCTTAACGTTCTTGAAGCTAGGGTTTCATGTACCGATTCATTTAGCTTGCATGCCATGGGAGTTGAGGTAATTTACTAATCATCACACCATAATTAATACGTAATTTAGATTATAATTTCACATTCTAGTTATTTTTAGTCAGTGCTTATATATCAATACAAAAGAGCTGATCATGCACTGAAGTAATCATATGTTTTTAATCAAATCCTATGTTATTCATTTGTACATATTGAAAGTGTTAAGTGTAATGCTTTTGTGTTTCTGCTGGCGAAATTTTAATAATTTTATAAAATAAAGGGGGTAATCTCAACAAACACAAGCACACGAATACAAAATATAAACTTGTGTTGTCTATATAGATGTGTGCGTTGGCATGTATAAATTATTTAAATGATTACGTCACTATAATAATAACAAATGTAGAATGAAGATGGAGAAAGTATGGATGCTGAAGCAGTGAAACAAGCAGTGACAGATGCAATCAGGAGCTGGAGTGAAAGCAATGATTCACAGGGCTAGATTGACCCACTTTTTCTTATAAATAGTTTCCTTTATTTATTTCATATTTTTATACAAGATATAATAATAACACAAAAATCTATATAGTAAATCCTGCTTTGTTCGTTTTTCTTTTTCTGTCCATTTTGTAACCCAAAATTTCCCCCTTAAAAAAAGGATAATGAAAAAGATCAATTGTATGCTTCTATTTATTTCACATAATTAAGAAATAAGAAAACAATACGTAATCATAGAACTTATTTTCTACCAAAGAAGAAGACAAACAATTTTGTTCACGTGAGCAAAATGACTCCATAAAACGTGGAAAGTAAAAAACGTAAAAATATACATCCGTTCTACACGCTCATCACCACGAGTGATCATCTACTTACAGCATGATCAATGAGAGGAGTTAAGTAAGGTTGCTTAATAATTTTTTTATTATAAATTATTTTTAATTTCATAGCAATTCATATTTTGGATTGTTAAAATCTCTTAAATAAGCAACTTTGAATAGGATTGCTAAGGAAATATATTTATTTTTAATTTTTAAGCAATTCTTTAAGTTTTTCCATTGATCATGTTCTTAGGGTTTAACTTTGACAAAGCATTTAGAAGAGTAATAATCTAATTATTATTCAATAAACTTTTATTAATAAAGTATAGGAGAGAGTATTTGATGGAGCAAATGCAATCACTAATCTTCTGAGTTTGTCAACTTCGAAATTCTTGGCTGTGTAATCAATTTTTAAAGATCTTTTTTTTTTTTTTTGTTGACAATCCATAATATTATTATGGAAGCCCAATAAAGGGCAAATCAGAGGTTACAATTACAAAGCTCAAATGAAACCCAAAATTATCCACTAATAAGATTATTTTACAGCCCATAATACGTATGATGATGAAAATAAAAAACTTTGAGTTCCACGTGGCAGTGAAATACAGAATCCTCCAGAAGCCTCGGGAACCATGTTGCCCTCACCGCCATCTTCCACCTTCTCCACCGGTCACGACGCCGGAGAGCTTCGAAATCACCTTCTGCTGATCGCCGGCCAAGATGATCGAAATATCATTTTTAATTTTCAGTTCATGAAATCAACGATTTCCTCATAACACGTTCCAACTCTTCAATCTCTGTGTTCCAAAATACTTCAAACAAAGAGAAAACTTTACCCTATACTCAATCCATTTAGGAAGGGTAGAGATTTACTCTCTTTTGAGAGAAGAATCAAGCAAACCAAAAGATAAGAGATATCCGAAACAATAGCCGGAAGAGACGATTGAGAAGCAAAAAAGGTGAGAAAGATAAGAAAAACAGAACAATCCGAACATCGTCGGAAACACAATCCGGTCAAGCCGGAAATCCGAACCCGAATTGAAAACGTGCGGGAGAGTACTAACAAAAGATCCGCTCAAGTCAGAAGTATAAACAAATCCGGTCTATGCCGGAAGGTAAAACTCTCTATAAGATCTAAATTTCATCTCCTGATGCAAATTAGTGAAATATTTGTTTTAACGTTTTCAATGAAGTTCTTTTTTCTCATGCAAATTAGCTAAAAAGATGTTTATTGCTTCTTTTTTTTTTATAAATATGAGTCTCATTTTTTTTAGACCATAGACAATTTATACTATGCTAAAAATAAAGTAGTTTTTGAAACAATAGTTAGATCGAAAATACGCAATCTTTATAAACAACCATTGATAAGACACAATCGAATAACAATATTCAATTTTAAATAAAATATTAAATAATATTGATTTATATTTTAAATTTTATTTTAAATATGTGAGTTTTACGTTCAAATAGATAGATAGTTTTTCTACAACACAACAAATTTTTATTTAATAAATTATAGTTATAAAATGGTTCAAGTAATAATTGCATTAGTTTATGATAAGTCGAGTTTTATTTAGAGCATCTGTATTGGTGATTTTTTATGGGTATCATTAAATATAAAATTATTAAAATTTGAGTAAAAGGAAGAAATATAGTGTTTTTGGTTGAAATAGTAGGGTGTATTGAAATATAAAATTAATAAATTTGAGTAAAGAGAAGAGATAGTGGATATTTTTGGAGAGAGAGAATCAAAAGAGAGAAAAAGTGTGTTTTTAATAATTTTATATTTAAAAAGAGTATAAAATTAATAAAAGTTGAGTAAAATGATGAAAGAGAATGTATAAAGTTAAGTAAAAGGAAAAGAGAGTGTGTTTTTAATAATTTTATATTTAATGATACCCTCAAAAATTTATGGATAAAAATGGTCTTAGAGATCTATTTTCCTCTTCATCACGTGTGTGGTGTTTGTTATTTTATATTATTATTAGAATATGATCCGCGTTAATATGCAGATAAATATTATAAAAAATTAATAAATAAATATTTAAATTTTAATTAGTAATCCATTAAATTTTAAGATGATATTTAACGTGGATCTAAAACTATTATAAATCAATTTATATTATAATTCCTATGTTCTAATACATATCATGCAAATTTAAAAATATAATTAAACCAGTAAAGAGTAAATTTTATGTTATTAACCTCATAAAAACTATAAATAATGTTGTGAACCATCACATAAATATATGATTGATAATTGTATTTTATTAATGTCATCGTTTTATTTCTCATAGAGATTTATACTCATCAAACTTAATACAGTATTAACTTAATAGTAGATATAATATTATTATCTTTTAACTTATATAAAATTTTAATATATACACTTGAAGAGTACCAATGGCGTCATAGGTCAAAATTTTTTATTTTTTTGTGATATTTTATAATTCTATATTGATAAAATAAGTATTCTTATAGATTTTATTTTTATTTTATTTTTGCATGATTGTGTATATTTTAAATTTTTTAAATTGAGGTTTCCACAACTATTCTAACTTTTGTTTTTCCAATTTATATACCTTCTGTTTTTATCATTCGTATTTTTATTTATTTAATTAAAATTTTTATTCTATATGTATAACTTGTTTATTTTATGCCTTATGTCATGTCTATATTTCAACTTAAACTTTGTTTCTTAATTATTATTGATAAATTTTAGAAATTTATTTTTATTATTTGATTAGTAAATTGACAATTACTTTCTATTTAAAAATTTTGTTTCTTAATTAATTTTAAGTTTTCACACATTCTTTATCTTATCAATATTAGATACATATCGCGATCTCGTAATTTATAATTTTGTTTACGTGTCATGCTGACATAAAACGCATTGCTGTAAACAATTTTGATTTAAAATTTATAACGCCTATAATTTGACAATTGTAATTAGATTCTAAATTACGTCTCATACAAATATTTAATATTTATTTTAGTATTATAGTTTACTAAAGATTCAATTTATTATAATTATCTTATACCAAAAGTATCTCATACACGTTATTTTAGATTTGTAATATAAAAATTTAGAATTATTACATATTTTAGTAGAAGGATTTTTTATTAATTAGTTTATAATCTTTGTTTAGTCTATATTTCCTTATTTTCTTTTTAATTTGTTTGTTAATATTAGAAATTACATATTTTAGTAGAATAGTTACACATTTCAGTAGATTTTTTGTTTATAATAGATTCCTTATTTTCTTTTTAATTTTATTTGTTAATATTGACACATGTCATAATCTTAATTAACAATTACACATATCATTATCTCGTGAATAAAAATTTTGCTTACGTGTCGCATTCTTATCGTGCGTATTTTCTTTTATATCATAAGATATTAATGTGGTTGTCAAGTAACGTTCTTGGATTTGTTCTCATACAGAGTATTTTTACTAATCAATCATTATTACATAACAATGATTGATATTTAAAATTTTATTTTAAAATTTGTGAAAGGCCACCAGGTCCACTTTAAAATTTCCAAACACAAAATTTCATTAGTTTTTTTATATCTAAAATTTGTTATGAAATCTGCATTTTCTAAAGAAATCCAAAATTCTTTACACAAATAAAATTTTTTTGGAACTTCATTAATAGTAAAAAGATCAATATTTCTAAATAATTTAAAAATAATATAATTATGTTTTTTATTTTTCTTATGCTTTAAGTGAATTATAGAACCAATAGCCATGATTAACAAAATATTTAACGGAAAAGGTTAAAAAAAGAAAATATATATATATATACATAAATGTTCAAAGGAAAAAAGTTAATATATATATATATATATGCCAAATGGTTTTTTCCAAAAGACACAACGTTTAAAAATAATCATATATTTCGAAAACACGCAACTTTTGAATATAACCATAAAGCGGTTATTTTGAAAAGACGCAATTGTTGACGAAACATTTATAATGAAAAACATAACTCTTGATAAAGTGGTTATAATAAAAAGATGAAACTCTCGACAAAACAGTTTTATCGAAAAGATACAACTCTTGCAAATAACCATAAAGTGATTTTTGTCGAAAAGTCGCAACCTTTGAAAATAACCATAATGCAATTTTTTCTAAAAAACTTGATCCTAAAATAAGCCTATAAATAGAATACGGTTTTTCGAGAAGACATAGTCCAAAAATATTTATTGTTTGAGTTTGGGTTTGCTATTTTATTATATAAAGGAGAATCCGACACATGAGCAAAATTCTTATTCACCAGATCGTAACATGTGTCCAATATTGATCACATGATGACATGTGTCAAAACTTACAAATAATGTTTCTTCAAAAAAAAATATTAAAAATGAAAAACGAACAAAATAATTGTCAAGCAACTATATAAATAAAATGGAAAACTAACAAAATATTTTTTTTTTATAATAGTTTAAAGAAATTATAAAAATAAAATTAGGAAAGGATATAGGAAGACTATAAATAATTATAAAGAAAAAGTAGCGAGGAAATAAAAATTTTAATCAAGAAAAAAATATGAATGATAAAACAAAATAATATTTAGAAATTGAAAACCAGAAAATTAGAAAAAATATGAAAATCTCAAGGTTAAATTTTATATACACAAATATACCAAGAAAAAAATTATAAGCATATTTATTTTGTAACCATAGTTATAGAATATTACCCAAAAAAATTGAAATAACCTACGGCACATATATCAACCATTCATGCTTTTGTTCTCTATTTTTATCTCACAGCCAAAATTCTCTTTGGGTGTTGTACAGAGCAAATTTTTCTATTGCATATATATTTAGGTTGTATGTTATTTTTTCTTCTTTCTTTTTCCATAAAAATATTTTTGTTTGTATTTGTGTACCGTATATAGTACAAAAATTTATGCGAAAAAAGTTTATCTCTCGATAAAGTTTTTTTTTTTCTTTTTTTCTTATATATATATAATAACCTAAATTTATGCACACATTACAATGCATACAAATTTATATCAACACTATATACATACGTTATATATAACTTATAATATGGTTGTCCAAATAAAAAAAAAAAAATATATATATATATATATAAACTTATAATGTATACAGTTTACCTATATCATTTAAAAAATATTACATATGTTACTTATTAATTATTTTAAATTATAATTATTAGTTAATATAATTTTTTTTCGTAAACGTAATATCATTTTTTCTCACATCTAAAAGATAAATCAACTGAATATATAATTTACCAATCATGCTTTTATTTCTAATAATCACAGCTAAAATCTTATAGCTATATACAGTCTAAATTGTTTTTAGATATTTACGGCCCAAACTATGGATCGATCTTGGGCTAAGAAAAAATATTTACAGATCCAACTCCACAGCATCTTGTGGACAAATAAACAGCACGTTGTGATAACGAAATACGAAAACGGCACGTTGTGTATCTTTACACACACATTTGTTTCTTGCGACAAAAGCAATAGTCAATGTTTTGAAACCAAAACCAAAAAAACTGACTCAAAGTGATTCTTCATAATATAAGAAGCACTAAGACAGGCCGCAAAACTCAATAATATAAAGAGGAATTCACTATGACACCACACTTTGAAGTTGTGTTTTCAAAAGTACTACTATTTTTCAAATGTTCTACAATTACCACCATTTTTCAAATATTCCACAATTACCATAAACACAAAATTGATTTTCAAAACTTTATAATTTAAATATTTGGGTTTAGATTAACTATTGTAGAATTAGGGTATAGTTTTAAGGGGTAGGATTTGGATTTAGGGTTTAGGATATAGTTTTAAGGGGTAGGATTTAGATTTAGGGTTTAGGATTTAGTTTTGAATGTTAAAAGTTAATTTTAATTTTTGTGGTATTTATAGAACATTTGAAAAATAGTGGAACATTTGAAAAATAGTGGTAATTTTGGAAGCAAAATTTCGAAGTGTGGCATTTGTGAGAATTGCCCTAATATAAAGCGTAATTAGAAACATACGAAGATAATCAGACAAAGAAATTCTTTTCTGGTAACTCAAGAAATTCTTTTCTTGTAACAAAAACCGGTTCTTTTCTTGTAACAAAAGAAATTATTTTCTTGTAACAAAAATCCGGTTCTTTCGAAAATTGTGATATTTGTGGAACAAAACTTCATTTGGTGGTATTTGTGAGAATTGCTCTTTAAAAAATCGAGAAATTCTTTAATTAGAAGCATAGGAAAAGAATCAGACAAAAAAATTATTTTCTTGTAACAAAAACCGGTTCTTTTCTTGTAACAAAATAAATTCTTTTCTTGTAGCTCCGGTTCTTTCGAAAAATTGTGGTATTTGTGGAACATTTAAAAAATAGTGGTAGTTATGGAAACAAAACTTCATTTGATGGTATTTGTGAAAATTGCTCTTTAAAAAATCGAATTTCTGACATAATTACATGTTTTAAAATTCCCTTAAATATTTAAAAATCGGTTCGACTCATCCAAATGCCCATAAATATGTCACCAATGCATTATCTTAATTAAGCTTCCAAAATCATAAACCCAGAATTTAATTTCTTCTTTTTTTCCGCAACAACATTTGTTTTGTTTGCTGAGCAAGCAATCTATTAAAAAAAATATTTGGAATCTTCTTTTTTTCATCAATGGTAAAGAGATATTAGATAGAAACGGGTCTAAAAAGTAAAACGATAATATGGTGTTTTATTAAAGTTGCTCTATAATTCTATCATTACTGACAGTACCGGCAACCGTAACCGCATGTGCTACAAATTTTGCTAGGATTCTTCAATATCTCCACTACGAGATCTGGGTGATTGACTAGGAAAACCTTGAACTCAGCAGAATTAGAAATCGTAGTTATAAATCTTTTGATAGTAGCAAAGGCGACATCATGGAGATCTTTGTCAAAAGGAATTTGGGCAAGCTCAAGGACGTTAAGAGCATTCGACGCGTTTAGAGATGATATGAGCTGTCTTTTGCATAGATCTCGTAGATGCGGAATCTCATATTTATCAGCTGCAATATAGAGTGACCTAACATGTTGCTTCCCTTTCTCCGAAAGCATTCAACAAAAGCCTCTAACTCTTCATGTTTTAGCTCCTAGATAGTGATGAAGATGTAGCTGTTGTAGCAGTGACCTGTAGCAAGTGACATGTACCAGTCGTGGAGTACTACAGAAGTTGTACGAGCAGACTGGTTGGGCTTAAAGCGACGTGGGCTCAAGGAGATGGGTTGAACTGGACGTGTGAAGCTATCTTAGAGACCAAGATAACGCAGCTAAGCTAGAGGATATTCTTGGAGAGGATCTAAGAAGATATACTTGGAGAGGATCCAAGTTTGAAGACCTTCTTTATCTTGTGCTAAGAATAAGGAAGGAGAATATACTCACGAAGATTTGAAGAAATCAATATCTTGCGTGGAGCAGAGACCAAGACTAGGTCTGGCCGTTTGCCTATTGGGTATAAATAGGTTAGAGTTAACTTGGGATAAGTTAACACAATTAGAGCTTATGTCTTAGCAAAAGGGATTCAAGGTTGTCTACCAAAAAAGAGATCTTGAATCAAGGGGCTAAGGGGTAGAGAGTGGTTCACAAGATCATGTGTGACTTGTGAACGTGTGAGGCTAGGATTGAAGTGTGAGTGAAACTTGTAAGTGCACGAATCATTCGATCTAGTAAAGTGTTTTGAAGAGAAACCCTTTGTGTATTGTGTTCGTTTCTTGTACTAGTATCTGCAGTAATCTCTGTAGTAGTAGCTGTTACATTTTCAAGTGATTGTCTCCAAATCAGACGAAGCCTTGCACTTGTCGGATTCAAACATCTTCGTAAACACTTATGATCTTGCAGACTATAAAGATTCCATATTTATGTCAATGAAAGAAAATTAACAATACAAAATGACAAATTAATAGAGAAGAAGAAGAAGAAATAGAGACCAGAACAAGCTTATGGGCAGAGATAGCTGAGCTTTTGTCACCTGCCTTTAGTCATACATCGACATGTCGTTGTTCTTTCAAAACCTTCGCAAATCCGCCACAGAAAAGCTCTTTGTTTGTCTGTTTTGCCATACTTATAGCATATGAATTGGATATTATTAAGGTTAAACGGTTTATATAGAGAACCTAGACGGTAAAAAAAAATCTTTTCTTTTACTTTTGTTTTCCAAGACTTTTTGGAAAAGAAATACACTAAAACTCTGAAGTCTTACGTTTTAATTGCGCTCTTCTCTAAGAGCAAAGGACCAATCACAAATCAGCAAGTGAAAAACAACAACAATCACCATAGTAACTCTGACGGTCAGACTTGAGGAGCCGTTCATAATAAATACTCTGTTTTCTAGAGAATTCTATAGCATGAAACAAACATATGTTACAAGTTACAACAAAGACAGAATAGAGAAAAATTATATACCGATATTATAACATTATGGTTGTGATTGTGACCGTGCCTATTAATTCCAAAATCATAAACTCAGAAATAATTTCTTCTTTAACAAGCTCCATTGCGAGCTTTTCTATCTTTTTTTCAATCAAGATTTGTCTTGTTTGCTGGGCAAGCAATCTAATTTTAAAATATTCGTCTTTGTTTTCTTTATCAATGATAGAATTGTGGAATATGCTTTTTATTTATGGCCAATTGGCAATATTTCTAAATATAAGAGTTATCATAATATAGCTAGGGAAAAAAAAACTACAACGAAAGGTAAATTACATACTAAATGAAAAACAAAAAACAAAAACCTTTTTCAAAGATTTGTAAAGCTTGAAAAACACAAAGTCAAATCCCATATAAAAAAAATATTACTTCTGTTTCTAAATAATTGATTTTCTAGAATTTTTACACATATTAAAAAAACATATTAATTCTTAATAATAAATACTTTGTTTTTTGTGCTAAACAATTTTCAATAACTTTTAACCAATATTAATTCAACAAAATCAATTAATATATCTTGAAATTTACAATTCATCATCATTACTTAATAAAAACTGGATAGAAAATGTAAAACATCAATTTTTTAAAAACAAAAAAATATTTCTAGTTTGAAAACAAAGTGAGTAAGATATTAAGGTGTTTTATTTAAGTTGCCTCTTACAGTACGTGCAATGTTTACTGCATGTGCCACAGTAGTTGCTCTTCACCATCTCCCCTATAAGATCCGGGTGATTGACGACAAACAACTTGAACTCAGCAGATTTAGCAATCGCGCTTATATTGATTTTGATAGTAGTGAAGGCGGCATTGTGGAGGGTTTCGTCAAAAGGAATTTGGGCGAGCTCAAGGATCTTAAGAGCATTGGACGAGTTAAGAGATGCTATGAGATGGCTTCTGCATATGTCACGTAGATGCGGGATCTCATATTTGTCGGCTGCGATATAGAGTGACTGTACATGTTTCTTGAGAGTTTCAATAGAAATGGAGCCATCAAGGCTGTACATGAACTTAACTAAAGCCTCAACTGCCTCATGTTTCATATCGGAGAGAGTGATTGTCTCTAGCTTAACTGAAGCCTTGAAATTGTCTGATTCCAACATCTTCTTAAACACCTCTGATCTTGCTGCCTATTGAAAAAAAAAAGGTATAGTATTTAACAATCAAATAGCATTCCAACTAAGAGCCACTTTCTAAACATTACTAAATAATATTGGCTTTGAATTGTGACACTACGTGTGGATGGTTCGAATAGTAACAAATACACTTATATAAGTATATATCAACATTCAAAGCCAAAAAATGATTTCTAGAGTTGTTTTCTGGATTGGATGATGATAAATAAGAAAAAAAAAAGCGAGGAATAAATAGGAAGAAGAAGTGAGTGAAAAACCAGAACAAATTTGTGTGCGGAGAAAGGTGCACACTCATCATCACTCTCTCCTGCCTTGAGGAGTACGTCAATTTCGCATTGTTCTTTAAAGTGTTTCATGAATCCACCCAAGAAAACCTCTTTGTTGCTCTGTGTTTTTTGTTTTTTGTTGCTCTGTGTTGCCATTGCTGTAAAACCTGAAAAGTGATTTGGAGAATATTTAGTAAACGATGTTAATGAACAACTTCATATACAAATATAAATAATTATATCAATTGGTATAGTTTGTATGCAAATTCATCAACAGTCACATATACACTTAACACACGTAAAAACGACAAGCAGAAAAAGTCGTACTTTCTCAACAAAGAAATCCACGTAGGAATACACAGTTTCAAGAGTGGAAACAAATACCAAACGACTCTCAAATCGATCTCGACAAAAATCCAAGAGCAAGAGATGTTTTTAAGACGTGGAGATATATGTGATTTATAAAACAATGATATAAACTACTATTTAAGTATAACCAAAACAAACAGATTTTACAAAATAAACATGCAACTGATTACCCGGCGGTGAAGAAGAGCAGGAGAGATCGATTGATCGTGATAGGGAACGGAGTGGAAGCTTTTAGCGTTTTAGCCTTTTAGGATTTAAGAGAGCTTTCAACTTTGGATTTTTTATAGCTCTTTTACGCTCTTTTAAACCCTAGAACAAAAAGATTCCAAACAAAAGGTTCGACAATAAAGTGAAACGGTGAGTTTGGAGAAAGACATGACTCAACAAAGCCCAAAAGCAGTCTTAGCCCACTAAGCTCAAAACAATGAAGCTTCAAGGGCGTATGGTTTGATACAATCCGACTTGATGGATGACAAGTGTCTGTTTCCAGAGAGGTTTGCTGTATCTTACCCTATTTACGTTGTAAGAAAAAAAAAGGTTTCTTGAATAAAGAGTAAAGAGACTTCTTGTGACATGTAATAGTTGAGTTCACTAATGGTAGCCAAAAAAATCAAGCTAGAATGTGTTGACATATATATAACTGTCTCATGATTCTTTAGATTTGGCTTCATTAGTTTTCGTGTATATTCGTCGGATCGCTTAGTCTTCCAACCACGAGTAGCAAACCACTATCATGTAGACCTCATACGAATAATGTAAAGATAGATACTAAATTCGAAAAATGGTAATATCTTGCGTTGCTATTTGTCAGCTCGATTGAAAAATTATAAAACAGAGTTACAGTTTCTCAAAAGAATTGAAATAAGAACAACTACACCGTGCTTCTTCTAGTAGAAGAAGCGACCACAACGACAACAACGGTAGTTACTAGCAGTGGCGGAGCCACGTGAGGTAAGAGGGGGCCCCTATGAAATTTGAAATTTCTTTATAATTTGTTAAGATTTAATTTATTTCTTTTGTTTAACATAATCTTATGCCTCTATTTTATACCCCCATGAAATTTGTGTCTGCCTCCGCCCCTGGTTACTAGGCTGAGTAAGAGAAGCCTTCATTATCTCCACAGCAAGATTTGGGAGCAATCGCGCTTATATTGGTTTTGATAGTAGTGAAGGCGGCATCGTTGAGGGCTTTGTCAAAAGGTGTTTGGGCGAGCTCAAGGATATTAAGAGCATTGGACGAGTTAAGAGACGATATTAGATGGTCTCTGCATATGTCACGTAGATGCGGGATCTCATATTTGTCCGCTGCGAAATAGAGCGACTGAGCATGTTTCTTGAGAGTTGCATAAGAAATATATAGAGCCATCAACGCTGTACATGAACTCAACTAAAGCCTCAACTTCTTCATGTTTCATATCGGAGAGAGTGATCATCTCTAGCTTAACCGAAGCCTTGAAGCCGTCTGATTCCAGCATCTTCTTAAAAACCTCTGATTTTGCTGCCTATTCAAAATAGCATTAACAATGAAAAAGCATTTCAAGAAAAAGCCACTTTCAAAAACGTTACTAATTAAATAAAAAATGATTTCTAGAATTGTTCCCTGGATTTGATGATGATAAAAATATGAAAGAGAAGTGAGTCGTAAATAGGAAGATGAATAATAGTTAGTGAGAAGCAGAACAAATCTGTGTGCGGAGATAGCTGCACCCGCATCATCACTCTCTCCCGCCTTGAGGAGTAAATCAACTTCCCATTGTTCTTTAAAGAGTTTCATGAATCCACCAAAGAAAACATCTTTGTTGCTCTGTGTTGACATTAATTGCAAATTATATATGTAAAACTTGGAAGTAATTTGGTGAACGACGTTAATAAACAACTTCATATACAAATAAAATACAACATATCAATTGGTATATTTTGCATGCAAAAACTCATCAGCAGACATATACACGTACGTAAAACGACAAGCAGAAATAGTTGTACTTTTTCGACTTAGAAATCCACATAGGAACAGAAAGAACAAAAATAGTTAGAAGAGTGGAAACAAATCCCAAACGAAGCTCATCACGGAAAAATCTAGGAGCAAGAGAGATGTTTTAAGACGTGAAGATATCATGTGATCTTAAAACAGAATCTGTAAACTACAATTTAAGTAACCAAAAAACAGATTACAAAATAAACATGCAAGATTCGAAATGGATTTTAGTCGAATAGATTACAGGCCGGTCGGCAGAGGAAGCTTGATTGATCGTGAAAGGCAGAGACTGTTAGCGTTTTAGTCTTTTATTCATCCGTAACCTTGCAATGGACATGCTCTTAGGGATTGCGTTTATCATGCCATTGTACGATGGTTGATTATATATAGACTATAGAGTATCAAGAGACGGCAGTTAAATGACTTTTATTCTACCTTTGTTTTCCAAGACTTTGGAATGTGAGAAGACATTAATATAAGTAATACTAGTACACTAATATTAGCATTCCTCTTCTCTTGGAGATCCGAACTATACAACCAAACGGATGCGATAACAAAGGACCAATCAAAAATACTTTATAAGAAAAAAAATTAGGAAAAATTGAAAATAAAAGATTTCTTTTTGTTAGTTTGTATATTTATAAATGAGGTTTGGTGATGTGACCCTTTGTACTAATTAAATTTTTATTATACTCTTAAAAATTGTTTGAGAAGACGACGAAGCTAACTTAAGAGCATGCTTATCGGAGAATATCTTCACAAGTTTCTCACCAAAAAAATATAGTATAAAATAACTAAAACGTGGAAAATAATAAAGAGGAGTTCTATTTGATAAACTCTTTCACTTTTTAGAGAAACCCACTTAACACTTTGACATATTGGATAAATAACTTTTTCATAATTTAAAATTTAAACTAATAACTAAAATTGTTAAAATAATATAATTGTAATAACGTCTCCATCAAGGTATCTTAAGGTATCTACGCGCATATTTGTTTTCTATTTTTTTTTGTGTTTTGATTATTTTTCAAGGATTATTTTTTTTTTAATTTAAACCATTGACATAGAAACATATGGTCCCGTAAACATTAGTATCAAAAAGTTATATTTGTAGTAAGATTTTCATTATCCGCGCAGCAACGCGCGAATTTGTTTCCTAGTAATAAATAAAAGAAAAAGAAGAAAAGAGAAACGTTTTTTGAATACTTTCTGCATACATGTCATTCAACTAATGGTTTAATTACTAAAAAGAAATTAAAATCTAATTGTTTTTTTCTTCCTTTTGAGAGACTGTAAGTGTCTCTTCCGATAATGATGTTCAAAGAGTCTCCAAAGAGGATGCTCTTAGCCAATGACAGTCAACTACGTACGTTTTGGCACAATCCCAATGATTGTAATAACGTAAAAGTGTCGAGGTTTTGTTGAGTCTATAACTACTCTGTTTACACTGTAAAGACAAAAAAAAAGGCTTCTTGAATAAAGAGCAAGGAGACTTCTTTTGTGATATATATATATATATATATATATATATATATATATATATGTAATAGTTGAGTTAATGGCAGCCAACAAAATCAAGGTAAAATATAATCTGTCTCATGATTCTTTATTTGTTGATTCTATGTAATATTTTTAAAGCGGAGAAGATTCAAAGTAAATTAAAAGAAGAGATTTTAAACAATTTTGGTTCTTCTAGAAGATGTAATGATCATTCCACCTCCGAGTCAAAGAAGCCTTCATAATCTCAACGCTAAGTCTAAGATCTGGATTCCTTCCAACGAACAACTTGAACTGATCAACAGAGCTAAAATTCAATCTCTTCAAATTTTTTATGATAAATATGGTAGCAGAGTCATGGAGAGCTTTGTCAAAAGGAATCATAGAGAGCTCCACGACGTTAAGAGCATTCGACAAGTTAAGAGCTGATATAAGCTCGTTTCTGCATAGATCCTTTAGTTGTGGAATCTCATATTTGTTCGCTGCAACATAAAGCGATTGAACATGTTTCTTCTCTTTATCTACAACGACTGATTCATACGTTTGGCTCGTGAATGATTTACAACTGCTTTCTTTCTCAACTAGGCGAACATGGGAAACTCTACGACCAAGAGCCGAACAACAGATATGGACCTCAAATGTGTGGTTCAAGGGAGCAACACCAAGACATGCTTTCACTCTTTGGGTAGCTCATCAAGACAGGCTACCAACAAGAGCAAGACTGGCGCATTGGGGCATGCAAATAGGAACTGATTGCTGCCTTTGTAATGCTTTCGAAGAAACTCGCGATCACCTCTTCCTCCATTGCGAGGTTAGTAGGGATATCTGGAATATGGTTAACAAGCGGTTGGGATACGGGAATTTTAACATAGGTACCTGGAATGATTTCTCTGGTTGGCTTCGAAAACGGGACACCACCGTTTCCAGGACTCTACGACGCCTTGTTGCCCAAGCAACGATCTACGGCATATGGTCAGAAAGGAACAACCGACTTCACAACAATTGCTCCACCACTTCCCCGACTGTCTTCAAAATCATTGACCGCCAAATCCGAGACACAATTCTAGCCAAAAGATCAAAGACACACGTTGGTGACCTAATGCAAGTTTGGCTCACCCACGAGTAAAACCAAACCCAATCCAACTCGTAATGCTTTCTAGGATTAACCTTGTTTTTTATTTCTTTTTTTGCCACGGTTTTTCCTAATCGTTCTAAACTTTTGTAAAATACTTGCAAACCATCTCATTTTATATGAAATTCAAATTTTAGCAAAAAAAAAAAAAAATGTTTCTTCTCTTTTTCAGAAAGCTCATAACCATTGTTGTAGATGAACTCAATGAAAGCCTCTAACTCTTCTTGGTTTAGGTCAGAGACAGTTACTGTCTCGATGTTCCCAACCGAAGCTCATAACCATTGTTGTAAATGTAAAAATAGATACTAAATTCGACAAAATGGTAATATCTTGCGTTGTTAATATGTCCACCCGCTTGAAAATGATAAAACGGAGTTATAGTTTCTCAAAACAGAAATGAAATAAGAACAAGTACACCGTGCTTCTTCAATTCTAGTTAGAAGTAGCGACCACAATAATGACAACTATAGTTACTCGGCTTAGTAATGGAACTTAGATGAGTAATAGAAGCCTTCATTATCTCCACAGCAAGATTTGGGTGATTGACTACGAAAACCTTGAACTCAGCGGAGTTAGCAATCGCGCTTATCTTGGTTTTGATAGTAGCAAAGGCCGCATCGTTGAGGGCTTTGTCAAAAGGGGTTTGGGCGAGCTCAAGGATGTTAAGAGCATTAGACGAGTTAAGAGATGATATTAGATGGCTTCTGCATAAGTCCCGTAGATGCGGAATCACGTACTTGTCTGCTGCGAAATAGAGAGACTGAACATGTTTCTTGAGAACATCCTTAGAAATCGAGCCATCAACACTATACATGAACTCAACTAAAGCCTCAACTTGTTCATGTTTCATATCAGAAAGAGTGATCGTCTCTAGCTTAACCGAATCCTTGAGCTTGTCTGATTCTAGCATCTTCTTAAACACCTCTGATCTTGCTGCCTATTTAAACAATGATGAAAAAGCATTTCAAAGTTTTCAAAAACATAGACTAGAGTTGTTTTCTGGATTCGATGATGATAAATCAGAAGAAGAAGAAGTGAGTGAAAAAACCAGAACAAATTTGTGTGCAGAGATAGGTGGTGATGCACACTCATCATCATGACTCTCTCCGGCCTTGAGGAGTACATCAACTTCCCATTGTTGTTTAAAAAGATTCATGAATCCACCCAAGAAAACCTCTTTGTTGCTCTGTGTTGCCATTGCTCTAGAAACCTGAAAAGTGATGATTTGGAGAATATTATTTGGTAAACTATATGAATTTAATGAGCAACTTGATGATATACACAAAATAAAATAAACATTATCAATCCATATCAAATTGGTAATTTTTTTTTTGTATGCAAATTCATCAGCAGTCATATTGTTGGATTTTTACTCTCTCTAGTTCTCTGTTTCACATCTTCTTCACTCTCTTTCTGTCTTGGTTTGTTTTGTGAAACAAGAAGGAGCGTTACATTGTTACTTTGATCCAACTCTTCTATTAGAATTGAATTATTTTCTTACACAACATCTAGCTCATACATATTTATAGAATAAATACAAGAGAAGTACTCTCTGTTTTCTCCACTCGTTAGCAAACATTGAGCCCCAAATAACTAGCCATAATTGCTCTAGATTTTAACTAAGACAAGAAGCAACTGCAACTAACTAAATCAGACCAAACCAAACAGTGAGCTTCAACAACTTCTTTGACTTCCTTGTCTTCTTTTTTCTTTCTTCCCACGTTGGGTTTTGCTAAATTGGTTTGTTACTCTTAATTGCAGGATTAATCAAAGGATGAGATTCCAACGCATATACAAATACAACAAATCCCAAACTTTCTCGGCTAGTGGAAACAAAAATCACAAACGAAGCTCAAATCTCGGCAATTTAAAGTAACCAAACAAACAGATTTTAACAAAAAATAAAACATTTGGAAAGCCGGAACTGATTGATTACCCGATGGTCGGTCGCCGGAGAGCTCGATTAGTCGTGAAAAGGGAAAGGACTCAAAGGAGACCACTTTTCTTTTCTTTTTCACAAAGGCGACAACTTTAAACCGGTTACATTACCATTTAAAATAATCTTCTTTTTTTTCCTTTTTACAAAATTCGTCTTAAACCGATGAGATAGAAACTCGGTTATTTACCAAATCAATTAAACCGGTTACATACATTTAATTTACTTGACAAGAATTTATTGAGTTTGGTGGTGCCGATCTCTGGGTTTTCCGGCGACTTCGCCTTCTAATTGACGGGTAAATTTTATCTCTCTGATGCTTTATGATTGTGTCTGGTTTTTTATGTCGTTTTTGAGGTTTGGGGTTTTTAGTTCATAAGAGCAAGAATTGATGGATTAGTCTATAAAAAAATATTTATTGTTTATCGAAATTTGTAACAGGTGAATTTCAGAAAGCTGAAGCTTTTTACACACCAGAATTATTATGACATATTGATATTGGGTTGAAAATTTCAAATGTGATAACGAATCTTCGTTATTCCAAACTAAAGTCTTAATGACCTCTCATTGTGCATATCTTCTGTTAAACACCCATCTCTTTGGTCTTTTCGTGTCACTCGCTCTACTGATTTACAGTGTTCTGCCATCATTTCTGATAGACTAGTACACTGCCTAGTTTCTTTTGTTGGACTTGATAAGTTTCGAAATGTGAAATGTCAACCTGCAAACTTCTCATGAGAGATTCTAGTACTGCTATGTGATGAGATAAGCACTATGCATTTCCCATCATTGCAACCTTGGCTGAAATATCCCTACCTTTGATAATCTCTAGACCCTAAAAATGAATTCATATTGTATTAGAGTTGTTTTAACTTTGATAATTTCAGATTCAGCAAACGGGAAATCGAAAGAAAACAGATTCAGTGCTTACGATCCCTGATGATTATATCTACCAACAAAGAGGTTGATTGGTTTGAGCTGCCAGATACACGAGGTAACATCTAGTAACACTCCTATTTCTGACTCTTAAAAAGACATAGAGTGGTCCACAAGCAAAGTTTCATGGGAGGCTCTGTTTTCATTGGCCCATTAATACACACATAAATCCACCTTTTGTGTATATGGTTGTAGATAGACATAAAATGATACAAGGCAGAGCCATAATTATAGAAAGTTTTGCGAACCTTTTGAATGGTGGAACCAAGCAAGGTCTTGTCGAGTTTCGAGTAATCTGTAGGAAACATTATCTTTAACAGTATGTACCACTTAGACACTGACTGTGTTGTAGTCAAGAGGAGAAGTAAAGAGTAATATGAAGTGAGAAAGAATCTTTTCCTATTAGTGGTTATACATTTGACCCTTAATCTTTCTCATAGATATATCTTAATTAGCTAAAGCCTAAGGCTAAGTTACCTCAAGCTCATGCTTCAACTCTCTCTGCAAGTTGCAACGTGAAGCCAATAAGACTGTCAAATCATTTTCAGTCGTATCCTTAACCCTCGTGGCTGGTGTGATCATTTACTCTCTCTCGTACTAATTACTCTATTTCTGGGGGATGTTCACAGTGGCGGTATATTTTTAGGAGTATACCCACAGCCAAGCAAAACAAAATTTTTTGGTCCATTTGTTCATCAAAAATAATTTTTGGCCCACTAATTCATAAAAATAAGTAAAAAAACGGATACATTGATCGAACCCAGTACCTGGAAGACTAAGATAACGCGCTGAACCAGTTGAGCTACTAGATTGTTATATAAGGAAAAGGCCCCTAAAATACTTAAACCTAAAAAAGGCCCCAAACATGTGGGGTTATCCGGACCAATGCTGCGCGCGTCCGAGCATGCCCTACAGACGTATTAGAAATGCTTCCGATGTATTATTTCTGGGCCCAATGGAAATACCTTGCTTACGTATCATTAGAAAATGCATTAACCCCAACATTTCCCCCTTGTCCGACTGTTGCTGAACTTTTGCTAAGGAGAATGCCTACCTTGTTTAAGCTTAATAATAAAATATTAATAATTGAATTTATATATTAATAAAATAGAAGAGTTATTATCTCCAGGGGGAGAATTAAAGAATCCCACATCGACAAAGTTGACAAAGTTGATAACTTTGGTGAGCTTATATCCCAAAATTTGATCACTTTTGGTGATTTTGCATCCTAAAATTTATCACTTACTGTATGTCACATTTGAAATGAGCCTAATGATTTCTTGTAAAGCAAGTCCAAGGGATTGCAAAGATATATTATGGTGAAATTTGATCTCTATGATTTGGCATAGAACATGTAGTCGTGCATGTAGTATATTAAGTTGTCAAGTAGAGATGGGCTTATTGCAGGATTTGCAATCATCATTCTAAGGAAAAAATTTCATGGAAAAGTGATTGAATAGTTTGTATCCTTGAACAAGTTCATGTGAACCTGAAGTTCAAAAGTTCAAAAGATCGCTACTAAGTTGCAAATCAATTAAAGAGCTGATGGATGAGATTTCAAGAAAAGAATTATCAGAGATCCTCATGAATATGAACTTGAAAGTTTCAGAGATAATTCATTTAAGAAAAAAGGAAAATCTCATATTGCAGCTGAAATGCTCCAACAAAAATAGATATCTTTGAAAAATAATCTATTAAGTCTATAGCACGTAAAAGACGTGATAGACTACTTGGTTCCCAAGATAAAAAAATCTTCGAAAAGAAAATGGAGCAAATAAAAGTAGGATTAAAGTCCTAAAGAGGAGTAAAGAGATCGTTGATATGGTTATTAATGAAAGTGCACGAATGATATCACTGTAAATGATAACGAGACCTCGACCATGTCATTACGATAAAATGGAACCAAAGATCAAATAAATGTCGACACAATATAAACAAGAAAGCGCGCGATGTGATTAGTGAGGATCTTGAATCTCCGCTCTAAGAATGAGTATAGAGAAATATTGGCCAATAAGTTTAAAAGAGGCAATCAAGTCTGTATTATACTCGTTTGACGAACGAAAAGTTTTTAAACCAGAAGTCCAAACATTAAAAGGTTTTGTCCAGGAAAAAGAATGGACAAAATGACTTTCCTGGACGAAACGACTTGGATTGTGCCTCAACATTTATACGAATAATCCTAGAGGGATTAATGATACCATTATCTTCACGGGAACTCTAGGCGATTGAAACTCCTGCAGAGTTATCGCAAGTAGTATAATAGAAATGTTTTGGAATTCAAGACCTTGGAAGGACAACAATGTCCTCAGGTATTCCAAAATTATACATCTAGTGAGAGAGAGATGTTATAAAAAAATCCTGAGAGGATTTACATAAAACTCACATGTAAACACTTCTAAAGGAAATGCTATTTTGGTCTAGAAGTACCAAATTTCTATATGTTCTTAGGTATTCCAAAACTATACACATCTAGTGAGAGAGAGAGAGACGTTATACGAAAATCCTGAGAGGATTTACATAAAGCTCACGTCTAAGCTCTTCTAAAGGTAATGCTATTTTGGTCTAGAAGTACCAAATTTCTATATATTGTGTGAGTAATTTATTGAAGTATACCTCATGTATTAAAGATTTGGAGGTATACGACGTGTTTTCGTATAGTAAAAAGCAAAGCCAAAATATTTATTCAAGGAGAGTATGAATAACTCGTAAGTACAATCAAACATTTATAAGATTGTACTTCGGCAAGAAGTCCAATTAGATCAAAAGTGATCTTCTATGTAAACGGGATGGACTAGAAGTTCAATGACTCGAGAGATTATATGACGATCATACGAGTTTATTCACTAAGACTCTGTAAAGTGAATCTTCCAAAAAGAGATGTCACAATTTGAGATCAAAAGTATTTTTCCGTTCTCAAATTAAGAGATTTTGCGAAAGGCATGAGTACTATATCTGATAATGTAAAGATCATCATGAACTCTGGTAGAGTCATGTTATCAATCCCAAGGGGGATAAAATTTGAGATAAATGATGATGCATTTATATTCTCCCAATTCATACATAAACTTGTTGAGTTTCAGAAATATCCTGAAAAATGGATATCATATGGAAAGTATGAAATAAGAATGGCATAGCTGAGAGTATGAATTATTGGAATGCATCTCTGGTAGATGATGCTTTTCCAAGGGGAGATTGATAATGATATGCGTGGTTGTACTCTTTTTCTCCTTATCATGGTTTTTGTCCCATTGGGTTTTTCAATGACAAGATTTTTAACGAGGCAACAAAGAACACGCAAAACTTCTAAGAAGAATGGTATATATTAGGAGTACATCTCTTGAAGTTGATGTTTCCAGGGGGAGAAATATGATGATGAGCGTGACTGTACTCTTTTTCCTTATCATGGTGTTTTTGTTCCACTGGGTTTTTCCATGACAAGGTTTTTAACGAGACAGCAAAGAACACGCTAAAGACGTCTAAGGAGAATGTTATAATCCCAATGATAAAGGTCTATCATTATTCTGAATGTTTTGTCATACACTGATGAGATCATGACGAGTTAAGAGAATGATCAAGATAAATCAACATATGGAATCTATGATGAAATTAACAAAATTTATTCGAAGAGGAGATTCGATTGTGTATGCAATTTTTGAAGAGAAGACCATCTCCATCTTTTTCAGGGGGAGACTGCACTCTTTTTCTCTTGCTATGGTTTTTATCCTAACAAATTTTTCCATAAGAAGGTTTTTGACGAGGCAGTATGCAACACAATACTAGTGATGGATAATCAAGAGTGAGTATTATGAACGGATAAGGATTATCCATTTGCTATTATCCATTTGATATTATATTAGGTACTTCATGGTGAAGTAAAACTTAACCGACTCTTTTGTATTATAAATATGTGATGTGTTGTGAAGATGAATAGGATTTCCTCTTCGCCTCTCTCCAACTTTCACTTCTTACTATTTTTCTTACGCATCAAATACTTATTATATTATATACACAAACACATGTATACGTAATCTTATATAGTTATAGTTTATAACAGGTTTCATTTATTTGGATTTTGGACCCAATGTCATTTATTTGGATTTTGGATCCAATTTGACTTTTACGGTAAAGTCAAATTTGAAAAATGGTTGTCCTTTTTTTCATTCCTTCTTTGGTTATGTTTGTTACGTGTTGTTCTCAGCATCTCATGCCCCATAATATCGGATGAGCATCAAATAACCAAACCATTTTTGTCATTTTCTCCAAACAGTTTTTAGTTTTTTTTTTTTGCGATTGCAAAATGCAAATAAATATTCTTTCCGTTTGATAAAAATTAGCAGCTTAACATTTTTTCTATATATAATCCTTTTAATCAAACTATAACTATAACAATACTCTTTTTTTTGTTTAAAACTATAACAATACTTGTCCAATATAAAAAATTCAAACTATAATAAGCCTAACTTTATTAGATGGTAAATGTGGTGTATGTTGTTAAAATTCACATTTATCGATTTTTTTTGTTAAACGGAAGGAGTAAATGTAAGCAATATCACTAACTAAGCAAATAGTACAAATTTTTACAATTTACACAAGATATAGCTTTAATATAAAGGTGTTAGATGCATTTATTGAGAATGCCTCATCGAGTTACATGCATGTTTCCCTTTCTCTGTTTGTAAAGACAAAGGGCCATCAAGGCTTAAATCTTAAGGTGGGGGCAAGATATCAAAACCTTTTGGACCACCATTTTTTTCTCCCTATCCTACCAATTTTATTGGATGCAATCAAACGCGTATTCAGACCACAAAGGCTTTTGATTTTCACTGCAAATTTCGTAACAGAATGGAATGTCTCAGAAATTTTACTTACGATCCAAGATATTTGATTTGTCATGAAATGAAGTCGGCAGGTAAAAAAGGTCATACATAGTCGTTTGTGACGAGAATATCCGGATATTTGGTCATGATTCGTAGAAAACAATTTGAAGATTATTGTATCATGCAGAAGAAACTATATCTATTTTTATTTGTATTTCGTACAAACCCAATCCAGTTGTGCATATGCTTCTTAGATAGTGCACGTGTGGTATAAGATGGTTGGTTCTTGGTTGTATATATGATGAGGCTGAAGCAACTACTTTATTGTTATAGAATTAGTAAACTTAAGCGACTCGGAACATGTAAACTCGGACTCGCAGAAATGTAAACTCTTGTTTATTCCACCAATTTAGCACCATTCATCTTGAAAATATCATTTAGTGAGGAAAAACAATTCTTCCTACCTTTTCCTCTTAGTTAAATCCAAAAGAATCCAATCTACTTAAGAGGCTAATTATATGGTATGAAATATATAAATTGAATGAAGATGGGCGCAATATACATATATAAATAAATGAAAGGAAGATGGACATATTTATGTTGTTAATCGTGTAGATTGGATTATAAAGACCCCATGAAATTTAGAGAGAAAAAAACATTACAAAATGCTTTCAATAGCATAGATCATATGACGAAACTTGGATACACATGGACAAGTAAATTTATTAATTTCTATAAAATTTACCACATTTTTCTTGGAAATATTTTTTATGCTTAATAATCAGTTTAAATATTATAAAAAAACAATGAACCACTAAAAAGCGTTCTAAGCGTCTGTTTAGATGACGCTTAGGCGTTAGGCCCCTATAGACCATGGAGATTGCCGTCTTTACCGCCTAAAATATTATGGTATTATAATAATAACGTAATATAATTTTCTTATATATAAATCACAATATTCTATATATTTTGCTATAAAATGATGAATATATATACAGTATAATTTTATTATTTATAAATTATGATGTTTTTATATATTTTACTATATATATATATTTAATATATTATGTATTTTTATAAAACGTTTAAACTGTCTACGCTTCGATTAGGTATTCTTGAACACTGTTAATAATACGCCTCTTCCAATTTGTATTTTTATCATTCTCGGTTAATTTTCCATACTAAATACGCTAAATACATCTAGCATCCAATGAACATAAGGCAAAAATGTAATAAGTTTTTTCATATAGAAAAATTCTTATTGTTCAAAAATATTTTTAAATGATAAATTGATACGGAGACAGGATGGAGAAAAAAAAATATATATATATCATTAATTCATTATCGCTACTTGTTGCTGACCAGGAATTTTCGGCTCAATATATAGAGGACCTTTTCTATATTTTCTACCAAATTTAAACTATAATAAACAATGGACCAATTAAAAATTGTGTATACCATCCAAAGGTTTATGATGATGATGGTGGTGGTGGTTACATGATCAAGGTGATGATGATGACGAAATTAATGAAAACGAACAAAAAAATCTAGCGGTGGCTTTATATATATCACATACTTGATCTTGTGAAGAGTAAGTAAGTCAGTAGCTAAACTAATCTTTAAAGACCTTGTTTTCCTTTCTTCTTTTTCCAAATCCCACAAAAAAGAAAAAGGAGAAACCATGCAACCTTAAACTATTTCCCTTTAGTCTCTCTTCACAAACCTGACCTCTCATAGCTCTCTCTTAACTCAACATTTACCAACAAAACCACCCCAAAAACATCAATTATATTTATCATTAAAAAACTAATGGAGGCTTCAAAAGTGTACACACAAGATGGAACCGTCGACCTCAAAGGCCGTCCGGTCCTCGCGACCAAGACCGGCCGTTGGAAAGCTTGCTCTTTCCTCCTCGGTATATTTCACAACCTCAAGTCATTATTTTCATATAATTATAGCAATTGAAAATTACTTTGGGATTAAAAACTATACATGAACTGTTTCTGTTAAGCCTTATATATTCGCAATCTTTATATAGTTTTTCCGTGTGTGTGAGAAGGGTATGAATCGTTTGAGAGGATGGCGTTTTATGGAATAGCTTCAAACTTAGTGGTTTATTTGACCACAAGACTTCATGAAGACACGATCTCTTCGGTTAGAAATGTGAATAATTGGTCCGGTGCCGTTTGGATCACTCCGATCGCCGGAGCTTACATCGCCGACTCATACATCGGCCGCTTCTGGACTTTTACTGCCTCCTCTCTCATCTATGTTCTGGTACCTCTTCTCCTTTTTTTTGGTTAAAATGCGAATAAATTAACTAAACTAGGTAACAACGATTGCACAACCTTAAAAATCCAATTTAGAAGACAATTGAGCCAAACAACTAAAGTTTTACGACCATAGTGGTGTGTTGTTTTTTTTTTTTATACTCACCAATTTTGTAGTTTTATTTTCTTTTAGTAAGGTATGTTTCTGATTATTTCCGACCAAATTTTGTATTACTTATTTTTTTTTATTTTTTGGGTTTGTCATGAATCATGGTAAAGGAATAGAGATGTGTCTTTGTCGCGTTTTGGACGTACGATCAGTTATGGTCCGTGAACATTTAGCCAAAGAAGACACTGCCACAAAAAAATATAATTTGAATTTTTGTTTCCACTGGTTATATATTTGAGGATATAATAGTGTGGTTTCTGTTAAAGTGGATATATATTATATAGAGAATATTATCTAGAAGGATCAGATTATTTTCCATATATATAGGAACCAATAGCTCATTTCTAAGAAATACTAGAAATTTATTCCACCTTTTGCATAAATAAATTTTTAAAAATTATATATGCATGATATGGAAAAAAAAAGCATGATGATATGTATGGACCGTTAAATTTTGTATATAATTGAATACTTAGATGTTAATTTTGTATAAGAATAATCAGCAATGAGTATTAATTATAAATGATTAGCATGTTTGGTGAAGGTAATAAATGAATGGCGTATTTGGTGAAGTAAATTAAAATATATGTAGTTTTTTGGCTAAAGAAGGTAAAAATTTGGGGCTAAACAAAGACAGTACTATGATGTTTTTTCACATCACCTTGAGTCCTTCACGGCTGTTTGACAGCACTGATATGACAAGTAGAGTAATTCATCTGTTGCTAAGTATGTCATTAACAGACGTTCACAAAATTAGAGATCTTAGTTATCTCTTACAAAACTATGATGTTTTTCTAATCATTTGGTATAAAACAACCTCAAGCTTGAAATCGAACACGTTTCTCTGCATTAAAAATGTAGACGACGTGTTAGAATTGAAGCCACCAGTTAAAGATAGCTAACTCCATTTTATGTTTCTTTTTAGGATTTGGTTTATGTCGATCGTTTGAAACATGGATACGTATCATACGTTGTTTTCCACACATATTTAAGAGGACCCACGATTTCCACTTACTTCAATTTTATTGGTTTAGCATTAAACAAAAGACCTATCTTATCAATATATATATAGAATTATTTTTTATTAAACTCAATCAAGAAAATACTTTTTGTTAGATCACATCTTCGTATGACATAAAGTAGCCAGTCAAAAGTTTATCCATGTCAAATGATGAACATTTGTTTTCTTTTGATTGAGAGATATGATTCATGAAATGCCTTCTAACTTTTGATATATAGCACGTACTTACTAGGATTTCATACTGTTTCAAACGCCAACGTGTCATTAAGAAAACATAAAATATATCATTTTATCAAATATATTATACATTGTAAACATTTCACAAGAACTAATCATGTTTTTTGTTTGTGACCAAAAAAAAAAAAAAAAACTAATCATGTTTTTGTTTGTAGGGGATGATTCTCTTAACAATGGCGGTAACGGTAAAATCCTTAAGACCATCATGCGCAAACGGGGTATGCAACAAGGCATCCTCTTTGCAAATAACATTTTTCTACGTATCTCTCTATACCATAGCAATTGGAGCCGGTGGAACCAAACCCAACATTTCCACATTTGGAGCGGACCAATTCGACAATTATAACTTCCAAGAGAAAAAACAAAAGGTTTCATTCTTCAATTGGTGGATGTTTAGCTCCTTTTTGGGTGCGTTATTCGCGACATTAGGTCTCGTCTACATCCAAGAGAATCTCGGGTGGGGTTTAGGCTATGGCATTCCTACCGTAGGACTTCTGGTTTCTCTCATTGTGTTCTATATCGGGACACCATTTTACAGGCATAAAGTTGTCAAGACTGATAATTTGGCGAAAGATTTGGTTCAAGTTCCTATCGCGGCATTCAAAAACCGAAAGGTTAAATGTCCTGATGACCTTTTGGAACTTTATGAGCTTGACTCCCACTACTACAAAAGCACTGGTAAACATCAAGTTCATCACACTCCTACCTTCAGGTCAGTTTTGCATACCCTCTCATCAATGAATTTTATATCTTATATAACTTTAATTCTTTTGTTCTCACTAATAGTTTCTTTCAAATTCTGATTCTATTAGACGGATAATCTTCTTTGTTTTCCTTGCCCACTATATTATATAGTAATTGATTTCTTGAGAGAATTATAAACTCTCTATTGAGGAGGACCATTCGATAGAAAAAAAACTACCAAAATTATGCATTTGTCTCTAGTGGGTTATGGCGTGGAACAAAAACAATGTCGATTTTTTGCTTTTATTAATATATCTAATCTAGTGTACTTGATCTGTAGAATCTTTTATTGGATGGTCCCCGATTCCCACTTTCTCCACTTTAATGTGTTCTCCAATACCGTCCCACTACAGTTTCGTGCCGGAATCAATCACATTACCAAAATCAATAAGTAAAGAAAATTGAAGATATCCCAAATATATTGATGAAATTTTATGCGTATCTTTTACTTGTTGGCATATATATGTATATGAAGTATCAAGCATTTTTGAAAACTGATAGGACATATTCCTTTCATGGAGGCACTTTTTATTGCTAAATTAAGTCTATAACATGACATCTACATTTAGAAATGTTCACATTTTGAACGTATTATCTTTGAACGTTCACATTTTCTGATTATAAAAATATTGGACAAGACAAGACACAAAGTCATGTTGAACGGATATAAATAAATAATTTGGGTCTTGCTATTACAGGTTCTTGGATAAAGCGGCCATTAAGACATGTTCAAGAGATTTACCTTGTACGGTGACAAAAGTGGAAGTTGCAAAGCGTGTATTAGGGCTTATCTTAATATGGCTTGTTACTTTAATCCCAAGCACCTTATGGGCACAAGTCAATACTCTCTTCGTTAAACAAGGGACCACGTTGGACCGGAAAATCGGATCCAGCTTCCAAATCCCTGCGGCTTCGCTTGGAAGCTTTGTTACACTCTCGATGCTTCTATCCGTGCCATTGTACGACCAATACTTTGTTCCCTTCATGCGCAAGAAAACCGGAAACCCTAGAGGGATCACTATACTCCAAAGGCTGGGGATAGGGTTTGTGATCCAAATTGTTGCAATTGCGATTGCTTCAGCCGTGGAGGTCAAGAGGATGCACGTAATAAGTGAATTTCACATAACTAGCCCGAAACAAGTTGTGCCTATGAGCATTTTCTGGTTGCTACCTCAGTACTCTCTTCTAGGCATTGGGGATGTGTTTAATGCAATTGGTTTGCTTGAGTTCTTCTACGATCAATCCCCTGAGGAGATGCAAAGCCTTGGAACGACGTTTTTCACGAGTGGGATCGGTCTTGGGAACTTCTTGAACAGCTTCTTGGTGACAATGATTGATAAGATCACGAGTAAAGATGGAGGAAAGAGTTGGATTGGGGATAATTTGAATGATTCTAGGCTTGATTACTATTACGGGTTTCTAATGGTGATTTCGATTGTGAACATGGGATTGTTCTTGTGGGCAGCGAGCAAGTATGTTTACAAGAGTGATGAGACCAAGGAGTTTAGCGGAGGATGTGTTGAAATGGAGGCCAAAGCCTTAGACACATCTCCTCTTACTATCTAATTAGGGATGTGTAAATATATGGTTCTAGAAAATTTGTAAGTCGTGGTACTCTAATTAACATGATGAATAAAATTTTAGTGGTTTATTCTAATCGAACAATTCAAACTTGGAAGAACCAAGTTGTTGCTCATCAAATTCAATGGTTTTGTTCTAATTGTTAGAATACATAAATCGATTCTCATTCAAGAATTCACATGATTTTGGTTTTAAAAAGCTGGTTCTCAAAAATGGTTAATTTGGAAACTAACAAGCCTCTGCTTTTAGATCCAACCAATGATATATAAATATATCAAGCAAGTTAACTTTGAAATTTTTCTTTAATATTACTTTTCTCTATCAATATCAAAATTCCCAAGATTTGAATCGTACCAAGTGGAATAGTATGTTCCCTTTAGGAGAAGAGATAAGTGCCCATAGTATGAAGCAACCGTGACGTTAGACCAAACCCAAAACATCATATCCATTAAGGATTCTATCTTTGAAGCCAGATAAGCCTTCCAACCACAAAAACTCTAGTCAATGGTCTTCATATTACAATTTAGGTTTAGGATATTGATTTTTCAAATCTGACTTTTGAGTCCGACCTTTTTGCTACAGTTAAAGCCCAAGGATATGAATTTAACCGGTTTGAAATTATTGTCAACAAGAATATGTTAAAAACTTACAAGTACACCTCAAAAAATTTAACTACAACGATTACACTAATATAAATCATTAAATTATATGTTATAGTCAAATATATCCACAGTATCGCGACGGACTAATATATAAATCTTAGTGAATAGTCAAATTTATAAATCATAATGAAAGTCTTGCATCAGTAATTAGTCATATTACTCCCTTGATTGATTGTTAAATCCATGATCTATATTTTACCAATTAAGAGTGAATTAGGGTGTGATTGGTTCAGCTGTAACTGTAGATTTGTTGATGTAAAATTTAATCTATAGATTTTTCTGCTGTATCTTTAGATTTTTTATGATGTGAAAAAAATCCTACAACCTTTAAAACCATAGAATAGTTGTTTTAGAAAAAAAAATAAAACATGAACAAACAAAAAATTAAGGCTGTAGAAGCTGTAATTTTAATATGAGACTCACTAAAATAATTAAAATTTGATTGGTAAACAAATGTTGTAAAAAAATTTAAAGAAGCTGTACATTTTTAAAGTCCAACCACACACCCTAATCTGTTTTTCTTGTTGATCGTTCTTGCTTTATCCTTTGAATTTTTTTTTTTTTGCTTATTTAATGCTTTATATGTATGCTTTTGTTTCTCTCATTTATGCAATTAGTAGATTAGGAAATCAAAACCAAACAAAAATTATCTTTCTTAGTTTAATTAGAACCTTCATAATTTAGTGTATTGATTCTTCATTTCCTTAGTGGTTTAACCCTTAACAATTACTATAACGACTAATTAGTGCACTTATGAATATGGATTATGACTTTTATTTGATTCTCAAAGCGAGCTGCAACAACTCTCTGTATTCCTTTATACGTAGAGTACATTGATCATTATATGGTTTTGTACCTATTTTTTTTATGTTCCTCATATCGTTGTTTTTTTGTTTATCCTTTTGCGACATAGGCTAGTATAAAGAAATATAGGATATCTGATTTTATATCTCCTCGCATACCTGATCGCGATTCTGATGACTATGAACCAAAGATCACTCAGTTTCCTTAGACGCTCACTTTTGACTTGCGCAATCCCATCATATCTTGGTTTTGCTATTTTCCAAGGCAATGTAAGTTTATTGTTTGTTTGTTTAGACTAATTTTGTTTGTTTTTTCTCCAGGAAAACATCCAGAGCACTATCCATAGTTCGATCCAAGAGCTTGGCGAAACTCTATTGCATCGAATGACTGATCGCAATCCGCTATTTCATGAAGATGAAACAGAGGACAGTCAAAATCCGTTTGCACCGTTGGATCGTGAGGGGGAACAAGCTCAACAAGCTCGTTATCATCCAGATGCAATCAATCGCTTCATGAATCAAGAGCCTCGCTAGGAATCAAGCTTTCGCGTCAAGATCCCTAAATTTCACGGTGGTCAATGATATGCTCAGGTTTTAACCCTATTAATCTACTGCAAGTGCACAGCAATTGTTGTAGTATTTTAGGGATCGAATCCACAGAGACCAAGAGTTACACTACGAAAATATGAGATTGAAATTAATCTAAGATGATAAAATGTGATTGGTTGCAATATTGAAACAGAAATAGCAATTATAAACGTGTAAACTTATGGATTAAAAACGTTAGGCTTTAGAGAAATTCGCAGGGGATCATAGATCATAAATCAGACATTTATTCAGGGAACAATTCAGCGCGATCTTAAACTCAAACATAATTGTATAACCAATCCACTGTCGTGGCATCAGAGACTTTATCTAGCAACCTAGAATTCTAAACTGTCGTTTGAACCTAGAATTGTACACAAGCATTAAAGAACTGGTTTGATATGTTCACAAATCGCCTTAACATCAGCTTTCGTTGGCTAAGGACAATTTGCTCATCTACGTTCTTTCGGGCGTTTAATCTAACACTTTTGGTGTGCTAAACATCCTAACATCAAGAACAGAGGTGATCAATCCCATTCAAGCATTAAGAACAACAATAGATGAAGACAAGTACAAATCTCTATTTATGTCTAATCAATGATCCATGAATTCCTTTGAACACCCACAAGCCTAACTAATGATCTACTCACACATATTCAAAAGAAATTCACAAAAAGATGATATAACAACCATAACTAAATCAAAGAAAAAAGATAAAAGAGTTGAGAAATCTTCTCTATAATACAAGGTTTGAGAGTTCTCCTCCAAAGTTTACAAACTTCCAAGAACAAAAATTACAAGACTAAGAACAAGAAAAGATCAAGGTTTTGATCCTTGAATCAAGAAAAGAAAATTCTCTAAAAACAAAAGTCAACTAGAAAAATTGATTAGATATGTAAATGATGGGAGAAAACCAGCTTTTAAGGCCTCAAACACGTTTTTGGAGCATTAAAACACGTTTTGATTAAAGAAAACAAAGTTATGAAAAGTGACTTTTGGGCAGTTCTGGAGCATGGATCGATCGATCCACTTGTAGATCGATCGATCCACTTATAGTACTTCAAACTGGGTCGATCCGCAGGTCATCCGCAAAAACTGGATAATCAGATCGATCGATCCAGTTACTAAAGTTCTGCACTTGCTTCTTTTGCTCGCCAGACAGACCTATCTTCACTAAACCTTTCATAACTTTTGATCTCACCGTTAGAATGACCTCAAATTTCTTCCAAATGAAAGCTAACTCGATTCCCTAGCATGTGGCCAATTTTCAGCTCGATCCATCGGTGGAAATGGCATCAACGAGTACCTAACTTCTGACCATTTTCTGCATCTTTGCTTCCATTCTTTTCTCCTTTGGTTTTTGGCCTCCAAAGTACCTATAAATGACTCAAGGACTATGCAAATGCAATGAAATGTAATCTAAAACTCTAAAACTCAACTTATTCTATATGAGACTCAAAATGATGAGAAATATGCAAAATGAAAGTATAATGACTATAAAAACTAAATAAAATGTATGATAAAGATGCTAAAATATGAATGCATCAGTCAACGCGGTGAAGCTCTCCTTGATTGGATGGTTACGGTGGATGAAGTTTTGAAATTTAAACAAGTTCCAAATGATCGCCATGTTCCTCTAGTTGCTATGAAGTTCCGTGGTCACGCAGCGTCATGGTGGAAACAAGTGAAGGTCACTCATTCCTGTATAGGCAAAGATCCAATTCGTTCATGGGAAAAACTCAAGAAGCACTTGCGCGCAATATTCTTACCGCACAATTATGAACGTCTTGTGTATAATCGGTTACAAAATCTTCGGCAAGGATCACGGTCAGTGGATGATTATGCAGAAATATTCTCACTTCTACTAACGAGAACAGAGATTTTTGATAATGAATCGCAGCTGGTTTCGCGTTTCATCGGTGGCTTGCGTCCGCAGTTTCAACTTGCTCTTCACAGTGCTTTGAAAGCTCTTGATAAGTAAGACCAAGGAAATGGTAAGTAATTTAATTATTATCAATATCTTACTCATATGAGGTGAATGCATACATAGAAACCCCTACTTGGAGTGTCAAGAATCATGAGGATATGGTGGATATGTACTATTTAATATTTTGTGCAAATAGCTTTTTTTTATACCGGTAAGTGATATTATAGGGTGTGAATGGTTTTTATTGAAGTTAAAAAGTAACAAAAATAGAAAGAAAATAAAATTAAAAAATAGAGTAATTGTGTGAGAAATATTTCTTACTTAATATTTCAAATGGTAAGATTGACTCCAAAATGAATGAAAAGTGAAAGAAAAAAATTTACCCCAATAATTTTCGATTGGACAATATATAAACTAATTGACACTGAAACAAATTTCAATTTATTTATATTTTTGTTGCAAATAAATGTTAAATTATATTCAAACCACTAAAATTTATTTTTTATGAACTGCATATTTTGTTTGAAAGTCTTAAAAATCAGAAAATATAATAAATACTAAAACACGATTTTATTGAATTCCAAACCATTGGCTTAGACCCTCGTCATAGATATCCGCGATTGCCCTTATGGAACTCAGTCGATTGTTCATATTTTTGTCGATCTATTTGTTCTCTCTAACAAAGCTAACCATTCACACCTTGTATATGTTGCTTGTATTGTAGAATAACAAAAATAAATATATATATATATATATATATAAAGAAATTCGGTTAAGTATGCATGACTCATTGATGCAGCGCATAATTGGATTATTTTCATTTATTTGTATTTTTAATATATTGATATTTTTAATATTTATCTTTTAGGGTTTCTAGAATATTCTAGAGATTTCTTATGGTTTTATGGTTTTCTTATAAATAGCCTCTCAATGCCTCCTTTTGTATTCAGTTGATTATTGATTAATAAAGAGTTTTTGATTTTGAAGGAGATTATTCTCTATCCCTTGTTAAGATTCGATTAAATTCATCAAATAAGAAGCAGGTCCCAAGCGAGGATTCTTGAATCCCTTGGTTGAGCTGGCATGTCCCAAACGAGGATTCCTTGAATCCCTTGGTTGAGCTGTTTATCTGTTGCTTCCGCTCTATCAGTTGGTATCAAAGCTGCGTGTCTTTGATTTCTCAATAGAAGAACGATTATGGTTATTATGGTGAGTGATAGTAACATTTATCCTTTCAAGGACGAAAGTCCTTTTGTCGAGAGAGAAGAGAGTCATGAGATCTACAAAGAGAGTTATGGCGATCCTTCTACGATATATATGAAGAAGATGTCATAGTTTTCAACTTTGTCTTTCGAGAAGATGATTTTGAAAATCTGACACGTGCAAAATATGGGCGAAGTCGGATCCGTGCAGAAGGTGTTCGAAATTCGATCTGTGCAGAATCAGGGCGATATCAGATCTGTCCAGAAGGCGTGCAAAAGTCAGTTCGTGCGATTTTCGAGTTTCATCAAATTTCTGAAAATTCTCTGAAGAATCAGATCTGTGCGAAAACAGGGTCAAATCAGGTTCGTGTAAATTTAGGGTTTTACTAAAAGCAATATGAAGATCATGCTGAGAAGATCTATTTGGTGCCAAAAACGCTATTGAATATTCAAAGACGAATCTTTTTTGGCCGGTGAGACCTGATGCAGGGCATAATTGGATTATTTCCATTTATTTGTATTTTTAATATATTGACATTTTTAATATTTATCTTTTAGGGTTTCTAGAATATTGTAAAGATTTCTTAGGATTTTATGGTTTTCTTATAAATAGCATCTCAATGCCTCATTTTGTATTCAGTTGATTATTGATTAATAAAAAAATTTTGCTTTTGAGGGAGATTATTCTCTATCCCTTGTTTAGATTCGATTAAATTCATCAAACAATAAACATGTCCCAAACGAAGATTCTTTGAATCTTTTGGTTGAGCTGTTTATATGCTGCTTTCGCTCTATCACTCGTTAATTGAATTTAAGCTACTCCATATTCAAGTGCTTGTATGTGTTTATTTAATCAGTTAAATATCGTGTTTAATTATCTTCTATATAATCGAAATAAATAAAATAATTGACTTCTACTCTTTATTGTTTTCAATTGGAAATATATATCAAAAAACCATATTTTTACTTACTAAATTACTAACTAAACAATATTCAAAGTTTCAAAAAAAAACTAAACAATATTCATATACATTTGATCGATCAATGTCAGTGACAGGCTTCATTTTTTTTTTTTTTTGACATCAACCTTCTTCCCTTATATTTATTTAATTTGGCTAATCACTGGATCACAAATTATCGAGATAAATTATATCTATATGTGTGTGTTTGTAGAATGATACAAATATGTTTTAACCGAAGTACGAGTTGTTCTCACTTTCAATATCACCGTATTCTAAGCCTCTTGTGCTTGGTTGAGAGAAAACACAAGAAGATGGAGGAGGAGGAGGAGGAGGATGAGCCGCCGCAGGTTGTGGTGGTGTTGAAGGTGTTTGAGGTGGTGGTGCAATGACGGAGGCGCTGCTGGAATTGTGAAATCCGACGACTTGGGAGGTGGAAGGTACGATCAAAGTTGCCACAACTTCTCTTTGTTTGTACTTGAGAATTTCGGATCGTACGGCTGTAAGCTCGGCTTGTAATGCTTGGACTTGTTGTTGAAGAGCTGATATTGCTCCCATGCATCCGTATACTGGATCTCTTAGCCTCACGTTTGCTTCATACACGAGGCTATTCGCCGCGTCGGCTCTTTGGCCTTCCGGTACTTCCTGATAATTGTTTCATGTTATTAAAATATTGCCAAAAATATTTGTTTTTGTAATCTAAGAGATTAAAGCGAAATACAGACTGATCTCTGTTTTTATAATAACTACATTAGATTTCATGACATATATATAGACCAACAAAATTCCATCATCATATTTGATTACTATACAATATATTTGTGTTTTGCATGTTCAAATTAAGATTACATATATTTGTGTGTTTGAAATGGTTATTACCATTAGCATCTTGGAGACGTTACTAGCTCCAAAGACTTTGTGGACAGATGCAAACTTATGAGGCTCATGTGGGGAGAAATACGGCGAAAAGGGACATTCTTGAGCGCATCTACGGCGCAAAAGCTTGCAAGCCGCACAAGGAGTAATGGTATTGAGGGTCCCGGGAGGACCCGACATTGGTCTTCTAATTCCTGCCATCTGATAAGGCCAAGCATCTGCTTCTCTTTTGATCTTCTTCCCTATCTCTTCAAATCTCCCCCTATACACAAAGGAATCGAATAACAGCTTCAGCTTTCAGCATGAATATAGGACTAAAAGGTTGAAATCAACCATATCCACCACTAGAGGGAAGAAAACTGAAATCATTGTAAATAGAAAAAAAAAAACGTTCACTATGAGATGTTCACTTTTTACCTTTCTCTTGACATTCGGATTCAGGCATGCTCTCAACGGATCAAAAGGAGAAAGAAACAAAAAGAGAAATATTAAAGTCAAGTGACTCTTAAAGAAGGTGTGAAGGAAGATAACTGATGAAGGCTTTAAAGGCAAGTAAAATACCAAGTATAAGGTTTAGTGATCACGATGTATAATAAATCTATTGTGTATATGTGTGAATATATAGATAGATATATAAGCAAAATCTTGAGCTGGCTTGTAATAGAACTTTCTTTCTTATGGAGATGAAAAGAGGATTTGGTAGCTCGAGAAGCAGAACAGTGTCTCTTTTAACATGAAAACAACTGAAGATATCTAGTTAGTGAAGACTAAATAGCTGTGTTTACTGCTTAAGCACGTGACCATGAGGGTTTTTTTTTTATTCTTATTTTTGACTTTACGAATCTGATCACACATGAAAATACTTATATATATATATATATATATATGTATGTACAATGTAGTCACTCATTCATCGGTCTGGCAAGAGATTTCGTGCTTAATGCCTACTATTATTGTTTTTTGTTTTCCCATGGCTGCATGTGGACTTTTGCTTCACATTTATAGCAACCCTCTGTTTTGTTTTCTTTAGGAATCAAATTTATGTATTATATATGATTCCAATTTTACAGAAAATTATATTGACCACAATTTAATTGAATGATATTTAAATAGTTTAAGAGATTATAATAGTAAAAGGTTGGTGAAGGATTTAGAAATGATATTGTTAGATGTACTTAGCTTCTCTAAAACAAAGAGTGAATGAGAATGATAGTTTGATGATATTGGCATTTTAGTTCCATGTCAAAATCAAGATTTCGTTATCTTTATATATACGGGTTCTTGTTTATGTATTTGGTAATTATATATATATATATATATATATATATATATATAGGTTGTTGTTTTGAAAATGAGTTGCACATAATCATTCCTAATTATTATATTTTGTGTAATTCATCATTCATAAATAGGAGAGGGTAGATTCAAAGAAACTTTGTCAAAGAATAAACCATACAATAATCAAAAAGTTCAACATATACCATTTTTTATGAATAGTATTATATTATTAACATGGAACTATAACAATTGTATCTGATTTTACTGTTGTCCAGCTGTCAACTTTAGGCCCATATATTCTCTCTACGCCATTGTTAGTAGATGGTATACCTAAATTTATTAAAAGCGCAAACCAAATTTCCTCCTCGTTATAACCTACTCAAAGTTTGAAACAAAAAAAAAGTTTGAACCAAGAACAAATGAACTTTCAACAATATACACTATATAGTTTTGAACCCGAGACCCGAGTGACAATATAGTAACGGTACTACCACAAACCACTAAATCATATATATTGGTCACATTATAATAATTCGCATTCAGTTATCTCCAATTGCAATTCAAAATTGAATAAAAAGAACAAAATTGCTTAGACTCTAAGAAAGCTTTGCACTTGTATTTATTCTTGTTTGACCCGTATTTGTAGGCTAAATCGTCGCCTCGTTGTTCTCTCTTCTTCTTTGTATTTAATTTTAATTTCCTATGGTGTTAAGTTTTAGAATTAGCAGGGCATAGTATTTGATGAAGAATAAAAATAAATTGGGTTAAAAGAAAAAAAATTGGTTTAATAGTCTACTTTGGAAATACAACTTTTCTTTTACAAACCTTTTGTACCTTCTTGTTTTCCAAAAAACAAAAAAAAAAACTTTTGTACTTTCATCCCAACTTTGAAATTGACATGGGCCCTAGCCCAGGGTTATTTTATATTGGGCCGTGATTTCGTAACCCTTTCTTCACAAGATAACTGTTTTTTTCCTTTCTTTAACACATGCATTTTATTACTCTCTGCTAGTAATTCTCCCGAATAATTTATTTATAATTTGTTTTTAAAATTTACATTTTGAAAATGTAAAAATATGATTTTTCTATAGACATTGTTGTTGATATATTGTTGTAAACTTTTTTTTGTTAATAATACAAATTTTAGAAGTTTAGGTTTACCATTTCATTATTATATATACGTAAACGTATCAAATAAAATATATAATAATTTAATATATTAGAGTTCACAATCTATCATCAAAATTTGAGATTTTTCCCATAAAATATTGAATTTCCTATTTGATCATCTTTTTTTTTAAATATCATTTTCTTCACATTGAATTTTGAATAAAAACTGAATTGGACGTTGAAAATATGAAAAGATTAATGTGAGAAATTTTTCGTAAACAAATAAAAATTAATAAATTTTTTTACACACCATAAAAAAACCAAGTACACTACGTTTTTCTCTTTTTTTATTTTTTAAACTTTTGTTGTTTTCTATTTTTACTATACAATTTATCTTAAATGATTTTGTTATTTTCAAATTGTCTTGTGTTATAAATTAATTTTTTTTAAGAATATGTATATTTTTTTTTATAAATTTGAAAAGTTTTTGTCACAGAACATAATAAAATCTATTTAAAAAATTTGTTAAGTCTTTATTATAAATTCCAGTAAAAATATGTTTATATGAAAAAGTGTTCTAAAACTTTTATATGACAAAATTTTTTTTTTACATTTTCTTAATGAAAAACGTAAATATTAGTATAAAATATTATTTAATTTTTTTTTTTTTTTATTTATGGAAATATATTAGGGGTGGGCATTCGGGTTTTCGGTCGGTTCCAGATCCGGTAATTCGGATTTCGAGTATCCGGGATATGGAAATATTGGAATCGATCGGGTAATTATAATGTTCGGATCGGATACGGTTCGGTACTACGTCGGGTCGGGTCGGATACGGTTATCCGAAATATATGAGAAACCCAAAGTATCCGAGTCAAATCCGATACATACGAACGCCATTGCCAGAAACAGAGGAATCCTTTGGAATCATGAGAGAGTTAGCTTCGGTCAATGCCAAAGCAGCCACCATGTGTATCACTGCTAACATTTCCATACGAAAGTTTGTGAAACATATCTCTCCGTGTATAATACATTTTCACATTGTTAAGAATTAAAGAATAACAACAACAAAAAAACAAAACAAATCCTCATAATAAAGCAAAATGTCAAACCAAAGTAAACAAATACATAAAAATAAACCAAAGTAGAGTTTTGAATGTGTTTAAATCCAAAGAAGCAAAGTAGAGGGGAAGATAGAAAACCAAATACAAAGAAGCAAAGAAACAAATTGCATTCAAAGAAGATCAAAGCTCGTGATCCTTCTCCATATCCTTCATCCCTTGTAATACAAAAACCAAATCCGAATAAACAAAACAAATAAAGTAACCAACCATTGGACAAACAAGTAACAACAAAAGATTGAAAGATATAAGAAAGAGTGATCAAGTTGATTTGTGTTACCTTATGACTTGAAGAAGCATCAATTACTCTCAAATTTCTAATCTTCTAGCTCAAGTTGGTTTGTATTTCAAACTCTGAAAAGTGATCATAAGACATAAGTACAAGAAACATATCAGCAAAGAAAACATGGGACTCAAGGATTAGAAATTACCTTTTTGAAGCTCATCTTGTAACTCAATATTAGCTAGCATTTGCGTAATCGTGATGACTAATTTTTCACTTAAGTTAAGCTCACACTTCAGCCACTGCTCAGTGCACATCAATACCTCAAGTGTATGATGTGTTAAGCAACTCCTATACGGATCTAAGATCCGACCACTTGTGCTAAAAGCACTTTCAGATGCAACAGAAGATACTTGCATAGCTAGTACATCTTTAGCTATTTCAGATAGAATAGGATACTTCCCACTATTCACTTTTCACCAAGAGAGGATATCAAACTCTACTCCCATAATCAGATTAGGATTTTCTATCTTTTCCTTCAAGTAGATGTCGAGCTCATCTCTTGGATCTGCAACTCCAATTTCACTAACTAACTCCTTGTAAACAGAATTCATCCTTTCATACACAAAACCATCATCAGCTAACTCCATTCTTTCAATGATATCCCATGCACCATTATCTTGGCCACTAGAAGATGAAGTTTGATTTGTTTGAAAAGTCTGAGATGATGGCATTGTTGGTTGCTTCTTGTAACGAATATTGTACTCCTCAAACATATCAACCAGAACACTAGTCACCGACAGAAGCGTATCTTTAGATGCTTGACTCTCTTTGCCATAAAGTTTATCAAAACACATCTTAACAAACTGCATTTTCTGACTAGGATCAAAAACACTAGCAATAATCAATACCCTATTGATGTATCTCATTCTTCCCCAATACTTATCAAACTTAGCAAGCATTTCATCAGCCTTTGCACTTAACTCTCTATCTAAACTGTTCTTAAGATCATTCAGGTACTTCTCTATGGTAACTATCTCACCATAACAATTAACAGAGTTCACAGAATTAGAAGCTGACACTATCAAGGTTGAATTATAAAAAATGATTAGAAATCTTATTAGTCTCTCCGCTGCATTCCAATCTTGATAAGTAGGAGGTCCGATCCTTTTTTTACCATTGTCTACTTCATTGAAATAGTCATTGTACAGCTTGTCTTCTAACTCCATCTTATCAAATGCCAGCTGAACTTGATAGTTTTTTTCAACATCAAATACGTAGAATTTCATCTGGTTTTGATATCCAAAGGCAAACTCCCCCTAGTGATCCTTCCTGAATCAACCTTCTGCTCAAAAGACTGTAACCTATTAGTGGAAGCTCTCACATACTGCACTCCATTCCTAATGGCTGCCACACTATTACCTATCTCGTGCAAACGTTCTCTAACAATCAAATTAATGATATGAGCATCACACCTCATATGCATATAATCCCCACCTAAAATAAATGCCTCAGGGCCAAACTTACTACTGAACTCTGTGTGAAACTTCTTCAAAGCATGTGTTTGCAGTTGCATTGTCCACTGTGATTGTGAATACCTTCTCTATTCCCCATTCTGCTAGACACTCCAGGAGAACATTGCAGATTGTTTGACCTTTATGATCCATGACGTACTTAAAACCGATTATAAGCTTCCTCATTTGCCAATTTGCATCAATGAAATGCACAGTAACAACCATGTAACTAGCTCCTGTGGTATGAGAAACCCATATGTTAGTTGTAAGTGAGACAATCTGCTTGGTAGCTGCAATCCACTGTTTCATTTTTGTTTTCCTCTTCATATACATCATCACGATGTCCCTAGTTGCAGTTCTTCTGGAATGAGGCTTGTGTAGGTTAACTTTTCTGCAAAACTATCTCCAACCCAAACTTTCTGTAAAAGAAAGTGGCAACTCAGCTAAGATGACCAGCTCATTAGTAGCTTCTCTGAACACAGCCTCAGAAACTTTTGCATTCATCAAACCTCACTCTTTAGAAATAACTTTGGCATTTGGAACTTGACTGTCCTTCCATGCCTTAAAATCCGTACAGGTTGTCAAATGCTTAGCCAAATGTGATGTACCATTTGTTGTTGCACAACCAAATTCGGTTCCACAATGATTACATATGCATCTGTCATAATCATCTGGAAGTCTTGTAAAATCTTCCCATACAGGTGACCTTGTAGCACGAGTCTTCTTCTTTGCCTTAGGCAGCTTAGAGCGAGCAGAAACTTTCTTCCTTTTACTAATCGGAGTTGTAGACTGCCCTTGAGTTATTTTAGGTTGAGTCTCTTCCTCTCTGACAATGTCCTCTGATGAATCCATCTATACATAGGAAACTTGTAAACAATCAGATAGCAAACTAATCAAACAAAATAACAATCAAAGCTATAAAACTAATCAAGTAACTATTTATAAAAAGACAGCTAACTGGCAATATTATTGGAATCGATTTACTATACTCTAAAATTATTGGGTAAACAAATCTGGTCTTTACCAGAAGCTCTGCTGGTCATTCACTTTTGTACAGGTTGCATCTAAAGTAGAGACAAAGCTAATATTGCAAATGAGAGAAGAATCAAGTAAATTTCGTATAAGAAAAACTTGAAGTGTGCCACGTTTGATCTACATGCTCTTCTAAACTTTTAACTGGAAATAATGTTAATGATTTCTCTCTTTTATCAGCCTCAAAGAGACGAAAAACAGCAAAGTATACAAGAAATTTTCATGGATGTATACTACAACTATTAGCTTACACTAAAAAATGATGATAAAAGTTTCAATCTTTAACCAGAAAAATTACACTGGAACGAATCACATACTGAAAAATGTGTTTTTTTCTTACCTCTGAGAACAAATTGAAATCGAACAGAACTGTAACGCCCGTGATCCAAAAAGTAATTTTTGGATGGGTGTAGATCGACACAAGGTTTGTGTGTCGATCGACACAGTTGGGGTGTGTCGATCGACACGGATTTTTGATTGCCGTCAGTTTGACGTATTGATTGGTCATGTGTCGATCGACACAAGGAGGTGTGTCGATCGACAGAGTGTCGGCTGGTCTGGCTATTTAAGTCAAAAATCGGATTTCTGGGCAGAAACTTCAAGTTTTTTAGAGAGAAAGTGAGAGAAAGTGAGAGGATTGAGAGGAGAGGTTGTTGTTGTTGTTTCCTTCGTGTTTCTCAATCTTATTAGGCTTGTGGGAGTGTTTGTGAGGTTGTGGAAGCGTGGGAGGACCGTACGGTGAAGGATCTCGGATTTGTTCTTCGTGTTCTTCGTGTTCTTCGTCGGATTCTTATCCTTTTCTATCCGAATTCGAGGTGAGTGCGTGACCATAGGCTTATCTGGGTAAAGGAATTGATAGGATGCGATTGTGTGTTGTTTGGATCGATTCTTGTATGGATTTTTGGTGGATTTCTGTGTAGAAAATCGGTTTGATGAGTTTCTGGGTTGGTGTGTCGATCGACACAGTTGGGTGTGTCGATCGACACAGTGTCGGCAGGTTGTGTCGATCGACACAAGGAGGCGTGTCGATCGACACGGGTTTGTTGTGTGTCGATCGACACAAGGAGGTGTGTCGATCGACACGGGTTTCTGATTACCGTCAGTTTGATATATTGAACGTGTTGTTCTCGTTTGGTTGTGGTGTGATGCATTATTGTTTGTTCACCCTGGTATTGTATCTTTTGCTTATGCCTGTGTGTATAGTCTGTAGATGGGATGACCGTCTCACTGAGTATTTATGATAATACTCACGCATCTCTTATAACCATGTGATGCAGGTAAAGACAGTCAGTGATCGTGGAATCATGGCCGGGACGAGGGGAATGATCTAGTGGCTCGTTTTCGTGTAATAAGTTAGAATTGCTAGGGTGTTAGCAATTGCAGAACTATGTGTATTACCGAATTGAACTAGAATTAATAAGTATGGGCTTGTTAAACGATAAATTGTATTTGATTGTTTGAATCATTGTTTCCGCGCTGTTTGTTTATTGGACCGTTGAGGATCATTATTTATGATAATAGTGGTCCGGGTTGAAATTTTTTTTATTTGACGGGTTGGGTCGTCACAGAACAATAAAGCAGAACAAATTCAAATCGAAGTCACCAACATTGGGTTTCATAATCAAACACGATTTAAGAACAGAAAAGAATGAAAAGCTTGTACCTTAGATTGATTAATCGACGCCTCTGATGGAAGAGAGGCTTGAAGGCAGTGTGCTTCCAGATTGCGATAGGTTAAGGTTAAGGCTGCTAGGTTTTTCAATTTTATGCAATGAGAACTGCCGACTACTCGATATTTTAGGGAAAGTGTCGAGATTTAGGGAGATTCATTCAGATCCATTCAAATATTTAGGGAGATTTAGGCATAAATTTGGGCATAACTCCATAAGGGGTGAAGATATGCTTAGGGATTTCGTTCGGATTTATTTCGGATACCGGGTAATACCCGATCCGACCCGAGACCCGAGTGAAATTAAGATTAGGGCCGATCGGTTTAACTCTCGGGTACAAACCCGATCCGAAGTCATGTTATCGGTTCGGGTTATCGGATCCGGGTTTTTTGCCCACCCATAAAATAAATGTAAACATAGTTAAAGAAGATTTTGTAAAAGATGTTGTTTTGATTCATTTTTGCCATGTTATAATAAAATTGGTGAGAATGATTCTTGTGGTGACACATATGTAAATTTGAGAAAATTATTTCTTAAATAATGTATAAGAGATTATAAATTATCAGAATTGTTACATCGACGATTATATTGTCTTACAAGGACTTACACCTGACGATTCCATTTGTACCATGCTAAAAGTCTCATGTAAATTTTTCTTCATTAATATGTATAACTGATAATAATCGCGCTTTCTGATATTCGAACCTCAGACCTTTTGGTGTAAGAGAATTAATGAACTCTTGAACAAACTACTATACTAATGGGGCTTTCACAAAAATAATAGTTTTAGTAATTAATTGGTTGAGTGGAGTAGGGTTTACGGTTTCAATTTTCAAAACATATAACACATGTTTTTTAGATGTCAATTTTAGAGATATCACTATCTAAAGTTTTAATTCTAAAAATACATATAACACAACTTTTTTCGATGTCAATTGTTAAAAGATACCACTAAAAGTTTATCGTTTTCAAAAATACTACATGACCAAAATCAAATTTTAAACTTCCAAAACTAATCATAAACCATAAATCTAAATCCTAAACCCTAGAAAATATATCATAAATCTATCCCAAATAATTAACACAACCCAAAAAAACAATTTTTCATTAAAAAAAAAGTATAAACCCTTAAAACTTATTTTTGTGGTTTGTGGCATTTTAAAATATAAATTTTTGTATTATTTTTTTTAAGAATATATTTCGAACAAAACCTTCATAAAAAAATAACATTTTTCTTACTACCCTTGCCACGTTTCTTTTTGCCAAATAACTTATTTGCCCCTTCAATGAATGATAACATTTAAGACGTCACCAATTATATCCAATAAAACTTTTACCATGCATGTGTGTGCACGAGTGGTCATGGACTTTGACAGACTTTTGGGTCAAGAATTAAATCCTAACAAAATTGTTCTTCTCGTTAAAATTACTTCACTGTTTCCTTACAGTAAATTAGTTATTTCAAAGATCCTTATGTCAAACAGTTTTCGTACATTCGAAACTTCTTTCTCTTTTATTGTCAAAGGACAGGCCTTGTCTCGAGAACTTGAAAACCTCTAACCACTTTTTTATTACAAAAACTGCATGAAGATTTGGGGTATACTATTAAAAATTTTGACACCGTAAAAGTTGCATATTTTAAGGAAAAGACTTCTTTTTATAAAATGTACATAAAAGCATCTCTAACAAAAAAAATTTCATGAGTATTTACAAAAATATAAATATTGATAAAATAATAAGAGTTTCTTCCACTATTGGAGAAACTCACTTCAAAACCTTTTCATCTTGAATTTTTTGGGTGAGTTTCTTCAATAGTAAAAATTTTTTTATTATTTTATCAATATTTTATATTTTATATTTTTTAAAAAATCAATGAAAAAACTGTTGTTGGAGATGCTTTAACAGTTAGTAAATGTCATACCTCCACAAATTTGGTGAACATGCATAAACAAACTACATGATAATATTAAACATATAAGGGAAATATGCACTCTTTATTTTTGTTCTTTCTATTTAATGACTCTCTGAATTCTAAAGGAAAATATTAAATTTCAACTTTATATTTTTGTAAAAGGTATGGTTCAAAGATAGTGATAAATAGAGACCCTAAAATTCAAGGATCCAACTCAAGAAAAGTCATCAATCCAAAATCTCCTTCCTCTTCACATATTATTTTAAAACAAAAAATCGTCCTCTGTAAACATTCTTTTTTTTTTTACCCTAAACAAACAAAAAAAAATCGATTCTTGTAGTGTTTTCTTGTTTTTCAAATTTAAATTTAATCTAAAAAGTGAAATAACACGAACAAATACAAACAAAAAAAATTATGAAAAAAAAAGGAGAAAAATTATGAATGCCCATAAATGCTGGCACATGGTCAGTTAAACCCCCACATTGTTTTGTGTCATTAAGTTTGTCTCGTTGACTAATCAAAATTTAATGTCTAATTCATCAATTCGAAACAAAATAAAAATAAGTTCACTATCGATTAATTGCACTTTAGGCGTACCAAAAGATCCATTCAAACACACATAAACTCGAAACAAGAAAATTAACAAAATCACAAAAAAGAGCAACGTAACTGAAAATATGATTAAAACAAGTGAACATTGTTAAAACCAAAAAAAAAAAACAAGTGAACATTGTTTTTCTTAAGCATTGAACACAATCAAACACTAATATGTGTGTTCAAAGAGGCAAAAAGCCAAAAAAACATGCAAAGAAAAAAACGGATCTTAAAATCAAGATCCTTACAACAATCAAAATAAGAACAAACATGAAACAAAGAAAATAAAAACATTAAATCAATCTAAGATCTTTACGACTAGATCCATGGCTAAGAACAGAAGACAAAGCTCTTTTCATACTCCCCATTGATGAACTAAACCCTCTTCTATAACAGAAAGTCGACGTCGGAGACGATAACCTTATATCTTCCTCGTCGTCGTCTTTAACGTACGATCTCGAGCAAGAAAGGTAACATTTTTTCACACGTGGCTCTGATTTTGTCGGAGGAGACGAAGAAGAAAACGAAGAGGTCGAAGAAGAAGATGAAGAAGACGTAGTAGAAGACCAAGAAAGCGAAGGACGTGACACGTGTTGCTTCCCGTGGAACAAAGTCTTCACGAATATACTCTGTTTCGTTCTTGCTTTGCTCTGTGTGTTCCCGGAGAAGGAAGAGGAGGAAGAGTAATACGAAGGAGGTGGTGTTAATGGAGGAAGACGAAATGATTCAGAGAAAAGATCGTGTTTCGGTGTTCCTGGTCGTGTCTCCCATAAAAATGGTACCGAAGCTCCATTGTAGTAATAGATTCTTGATGATGAATTGACTTGTGAGTTCTCTTTTACGATTATCTTCGAGGATCTGACTCCATTTTCTGCCATTGTCATTAAATGTTATGTAAGGTGTTTGAACAAGTGTGTTTAGCAAAAACTTCCTTGATCTCTGAATATGTTTTTTGAGTCAGATTTTTATCAGAATTCAACTAGCGAAATGGAAAGAAAAGAAAATTGCGAGATCCGAAGACGACGAAGGTTCTTCAAAGATACGAAAGAGAGAGACAAAGACGCATCTATTTTTGGAAAAGTTATGCTTTGTTAGTGTAAGAGAAGTTTGCGGAAGAATTAAAGGATCTCTCTATTTGCATGGAGTGTGTAAGTACAAGCACATGTCATGTGCTTCTTATTATTTTATTTCTGTAATGTGTTTTAGAAATTTTCTATTGTTAAATTTCACATGGATGAGCATATGGCCATATATATATGTATAAGATACTCGAAAATAATTGCAGTGTGGGGGAGAAGAAATGGTTAGCTAATAAATGAGTGGGGGCGATCTACTGTTCAATGTGTGCATGACTTTAAATGTTACTATTTACACCGATTTTATTTTCATAAATCATGTTAGAATTTAAATTCATGTTTCATTTGGAAATACGACAAACGGTTTCAGAAACTACTTCAAAAACAAAAAAAAAACAAATTTCACAAATTACTTGATTTTTAAGATTGTTACACATAAATTAAAAACTAATTTACTTTTTAGTTTTTTCAAAATAAAATATGTTTTATCAACAATTTCAAAAAAATTCAACTAATTAAAAAATAATCTGCATAATTTAACGTCAAAAACAACAAAAATATAATTAATTTTAAATAAAAAATTAAAAACATCATCTATTATAAAATAAAATAAAAATTTGAAACATCATACAGAGGAAATACATGACAGCAACACCCGGTTCTCTATCTTACATCATGCTAGACATTGCGGTCGATTGCTCACCAACCAATAATATGTATGATCACCAATTGTGATTTCAAAACAGTCTAATAAACTTTTGACAGGGAAAATAGTATTACTCTTAAATTCTTAATTAATAAAGTAGGATCTTAACTTCTTTCTACTATTGATTGATCCTAAAAATCAAGTGAACTTATGTGGTAGCTACAAAATCATAGAATTTCTATTTACTAATTAATAGAAGAATATAAAAAACCGTTGCCGCAATTAATTTCGTTGAAGATGTATATATAAACGTGTAGGATACAGAAGAGGAAGTAGCTAGGTGGATTAGTGTGGACCGTTGGATGTACAGTTGAGCCGTGTTAATGAATAGGAAGATACGTTCGTGGTCCATTCTTTTCGTACTGAGATTTTTCTTTAATTCGATAGAGAAATGAAGACAAAGTTAGTTAGACAAATATAAAATTAAGCTCCTCCTATTTATTATATACATCTACCTATCTACACAATATTATCCTAATTTGTTTTGTTTTTTATTTGTTCATATATGATTAAGAAACTAATTTGAAAATGTGATTCTCTGTTGTGCTCAAACCTCACGTTAGAATATTGAGAAATTTTTAAAAATGTCACTTTTAAAAAATACCATTTTTTCAAAATCTTTGCAAAAATACCATTTTTTCAAAATTATTTTTCATTATATCATTTGTGTTTGGATTAACTATGTTGTATTAGGGTTTAGTTTTGATGGTTTGAGGGGTTTTAGGGGTCAAAACATTTTTTTAAAGTTTATAATTTTAAGATTTAGACTTTAAAAATTCATAATTAGTGGCATTTTTAAAAATGAACACTTCTAAATGGCATTCTTGCAAATGTGCACATCAAAAATGGCATTTTTGCAATTGCCCCTAGAATATTTGAAAAAAACTATAGTTCCAACTGTGTTAAATTTCTAGCTCACGATTTCCACATGTGAATAATATATTCTTGTAATACGATCTGTGCTTTTAGCTCAATCGATTTCACTCTTCCGATTCGATGATTGATTTCTTCTTATCGATTTTAGAATGCGAGTACGAAACTGAAATTGCGGGATGTAAACGACACACGAATCCGTCGATGTGACGGCAGCTTACTCACGCCGGGACCTTTCCCGGAGAATCCACTACCACCGGAGACGAAGAACTACAAAGACCTCTCTCTTTCTCACCGTTGCTTACAATCGTTTTCTCTCTCTAAGCACCCGAAAGCAATAACAACATCTTAAAGAAAAACTACCCTCTCACGAGAGATCTTTTATTAAGCTTATTTACAAAGCTGTTAGCCGTTAACACTCCGTTAATCGCAAACGACGAACAAGAAAATTTCGTCATCTCCAAGCTCACTTCTCAACACCACCGTAACAGAGTTTCGACGTCGTTTTCCTCTTCTTCACGGCTCAATAATGAAAACACAAACGGGTCTCAACACATATAAATCAGGCCCATGACTTAAGCCCATTAGTATTCAAATATTGGTGGATTCATGAATGATGAAAAGATCGAAACCCAAGTAGGGATGTGATTAGTGAAAAATGACCTTTACTCTCTAGTGACCAATGGTTATGAGTTCGGATGTGATTAGTGAAAATGACCTTTACTCTCTAGTGACCAATGGTAATGAGTTCATACTTTGTAATGGATACAACTCCCACTTGATTGCATCCATTAATCATGTTTGAGGTATGGTAATCATTCATTTTGATATAGTAGAATCTGGCTGAATTTTGCTGAATAACAGAATCTGACTGGATTTTTAGTAATTTTTTGCAGAATCTGGTAGAATATCTTAAAATATAAATAGTATCAGCTGAATCTGGCTGATTCTTTAAAAAAATATATATATTTATATAAACCTATAAAAGTTAGTTAAATAATTTTATTAGTTAAATAAACTAACAAAATATTAAATTTTACATTTATACTTAATAATTTTATCAAAAATATAATAACAACATAATTTAACGAGAAAATTTGCAATTCAAAAAAATTAAAGATGAATTTATCATACAAATAAAGTAAATTAATCCAAAATTTTGTTTCAATCAAATTTACGCTAATTGTTGAATTTTCTGTTCAGAAAAAATATTCTTATAGCTTTCTTTAAATTATGGGGCAATTACAAAAATGCTACTTTTTGTGTTTACATTTGCAAGAATGCCACTTAGGGGTGTCCATTTACAAAAATGCCACTAATTATAGATTTATAAAACTTATATCTTAAAATTTTAAACCCTAAAAAATGTTTTGACACCTAAAACCCCCTAAACACATAAAATTAAACCCCAGTAGAACATAATTAACCCAAACATAAATAATATAAAGAAAAAATAATTTTGAAAAAGTAGCATTTTTGTAAAAATTTCAAAAGTGTGACATTTTTGTAAAGATTTCAAAAGTGTGACATTTTTGTAAAGTGGCACTTGAAAAGTGGCATTTTTTGAAATTTCTCTTAAATTATACTATTACAAACAATTACGAAAATATTGAATCGAACCATACCAAAAAAATAAACTTAAAATACATGAACATAAATTTGTTTTAAAAGTAATAAAACTATCTAAATTATCTAAAAGTTCTAAAATTACAATAATGTTTTAATTTTTTTCAAACAAAAATATCTATAAATTATCCAAAATTATTTGTATTACATAAAATATCTAAATATGATAAAGTTTTTACATATTTGATAATAATTTTAAATATCGGAAATCATATATATTATATTCATATTATCCAATTCATTTTTAAAAATATATATATTCGATGTATTTTCTAACTCAAATATCTGCTTTTATCCAATCTATTATCCAACTGAATTATTGAATCTAACTGAATTCAACTAAATCTTACAATATTTTTTTTTTTTGCAGAATTGCTGAATTTTGCTGAATTTAGCAAAAAAATTTTAAATTATAAATTGTAACTGGAAAATTGCTGAATATATCTGAAGGGAGAATTTCTTTTGTGTCACCATTTACACTCATAGAATGAATCAATCAACTCTACGAAAGCATACGGACTCTCACCAGGAGATGCCACGTTATCACACCCAGAAAGAGCCACGTGGCGCTTAAAAACTTTAAAAATTATGTGTTGACGAGAATTCATCATTAAATTTTGAAATCATCCTTAATTTCTTTTTTTCTCCATTTGAATTACATAAAACCTCATCTATAGATTCCCAAATATAATCTCACGAGATATAAGTCAAAAACTATTAAATGAATGAATGCATCCCTTTTAACCGAAGAATTTGCAGTTGTGCAATGTAAAATATCAAAATACGATCATATAAACTTTTCTGACTTGACTTCTTAATATTAAGGAGTGAAGAGAGTTGTAGATTTAATCTGCTACACCTGGGAGTTGGAGTCAGGAATGGTGATCTTATGTTGCTTTTCTTCACATTTTGGCATAATACGATTCGAGTGAGTCAGTTAGATAATCTATTATGCAGTGTTATAAAAAAACGTTCTAGGGCACTTAGGCGATAGGTCTCTATAGACCGTGGCGATTACCGCTTTTACCGCCTAAAATATTATGGTATTATTATAATAAAATACTATAACGTTTTTTATATATAAATCGTAAATTTTTTATATATTTAGCTATTAAATGATGAATATAAATATAATATAAATTTTGTTAGTTATAAATTATGGTTTTTTATATATTTTATTATATATATATATATATATATATATCTAATATATTATGTATTTTTGTAAAACGCTTAAACCGCTTATTAAATCACCTAGGCTCCGATTAAGCGTTCTAGACACTAGGCATTGGATCACCGTTCGCTTAGCGCCTAACGCTATCTTGAACATTGCTATTATGCCGAGTAAGTTAACTACAACTGATTCTTTTTCATAGAAAATAGTTTTTTTGGTTTTTTGTTTTGGTTGAAAAAGTTCATAGAATATAGTTGAAACTTTCTATGAATTAGATAAAAAGCAAAAAAAACTTTATTTTCCATTTCTTTGATGAGCGAGAATGACTGTTTGAACTCGTGTGTTGTAGGCATGCATGATGCATGTTGGAGCCTCGAGTCACCTGGGTCGAGGGGTAGAAGCTTCTCTTTGTGTCTTACAAATTGGTTGTTTAACAATAATACAATATACAACACATCATGTAAGTGTGGCTAGATGCATCCGAATTATAATAGTTCCCTCTTATCTTAATTCTTCATATTCTTATATGGTTTTGTATTGTAATTATTATTATTATTTGAACCTTTTTGTATTGTAATTATTATTTCACTTGACATTAATTATGTTATTATGGATCAGATTAAGTGAAACAGGTTTCATGCAGCTTTATGTGCATTGTATCATTTTCTAAACGTTCTTGTAGGATGGTTAACTTTAGACTGTTTAGAGAAAATGAATGTGAGATTTTGATTTTGCCCAGCCGCTGGCTTAATTTGTAGCATTGTTCATTTCACTTGTCCATCTTTGCCTCAATGAGCCTGACTCACATGTGTCTACATGATTTCATTTGTCAACTATTTCTAATGCAAAAAAAAAAAAAAAAAAAAAAACCAAATTGAGAAGAGGAAGGTCACACAATTGGTCTCTTTGTGTTCATCAGCAACATTCAGGATATTATCAACAAGACTTGGAGTTATCAACAAGCTTTATCATAGCGAAATTGCACAAGACATGGAGATTGATTGATTCGGTTGGTACATTTCAATCAACAAAATATAATTACGGGCTTATTATGGCCCAAAAACCGTCGGCGGCTCAAACGTCGTCGTTTGATTGATTGGTCCTTTTACATAAAAGCTAAACAGTGAAAACTGCAATTCCCAATATCTTTCCGTTACCTCCGCAATCAACGGCCCAAATTGAGTAATCAGTCAAACAATCCTATACAACCGATCTCACGTAAACCTTTTCTCCAACACCAGTCAATTTAAATCACTAGCCAATAATAATTCGCCACGTAATCATCACTCTCTCACTCTTTTAACTCCACTAGACACTCCCGAGTGGTGTTGGTGTGACTCGGTAACGAGAAAGCACAATCATAGCGATTCGTATCTCTAAAAAAAGCTCCTTTACCTTTTCCTTTATCTCTCTCTCTCTCTCTCTCTTTCCTTTTGGGGTTTTTGCTCTGTACAGCTAGTAATTATGATTACTGATCAAAAGGGCTTCTCTTTAAATCCCTTTGCAACAACAAACCATCGTCTCTTGTTGTGGTGGCGATGGCAGAGGAGCTTCAGATTCCTGTTGCAGAGACGGTTCAAGGGATCCAAACCGGGTCTGAGGATTTCGGGTTCTGCGTCGACCCGGTTGGTGTTTCTCATGTACCAGGGATTAGGAGAGTGGGTTTGAGAGCTGAGATCGATACTTCTCCTCCTTTCGGGTCGGTTCAAGAGGCTGTGACACGATTCGGTGGTCGTGGGTATTGGGTTCCTTTCAAGCTCCAAGACGTAAGCTTTTTTTCCTTCTTTCTCTACTGATTTTTCAGTTTCAATACAAGCTACATTGGTTTGATGCATTGTGTAGTAAAAGTTTGATGCTTTTGATTGTGACCATTGTTTTTAATTGAAGTTTGAGTAAAATTTCATGACTTTTCTGCAATTGAGTGGCATTTCATTATTAAAATTTCATAATTAAGGTTCTAGAGGTTTTAGCAACATCTAATGTCTATGATTATTGCTTATGCAGTTGGATTAGGAGTTGAGATATAATTTTGTATATTTGTTGTTTATGTTAACTTTTTTCAGAATGGTGAGGGAGAATTTGACATAAAGAGAATGGAAGAGCACGCGGCGGAGCTTGAGAAGGATTTGATTGTGAAAGAGTTAGAAACTTTGGATGTTCTTGAAGCACTTGGATCGACGAAAAGGATCGTTGAAGATTTAAAGCGGCAGCTTCATGAAGAATCCTTGAGATGCACTGAGAATCTCAGTTCAGATATCAAAGAGATGAACGATGAGGATTGTCATCGCAATCCGATGTCATCTCCTGATATGATCTTAATGGAATTGAAGCAAGCCAAGATGAATCTTGGTAAAACCATGGATGATCTTGTGATGATCCAATCATCTGTTGAATCTTTGAATAAGAAAATGAAAGAAGAGAAAGATTTCCTTGAGAAGACACGAGCGAAGCTCACGTATGGGTTTGGAGGAGCGATGTCTCTAGCTGAGGAGCTTAGTCGAATCAGGGTAAAACCGCAGGTTCTTGATGAATCGCTAAGGGAACAGGTTAAGATGGTTGCTGAAACCGATGAAACGGGTTTAAACCAGCAGAACAAGAACTGTCTGAGAACTGCAGAGATGAGATTGGTAGCTGCTAGGAAAATGGAAGAAGCTGCAAAAGCAGCTGAAGCGCTAGCGATTGCTGAAATTACAATGTTATCATCCAACGGCGAAAGTGAGGATGATGCGGAATTTTGCTTTCCAGAGCCTCCAATATCTCCCTTAACACCGAGAGGACTAAGAAATGAAAATGACTTCTCCACCAATAATAGCTCAAGAAGAGGGATTTTGAAGAAGCTTGAGGAAGCTACCGAAGGAGTTAAACAAAGCAAACAAGCTTTAGAAGCAGCGTTAAACCGAGTAGAGATTGCTAATGTGAAGCAACTCGCAGCTGAGAATGCATTCCGCGGGTGGACTAAAGACTCATCGAAAGGCGATAACTTTACGCCTTTGAATCAAACCCGACGCTCCTTTTTCAGCCATTTGCACAAGCAGCATGAGACACTAGACAATCTCCCAAAGCCAATGTTAAAGCCTAATGTCTCTATGCGTGATGTTCTAAGGCGTAAGCAAGTTCCAAAAGAAGATGTTGTTGTCCCTCAGAGGCAGAGTCTTGAAGGGCAAATGCCGAGGCGGAATGCGAATCTGAGCCAAATGTTGAAGGAATTGAAGCAGGATATAAAGTTTTCGACACGAGCCGAGAAAGAGGAAGTGCAGGAAGAGAAACAGTTCGTCACACAGAGGAGAAAGTTTGGTTTCATTCACATTACACTTCCAATGCATAAACAGAGTAAGAAAAAATCCAGCCTTTAATTAAAAAAAAAACAAAACTTTCAACTACTTCTATTCCTCAATTGTTTGTTTGTAATAATAGGTTTTTGATTGGTTTTTCATTTGGTTTGATATGGTGTGATTGCTTGCTTTTCATGTATTTGTATTTTTCCAAAGAATAAATTCACAATTAGTCTTTAAATTAAACATAGTGCGAAACCTAAGTATGGTTTGGTTCTGTTAATTTGTCCACCCACTTGATTGTGTAGAACAACAATAACAGTGCAACTAAGCTGTAATTTTAGGGTGGACATATAAACAAACCGAACCACATTTAACCAAGTTGTGTAAACAAAAGCAAACCAAAACGGTTTATAGCCCAATTCGAACAAAAAATGAAATTGAAGTCGAACAAAAAAATGAAATTTTGATGCTATAATCAAACCAAAATCAGTTACATCAAATGAACCAAACCAAACCAAAATTAAAATTCTGAACAGAATAAACTCAATGTGTGACGTGGCAGACATATAAGCTGACTAGGCAACGTTGAATCCACGTAAGCAGATCTCTTATCATCAATCTTTTCTATCTTCTTCGGCTGCGTTGAAGAAGATGGTAAGATCCAAAGCAGAGTATTAATAACCAAACTACACATCGCTAAAGATTCTCTCGCAGATCGGGGAAAAAATGTCAATCCTCCAAGTCTCTAGCTCTTCTCTCTCTTCTTCTACAGTTCTCTCTATCTCTCCGAGAAAAGCACTCTCGTCTCCCAAGTCTTCACGGATAGTTCGTTGTTCCGTCGCGGGTACTTGTTTCTAACCCCTTCAATTTCGTCGATTTTGATTCTGGGTACTTAGAAAAATTGCGAAATTTCAATAAAAGTTCTCTCTTTTCTGCAAAATGGGAAGCGAATTGGGTGTTTCTTGTGATACTTGAATCGAATGTTTTGGTTACTCTATTCAGATTTTGATTGTTGGATTCATTGGTTATCTGAAGAAACATTCAGATTCTACTTTACTAATAATCTCTGTGGTGGGAATTAGAATTTGCGAGATCGTTTTGTAGAAGATGATACAATGGTTCTTTCTCGTAAAGTATATTGCTTGATTCAAAAATTTGAATGTTTATATGGGATTGTCATTGGTTTTCGAGTCTGATCATGGATGTGTGCAAAAGCTTATTATGGACCGTGTTATTAGTAGTGTCTTTAATCTTATGCTTAATGGGATTCAAATTCATTGTTTAGGAACCACTGTAACCGAACTAAAAGTCTCCGCAACCACCGAGCCTCTTCTTCTAAGAGCTGTTAAAGGTGAAGTTGTTGATAGACCTCCTGTTTGGCTTATGAGGCAAGCTGGGAGGTACATGAAGGCAAGCAACTCTATGAAATATGCTTTCTTTCGTTTACAAACTCTGTGAAATGTGTTTTCTTTCTTTCTTCCGGAATTTTGTGTGTCCTGAATTTTGGGTTTATATGATGAACAGAGTTATCAAACTCTATGTGAGAAGTATCCTTCTTTCAGAGATAGATCAGAGAATGCGGATCTTGTGGTGGAAATTTCTCTACAACCGTGGAAGGTGTTCAAGCCGGATGGAGTGAGTTCTTCTTCTTCTTTATGTCCATTGAGTTTGGAGTTTTTTCTTTGTATGATCTCATAAGTTGACATATTTGTTTCGTAAAATGTATCAAAAGGTGATTTTGTTCTCGGACATTCTCACTCCTTTGTCTGGTATGAACATACCTTTCGACATTATTAAAGGCAAAGGTCCTATCATCTTCAACCCGCCGCAATCAGCTGCGGACGTGGATCAAGTTAGAGAGTTTGTACCAGAGGAATCTGTTCCGTATGTTGGAGAAGCACTCAAACGATTAAGAAATGAGGTACTAATAGTGATTACTAAAGCAACAAATGCTCTTAAGCTGAAGAATATGTCTTGTTTCAGGTGGGCAACGAAGCCGCTGTTCTCGGTTTTGTTGGAGCTCCATTTACTCTTTCTTCGTATGTAATCGAAGGTGGCTCATCTAAGAACTTCTCACAGATAAAAAGATTAGCTTTCTCTCAACCCAAGGTAGCTTTCTCTCACAGATAACCTTAAAGCACTTTTACAACTTAAAAATTTGGCGAAAAAATGTTGAAAGTTTTTCTTTCTTCTCAGGTTCTACATGCTTTACTCCAGAAGTTCACAACCTCGATGATCACTTACATACGCTATCAAGCGGATAGCGGAGCTCAAGCTGTACAAATCTTTGATTCTTGGGCTACCGAGCTCAGCCCGGTTGATTTTGAAGCGTTTAGCTTACCTTATCTTAAACAGATTGTGGAAGCTGTGAAACAAACTCATCCGAACCTACCTCTAATATTATACGCGAGTGGATCAGGAGGTCTGCTAGAGAGACTGGCACGGACTGGTGTGGATGTCGTGAGCTTAGACTGGACTGTAGACATGGCTGAAGGAAGGGACCGGCTAGGAAGAAACATAGCGGTTCAAGGAAACGTGGACCCGGGAGTTCTATTCGGATCGAAAGAGTTTATTACCAGCCGGATTCATGACACAGTGAAGAAAGCAGGGAGAGATAAACACATTCTGAATCTAGGGCATGGTATTAAAGTTGGAACCCCTGAAGAGAACGTTGCACACTTCTTTGAAGTTGCTCAAGGAATTAGATATTAAGAGAAAGATTATATGCTTTGTTCTTTCACTCGGCTTTCATCTTTTTCCTATTTGAGATGTGTAATATTATTTTTACAGTATATTTTAACGAAATTGTTTTTTTGGAGATTTTCGTGGAAGAGAATACTGATTAACGTGCAATGGATTTAAAAGTGTTCATTTACATTTTGCCTCAGCTTTTAAAATCTTGATATGGTTTTTTATTTATAAATGAAAATTCGATTCATAATTTTGTATTTTTAGCAAATTAAAGGATACTAACCCTAATATGTGAGCATAAACCCTCACAACTACACAGAATATTAATAAAGTAGAGATAATTATATAAACTTAACCATAGAATGTCCAACAAAATTGTTTCCCAAGTGAAAATGGAGTGAGAATCCACCAACCAAGTAACTGGTTAATGATATATACGAGATGGCTCTGGATTTATCCCTTCATAATCAAGAGAAAATAAATAACTATCTTTTAGTATATGTAATTTCACAAATATTTCATACTCCATGCTGAAAGTACAATTTAGTTTTTATATTAAAATCGTGTATACCAAAGATAATTATCTAAAATTTTGTAGAATCCAACAAAAATCCTATCTGAAAATGGAGTGGGCTAGCTAGATACCACCGACCAAGTGGTAATAAATAAAGAGGACGTACGAGATCGCTAATTAAAGAGCCAAGCAGAGTTAAGAGAGAAGCTAGAAATCACTATGGATGTTATGTGCGAAGGACCTTTGTGCGTGGACGAACTTTCATTGAAGCATGTCCGTGTTCTTGGCCGAGGAACCTACGGTTCTGTCTCTCTAGAGGAGCATCCCATCAACGGATTTTATGCGAAGAAGACATCTTCAATGCATGTCAAGGAGAATCTCGAGAAGGAGCTCAGGATCATGCATCGTTTCCGTAATCATCCTCGCATCGTTCAACCTCAAGTGATAGCATTCACTTAGATTTAAGTATGATCTTCGATGAGTGCCATATCTATATGGAGTATGCCTCCGAAGGTACTCTACTCGAGAAAATCTCTGCTTTGAAAGGAAAACCATTGCCTGAGAATGTGATTGGACGCTCCACTCGTATGATCCTACAAGGACTCGAAGCGCTTCACTCACGCGGCTACGTTCACTGCGACCTCAAGCCAGCCAACGTTCTCCTCTTCCCTTCCACTACTTTAGGAGATCCGTGGGATGTCAAACTTGCTGATTTCGGATTATCCAAGGAGCCTAATACGGATCCTAGGTCGATGTTCGCTGGTACGAAAAAGTACATGTCCCCGGAATCTGTTGGACCGGACGGATTGATTGGACCGGCCCTTGATATATGGTCTCTAGGGTGCATGGTTTATGAGATGTTTGGAGGTAAGGCAATAGAGATGGGAGATTTGTACGAGTGGAGGCTGGACCAAGATATCTCTCCAGTGACCAAAGACTTCTTGAGGTTGTGCCATACTATGCATCCATTAAGTAGGGCTTCCGCGACCGAGCTTTTGAATCATCCTTTTATTACACAGAGAAACTCCATTCCACGGCCAATCCCGACTCGTTCTCCTATAAGACAACAGGACTTGACGTTTGCTTTAATGTTTACACGAAGGATATGTGGTCCATTGCCAACTCCGATTGGTCCTACTAGAAGACAACAAGAAGCTACGGAGATGGTTCCAAGATATAAACTGTGGGGGTGAGCTGGAAGATCAGTTTACGGTGGAGATGAACGACGACAAAGTTAAAGAGTGACTTTTAGGTTGTAGGTTTGTCTTGTTGACTTGCTATGCAAGAAACCAATGGGTGTGTTAATTAATTTCATCCGTATTGGCGTATTACACTTTAAGTTTGTGTTTTAGTGTCGGTACTCGTAGTTAAGAGTCATCTTTAATTAGATTATTATCGATTAAGTTTATTTGTTTGATTACTTGTTGAGAAAGATAACGATTGTGAGTTTCTAAATTATTAAACTTTAATCAAAATATTCAAAGTAGATGTCAAGTAGGAAACTGAGTTCTCTAATGTAATTTCTTCACTGAAAAAAAAAAAAACATATAAAGGATTTGCCACCTCCACCTCAAGGCCAAAAGTTGTTAATTAAAAATACTAGCAACTTGATTTCTATATCAAGCAACCTCGTCGACCAACAAAAATCCATCAGCAGAAGATTTGTCCTTCTTCTTGTCCAGTTCAACTTTGAGTTCAAACACAATCTTCTCAAGATTCTTAACGCTTTCCTCGAGTTGTTTGACCCGAGATCCATCAGCATCATATGATTGATTCCTCTCCAAGGAATCCTCCTCAAACTTCGACTTTAAACAATCTATCTTAAATCCCAATTCCATTACCTCGAGATTCTTGAGGCGTTCCTCAAGTTTTTGGACTAGAGCCCCATCAGCTTTTGCTTTCTTCATCTCCAAGGAAACCCTCTTAAGCTTTGACTTCAAACTGTCCATCTTCAAACCTGATTCCATCAGCTCAATATTCTTGAAGCGTTCCCCGAGTTGCTGGACTCGAGGCCGATCAGCATCATATGCTTTCTTCATCTCCAAGGAAACATCTTCTAGCTTTGGTTTCAAGCTTTCCAATCCCATCAGCTCAAGATTCTTGAGGCGTTCCTCGAGTTTTTGGACTCGAAACCTATCAGCATCTTCTGCTTTCTTCTTCCCCAAAGAAATCTCCTCAAGCTTTGACCTCAAACTCTCCAAAGAACCCTTCTCAAGCTTTGACTTCAACCAGTCCAGCTTGAAACCTACTTCCATCAGCTCACTCAACTCGCTGCGAGCTTTGCCTAGCTCAATGTATGATTGATTCTTTGAAGGCTTTTCAACTGCCTCAATGAGATTAAGGAGAACATTCATGTATTCTGTCTTCACCACTTGGTTCTTTAGTTTGAAATCTTTTGCAATGTCTGGGTGCTCATCGAAAAGCTTCGACAGTGAAGTAAACTGCAAAAGGAAAATTATACGTTTATGTCTCAGAAAAGGAATTTGAATCTATTCAAAGAAGAAACAGAAAATAAAACAGCTCCTCTTTAACTTACTTGAGAAGCCAAAACCTGAAAACCGTTGATTTCCACAACTCTCTTCTTCTTTGATACATATTCTTCGCCTTCTTCATCAACAACATTAATGTAGACTTCAATTATGAGTTTGTCATTCACCAAAACTCCTTTTTCCTGTAACTTGCTTAGAGGCAAGGTCGCAAAAACCCTGCCCGGAGTCTTAGCGCAAAACAAGTTGTTTGCTGCTTCTGCAACTGTGAAACAAAACAAAAAAAATTAAAATTATTCTTCTATCAGTCACATGCCTATGTATACCTGCTTCCTCTTCTACACTTATGGAATATGTTCAAAACACAAACGAAACATAAAAAATTCAAACATATAAAGATATAAAGATATATAACTTCATTACCTAATGTTCGGTAGAGCTCTTTGTCGGATTGATTCAACACAACGAAGTAAAAATCAGCATTCCTTTTCCATCCAGTTATTAATGATTTAATATTTGCAACGTAAAGGGACAAAGACAAGTGATTTTCAGCAAAAAGATTTCCCTTGGGATGAACGTAGAGATACCTGAAAGATTATGAAACAAAGATTAAAACCTTTGCCCTACAATCAAAACACATCAATTCACGATGGAGAGAGAGAGAGATTACTGTTTTACCATTCGCATCCACCACTCAAGAATGTCTGAGACTTTATGGCAGATTCCTTCTTCGAGAAATTATCTATCTCAAACCTAAAACTCGGCTTTTGATTCGACATATTTGGTCAAAAACGCTTTCGTTGATTTTCTTACTTGGAGCAAAGACGATTTTCTCAGAAACTTTGTTTGATATCTTCACACTTTAAAGTCCTCTATTTATATAGAAGAGGCAAAGAAGGAAAAGGAAAACTTAAACCTAGCTCAAAAGGAAATCCGAAAAATTAATGAGGTAATTAAAATCAATACTTAATTCAACCAAAAATAATCATTCCCCTCTTCATAATATGAATAAGAAATTAAGAATTGTAGTAAATACAATACTAAAAAATGGAAATTAAGAAAATAGCAATGAGATGACACGAATATTGTGTTTTGATAACTTTTACTTATTCGAGATGTATGATTTCTTTAAGTTTTTGTGACGGTTTCATGTGTCTCTACTACTGAGGTTCCGTCCTGTTGTCATGTCCAAGAATATCAAAAATCCAGTTCTTACGGTGTTTGTTTCACGGAGATGTTTGAACCAATTTTTGATTTTGAAAAAAAAAAAAAAAAAGCAAGATGATAATATTTGTAGTTTACTAATACGATTCATATTTTGGTATCAACAACTTATCTATTACTATTTCTCATATTATAGTGAAAACGCTTGATTCAGTTTTGGTGAGGAACATGACGTGCTGATTGTAACGTTATTGCTTTGTAACTTAAGGTCTATCACAAAGTGTTATTTATTGGTGACTTGAAACTTCAGTAACGTCTCAATACCATGGTGTATCCTCAAATGTACCAAACCTTTTTTTGCATATTGTGCAAGTGAATAATAATTCAAAAAGACAAAAATCCAGAAATATAAGGAACTAATGCCTACCTAAGGAGTTATCATGTTCGAAGTTTGATTTGTATGTTTGTCATTACCCAACAACTAAGAAATTCAAATAAAGCAATACAATCCAGGAAACATAACAGACAAAAAGGATTCGACCAAGCCGTAACACAAAAACGAAATCCCAACAGAAATAACAGACATTGTCTCACTCTCTCATGCACTAAACTTTGTATTCGTCTCATCACAAAAATGTTGTTGTTTTTTTTTTTTTTTAACGAACGAAAAAAAAAAGGGTTCTCAAGCCCATGATTAAGCCCATTTTAAGGCCCATTAACAAGTTAGAATCAGAACCTCTGAGGGAGAGAGAGTTTTGGAGAGACTCAAATGAGACGACTCTTATCTCCGTCACTTTCGCCGTCAATACTTTTCGCACGGCGGCGACTGCGTTACGGTTTCTTCGTCGATTCGCTCTTCTCCGGCGAAGACTTCCCGATTTGTAACAACTGTTTCATCTATGGCTTCTGAAGACGAAGTAGCTGTTTTCAATTTGTCTGATTCTACCCTTCTCAAGATCCTTAAAGGCGACATCACCAAGTGGTCCGTCGATGCCTCCTCCGATGCTATTGTAAGCATCTCTCTTTCTCGATCAATTCGAATTCGATGAAACTTGATTAGGTAGTGATGAAATTGGTTGATTGGTTCCTGTAAACACACATTACAATTAGGTATCTTTCTTCAGGTCTATTCAGCAAACGAGCGTATGGTAGGTGGTGGTGGTGTCGATGGAGGCAATTTTACCATCCTTGTCTTCTTCACTTCTCTCCAATTCCATTGCCATTGTGTGATTAATCTGAATGCAAATCTATTTTTTTTGTGTTTGTGACACAGCAATACATAGAGCAGCTGGTCCAGAACTTAGAGCAGCGTGTTATCAAGTACCAGAAGTTCGTCCTGGAGTCCGTTGTCCAACCGGTGAAGCAAGAATTACTCCGTGAGTTACTCGGTTTCCTTATCATGTATGTAGAATGAAATTGGGATTGTTGATTACTGAAACAGTTGGATTGAGACACTGGAAACAGGGGTTTTAACTTGCCTGCATCTCGTGTGATTCACACCGTTGGACCAATCTATAACTCAGATGTCAACCCCAAAGAATCCCTCGCAAATTCGTACAAGTAAGCGTAAACGCAGTTTCTCTTGTTACTCTACTTAAGACATGTTTACTTTGAACAAATTGTTCATCTCTCTGCTTTTTATAGAAATAGTTTGAGAGTGGCAAAGGCAAACAACATCAAGTACATTGCATTTCCTGCCATATCTTGTGGGAGTTACGGGTAAAGTCAATCCCAATCGTTATATTGTTTCCTTGTTCACATTAGCGATTGACGACTTTTGGAACATATGATGTGCAAAGTGAAAAAGTAGAAAAAGGAAAATTCAGTGTCATAAAACCTTATGTATCCCAATGTATTGTTTTCTCGGTTAGATTTCCTATTGATGAAGCTGCTGCGATTGGTATATCAACGATCAAAGAGTTCGCCAATGACTTTAAAGAGGTAAGTGATAGTTTCTTCTTTTGTCTAGATTGTTATACTTCCATTGATTCAATTTGGAAAGTAAGTGACACTTTTTATGATTCTCTTGTTGTCATTCTTGTTAAGGTGCATTTTGTTTTGTTCTCGGATGCTAAATATAGCGTGTGGGTAAACAAGGCAAAGGAGCTGCTACAAAAAACCTGACATTTCATCTGAAGCCTAAAGTACACCATAACTAATCCTTAAACCTCCACACAAACAGAGCATTTTGCTATTTTTGTTGATAACTTTGTGATTGTCTGTAACTTGTAATGGTTATCTTTTGTAATAAATAATTTCTTGGATAGATATGTCCTTTGCTCTATACATAATTAGTATACTAGCTAAACAAGTGCTTCAAAGTTTAAAGAGGAAAAAAACAAAAAACAATAAGTATACATATATTTTTCTACAACTTTCGAGTATAAAAAGGTTTTTTAGATTAGTAAAGCAATTAGATGACAAGGGAAAACAAAAAGGAAATTAAAGATATGTAGGAAAAAGGAAAAAATCAATCGTCCTAATACTAATTGGTTTTACACGAATCAGACTCCACCGACCAGTCTATCAGGTATTATAAATAGAGTATATCAGACTCTACTTTAAAGCATCATTGATCTCGATTTGTTTTATTTGTCAACAAAAAGAAATAGAGATCGAAGCAAAACCCTAAAGAGAGTAGTATATGGCGAAGGAGATGATGAGAGAACCTTCGATGTTGAGTATAAACGAGTCTAATTCATTGGAGTTTGTCTCTATTCTTGGGCAAGGGGGCTTCGGTTCCGTCTCTCTCATGAGAGATTCCAACTTCCGATTACACGCAAAGAAATCATCTTCGCTCGATCACTTGATGAATCTCGAGAAAGAGCTTAGGATCATGCAACGTTTCCGTAATCATCCTCGCATCGTCCAAGCCTCAAGCACTGATCTTCACATAGGGCTCAACCCCGGAAGAGGCTCCATCTTCATGGAGTTTGCATCCAAAGGTACTCTCCACAACATGATCTCTCAGTTCCGTGGAAGACCAATGCCTGAAAATATGGTCGGACACGTCGCTCTTATGATCCTACAAGGACTCGAGGCTCTTCACTCACAAGGTTACGTTCACTGCGATCTCAAGCCAGCAAACGTTCTCGTCTTTCCTTCCAAGACTATTGGAGAACGGTGGGATCTCAAGCTTGCTGATTTTGGTTTATCCAAGGAGCCATGTACGGATTCTAGGTCTTTGTTTGGTGGTACGCATGAGTACATGCCTCCGGAGTCTTTTGGACCGAACAGAGTTATCGGACCAGCAGTTGATATATATTCTCTAGGTTGTGTGGTTCTTGAGATGTTTGGAGCTTGTCCATTGAAGATGGGAAATTACTACACGTGGAGGCTTCCTAAACTTGTTTCTCCGATGGCCACCGACTTCTTGACGCGGTGCTTGGATCTGCAGCCGTCACGTAGAGCCACCGCGACGGAGCTATTGAGGCACCCTTTTGTTACGCAAAGAGTGATCAATGTTACGCCAAGGACACAGGGGCCTCCGTATCCTTGTTTCCAAAGGTTTCCTTGTGTCGTAAGGAACAATGCGATGGAAGAATATTATAGAAGACGACGAGGACCGGTGATGATGCATTGATGATGATTCCAAGACCTGAAGGATTTGATATGCTGAGATCCTATCACAGGCTGTTTAGGGTTGTTAAGAGTCGTATTTTAAGTTTCAATTGTCAGTGTCTTGACTTGCTGTGCAAGTAAAAAAGTATTAAGTTGGATTCTACTTATGAGATTTCGTAATTTCGTGTGGGAGTTTATTTCCAACATTGTAATATCTTCAATTTTTATGGAAGATTATTTTCAGATTTAGAACATAAAATTCATCTCAAGCTTGGACCGTTACGTACATATAGATATTTGTTTGATAAGTATTTACGTTGAGATCAATCTCTATGATTCTTTTTTCACTTTTCAAAACTTGCACACGCGAAAGACTGGCACATTTTCTCAACAAAAAAAAAAAAAAAAAAAAAGACAACTCTGACTTTAATTAAGTGAAAAAAAGAAAAGAGTAAAGTAAAGCCCAAGCCCAAGCCCATTGAAGCCCTACAAGTGACAACAATAGATTACCTTCCTCCACCTCTATCGAGTCGAAGAAATCGACGCGAGAGAGTAAACCCTAGCAGACAGTAGTAGCTCCTTGTGCCTTTTTCCGTTCACGACAAGAGAGGAGAAGGAAAACGCAAGATGGTATTCGTCTTCTTCGATCTCTCTTCGTTTGCTTTTTAGAGATTTAAAAAGACGATTGAATGATTAATGGTGTTTGTTGTGTTGCAGACTTTCAAGCGTAGGAACGGTGGGAGGAACAAGCACAACCGTGGCCATGTCAATCCGATCAGATGCTCCAACTGTGGCAAATGCTGCCCCAAGGTTTCTCCTTTTCCTCTCAATTGGGTTTAGTTCGATGATAACATTCTATAGAGTTTGATTCGATTTTGGCCCATTTTGTTGTTGATTAGGATAAGGCCATTAAGAGGTTTATCGTGAGGAATATTGTGGAGCAGGCTGCGATTAGAGATGTTCAAGAAGCCAGTGTCTACGATGGTACTTTTGATTCTTGCTCTGTTTTGTTATACATGTACTTTCAAAGTTTGGATTTTTCTAGTATTGTTATGATGTGCAATTGCATTGAGTTGGTCTTGTATATGGAATCGTAGGTTACACATTACCAAAGCTATATGCGAAGATGCAATACTGTGTCTCGTGTGCTATCCATTCTCACGTTGTTAGAGTCCGATCCCGCACCAACCGCAGGGTTCGTACTCCGCCTCCACGTTTTGCTCGACGCAAGGTAATAATGCCTCACTTAACTCAAAATGATCCCTGGTTTTAAGTTCCGTAACTATAGGATACTAGTTTCCTTCTAAAAGAGTTCTGTTTTTATTTGCTTCATTTGGATTAAGTGATGCAACTTGTTTTCTCTTTGGAAAATGAAGAGAGTTTGAAAGTAAAAACGTTCCGTTGGACTTGTACAAAGTATAGTTGAATCTCGCAATAACCAAATTTGGGAGATGTGGGTTTGATTATCTTAAGATTCCTGTTATTACCTTTTGAACTACAATAGTTGTTTCAAGATAGTATTTATGACTTCCCGAAGTGATTTCTAGGTGGATTTAGCATGCTTTCATTCCGTTCTATCTTTTGTCGTTCGAGTGATTTGCAATTTGCTCTACGATTTGCTGAATGGATTTTTCAACATTATGATCATCAGGAGGATGCTCCCAAGCCTGGGCAACCAGGACAGGCCCCTCGTCCAGCTGGACCTGGAGCTGGAGCTGCACCGCGTGCCTGAAGCCTGCAAGCAGCTTTGTCTCTTCTGCTTTTTTCATGTTCTTGTTACGTTTTTGAGGATGTTTTACTCTGTTTCAGATTATTTTGGCCATGTGGATCTTGAATGTTGTCAATCTAATTCAGTAGTTGATTCAACTTTGTGTTTGTACCTCTATCTAGTTTTGCAATCTGCTTTAGTTGATGAGGGCTCAAATGATGGAACATTTGCAATTCAGCACTGGACCTAAACCATGGGATCTGCCTCCTCTCGTTTAGCGGTTTACCGTGGGCTAACACCATTTATAACTTTATTAATTAAAGTTTGATAAATTAATAAATTTACTCAGTTCTAAATTAGTTTATTGATGTAATTAATAAATTAATATTCTTATAAATTAATAGAACGACACAGTTCTAACATTATTGAGATATATAATTTTTACGGTATATGCGAAAATAAATAAATTATGTTTACAGTAGTTGGTGTTTTCTTGTTTGTTTTGCTATCTTTACGATTGATAATAGCTGAGAAAATTTTTAAAAATGACACTTTTTCAAAATTATATTTTCTTTATATTATTTATGTTTAGGTTAATTATGTTCTATTAGGGTTTAGTTTTGAGTGTTTAGGGGGTTTTAGGTGTCAAAACATTTTTTTGGATTTAGAATTTTAAGATATAGAATTTATAAATCTAAAATTAGTGGCATTTTTGTAAATTGACACTTCTAAATGGTATTCTTGCAAATGTACACACAAAAAATGGTATTTTTGTAATTGCTCCATAGTTGGTTTTACCTGTAATATTTGAATTTATTGTTTTTTTTTTATATTTAAGATTGGTGGTTTCGATTTGTCTTTTTTCGTTAGATTTAAATTGTAACTCCAATGTCGTTGTGGCAAATACTACAACATTTACTTATACCTTTTTTTAATACATCTTCAAAATGCCGTAATATTTAAATTTATTGTTTGTTTTGTTATATTTATAACTTATCATTTTTATTTGTCGCTTATCGCTAAATTTAAATTATGAGCATTTACCTTTATTATTTTTCATACTTAGACTTATAGATGATATATATTCTCAAAATCTAATACTCCTCCCATTTTTTATTATATGATGTTTTGGGTTAAAACACAAAGTTTAAAAAAAAAAATTCTACAAAAAAAATTATTAAATATAAACAATTCAACCAATTAAGAAAAAGACTGCATAATACTATTGGTTACACAGTTTTCAATAAAGTAAAAAGTACATAGAAATCTGAAAACATCTTATATTATGAACAAAACAAAATCTCCAAAATATCTTATAATAAGAAACAGAGTAATATTTAAATGTATTTTTTGTTTTGTTATATTTATAACTAATCATTTCGATTCGTCGTTTATCATTAGATTAAACTGCGAACACTTATCTATACCATTTTTCATAATTAAATTTATAGATCATAGAAATCTTCAATATGTCGTAATATTTAAATTTATTGTTTTTTTTTTAAATTTACGATTGATCATTTTGATCTGTCGTTTATCGCTAGATTTAAACTGCGAGAATTTACTTGTACTATTTTTTCATACTTAGACTGATAGATCATATATATTCTCAAAATGTTACAAAATTTAAATTTATTGATTGTTTTGTTATATTTATGACTGATCATTTCAATTTGTCGTTTATCGCTAGATTTAAACTATTTGTACCATATTTTTATACTTAAACTTATAGATCATAGAAATCTTCAATATGTCGTAATATTTAAATCTATTGTTTGTTTTTTTTATATTTATGATTGATCATTTCGATTTGTCGTTTATCGCTAGATTTAAACTACGAGCATTTACTTGTGCTATTTTTTCATACTTAACTTCTAGATCATATATATTCTCAAACTGTTATAATATTTAAATTTATTGTTTTTTCATAATGTTTATGACTGATCATTTCAATTTGTCGTTTATTGGTAGATTTAAACAGCGAACACTTATTTTTACCATTTTTTCATACTTAAACTTATAGATCATAGAAATTCTCAATATGTCGTAGTACTTTTATATATATATATATATATTTATGACTGATCATTTCGATTTGTCGTTTATCGCTAGATTTAAAATGCGAGCATTTACTTGTACTATATTTTCATACTTAAACTTATAGATCATATATATATATTCTTAAAATGTCGTAATATTTAAATTTATTGTTTGTTTTGTTATTTTGATGACTAATCATTTTGATTTGTCGTTTACCGCTAGATTTAAACCGCGAATATTTATTTGTACCATTTTTTCATACTTAAATGTATCTATCATAGAAATCCTCAATATGCCGTATATTTTAAATTTATTGTTTATTTTGTTATATTTAGGATTGATCATTTTGATTTGTTGTTTATTGGTAGATTTAAACTACGAACACATACTTGTACATTTTCATACTTAAACTTATAGATCATATAAAGTCTGACTGATCATTTTGATTTGTCGTTTATCTCTATATTTCAATTATAAACATTTATTTGTACCATTTTTCATACTTAGACTTATATATCATATATTCTCAAAATGTTATATTATTTAAATTTACTGTTTCTTTAGTTACATTTTTGTCTAATCATTTCGATTTGTCGCGTATCGCTAGATTAAAATTTTGAACATTTACTTGTACCATTTTTTCATGTACATTCTTAAAATGTCATGATATTTAAATTTTATTATTTATTTTGTTATATTTATGTAAGATCATTTCGATTTATACCTTATCACTAAATTTAATTTACGAACATTTACTTTGTACCATTTTTTCATACGTAGACTAATAGATCATATACATTCTCAAATGTTGTAATATTTAAATTTATTGATTGTTTTGTTATATTTATAACTATCTTTTCTATTTGTCACTTATCGTTATATTTAAATTGCAAACATTTATTTATAGAGATTTTTTAACTTAAATTTATAGATCATATACATTTTCAAAATGTCGTAAGATTTAAATTTATTGTTTGTTTATGATTATTTATTTTGATTTATCGCTTATCGATAGATTTAGATTACGAACATTTACTTAGACGATTTGTTTTCGTTCTTAGACTCATAGACCATATACATTTTCAAAATGTTAGGCAACCTTTATTTTAACCTTTATGTATAATAGTATCCACATTGCTATATCAATTAGAATTCTTTTTTCTCTAATCTTTTTTATTTTTATAGAAAATTTTATTTAAAAAGTTCCAGTTTTAGCTGGCAATCTGTCATTCCTTGAAAATTTAATATAGAATCTAGCCAATTTTTCAAACTCTCAAGTTCTGAACATCTTAAATTTGAGAAAAACAAAACAATTTACTCACTATTATTAATGGACATATATCCAAAAGCTAAAGGCGTGATTAGTGAAAGTATATTTTTTAAAATGTGATTTCTTGACCAAAACAATCCCAGAAAATAATAAAAAAGGTGTTCTTAAAACGGATACTTGCATGTATCCGTAGCTGACACGATTTTTGTCCTCATTTTCTTTTCTTCAATATTAATTTATTATGTAGTTAAAATAGTAATACGTTACACAATTAGATTTTCTTTTCAAAAATCATAAAAAGAAGATATATGTCGGTATTTATCCTTCAATTAAAAAAAAAAAATAGTAATATATTTCGGTATTTCCAAACACTAAATTTCATAAATCATTTTTATTGTAAAAGTATCCTTACACCGTAGATATCTAACATTGTCGTTTACTTTTCTACTTCTATTAGACTTTTATTTAATTGTATTTTTTTTTTTTTTTTCGAGCAAGACGACGACGAAGAAATTTTTTTGTGAGGGCAAAGGTGAATCGATTTTTTTATTATATATATAAAAATTTGGGTTATAAATTTCTATCATTCTATGGCTCAAAGTCCACAAAACTTCCATAAATTTCATTGACTTTTTTAATTTTCTTTCTCCAGAGATCGTTTCATTTTCATTTTACTTATTTTATCTTCTCTTCTCTTCTCTTCTCAGTCTTGTTTATACGCTAAGCTGCCTTATTTTTCGCCGGAATTTCAGTGTTTTTTTTTCCTCTTTAGCTCTTTAGTATTGATCTGATCTTTAGAAAAAAACTAATCTTTGATCACCCATTGAGTCGATTAATTGCACCACCAAAAGATTTGGTGTGAAAAATAGTTCTACTTAAACCCCTTTTCGCTCTTCTGTTTCAATTTCTTCTTGAAAGGTTCGATTTTTCTCTCTTTTTTCTGTCTCTGCGAGTGAAATTTCACATTTTTCGTTTTTTTTTTGTGTTAAGGGGTGAGATTACAAATGCTTATTAGTTTACAGTCCTAAAACCCTAAATCTGTTTTTTTACAAGTGTTGGCCTTTGTTTCATCTTTCAAATTTTTGATTTTTATGTTGCAGGATGAGTTAAAGCCACTTGGGTTTTTACGGATTTGTTCAAAGGAATCTTCTTTGACACATGGGCTAAAAGCAGAGGTACTTTTTCTTCCGATACTTACAACTTTGAAATTATTTTTTGCATTTACGAGGTTTCTTTTGTTAGACTTTTAGTGTTTATAAAAGCATGAAGTTGAGAGATTTGGGAAGCTAGGATCAGAAATTCAGAAGCTTTTTAGTCAATTTTAATTTGTTGGGTATTTTAAAGACTTGTTTTTTAATATTTTGGGAGGTGGTTTTGGCTTTGAGGAAAGCTAAGAAAGTAGGGATGCCTAACAGTGTGCATTTACTATCTATTTTATAATTGTCATACTCTGTATTGAATTTCTTGTCTTGCTTAGAATGTAATTTTACTCTCTGTGTTGGCTTGAATTGTTTTGAAGCATTTCATTGGTCCAAAATTTGTGTGTTTTAGTACCAAGCACTAAATTGATCTTCCTTGTTTTCTTTTCTTTCTCTGATTTGTGGTGATTCAAATTGTAAGGACAGTCAGTTTCTAACTTTGTCTTCACTCTTTTGGTTGTAATTGTTCTCCTTGATGAATGTATTAATTGCATGTTCTCTTCTAACAAAACCATGATTTTCTACTTGTTACTATGGTTTGCAGATTTCTGGGTGGTCAATCTGAAGTTAGTTTCGAAGTCTTAAGTTCAAATGGGTGATCTTCAAGAGAGGATGTCAGTCTCTTCGTCGTCATCCTCGTCATCATCATCGTCTCTGTCGCTGTCAACAACGCCAATAGATGGAGAATTGTGGATGCTTGCTGAGGAAAGGGCTCAAGAGATTCTATCCATCATCCAACCTGTCTATCTTTCAGACAGAACTAGGAACGAGATCATCGAGTATGTCCAGACTCTTATTAAGGATCGTCTTGGAATTGAGGTTAGAACTTTGGTGCTCTAGTTGATATGCTTGGCTTTCTGTTTTATTTTCAGTTCCCACTTACATTATTATGAATGTTGTATCAGATGAATCTGGTTGTGCTGTTGCACATGAAGATTTAACCCGTGTAATTTCGTTACACGCAAAATGTTTAAGTTTTCTTGCTGTGTGATTAGATTCGGAGTCAGGACTATTATTTTGTGGCCCTAAATCATATGGTTTTGACTCAAACAAAATGTAATTTTAGTGCGGTACTGTATTGAACAGGTCTTTTTATTTGGTTCGGTGCCGCTAAAAACCTATCTCCCAGATGGAGACATTGATCTGACAGTCCTAACTCCTAAAGATAAGGAGGAGGACTTGGCTAGAGCACTGTACAGTATGCTTGAAGCTGAAGTGGGAGAATCTGATTTCCAAGTAATTAATGTTCAGTATATCCCGGCACAGGTTTGCTCAGCTTGGTTCCTTTTTGGTTTTGAATTATGTGTGTTCCCTCAAGAAAACTCATTTCGTGCTTATGCTGTTTTCCGCTCATTGGCGTTTTGGATGGTAGGTCAAGGTCATAAAATGCAGTATCAGGAACATTGCTGTAGATATCTCCTTCAATCAAATGGCAGGACTCTGCGCTTTATGTTTTCTCGAGCAGGTAAACACTTAATAGCTTTGCTGCATCGGCTTATAATAGTTTTTACATCATCTACGCTTCGCTGATTTTGGTAAATCTTTGATTTTGTTGCTTTGTTAGGTTGACCAATTCTTTGGGAGAGACCATCTGTTCAAACGTAGCATCATTTTGATCAAGGCCTGGTGCTATTATGAGAGTCGTATTCTCGGTGCCAATACTGGATTGATTTCAACATATGCATTGGCAGTACTAGTGTTGTACATCATCAACATATCTTATTCATCACTATCTGGCCCTTTAGCGGTGAGCATTTTTTAAATCCGAGCTTATTTGAGCATTATTGCTTCCATGGTTAACATGTGATAACTATCATCAACAGGTACTGATTAAGTTCTTGGATTACTATGCATCATTTGATTGGGACAATTACTGTATCACTGTCAATGGTCCGGTCCTGATATCTTCTCTTCCAGACATTACGGGTAAGTATGCGGAATTATCAGACACCTCTCTTGTGTTTTCTTTTATTGAAAACTTCATTTGTTGTTTCCTCCAGAAACTGGGCATCATGAAACAGTCCTAACCGAGCAGTTCTTCAGAGAATGCATGGAGTTATATTCGGTTCCAACTAAAGCCGTCATCGAAGCCAATGGGCATTATTTTCCTGTAAAACATTTCAACATAGTGGATCCTCTGAAACACACTAACAACCTGGGTCGTAGTGTGACTGAAGGTACTCCCATTGATCATAAGTCACCAAAAAGAAACTTATGATTTGGTCTCTCACGTAAAATCGCCTATCTTTGATGTAATCTTGTTAGGCAATTTGCGACGTATAGTACATGCTTTTAGATTTGGAGCTCGGAAGCTCAGAGATGTGCTTACAGTACCTGGAGAAACCATGGGTTGGAAACTTGAGAAGTTCTTTAGTAGTTCATTGGAGAGGAACGGTAAGGGACAAAGACAAGACGTAGATGAACCTGTCTTCGCGTTTGGCACGGGAAAATCAGAATTATCTGATCTCAGAGGAGATTTTGAAGGATACTTCTACAGTCTTGTATACGGGAAGTGGTTTCACGGTGAGACTCAGCATAACTGGATCCCTCAGGGTCATCAGGACACAAGTTCTTGGGACATTGTTCGTTGGTTTGTGACCGGCCAAAATAATGTTTTCTATTGGAGGAATCTGAATGATTCAACCTCGATGCTGCCCGTTTCAAACAACACACCGAGATCAAGAGGAACAGGCACTTATATTCCTGAAATGGTACATTCATTTCATCATTTACTCTTTCGCTCACATTCGTATTTCTTATGAACTGCTTGTTACTGAAATTTGTATGATCCATTGGTTATTTTGCAGAGTCAAGAATCTTACACTGACAGGTTCAGTAGCAACCCAAGGACAGTGAACTCATTACCTTCAGCATCTCAAACTCAACATTTCAAACAGAATCCTTGAAGATGGTCTCTTAGGCTAAAACCTTTTGCATAATCATCACTTAGGTTTTGTCTGTCACATATTTACCAACAAAAAGACAATGACAACAAGAGTTTTCTTTATGGTGCTAAATTCATCACCACCAGAGGTTTAAGCAGATGCTTCTCTTTAGGATTCATTAGGATTGTAATTGAATTATCTCTTGGCCCATAATTCATTTAGAGATCTCTCTCGATTTATTACTTGGGCAGGAGAAAAATTAATGCTAGAAATTACAATCAAGAGTTAATAAAGTACCGTTTGATAAAATCATTCTTCATGGGAGTAAAATCATCCAAAATACTCGAAAAAGCATTTTTGCTATTTTTGTTTACTAATCTAAGATAGATCCCGAATTAAATTTGGGACTAATATCTGAAACATGCAAAAAATCATATAAGCTTGCCATGTAAGAAGACATCAACATTGGCGAAGAGAGACTATTTCGATTTTTCGCGTATCGTAGAATATATATGATCCTTTTTTTTTGACCCACATGACGAATCATTTATCCGCTTTACCAAACCATTGGACCACACATTTTTGGTGTAACTAAAACGTTTTTTTATTGTCATATACCCGCAAATATATACTACAACAAAATCTGATGAGTTATTGATGATAATTGTACTTGGGTCATTTTATATTAGAGTGAACAAAAAATCAGGAAAACATGAGACAATATCTAAGTTTAAGATTATTTATTACATTGCCGTGACGCTATCTTACGAGAAGGCTTTTGATCTGATAGGGAGGTTGTTGTTAAGAGCCCACATGAGATCATTTTTATGACTCTTATCCAATTCGCATTGTTATATTCTATGTATGATGACGATATATCTTCAAAGCATTACGTCATTTCTCACTATCCATGTCTTGAATTTATAATTTTCCATTTGAGCTAGTGATATTCATTGCGGATGAGTTATATAATTACAGGCTTACAACAATAGTTTGAAAGATTGATCTTAGCAAGATCAGGTATAACTTCGAAAAATGATCACCATAATTTTGGGCTACTGTTTTTTTTTCCAAGTTAAGTGGCATACGCCAAGTTTAGTTAAATGTGTAGATGGGTGAGTCAGTGACACATCAACTAATCTTATTTGTTAAATTAATTAAGTTAAGAACTCTTTTCACATGTTCTATATCATTTCACTTCTTTTTATATTAATATCGGATCCCTATGATACATACGTGTCTATTCTCGACATAACAGTAACATTTTTATTAACGTACTGCATTTCTAAGTGAGACATGATCATTAAACGTTTAGCAAACGCAATCATCTACTTTTTCTGTGCTGGAATGTTATAGTATGTCGATTAGATATTACGACGACTAATAATATAATACAAAACATAGGATAATAATATTACTTATACATTTAGTCAGAGGTACAAATTTATAAAGGAGTTTTCCTCAATTTGAGCTACCTCTTTAGTCAGCACTGACCAATGATGGCACGTGTCTCGATGGTTACGTTGCTCTTTGATATTAGATATACTATTATTAGTGCAAATCGGTTCCTCTAATTACGCTTAAACTCTTCGAGAAAATACCAATGTTCCACAATGAAAAGAAAAAAACAGATAAGTTAGTGAGAAACAATTCCAACGTCTCAAATATTCCCCCTAACAACAAACTTTATGGTCAATGCATCTTTTGAAAATATAATTAATTAGATTAATTCACTAAATTATTAAAATCTCATCATACATATCGATCGTCTTATCAATTTACCAACAAATAGACGACTTGTCATAGAACAAAGCATGCAATGATGGATCATTACGGTTGAAAAGAGAAAGAAATAACATAAATAAATCAAGGAAAAGAAAAAGTAAGAAATGGCCATGTTATAAATCCATCATAACCATTGTTTGCCATTTTCAACAAAGTTGGCCCTCCAAATTTAATTTAATAATGCAATGCTTCTTTTCTTCCTTGATATATTTATATAATGTATACATGATAATATAAACAGCAACGCCACAATCTCTTCTTGGATCCTAAATTCAACAACAACAAGAAAAAACCCATATATGCGAATTCTCTTATTTGATTGTTTTCTTGAAGACGATAGTAAAAAATGGATGCAAGGAAGAATAATCTTCACGTCTTATTACTCTCCTTCTTACTCATCTCCAAAGTTCCTTCGATTCTTGGGTTTAGTATGAGAGACACTACTGGATCGGAGCCGGAAGCATTTCACGGGGGATACTTCCCGGCGATGAAGAGCAGGAAGTTGATGGTTACAAACTTGGAAGTTGATTATTCAGGTGATTATTATAATGGAGGTTCATCATCATCATCATCATCACCATCACCACCAGTGCCTGATTATGATGATATCTATAGAAGACAAGGTGATGTCCCAAGTCCCGGTATTGGCCACTGATGATATATACGTTTTCATGTGTATATACACGCATACATATTCACATTTTACGTTATATATTTCTACGTACATGTTGTGGAATGTTTATATACGTTTTTGTTCTAAGATGTCGTCTCCATATGATCACTTTTTATGTTCCTTTTTATTTCATTTTTGATATTTTGATTTCTCTTTTTTATTCTGTCATTGAAAACAAATATGAAAAAAGTTGTGCCATTCCTGTTGAATTGTTTTCATTTCCTCGTGTTGATGGGAGCTTCATGTATGTAATAACACTCATTAGATAAAACTACATTTGTACGTTGTAAAAAATATTTTCTGTTATAAAAAATAGAAGAATTTGTTATCGTAGAGAAAAATGTTTCCCCTCATATTCTTCAGATTTTTATTTGGTGTTAGAAGACAATTAAATTAATTTAAATGACAACGTTTTACAACTTTCAATTCCTTTGTGCCCTAGCCCGGAGTTCAAATTTTTTTTTTGGAATGGAGAGTAATTCTTTAAATCGGAATATCCAAAGATTATCTCCGGGTACCAAGGAGATTATGAGCTAAAAGTTTAGAATTTCTACGTTTTACAACTTTTTATATAAACCTTTTTGTTGTACATCAATCTCGTTTAATTTTTTTGGTTGACAATTAAAGAAGAAAAAACAACTACGGATGGACACCAGTTTACCCTATAAAAAAAAAAAAACCGGAACCAAGTTACAAATAAAGGGGAAAATACGAATTTATGACATTATTACAACGAGGAATAAGCAAATATAGAGAAAGAAGCAAACAACTGCCTAACACAAGAAAACTTATCCAATATAAATCTGAAAACCTCTTCTCGACTCGAGCCCTTCAGTCCGAGGAAACATTGTTATCAAATAAAACCCAGCCAAAGCGCTTACAATTGTATTCACAATTGACAATAAAACCGTATCCGTCAATAGTCTCCGCAATCTGTGCTAGTCGCCACTATGCAAATAAATCCAATTTTACAGACCATAAACTGAACCGGTATCACATGAATCTCTAGTAATATATTAATAGTTTCATGTTTCCCAAAAATATCATTGAGATAAAAAAGAAAGAAAAAAAAACACACACACAAAAACATTCCGTATGCAGTCTTGACTCTTGAGCCATTCACCAGGACAAGTTGTAATTACAATTTATAATAGCGACGACAATAATACAGATTTTGGCGCAGTGGCAAAGCATAAAACCACATCAAAATCTTTCACATGTGATAAGGTAATATATATTATATATATGCAATGTTCTATTAAAATATAGTATATATATATATATATATATATCTATAATAAAATGTTGTGTGCAAGTCTCCGGAAAACAAATTTCGTCATCGCATTTGAGTGATACATACACCAAGCTGACAAGCACATGATCATTCCACAAAATTACGTATACAAGTTAGCTTAATTAAATTCAAATAAAATACATTTTGGGTTTTGCTTACTATATCAAATTATCAATGTTAGTCTGATTTGTCGTCATGCAGCATCGTTTATTAATACATAATATGATTTTGGTGGAATGTCTTAATATTATATGATTTTGGTGGAATATGTCACTTTATAGTTTATACATGCATTGAATCAACCGACCGGTCTACTAGATGTTTTGAATTATACAAGTACAGAAATGTTTTTGTGAAAAGAAAGCTGAATCGATTTGGAATTTGATTCGGATCTAGTTTTATAATTGCTCCACTACAATAATGTCAAAGTCACAAAGTGAGATAGAAAGATAAAAATCTAAATTTTCATTTTTTAAGTAGCAAGAATATAAAGCTATAATAAAGGTTGAATTTCCGCAACATCTAACAAAAGGGGAGAGAAAGAAACATCAAAAAGGGTGAAAGACAAAGAAGCATAAAAAGAGGAAATAGAAAAGGCGCACCAATAACTGACCCAGAAATTCGATTATTATTTCAAAAACAAATTATGTTTTGTCATGTTCTGTTTGGTTTAGGCGTGGGCATTTAGGTATCCAATCAGATATCGGATCGGTTAATTCGGGTATCAGGTTTTCGGGTATATTAATATAATATCCATTCGGGTTTTTTGAAATTTTGGATTGGTAATTTTCGGGTTCGGATCGGTTTCGGTTATCCGAAATATTCAGAAATTACCCAAAATATTTAAAAATTATCCAAAATATTGATACTATCCGATTTTTTTTGTATTTAGTTCGATTTAGTTATTTTTAACTCGAGTTATCCGAAAAATAACAACAATTGTAAAATTTATATATAACTAAATTAGTTATTTTTACCCAAATATATTCATGATACCCCAAATTGACCGAAATTCAAAACAAAAATTGCCTAAACTATAAGAACATATTCAACCTTATAAATCTAAATATCTTTAGGTTAATTTATGTTTCGGATAATTCGGATAACCGTTCCATTTTCGGTTCGGATCGGGTTCGGATTCGGTTTTAGATGTGTAGAACCCATTCAAGTATTTTAGCAAAACGGGTTCGGTACGGTTCAGATAATTTTGAGTCGGGTTCGAATCGGTTTTTCGGTTTCGGATATTTTGCCACCCCTAGTTTGGTTGTCCAACGGCACGTCTTCAATTTGAAATAGCTCAGGTTCCTTTACCGCAAAATGGTTTTACAAATTCTTTAGAAGATAATGTCTTGTTCTTGCTGGATTTAATTGATCAACCTGGTACTTCAGAGATAGTAAGATTAGCAATCCCGTGGATCCCTTGGTTTATACGGAAGAATCGAAATGCAGTCTTGTATGCAGGGGTTCATGAAGTATTAGAAACAGTTGTCGGCCGGGCAGTCGAGGAGGCTATACTATGGCATAAGGTTAACTCAGGTACACAAGAACTCTTGCCATCGAGTATACTGAACAAGAGGATAAAAGAAAGGTGGAATCCTCCATCTCCTAGGACTTTCAAATGTAATATTTATGCGTATTGGCGTAATGCACATCTGCATTGTGGAGGGCATTGGTTTTTGCGATATCACACTGGTTCGGTTATACAACATGCTAGAGATGCTTTCACAAAATCAAGCAACATAATATATGCAGAACTTCAGTGCGTTGTGTAGACCTTACAAGCTTACATGATTTACACTATACAGATGTTATCATTGCTACTGAATGCAAGGCAGTTTTTGAAGCAGTGATGAAACCAAATGCGTGGCCGCGGTATTGTGGGTTGTTACATCATATTTGCATGCTTCGAACTTGTTTTAACAGTTGTGTTTTTTAAGAAAAACAACAAGGAGCTAACTCAATAGCGAGGGAGATTGCGAAAAGTGTAACGAGGGATGGACGGCTCCAATTTTATTTGACGCTTGGAGGATCCTCTTGCTTACATGATCATATAGCTCGAGAGATGGTTTATCAAAATCTTAATAATCATTTTCCATTAGATTTGATTTTTGCTTTTTCTGAGTCTTTTGTCTTGGATTTATCTTTGTACGGATTGAGGCTTTTATGAATTTAAAAATTCAAAAAAACAAATATTTATATACTTTTTTTAAAATCAATTATAGTACTTTAATTTTGTATAATATATTTGTAAATCTATAATTCATAAAGTAACAACTTATTTGACATCTATAACAATAAAAATGCCTAACTTGCCTTTTAAAACAATGAAATGCAATTGAAACAAGTGATTAAATCAATAGATTAGTAAAACAATTTATAAATATTATCCGGGATAAAATTTCAAAGATATTAATATTTGCTAGTTTTCGAATTTTGAACAATTCACATAAGAACAGTTCAATTTATGTCTTTTTTTTGTTTAATTAGAAAGGCAAATATGTTTATTACTTTCGGAATTGGGAGATAATAGCATAATCAATGATAATGTTTAGTGGTTTTTAATGGATTTCTAAAAAATTAAAAATAATTAAATTTATAATAAAAATGTTCTAATTTTAGATATTTAGAACTTCAAATTTTAGAGATTTAGAATCCAAAAAAAAATTATAATAAAAAATTACGTAGAACCCCAAATTAACAAATTACCAGATTATGGTCTAATTTATGAAAAAATTACTAAAAAAAATAATAAAAAATTGAGGCAACCTATTCTCTGTAACTAATAAAAATCTGATGCCATTTAAATTATTTGTTTACACGTACGTCTATAGAGATTTTCTTGCCAAACAGAGTTATATTTTTTTTTTTGATTATTTCAATATTAATTATTTTATAGGATTTTTGCCAAAAATGCCATTTATTGGAAAATTTTTTTAAAAAATGTCATTTAATTCAGAACTCTCGAAAATATGCCATAATTCACTGTTCATAAAATAAAAAAGATATTTATACCCTTAGTTATGATTTCATGATATACATTTTCGTCCACGATGTTATCGGATTTGTCCACCGTCACTGCTAATGTTGACATTCACCGTCTCCGTCATTATCCACCACTATCTCCGTCAACATCCACCGTCTATTGATTTTGGTCCACCACCGTATTTGTCTCTATTTTGTCCACAATCGTTTTCTCTGTCACCGATTCTGTTCACAACCGTTTTTGTCCACCACTGCTATCTCCATCATCACCGTCTCCGCCACCATTCTTCACCACCTTTTTCGTTATTACCATCCACCACTTCCATGACCATCAACAATAAAAAAAATGAGAAAGAAAAGAAGAAAAAGAGGAAAAGAGAAAGAAGCCTGAGAAAAAAAAGAAGAAAAAGAGATATTAGATATTTTATTAAAGGGAGGATATAATTGTCTTTTTTATATAGGTTGTGACATTTTTTGAGTGATTCGAAATTAATGGCATTTTTAGAAGATTTTTCCAAATAAATGACATTTTTGATAATTTTCTTTTATTTTATATCCTCATATTTTATTTTAGGGAAATTTGGTTCAATAACAAAAAAAATTATAATTTAAACTATAACTATTTGTTCTAATTCTAGTGTATCCCATTAAGCCACATATGCTCATTTGAATTACTTAATAAATTATTAATTTTTTTTGGTTATTCTTGCAAATAACCTTTTATTTTATTTATATTGTCATCTAGTTGTTCACCAATAAATACCACTATAGGAAAAAAATCTAGTTAATTACTTAAATTTGTTAAAAAGAAGAAAATAATAAATAATAAGGTAGTAATAATAGTGACAATCGATGAATAAAAACAATTTTTGTTTTATTTTGTTTACTACGAATACGCGTATTTACACCTTTAACCCCAAATATATACGGAAAAATCGCATAACCTTCAGAGTCAGCTTTACTAGCAGTTTAAACCCTGAGAGAATTTCACTAGCACTTTAAACCTCCAAACTCCAAACACTAACACTTTAAACCTTTAACCTTGCTCTCGAGTTTGCGTCGACAAAAAAAGTACCGGAACAGTAAACGTCGTTACGGAACAGTAAACGGCTGTTATGCTACGAAACATTTACCGTTAACTATATTTAATTTTTAATTAAAACAGAATTTAGAAAAAAAAAACAAATAAATTGTTTTTATTAAAACAGAAATAAATTTCTTAAATTAAAAAAATAAAATAAAAAAACCAATCACGACATATAAACCCCAAAATTGATTTGGGGATTAGGGTTCTTCATTCTCACAACACAAACATATCGAACTTGAGAGAGAGAGAGAGAGAGAGAAATCGAAGGAGAGAGAGAGAGAGCGAAGAGGGAGAGAGAGAACGACAATGGCTGAAAGTGGCAGTTCATCAACCTTTGATTCGAAGAACGACAATGGTGTTTTGTGTAAATGTCGTCGAGTAGCTAAGATTGTGAGAGCTTGGACCGAAACAAACCCAGGAAGGAGGTTCTATGGCTGTCAAGGCCGTAAGGTTGTGAACGGGTATGAATTTTGTAATTTTTTTCGTTGGTTTGATGTGGAGAAACCACATGAGTGGCAATATCTAGCCTTGTTGGAAGCTAGAGATGTGATTCGGGCACAAAAATTGGAAATTGGTAATCTGAAGAACAAGGTAAGAGGTCTAACTCGTGAAGGTGGAAGTATTGTAGAGAATACAAGTGATTTAGTGGATGAATTGAAGGAAACTCATGAAGATTGTGAAGCACTAAGGCGAGAGGTTTTGATATTAAACGAAAGGTGTAGGGTCTTTCGTAACGTCCTTATAACTTCGTCAGTAGGATTTGCAGTGGTTATTGGAGTCATAATGGGAGTATCGAAGTAGTATCTATGCTTGTGTCTTTGTTGTGTCTTTGTTTATGTGTCTTTGAAAGGCTATGTATGTGTCTTGATAATCGGATGTGTTGTGTCTTTGTTGTGTCTTTGTTTATGTATCGATTTCGAAGACTATGTATCAATTTCATTGCTGTTTATGAGACAAAAGCTTAAAAATTTATAAAGTGAATCATGAAGTATGCAAAACATGATACTTATAGATTAAGTCACACAAACGAAAACAAGATACTTATAGAAAATGTCACACATTTCTCCGATAGTCATAAAACAAGACACAAGACACTTATCTGATAGTCATAAAACAAAAACATAGATAGATAGAGAGTTGTGGAATTCAGAGAATGTAGACATTATTGTAGCTGTCAATTATTCTCTTCTGGAGGCTGTGGGTTATTGGCTTGTGGAGGCTGTGGGTTGAGGTCCGACCTGTCATAAATCCTGTTTCCAAAAATCTCAAAAGGCCTATCAGTGAAAGGACTCCACATAGTTCCCATACCAACTGGGATGTTATCAGTTTTCCTTATCTTCAATGGTCTTCCTCGTGCTGCCTTCTTAACATGTGGTTTCGGATGACTTGATGAGGCTGATGGCTGAGGAGCACTAGAAGTTACTGGATTTTGGGAACTTGCTTGACTGTTTTCAGTTGGTTGGGAGCTACTGGTAGTTCTTCTTGGTTGCCTCTGCATGGAAATAACAAGTAAAATGAGGAGGTACTTGATGAGTCTGAAAATTAAACACAATTAAAAAACAAATACCTCTGATGGTTGGGAGCTACTTCCAGCAGCTGGAGTTTGTCTTTTTCTTCTTGCCTTTGGTGGATGCAGCAACTGAGTCTAATAGAAGGTGGTTTAGGCTAGACAAAAACTTAATGAAATACTTAAAATTTTTTTTAAGAAAGTACCTCTGATGGTAGTTTAGCTGGCCTCCCAGGTCTGTTTTTCGGTCCCTCAAACACAACAGTTTCATTTTTACAAGTAGTCCTAATATGACCATATTGTTTGCAATTGCCGCAAACTGGTTTCCTACCATGTCTTGTTGCTTTGCCGGGATTTTTGAATGATTCAAATGGTTCCTTAATTCGGTCTCTGTTTTTTGGTCTACCTCGTGGCTTCCGCATCTCTGGTATTCCAATTGGAGGTTTATTTACATGCTTCCACATGGTGTGACCATTGACAGGTTTTATGTTTTCAGCATACGTCCTCTTCAAAACATGAGTGTAATAATACTCAGCAACATACTTCACTGGATCCTCTTTATTATCATCAAGAACACAAACCGCATGCTTGCATGGTATACCTGTCAATAAGAGGCAGACACAATTAATGAAAATAAAATTGTAGAGTAACAATATAAGCTAAGAAGTTTACCTGTTAAATCCCATTTCCTACAAGCACACTGATGTGTAGACAAGTTCACTGAGTAGCCAAGGTCAAACTCAAGCACTTCATACAAACTTGAGCTGCTACGAATTGTTGAGCAATACTTGTTATTTATCCTTGCCTTCTCCAGCGAGGCCATTGTAATTGGTGTAACAACAGTGTCACAATTCTCTGCTTTGAGAAACCTTCTAGTAATCCTTCTCATGGCTTGTCTTCTGATGTCCTCTAACATGGTAATCACAGGCTTTGCCCTTGCCATCTTGATCGTCCTATTGAAGCTTTCTGAGAAATTATTGTGAACATCAGGACAATGTGAGTCAACGGAGAAGAATGCTCGACACCACCTCTCTGGATCAGTTGCCAATAAAGTCCCGTGTGCAGCAGGGTCATACGCTTTGACCATTTCCATCTTCTCATTATACACTCCTTCATTGTAGCTATAAGCTACTCCCCAAAACAAGCTCTTGTATTCTGATCTAGAGAAACTTGCTTCTTCCAGTTAGCATAGATATGCCTAGCACACATACGATGTTCTGCATGTGGAAGCTCATTTTCCATGGTAATTACAATTCCCTAGTAAGAAGAGAAACATATATATGTCACACATTTTTCACATTTATTATAATTAGAAGTAAGCAAATAAGGTCTAATTACCTTTTGCTTGTCAGAGATGACAGTCAACTTATCTTCATTTCCCAAGTTGAGGTCTGACTTGAGCTTCTTCACAAACCAGTCCCAAGTGTCTTTGTTTTCACCTCTTACAACTGCCCATGCAATTGGATACATCCTGTTATCAGCATCTCTACCAACAGCTGCCAACAAATCACCGTTTAATTCCCATTTCAAGAAACATCCATCCAAACCGATCACAGGCCTACAACAACTTTTCCAGGTGTTACAGAACTCTTCAAAACAGATGTAGAAGCAATCAAACATCTATCCACCATTTACATCAATTGTGCATATCTCAGTGTGGATACCAGGATGTGTCCTTTTTAGTTTACCTTCATACTGCCATAATTTCCCAAATTGAGTTGCCTGAGCTTCAAGGATGTTGTCTAGAGCAATTCGTTTTCCTCTGTAGCACTTAGAAATTGGCACAACAATGTTATACAATGCTTTCATCGTGTCTTTTATCTCAGCTGCTTTTAATCCTATGTTCCTCCTAAGCTCCTCTCTAAACAGTCCAGCTATAACCCCTTGTTTAACCATAGAAACTCTGCTTGATTTTCCATGAGTGTGCTTCATATGACATACCTTCACCATCCACCTATTTATAGGGCGTTCATAGGAGCAATAAACTCTAAAAGGACACTTTTCCTCACAGCAAATAACAGTAATCCTATTAGCTTCGGATTTTGCCATCTTCACATCAAACTATGTTTTCAAGGCGTATCGCAATAACTGATCTTTAAACTCTAATCCACTATTAAACTTCTGGAATAACCAAATGTAAGGCTCCTTCTCTAAGTCACCATGAAACTTACCTTTACATGTACCTTTTGGTCTTGTGAGCTTCTCCCATTGATCCCATTCGTCATTTGATTCCAATGGAGTATCTGGATACTCTTTCTTCCTTATACCAAATTCCTCCTCACTTTCTTCAGCTTCCAACTCTGCTGTGGCCTTCTCTTCATGATTTATGAAAGCTTCCTTCTCCGGAACTGTTTTTGTACCCTCCTCAAACAGTGACTTGAACCTAGCATCACTACTACCGTTTCCCGCATCAGCCACTACATCACTACCGTCATCTACCACCTGGTCCCCTCCTTCCTCAGCCACAGTCTCGCCTCTTTCATTCGCCACAGTCTCGCCTTCTTCACCACACACATTCCCTTTAGCCACATTATCCTCTATTGGTGTTTCATCCTCAGATTCTTCAGCTGCTTCTTCTTCTCTTGGCCTGTCAACGTCATCATCACTCTCATCACTATCTTCTTTTTCTGATTTATTACCAACATCCTCTGCATCTTCTTTTTCTGATTCAGTACCACCATCATAGCCACAGTCCTCATCTGCATCTTCTTGTTTGCTGCTTGTAAGACAGTGTACATGAATAGAATCAGAGCAGTAATGTTCAATGAACAAATCTAGCCCACCTTCTGGTTTTCCTACCTTGTACATTTCAGACAAATCATCAAAGTCAAGCATATACATTAAGTTCTTCATTTCCTTGCTTCTCGGTTTGTACCAAACCAAACTGATCGGTGTACTAACTAACTCAGACATGAGAAACTCTTCAATCTTCTCCCATCTAAAATCAGACAAATTCCAGTTGAGAGTCTTACTATCCAATGAACGCACATACTTGTAATCGTCACCTTCTTTCTTCATAGTTCCACCGTAGTGTATCGCCAAATTTATTGTCTCCATATCACTGTACCAGAAGCACAAACACGCATCACATATCGAGCTAATCAATTTCAAAACCGAAACCCTCACTGCATTTTATGAAACCCGAAACCCTTTCCCCAATTTCCCCAATTTCAAAACCGAAACCATTTCCCCAATTTCATATATGAAACCCGAAACCCTTACCCCAATTTCAAACTGTTTCTTTCTCGAAAAATCTTCACAAACCCAAACAACTATTTCTTTCTCGATTCTCATAAACAAATCGACATTCTCACAAACAACCCAACTTCAATAGAGAGATTGGAGAGTATACTTACCCCATTTTGACTGCAACGCATCCGATCTCTCTCTCTCTATCTTCTCTCGCGATGGATTTCGCTCTCTCTCTCTCTCTCTCCTTCGATTTCTCTCTCTCTCTCTCAAGTTCGATATGTTTGTGTTGTGAGAATGAAGAACCCTAATCCCCAAATCAATTTTGGGGTTTATATGTCGTGATTGGTTTTTTTTTTATTTTTTTTTTTAATTTAAGAAATTTATTTCTGTTTTAATAAAACCAATTTATTTGTTTTTTTCTTTTCTAAATTCTGTTTTAATTAAAAATTAAATATAGTTAACGGCAAATGTTTCGTAGCATAACAGCCGTTTACTGTTCCGGTACTTTTTTTGTCGGCGCAAACTCGAGAGCAAGGTTAAAGGTTTAAAGTGTTAGTGTTTGGAGTTTGGAGGTTTAAAGTGCTAGTGAAATTCTCTCAGGATTTAAACTGCTAGTAAATCTAACTTTGAAGGTTAAAAATGCGATTTTCCCAAATATATACTGCTTTCCCTTTTTTATATTTTTCCCGTGAACGAGTGTTTAAAAACCGTTTTTGTTTCTTCTTTACTGTTATTGAAAAATTTGAAACCAAACAGTTTCGATTTTTTTTTATTGTTTCAACAAAAATTATGATTGGTCTCTGACCTAATTTGGAAGCTGAACAAGCTTTCTTTCATCAATGGCGGAAATTCAGTAAGTAAAGAAAAGCCTTTTCCGTAAATGTAACTGTCGGAGAGACACTCACGTGTTTCTGTCTCTTCACCTGTAAATTATTCTCGCCACGTTTCCTTCTTCTTTTTTTCCCAAGAAAACGCGAGAAAATGAAAGTTTTGTTTTTTATTTTTCTTTTCGTAGCATGTGGAGGCTATGGGTTCTTCTTATCTTCTCCATTCCTTTGTCTTCATTATTTCAATGATAAGTCAAATAAAAAAAAAATTCTCTTTTTTCTTTTTTCTTTCTTACACATCGATTTCACATCACCCAGAAAGAAAAATCGAATTTTTAAAAATTTTCTGTAAGTGGAAACAGATACAGATGGCTTTTTTGTGACAGAATATAGGCAAAAAAAGAAGCTAATAATTGATTTCACTCCATTTATGGCTAAAAAGCTAACACTATGCACACACTTATGAAGTCAATTGATCTTCTGGGTTTTCTCTATTTTACAAAATGGTGTTCTTGATCAAAAATTTTAGAGATTTAGGGTTTCAATGTTCTTGGGTTTTTGGGAAAATTTGTTCTCTGGGCTTTATTCAAATTCAGGTAAAGAGAAATCAATCAGATATATGAGAAAAATAGCATGTGCTTGAATGTGACCTACTTTGTTTTCTTTTCTCTAATTTGGGAACAAAGTTTGGTTGTCTTATTTATTGTTACTTTATAGGTTTCACTCTATTAGACAAGACTTTACAAATCTCTGCCAAATTACCGAAATTTTTTTTCTTTGGTTGAGATTCAGAAATTATCTTCCTTTTTGATTTCCAGGTTAGGTTTTGAAGATTTAGAGTAATCATGACCATGGATCTCAATCTAGGAAAATGTTGTGGTTCTAGAAAGGTTTGTCAGATTTGTTCAGTTTTGGAGCTTATTTAAAGTTGGAATCTTTGAAGTTTTTTTTTGTTGTTGATGTGGTTTACAATTATGCAGAAGGAATCATGGAGGTCGGTTTTGCTTCTTGCTTATCAGAGTCTTGGTGTTGTCTATGGTGATTTAAGTATTTCTCCACTTTATGTGTTTAAGAGCACTTTTGCTGAAGACATTCGACATTCAGAGACCAATGAAGAGATTTATGGTGTTTTGTCTTTTGTTTTCTGGACTTTAACTTTGCTCCCTTTGCTCAAGTATGTCTTCATTGTCCTTCGAGCTGATGATAACGGAGAAGGTAAGAGAGACAGAGAAATCATTGAAAAAACCGAATTATATTTGCTCGTTTGCTTATGTAGTTTGTGTTAAAATTTTATCAGGTGGAACTTTTGCTTTGTACTCACTGATCTGCCGTCATGTCAAAGTTAGCCTCCTTCCAAATCGACAAGTCTCTGACGAGGCACTGTCTACTTATAAACTGGAGCATCCACCGGAGAAGAACCATGACTCGTGTGCGAAAAGATATCTAGAGAAGCACAAGTGGTTACACACTGCTTTGCTGCTTCTGGTTCTTCTTGGTACTTGTATGGTTATTGGAGATGGACTTCTCACTCCAGCTATCTCCGGTATGGTTGCTTCTGTGTGTGTAGAATCTTAATGTCTAATTGTTGGCTAAAAGAGTTGTCTAATATTTTGTTGTTGTTGTATGTAGTGTTCTCTGCTGTGTCAGGTCTTGAGCTGCATATGTCAAAAGAACATCACCAATGTAAGTAGACAAAGTCTGGTTTAGTGTTAGTTTTTGCTCCTTCAGTTCTGATGAATGATGGTTTCCTTTGTTGATCAAATGCGCAGATGCTGTGATTCCTATAACCTGCTTCATATTAGTCTGCCTTTTCGCGCTTCAACATTTTGGGACACATCGTGTTGGGTTTGTTTTCGCGCCTATCGTCCTTACTTGGCTGCTCTGTATTAGCGGTATTGGCTTGTACAATATAATACAGTGGAATCCTCATGTATATAAAGCTCTTTCTCCTAAATATATGTTCATGTTCTTGAGAAAGACGAGAGTAAGTGGATGGATGTCTCTAGGTGGGATCTTGTTGTGTATAACTGGTGAGTTATTAGAAATCTGTTGGTCTCCTCATATATTGTTAATGTCTCCATGAGATAAAATGTATGTAATTTAACTCGTTGAGTCTCTGTTTTAGGTGCTGAGGCCATGTTTGCTGATCTTGGTCACTTCAATTACGCGGCAATTCAGGCAAGTTTATACTTTAGTTTGGATGCTTATTGTTATATCCCCTCAGGTTTCAGTAATCTATGTTTTGTTTGTTGTAGATTGCGTTTACTTTCCTGGTTTATCCGGCTCTTATACTGGCATACATGGGACAAGCTGCTTACCTCTCCCGGCATCACAATTCTGCTTACGCAATTGGGTTTTACGTCTCTGTGCCAAGTTAGTAGTTAGCTTTAATTCAAGAACTGAAATTTTATTTGGTGTTGACCATTGAGAACAAAATCTGAACTCTTCTGAATTTAAATCCTTGGTTTTGATCAGAATGTGTGCACTGGCCTGTGCTTATGATAGCGATTCTTGCTTCTGTTGTTGGAAGCCAAGCGATCATCAGCGGGACTTTCTCAATTATAAACCAAAGCCAGTCTCTTGGATGCTTCCCTCGAGTAAAAGTCATTCACACATCGGATAAGATTCATGGTCAGATTTACATACCCGAGATTAACTGGATGCTCATGGTTCTCTGCATCGCTGTTACTATTGGGTTTAGAGACGTCAAACACCTGGGAAATGCATCAGGTATATGATTCTTTTATCAGCTCAATAATTCCTGATTCTTCGATTTTGAGATTATATATATTTGTTCCTTTTGTGGTTGCAGGTTTGGCTGTAATGGCGGTTATGCTAGTGACAACATGTCTTATGTCATTGGTCATTGTTCTTTGCTGGCACAAGCCTCCAATTCTAGCCCTCGCGTTCCTTCTCTTTTTCGGTTCAATAGAGCTTCTCTACTTCTCGGCCTCCCTTACCAAATTCCGTGAAGGCGCTTGGCTTCCGATCCTTTTATCCCTATTTTTCATGAGCATCATGTTCGTTTGGCATTACACCACCATCAAGAAATACGAGTTTGATCTCCAGAACAAAGTCTCGCTTGAATGGCTTCTTGCGTTAGGTCCAAGCCTCGGAATTTCGCGAGTTCCAGGGATCGGTTTAGTCTTCACGGATTTAACTTCCGGAATCCCCGCCAATTTCTCTCGGTTCGTCACAAATCTCCCTGCTTTCCACCGTGTTCTCGTCTTTGTCTGCGTTAAATCTGTCCCGGTCCCATTCGTTCCACCCGCTGAGAGGTACCTTGTGGGTCGTGTGGGTCCCGTGGACCACCGCTCTTACCGCTGCATTGTGAGGTATGGATACCGCGATGTCCACCAAGATGTCGACTCATTCGAATCAGAACTGGTGAGCAAGCTTGCAGATTTCATCCGTTACGATTGGCACAGAAGAACACAAGAGGACGACACGGCTCGCTCTGTCCGGTCTAACGAATCCTCAAGCGAGTCAAGACTCGCCGTGATAGGAACCGTAGCATACGAGATAGAAGAGAATCTCCAACCGGATAGCGTATCCATCGGATTCTCCACGGTAGAGAGCATGGAAGACGTCATAGAAATGGCAGAAGCGCCGCCAACCATAAAACGGGTGAGGTTTGCGGTTGAAGAAGACAGTTACGAGGATGAAGGATCGTCAGCCTCGGCTGAAGCAGAGGCGGAACTGAGAAATGAGCTGAGAGATTTGGTGGCAGCGCAAGAGGCCGGGACGGCGTTTATATTGGGACATTCACATGTTAAAGCTAAACAAGGATCATCGGTGATGAAAAGATTAGCCGTTAATTTCGGTTATAATTTCTTGAGGAGAAATTGTAGAGGACCTGACGTGGCTCTTAAGGTACCACCGGTTTCTCTTTTAGAAGTTGGCATGGTTTATGTTGTCTGATACTTTAAAAACCATATATATATATATAAAAACTTAATTTGTGTGTTGTAAATTCGTCATGTTAGTTCATAGACTTTTGACAAATTTTAAGACCAAGATGGTCAAGTTTTCAGTAAAAGTTGTTTAAACAACAATTATAATTAATCATCACAGAATCAAAGTTGATTTCAATTTTGATTAAGTAAATAGAATTACACTATATATTTGTTATATGCATTGTATATCATAAGCTACTGACCAAAACGGTGCGTTGCAACGGCAATGCAAAGAAAGAGCACATAAAACGACATCGTATTATGTGGTTGACTAAAACGGTGCGTTGGGAGTTGGAGACTGGGCATGGATCATGGCGGGAGAAACCTAGCAGATATGGCGGGAAAGGCCCAACTATACGCTGCCTCTTCTTCTTCACATCCCTTTTGTTCGCGTTTGAAGCGGACTCAGTTTTTCGTCTCTATCCTTTTCCGATTCGCTTTCGAAATCAAAGGTTTTATTTTTGAGATCTGAGAGATATGGGAGGACCAGAGTACGATTGTCTGATTAACCCTTTGGGAGCTGTTCGAATCTCCTTCGAAAAGGCTTTATCTTCCGGCTACAATCCGGCTTCGTCGGTCGGAAAAGACTGGGGAGTCGTCGATTTGTTCCGTCACTATTTCTCCGACGAATCTGCAATCTCTCAGGTTCTGGGTTTACGAATTCTCTGCTTTTTGGGTTCTGGGTTTAGGGCAAATTGAGTATCAATTCATGGTGTGTTAGTACCCAATTTGTGTTTATCAGTTTTTAGCATAGAAAGGTAGAAACTTTCATGTAATTTGGTTGTGCTTTTTTACTAAATCAGCTTCTTTGATGTTTTTGGTAATTTAGGTTTCAAAGGATCTGTTTTTTCAGTTTTTGTTTTCTTTAATTAACCAATTGTTTTTGTCTACCTTAGGTTCCAATTCTTGATTCTTCAACTATCAAGTGGGTTCAGCCAAAGACTCTTGTTCGGTTTCGTGGAATGATACAGGACATGCTTGGAAATGAATTCTATGCTGGTTCTTACAAGGTACATATATACACTTTCACTTAGATTTTGATGGTTTCCGATAGAAGAAGTGTTGAATTATTAACTGTTTTTGGTTTTGGTCTGTTTAAGGATGGTTCAACATGGAGAACCAATAAGTACAGTGATGTCTCACAGTTTCCTGAGAGTTCTTCTTCTGAAATGCAAGTTTGGGAGCGTCGTTTACTATACTGTGTTCCGGTATGTTTTCTCTAGATGCTCATCTTTAGTTTTCTTGTTGTTGGTGTTGAGCTCTCGTGGATGTGTTTAAAATGTAACACTTTTGTTTGACGCGTAGGTCCCTGGACAAAACCAATGGACTGAATGTTCTTCCGAAGAGCTGAAGAACCGGTTTTTGAATCTAACTAGCCAAAACAGGGAAAAGCGTGTGAGAGTTGATGAAGAAATGACTGATTCCATGGAGTCAAATGTAACAAAGTTTCTCATCTTTGCTTTATATGATAACGACACGATTTTGTCGTAGCCTTATCTATTGGAGTTGTTGGTTAGTAACTTATTTAAGCCACCATTTGCAGACTTTAGAAGCTGGAATTAATGGCTCTCCTTTCAAGAAAATGGTAAGGATTTAGTCTCTTACTGTTACTGGCACTGAGATTTTGGCGGATGAAATATTTCTGATGATTTCGGCTTTTATGTATATATCAGAAATCAGGGGAAGGTACCTCATCAGCTTCAGGATCTCAGGTTCCCGGGACTAATGGTGCTCCACAATGTTCTGGTATCCTTCCTGCTACAAGTAAAGATTCTCTATCTTGTCTTGTGAAGGTAAATATATGGTTTTAAACATTATATTATCCTTTAGCATGTATATACGTAATCTGTGTAGAATAGTTTGTTGACAAAATCCATATTCGGCCGCGTAGATTTATGATTCTCCAGAGTCAGAATTGAAGCTAAATGATGTGGTTGAATTCCTTGGAGTGTTGACTTTCGATACAAATGTAATGGATATGGATTCACTTGATGAAAACTCTGAGGATCTTTCTGAAGCTGAATCTGTTCAGATGCCTCCGGGAAAGGTTCCACGTCTCCATTGTATTATCCACAGGAAGCTTGAAACTCAACATTTCCTGCATGGTTCATCCTTGTTAACAGAGGCAAGTACCAACAGTAAGAAAAGGATATTGCTTTGATGGTTATCGTTGATCCTCTCATTGTCTCTAATCACTTGTTTTACTTGCTGATCTGGCAGCCGAAATCCCCTCAAGTATTCAAAGAGATAAGAGAGAGTTTAATGAAGTACCTTACCAGTCTACTTGGGAATGATCACATTGCAGCACAGTTCCTATTATTGCATCTCCTGACGAAGGTAATTTGTTAAAAATTTAATCAGTTCAATAATATATTCTCAGCTATTTCTGCTAATCCCTTGTTTTCTTCCTTCACAGGTGAATGGAAGAGTAGATAATGTTGCTGTCGGGAAGCTTTCACTTAATCTCATACATCTTAACAAAGAAAGCATGTCCATCTTTGGAAATCAGCTCAGCAATGCCCTTAAAAGTCTCCTACCGTTTACACAATCGATACCACTAACTATTGAGTATCTGAACACTGCCTCCCTTGGTCCCAATAAAGATTATCGAATCAACCGGTAAAAATCAATCTCTACGATCTTAACAAGGCTTTTTGAATTATTCTTCTCTCAAGAGACCTTCAATGATTTGTGTTTGTGACCTAGATTGGTGCCTGGAGTTCTACAAATTGCTGATGGTACGCACTTGATATTGGACGAAACAGAGTTGCAACCAGGCACCTTGAACTCCATTGGAGTCGGGAATGCAACGCTGCTTAAAAACCTCTTGGAATGTCAGAAGGTAAAAAAAGCGATCTTGTTATTATTCACTCTAATCAGATTCATATATGAATGACGGAATCTGCTGCTATTTTTCAGGTGGAGTATGATTTCCAGTATTATAAAATGGAAATGGCCACGGATGTTCAAATGCTCATCTTCTCCGAGGGCAAATCGAACATAATGCCCGCCGATCTGGTCCTACCTTTTCAACCTTCCCAATTGAATTCATTGGAAATCATCACACCAGAAACAGCAGAAGCTTGGAGGTACTACTTAGCTACGTGCAAATCATTATCTCACTCCATTGGGCAAGAGTTGCAACAGGTATATAAATATATCTATTGCAATAGTGTTAGAATCTTGTGCTTCTAAACAAACTCCATTGTTATCAGACTTTTGAGTCTAAAATTCTGCAAAATTTATGTTTGCAGGTAGTGGAGAATGATTTGGTTGAAGCAAGGCAAACGGATCGTAGTTTAGGTAGCCAAGACTTGAGCAGGTACCTAAAAGCCTTCCTTAGGGTTTATTGTCATCAAATATGATGAGCAAATTTTGACTGTGTATTTTTGTTGTTGTTGTTGTGCAGATTGTTGACAATGGCTCGAATGATGTCTGTGAGTTATGGTGAGACTACGCTTTCACTAGAGCACTGGCAAATGGTGTTGGAGCTAGAAAGACTTAGAAAGGAGAGGCTCAAGTAAAACCGACTCTTCTATGTTATTGAAGAATCGAAGAAGATAGATTATGGGTTCGAGGTTGTTTGGATATTGTAAGAGCTTTCACTAAGTTTGTATGTTTATGAAGAACACAATCGTTTCCTATCTATTTATGGAGAAGAATTAAGGTTTTGAGCTTTTGATTGATATGGGAAAAAGCCATGGTCGAATTTAAAGTATGTAAAATTATTACGATTAAGAGATTTGAACATTAACAAATCAGGAGACTCATAATTGTTACTTGCACGGCAAGTGAAACAAACTCGACGGATGATGTAAATTAGATATAACTCTTGGGTGAACCGAAATGTCATGGTACAGCCTGCCGGTTAACTCGAATTCGGTTTATATGCTATTATGCGATCTTTGACAATGGAATGACTAGCACATGAACCAACGGTTAGCTTGTGATTATGTAAGTTGTAACTAAATATTACTATTTCATTCTTTTTACCTTTTCCCTTTTTTTAATTCTAACCTTTGCCTTACGAACTACGTCTCTTTCAACCGCACAACTGCGAAACCCTAATCTCGATTTCTGAGGTTTTTGCTCTTTTGGTTGTAAATTTGACGTTAAAGTTTGGATTTGTTTTTCTTACAAAATTTGAGTTGAAGAGTTAATTAAAGAGATGAAGAGAGGAAGAAAGAATCTGAAACAAAGCGGCTGCGTCAGAGCAAGATTTTAGGGTTTAACTCCTTCAACACAATCTCTTAATAGGTTTGGCTTTATTTGTATGTATGTACTGATTAAAGATTCAATCTTTGACCTTGTTGCTTTCCATGTTATAGTTTCCACTTCCAGCTAAATTACATGAGACCATGTGTACAGACAAGGTATTTTTCTCCTTTTTTTTTATAAACAAAGTTACTTGTGTACCATAGCACGATACTCTGCTTCAGCATAAGAATGAGAGACCATCTTTTGTTTCTTGGTCTTCCAATAAATAGGAGACCCACCAAGTAAAGCCACATAAGAACCAAGAGACCGTCGTGTCATTGGACAAGAAGCCCAGTCCGAATCACAATAGACGGTGAGTTGTAAATCTGAACCAGAACTCAACAAAATACCTTGGCCAATGGTACCCTTTAAATATCGAACAACTCAAAGCGCTGCTTCCCAATGTTCCTCACATGGTTGCTGCATAAACTGTGTAAGAATATGAACGGCATAAGCGAGATCCGGTCGAGTGATATTGAGATAAATAAGACGTCCAACGAGACGTCGATACTTCACCGGGTCGGTAAGAGGAGGACTCTCTGTAGAACCTAAACGATGATGTTGAACCATTGGAATCGGAGCTGGTTTTGATCCTAAAAGTCCAGTCTCAGTAACAATATCCAACGCATACTTGCGTTGAGACAAATAAAAGCCTTCTTTGCCTCGAGCAACTTCCAATCCGAGGAAGTACTTACACTTTCCAAGATCTTTCATGTGGAAACACCGTCCAAGATAATCCTTAAACTTGGCTAGGAAATAAGCATCATTGCCACAAACAAGCAAGTCATCAACATAAACCAGAACTCGCAACTCCAACCCTTTATGACTCAAGGTGAATAAAGAATAATCAGCGTATGATTGCATAAAGCCAAACTTAGTCAAAGCGGAAGTAATCTTTTCGAACCAACACCGAGGTGCCTGACGTAACCCATAAAGAGATTTGTGTAGACGGCAAACTTTGGATGGATCTTTATGTTGAAAACCTTGAGGGAGTTTCATGTAAACCTCCTCTTTAAGATCACTGTGAAGAAAAGCATTGTGAACATCCATTTGGTGAGCTTCCCATTTTTTGGCAGCAACAACTTTAAGCGAACTTCGAACAGTTGACATCTTCGTAACATGTGCAAAAGTCTCATGAAAATCAATACTCTCCTTCTGATGATTCTCGAGAACTACAAGACAAGCTTTATGGCGCTCAAGAGACCCACCGGCATGATACTTAATCTTATAAACCCACTGATTAGCAAGAGCTACTTTACCAGGGGGTAAATCCACAACACTAAATGTTCCATTTGCGTCCAAGGCATCATACTCAATGGTCATGGCGTCTCGCCATATCTTATCTTTAACGGCCTCTTTGTAACTTGAAGGCTCAACACTCACTGTAACTGCAACTAGAAAAGCTTGATGTGCAGGTGAGAAAGACGAATCAGAGATAAAATCAGTGATGGGATAAGTAGATGTACCTTGAACCGAAGACGAAGACTTAGATGGAGAAGTGATGGGAGCGTGATGGGATGTGTCTTTGCAAACAACATTGTAGGTAATATAGTCTTGAAGTCTGACGGAAGGTCTCTTATGACGATGCCCTTTGCCGAAGGACTCATCTGAAGTAGCAACAGTTTCTGAAGAAAAATTTGAAGGCACAGCGGAATCTGGTACAGAAACTAATTGAGGAACTGCTTCAGGAACTGATTCAGGAACTACTTCAGAAACTACTTCAGGAACTGATTCAGGATCTGATACAGAGACTGATTCATGAACTGATTCAGGTTGGGAATCAAACGAGATATTGCCCCCCCTTACGTCTTTGGCTGGTGTCTCTGCCAACATAGGTGGAGAGATAAGCCAATCGTCATCTGAAGTAGCAGATGGTGTAGTCGGAAGTTGTGTTGTACCAGTCAATGAAGCAAAAGGAAACATGTGTTCTTGAAAAACCACATCTCGAGATATAACAAACTCAGCCTTATCAATGTCATAAACCCTCCAAGCTTTTTTACCAAAAGGATACCCAACAAAAACACAATGACGACTTCGGGGACTGAACTTGTCTTTGTCTCGAGGTCGATGATGAATGTAACATGATGAACCAAACACTCGTAACTGCTCATAAGACGGGACAATGCCAAATAACAACTCATATGGCGTTTTACCTTTGTGAATTTGTGTAGGAGTACGATTGATGAGATGTGTGGCAGTCATGATCGCCTCACCCGAGAACTTAAGCGGCAAATGAGACTAAAACAAAAAAGATCGTGCGACATTCAGAATATGTCTATGCTTCCTTTCAACTCGTCCATTTTGTTGTGGAGTACCCACACACGAAGTCTGGTAAATTATACCTTTAGATCTGAAAAATGCAGCGAGGCATATAAACTCTGTGCCATTGTCACTACGGATCACTTTAACTGGTTTTCCGAATTGCTTTTCAGAATATGCATACAAATCTTGTAGCTTTTGACGAACCTCAGACTTTTCCAACAACAAGAATGTCCAAACGGCATGTGAAAAATTATCAACAATTGTAAGAAAATATCTTGCTCCACACGAGGCCGGTACTTTGTAAGGTCCCCAAACATCAACATGAGTAAGATCAAAACAATCATCCGTTTTATTAAAACTATCAGAAAATACTTCTCTTGTTTGCTTGGCCCGAAAACAAACGTCACACGGACTAGGGCTAGCTTTATTCATAACACTAGAAACTAAAGACAAATCAGAAATTACTGAAAACGCAGGATGTCCCAACCGACGATGCCACAATTCTTGATCAACATTTCCATCAACTTTGTTAACTCGAGCTGTAGACACATCCATAAAATAGTAGACCCCATCACGCTCTTCACCGGCTCTAATCAAAGGCCTCGAAAAACGGTCCTATAGTACACAAATTGTATAAGTGAATACAGCAAAACAATGTGAATGCTTCAACAACTTAGAAACTAAAATCAAAGAACAATTTTGGTTGGGAACGTATAAGACATCAACCAAAGATATCTTATCAGACAAAGGCAACATTCCCATACTAGTAGACTTTGTCGTGCTACCATCAGCGAAACCCACTAAACATGTAGTAGTAGCTATAACATTTAAGAGAAGAGATAAATCTCCTGTCATATGATGTGATGCGCCAGTATCTATAATCACATCACCAAGTTTCTTACCAGATATCTTCTCAGAACTACCACTCTTCTTATCATGTATGATATGGGTGATTGCTTGCCATTGTTCAGGAGTTAACTCAGGTGGAGCTGTAGCAGCGACGATGCTGTAACATGCGAGCTAGTTGCGTAGGCTGGTATTGCTCGACCTCTGCCACGACCAGCTTAAACTGAGAAGCGACCACCACCACATCCAGAGCCCCTGTAACCTCTTACACCATTCTGATTACGATCTTGCATCCATTCCGGATAGCCAACAAGCTGCCAACAAAAACTTTTCTCATGACCGGAACGACCGCAATGAGAACAGAGACGACCTCCGCCTCGATTTCCCTCAGTTCTCGATGAATCAAACCGAGATATACTACCAACAACTTCACGAGATTCACGTCTTGGTTCTTGATAAGGTTCTCGTCGTGTTAGAAAACCAATAGCCTCTTGTTGTTCGCGATTCTTAGTTGAATTAAGCCTATCTTCTTCACGTATGACTTTGGAATAAACCTTTCCAAGACTGGGAATCTCGTCAGATTCAATTATCGCTGTTATGATATGACCAAAATGAGACTCATCAAGTCCCAAGACAAACTGATGAACTCTTTCTTCTTCCATCTCTTTCTCGTAAGCACTAGCAGCGGCACAAGTATAACCCAACGGAGGCTTGTAGATTTGAAGTTCTTCCAAAATTTTGGCCAATCGACCATAATAATTAATCACTGCTTGTCCATCTTGACAACAGGTTGCGAGTTTTGCAATCAATTGGTGAATACGCACCTAGTTCCCATCCGAGAACCTAGTTTTCAAATTCTCCCATAACTTATGAGCTTCTGTGATGAACGTGGCCGTAGAAGGAACTCGAGGTTCAATCAAGGTTCTAATCCAGCCCACGATCATAGAGTTAACACTGAGCCACGACTCAAGATCAGCACTTCCTTCAGGTGGCTTCGACACCGTACCAGACACGAAATCAACCTTTCTCTTGGCTTGAAGAGCATTAAGCATCTCTGTAGCCCATTCGTTGTAGTTCTCGCCTGTCAGATGAATAGATGTGATAAAGGCTCCAAGATTGTCTGAAGAAGACAGAGTGTAAGGAGAAACAATCGAATCTCCCTTCTCAACCATAGCACCAGACTTTGTAGATGTTGAATCTTCCACCATATCGAACAACAAATATAGAGAAACTTCTCAATGAAACAAGGAAAAATGGAGAACACGTCTCACAAAGAAGAGAAAATTGGTCATTCAAGAGAAACAATAGAAAAACGGCGGCAAAAATTTAGGGATTAGATCTTAGCTCTGATACCATGTGAAAGTAGAAAACGACTTGATTTATTCCATTGAGTTACAAGAGTATTTATACACAATATGACGGAAACCCTAATCTAGAATAGGAAACACATATAAGTACGATAGGAAATACAATAATAAGAAGAAGAAGAAGAAGAAGAATGTGCGAGTTACCGCGTGATTCCATGATCGAGATTCTTATGAGATTACCAATTAAATCACTGATGAGGTTCAAATGTGTCTCAAAGCAATGGTCATCTCTCATCTCTAGTCGAGACTTTTGCAACAGTTTCTTTACAGCCACACGACAACAACAACGTCTATACATGTCTTTAGTGGATAATAAAGAAGGTAAATGTGTACTTCTATCAATGTCATCAACGTCTCTAGACAAGACTCGCTTTGTGGTCGACCAAGATTTAAGCCTCCCAGGGATGGGAGGCTTCTTCATGAATGTTTTCCGCGGCTTGATGTGTTTCTCAGTTAGAGAAAAGGCCTGTATCTACAACCCTAGCACAAAACAACTCTTGACCTTACCCCCCATAAAATGCGACATCATAGTTGAACAAGGTCAAAACAAGGATACCCAATACTATATCGGACATGACCCCGTTAGTGATCAATACAAAATATTCTGCACAATTGCGATATCCTCCATAATTTTCGCCAATATAAAGTCAGAGGATTGGGTGTTCGCAATAGAAGCTGGAGGTTCGTCGAAAAAGGTTGTTCATTTGGAAAATGATCATGCCCTCTCTTACGAGGATGGGCAATCAATGGATCAGTAATACGTTATATGGCTTTGCTTGATATGTATACTTGTGCGGTTGTGAGTTTTGACGTTAGGTCTGAAGAGTTGACTATCTTCCCTATACCTAGATTGCTCGGCGATGTGGATGTATCTATGTATACAATTATACAGAAGGCGAATATTATAGAGTATGGTGGAAAATAGCTATTTTTAATCGTCGCTACCCTTCTGGCAAGGATTGTGCGAATTTATGGGTATTGGAAGTTGCTGGGAAGAAGAAATGGTCGAAGCAGACTCTGGTTTTGCAACCTTGTCAAAGACATTTAGTTCAAGATATGGCTTTGATCGTAAAAGGTACAACTAAGGACGGCAAGGTTATCTTGGCACCATTAAATATGTGTTCTCGATTCTACATACTTTGTTACGATATGCAAAGCAATTATATGAGAAAGGTTGAAATCAAAGGAGTACCACACCTTTGGTTTGGTAACAAGTGTTATTTTGACGTGAACTTTATGGATGAGAGTGAGAGCTTCATCTACTTGGAAACTTGACCACTACTTATGACTTAGTTTGTCTACCCAATTAAGAATACAATTGAGTGGGTATATATTTTTGTTTAAAACAATTTCAACTTTCAAAAAAACGAGTTATTTGTTTTTTTGTTGTGATTTTTATGATTTTTTTGTGTAGTGATAAAGCTTCAATTTCTCGCCTTGCTTTTCATGTTATAGTTTCAAGCCGAATTTTGTGAGAACATGTGTATCAGAAAAGGAGATATATGCGAGTTTCCTCTGGATCTCGTGATCGAAATTCTTATGAGATTGCCAACAAAGTCCCTGATGAGGTTCAAGTGCGTTTCAAAGCAATGGTCATCTCTAATCTCTTGTCGAGAATTTTGCAACAGTGTATTTACCGTCACACGAGTATGACGACAAAAATAACAACAACAACAACCACGTCTATACATGTCTTTAGTGGATTATTAAGACGGTAAATGTTTACTTCTATCAATATCATCAGCGTCTCCAAACAACACTCGTTTTGTGGTCGACCAAGATTTGAGCATCTCAGGGATGGGAGGCTTCTCCTTGAACATTGTCCGTTGCTTGATGTGTTTCTCAGTAAGAGAAATTAAAAGGCTTGTAACTATAACCCGAGCACAAAACAACTCTTGACCTTACCCGCCATAAAATCCAACATCATAGTTGAACAAGGTCAAGAAAAGAATACCCGGTACTATATGGGGCACGACCCTGTTAGTGATCAGTACAAAATATTCTGCACTATAGCGATATACTCTATATTTTTGGGTGATTTGAAGTCAGAGCATTGAGTGTTCGCAGTAGAAGCTAGAGGTTCGTGGAAAAAGGTTGCTCCTTTGAAATATTATCGTCCTCATGCCCCTCTCGCACTAGGATGGTCTACAAGTGGATCGGTAGTATATTATCGGGCTTGGCTTCATATAAATGCTTTTGCGGTTGTGAGTTTCAACGTTTGGTGAGAAGAGTTGCCTATCTTTCTTGAACCGTGGTCTTTGGAGGTTGGGGGTGCGGGTTTTCCTACAGTTAATAGAGAGGTGGATGTTATGGAGTATGGTGGAAAAATAGCTATTTTCGATCATAGCCACCTTAAATACGAGGGTTATGTGGATTTATGGGTATATTGGAAGATGCTGGGAAGAAGGAATGGTCAAGTCAGACTCTGGTTTTGCAGCCTTGTTATAGACACTTAGTCCAAGACATTGATTTGATCGTAAAAGGTGTAAACACAAGTGAGGCAAAATATGTATTGCAGGATATAAAAGACAAAAGAGAATTTTTTACGAGGTTCGTTTCCTACTCTCCGGGACCACGTCCAGTAATCAAATCCACTAGAAAGCAAGTACAACTTATTCGCTTGCGCGTAAATCAAGTAAAACTTCTTAATTTACCACTCTGTTCAATAACATGGATTCTTCAGGATAACCTAATCCTGAGCTAAACTCCCCCTGAGCCTAGACTTGAGTTTTTGTGGAACCTCCACACACCAACACGCACGGTTGGCAACTGCACGCAGCCAACGGCACACAGCCACGAGAAACCTTCTTACCAACTCACTTGACCAGTTCAAACAACACGAACTGGTACAACACCAGCAGCACCAACTACTACAGCAGCAGCAACAACAACCAACAACAAAGACGACGCCTTCTCTAAATCAATCTCTGTGTATTTTTCTTATCAGAGGCGTGAGAAAACTCTAGCCACGAGCCTCCCTCTATATATACCTATAGAGCAATGATTAACCCTAAGAAACTTTTCTTCCTTGTAGTTATCCTTTCTTTCTTTTGCTCTAAAATATATTCTTTAAATCTCTTTTTCTTTTTCCTCCAAGTAAATATATTTTTCCTTTTTCTATCCCAATCCACGCTTGTGAATATCAATACACGAGCTTCTCTCCACAAATCACACAACTCAGCTTCTGTATCATTTCTTGTAGTAGTCTCTGTAGTACAGTCAACTGGTACAGGAAAAACTCCAAGTAACTCTTCTCAAAAGGTACAACTCATGAGGGCAAGGTTATCTTGGCACCATTCTATATGTGTTCTCGGTTCTACATACTCTGTTACGATATGCAAAGGAATGATTTGAGAAAGGTTGCAATCAAAGGAGTACCACACCGTTTGTAGTAGTCTCTGTAGTATAGTCAACTGGTACAGGAAAAACTCCAAGTAACTCTTCTCAAAAGGTACAACTCACGAGGGCAAGGTTATCTTGGCACCATTCTATATGTGTTCTCGGATCTATATACTCTGTTACGATATGCAAAGGAATGATTTGAGAAAGGTTGCAATCAAAGGAGTACCACACCGTTTGTTCGATAATAAATGCTATTTTGACTTGAAGTTCATGGATGAGAGTGAGAGCTTCGTCTACTTGGAGACTTGACCACTACTTATGACTTTGTTTGTCTAGCCGATTAAGAAATAAGAATATACAATTGATTGGGTTTATCATTTTGTTTAAAACAAATACAAGTTTATCAGAAAGAGTTATTTGATCTCTTTTTGTGATTTTTATTTCGTTCACATTAAAGTCCTACTCAAATGTTTTGCTTGTAGGTTCTACAATCTTCTAGTTCCAAATCGCTTTCTATCGGATTCTGAACCATATTGGATTGCTATCTCCTAGTCCTACACATCAATACAAAGCTAAAACGGAAACCGCTTTTAATGTTAAATTAAATCTTTGAACAAAGTTAGCACCCAAAAAACAGACAAAAAAAAAACCTAATGTGATATTTTGTAGAACTTAAATATTTAATTTTCGAATGATACTTTACATTCTTAGCCAAAAAAAAAAAAGAAACTATGATCTACGGTAGATTGTTCGAACATTTTGACAGAAACTGAATATTTTGATAACTAATAAATTGTCTCCATTTATAATAACAGCTTCTATATAGATTCTCCATATCTAAGATATAGCTTGTTCACAATGTTAAAAGCAAATATCCGAAAACTCGAAGACGCTATTTTCCGTTTTATCTTTAACGTTAATCTCACAAGGTAAATCAAGAGAGTAATATAATTAACAGATTTGAACTTTAACAAATCAAGAGACACAGCGGTCGAAGAAAACAAATAAACAATCCATATACAATTTCGTGCACGGCAAGTAAATAAACAAACTCAACGGATGACCTAACCAAAAACCTAAAAATCACTCTTAACTTTGTCGTCATTCTTCTCCACCTTTAATGGATCTCGAGTTTTTGGAACCATTGACGCAGCTTCTTGCATGTTGTCTTCTAGTAGGACCAATTGGAGTTGGCAATGGACCACATATCGTTCGTGTAAATATTAAAGGAAACTTCAAGCCTTGTCTTGTAGGAGAACGAGTTGGGATTGGTCGGGCTCGTGGAATGGAGTTTCTTTGTGTGATAAAAGGATGGTTCAAAAGCTCTGTCGCGGAAGCCCTACTTAATGGATGCATAGTATGGCACAACCTCAAGAAGTCTTTGGTCACTGGAGAGATATCTTGGTCCAGCCTCCACTCGTATGAATCTCCAATCTTTATTGGCTTACCTCCAAACATCTCATAAATTATACACCCTAGAGACCATATATCAAGGGCCGGTCCGATCACTCCGTCTGGTCCAACAGATTCTGGAGGCATGTAGTATTTCGTACCAGCAAACAACGACCTAGAATCCGTATTAGGCTCCTTGGCTAATCCGAAATCAGCAAGCTTCACATTCCACGGGTCTCCCAAAGTGGTGGAAGGGAAAAGGAGAACGTTGGATGGCTTGAGGTCGCAGTGAACATAGCCGTGTGAGTGAAGCGCTTCGAGTCCTTGTAGGATCATACGAGTGGAGCGTCCAATCACATGCTCAGGCAATGGCTTTCCTTGGAAAGCAGAGATTATCTCGCGTAGGGTACCTTCGAAGGCGTACTCCATATATATGTAGCAATCTTTGAGGAGCATACCTAAGTAAAGTTGATCGCTTGAGGCTTGAATGATGCGAGGATGATTACGGAAGTGAAGCATGATCCTGAGCTCCTTCTTGAGATTCTCCATGAGTTCTATTGGAGATGTCTTCTTTGCGTAAAAACCGTGGCGAGGATGACCTTTGAGAGAGACAGAGCCGTAAGCCCCTTGGCCAAGAACACTGACATGCTTTAATGAAATTTCGTCCACACACAAAGGTTCTTCGTACCGAATATCCATACTGATTTCTACCTTCTCTCTTAACAATGCTTGACTCTTTAGGGCTTCGTTTCTCTTGATTATGAAGGCTTATATCTAGAGAAATCTCCTACGTACTCTCTATTTATCATTCAACCACTTGCTCTCACTCCATTTTCACTTAGGAAACAATTTTGTTGGATTCCATATGGTTTAGTTTAGATAAAGTATCTGTAATAGATAGATATACGATTTGAATATGAAATTTAGTCGCATGTTTTAACTTGGAGTAGGAAATCAAAACCAACATGAATGTGTGAAATCTTATTATATAAAGTAGAACGCGCGATGAGAGTTTGACACATAGGCAAAATTCTTAAGCACTAAATCACAACATGTGGCTATCATTCATCAGATGATGACATGTGTCAATATATTTTAATATCCTAATCTTATTGAAAAGCCAAAAAAATTAAAAAAGGAAAATATTTTAAAACCAAAATCTTTAAAAAAATATTCTTATAACGTTAGTTAGAAAAAAAGAGAATATCTTAAAACCAAAACCTTTAAAAAATTATTCCTATAACGTTACTAACAAAAAAAAAAATCTTATTACATAAAACTTCCAAAAACTCAAATTAAAACAAGAGAAAAGGGCAACAACCTAGATTAGTTTAATTTCTATTGTTTATTTTAAAACCAAAACCTTTTAAAAAATATTCCTATAACGTTACTTAAAAAAAAACATCTATTATATAAACCTTCCAAAAACTCAAACTAAAACAAGAGAAAAGGGGAATAACCTAAATTAGTTAATTTTCATTGTTTATAATAAAAAAAACAAGGGAAAACAAAAAAAAAAGAAAACGAAAAATGGGCCAAAAAAGGTTACACCAGAAAAATTATAAACCGCAAGTGACTAAAAAAAAGAGCAAGTATTATGTTTGTTCAAAAAAATTATTAATTGAAAAAAAAAGAAAAAAGAAAAAGTCATTAAAGGAATGTCAAAAAATTTCTTAACATTTAAACAATAAATTTCAATTACACTAAACGAAAAATAGAAAAATAACAAAACGCAATGAGAACGCGACACGTAAGTAAAATTTTTATTCACCAGATCGTGACATGTGTCTAATACTAATTAGATGATAACATGTGTTAACAATTAATATTGGTTAAAAATATATGAAAACAAAAATGGAAAACAAACAAAATAATTCTTAAGTCTCTAACCAAATAGTAAAATAGTAAACTTTCTTATTATTCAAACTAATGATAAGAAAAGAAAAATTTCTAATACTCCACGTTAGCTATATTAAAAAAGGTAGTTTAAACTAATCCTATTATATAAAGGAGGATGCGCATGATGAAAACGCGACACGTAAGCAAAATTATAACTCACCAGATCGTGACATGTGTTTACTATTGATCAGATGATGATATGTGTTAATATTTAACTTAATTAAATATATATACAAATAAAAATAGAAAACGAACAAAATAATTGTAAAGTAACTAACCAAATAGTAAAGAAGAAAAGTTTCTTGTTGTTCAAATTAATTATGAAGAAAGAAATTTTCTAATAGTCCACACTAACAATATTAAAAGAAATCTAATAGTTTAAACTGATTATCAAATTCAATTAAGAAAGAAAATAAAGAGACTGTAAACACACAAGAAAAAGTAAAGAAAAAAAATCAAGTATTATCAACGAGAGTATGATAATTAAGAAAAATTATAATTCACCAAATCATAACATGTGTTCAATAATGATCACATGATGAAATGTGTTAATACTTAAACTTAGTGAAAAAAAACTAAAATTAAAAATGGAAAACGAACAAAATATTTCTCAAAACAACTAACCAAATAGTAAAAAAAAAATTTCTAATAATCCCAAATAGCTGGTAAAAATCATTAAAATAGTTTAAACAAATTATAAAAAAAAATTAAAAAAAAAATAGAGAGACTATAAATAACAACAAAAAATATAAAAAACAAAGAAGAAATAGAAATTTTAATTAAGAAACAAATATAGAAAATTTCAAATAATGCCACTTTTCAAGTTCCATTTTTCAAAAATACCACTTTTAGTTTGGCATTCCAGACCTAGTATATTAGCTGCAGCACACCGTCCTTCACCTTCAAGTAGTTGACTTACTTCTCTGTGTTCTATCGTAGCTATCTCGCACTTGGAGGGAGCAAGCAAGGACCTGCTCGCGACCTACCTCTGCAAGTGCAGCTAAAGCAGGGGCGCAGGCTCAGTCTGTCTCTTAATATCTTCCTATCTTCAATCATTCCTATCTGCCTAAAAATTTCAATTCTAAATGAAAATAAAGATTTTCTTATATTGCCTAAAAAAAATAATTCATTATATCATTTATTTTTGGGTTAACTATGTTGTATTAGGGTTTAGTTTTGAGGGTTTAAGGGGGATAGGGGTCAAAACGTTTTTTAGGATTTATAATTTTAAGATTTAGGCATTAAAAATCTATAATTAGTGGCATTTTTGCAAATAAACATCCCTAAGTGTCATTCTTGCAAATGTACACTCTAAAAGTAGTATTTTTGCAATTGTCCCACAAATATAAGTGATAAAACAAAAGATTTTTATAAACTGAAAAACAAAAACTTAAAAAGAATATGGAAACCCCAATTTAAAATTTATATGTACAAACATACCAAAGAAAAAAAATCTATAAACATAGTTGTAGAATATTACAAAAAAATATAAATCTTTTACCTATACTTTTCAATGTCAAAAAAAGAAATTATATAAAAGGAAAAAAATAAAATGAGCCAAAAATGTAATAGTATATTTAATTTTAAGATCTAAAAGTGTAAGATTTGACAAGTATAGATCTCTATGAAAAATAAACCGATGACATCAATGACATTTATGAATCATAGATTTATATATAATATTGATTAAAATGTTATAAAATATTTTAATAGTTTTTATAAATTTATTTTTTATAATTTAACTCTATAATATTTTAATTGTTATAAGAATTTATTATATAGTTAATATAAATTCATAATGAGTAAGAATATTTGTTTTTATTATTAAAAATATGATTTGAATTCTATTTATGTATATATATTTTTTGGCGTGCATAATATAAATTGAAACAACCCAATTTTTTTTTTTTTTTTTTTTTAATACGATAAACGAGAATTAGTATTCCCATAAATACTAATTCTCCAAAACAATTCAGCACAACAATGTAACAGTTAAAAAAAGGACAGCGGTTTAACACAAACAACAAACAGCGTCAGAACGAAACAGGAAGTAAATAAACACACAATGATGAGACCCTAGATCATCTCCTCTTCATAGCCGGATTCCACGATCACACTTTATCTTTACCTGCATCACATGGTTATAAGAGATGCGTGAGTATTATCATAAATACCCAGTGGTACGATCATCCTATCTACTTGGCTAGATGCACGGGTAATGGATACCAAACGGTCAAACAAGCAAAAAGTCAACCCCGAAAAGTCAACCCCGAAAAGTCAACCTCGAAAAGTCAACCCCAAAAAGTCAACCTTAAAAGTCAACGCAAGTCAACCACAAACCACGATACCTACGTTGAACTCAACACTAAAAACGCCCCAAACAAGCATTAATCGATCAACAGTCAACACGAAAAGTCAACCCCGAAAACTCAACACAAAAAGTCAACCCCAAAAAGTCAACCCTAAAAGTCAACGTGAGTCAACCACAAACCACGATACATACGTTGATCACAACACTAAAAACGCCCCAAACAAGCATTAATCGATCAACAATTCAACTCAATTCGCAATCAAACGCACCAATTACCCGTAAAAACCATAGTCACGCACTCACCTGTTTTCGGAAGCAAATAACTCGCGACTTATTACACCAAATCACGATCGGAAAACGGCTCTGGAAACTAGACACCGAGAGCTTTCCAACGGTATAAAAAGCGTCTCCTAACTCTAAGCAGTTCGACGGGAAAACAGCTCGCAAGCTCGTTGATCGGAACTCTGAAAACAAAAATTTCAGAAACGACACACTAACTTCAAAAGCACACAGAGAACGGAGGTCACCTCTGAATAAACCGAAATCGGTGTCTGTGGGAAGCTAAGACTCAGAGCTTTCCAATGACATCTAGCTCGCCTCCTGGGTTCATACAGAACGACGGGAATCGTCCTTGGAAGTGGACTGATCGCAGAAGAGATGCTGCAGAAACATTTCTCAGTACAACGATCATAACTCCTAGAATACTCAACCAAAAGACAAGCGGTTTCTTTCTAAATCAAGCTAAGAGAGCGAAGAACTTACCCTAAAAATTACAGTTCAATCCGATCAAAACTCCCAGCCGTTTGTCTCTTTTAAAAAAACCGGCAGAAAACTCTCCTTCCTCCCTCTTTCTCTTCTCCTCTCTCTTCCTCTTCTTCCTCTCTCTTTCTCACGTTCTCTCCCTCAGTCTAACTCTGCTGCTCATATAAAGACCCAACATTTCCCACAAAACAAGGTCCCTAAAACAAGGGTCTCTTTTTGACTTTTAAAAAAAAAAATATTAAAAAAACAACTCGGGTTTTTAACCAAAACAACTCGGGTTTCCAGTCAAAACCCGCCTAACCGAGCGATTAAAAACTTAATCCGCTAGTTCAAATCGAGCTGGTATCGATCGACACCTAAACCAAAAATACAAATTTGGTTCACGGGCGTTACATAAATTAGGACATAAGAATTAAGATATATATTAAACTTTAATGGTTTGAGATTCATATTTAAATATTTTAAAATACTTTTGTAAATAAACGGGTTACTAATTAAAACTTAAATTTTGATATTAATATTTTTTAATGTGTTTATCTGCGTATTAACGGAGGTTCTATTCTAGTTAGATATAATAAAAAAATATTATATATCTATTATATGATTTTCATTCTTGAGAAGAAGGAAGGCCACGATAACCAAAATCAAACCGAGATACTTAAACCGAATCTTATAACTAACCGACAGTTTTTTTTTTTTTTTTTTTTGTAAAACCTATCTCATTTTCTCCGCTCGTCTTCCTCTGTTCCATGTTGCGCCGCTTTGGAAAAAACAGAGGATGACTTTGTGATCTTCTTTCTCATAATCAAAAAGCGAAAGTACAACAAATACTTTTGTTTTTTTTTTAACTGAAATTTTAGAAGCAAGTGTTTTTTTTTTTTGGTGTGTGTAAAAACAATGGAGGAAGATTCTAGGACGACAACGACAAGAGATAGTATTTACAGAGCTGCGAGGAGTATAAAGCGAAGAGACAACAGTCTTTATAACGCTCTTCGATCAATCTATCAAGACTCAATCTTTGTCGGAGAAATCTCTCGGTTATGGCCGAAACTTCCTCTCTTAGCGAATCTTCGTTGTGGTCTTTGGTACTCTCCTAGATTTGACGCCACTTGCTACTTCAAATCCACTGATGGTCATACCAACAATTTGTCTTTCAACACTTCTCGTCTCAATCTCCATCTCCCTCTTCTCGCTGGTACGAATTATATCTCCATAATCAAATTAGGATCTTAAAGAAATTAGCTTTATCTACCATCAAAATCATATCTTTATGCATTCTCTCCATTGTTGTTGTTGTTGTTGTTGTGAAGCATCAAAATCATATCTTTATGTATTCTCCATTGTTGTGGTGTTGTGAAGCATCAAAATCATATCTTTATGCATTTTTTTCTTTCATTTTTGTGTTGTGATTGCCACTTGAAAACGATGATTGTTTTTCGATTGGATAGGAGAAAAAGGAGGTTGTATCATTATTGATTCTACTCGGAAAGGAAAGCGTTTTCCGGATAGCATGTCGAAAACGATACCAATATGGTCATGTGTATTGAACCGTTCAGTATATAATTACTTGAAGAAACTATGTAACATTGATGCAGTGAGTAGCAATGTCAATTGTGTCTGCATTAGTTTGTAGATTATTAGCCTAATATTTAACAATTTACAATCTTCTTGTCTTTGTTTTTGAATAGGGTTGTGATCATGATGGAGATAACATAAGGCAATTGTTAGATAAATGGGATTGTAGTTTACATCTTCCACTTTGGGTTTCAAATACTGAGAAGGCCTCTATCGAAGCTCGATTGGACGAGTGGACAAGACAGTTAGAGGCGAGTGGAGCTGATATAGCTTCTTTAGCTTCATGTTTGAGAAAACCTTTACGCCCTCTTTGGGTTTCGCAGAAAACAGTCTTATGGTTGAATGAAGTACCTGAGCATGGTTCATGGGATTTCGCCCCTCTCATCCTTGTCTCGGCTTCTGCTTCCGGTGAAATTCAACGCAGAACTAATTCAGAGTTTAGTTGGAGTTATATTCCAGGAGCTGGTGATGATGAAGAGAGTTGGGCTAGAGGTTTATCTCCGAATGTTTTCTGGACACATGTTGACGATCTTATTGACTCGGGACCTGAATTGTGTAACCAGAAAGTTGCAGAGATTGTTGAGAATGATAGAGTGTATCGAGCGCAGAGAGGTCAGGAAGCTCCTCAGGTTGTTGTCAAATGCTCAAAATCTAATGGAGTCCATAGCACTAAGAGTGATGAAATCTTATCTCTTGATGCATCAAAACCTAAAGTTGGGATGATGAATGTTGATAAAGAAAGCTTAGTATATTGGGTTGCATCAACTAATCTTGCTGTTGGGGCATCTCAAGTAGGTGAGTTTAATTTCTAAACTTGAAAAACATTGTAGCATAATTAACTTTTCTGCTTTTGGTTGTTCCATTGCTAATGTTGTCTCTTTCTTTTGCATTAACTAAGGCGTAATCGATTCAGCCTCTCATTTAATCTTCTTATCCTTTTGTAGTTGGTAAGGAGACATCTATCGACTGCACAATAAATTGTGATCAAAATCCCATCTCGGTCCCTCTTTCAAATCTTGAAGAGCATTTGCATCTACCGATGACAGTATGCCTTTAAAAACACCAAACTCTTTTGCTTGGTGGACAGTTTTTTTCCTCAAACAAATATTCATTAAAACTGTAATGTTTTTCCAGGGTTCAAAATTTGATAGATTTTCCATACTTAGAAATCTACCTTCCGCGGTTAATTTTGCTAAGCTGAAAATGAGTTCGGGTAAGAAGCTCTTAGTTTGTTGTCAAGATGGTAAGTTTGTATTTGTATTCTTCGCGTGTTGTAACTTTTAACATGATTGTATTGGTCTAATCAGTATTGTAATTGTGATGATAGGGGAAGATATCAGTGTATGCGTATGTTTAGCCATCTTGATTTCATTATTCAATGAAGAAGGTAAATGACATTTTTGTACTTTTTTCGGTTCCACAATACTAGACTAAACCATAATGCTGACGAATTTGAGTCACTTGCAGGTGTCTTTGATGGTGGAAAATCCTTTGAAGAGAAGAGTATAACAAAAATGGAAATGCGACGGATGCTAATTTTTATATGCAAATACGCAGTGAATGCCCGTCCATCTAGAGGGAATCTCAAGCAAGTCTTTGGTTTTCTCTCGTCTCAGCGCGAAAATTCGGACGAGTAGATAGAAAGCCTTCAAGTATATTCCTCATTGTTGTTGTTATTACACACTTTTATGGATTCATTTTGCAGAAAGAAACCGGCAATTTCGCTATCTCTTCTTCTTTCATTGTGTGATGAGAGTTTTGTAATGGTCTAAGCATTTTTTAGGCCTTTTAGACGTCGGCAATTTCGCTATCTCTTCTTCTTTCATTGTGTGATGAGAGTTTTGTAATGGTCTAAGCGATTTTTAGGCGTTTTAGACGTTTATATAATAAACAAATATATCGCGATAAAAGTTTGACACGTAGGCAAAATTCTTAAGCACCATATCACAACATGTGGCTATCATTCATCAGATGATGACATATGTCAGTATATTTTAATATCCTAATTTTATTGAAAAGCCAAAAAAATTAAAAAATTAAAATATTTTAAAACCAAAACCTTTAAAAAAATATTCCTATAACGTTAGTTAGAAAAAAAAAAAATATCTTAAAACCAAAACCTTTAAAAATTATTCCTATAACGTTACTAACAAAAAAAAAAAATCATAATACGTAAAACTTCCAAAAACTCAAACTAAAACAAGAGAAAATGACAACAACCTAGATTAGTTTAATTTCCATTATTTATTTTAAAACCAAAACATTTTAAAAAATATTCCTATAACGTTACTTACAAAAAAAAAACTTATATTATATAAAACTTCCAAAAACTCAAACTAAAACAAGAGAAAAAGGCAATAATCTAGATTAGTTTAATTTTTATTGTTTATTATAAAAAAAAAAGGAAAAACAAAGAAAAAAAGAAACGAAAAAATGGGCCAAAAAAATTACACCAGAAAAATTATAAACCGCAAGTGACTAAAAAAAGAGCAAGTATTATGTTTGTTCAAAAAAATTATTAATTGAAAAAAAAAAAGAAAAAAGAAAAAGTCATTAAAGGAATGTCAAAAAATTTCTTAACATTTAAACAATAAATTTCAATTACACTAAACGAAAAATAGAAAAATAACAAAACGCAATGAGAACGCGACACGTAAGTAAAAATTTTATTCACCAGATCGTGATATGTGTCTAATACTAATTAGATGATAACATGTGTTAACACTTAATATTGGTTAAAAATATGTGAAAACAAAAATGGAAAACAAACAAAATAATTCTCAAGTCTCCAACCAAATAGTAAAATAGTAAACTCTTATTGTTCAAACTAATGATAAAAAAAAAAATTTCTAATACTCCACATTAGCGATATTAAAATAATATAGTTTAAACTAATTTTATTATATAAAGGAGGGTGCGCATGATGAAAACGCGACACGTAAGCAAAATTGTAACTCACCGGATCGTGACATGTGTTTACTATTGATCAGATGACGATATGTGTTAATACTTAACTTAATTAACATATATATAAATAAAATTAGAAAACGAACAAAATAATTGTAAAGTAAATAACCAAATAATAAAAAAGAAAATTTTCTTATTGTTCAAATTAATTATGAAGAAATAAAATTTCTAATAGTCTACACTAACAATATTAAAAGAAATATAATATTTTAAATTGATTATCAAATTAAATTAAGAAAGAAAATAGAGAGACTGTAAACACACAAAAAAAGTAAAGAGAAAAAATCAAGTATTATCAACGAGAGTATGATAATTAAAAAAAAATTATAATTCACCAAATCATAACATATGTTCAATATTGATCACATGATGAAATGTGTTAATACTTAAACTTAGTGAAGAAAAACTAAAATTAAAAATGAAAAACGAACAAAATATTTCTCAAAACAACTAACTAAATAGTAAAAAAGAAAATTTCTAATAATCTGGTAAAAATCATTAAAATAGTTTAAACAAATTATAAAATAAAATTAGGAAAAAAAATTGAGAGACTATAAAAAACAATAAAAAATATAAAAAACAAAGAAGAAATAGAAATTTTAATTAAGAAACAAATAAAACAAATTTCAAAAAATGCCACTTTTCAAAAATGCCACATTTTCAAAAATTTTGCAAAAATACCACTTTTTCAAAAAAATAATTCATTATATCATTTATGTTTGGTTTCAGTATGTTGTATTAGGGTTTAGTTTTGAGGGTTTAAGGGGTATAGGGGTCAAAACGTTTTTTAGGATTTATAATTTTAAGATTTATTTATTAAAAATCTATAAGTAGTGACATTTTTGCAAATAGACATCCCTAAGTGGCATTTTTGCAAATGTACACACTAAAAGTAGTATTTTTGCAATTGTCCCACAAATATAAGTGATAAAACAAAATATTTTTATAAACTAAAAAACAAAAAAAAAGAATATGGAAACCCCAATTTAAAATTTATATGCACAAACATACCAAAGAAAAAAAAATCTATAAACATATTTACTTTGTAAACATAGTTGTAGAATATTACAAAAAACTATAAATCTTTTACCTATACTTTTCAATGTAAAAAAAGGAAATTATATAAAAGAAAAAAATAAAATGAGCCAAAAGTGTAATAGTAAATTTAATTTAACATCCAAAAGTGTAAGATTTGACAAGTATAGATCTCTATGAAAAATAAACCGATGACATCAATGACATTTATCAATCATAGATTTATATCTAATATTGATTACAATGTTATAAAATATTTTAATAGTTTAAAAATTTACTTTTTTATAATTTAACTCTATAATATTTTAATTGTTATAAGAATTTATTATATAGTTAATATAAATTCATAATGAATAAGAATATTTGTTTTTATTATTAAAAATATAATTTGAATTCTATTTATGTTTATATGTTTTTCGGCGTGCATAATATGAATTAGGATATGAGAATTAAAATATCTATTAAACTTTAATGGTTTGAGATTCATGTTTAAATATTTCAAAATACTTTTGTAAATAAACGGGTTACTAATTAAAACTTAAATTTTGATATTAATATTTTTTTAATGTGTTTACCCGCGTATTAACGCGGATCTTATTCTAGTACATTATATAAAGGAGAATGCGCACGATGAGAACGCGACATGTAAGCAAAATTCTTATTCACGAGATCATGACATGTGTAATTGTTAATTTCAATTTTGTGACATGTGTCAATATTAACAAAAAAAATTATCTTAAAAAATGAATATATTCTAAAAATGATTATAGACTAATTAAGAAAAAGAAAAAAATGAATATATTCTAAAAAGGATTATGGACTAATTAAGAAAAAAAATTGTTCTACTAAAATATGTAATATTTTTAAAATTTTATATTACAAAATACATTTTTCCCATTATAAACTATCTAAATAGTTAAAGACAAAAGAAAATTTCATATTCATAAGTGTGGTTTTGCTAATATAATAACGTGTATGAGACAATTTTAGTATGAGGTAAATATAATAAATTGACTATTTAATAAAATATAATAATAAAATAAATATTAAATATTTGTGTGAATCGTAATTTAAAATCAATTACAGTTGTCAAATTATAGGTGTTATAAATTTTAAAATCAAAAATATTTATGCAATACGTTTTTATATCAGCATGATACGTAAGCATTATGGACTAATGTGAAGAATGAGTAAACTAATCAAATAATAAAAAATATGACATATGTCTTATATTGATCAGATGAAGAATATGTTAAAACTTAAAATTAATTAAAAAAAATTAAAAATGGAAAGTAATTGTCAAATTACTAATCAAACAATAAAAAGTAAAATTATAATATTATCAATAATAATTAAGAAACAAATTTTAAGATGGCATATAGACATGCCATAAGCCATAATATAAACAAATAATAAATATAGAATAAAATCTCACTTAAAATAAATAAATAAATTAATAATGTATAAAGTTTGGCGAGTATAAATCTTTATGGGAATTAAAACGATGGCATTAATAAGATACAATTATTAATCATGTACTTATGTGATGGTTCATAACATTATTTATAGTTTTTATGAGATTACTGACATAAAATTTACTCTTTTTTTATTTAACAATATAATATTTTAGTTGTTTTTATTTTCTATCACATAATCATAAATATTCATAATGAGTTTAAATATATATTTTCTCTACTATTAAAAATTTGATTTAAATTATGATAATATATACTTTTGGATTTTCATGATATGTATTTGAATATGAGAATTATATTATAAATTGACTTATACTGGTTTTAGGATCTACGTTAAATAATATTTTAAAATTTAACGGGTTACTAATTAAAATATATATTTATATATATTTTTATATTATTTATCGGCGTATTAATGCGGGTCCTATTCTAGTTTATAGTATAAATTTTAATTCACAATTGATGGTTAAGATGAGTTTATCATCTAAGACATTTTAAATTAAATCAAATCAAATCAATATATCAATATATCCGAATTGTTTTTTTATTGAATAAACTTTTGTTAAAAATCAAAATAAACGTATATTGGGCCCATTAACAAAAGTGTTCGAAAGCCCATTAGAGACTTACTCACGTGTATAAACACGTGATCATCTTCTTCAATGAACATAGTTCGTGCTCATAGGACTCAAGTATTGTTTGTGAGAAATTGATCAGATTGAGAGAAGAGAGCATATGGATTTGATGGAGAAGAACGTCGAGCTAGTCGAGGTTCAGAAACTTGAAGGCCACACCGATCGGGTTTGGAGCGTAGCTTGGAACCCAGTCTCCTCTCACGCCGATGGTACTTTACCGGTTCTTGCTTCGTGCAGTGGCGATAGCACCGTACGAATCTGGGAACAGAGCTTGCTCTCTCGCTCCTGGTCCTGCAAGGTCTCTCCATCTCTCTTTGTTCCTTTTCTACATCTATTGCTTTTTCTAGGTTAAACAATTTGTGGGTTTTGTTCCGATTCCCTTAGGGCTTACGAGTGGTGGTGAATTGGATTTGGTGTTAGTTCTTGTGCTTTAACCCCAAGAAACTCTGTTGATTTATATGAGATATTGTCATTGCTTAGGCAGTTTTGGAAGAAACACACACTAGAACTGTGAGGTCGTGTGCCTGGTCACCTTCAGGAGATTTATTAGCCACTGCAAGTTTTGACGGTAGCACTGGTATTTGGAAGAATTTCGGGTCTGAGTTCGAGTGTGTTTCGACCTTGGAGGTACTTTCTAGCCCAATCCTTGACTTCTAAATGTTAGATTCTAGTCTCATAGATTTTTCAGTCTTCACTTCGTAAGTCAATATGCATCAAGCTCAAAGCTTTTGGTCTGTTTTCATTGTACAGTCTCTCGTGCTTTGTATTACGCTCTTTTGGCTTGTAGAATCTTATGGACAAATTGTGCAGGGACATGAAAACGAAGTCAAAAGTGTATCATGGAATGCATCTGGTACAATGCTTGCAACCTGTAGTAGAGACAAGTCTGTCTGGATTTGGGACGTGCTTCCAGAGAATGAATTTGACTGTGCTTCTGTGTTAAGTGGGCATACACAAGATGTAAAGATGGTTCAGTGGCATCCCACCATGGATGTTTTATTTTCTTGCGGTTATGATAACACCATCAAGGTAATGAGAATACTATGATTGTGTCTAGTAATGCGGAACCTGAAACTCGTTACAGATCAAAAACTTTAGTTTAATGACGTTCATTGCATGCTACTTACAGGTTTGGTGGTCTGAAGATGATGATGGTGATTATCAATGTGTACAAACCTTAGGTGAATCTAACAAGTATATCCTCTACTTGCCTGTTCTTCTTTAAACACGCACCTTCCAATTTTTCTTTCTTCATAGGCTTACTTTTCTTAGTAGTAGATTTTTATGTGCCTTTATTCTTCACTCAGCGGTCACTCCTCTACTGTTTGGGGCATTTCGTTTAACGCTGCAGGGGACAAGATGGTCACTTGTAGGTTGGTGAATCTTCTCCCCTTTTTACCCATAGGTGTTCCAAAGCGAATCAATCTGTCTCTATTTTATTGTTCTGACAATATCAGGCTTGCCTGAATTTGAACTTGTAGTGATGATCTAACCTTGAAGATATGGGGGGCAGATATTGTCGGGATGCTGTCTGGTGAAGGATATGCACCTTGGTGAGAATATAATGGCATACACGTAATCAAGTTTGTTCTTTTTCTTGGAGTTCAGAGCTTGACATAATATGCAGCCTGTAAAAACTGTAGCTTCTCCAGGAACTCTCCATTCAACATCTACTAATGGAATGCCTACTTTTGCAGGACTCATCTTTGTACACTCTCTGGTTATCATAACCGTACCATATACTCAGCTCACTGGTCAAGGTATTATTGACACCTCACATGATTTCTTTAAAACAAGGTGTAACTCTCCTAAATTCCTAGTAATCAACTCCGCCAGCCTAAAAGGAAAATTCTTTGTTTCGAATACCTTGACAGGGATGACATTATTGCCAGTGGAGCAGGCGATGATGGTATACGGTTGTTTGTGGACAGCAAACATGACTCTGTAAGATATTTTCATGTTATGTTACACTTCAAAACAGAAATCCCTTTTTTATCTCAATGTGGAAAGTTCTTGACTTGAATTTGGCTTCCATATATATAATATATGTCCAACTTACATAGCACAGCACACGAAACCAAATGCAGGTTGCAGGCTTTCGACTGTGGCCAATGATTTTCCACTGTACATTTCTTCTTCTTCTTTGAACTTAAGTGTGTTTGTCTTTGTGCCAGGTTGATGAACCTTCGTATAGTCTTTTGCTGAAGAAGGAAAAAGCACATGAAATGGATGTAAACTCTGTCCAATGGTCACCTGGTGTAAGTTCCATCACTCTTGTGAAGTAATTTACACATATCCATACTTCTTCATACTTAATTTATCGAGGCAAAGTAGGTCTATATATTGGTATCGTATTAACATGGCTTAGAAGTTAGAACAGAATACCTGAGAAGCTTTCTTATAGGATCAGACAGATGATGATATTGATTGCTTGACTTACTTTGGTTCTAGTACATTACAAACACATCTTCGAGTCGGTTGATGGCTTAAGTCTTACCAGAAATTTATGTCGCATAGAATCTTCTGTAATTTAGAGCTTGCGGTTGTAACCTGTAACAGGAGGAGAACCGGTTTCTTGCATCGGCCAGTGATGATGGGATGGTCAAGATTTGGCGGCTTGCAGCTAAACCGTGACTGTTTTGGGTTTGGTTAGGTTCTAAAGTTGTTTTGATGTTTAAGTTTTCATGAGTTCTCTCTCTCGAACAACATAATATTATATCAAGGATGAGAACTCAATATATTATTTGTCATATGATATAAGCTCCTTTATCTTTCATAAGATTTTTCTGCTTTACTTTTACTACTATCACTCTTAATACTATCTGTAACTTATCACCTACCAAAAGGAAGAGGTCATCAAAATGTAATAAAAATTTGGTGAACAACCGAAAAATTGGATACGACACTTGCTAGTGATTTGAAGGTCTTTTATATATCGGAATAAACAAATGTAAACCGTAAGATGGAGCGAAATAAGCATTAATCTATTATATTATTAGAGAAACTAATTTATAAAGCCTATGGACCTAAGTAGAAGCTCACAAGTTGTTGACAATACTGTTTCTGCTTCTTGTGGAACCTCGGAAGCTCGTTGTGAATGTTCAGAGAGACGACGTCTTTATCTGAGTAGAAAGAGGAAAGGCTATTACATGGAGGAAAGCCTATGTAATGAATGTCGTTATCTGAGTAGAGAGAGGGATGAGAGGGATAAAAGCCATATAAGGAGAAGAGAGAGACGTACTAGGCATGAGGAGGAGAAGCCGGAGCAAAAGTTTGTCACCGAGAAGAGAACATAGCATAATAATGGAATTTTTACATCTTGACTTGCCGGAGATATTTACCCCGAAAAGTCCAGTGTCTGCAATAATTATTTTTTCAATAAAATTACATTAAGCCAAAACAAATTCCCTTAATAATGCCAGAGCCGATATTGTTGGGATCGATGCAAAAACACTACTAAAATTTCATTTAAATATATATATTTTTTATTAAAAATCTGGTTTTTAACAACAATACATTCATGTTTTATTATGTGAAATAAAATTATGAAAAAACCTACTTAACACTTTTATCTTTAAATTATAAAATTTCATAAAATATTTGATCCCACAAAAAAAAACATGTATGTTATTCCACTAAATCTTCATTTTTTCATCAAATAACATATCTTATATAAATATTTTAAGGTTCTACAAAACCAAAACTATGAGAGGTTGCCATGTGGCAACTATACTTTTGACATATATTCCACTTTTTAAAAATCAAAATAAATTCAAGTTTATTTATTTTTAATGGTTTTAGTGGTAGTAATTAATTAAATATTTAATGACCATGTATATATAAAATTAATGTCAATTTATATTTTTTAGCATAATCTACAAATTTTATTTTACATTTGTATTAACTCACAATATACAAGTCACTTAAGTTAATATTAATTTTTATTCAATTTTATTAATCAACCGTCTTTTTCTTTTATACAGTTTATAGAAGATTATTGATTCATATATAAAATAGAATCGATGATTAAGAAAATTATTTTACACTCATCATGGGCTACTGTATCCCAACATACTTTTTGTCGATTAAATACACATACAGTAAAACCTCTATAAATTAATAATGTTGGGACTTTGAAAATTTATTAATTTAGAGAGATATTAATTAATCGATAAATTAATAAATATTAATTTATAGAGATATATATGTTTTAGGTACGAATTTTTTTTAACAAAATTCAAATGATATTCTGTTCAAGAATTTAATTAAATTCATTTGTAAAAATCATATGTATTAACTTGAGATTATTAATTATATTTTTATTATTGTAGTAGAATAAATATTAACATCATAATATACTATCCATTTAAAATTAATACACATTATTAGTACCAAAATTTAGAAAAATAAATGGTTATCGTTCTTAATGTGATGATAAAGTCAGTAATGATATATATTATGATACATTTGGAAAGAATTATGTGTACAAAATCAATTATCGTGTCTATAACTTATCATGAGTTTTGGATACCGAAAAACAATCATAAAAATTTGTTTGATATAGTAAGTAGAATAAAAAAGTACTGAAGCCAAAAAAAATTATATATATATATATCCATAATTATACATGATTATTAATTTATGATATTATTGGGACCATATTTTTACATGGGAGTTTCAAAAAAATTATTATCTTATCATCTTATCAAATTTCGTAAATTTTTACATTGGCCCGACTCGGGACCGTGATAATTTATTAATTTAGGGTGATTATTAATTTATCGAGTATTAATTTATAGATGTTTTACTGTATTTTGTAGCTAACTGAAGTACATCATAAAATAAATCTAATATTTATATATAAAATTACAAGAGACAAATATATAGAATTAAAAAGGTTAAAAATTAGTTATACTATACAAAAAGAATGAATAATAAATCAGTTTTTTTATTATAAAAAGTATTTGGTTATTTAAAAAACATCTAACAAAGTTTTAAACAAACATATTTCTTTTCAAATAGTAACCATCCAAATCAAAATGGTTGTTTTCATATTCATACAATTCAGATAAGAAAAACAACTAATTATATTTCAAATCAATTATTATTTTGTATTTACAAAGAATTGGTTGATTTTATCAAACATAAATAATAATTTATTAGGTAATCAAATTGTTTGTTTCTAAATCTAATAAATTTTTAAAACCAATAATAAACTACACATATAACTTCCGACTTTTATTGGAGATTTTTTTTCAGATTTACTGTATCAGACTTGAACCTAAAGTGCCTGAAACTTATTAGCACATTCACAATTACGGAAACCCAAAAGTTGAAACAGACTTATATTTCTTCTTTACTTGTTCAACAAGTCGAGACACAAAACCAACTGAAAAGATATTTAAATAGAGAGGGAATCTGGAAGTTTAGACCAATCTTCATGTTGTCTTGTGGTTGGCCAATCTTGTTGTCTTGTGGTTGGTATTGGCAATGGCAATGGAACATCAAGTCGTTGTGTAATGAAAGGATGGTTCAAGAGCTCAGTCACGGTCGGCCTAAGAAGATAGTCCATGTGGTCATTCGTGGCGCGTGAAGGATGCAGTCCATGGCACCGGTTCAAAAAGTCTTCAGCCACAGGAGATATTGCTTCGAACAACCTCCTGAGGCCATGGTACAGTACAAGTTTGTTGGGGCGAACAGATTGATCAGACCAGCTCGTGATATATGGTCTCTAGGGCGTTTGGTTCTTAAGATGTTTGGTGGTATTCCTGTGGAAATGAAAGATTCAAACACGTGGAGGCTATACAAAGATATCTCTCCAACGGCCACAGACTTCGTGAGGCGGTGCTTGGCGTGGCGGCCGACAGATGAGCCACTGTGGGAGAGCACTCGGACCATTCTTTTTGTTGCTGAGAAACTTCCATTGTATCTTTGTTTTTAAGGTTTCCTTCTTTCATAAGGAAGAGAATCATGGAACAATTGTATCAAAGACCTGAAGAATTGATACCAAAACCTCAAGGGCTGATCTGGTGAGATGGTAAATAAAACTGATACACAGAGATTTGTATCAGTTTTGTACTCCACCTTAAACTTAAGTAGATTGCAAAACAAGTACTAAACAGCTTTTGAGATTCACAGAGATTTAAATATAATCTGAACCACCAAACATAATAAGTAAATCAAAACTCTTGAATGATAAAACTACATATGCAGGCTTCAGACACGCAGTGCAGCTGCAGCTCCAGATCCTGCAGGACGAGGAGCCTGTCCAGGTTGTCCAGGCTTGGGAGCATCCTCCTGGTAGTCATATTAAAAATTCATTCAGCAAAATCTTACAGAAATTTTCCAAACAACAACACAAGATAGAACAGAATAGTCTCATCGAAAGCAGTTCTGTTAAGAATTCAATGAAAAAAAGCATGCCTCATCCACCTCGATAGTCTACTTCTTGAGGCCATAAAGACTACTTAAAAACAACTATTATAGTTCAAAAGGTAATAATAACATGAATGAATCTTAAGATAATCAAACCCACATCTCCCAAATTTGGTTATTGCGAGATTCAACTATACTTTGTACAAGTCCAACAGAACGTTTTTACTTCAAACTCTCATCATTTTCCAAAGAGAAAACAAGTTTGGATCAATTGATCCAAATGAAGCAAACAAGAGTAAATAAAAAACACAACTTGTAGAAGGAAACTAGTATCCTATAGTTACGGAACTTAAAACCAAGGATCATTTTGAGTTAAGTGAGGCATTATTACCTTGCGTCGAGCAAAACGTGGAGGCGGAGTACGAACCCTGCGGTTGGTGCGGGATCGGACTCTAACAACGTGAGAATGGATAGCACACGAGACACAGTATTGCATCTTCGCATATAGCTTTGGTAATGTGTAACCTACGATTCCATATACAAGACCAACTCAATGCAATTGCACATCATAACAATACTAGAAAAATCCAAACTTTGAAAGTACATGTATAACAAAACAGAGCAAGAATCAAAAGTACCATCGTAGACACTGGCTTCTTGAACATCTCTAATCGCAGCCTGCTCCACAATATTCCTCACGATAAACCTCTTAATGGCCTTATCCTAATCAACAACAAAATGGGCCAAAATCGAATCAAACTCTATAGAATGTTATCATCGAACTAAACCCAATTGAGAGGAAAAGGAGAAACCTTGGGGCAGCATTTGCCACAGTTGGAGCATCTGATCGGATTGACATGGCCACGGTTGTGCTTGTTCCTCCCACCGTTCCTACGCTTGAAAGTCTGCAACACAACAAACACCATTAATCATTCAATCGTCTTTTTAAATCTCTAAAAAGCAAACGAAGAGAGATCGAAGAAGACGAATACCATCTTGCGTTTTCCTTCTCCTCTCTTGTCGTGAACGGAAAAAGGCACAAGGAGCTACTACTGTCTGCTAGGGTTTACTCTCTCGCGTCGATTTCTTCGACTCGATAGAGGTGGAGGAAGGTAATCTATTGTTGTCACTTGTAGGGCTTCAATGGGCTTGGGCTTGGGCTTTACTTTACTCTTTTCTTTTTTTCACTTAATTAAAGTCAGAGTTGTCTTTTTTTTTTTTTTTTTTTTTGTTGAGAAAATGTGCCAGTCTTTCGCGTGTGCAAGTTTTGAAAAGTGAAAAAAGAATCATAGAGATTGATCTCAACGTAAATACTTATCAAACAAATATCTATATGTACGTAACGGTCCAAGCTTGAGATGAATTTTATGTTCTAAATCTGAAAATAATCTTCCATAAAAATTGAAGATATTACAATGTTGGAAATAAACTCCCACACGAAATTACGAAATCTCATAAGTAGAATCCAACTTAATACTTTTTTACTTGCACAGCAAGTCAAGACACTGACAATTGAAACTTAAAATACGACTCTTAACAACCCTAAACAGCCTGTGATAGGATCTCAGCATATCAAATCCTTCAGGTCTTGGAATCATCATCAATGCATCATCACCGGTCCTCGTCGTCTTCTATAATATTCTTCCATCGCATTGTTCCTTACGACACAAGGAAACCTTTGGAAACAAGGATACGGAGGCCCCTGTGTCCTTGGCGTAACATTGATCACTCTTTGCGTAACAAAAGGGTGCCTCAATAGCTCCGTCGCGGTGGCTCTACGTGACGGCTGCAGATCCAAGCACCGCGTCAAGAAGTCGGTGGCCATCGGAGAAACAAGTTTAGGAAGCCTCCACGTGTAGTAATTTCCCATCTTCAATGGACAAGCTCCAAACATCTCAAGAACCACACAACCTAGAGAATATATATCAACTGCTGGTCCGATAACTCTGTTCGGTCCAAAAGACTCCGGAGGCATGTACTCATGCGTACCACCAAACAAAGACCTAGAATCCGTACATGGCTCCTTGGATAAACCAAAATCAGCAAGCTTGAGATCCCACCGTTCTCCAATAGTCTTGGAAGGAAAGACGAGAACGTTTGCTGGCTTGAGATCGCAGTGAACGTAACCTTGTGAGTGAAGAGCCTCGAGTCCTTGTAGGATCATAAGAGCGACGTGTCCGACCATATTTTCAGGCATTGGTCTTCCACGGAACTGAGAGATCATGTTGTGGAGAGTACCTTTGGATGCAAACTCCATGAAGATGGAGCCTCTTCCGGGGTTGAGCCCTATGTGAAGATCAGTGCTTGAGGCTTGGACGATGCGAGGATGATTACGGAAACGTTGCATGATCCTAAGCTCTTTCTCGAGATTCATCAAGTGATCGAGCGAAGATGATTTCTTTGCGTGTAATCGGAAGTTGGAATCTCTCATGAGAGAGACGGAACCGAAGCCCCCTTGCCCAAGAATAGAGACAAACTCCAATGAATTAGACTCGTTTATACTCAACATCGACGGTTCTCTCATCATCTCCTTCGCCATATACTACCCTCTTTAGGGTTTTGCTTCGATCTCTATTTCTTTTTGTTGACAAATAAAACAAATACCTGATAGACTGGTCGGTGGAGTCTGATTCGTGTAAAACCAATTAGTATTAGGACAATTGATTTTTTCCTTTTTCCTACATATCTTTAATTTCCTTTTTGTTTTCCCTTGTCATCTAATTGCTTTACTAATCTAAAAAACCTTTTTATACTCGAAAGTTGTAGAAAAATATATGTATACTTATTGTTTTGTTTTTTTCCTCTTTAAACTTTGAAGCACTTGTTTAGCTAGTATACTAATTATGTATAGAGCAAAGGACATATCTATCCAAGAAATTAATTATTACAAAAGATAACCATTACAAGTTACAGACAATCACAAAGTTATCAACAAAAATAGCAAAATGCTCTGTTTGTGTGGAGGTTTAAGGATTAGTTATGGTGTACTTAGGCTTCAGATGAAATGTCAGGTTTTTTGTAGCAGCTCCTTTGCCTTGTTTACCCACACGCTATATTTAGCATCCGCGAACAAAACAAAATGCACCTTAACAAGAATGACAACAAGAGAATCATAAAAAGTGTCACTTACTTCCCAAATTGAATCAATGGAAGTATAACAATCTAGACAAAAGAAGAAACTATCACTTACCTCTTTAAAGTCATTGGCGAACTCTTTGATCGTTGATATACCAATCGCAGCAGCTTCATCAATAGGAAATCTAACCGAGAAAACAATACATTGGGATACATAAGGTTTTATGACACTGAATTTTCCTTTTTCTACTTTTTCACTTTGCACATCATATGTTCCAAAAGTCGTCAATCGCTAATGTCAAGAGCAAAGCTGAACAAGGAAACAATATAACGATTGGGACTGACTTTACCCGTAACTCCCACAAGATATGGCAGGAAATGCAATGTACTTGATGTTGTTTGCCTTTGCCACTCTCAAACTATTTCTATAAAAAGCAGAGAGATGAACACTTTGTTCAAAGTAAACATGTCTTAAGTAGAGTAAACAAGAGAAACTGCGTTTACGCTTACTTGTACGAATTTGCGAGGGATTCTTTCGGGTTGACATCTGAGTCATAGATTGGTCCAACGGTGTGAATCACACGAGATGCAGGCAAGTTAAAACCCCTGTTTCCAGTGTCTCAATCCAACTGTTCATCCCAAGGGAAATCTTTTTGCTGAAAATCACTTGTCTTTGTCCCTTTACGTTGCAAATATTAAATCATTAATAACTGGATGGAAAAGGAATGCTGATTTTTACTTCGTTGTGTTGAATCAATCCGAAAAACATTAGGTAATGAAGTTATATATCTTTATATGTTTCGTTTGTGTTTTGAACATATTCCATAAGTGTAGAAGAGGAAGCAGGTATACATAGGCATGTGACTGATAGAAGAATAATTTTAATTTTTTTTGTTTTGTTTCACAGTTGCAGAAGCAGCAAACAACTTGTTTTGCGCTAAGACTCCGGGCAGGGTTTTTGCGACCTTGCCTCTAACAGAAACTTGAAATCAAATAGCTCTCAAGAAGAAGATAGTCTGAATGATTCATCTTATTCGATAAGGGAAAATGGCTTCTTATAGCCTTACAACATTGACTCTCAATTACTGAGAAAGATACGTAACGGAAGCAAATAATGAAAATAAAGAAACAGCTTAATTAGCTCCTGAAATAGTGCTAACAATTATTAGATGATTTGACTAAAAACTTTCAACAAATTCCTCCCCTTAAACTGAAGCTCACCTGCATCAATTTAACCTTCGAACTCCAAGGAGCTGCCTCAGCTTCTCGTAGTGATCAAGTTTGATTGGCTTCGTCATGATATCGACTATTTGATCATTAGTTCCGCAGAAAGACAACTTCAGGGCTCCTTCACTCACCAAGTTACGCAAGTAATGATACCTGACATCGATATGTTTTGTTCTACGATGCATAACTGGATTCTTTGACATCTTTATCGTCGAACTGTTATCACAGAGGATGTCACTGCAGGCTTCATTCAAAAACTCCAATTCCTGCAACATGCCCGTTAGCCAAACACTGTGACAGGCTGCAGAGGTAGCTGCAACGTACTTCGCTTCTGTAGATGAAAGAGTAACAATGTCTTGCTTCCTCGAACTCCAACATACAGCGGCTCCATTCAATAAGAACACGTACCCGGAGGTGCTCTTTCTATCATCCACATCACGAGCGTAGTCACTATCTGTGTAACCCACCAGCTTCATGATTGCTGATCTCTCATAAAACACTCCAAAATCCAATGTACCTTTTAAGTACCTGAGTACTCGTTTTGTAATCAACATGTGCTCTTCCTTAGGATCTGCCATAAAACGAGCTATCAGACACACTACAGACATCAGATCAGGCCTTGTCACTGTGAGATACATTAAGCATCCAACAAGCTGCTTATAGAGTGTTGCGTCGACTCCGCCAACTCCTTTCTTCGTAATGATTGCACCAGGAACAATTGGATTTCTAACCGAGTTACAGCTCCACATGTTGAATCGTTCTAAAACTTCTCTTGCGTATTTCTTCTGACAGATATGTATCCCCTTGATACTCTGATGAACTTCTACTCCGAGGAAGAACTTCATCTTACCCATGTCAGTCATTTCGAATTCTCTCTGCATTGATGACTTGAACTCTGCACATAGGAGTTCATCATTGCCAGTGAAAATCAAATCATCGACATAGAGACTTACCACCAACCAAGTATCCTTTGTTTTCTTGAAAAACAAAGTGTGATCATAGCTACTCTTCTGGAATCCTTCTTTCACAAAGTAAGCCTCAATACGGCTAAACCAGGCTCGTGGTGCCTGTTTTAGGCCATACAGAGCTTTTCTCAACCGATACACTTTTTCTTCCTCCCCTGCTCTGATAAATCCTTCCGGCTGATCAACATAGACCTCCTCCTTCAGCTCTCCATACAAAAAGGCACTTTTAACATCGAGTTGATAGACACACCAACCTCGTTGAGCTGCAATTGCTAGGAGACTCCTTATTGTATCCCAGCGAGTGACTGGTGCGAACACCTCTGTGTAATCAATTCCAGCAGTTTGAGCATATCCCTTGACCACCAATCGAGCTTTACACTTCTCCACTTGCCCTTTTTCATTTAACTTTGTTTTATAAACCCACTTCACACCGATTGACTTCGCATACGAAGGTAGAGAAACGAGCTCCCATGTGTGATTCTTCTCAATGGATTGAATTTCTGATTTCATTGCATCGATCCACTTCTCTTCCTTTTCAGCCTCATAAAAGTTCACTGGATCATCAGTGAAAATAGATAACGCAAAAACAACAGCAAAATTCATCCCACTCTCTTCTTCTTCACTTAATTCCTCACCTGTTACATAATCTTGCATCCAACCAGGTTGTCTTCTCGGCCTTCTAGAGTGTTTTCTAGATTCGATTTCTCTATTTTCAACTCTTTGGGGGCTGATTGTTTCCTCAGTTTCTGCGTTTTCAGTTTCTGCAGGAACTGGTTCTGTTGCAGTTTCTGGCTCAACTTCATCATCGGTTTCATCTTCTTCAGTCACTTCATCATCTCCCCAAATGAGTTCCTTCTGCTCTGGTTTGCTCAATTTCCAATCTCATTTAGCATCTTCTTCGAAAATAACATCTCTGCTAATGATGTATTTCTTTGCAATTGGATCGTACAGCCTATAAGCCTTGGATTCCTCGCTGACTCCAAGTAAGATACATTTGTGACTTCGATCATCAAGCTTGATTCTCTTCTGAACCGGAATGTGAACATGACCAATCGAACCAAACACCCTGAAATAACTGACCTTAGGCTTCATTCCCGTCCACCTCTCTTCAGGAACTTTATCCTTTATGGCTTTTGTCACACTTCGATTCAGAATATAGGCTGTCCATCTTGCTGCATCGGGCCAGAATGATCTTGGCAGTTCTTTCTCGGACAGTAAACAGCGAACCATGTTCATTATAGTTCGGTTTCTCCTCTCTGCTACTCCATTTTGTTGAGGAGTATATGCTGCTGTCAACTGTCTTTTTATGCCATGATCTCTGCAGAATTGATTGAAATTCTCGGATGTGAATTCACCACCTCTGTCCGTGCGCAGTCGTCGTATCATGGTTTTGGCTTCCTTTTCCACCAAGTTTTTGAACACTTTAAAGGTTTCAAAAGCCTCTGATTTCTCTGTAAGAAAATAGATCCATGTTTTTCTTGAGAAATCATCAACAAGAACCATTAGATACCTCTTTCCACTTTGCGAAGTAGGAGTAATTGGTCCACATAGATCGGTGTGAATCAATTCTAGCTTCTCAGTTGCTCTCCACTTGCTCTTCTTTGGGAATTTTTCTCGCTGCTGCTTCCCAATGTTGCAAACAGTACACACTTTCTCTTCGATTTTCATGTTTGGTAAACCTTTTACCAATTCTTTTTTCTGCATAATTTGGATGGACGTATTGTTGAGATGTCCTAACCTTCTGTGCCACAGAGATCCCAAATCTTCTTCCTCCACCTTGAGACACTTCTCAGAGACTGGTTTCTCCTTGGCGTAAATCAGGAACATGCGATTCAATGTCATCTTAGTCTCCATGATCAGACCTCTTAGAGAGTGAAAAATTCTGCAGGTTCCATTCTCGATCACAAACTTCAGCTTCTTTTCTTGTAGCTGTCCAATGCTCAACAAATTGTTGGAGAGATTGGGAATGTAATAAACATCAGTTATTACTTGAATAATGCATTCTGCTTCAAATATGATATTCCTTTTCCCTTCAACAGCCAATCTCGAATTGTTTCCCAAGTGAACTGAATGTTTAAAATCTCCATCGAGTTCTGTGAACCACGATTTTTCACCAGTCATGTGGTTGGAACAGCCGGAATCGAGAAACCACACTCCTTTTCCCTCTGCTTTACTCATGTCAGGGTGAGCCATCAACAGTAACTCTTCTTCTTCGTCAAACTCAACGTAGTTTGCTTTTTATGTGCACTCAAAAGAATAGTGCCCCTTCTTCTCACAATTGAAGCAAGTTATGGTGGATCGATCCACCGAGGATCTGCCTCTTCCACGTCCTCTGTAACTGCTTCTTCCTCTTCCTCTCCAGTTTCCTCTTCCACGAGCACCCTTCGGCTCGTTCTCCACTTGCAAGACTTGCTCTTCGGTTTTCTTCTCGGTCACTTTGCTCTCATGTATCTGCAGTGACGCGTGCAACTCATCCACAGTGAGTGTGTCAATGTCTTTGGACTCTTCGATTGTGCAGACCACGAAATTAAAGTTTTCAGTGAGACTCCGAAGAATTTTCTCCACAATCTTGACATCATCAATGACTTCTCCACAATTTTTCCTGTCATTGGTTGTTTCCATGACTCTCCCAAAATAGCTGGCCACCGTTTCTCCAGCTTTCATCTCCAACGTTTCAAAGACCTTTCTGAGTCTCTGATGTTGTGCTCGCTTCACTCGAGCTCCTCCTTGATTTTTCACTTTCATCGAATCCCACAACTGCTTAGCCGTCTCCTTCTGAGTGATGGTTTTCAGGATGGTTTTGTCAATTGAGTGGAACAAATAGTTTTTGGCTTTGAGGTCTTTGAGCTTCGCCTCTTCAAGAGATTTTTGTTGAGCCTGATCAGGCGCAGCAAGATTTCTCAAATCATCATATCCCGGATCAATGACACTCCAGTACTCCTTCGATCGGAGCAGATTCTCCATGACCAAACTCCAATGGTCATAATCTCCATCAAACAGCGGAATTGGCGTGGTGTGATTCCTTTCTGACATTCTCACAAAAAAAAGTTTCTCTCTGTAAACACTCACAATATTGGCTCTGATACCAGATAACAGAAACTTGAAATCAAATAGCTCTCAAGAAGAAGATAGTCTGAATGATTCAGCTTATTCGATAAGGGAAAATGGCTTCTTATAGCCTTACAACATTGACTCTCAATTACTGAGAAAGATACGTAACGGAAGCAAATAATGAAAATAAAGAAACAGCTTAATTAGCTCCTGAAATAGTGCTAACAATTATTAGATGATTTGACTAAAAACTTCCAACAGCCTTATTACAGGAAAAAGGAGTTTTGGTGAATGACAAACTCATAATTGAAGTCTACATTAATGTTGTTGATGAAGAAGGCGAAGAATATGTATCAAAGAAGAAGAGAGGTTTTGGCTTCTCAAGTAAGTTAAAGAGGAGCTGTTTTATTTTCTGTTTCTTCTTTGAATAGATTCAAATTCCTTTTCTGAGACATAAACGTATAATTTTCCTTTTGCAGTTTACTTCACTGTCGAAGCTTTTCGATGAGCAAAAGATTTCAAACTAAAGAACCAAGTGGTGAAGACAGAATACATGAATGTTCTCCTTAATCTCATTGAGACAGTTGAAAAGCCTTCAAAGAATCAATCACACACTGAGCTAGGCAAAGCTCGCAGCGAGTTGAGTGAGCTCATGGAAGTAGGTTTCAAGCTGGACTGGTTGAAGTCAAAGCTTGAGAAGGGTTCTTTGGAGAGTTTGAGGTCAAAGCTTGAGGAGATTTCTTTGGGGAAGAAGAAAGCAGAAGATGCTGATAGGTCTCGAGGAACGCCTTAAGAATCTTGAGCTGATGGGATTCGAAAGCTTGAAACCAAAGCTAGAAGATGTTTCCTTGGAGATGAAGAAAGCATATGATGCTGATCGGTCTCGAGTCCAGCAACTCGGGGAACGCTTCAAGAATATTGACCTGATGGAATCAGGTTTGAAGATGGACAGTTTGAAGTCAAAGCTTAAGAGGGTTTCCTTGGAGATGAAGAAAGCAAAACCTGATGGGTCTCTAGTCCAAAAACTTGAGGAACCTTAATCGATAATAATCGTTATCAAATGTTGTCGAATTAAACCCAATTGAGAGGCAAAGGAGAAACTTTGGGGCAGCATTTGCAACAGTTGGAGCATCTGATCGGATTGACATGGCCACGGTTGTGCTTGTTCCTCCCACCGTTCCTACGCTTGAAAGTCTGCAACACAACAAACACCATTAATCATTCAATCGTCTTTTTAAATCTCTAAAAAGCAAACGAAGAGAGATCGAAGAAGACGAATACCATCTTGCGTTTTCCTTCTCCTCTCTTGTCGTGAACGGAAAAAGGCACAATGAGCTTCTACTACTGTCTCTCTGCTAGTGCTAGGGTTTACTCTCTGACTTCACAATAGAGGTGGAAGGAGGTGATTTATCGTTACCTGTTGGGCTTCAATGGGCTTGGGCTTTTTTTTCTTCTTTTCATTTCAATTAAACCTTTCGATTCATATCTGAGAGCATTTCGGATATTAGAATGGGAAAACAAACTAGAAAATGTTAAGAACGAATAATTCAGAATTGAAAGAAATATCTTATAACATGACGTACGTTTCAAAAATCTTTCTAATTTTTATAAGGATTCAATTTGGGATGGATATTCCCGACAATTTCGAAAAATTTAGATTACTTTCAATTTTTTAATTTCGGATAATTCGGACAACTCATTCCATATCGTTTTAGTTTTGACGGTTTTGAGTTTGTTCACAAACAGATAATTACTCTGAAGTGAGAATGTCACAGACATTTTTGAAAGTGGAGATGCATGTCTAGTTCTTCTTCCTTTAATTTTTTTTAATTTTCATCATCCCAAGTCCCAACAAAAAATGTATTAGCTTTTACCTTATGTAAAAACACAGTAGCCTCAATTCTCTGTAAAAACGAACCATGTATTTAAGGATCTAGAAGATCCATAAGATCAATAATAGTATTGTGAATATTATTAGAGATTTGTATATATATCTTATTGTGATTACATTAGTTAAGAAACTAGGTTTAATGGTATTCCTATGTATATGCTTGTATATTGTATATTACTCAATCGTCATGAGAGTAATATAATATGCTTCCAATCCTAAACTCTCATCAATCTCTAATACCAAAGAGGTTAATCTCAACGGATTAATCAGACAAATATCTTTATTTAACGTTCCAATATTTCATAAGAAAGACATTATACACCAAATCTGAAAATATAATCCGACAAAGGTTTGAATATATTACAATATTATCCGATAAAAGGTTGAATATGTTACAACGTTATAATCATACTTGAACATGAAGTACTTGAAACATAACACAATCACAAGCAAATAATTAGAGCTAAGTCATATTTTATATTTTTCTTCAAATTTTTTTGTAACCATGGAGGAGACGAAACTGTTCGACTGTTTCATGAATCTCAAGCTGCAGATCTTTATATTCTTGCTTAATCATCTCTTTCCTTGATTCTACTTCAGCTATCCTTTCGTAACTCGCTTTCTTCTTCTCATGCAGAAGAAAGAGTTGTCTCTGCAAGTCGTCAGATCCGAGAACTAACACATACTTTTTCTCTTTTAAGAGATCCCGATGGATTATATTCTCTTGGAGATTCTTCTTACGACGTTTGGATTCCTCCTCTAAAGCTTTAATTTCTACCTCCAATGCTTTGATATCATCTTCCATCGCCTGAAGATACAACCAAAAAAACCAAAGAAAACAAGCTAGGAATCAAGGGTACGTGTACATTTGTACATAACACACAAATTAAATTAGCATCTATCAGTAGTAAAGACAAGGTAAGTCAAGAACGAAGAAATGATCAAGAGACTAATTAACCTTTGTCGAACGTAGGAAGAAGAGACCGAGATAAATAAAGTAGTACAAGGCTACAAGCTAAAGGAAGCATTATATAATATAGTCAACAAGGACATGGCTACAGTCCTCTCATTTAGGGTTTTCGCTCTTCTTTTTGTGGGTTGCTTTCACAATTTTCTTTTTTAAGTTTCCAGTAAAAATAAACGACGGCTATGGCACTCGACTGCCACATTTTCCTATGTTCTGGTTGGCTGCATGTATAGGTGTGTGAAACTCGATAAATGTGTCATAAACCATCAACTTTATTTCTCCGTACCCTATGATAGTTCATTTAAAAATTAATTAAATAAAACTAAAAAGTGATTCAGAGCAACTCCAATCATCACCAAAAATCAAGTATGATCAAATTGCTAGTTAGATTTGCTCTGATTCACTATTCCATTTGATTCTATCGGAAAATGTGGGTATCCATTATAAAACAAAACGAAACAAATAATAAAATTTAGTATCGTTTAAAACGAATCAAATCACGATACTAAGTTTAAAATCTGAATATCCGTTTTGATATGTACGTATATTACTTATATATACATATAATATGGTGGATTTAAACATCTGAAATATATACATATAATATGGTAGATTTAAAACGTATATTTATATTTTTTAGATTTTAAAATACAGTTGGCAAAAATATATATAGTACAAATAGGTAGATATTAGCTTCTAGGTTGAAAAATGTTATATGAATACATGTTAATTTTTATTTTTTTTTATCATTTTAATCTTCCACATTTCATTCTTCTTAAATTATATCGAATAAAATTAGATAATTTCATATATTTATTCATTAGTTAGTTCAAATATTATATTTAAAGATTTTTTTAAAAATGATGTTTTAATTAAAGAAACTGGCATGTATATTAGGTTTGTTATCTATAATTGATCATTTAACATTGGCTAAAAACAATTATGTATCTAACAATTAATCTATATAAAATTTCATTTTTAGCCTTTTCTATTTATCAAAGATTTTGGATTTTTACTTTTACATAAAACAAAAATTAAAAAATTAAAACATAAAAACATAAAAACTAAACTCTAATCTAAATCATTCCTTATTTCTGTTTATTCTTTCTTCTCCCACTCACGCCGACAACAACTTTTTTTTTTTAATTAATTGACGTCTTCTTCTTCTTCAAATCATCTTTAATCTTTTTTTTAATTCATAACTTTTTTTTTCTATCCTTCTTCTTCTTCTTCTTTTTTTTTCCTCTTTTTGTTTATAATCAATTTCGCAATTCGTTTCTTCTTTTATTCTATCAATTATGTTGTCTTAACCTGTTAACATGGATCAAAATCTGTAATCGTGAATTAAGATGTTGTTTCTTCTCCTCCGTTCAACTCCTCACCGTCATCCCCTCGTCAAAGTAAGCCAACTGTATTCGAAAAAGTAGTGTAATAGGTAACTGTGTTTCTCATAATAATTAACTATGTATATTATTTTTTTTTATTATAATAGATAGCTATGTTTCTGATAATAGTTAACTATGTATGTTATTTTGTATATTATATAGGTTGAAATGTTTCTCTAATGATAGTTATGTATGTATGTTATGCACGTAGTCAATTATGTTTTGTTTAAATGAGTAACTATTACCACATCATTTTATATAGTCAACTATGTCATGAAATCAGTACAGTAGATAACTATGCTCTGAAATAGTTAACTATATTTTTAAATTGTTAACTATGTTACGAAAATAGTGAATTTTATTTTAAAATTGGTATCTATTTTTGAAAATAGCTAACTATATTTTTAGATAATTACAAATAATGTGATGTAGTTAAAATATTCTAAGATCAATTGAATATGTGGTTTCGAAAATAGTTAACTATATTATTAAATAAATAACTGTTCATATTTGTTTTTTCCATTTTTTTTTGTCATCTTCTGACCTTTTTTTTCTTCAGAAAATCGAATATGCAGTCAACTATACGTCTTCTCTTTCCTTTTCGAAATCCACTGCGAATCCTGCTTTGGGAAAAGCTTAACACTCTTCATATAGGTTTTGGTCGATACCTCTTTCTTTCTCTCTTTTGATTTTATTTTAAAGATCAATGGCAACTCTCTATGATGATCATGATGTTGAATCTAATGCATGTCACATTCCGGTGAAGGTAAATAATGATGTATGTTTTTTTTATAGAATTTCTTATTTTTCCTTTTCATATGATCTTAACAATCATTTTCATTCAAGAACTCCCACTCCGATCATCATTTCATGATGGAGAGATTGATAAAAATAATTATGCAAATGGAAGATTATACAACAAATTTTTTTATTGGCGTCTACTTGGTGAATATGTACGTATCTCTATTATATTTTCTGTGTGTGTAATTTTACCATTTGATTCAAATTTTATGGCGGTGGATAGAAACAAATTATTTATATTTTTAACGATCTAATATTATATAATCGCAGCGATCAAGATTCCAACCACCAATAAAGCCAGACGAGCATAATCAAACCAATTCTATCAAAAACCTCTTCAAGTACTTATATTTAGGGAGAGAATACAAGAACAATTCGACTGCGGATTTATCTAAGCGGATTGATGGGGCTGATGATGGTGTCCAGGACTTTGATTGTGTTATCACTAGTGGGAAGTCTCCTTCGAATGAGCCAGTGGGTTAAAACAAATCCACATTGGCTGGAGGCTTGGTGCAAGTGAAGATCGAGAAACCTTAACAATGTTGGTTTTAAGGGATTTGTTTTTTGTTTATTTTTCAATTTTTACTTTGGTATTTTTAATAAGTTTACCGTAGTTCAATTGGTGTTTTTATGATATTATTTTGCTTCTTTAATTTATCAAAATAAAATAAGACTTTTTCTATACATTTCTTATGCCAAATTTATATTGTTTCATTTCTTCATATTTTATAAAACAGAGTATTTATCCATTTGTATTAGTTAACATATTCTAAAGCATTTTACAGATGAAATTGATGTCTCATTCATTGGATAAATACTCTGTTTTTCACAATCAGAAACATAGAACTTTGCTTTGTGCAAACACATGGAATTGAAACCGATTAAATACTCAAGTTTCATGATTATATATATATATATATATATATATATATAATTTCTTTAATATAAACAGAGAAATTATGTGATTGCAATAAAATGTCAAGTACATTCAAAGCAAAACCAACCAAGAAAAACAAAAATGGATAAGAAAGAGATTTCAAAGAAGTTGAGGAAAGAAGAAGAAGAATAAACCAGAAGAAGAAACCATTTTACTGAAATTTTTTAAAAAGCTTTATGTTTACGGAAATTAAAATGTTTTACGAAATTTTTTGTAGAATTTATAATTGTAATTAAGAGAATATTAACTACCTTATCTAGCTGTTAGTAACTAAATATTCTCTCCCTAAATCTCACGACATTTGTTTGATGCCAAAATGTTAAATGCTATATTTTCTTGCCTCACAACAAAATCATTGTTAATCAACGGTTTAAATATAAATCAGTTATGGAATCTAATATATTTTGTTCATGCGAAATATCTACCCTTTTTTCGTTGAGTAGTTTTTTGTAAAAGAAAATATTTCTATTCCTTGATCGAGATTTTCATTAACGTGTTAGAGCAAGATCAATGGTGGGTTATAGGGAATTTTAAGGGTTGTTAGTGAATATAAAATTATTAAAACACACACTCTTTCATCCTTTTATTCAACTTTATACATTCTCTTTCATCCTTTTACTCAATTTTTATTAATTTTATATTTTAATACACCCCATTATTTCATAACAACCTCTCTAAAATTATCAATTTTAGCAACTCTCTCTCCAAAAATTAAAAACTATCTCTTCTCTTTACTCAATTTTATATTACCAAAAACACTCTCTTTCTTCCTTTTACTCAAATTTTACACTCTCTTTCTTCCTTTTACTTAAATTTTAATAATTTTATATTCATAACAACCCCTTAAAACCCACCATTGATCATGCTCTTAGAAGGTGTTTCACCAAAAAAAACTAAAAAGTGTTAGAAGATGTGCAAGCCCCCATCGCAGTGCTTTTCTTCCCTTTAAATTTAGATCTATTTCTTTGGCCCCCGTCAAATCAAAAGTAGTCCAATGTGTTTGGTTATATAGTCTCCAAGCCTCTAATCAGAATCGGATTTGACTAATCGAATCCAATTCCTCAAAATTCTTCTTTTTCTGTGGTCTTGCAGCGAAAACAAAGGTGTTTATAAAAGGACGATCGAACAATATGAGAAAGAGGAAAGATGATGATGGAACAAGTCTTATACATGATACGCAAGAATCGAAGAAGAACCGTCATGCGAAAAATTCTACGATGAATAGAACTTCAAAGTGTGATAGTATTAGTAAGACATCATTTGTTAATGTTACTTCTGTTTTCAGAAGAGTTTTTGGTGATATTACAAATGGCGGAACTACGGTACAACCAATCACTTCGTATAGAGAGTCTTTGGAATCACCAATCAGAAAAAATTATAAAGAAAATGTTATCAGATCGAAAAATTATGAAATCAATGGTTCTGCAAGTTCTTCGATGGTCAACATTCCAATTTCTTATATGCAAAAATCATCCATCAAATTTTCACGTAAGTACTTTTTATTATACATGTAGCTTCTATTTGATTCTGTCATTTCTTTATATACTTAGTAAAATTCTAGACTATAGTTTTTGATCGTTGTTTTTTCTTTTTTTGTCACCTTCTCATAAGAAAATATTTTGCAATCTTGCATTACTCAAACTCATGGTAATGCAAGTACTTCAATGTTCGATGTTCCCATTGGTGTTTTGCAAGAATCAAACCGTACTTTATCACGTACGTTTGCTATATTACAAGTACTTATTTGTTCTTTTAATTGGGTTTATTTACTTATTTAATGATGAAACATTTGTATATTATTTATGTTTTCTTTTGTTTCTTCTTATAAGAAAATGTCATGGAATCCTCCATCACTCAAATTCCGATCTCTCGCAGTACTCCAATGATCAATATTCCAATATCTTATATCGAACACTTTCAACATAAACCATCGAGTAGGTTATTAAAATTTCCATGAAATATCTTTCCTTCGTTGTTATATTCTATTTTTATAAATTTGTTAACAATTGGCTTTCTTTTGGTTTATCTTTTCTTTTATTAAGAAAAGGTAATGGAATCTTGCATCACTCAGTTTAGGCAATCTTCAAGTACTCCAATGTTCAATACTCTGATTTCTTATATTGAAGAATCGGACCATAACTCACCAAGTACGTTATTTGGTTTCTTTATATTTAGAATTTTTTTTCTATTGTTGATAACTTCGTCTTTAGTTTTAATTGAGCTAAACTTATTTGCCCCGATACAGACTTTAAATCAAAGGAGTTTGTGGGTCAAACTTGCCCAAACAGCTTCCTCTCGAAATGCAAGACTAATCGAGTTATTCAAGATAAACATATACATGATTTCTTTACAATGGATCAAACTTCTGGTTCAAGTAAGTTTGTTTACAATTCAGAGATTCTATCATTCATGTTGCGGATTTATCTTTTATTATAGTTCTTATTTTAAGGTTTTTAATAGGTTTTAATAAAAATCATAATCTTCAAAGCTCAGCCAATAAACTGAATGATGCAAAATTATGCCAAGATTTGTTAGAAGATTCAACCGATGGTGAGTGTTAATCTGAATCATTAATTAATCTTACATATGTATATAGTTTAAAACCATCACATAGTGTTAAAAATTATTTTTTTATATATATTCCATCTCAGATGAAGAGGATGTTCAACAGCAGTTTGATTGTAATAGTCAAGATGAATCTGAAGATGATGATTTGGATGACTCTTCTGTTGGATTAGATTTTGCGGACTCTCCTCAAACGACTTTCAAACATGTAAATCGGGTTTCTATGTTAGAGTTGGTATCGAAAAGAAATTTGGGTAGAAAATGTTCTACTACTTTAAAAACAGTCAAGACATATAAAGGTATTTATTTAAAATGTTTTATGTCATTTACACTAATTGTTGTTCATTTTATATTTATTTTGTTACACTTAAAATAATGCAGACTATATAGATAATGGAGATCCAGACCATTTGTGTACGTATTGTAGAGCAAAGTTTTGGTATAGCGAACGCATAAATAAAAGAAGAAGAGCACTAAAACCGGTGTTCACTCTTTGTTGTGCTAAAGGAGAAGTGCAGTTGCCTTATGATATGCTCAAATTTACCCTGAGCTACTCTCTCAAATTAAGAGATCGATGTAGTACTTAGGGATCGAATCCACAGGGAAAAGATTCACACAATCAATTAGTGAATTCAAATTATGCTAAGTAAAAATGAGTAAATGTAAAACAAAGAAATAAAACAAAGTAAGAGATGGTTCAAATTCAAGTAAATCAATGAGACAAAAAGCTAGGTGATGGGTAATTCTTCAGGTATGAATCGCAATCAAGGATAAAATACTGTCAGGGTTTGATTAGGCACCGTTCTAGAACTCAAACACTAAGGTAAAGCCAATCAACTTCCGTTGCAGAGACTATCTATGACTAGAAACCTAAATTCCAAATTCCTTTGCAAACCTAGAGAATCAAGTCAAGCATTAACATTCAGGTTCAATTGTTCACAAAATCCCTAAGCCAAATTCCTTTGCGAATAGGTGATTTTGCTCATCTAAGATTAGTTCCAGTTGATAATAACACTTCCGCGTCTATTAAACAACCTAAGATCTAGATTCTAGGTGTACAGGCTAGATCTAGCGTTGAAAACAATCTAGATGAAGAACCAGAAGATAAACCCTAACAGATTTTCAATCCTAACAATTTCTCATCAAAACCCTAGAATTCCCCACAACCTAACAAACAAACTACTCAGACATAGATGAATAAATCATAATGAAAGAATAAGATTGCATAAAAGATAGAGTTAGAGATACAGAAAAAGGGGTTTGAAAACCCTGTAGAAATCTCCCTCAAAGCTCTCTCTCTCAAAGTCTCAATGAAAAACAAGATCATAAACATAAAAACCTAAGGGAAAACTATATATAATGTGTAAAAATCGGATTGGGCTTTTTCTGTAAACTTCTGGGCTTTTTGGGCAAAAAAGAAAATTCTTCAAGCTTGACATCTTCTAGCCAGACCGACACGTCTTCACTAAAACCTTCATAACTTTCGATCGCACCGAAAAACACCAAGACTCGAGAAACACCAAAAAGACTCTATAAAAAGGACTTATATCATGGTTGAAAATGGGTAAAAACCATGATATATCACCTTATTTATGGGAATCAACTGAATGTTTCAATGATTTGCTTAGAAGAGACGATAATCTCAGCAAACATTTTCGTGAGAATATTCGAGCTTACAACATATTGTTCTCATTTACTTCGCTAGGGGGACAGGTCGAAAAGTGCGTTCCAAAAGGAAGAGGTCCTCAGATGCTTCAGCTACATGGTGAAAATTATCATAGAATGGGTGGTTTGAAATCTCTTTCCTGATGACTACGCCAAATTCCCACAGCTATATATTGTTGACACTCATAATGAGGTTGAGAATCGAAAAACTGTAATGAGGTATGAATTTTTTGAATATATAAACTTTAATTTATATAAACATATTAATTATTTCTAACATTTAGTATTTTGCTTTTTTTTTTAGTAAAGGGAAGGTTGCCGTACTGTTTCTAAGAGAAACAAAGTTAGAACGGAAATAATACAAGTTTTGATCAAAATGTTAGATGTTGTGAACCCATATGTGAAGTATTTTGGAGCTGCAAGAGATAGATTTGATACTAATCCAGATGAAGTTTTTCATATGAGGATTATCAATGATCGGAAACAAGATGCTAGAAAGTACAATATCCCGACTGTATCTGAAGTAGCTGCCTTGATACCTGGAGAGTTCCGTCCTGAACATCATACTCGAGATATCATTCTAGAAAGAAAGAGTGGAAAGCTAAAACGTATAAGGGGAACTCATCCAGCGTATTTGGCTCTTCAGTATCCTCTACTATTTCCTTACGGAGAGGGTGGGTTCAAGCTTGGTATAAAAAAACATGTAAAGGAAGATGGACCAGATGAGTGTCATACCCTTCTTCAATCTAAACGTTTATTCCAACAATTTTTGGTTGATGGTTTCGGAAACAACCCGACCCGTTTTTTTTTTTTTATACATTGAATCAGATTATCATTCTCATAAATGATAATCCTCAATAATCCAATCAATTTCACAAGTCAACAAATAACCAGCGGAAATCAAACTAAACTTTTAAACCAAACAATTCCATTATATTCAAAACAGTCAACCAATATTCCAACAACCTAACCCGTTCTAATCTGAATTACTATCAACCTAGCATTTCAATTAAAACACATAACGACGAGCCATTAGATCCATCATCCCGTCCTCGTCCTGATTCCACGATCACACTTTGTCTTTACCTGCATTACATGGCAAAAAGAGATGCGTAAGTATTATCATAAATACATAGTGAGGCGGTCCTCCCATCTATAGACCATGTACTCAGTAATAGAACCATACAATACCAGGGTTATCAAACAGCAGTGAACAAGACAAGCAAACGACACGCAAAACGTGCAGAATTGCTCTGTGTCGCGTGACACGCTTAAATGTGTCGCGCGACACGTCACGCAGAACCTGAATCCGAGCCTCATCCTCTCATGGCTCGAATCCCAGTCCTTTTTCATCGAAACATGCATCGAAATCAACCAAACAACGCCAAATCCAACCAAGGAACGAAAAAAAACAATCATACCATACAATCCTACTTCCCGAGAGTCTATGGTCGTGCACTCACCTCGACAACAGATTGAAATGAGGAAAACAAGGAACACATGGCACGACACGAACAGAAGGGAATAACTCGCGACTACCTTTACCAAATCAAGGTCTGAAACCTGATCTGGAAACTAGACACCCAGAGCTTCGCAACGGTGTATAGAACGTCTCCTAAATCCAAACAGATCGACAGGAAAACAGCCCGCAATCTCCCTAATCGAAACTGGAAAACAGAGATTTTAGAAACAACACTCTGAAATCAATCGAACACAGAGAACGGAGATTACTTCCAAATCAGGATCCGAAACCTAATACAAAAACTAGACAGAGAGAGATTTCCAACGGCATAAGGATTGTCTCCTGATTCTCTCTGGTTCGACGGGAATCCTCCCTCGAAGTGGACTGATCGCAGACTCGAGACTGCAGAAACCTCACACAATCCAACGGCCATAACTCAGCGAAAACTCATCCAAAAGGCACGCGGTTTTCACCCACAGCAAGAGCAAAGATAGGAGAACTTACCTTCAAAGTTTCACTCTGATCCGATCTGATATTTGCCGCCAATCATCTCCTCCAAAAACCCGAGCAGAACTGTTTCTCTCTCAAGAAAAACACTTCTCTCACAAAACTCTTTCTCTGATCAAATTTTCGGCCAACCCCAAGAGAAAACGCTTTTCTCTGCTTAAATACGGAACTCTAGGTTCCCTAAACTAACCCAAACCAAACCCGATCAGAAATCAAAACCACACGGTCCAATTTAAGCATGTGTCGCTTGACACAAACCTCTTGTGTCGCGCGACACAGCTCCAGCAAACAGATTCCTTCGCGAATTAAACACACGTGTCAATCGACACACAACCAAAAATCACATTTTTGGTTCACGGACGTTACAATTCTCCCCCACTAACAAGGATTCGTCCTCGAATCATAAGTTACACATACCTGACCCCTGCTAAAACCGTCACTTACGCCCAGAAACCCGACAAAATTTCCTCGGAACACACCGAAATGCACTGTTTATAGTCCCGACCAGGCCTGCCCAATTGATCGTTCAACAATCAAACAAGAAATACCGACCAACCGTAGACCCGGCGAAAGAACCAATTGATCGTGCAACAATCAAACAAGAACATGCACGACCTAGACGCTAAATAAATTCCAGAGTCGTCTGAACAAGGTTCCAGACACAAACAACAGCCCTAGACTAGATCCATCAAAACACACTCCTGGCCCTACTCGACCGATACCACCTGAGATCCTCAGCGATCCCCGAAGCTCATCAAGTCTCAACACATAGTCACATTACAGAACGCCCTGCCCGACACTCAATGTATATGTATATATATATATATATATACACACCCAGCACCCCCAAGGTCGTCACCCTGAGGTCAAGTGTATAACATCCAATCACCCTCCGGGCGGCCACCCGTCAGGCTGGTCTGCTCCCCGCTGACACATCCTCGGAACACACAGTCCGTCAAACGCTCTGCGAGCAGGAGACACTAATTGTCCCCTGGAGAGATCTCATCTGTCTCTCGAGATATATATATACAGGAAACCGTACTAGTTCCCTAGAGAGAATCATGTTCCCTCAGGTATGCCCGACATCTTCTGTAACATGGCTATCAGTACCTATTGACTCGAATTCCTTCACGTGGCTCTCATGACATTCCCTCAGCGGAATATCGTATATGACCCCTCAGCGAGTCATCTAGAGTCCCTGGAAAAGACAAGTCCTGCAGAACCTTCTTTCCAGACTCCTCTAGGAAATAGATAGATCCCGATCCCACCTAGGATCTCTATTCCCCAGCTCAGAGTTCCGAGACAGACAAACCTCGATCCCACCTAAGGCCTGCTTCCCGACTCCTCTAGAAAATAGACCAGTCTCGATTCCACCTAAGACTTCTACTTTCCAGCCAGCTAGAGTCCCGAGACAGACAAACCTCGATTCCACCTAAGGCTTACTTCCCGACTCCTCTAGAAAATAGACCAGTCTCGATTCCACCTAAGACTTCTACTTTCCAGCCAGCTCTCGTAGCGAACGGACGAAACCTAACTACCCATAGGATCGCCGCCCCTAGGATCTCTATCCATGGACTAGCTCTAACTTCCATAGAACGTCCATGCTGCCAGACAACACAACACACATGACCCTCACCGGTTATCTACTATAACAACTCACATCTCATAGTCCAAACCTCATGACACTCTGTCATGACATAGGAACTCCACATCCTAAAAACCCCTCATAAGAACTCACATCTTATGAAACACAAATAATAAGAAATCCCATCTTATTAAACACAAGATGTATATCGTTACAGCAAAACGAAAATACAGCAACCGTAGCCACATGCTACAACCAAACCAAAAGACTGAAACCAACGAAATGAAAGACTCCTCAAGCCTCTGTTTGCTTCTCGAACCATTTCGAGAACTTAGTCTTCATCATCGCCTCTGGTTCCCAAGTTTCTCCTCAATACCGTCACAGTCCCACACGACTCTCACCCACTGTATCCTCCTCCGGCGTAGAACCTTGACCCTCCTCTCGAGAATCCTCACATGTCTCGCCTCTAAAGTCATGTTGGGTTGAAGATCCTCGGGGATCCTAGCCAACACTTCCTCAAACTCATACCGACACTTCCGCAGCATCGACACATGGAAGACCTTATTTGAAAACCCTTCATGTTCTGAGGTAACTCCAAACGATAAGCTACCGGTCCGACCCGCTTCACAAGTCTGAACGGACCCATAAACCTTGGACCTAGCTTATTCTCTGAAATAGATCTGTTAGGATCCCTCAATCTATCTGCCTTGAGATACCCCAGATCTCCCAGCTCAAACTCCAACTCCTTCTTCCTCTTATCGGCATAACTCTTCTGCCGATCCTGAGCTTCCTTCATGTTCAGCCTCAAGACATGGATCTTCTCCGTCGTCTCCTGAACGAACCTCGCACCAAACATGCTCCTCTTCCCCATTTGAGTCCAGCATAATGGTGTCCTACACAGCCTCCCATACAATGCCTCATATGGAGCCATCCTGATACCCGCCTGATAGCTGTTGTTATACGCAAACCCTACCAGGTTCAGATGATCTGCCCAAAGACCACCATAATCCAGCACACACATCCTTCTTCATCCCACCCCAAAGATAATACCTCTTCAGACTCTGTACATCTTGGTCGCTCTCGGATGAATCGTCAACATGCTCAAACGAGCCCCTCTCAGAATCTCTTGCCCGAAACTCTCATTCCTGGCTACACAAACCCGTCCGTTCACTAGTATCGTCCTATTCACCGAGACCTAATACTCTGAACCTGCAACCCGAGAAGCATCAATCAACCCCTGATCCTTCTCCTGAGCTTCCCAACCTTGCTCAACACATCTTCCTGGTTAGCTGCCTCAACCCCGACGGCTCCTGTGAGATTACGCACAACCTAAATGTACTGAGCTCACTCGCTAACTCCTCCAAATCCCGCTCCTGAGAGGAAACAACTCGCTTCCGACTCAAAGCATCAGCCACCAGTTTAGCCTTACCCGGATGGTACCCAATCTCCAGATCATAATCTGCTACCAACTCCATCCAGCGTTTCTGTCTCTGGTTCAGCTCTGGCTGAGTGAAGAAATACTTCAGACTCTTATGGTCCGTGAATACCTGGACCTTCCCGCCATCAAGATAAGATCGCCAAGTCTTCAAGCCGAAGATCACCGCAGCCAACTCCAATTCATGAGTAGGGTAGTTGCACTCATGCTTCCTCAAGCGCCGCGAATCATATGCAATTACCTTCCTCTGCTGCATCAAGACACAACCCAGATCAACTCCCGATGCATCCGTATACACCATGTAAGGCTCACTCGGATCAAGCAACGCCAATACTGGTGTGCTAGCCATCATCTCTTTTAGCTTCCCAAAACTCTCCTCGCAAGCTGAATACCACACAAAAGGGACATCCTTCCCCGTCAACTTCGTCATTGCCTGCGCCATACTCGCAAAACCCTTGATGAACCTCCGATAATACCCAGCTAACTCGAGAAAACTCTTGATCTCCGTCGCATTCCTCGGACTAGGCCACCCTCTGATAGCATCAATCTTAGCCGGATCCACAAAAACTCCCTCTGCCGACACAATATGGCCGAGAAAACCAATCTCTCGCTACCAGAAACTACACTTACTCAACTAAGTCCCCGATAACAATCAAGATGGACCCTATACCGATCCAGCCAATCCATCCCAAAGATGACATCATACAACTCCACCGGACTGATAATCAGATCTGCGGCCATCAACTCGCTGCCACCAGAGCATTCACTCCACGAGCCCGCCTAAAAGTAGCCAACGACTTCCCACCAGCCACTCTAACTACTCCCGACGTCTCCCTAAAATCACTCTAGATCCCGCTGCTATCCGTACACTCCGGAGTAATGTACCAATTCGTTGCTCCAGAATCAACAACTGTGGGACTCACACCCGCCCACTACTAAGGTCCCTACGCAATTCTCATGTGCCTAAGAACCTTAACGTATTATCCCGAGACTCGTCCATCCTAGGACAGCTCCCCAACCTGTGATCCATGCTCCCACACCCGAAGCATCTCAGACCACCCTGAACCCTCTGACTCGGTTCTAAAGTGCTCTCCCACTTCTTCTTCTGTCCTTGCGCACGCTTATCGCCCTTGCTCGGATCTACCTGCTACTGTGACATTCTCTGTTGGACAGGAGGATTAACCACCGCCACATGCTCTCACATGTCCTCTTCAACCATCGCAGCAATCTCAGCCAGCTCCACCCTCGTGGCAAACTTACTCGCTCTACAGCAAGTCCTCAAATCAGCTCGAAGTTCTCTCAAGAACCTCTCCACCTGGGCCTACTCGCCCTCCATGCCTCCACTCGCAGGAACCAGGAGTCCACAGAACTCGCATCGAATTCCCTTCACTGATCGGTCGCCCTGAGTCAACTCCAATAACTCAACTCAGGTCGATGCCGCCTCTTGCAGAATACTTGGCATTAAACCCAGCCAAAAATCCACCAATGCCATCACTGCCTGCACTCGGAATCCCTCCAGATACCTCAAAGAGTCGAAGTTACGCTTCACACTCATCCGCCGCTCATCGGCCCCTCAGGCTTAGTACCTCTCGAGAAAACTCTCGTGCTAATCCTCTACATCTGCTCTATCATCCTAAGATAGGATGGGAGCTCCTCCACAGCCGCCACTCCCGGCTGCACCCACCCATACCCGGCTGCACACCAGCCACACCAGGCTAAACCCCCGAAGCCTAACTCTGAGCCGGCACTCCTCCCGTAACCGCTCCAAGATCAATTATAGCAGACTCGCCAGACTCTCATCTCGATTCTGGCCGACACCTGCGACAGCACCCCCACCTGGGCCTGCCGCACCGCCAACCACACCGGGACCCTCACTAGTCCCACCAGCCCTCACACTGGTACACGCAGTGGCCACCGCGGAACTCTCACTAGTCCCACCAGCCCTCACACTGGTACACGCAGTGGCCACACTCACGGATCCCTCCTGATACGTCTGCGAATCCGCCACCTGCTCCTGTGTGGTCTCCTGGGCCACACACGCGGCAGGAGACTCACTCACAAGTCCCTGCCCGTGCCTACGCCCTCCACACCCACCTTGGCCTCCCCGGCCAATACCTCTAGCAACTCTAGTGCCTCTACCCATCACACTCTGCCCTACCAATGGCAGAACTCTAGTATCTCTAACAATTCCTCTTCTCAACCAGAAGCAGAAACTAAGCATACTAAAAAGCATAAGAGGTCAAACAACACATACCGTGGAATCTCTTTGAAGGCTCGGAGATGATGATCTAGGACTCCAAACCCACACAAAAATCAACTGACTAACTACTCATAATCAATCAAGCAATCCACAAACAACGCAATTGACAATCACATTCAATCAACTACGTTCTCCCGCCCTAGAACCATAAGGGCTATGATACCAAATTGAAACAACCCGACCCGTTTTTTTTTTTTATACATTGAATCAGATTATCATTCCCATAAATGATAATCCTCAATAATCCAATCAATTTCACAAGTCAACAAATAACCAGCGAAAATCAAACTAAACCTTTAAACCAAATAATTCCATTATCAATTTAACCAATCATTCAAAACAGTCAACCAATATTCCAACAACCTAACCCGTTCTAATCTGAATTACTATCAACCTAGCAATTCAATTAAAACACACAACGACGAGCCACTAGATCCATCATCCCGTCCTTGTCCTGATTCCACGATCACACTTTATCTTTACCTGCATCACATGGCAAAAAGAGATGCGTAAGTATTATCATAAATACTTAGTGAGGCGGTTCTCCCATCTACAGACCATGTACTCAGTAATAGAACCATACAATACCAGGGTTATCAAACAGCAGTGAACAAGACAAGCAAACGACACGCAAAACGTGCAGAATTGCGCTGTGTCGCGTGACACGCTTAAATGTGTCGTGCGACACGTCACGCAGAACCTGAGTCCGAGCCTCATCCTCTCATGGCTCGAATCCCAGTCTCTTTTCATCGAAACCTGCATCGAAATCAACCAAACAACGCCAAATCCAAACAAGGAACGAAAAAAAAACAATCATACCATACAATCCTACTTCCCGAGAGTCTATGGTCGCGCACTCACCTCGACAACGGATTGAAACTAGGAAAACAAGGAACACACGGCACGACACGAACAGAAGGGAATAACTAGCGACTCCCTTTACTAAATCAAGGTCTGAAACCTGATCTGGAAACTAGACACCAAGAGCTTCGCAACAGTGTATAGAACGTCTCCTAACTCCAAACAGATCGACGGGAAAATAGCCCGCAATCTCGCTAATCGAAACTGGAAAAACAGAGATTTCAGAAACAACACTATGAAATCAAACGAACACAGAGAACGTAGATTACCTCCAAATCAGGATCCGAAACCTAATACAAAAACAAGACAGAGAGAGATTTCCAACGGCATAAGGATTGTCTCCTGATTCTCTCTGGTTCGACGGGAATCCTCCCTCGAAGTGGACTGATCGCAGACTCGAGACTGCAGAAACCTCACACAATCCAACGGCCATAACTCAGCGAAAACTCATCCAAAAGGCACTCAGTTTTCACCCACATCAAGAGCAAAGATAGGAGAACTTACCCTCAAAGTTTCACTCTGATCCGATCCGATCTTCCCCGCCAATCATCTCCTCCAAAAACCCGAGCAGAACCGTTTCTCTCTCAAGAAAAACACTTCTCTCACAAAACTCTCTAAAACTCTTTCTCTGATCAAATTTTCGGCCAACCCCAAGAGAAAACGCTTTTCTCTGCTTAAATACGGAACCCTAGGTTCCCTAAACTAACCCAAACCAAACCCGATCAGAAATCAAAACCACACGGTCCAATTTAAGCATGTGTCGCTTGACACAAACCTCTTGTGTCGCGCGACACAGCTCCAGCAAACAGATTCCTTTGCGAATTAAACACACGTGTCAATCGACACACAACCAAAAATCACATTTTTGGTTCACAGCCGTTACAGTTTCACTATGATAGAAAGTAATAGGATTTCTTATTTGAACATGAATCAGTCAACTCTATGGTCAGAAAGTTTTGATAGTACTGAACGATCTGCAAGTGCAGGAATTACAAATCTTCATGATCAAGGAACACGTACACTACTACCTTCATCTTTTACTGGTGGACCTCGATACATGATGCAAAATTATTTAGATGCTATGGCTATATGCAAATAGTTTGGATTTCCAGATCTTTTCATTACGTTCACGTGCAACCCAAAGTTGCCCAAAATGACAAGATATTTGAAGAAATGCAATCTTAATAATGATGATAGGCCATATATCATTTGTAGAGTTTTCAAGGTGAAGCTGGATTCATTGATGCACGATTTAACCGTTTGTAACATATTAGGTGACACTCTGGTAAGTTTGAAATTACTATTTCTTGCATTATATGTTTGTTTATCGTATCTGAAAGTTTATATTATAGTGATGACTAACATTTTTAACTTAAAAATTATCTAGCGATGTACACGAATGAGTTTCAGAAAAGAGGTATGCCACATGCTCACATATTATTATGGATTGATCAAAAGCATAAAATGCCAAAACCAGAAGATATTGATAAGATGATATCTGCTGAGATCCCTGATCCTATCAAAGATCCTGATCTTTATGGCGTTGTTAGTGAAATGATGATCCATGGTCCTTGTGGTGTTGCAAACCCTAAGTCACCATGTATGGTTGATGGAAAATGTTCAAAGTTCTACCAAAGCAAAACGTTGAAAAAACCAAAATCGATAAAGACGGTTTCCCGGTGTACAAAAGAAGTAAAGAGAATAAGAATGTTGTTGACAAGAATGGTATTCAATGTGATGTCTGATACGTCATTCGTATAACAGGACATTGTCTCTTCGTTATCGAGCTCACATCAATGTGGAATGGTGCAATCAATCAGGTTCTATTAAATACTTATTCAAGTATATCAATAAATGTCCAGATCGTGTATCCGTTGTTGTTGAACCACTGCAGAAGGAAACTGCCAATGGCAGTGTTAAAGAAAAAGAAAACTTGAGCTCTTCTCGAAAAATAGTGAACGAGATCAAAGACTTTTTTGATTGCAGGTAAATACTATGTTTTCATTGAGTAACTTTATTGCTTAATTCTATGATATATGTCTTATCGAGTTTTAATTTTTTAGATACGTTTCTGCTTACGAAGCTGCATGGCGAATTCTGAAATTTTCTATACATTATCGTTCTACTCCCGTAGAAAAGCTTGTTTTCCATCTTCCAGGTAAATAAATGGTTTTTTTTTAAGACGATGATGAAGTTGAAATAGTTTTGGACAAAGAAACAATGAAGACGACAAAGTTGTTGGTTTGATTTGATCTTTGTAAAGTTGATGATCTTGCCAAGAAACCGACATTTGCTGAGATTCCTAATCACTTCACATGGGATTCTACGTTCAAAATGTTCAAGAAATGTAAAAGAGGATTTTTAATCGGAAGGATAAATTACGTTCTACGTAAACTAGAAGAAGCTTATTATTTTAGGATTCTTTTGAACATTGTAAAGGGGCCTACGTGTTTTGAGGATATGAGAACTTATAATGGCATTGTTTACCCAACGTTCAAAGATGTGTGCTTTGCTAGAGGTTTACTCGAGGACGACCAGGAATATATTGATGATCTTAAAAGGGCAAGTTTTGCTGGAACAGGGACATTTCTCAGATCACTCTTTGCGGTTATGCTTTTATCTGGTAGTTTATCTCAGCCAGAAAGAGTTTGGGAACATACTTGGGATATTTTGTCAGACGATATTGAAAGTTCAAAGAGACGATATTTTAACAGACCAGGTTTGCTTTTTTTAAATTATGCTCACACAAGCTTTTTTGAAATTGTTTATTATATCATTGATTCAAACTTTATTCCTCCATATTTGTTTGTAAATCTCTGCTTAAGTGATGATGACAAACAGAGATATGCACTTGAAGATTTAGAGAACCATTTGAACAGCCATGGAAGCTCATTGTTGTACTTTCCTTCTATACCGCAACCTCCGAGAGATGATAGAGATGATACTAATGTTCTGATTATTGATGAACAAAGGTATAACAAAGACGAGTTGACAAAGAGTCATGATAGGGACATCCAAAAGGTAACGGCTGAGCAAAAGAAAATCTACGATGAGATAATTGGAGCAGTCTCAAACAAAGTAGGTGGTGTTTACTTTGTTTATTGATTTGGAGGTACTGGGAAAACGTTTCTATCGACACTTCTTTCTTCTGCTATTAGATGCAAAGGTAAAATAGTTCTAAATGTTGCTTCTCGTGGAATTGCTTCTCTATTTTTACAAGGTGGTAGAACAGCTCACTCAAGATCAGGAATACCACTTAATCCTGATGAGTTTTTGGTGACCCTGTCGCACCACGAGGCGCTGTCTACGAGTCGGGTTGTTTGGGAATGCAGCCCCAATCGGGCGATAAATTCCGTCCAAGGCTAAATATGGGCGAGAGACTGATAGCGAACAAGTATCGCGAGGTAAAGATGAAAAGGACTTTGAAAAGAGAGTCAAAGAGTGCTTGAAATTGTCGGGAGGGAAGCGGATAGGGGTCGGCGATGCGTTCCGGTCGGATGCGGAACGGAGCAATCCGGTCCGCCGATCGATTCGGGACGTGGACCGACGCGAATTAAGGTGGTGGCCTAAGCTCGGGTTTTTGATACGCTCGCGGAGACGTCGCTGCCTTAATCGTGGTCTGCAGCACGCGCCTTCATGGCGTGCCTCGGCATCTGTGTGCTCCGGGCGTCGGCCTGTGGGCTCCCCATTCGACCCGGGTTTACACGTCAGACGAACGATTTGCACGTCAGTATCGCTGCGGGCTTCCACCAGAGTTTCCTCTGGCTTCGGCCCGCTCAGGCATAGTTCACCATCTTTCGGGTCCCGACAGGCATGCTCACACTCGAACCCTTCTCTGAAGATCAAAGTCACGACTAGTAAACAAACCCTTTCACTTTATATACTCACACACGTGTATAGTTTTAAGAAAATACAACTAAACTCAATTATAAACTAACACTCCCCCTTAATTGAGTTTCGGTCTCACGCCAAGCTTGCTTATTAGTTCTTCAAATCTTGTTGTAAGTTGAACTTCTCCTTGACAATACTTGAGACCTTTGTGTTCCACCATACTCAATGTCAAGGTGTTTTGCACTAGATCGGAACACAATCTTCTTGAGAGGACCCTCACGTGACTAAAATGGCTTTTGATCGGATACTTCAATTTTTTTTTCGATTTCTTCTTGCGTAATCGAACTGAAATCTTCCTTTTATGCAAATGCTCTAGAGTCGAAACTTTAATTTCTTTCTCCTTCTTAGCCTCTACGTTTCCTTTGGTAATTTTCAATTCACCACACACAAGTAATTTAATTTTCTTACCTTTTTTCTTTGTTTTGCTCTGTTTTTCAATTGACACCTTCTTGTCAATTGTTATCTTTGTAATCGGCTCCCATCTCGTGCGTGAATCTTCGGTTATCACTATCAACCTATCGATCTTCGGTTATCACTATCCAATACTAGAGATGGAATTATATACTAAATCTGAAAATAATATCCAACAAAAGTTGAATATATTACAATGTATACCAAACTTTCAATCTGAAGCGCATAAAACTTAGTACATTCACACGCAATTACCGGTACTCCTCGTCTGAAAAAAGAACCATAAGGCCCAAAATTTCACTCTTTCTAATTACCAAAAAAAAGGAGCTAGAGCTATAATTCACACTTGATGTTTTTATTCAACCATTTTTTACATTAGAGACGACATAATTATGTGAAACTCAACTTTATCTTGCTCAATCATTTCTACATTCGACTTTAATTAAACCATACTTTTGTCAACCGCTTCCTTCTTCTCTTTTCCCAACAGCTTCCTTCGTCTTTGTAACTCAAGAATTTTGAGTTTCACTTCAGCCAATTCTTCTTCCAACTCACGCTTTTTGATCTTTTCCTCTTCTTTCTTCTTCTCAAAACATTTCATTTCCTCCACCATTTTTGCGTGACTATCTTGGATAGACAACAATTTGTTGATCCGTAACTTAGGTTCTTCAACGTCGAAACCGTGCTTCTCTAGCTCCGCAAAAGAAACACTGAGACTATTGAGTTGACTTGTGGAAACATCGAGTTTCAGATCTTTGACATCATCTAGTAACTTGTAATAGATCGCCATCATGTCTGAAGACATGACTTTTGTTTCTTCCATCGCCTGAAGATATATAACCAAAAAATAGTAGCAAATAACGTGTACTTTAAGAAACTATTACGTGTATTTTCTTAGGAATGTTTTTGATCGATCAATCAAAAAATTTTTTTTGAAAAAGATCGATCAATCAAAATTTCCTTTTTAATCGATACCTCTAAGACCAAATCTAAGAAACAAGGGTACATTACATAATAAAACACTTAAATTAGCAATTATCAGTATCATGCTTATCTACACGTGGCCTGGCATTTTCTTCATCAGTGAGACGCCTGTCCCTCAACGTGTTTCACACCATATGCTTACCACTTTTTATGAACCGGTATGGTTCGAGCGATTAATTTCGGATGTTTCGGTTCGACCGGTTTCTACCATCTACTTTTTAGGGGGATTTTGAAAAATATCTTAAATTTTAATGAAAATTTAAAAAGTACACTTAATCTTGTAAAATTAGAAAAATATACATTTTTCTTACGTAAAAGTACATAAATACCTTTATACATATTTAACATGCTAAATAAATTAAAAAATAATGTTAAATTATTAAATTTAAATTCAAAATTTAGTTTGGTATTTACTTTTTATTTAAAAAAAATATTTTGGTAGTAAATTAATATCTAAAAGCTAAATTCTTTAACAAAATAAAAAATAAAGATTGACTTATTTTACACAGTCGACTTATATTTTGGTTGGATGATTTTTTATTTTGTTGATTTATTTATACAGTTGATTTATTTGTTTTATGTTTGTCGACTTAATATTCCGTTTCGTCGAATTATGTTAAACTGTTGACTTAATTAATCATTGATTTATTTTTTTATTTTGTCGACTTAATATTCAGTTTCATCGACTTATTTTAAACTGTTGACATATATTATAGTTTGCTTGATTTTTTATTTTGCCGACTTATTTAACTATTGACTTAATTTTCATTTTTGTCGACTTAATTTTTAGTTTCGTCAAATTATTTTAAACTGTTGACTTATATTTCGTTTGATTAACATTTTAAATTATAGACTTATTTAAACCACTGACTTATTTTTTGTAATTCGTCGACTTAAATATTTTTTCATCGATTTATTTTAAACTATCAATTTATATTTTGGTTGATTGACTTTTTACTTTGTCGACTTATTTAAACCATTGACTTAATTTTTATGTTCATCGACTTGACATAGTTTTATATAAAATAATTAAATTGTAAATTGTAAAATTAATTAAAATCGATTCCTAATTTTATTTCATAAAAAATATCAATTGGTAATTTTATTTAAATTAATATATTGTAATTTAAATTAATTATTATCTAAAATCTTTACAACATTAATTGAAATCCTAGGGTTTGTCATCTTCTTCCTTCCTTCTCGCCGGCGACTTATGTCATCTTTACGACCTTAATACTTTTAACCAAAACAAAAAAAATTACCAAAAGATGTCTCAAGTAGATGATGATGATGCTAAGTCTTACTCGGATGACTTGTTTAATTTTTCTCATGTTTTTTAATAGTGGCATATGTTTGTTGGATATATAGCATATCACGTGAGATTTGAATATGTGATATGACTTTGCGTTTGCATATTTACTATAATATATTATCAAATGCGATGGTGGCATTGTTTGAATTTTATAAATAATTAACTTGTGTTTATTCATTATATTATAGATTGATGATATATTAGTTTTAAATATTATAAATCAAATTTTAAATAAAAGTTAAGAAAATCAAATCATTTTTGTTTTCTAACATAATCTTATAAGTAAGGATAGAATCGTCATTTCAACTCTTAAAATACTGTACTTTTCAAAGTGTAACAAATTTGGTATAGATTTCAAATTTCCAATAAGATTTAGGGTATACAAACCAATTTTCCCTACTTTTTATTACCCACTAATATGTTTGTAGATGGTAGATTTAAGATAAAGACATCCCAAGTTGTATAATCTTTTGTATGATTTTCTTTTCCACTTAACAAAATTCCGTTGACGATTAAAAAAACAAAAAAAAAGAGATCCATTACTGTGTGAACTTTCAATTTAATATCTTTCCTATGATTCGAGAGATTGCAACCATATATATGCATGTGCGATTTATCGATTTGTATCCAAATACTCACCAGAAAGAAACATGCTCATTATTCATTAAACAATGCTTTATGTTTGGTTCGCTAACCACTTTAAGCTGCTCAATCTCTTCTCTATAATCTAAATGGATAATAGAAGGAATAGTTGATTTATTGTAGTTTAAACCCTTTATCGTAAGCTTACACATAATTTACTAGGTTTTCATATGTTTTGTTCAGGCAAAGCGACGATGGTAATGCTAATCTGAAAATATAATAATAATAAACAAATATGTAAGAGAGAAAGTGATAAAAAGAAGCATATATAACTAGATTAATCTCAACGGAATATACTTATCAAACAAATATCTAGATGTAACGGTCCAATACTTGAGATGAATTTTATGTTCTAAATCTGAAAGTAATCTCCCATAAAAATTGAAGATATTACAATGTTGAAAACAATCTCTCACACGAAGTTACTAAATTACGAAATCTCACAAGTAGAATCTGACTTATACTCTTTTACTTGCGCAACAAGCCAAGACAGAGATTCAATTGAAACCTAAATATGACCCTAAAGAATCTCCACCGTTGATCTCAGCATATCAAATCCTTCAGGTCTTGGAATCATCATCAATGCATCATCACCGGTTCTCCTCGCCTTCTACAATATTCTTCAATCGCATTGTTCCTTACGACACAAGGAAACCTTTGGAAACAAGGATACGGAAGCACCTGTGCCCTAGGCGAAACATTGATCACTCTTTGCGTAACAAAAGGGTACCTCAATAGCTCCGTCGCGGTGGCTCTACGTGACGGCTGCAGATCCAAGCACCGCCTCAAGAAGTCGGTGGCCAGCGGAGACACGAGTTTAGGAAGCCTCCACGTGTAGTAATTTCCCATCTTCAATGGACAAGCTCCAAACATCTCAAGAACCACACAACCTAGAGAATATATATCAACTGCTGGTCCGATAACTCTGTTTGGTCCAAAAGAATCCGGAGGCATGTACTCATGCGTACCACCAAACAAAGACCTAGAATCCGTACATGGCTCCTTGGATAAACCAAAATCAGCAAGCTTGAGATCCCACCGTTCTCCAATAGTCTTGGAAGGAAAGACGAGAACGTTTGCTGGCTTGAGATCGCAGTGAACGTAACCTTGGGAGTGAAGAGCCTCGAGTCCTTGTAGGATCATAAGAGCGACGTGTCCGACCATATTTTCAGGCATTGGTCTTCCACGGAACTGAGAGATCATGTTGTGGAGAGTACCTTTGGATGCAAATTCCATGAAGATGGAGCCTCTTCCGGTGTTGAGCCCTATGTGAAGATGAGGACTTGATGCTTGGACGATGCGAGGATGATTATGGAAACGTTGCATGATCCTCAGCTCTTTCTCGAGATTCATCAAGTGATCGAGCGGAGATGATTTCTTTGCGTGTAATCGGAAGTTGGAATCTCTCATGAGAGAGACGGAACCGAAGCCCCCTTGCCCAAGAATAGAGACAAACTCCAATGAATTAGACTCGTTTATACTCAACATCGACGGTTCTCTCATCATCTCCTTCGCCATATACTACCCTCTTTAGGGTTTTGCTTCGATCTCTATTTCTTTTTGTTGACAAATAAAACAAATCGAGATCAATGATGCTTTAAAGTGGAGTCTGATATACTCTATTTATAATACCTGATAGACTGGTCGGTGGAGTCTGATTCGTGTAAAACCAATTAGTATTAGGACGATTGATTTTTTCCTTTTTCCTACATATCTTTAATTTCCTTTTTGTTTTTCCGTTATCCTTTTTTCCCTTAAATTTTAATTGATTTAGACTACTAATAATCCAATATTTCTTAGGATAATTACTAGTCGAGTGTAAGCTGTAAGAAAATATTTCTATATCTCGATTTTTTTTTTCCTTTCTCATATTTTTAAATTCTTCATTTTCACACATTCCCCTGTTGCTTGATTTGTAGCAACTAGCAAGTGTTTTGGTACACCAAACATGTATACAGCAAAAGACAATATTGGACCTTTTTAAAACCTTTATTTATTACCATAGTGTAACCATTACTATCAAATGTCAATCACAAGGCTCTCATCACGTAAACAAATAGCAAATACTTGGTCTGTGTTGGAGTTTTAGAGATTTACTTGGTCCTATTTAGGTCTGCAGAGAAGGAAATCTTAAGCTTTTTGTAGTACCTCCTTTGCTTTGTTTACCCACACGCTATAAATATCGTCCGCAAACAAAACAAAATGCACCTACAAGAACGACAAAATGACATTGTAAAAAAGTCAGTCATTTAGTGGATTGGATCCATTGAAGTGTAACAACATGAACGAGAGAAACAATCATTACCTCTTTAAAGTCATTGGCGAACTCTTTGATCGCTGATATACCGATCACAGCAGCTTCATCAAAAGGATATCTAACAACAACAATACATTGCGGATATAAGAGCTCTCTAAATTTCCAAGAGTTGTCATTTGACATAGGAACGACTTAAGCCTCTGGTTGTGACAATTTTACCCGTAAATCCCACAAGATATGGCAGGAAATGCAATGTACTTGATATTGTTTTCCTTGGCCACTCTCAGACTATTTCTGCAGCAAAAGTTTAATTGTTTTTTATATCCAGGGGAAACATGTCTAGTTAGTAAACAAGGAAACTGAGTTTACGCTTACCTGTAAGAATTTGCGAGGGATTTTTTCGGGTTAACATCTGAGTCATAGATAGGTCCAACACTGTGAATCACACGGGATGCAGGCAAGCTAAAACCCCTGTTCCAATTTTCCAATCCAACTGGTTCAGTAATCAACAATCCCAATGTCAATCTACATGTGTACATACACATTATAAGAAACCGAGCAACTCACGGAGTAATTCTTGCTTCACCGGTTGGACAACGGACTCCAGGACGAACTTCTGGTACTTGATAACATGCTGCTCTAAGTTCTGGACCAGCTGCTCTATGTATTGCTATGTCACAAACACAAAATGAGATTTTTCAGATTAGTCACAGTTCATACCAACACAAATCACACGATGGCAATGGATCAAGAGAGAAATGAAGAGGACAAGTATGGTAAAATTACCTCCATCAGCACCACCACCACCTAGCATTCGCTCATTCGCTGGAGTGACCTGGAAAATCAGACCTAATTTTTATCATCACCAGCTCTCTCAAGTTTCGTCTAATTTGAGACAAATCTATCGATTGTGGAAAAGCCAGCCCTAGAATTCGAATTGATCAAGAGAAGAGAGAGAGACTTGCAATAGCATCGGAAGATCCATCGACGGACCACTTGGTGATATCTCCTTTAAGGATCTTAAGAAGACTTGAATCAGACAAATTGAAAACAGCTCCTTCGTCTCCAGAAGCCATAGATGAAACAGTTGTTACAACTCGAGAAGTCTTCGCCGGAGAAGAGAGAAACGACGACGAAGATGAAGCGGTAATCAGCTCGCTCCGAAACCGTAACGCCGCCGTGTGGAATTTACTGACGGCAAAAGTGGCCGAGATCGGAGAAACTCTCGCCGGAGTCGAATCTGATCTTAGGATCGAGTTCGAGTGTATGCTTCCCACTCCACAGGTCAACCAGAGTCGTCGTCTCATTTTAAGTCTTCGCCAAAATTTCACTTACTATAAGTTTTGGCCCATTACTGGTTAAATTAAGTCAGATCTATTAATGGGCCTGAACATGGGCCGGATAATTGGCATGAGAAACCACTCAGTGTGACATTTCATTAAGATCAAACACATTTTTTTTCTCAATGTGCCTTATTGCGATGAGATTAATACAAGTTTACTACATGAGATTAGAGACAATAGCTTCACTTCATTAGATCAGTACCAAAACAATTTAAGAGAAACAGTTGAGATTACTGAAGAATCCTCTTTTGGTTGTTGTCGGCGAAGAGGAGAAGTCACGACCTTGTGGTGGAGGAGGCAAATCCTTTGCCTTGTTCAGCCACATTGTGTAGGTATCGTCGCTAAACATAACAAAATGCACCTGAGAAAGATTCAACATTTTATCAGTAACACAAACTTTTTAACTCACTGAGATATCAAAGAGAACTTATTGGACTTGATTTAGCATTTCTAAAGCATGATTAATAGATGTTTTGACCAAAAATTTCATTGGCCTTTTAGTTTATTACCTCTTTAAAATCTTTACTAAATTGCTTAACCGTGGCGATAGCTATCGAAGCAGCTTCATCCAAAGGATACCTAACAATTCAGATGAAGAACAAAAGCCAATTGAGTTTTTTTTTTTTTTTTAATCTCTTTAGATGGTTCACAAATAAGAAGATTTATCTCTGAAAACATCTACCAACAACGCAAAGATCGAGTTTCTTATTCTTCATACCTGAAGATACCGCAAGATATTGCAGTAAATGCAATGTACCGAATGTTATTCTCCTTAGCCACTCTCAGACTGTTCCTGTTACCAAAACCAGTTTAAAAATCACCAATCCTGAGCAAGCACATGTGAAGTAACTGAGAGCTCTGCATATTACTACATAGAAATGTGTTTACTTGCTTACATGTAAGCATTCTCTAGTAGTTTCTTAGGATTCTTCTCGGCATTATAAATCGGTCCGACCGTGTGAATCACATGAGATGCAGGCAAGTTAAAACCCCTACTCAAATTCCAAAATATGCAGCAAAGAAAACAATCAACAAACACAAAACTTGGAAAACTCAGAACATCTGTACAAAAGAAGACAGAGAGGAGAAAGTGAAACCACACGACGTAATTCTAGCTTCTCCGGTCGGACAACGGATTCCGGGACAAACTTCAGGTACTTCATAACATGCTGCTCTCAGCTGTGGCCCAGCAGCATCATGAATAGCTTCCAATAAACATTTAGATGATTAGATCCAATTTATATAATCATCTTTTTTTTTCCCCAGAAAAAGATACTAAATTTGAAGTGAAGTACCTCCATCTGCACCATTACCACCTAACATTCGCCCATTTGCTGGATTAACCTGAACCAAATCAAAGTTTCCTCTAAAAAAAGTACAAAAAAGGATTCAGCTTTCGTGCTTGATAGAAAAAAAAAGACTACGCCTTTATACAACTTCCGTCGCCAATTTTATTTATTTATTTATTTTTATTTTTGCGTAATCGATTCCAATCTTCCGAAATATGTTATCTTTCTATTGTGAAACTAATCAGAAATGTAATGGAGGAGGAGGAGGAGGAGAGAGAGAGAGAGAGAGAGAGAGAAGACTGACAATAGCATCGGAGGAACCATCGACGAGAGAGAGAGAGAGAGAAGACTGACAATAGCATCGGAGGAACCATCGACGGACCAATTAGTGATGTCTCCTTTGACAATCTTGAGAACACAATAATCCGATAACTTGAAAGCAACTTCTTCGCCGTGAGAAACCATAACTGGATTAACTGGCCGCAGATTTACGTCACCGGAGAGGAAAACTGCCGTTTGTGAAAACAGAGACGAAAAATACAATTCTTCTTCACGCGGTTAACGACTTGTAGCAACCGTTGACTCAAAAGTCAAAATGATATTTCTTGGTATATATAAATTCGATTTATTGAATTTTCATTTTTTTTATGGTCGATTAAGCGATTTTTGTTAACCAAAAAGTACTCTTTTAAAATTTTTAAAAAAAAAATGAAATATAAAAAATTTAGTATATTAAACAATTTTTCTTTACTCTAAACCAATAGTACTTCCATAAACATAAATATATTTAAAGTACAATTCATTATTGGAAAAGCATAAAAATGTTTTAAAATATATATATATATCTTTATAGAACATGAAAAAAAAATAGAAAATTCCTTTTTAAGAACGGAGAGAGTATATGCCAAAAGGCTAATTCAATTTAAAAAAAATACAAACTGGAAAACCTTGCTCTTTAATTTGTAGGCACGATGAATAAATATTACAATCATTGAGAACAACAAATTCGTAAAACGGAAGAAAAAGGAAAAAAAAAAAAAAAAAGGAAGAAGGCTAAGCCTAGCGGGTGCTTACGAGCCACCTCAGCAATACGCAGCCACGTCAGCACCTCGAAAACAGAGAGAGTGTAGACGATGGAGTCGATCAGAACTGACCACCTTGGAAGGTTTGTCCGAACTGCCAATTAGAAGAAGCCACGTCATTGCTAACCAGGGTCCGACCGTCGCTAGTTGTGACTTGGAACGAGAGGCTTTGGCCGTTCATGTAAGAATTGCTTTGCCAGTTTTGTCCCCAGTTCCTAGACATTGCTTGCCACGACCCTGTCTTTGAGCCTTTGATCGAGACCGCGTGAACGTCTCCTGCTCCTCCTACGTTCGAGATCAGAACTAGGTTGAAGTATGAATGTCCGTTAATCGTGAATCGTATTCCTCCTTTCTTCATACACGGTACTCTGCAATTTCACATAAAGCCAACAAATAACTCATTAGTATTACCTAATTGTAGCACAACAACGACATTAACACAATTTATTAAACTAGACGTCATTCTTTCTTTAAAGTTATTGGTTCGTTGAAGGTCTTGTCCGGTTTATTATTTTGCGTCATAAATACTAAGAAAAACGTGAAAACGGACCTTCGGAAAGAGACAGGGACAATGCCGGCACGATACTGAGCGATTTGAAGAAAAGCTGGCTCGGCGAGGTCGAAATGTTGAAGAGGAGGATTGCACCATCCACCATTATCGTTGGATAAGCCAAAGTTTGGTGGGCAAAAGTTAGTGGCTGTTACGGTAATAGTAGACGAGAGACACCATCTCGGATCATCGTTACATTTCATCTCATAGCACGCACCGCACGTGAGTCCGTTGTTGAACAAAGCCGTACTTAAAGCCGCCGTGTTGGTCCCGTAACCTTGGCTATACAAATCTCCATAGCCACAAGCTCCGCCTGATTTTGACATGATAATTGTTAATTATAGCTAACATACACATGTATAAAGAGACTGATTTAGCTAACATACGCATACGTACCCATGGTACCGGAAGCGTCACCGCCGCCGTAGAACGTGGCGTGACCACCTTGCCAACCTCCGTAGTCTCCATGAGCTCCTTGGAGGAAGAATAATAAGCTGAATATGGATAATATTGAGATAATAGAATATTTGGAGTCTAAGGTATACATTTTTTGTTTTGTTTTGTGGGGGGAGTTGGTTAATTCAGTTTTTGAGTATCGGATTTGATTTTGTGAGAATCTTGAGACTGATATGGAATCAAATGTGGAGGGATTGAGTATATATAGGAGTTTAGGACTTTATAATAGTGGCAAGAGATAATATTTTTGTTTTCTTTTTAAAATGTTTACGTATTAAATTATAATGCTGTATTGGTGTCTCTTCTTTCACCTTTTTGGGTATACTCATATATTTTATTCAAGTGTCTTCTGGCCAATTTGCTAGATAATTGTGCCTTTTATTTCTCGTTAAATCCCAATGTATCTCCATATCAATTTTTGGTATATGTTCATAGAGTAGTAACTTGGCCAAATGGGTAACTTGTGTGGATAACTAGAAGTAAAGTCAAAATGTTTGCCACCGTTAAAACTTGAGTAGAGTGAAGATTTTTTTTTTTTTTTTTTTTGCGGCCAGATTTATAGTTGTATTGTGTTATGTTTGTGGACAACAAAATTAAACAGTTAGGAACATATAAAAGAAAAATGTTTATGTATTTTATGATATTATAAGATCAGGGAGGGGACTTTGAAGGTTGTGGTTGTGGCCACATGCAAATGTTGCGGTTAGACCAAATGCGATTCCTAATCAAGTGGCCCCTACTTGCACATGCCTCAATCCACAAGTCTTTAATAATTTGTCTCTTCCTTCATTTTACGTTGGTCATATTGATCATATCTCATATTTGTGTTGATTCTGTTGATGTTATATAAATTGACAAAAGATTTGTTAACTAATGACTTCAATATGTTCATCGTTAGTAACACATTTTTAGAATCTTATCTGTGTAATTACTAGATACAAGTATTTATTTAAGATTACATTTACCTCTCATGATCCAGCCACATTCTTCTAGTGACAATAGTCGATGGATTGTTGTCAAGCGTCTTCTCCAAACTATTGTCTATGCGATTTGGAAGGAGAGAAATGCAAGAATCTTCACCTCGACCTCAATTCCTATAAACGTGATTAAAGCTTCAGTAGATTGCACGATGCGGAATCGCCTAATTTCCTATTCTCCTAGTGATAGTGGTTCTACTATACTTTTCTCCTTGAATTTTATTTTAGTTGTATAACTCTCTGGGCCCTAAGAGCATCACCATTGGTGATTTTTTTGGTGTCTTTAAATAAACAAATATTAAAAATACACTCTCTCTTCTTTTTACTCAACTTTATATATTCTCTTTCATCCTTTTACTAAACTTTTATTAATTTTATATTTAAATGCACCCCAACTAAAAGATATTCTCTCTCCAAAAGTGTCTTCTTATGTTTTCCTAAGACACTCTCTCTCCAAAAATATCCACTATCTCCTCTCTTTATTCAAATTTTATTAATTTTATATTTCAATACACTCCATTATTTTAACCAAAAACACTCTCTTTCTTCCTTTTACTTAAATTTTAATAATTTTATATTTAAAGACACCTACAAAATTTTACCATTAATGATGCTCTAACTCTTTATGGGTAAGTTGTAAGGGTAATTAACGTATGGGTAAGTATCGTACAAAATATTAGTTGTATTTTGAACTTTTTTTGTATAAATCTTAACATTAAAACCAAAATTTTTTTTTTCAATATTATGAGATAATACCAACTTTTACTATCTGACTAATTTTTCAGAGTAATTGTAGTCATCGAGTAGTCTATTCATCATATTTTCTAATGAACTTAAAACGTGACACCATTTCGATTATCACTACTATAGCTATGATGAGAAATCTAAAATCAGTTATATGACAAAATGGCTCGTGATTAAGTGTTAGATTTCTCAACGCTCAACGAAAGAAATGAGTAACTAACAAGATTGTGATAATGCTATTGATTTTCTTATGTGACAGTTTTAGCTTTTACACCTAAAATTAAGTAAGTAAAGTTGTAACTCAGAAAAGAGATGAAATAACAAATTTCTCTCTTTTATAAACTCTTGTGGTGTGCTAAAATCGCAGAAAGTATATTTATAACGTTCACAAAGATAAACCACTATATTTATCAATATTATTTTGGTTAGCTATTTAAATGATCTGGATTGACTAGAGAGGCCAATAAATTTAAAAATAGTAAGTAGATGGTCCTACCATGTTACAAGCACATGCAAGGCCGATAATCGACGTGTGAGGCTCCTCCTCTCATGCATTTTCCTGATACGTCATTTTCGTGGCCTCTTATTAGTTACTCTTTTACGTCATTTATAATGTAGTCAACTTAACATAGCCACATATGGTTCGTTTATAACCAGGTTAAATCATAATTCCCTATAAATATAGAAATGTGTTTCCAATTTCGGCTGAAAAAAGTTTTTTTTTTTTTGTTTCAGATTTTTATTTCTATTGAATTCTTCGCAAATTCAAGCTTATTTACGATGATTTTTTGGAAAATAAAAGATAACATAACTACGGAAACTTTTAGTAACTCACACCATTTATGACAACATACATTTGTATACATATTTACCAAATGTTCTAAAAAATTTGTAGATATATATTTATACAAATGTTCTAACATTTGTATAAATATTTTTCAACTGAAAATTGCGATTATACTTCACTTCATATACATGTTATTTACTCGAAATTATCGAATTTGCGAATTTGCAAGGGAGCATGATTTTTTCATTTAAAAATCCATATTTATTATAGAATTTGATTGATTTTCGAAAACCACTTTGTTTATTAGTGGCTTCCATCAAGAAAACAAATGATAACATGATTAGTCAACACAAACTGGTACATGTATGATATACTATTTTAGATAGATATATAATGGGATTAGCTTTACTTTTGAAAACTACCACAACTTTTTTGGGTAAGATGTTCTTGACAAAGAATCTTTTAGTGGTTGAGTTCGTTTGTTTGATAGTTATTAGCTACTATAATCGAACGGCTGTAAAAAAAATTAAATGTTTTGAGTCTTTTGTTACAAAAAAAAAACTTTAAGCTTACTATCATGATATCTACAAACTACACACCATGAATTATAATTCGACTAAATTCATTTGCCAATTAGACACTCATCTACATTGAAGGTGGATAAGAGCAATAACTCGATTAAATCAAAGAAAAAAACTGTTGAATTGTGTCCACAAAGAGATCACGTGAGGATTATCCAAAATGTATCAAAGAAAACTAAAGGGACCACAAATTAACCATCACAAGGTGTTTGTCTCTTAGTTGCCCCAAAACTGTTGGGATTGATCATAACTCCTTGCCTGAAGAATGGTCACTGTCCAGAGAGTACGTCATTTCAATGATCTAACTTCTTGAGCCGACACAAGATAAAACTCAAGTGTACTAAGCTTCTCTGAAATTATAGTTCAGAGATTTCTCATGTGAGTATTTATTTTTGTTGTTTGGTCGTTAGGGTACCGTCTAAGTGGCTTCAACATGACTAATTCGGTTTATGTAATTTGTGTCTTGACTCGATTTAACACTTAACAATGTTTTAGTTCTAAGCTTAAGTGAGATTTTCCAAAGTCTCCATTATGTTCCGATGAAACTATGTTGGTTTGTAGAAATTAAATCCCTAGTTGATAGTGATTTCAAACATTAGGGTTCTTATATAAGAAGTGATTTTGGCGCGGATGAAGGCTTTTCTCGAGAAGAAACACCCGAGAACATTTTAGATGCATTTTATGTTTTCTTATTATCAAAACATATTTTCATTAATGTTTTAGACAAATTTTAATTTTAATATTATAATTAATATAACAATTAGCTATTATGAATTATTAATTTGTATAATAATTTAAAATTAAAATCAAATATCTGTAATAGTTTTATTATTATTATAATATTATACTGATTCTATTGGTTTTTCGTCAGAAATTAAACCGTCGGATGTCCATTGGTTGTTTTTTGAGAAACTCTACTGTCGGTTTGCCGTTGATTATTCCGACAATGGTGAAGCGTTAGTAATCCGTCATTATATTCGAGGAAATACGTTTGTCAGTAATCCATTCAATAATCAGACAGATTACCAACGGATTATGTTTTTCCAACGAAACGGATCCGACAGCTTTCGCGCGTTGATATTCAGTTGGAAATGGCTGTTTCTAAGGAATATCTAACGGTTTTGCTAGTTATGACGTGTTTTCTTGTAGCGATGGAAGTCTTGAGAAACTTGAGCTTGAAGCAAAAGTAACATGGAACTGGAAGATAGCCAACAAACATAAATAGGCGACAAATTAAATTTGCTGGAAAGAAATAAATAACACAAAGTGATGTAAGAGACCTGCAAAACAGAAACAATTTCTTGTCTGGTTCTAGGCAAAGCCAAATCCAAATCCAACCATCATTTACAGGATGATTGAAAAACCAACTAGGGAAGCAAGAATACGTAAAGAAACAGAAAAATAATATCTGGTTCAACTTTGGTAGCTCCCCCAGAACAAAATTAATAAGGAAACAGAGAAATCAGACAAGTTAAAACACCTGTGGTCTCTTAAGTTGAAACCCCAAAACCCCCCAAAAAGGAAACCAGTTTTACAGAAGGAAAAAAATGAATCAGACGGTCACGAAGATGTTACCTTTTTAGCTAAAGATTTCAAGGGAGAGCAAAAGAATAGGTTTATCGACAAAGCAGAATTCTGGAAAAGTTTAGCCTCACATTGTGCTGCTGCTTTCACTGACGGTGTCAGACCTACCAAAGTTTGAGCCTCTGCCACAGCTGCTAATGTCAAGTCCCTGTAACCGGCCAAGAGGGTCTTCATGCATTGCCTCAGAAAAGGAATGGGACTGAGCCGAGGTGTTAGAATTAGCGTGATGCATAAGCTGATGAGCGGTGGGAGGGTTTGGGCGAGAGGATGGTGATGTCATGTTTGGGTTTTGGTTGTTGTTTGGCTGGAAGAGATGAAACTGATGAGTCATTTGTTGCAGGTTTTGAGCATCGGTTTGTTGCTGATGATGTTGAAAGAAAGATTGTTGTGGTTGCTGGTGAGAGTATTGCATGTGTCCCATTCCGAGGTTATAAGCATCAGCGGGTGAAACTTCTCCCGTGGCGAATTTCAGCCTCTCAACTTCCTTTTTCAGTTGCTCGTTCAGTGCTGCGTAGGGAAGTATCATTGATAAATGACCTTAAAACCTGAACAAACATATAAAAAAGGGAGGGGGCGGATTAACATACCATCTCGCAACTTAGCTTGTTGTTCCATGACCTGTAAACGAAGCTTGAGCTCTGTATTCTCGGATGACAAACCAGTTGTGTCTCTCTGTGATAAGCAAATTAACAGGCAGTAGATGAGAAACTGAGTGCTATTACAGTAACTGCAAAATGTGCAAAGAAGAGAATGTTACTGCAAATGCAGTATATCGAAGTTAGTGATAAGAAACCTGGAACAAAGACAGTTGTGCTGAAAGGGTAGTAGCTTCAGTTTGCAAAGTCTGAACTTTCCTCTCAAGCTCCAAGATATATCGTGCCTTCCTCTCTTTCGAACGAGCAGCAGACTGTCGATTAGCAATTATCCTGCAGAGAGTACACGAAACAGGATTAGCCAATTGTAGCATGCTGAATGTTTCCACTCCATGTTGAAGAGCGTAGAACAACATACGGACATTTTTTGTTACAAAAAGTAATTCACGTCATGCAATTAATAGTGACCATTACAGAGGTTCGCCCCAATTAAGGATCTTCGAGATTACATGATTCGCCTATAGAGACAGATCAAATCCTACACAAAAGCTAATGCCCAAACTTTTCTGAACCAAAGACACTTAAAAACTAAAACTTTCAATTCCGAACAGTTGACTACTAAAAGAGAATGTGAAAAGGGGATCATCTCAAAAGTTTGAATGTTAAAGACTTGGAAACTTATTCAAATCATACAAAGAAGTCCATCACAAGACATGATCTCTAACCAGACAAGCTTGAACCGACCAATCAAAACAAAAAAAAAATAAAAAGCTAAGGGAAATCACATCATCATGAAAGAGACGCATTGCCACAGAAATTCGACTTGGGATTTAATCACAAAAAGCACACTTATGGGTCCCTCGTGGTGTCTCTCTCAACCAAAAAAGACCTAGAAAAGCAGCATAGTGTAGAAGCTAACCAAAACCAAATTTCAGTTAAATTCAGTTATTGTCAGAGATTCGAGATCATAATCAAAGAAAAAAAAGATCTCAAAAGAACAACACCTAAATGCAATCACATCAACATCAAAAAGTCATAAAAGAAACCGCCTTTTTCCCCGCGAATACCATTAAAACTGTTTTAACGATCTAAACAGGAACTAGATTTCATCAAGATCGTGTTTTTATGAGACAAAACACTAAAAAGTCTCGACTTTTTTGAGGTGAAAGATGAAACCTTTTAGCTCTTTTGGGATCAACGACCCAAAGCTCAGCGAGTTTATCAGGAGCCATAGCTTTCTTGGCTTCGATTGATTCCAATGTCGAAGACCCATCAACGGAGAGGCTGTGTCTGTGTCTAGGTCTCGAATTCGCAGCCTCACCACCTCCATTCTCAGCGGAAAACGGGTTATCGGACCTAGGAGCGGATGGTCCAGCCGAATCGGAAGCGGATCCGGATCCCGATCCGAGTTTCTCAATGTCCATGTATGAGCAGAAGAGGTCATCTTCGGATCCAAGCTCGTCGAATCCACCGAATGGTGCAGAGAGATCTAGATCTTCAGGGAGACGGAATTGAACCTCTGAATGGGCTCGTCGATGGTACGGACCACGAAATGGAGATGGAGTTGGAGCTAAGGTTTGGCTGGTCAAAGGTGGACATTGTTGTGGGCGTTGGTTTGATTTCCCGTTCGAAGGATCTTCCATGTCTGAGAGATCGTTCTTCTCTCTGTTTCGCGCCTTCTCTCTTCCTCTGTCTATCTGTCGGAATCGGACAGCGAAAGAGAGATTCAGATTTCACGTTTTTCTGCTCTAAAGGTGATGGACGAAAAATAACCCGAAACAAGCTCCGAACGTCGTCGTTTTCGCTGCTATGTTTTTGTTTTTTGGTATCTTTTTTATAAATAAAAATTTTAATGTTTCGTCAAAGCAACTTTGGAGGATTTGTGCATTTGAAGTAATTGAAATCTATGGAATCTTAATTTGTATATGTTTCTATGTATGTTGTTCATGAAGAATTCAACAGTGTTTGTTTTTATCATTCGATATTTTACTGATCTCAGATCTCACATACAAATCCGATTCAGAAAGTCTATTGTCCGAACTCGTGATTTTGTAAATTCATTTTACTCATAAAACGTAATCAACTACAAAGTCCGAGAAAATTTAATGTCGAAAAAGTTTGGATCTTGACTTTAAAGCAAATTTGAATGCTAAAATTCGAGCCAAAAACGTTACTTGAAAAAAAACATCAAAACTATAAAATTATATTATTTTTTATGGTCCGATCAATAAATTACATTTTTGGGCTACAAAATGAAATATTTGGATTCGATTGTTTTTAACGATAAACATTTCATCCAACCGGATCTTGTATCCACAAACATCTAACCTACTTACTACTTTGTCGTTAATATATTTTTCAAATAATAAAATCTCTTAATCTTAAATTTGAATTAAAACAAGAATTTCATTAAAAAAAAATATAGTTAAAGAATAAGATCATTTATGGATTTTATATGGTTAAATTCCTCGTATGTACCAACAAAATAAATTGGATTCGTCGTATTTAAAATGAATGAAAAACAAACTAAAATAATAATATGTTCTTATTTGACTGGATCAAATTTTGCAATCTTACTATTTTCTCTCTCAGAAATTTTATACAATTGATGATATATAGATCTTCTGTGTGCTCAGAAATTATCAGTCTTTTTTTTTCTCTCAGACACTAATCCCAAGATAAATATGTGTCCGCTGCTTAATCGGTATTAGTCAAAGTTATCTGATGGGTTTTTACTGCTTTTGGTAACAGTTTCAAATTCACCTTTTTACCATCCCTCTCCACCAAACTTTCTTTCCCGAAAATAGCTTCCCTGCCCGCAACCGGAGCTCCGACTACGAGCTGTTAAGCTCTACGAGCCTCCCTTGAGCCTCATGACCTTGTGAAGGCAACCGGAGGTCCAATTTGATGGCGGTTCTTTCATCTCAACATACCTTCGTTTAGGAAGTAGTGTGAGAAGTTTTTCCTACGAAATACAATCAATAATTGGCCGGCCATATTATCCTCCTCAACCTTACTGCTTTATGCAGCCTACTTCTTGATCAGCTTCACTGGTTTTTTCAGCTTACTCTGTATTAGAGATTCCCCTGTTTACTCTACTATAGAGATTTCGTATACTCTGGTTTAGAGCTTTTTTGGATTTACTCAGTCAACTGCTCGAAAATTGGTAAACTTCTCCAGATCTACTTCAAGTTTACTCTTGAGCTTCATCAAGACTGTTTCCTTTTCCCAGGCCACTATGATTAATCGGTATTCAAGAGAAGAGAAAGGGAAATGGGTCCCTTCTGGATCGAGACAAAGGAAACGCTCCCCCCTCCGTATTCCCATTGGAGACAACTCGGATCTCATCAAAGATAACTCACTGTCAATCGTAGGGCGTGTTACCAACCCCCTCATTCAACATCCTCGGGCTATCATAGATTACCTTCCTCAGCTATGGAACATCGATAGTAGAGTGACATGCCGTGAGCTAGGACCGAAAACCTTTCAATTCAGGTTTGAATAAGAGGATGTTCTGCAATCAATCCTGCGAAAGGGCCTTTATCACTTCAAGAAGTGGATGCTTCTCATTCAAAGGTGGGAACCTATTGTTTCACCGTCTTTCCCTTCTCAAATCACATTCTGGATAAATATTTGTGGGTTACCTCTACATTACTCGTAGGATCGAGCCATCAAAACTATCGGAGAAGAACTTGGCCTCATCAAAGGTCGTGATGATGCCCAAGATAGAGTTCGAGTCCAAATCAATGGCATGGAGCCACTGGTTATGAATATGGAAATCATGCTTCCAAATGAAGAAATTACAACTGTGGAATTTGAATATGAAAAGCTTGAAAGTACTGCTTCTCCTGCTTTTCCTTATCACACGATGAGAGAGATTATCACTTGACCAAATCAGGGGTGCGTGACCTAAGTCTGTTGGGAATTAACCAAAGGAAAGTTTTAAATCGTATGGAAGCAGAGAGAAGATGGGCTCATGAGAGAAGACAACTTGGCCCTCACCCTACCTACTCTTATAAGAGAGCTTATAGATCAAAGGGATTCTCGCAGACCGTTGACCAGGAACCGTAATGATTTTGAACATGCTGAAAATATTTCTTGGTCTTTGGGTGGTGCTTATAACAGAGATTCAGATAGACGAATCTACAAGGATACTAGGGAAGTGTTGAGAAGGGATGTCTCTTTCTATAGACCGGTTCCACAAGCTCCGGTCCATAACTCTCATTCCGCTACTCTTATTATAATTCAACCCCGTGCAATGGGTTTCTCGGACTGTGATCTAAGATACATCCCTGTGTTAAACGGAAACTGTCATGATACTTCCCAAGCCATCTCTAGAGTAAGCCATACTCCTCATCCAAATCCACAAAAAGACCCCATCCCTCCTATTGCGCTCCCAACAAGAATGGAAGATGACTCAACTCCACGGTCTAGAAGACCAGCTCTGGAACGGCTATCCCTCTCTAAGGCTACAGCCCTACAAAGACTTGGAGGACACATAAATACCGACTCAGGACAGTTACAAGACATTGTGGTTCAGTACGAGGCCGAGACTGAGGATAACCCAGCAGAGAACCGCATCTCAGCTTTAAGGAGACCTAGTGATCCTACTGCTCTTGATTCAATACAAATTACTATCACTACAACATCTAAAGGAGCAGCTAGGAAAAAGACCATTAAAGGCTCCACTCCAACAGGTAAAAAACGGATTGCTAGCAGCCCCTTACCAGGAGCTTGCTCCGGTAAAAGGAATGTATCACGCACTTTTAACCCTTCAAAAAAGAAAGCCACACCAAACAGAGCAGGCACGAGTAGAGCTTTGCCCGCTGATCGGAACTTGGAATAAGTGAATCTAGGAGAGTCTCAGGAACACCAACCAGCTGCGAGGAGGACAAGGGTGGATTTTCATATCCCACCAAACACTCTTCCTTACTGTTGGTGAGTTAGAAATGTCAAAGTATGGGAGGGGACCTTACAGTTCAAAGGATTCAGGATATTCGACGAAAATCAATCCCGGATATATGGTTTCTTATGGAGATAAAGAATAATGATGATGTGGTGTTGAAAGAGTTCATTGGCTTAGAGTATGTCAACTATTTTACGGTCCCTCCGGTGGGTCGCAGTGGCGGATTAACACTTGTTTGGAACCAAGAGGTGGATATACAGATCTTACAATCTTCCCCAAACCTTATCGACACCAAGATGATTAACAAAGAACAATCAAACTACGTTACCTTTATCTATGCCCCCCCCCCCCCCCCCCGCGCAAGTAGAAAATCGACAACCCTACTGGGATCTCATGTCAAGTTTGGGCATTAACAGAGCTGAAAGCTGGCTAGTCACGGGGGATCTCAATGAAACAATTGCTAACTCAGAGAAGAGGGGTGGCCCGAGGAGATCCAAAGCCTCGTTTACAAGATTCCGAAATTTCATGGCTCAAGCTGGCCTTTGGGAGGTTAAACATTCAGAAAATCCCCTTTCTTGGAGAAGTTATAGAAATATTCACTTCATCAGAGTAAGACTAGATCGCTCTCTAGAGAATGGGGCTTGGTCCGAAGCTTTCCCGAGCGGTAGATGCGAATATTTACTGTTTGAGGGATCAGATCATCGTCCCCTAATCACCTATTTTGGCCAAAAGAAAAAGAGACGTAGATGAGCTTTCCATTTCGACAGATCACTCTGTGATAAGGAAGACTTCAGGAACCTCATCGACAAGCTACGGTAGAGCACGGAGGCAGAGTCGGTAAACAAAAAGCTTGACCGATGCAGAGATCACATTATTAAGTGGGCCAAAGCTAAAAAGAAAAATAATGATAAGGAAATAAGTAAGGCCCAACAACTATTGGATCATGCCCTCTCTGAAGACTTCCCTAACTGCTTTTTTACGCCAAAAGAGCTCTTCTTCTTTGTAAAAATTCTCCAGTTTCAGAGTACAATGGCTGCAAAGGGGTGACCGTAATACTGGTTTTTTCATGCCTCAGTGCGTGGGAGGAGAACAGTTAACAAACTCTCTGTTATCGAAGATGAACACGAAAATTCTGTTTTTGAAGAGGACCAAATCTCTCACTCTATCACTGAATTTTATAAAGGCTTATTCGAAACTAATGGTAATGGCGAGTTCAGTCTAGTCCAGGAAGTTCTCCATAGCCGTGTTACTGATTCTATGAATGAATCTCTTATCAAAATCCAGAAGAACATGAAATTTATCAAGCGGTCCTCTCGATCCACTCCGACAAAGCTCTCGGACCCGATGGTTTTTCCGCTTCCTTCTACCAAGCGTTTTGGGACATCATAGGAAGCGACGTATCGAGGGAAGTTATGTACTTCTTTGTGAACTGCTCCCTCAATCGGCAGATTAACGAAACCTATGTATGCCTTATCCCCAAGGGCTTAGGGTCGAAGAAAGTCTTGAACTATAGACCATAGCTCTTTATTCTACGCATTACAAGATCATTGCCAAGATTCTAACCGGAAGACTCCAACCATTACTCTCGGGGCTGATATCTCCCTCACAATCAGCCTTTGTCCCCAAACGAGCCATTTCGGATAATCTTTTAATTACACATGAGGTTCTCCACTACCTCCAAAAATCCGAGGCAAGTAAATATTGTTCTATGGCGGTCAAAACGGATATGACCAAGGCTTACGATAGAATTAAATGGGGCTTTCTTAAAGAGTTTCTAAAGAGGATAGGCTTCCATGAAAAGTGGACCAATTGGATTATGGAATGTGTTTGCTCGGTTTCTTACTCCTTTCTCATCAATGGAAAACCTTACGGCAAAGTGATCCCTTCAAGAGGTATACGCCAAGGCAATCTCCTCTCGCCATATCTCTTCATACTTTGCACGGAGGTTCTCTCGGGGATGTGCTCCAAAGCTCAAATGGCTGGAAAGCTTCCCGGAGTTAAGGTGGCCCATGGTTGTCCCCCCATTAACCACCTGCTCTTCGCCGATGATACGGTCTTTTTCACTAAGACGAGTTCTAAATGTTGCAAAGCTCTCGGTGATATTATACATCATTATGAGTGGGTTTCGGGACAGAAAATTAATCTAAGGAAATCCGTAATCACCTTCTCCGCAAAGACTCCAATAGATCTCAAGAGAAGAGTCAAGAGGATGCTCCATATTAACACCGAAGGAGGCATGGGAAAATATCTAGGATTACCCGAACATTTCGGGAGGAAGAAGAAAGAAATTTTCGCGGGGATCCTTGATAGGATTAACTAAAGGGCCCTTAGTTGGTCGAATCAGTTCCTCTCATCGGCCGGGAAACAAGTCCTTCTAAAGACGGTGTTGTCATCTTTACCTTCTTATGCGATGACATGTTTTAAGCTCTCAATTTCCTTGTGCAAAAAAATTCAATCTTCTCTTACTAGATTTTGGTGGGACGATAAACCGGGCACCAAGAAGATAAGTTGGGTATCATGGGATAAACTTACTCTACCCCTTTCGGCGGGGGGTCTTGGCTTTAGAGAGATAGTAGAATTCAACGATGCTCTCTTTGCAAAGCTAAGTTGGAGGATTCTTGGGGAGCCGAATTCTTTGTTGGCTAGAATTTTAAAAGAGAAATAATTTCCATCTACCACATTCATGGAGAGCTCGGTCTCAACAAGTGCATCTCACGGTTGGATGGTATCTTAGCAGGCCGAGACGTCTTGAGACAGGGGCTAAGCTGGCTGGTTGGTATGGGAAGTCATATCCATCTGTGGGACGATGCATGGCTATCGACATCAACCCTTACTCAGCCGTATGGCCCTCCCCCTTTTAACTCAAGAAATCTGAAAGTTGCAGATTTTATACATGCAACCACCAACACATAGAACCTTGAAGCCATCCACAATATTCTACCTCACTATGAGGACATAATTACGAGCATTGAGCTTAGCTCCTTCGCCATGGAGGACTCGATAGCTTGGTTACCTGTCAATTCAGGAGTTTACTCTACAAAGTCTGGATATGCCATCACCAAAATAAACAAAGCACCACCATCGATAGAGAATTTCAACCGGAAAGTTTGTGTGTGGAAGGTCAAGACATCTCCCAAATTGAAGAACTTCCTCTGGAAATTGAAGAATAAGGCAGTTCCGGTGGGAAGAAATCTCACAACACGTGGGATCCTGGACGTCCGACGATGCAAGAGATGTGATGCAGAGGAAGACGAGGCACATATCATGTTGTTCTGCCCCTTTGCGTCTGCGATTTGGGATTTGGCTCCGGTTATGCATAAACCAGATGGTCGAGACCCAATCACTATGACTCAATTTCTAGAGTCAGCACGTAGACACATCAATCTTCCTCTGACGGGTCTCACTGATTGTCCTCTGTTTCCATGGCTTTTATGGCACCTATGGAAAGCTCGGAACCAGCTTATATTCGAAAACCATACTATCTCACAAATTGGGGTAGTTGATGGAGCGATTAAAGAAGCAAGAGCATGGCAAGATGCTCAGCTCCCCAACGTTAAACATAGGCATGTTACGCCGCCTACTTGTCCTCTGTCCTTACCACCACATAGTGTCATGTGCTTTCTGGATCGCTACAACTCGCGACTGTGGTGCTGGTTGGGGTTTTAAGGATTCTAGCCTGAAAATCATAAGTCAAGCCTCGACCTCCAGAAGGAACGGGCTTCGGCATTGATTGCGGAGGCCTTAGTTTTGAAAGCCACTTTAATTGCAGCTAAAAATATAGGATTCCGAACACTCTATTGTTTCTCGGATTCTCTCTCGCTTGTGACACCAATCAACACAAATGGTGTCACCAACGAGCTGAAATCGCTCATTCATGACATCTTTTGTCTTAGGAAGAATTCCAGTTGTATCTCTTTTGTTTTTATTTCTCGCTCGAAAAATGTTTTAGCCGACGCTTTAGCTAAGTTTGGTATTGTATCTTTTGAACCCTCTTCCTAATCTTCTTGGAGATGACAATACAATCGGTTTGATCAAAAAAAATCTTCTGTGTAAACTTTAATGCAGAAAAATCAAAGTTTTTGTGGTGAGGAGCTAGTATGAGTGTTTGTAAAATATGTATATAAATAAACTGATGATATATAAAAAAAAATACATTAGGAATTGAGTTGGTGAAATAAATAATAATAACACACTTTACTAAATTACTAATTAGATAATTAGCTAGTAATTCGATTTTGGAGACATTTGAGCCCTACTTGGGTGTTGGAAAGAGGAATATAAAAGGGTCGAAGGTAAGCGGCGGAAAACGCGAGGAAGCCTTCCTTTATAACAACAACCTCAAACTTCCCATTTGAATTCAAATTCACTCTCATCGATTTATCCCCAAAAACCTTTTTCTGCATCTCACTCACTTCCCACACACAAACCCTAAATCATTTCTTCAAATCTCACTCTTTTCTGCTTCGTATTCTGTTTCCCCCAATCCCTAATTGTAGAAACCCTTCGTTTTTCGTTCTTCTGGACTCTTTCTTCGCAATTCGGCATCTGGGTTTTGGGAAAAGAGAGATTTTTCTGGTGTGGAAAATGGAGGAACAGAGAGGAATTTCCTCTGGGGTTTCGTCGGAACCGGCATCGAATTCTGGGGTTTGGTTTCTTTTTGGCTTCTCCGATGACTTTTTTTTTTGTACTTTGTCAGATTTTGTTGTTATTTTTGCGATTTGTTTATGGGTTTGTGTTCTTCGTGTCTGGGTTTGTCTCAATTTTTTCAGAAGCGTAACGGAAATGGATTAGAAGAGAAAGATGAATTAGGGTCTAAACGTGCGAAAGTGTCAGATCCAGATTCTGGTAAATTTCTTCGAATTTGTTTGATTTTGAATACCGGATATGCTCGAATTCGATTATTAGAAAGGATCTTATCACTGAATTTTCGGATGATTTGTTAAAAATTTCTTGCTTTTTTTGGGTATGCTTGTGCTACTACAGATGCTAAAACCAGCAAAGACATTGGAATTGCTCAGAAACCAAAACTTAGTAGTGAACAGATGTCTGAAATGCTTGTGACTACTGATGCTGAAGGTTTAGGAAGGATAGTTAGAGAGAAGGAAGTTTTAGCTAAAGATACAAAACCTTCCACAGTTCTTGAGACGAGCACAAGCTTGCCTAAGGCCAACTCAATTTCTACAAATGATGATAAACGCGTTGGTAATTCTGGAAAACAGGCTTTGCTTGAGAATCATACTGTAAAAGATGATAAGAACGGTGAGACACGAAGAGGACATGTTGATGTCGTTTCAAAGAATAGCAGCGTCTTGAAACCAAAGGAGACTTCTGAATCTGTTGGAACTCCGCGTGGAGGAGCAGATCCTTCGGTTTCAGTTCCTAATAGCGAAGCGGGTTCATTGTGTAAGTCAGATTCGATGCGGCGATGGATGGAAATGAAGCGAAATGGTTTTCTATCAGGCCCTTTGGGTGGAGTAACAGCGCCGAGCTCTGCAGCATCGACTACTCCTGTTGAAGTACCTGCGCAAAAGCAACATAAGAATAAGCGGAGAAGCGATTCTTTCAAGAAGAGAAACGAGGTTCCTAGGAGGGAACAACAGCAGGCAGATAGGTTCTCGAATATTACCGCACCAAGTGGTTTGCTGACGGAATTGAACCCGGGAATCATTAACCATGTCAGAAGTAAGAAACAGGTCTTCTCAATTATTGAAGCGTTGATTCGAAGTGCTAATGATGATGCTACTGTGGGGGAAAGACATGCCGATTTGAATGTAAGAGGTATCTATCATTCCCATTTTCCTCATTAAGATGTTACTTTAGCCAATTCAGACCAGAGACAAGAACTTTCACAATCAAATGTCTAATCACTCTGTCTACCTTGAAATTTCAGAGTCAGTCAGAGAAGATATGGCATTAACCTTTAAGTTACCATCCACGGGGGTATCTGATAATGCCAATTCCATTACAAACCCGGAACATGCAACATCTCTTGCTGTTGAAGGTCAGTGCTTTTTTTTTTTTCCATGTTTCAGATCACCAGAAGTAAACTTTTTCCTGGATCTTCTAAGTATGACTGAAGTAATAAGTGCTTAGGTTCTATCATCTACAGCGAAAAACGAACACTTTTGTTAGGTTTACTGATTGAAGTTAGTCTAGAATTGACAGAAGGATAAATGTTAGGTATTTCCCTTTTTGGTGCATGATGATTAATTTATATGCAGAAGTGGAAACGGAAAGAAATCGTTAAAGGAAAATGTTTGTTTGCTTTTTAGCTGCTACCGTTGCTTCCCAATGGTTGGAATTTCTTCACCAAGACCTCAGCGGGCGCCTATCAGGTGCGCATTTACTTATTTGAAAGACAAAGAGGCTTATCGGTTTAATTAAGTTTTAGTGATCTGAGTAAGATCTTTTGCTTGTTGTTGCAGCTGTGCAGGATAGTAGGAAGAGAGTTCAAAATATTTTGACAACCGAGTTACCACTTCTCGCGTCATCAAGAGAATCTTCTTCTAACCAAGAAAGTACTCTTCAAATGACGAATGCGGATACCTCTGGTGATCCTTCTTCTGATAAAACAGTAACAGAGACGCATCAGAAGAGGTGGTCTGCAAAATTTGATCAAATTAACAAAGCTCTTTGTGATGAAGAGAGAGATTTGGTGCGTACAAATCCACTGCCTTCAAGTCAGAATGATTATAAACTATGTTTTAAAGGTCGAGGCGTTGTTCAATGTATTGATTCAATGGATTTTGAAATTCTCAGGAACGTTCGTTAAACCAAGTGAAGGAAATGCAGTCACGATGCAATGAAGGCCTACGACAAATGGACGAGTACTCACCCTTCAGTTCCCAATCATCAGATTCAAGGTGAGGAAATTATACTAAGAAGTCCCTTAAAAGCATATGTAAAGACCGGTTTAACCAATTTTCATGCAGTTTCGGGAAAGACGGCAGCAATGTGGAGACTAGTACAGCGGTTCAGGCGGCTGCAGCTTCCATCTTTTCAACCTGCAGTTTTCTTTTGTCAATGATGAAGCCGCCGCCTACCGGTTCTTAATTTTTTTTTGTTTTTTCGGTTCAACAGGTCTCACCGCCTATCGTCTTTTGTAATAGCACTTTTGAGGGTCATTATCTATAGTGTAATGTAAATAACAGGCGATTGATGTTTTTGTCATTCGTGCATGTAACGATAGAAGCGACCTTTTTTCATCAACGCTACAAAGCTAGCATTTGCTTCAATACACATGTCTGTTCTAGGAGAGTAAAGTTTTCTTTGTATCAAATTATGGAACACTGGATTTAATACAGAGAATTGTTTTCTCGATCCCTATACCACATAATGAAATGTGGTATCTAATTTCTCCTGAATGAAAAGTTACATGTACTGATTTTTATGAGCTAGAGCCAAGCCGGTGCCATGTCAGCTACTGTTACCTTAGCAGGCGAATTGTCTGGAATCTTGGCAAGTGAGCAATGTTGTAACTTAATAGACTCTGCATTGTCCACTGTCTTCACAACATACCTGGAAATAGAAACCCATTTAATCATAAGAGAGCTTTAGCATCTTCTGGATCATAAAATGAGTGCAAAGATTTTGAGAGTAAAATGACTAACCATCCATTTAAGCAATGTGTCATTATAACAGCCTTGCGTCCTACAAACCGTGGTGGTGTCCTTTTGTTTCCCTAAGCCATATGAACTTTTTGTCTGTTAAAAACATAGAAGTTGTATTTTCTATATTCCGATAAGTAACATTGGTTTGGTTGAAGATCGCAGACCTCTATGATAATATGATCTCCAATGGAGAAAGGAAACTGTATGCCTCTACTACTACTCTTAGGAGTTTCTGTGATGTTTGGATTGCAGAAACTTCTCTTATGCTGCAGAATAGAAGAAATAAAACTTTGCTTATCTGTTTTCTCATCGTAAATGTAAGTTTACATGGTGATATGTAACCCAAAAACAAACCTGATCCGACTTTTCTTTCCTTCGCTTCAGCGAGGGAATATAATCTGATACTTCTTCTTGGCGGAAAGCATGAACTACAATTCTGAGAGCTGAACAATCCCATAAACTTGATCAGGAAAAAAAAATGATTACTCTTGAAGAGATTTGAGTCTCTTTTTTCAAAACAAGTAATATCGTTAGACTCACACAGATTTGGCTTTGCTGATCCTTCTGAAGTAGGTTGAGAACATGTAAAACATGCTTTCTGACAACAAAAAAATCGTCAAAACTCAGGATTATCAAGATTCACATATGAGAAAAAAACAAGAGATGTTCATCGGATTGGTTAAGGAATCATTTACCATTCTTTTAACTTCTTTCAATCCTCCGGCTCCAAAAGAATGTCCGCAAGGCAGTATCGTAGCATCATTCATTAAGGCTCCGCTAAATCGAAAGCAAAGCAACACAAATAGAGAACCCATCTCTGTGAATGTTAACAAGACCTAGCCTTTACACTATATCAACATTCAATCACACCGCAACAATCATCAAAGTACATTGACATTGACACAGATTTCAAAAACTAAAACTGATCCTAGTTCGACGAAACCATGATCAAAGAAGATGGCCTAAGTAACACTTACGTGACAGGATCAGAGAGGATGGACTTGAGAGACTCCCAAGAGCTTATACTGGTAGTGACTCTCTCTTTCTCCACAGAAGCAAAATCTCTCTTTGACGTGGAGTGATGGTGGGAATTAGATACTTTACCATCTGGATTAGTGATCATTCGATGGCGATCATTCGATGGTTTATCCTCCTCATCTTCTCTCACTACAAGTTGCCAAGATCCTGGGTTAAAACCCAAACAAAACAAGAATTAGCAGAGGATTCGATTCGTCACTGAGAGCTTCAACAATAGTCGTAAGAGAACAGTGAAAGACTTTCGATACCTGGGTTTTTACTCTCTACAGCTGCAGAACTACCGGAATCAATACCAGGCTGAATCAGGACACCACGTCCTCGGTCGTCTTCGTCGTCATTATCTCCATCGGTTTCGTCCTTCTCAATTCTATTTCCGCAGAATCCTTGCCGGATTCTGGAAATCCCGAAATGCCGATCGCCGACGGTTTCGAGCTCCCGGCTCTTGGAACCGGAATCTCCGACACGGAACCGCAAAGAGTCGTCTTCTACATGGAATAGGAACCGGGGATCGATACTGTCGTTAACGGACATTGTTTTTCCGCCGGAAAATTCTCTCACTGATAAATGTCAGACCTTAAGAGAGAATTAAAACGACGTCGTGTGTGGGGGACATGAGAAGCACGCGCGTCGTTATGGTTAATGATTATGGACCATTTATGGTCATTAACGTTGAAAACTTTTGGTGGGTCCCCCAAAATTTCATGTGCACTTGAGCTACCTGTATCAAACTCCGGTTTACAAGTAATTACCGTAAAATGCATCCGGTTTAGAATCTCTTGAGCACTCCATTTTGTTCTACATTTAAAGATTCTATAATTGCTCAAAACACTTACAACATCAATACCAAAACCACAAACTAATCGAAGACAAGTACGTAGGATCACAGAGTAGTAGCAAGTTTAGTTGGATATACGCGACCCAAGTTCCGGTTTGATAGGATGTCTGTAGTCTTCTCCTTCTGCAGCTGCTTATGGCCGCAAGGGTTTCAATCCCAGAGATGCTCTCAGTCTATTCGCTTCTGCAATTTCAGGATCTGGATGGTCCGTTCCATCTTCCTTCATCTTCTCCTTCTTCTCCTTCTTTTTCTTTGGTTCCTCCCGATCCCGGACATCATCAGTCTCGTGTCTCTTACGATCCCTACTTCTGCTTCTGCTTCTGCTTCTACGCCTTGCCCTGTCTCTCCTGTCTCGTTCTCTATCTCTGCCACGTTCCCTCTCCCTATCCCGGTCTCTGTAGTGATCTCTGTCTCTCTCCCTGTCTCTGTCTCTACCGCGTCCACGTTCTCTTTCATAGTCTCTGTCATAATCTCTATCCATATCATAGTCTCTATCATAATCACGGTCCCTGCCAATAAAAACCAATGGTCAAGTTATAATTCACGAAACAACCAACTAAAGTCTCAACATCAATCATAATGACACCAATTGAGCTAAAAATATGTGGCAAGAACGAAAATGCTTTTGTAATTATCAGATTTTTGCCATAATAATGCAATGAACAAATATCAGGGTAAAGCTATTGTAAGACTGTTTGATCCATCATACTTCTCACTGTACACTGTCAGTACAGTGAAACCTGGCAGGATCTCCACGGTTTCAATTTTGGAAGCTGGTTGTAACTGCTGATGGCTTGAGATGCCACAGAGGATACCGATATTCATAAGATTGAATGCTAGACATGATACGCGAGTATCAGCTATACCGGACAGCTTCCACAATCATAAGCAACCAAAAAACAACAACACATTCCTAGAGATGTACAAGAGAAACGAAATGTATCTAGCAAAAGGCATGAATTCAGATACCTGTGTCTATGACTGTCACGTCTCCTATCTCTGTCTCTCTCTCTCTCAGGACTCTTACGGTGATGATCCTGTAAAAGAGGAGGAAGATGGTATCAATATATAGCTTCTATATAGAAACAGAAGACAGAACAAGTACAAACTATCGCAGAATGAAAGCAGTGACCTTCTCATCTTCAGATGCATCTACAATCCCTTCATTCTCCTCCTTTTCTTCTTCTTCTTCAAAATCGTCTTCCAAAACGCTTTTCCTTGGCTCTAACAAATCATTCTGTTCAAGAGTCCACCTACCATCACAGAGACAAATTAACAATATTACAATACTGCAGAAACCAAAAGCTAAGATTCAGCTATATCCAAATGCAAAGAAAAAAAGAACAAACCTTTTTTTCAAGCGTGGCATTGCAATATCACAAGAATAATCCTTGGTTAAAAGTTCCTCGATAACTTCGTCTACATGTGTCAACGAAAACCCTGTTCCAACCCAAGGAAATAAAATTGGTTAGGGAACAAATCAATCAAAAGTATAATACAAATGGATCCATTGAAAGAAAATGAAACTTACTCCCATCAGATAGCTTTTGCCTCACTTTCCGGTAGTCGTTGTAGAGAGGTTCAAGGTAGCGATAGACATCAACATCACTTCCAGTGAGACGGAGATAAAACGCACCAAGTATACGAACATACCTGCAGAAACCAAGAGAGTAAATCTTCTCAATAATCAACCTTTACAACATCAAAAACGTTGTGAGACAACCAAATCAAGCGCAGGAATATAAAAGCTAGCAAGATAATGACACCAAAACTTCAAAGAAACCTATAGCTGCAATCTAACCTACATGGACATACCCAGAAACATATGTGCTTGAGAAACAGCTAATTGCAGTATCCAAATAAAAAAGCTTTTGGTTAGAGATCATACTTGTAATCATCGTTTTTGATGAACTCCACGACAATATCCTTCTCAGGCTGGATTTGTAGCATCTTCAGTATAAGGCAAAGGAACGGAGTAGGCTTGCGGTTACCACCAAAAGTTCCACCAATGTGGTCAAGCTCCATAGCCTTATCGACAAGCGTCTCCGCCGTGAGACCAAAACACTGCTCCTTCCAAAAAGTATGCTGGTAAATCTTCGTCCTCACGATCTTCTCCACCAGATTCTGCGGGTTCGTCCCTCTTATGTTCTTCGCCAACGGATCCGTCCTATTCGCCATTATCGCCTCAAGAAAATCAGCAAACCGTGCAACCTACTCGCCGGAGTAACACGAATCAGAGACGCCGTTTCAATTACACCGGCGATTCCGCGAATCAGCCGTCGAAGAAGACGAAGTCAGTTCTAGGGCTTTGGAGAATCGCAAAGAGAGAGAGAGAGATCAAAAATATGATTTTTTTTTTTTATTTTCTTTCTATGATAATAAGATTTTTGATAAGCCCATAATGAGAAGCCCATATTTTTCAGGCCCATTAGAAATACTCGTCAGTCGTCACTAACACCAACCTGACCAAGAGAGCTGGGGCTAGGTCAATCAATCTCCGACGATGGCGACGAGCAGAGTCTACGTTCACTACCACCACGCCGATGCCTGTAGTAAAGCTCGCTGGAACGCCAGGTTTGTGACAAGTTTTGGTTATTATATCGATTTTGTTCTTGTTCGCAATTAAGAAAGATAGTGATCACAGAAAAAAAACTTCTTGAGGATCAGTGTACAAGTTCATTGAACTGGGGAACACATTACAACTCAAAAGCTCAATTTTTTTCATGTGGGATTTTTTTTTGGGCAGAGAGACCTTCAAGTTTATGTATGATAGGCCTTGGAAGCATGTCATTGATTTCTACTCAAATGTAGTGGAAGGGAAACTATCAGTGCTGAATTTGTTTGAGCCCAAAGTTAGTATTTTTAGCACCAGTTGTGTCAAGATGGATTGTATCATCCTCCTAAGTTAAAATGATTATCAAATTTAAGTATCTGTTTCATTCTTCAGAAATCTTTGTTGGTCAATGATGATGGGAAAACCGAAAGGAAGCCTATTGAAACTGAATTGGAGACTTGTACTCGGAAAGACGGGAGGACGGGGAGGTGGGAAAGAGTAAATTTCAAGATAGTTCTTTCTTACAATGGGTCTTCTTTTGATGGATGGCAGAAACAACCTGACCTACACACGGTTCAGAGGTAAGAATATCTTCCTTTTTAGTTTTTTTTAAAATTCATCAAAAACTTTGCGAATCTTCCTGTATTAGTTACTTTGCGCTGAGCATAATCCTAGGATTCCTTCAAGGCCTTTTTTTTTCTTCCAGACTTCGTTTCCTTTCAGCATCTGCTGTTTTGATCAGAACCGTTTATAGCGAAAAAGGACGAAAGATTTGTTTTCAACATATGGCATTTGAAAAATGAGCTTATCATCTCAATCTGAACATCTATGCAGAGAAATCTAGTGCCAGTCATTCTTTAATGTTTTATTGGTTACAGCCAGTTAAGATCTCTAAAACAAATATATGATTCCATAAATTTTAGAAGCACAAGCACCAAAAATTTCTTAGTTTTAAAGACTATTCATCCCTCTTGTACTTGCACATTTTCCTGAAAATGATTGTTCTAGCGTTTTGTGGTTTTTAAAGTGTAGTAGAGAAGTCTCTCGGGGGATTTGTTGATGATAGGAAAGCCCAACTGCTCAAGAAAAAATGTAAACCATTAGAAGGCCGTGTACTTGTTGCTGGAAGAACCGACAAAGGAGTGTCTGCTCTTCATCAAGTTTGTTCTTTCTGTACGTGAAACTCATATTTCCTAACAATCTAGTATAATAGCTGTTATGTCCTCCCCAAGTTAACCAATAAATAAGAGAAAAACATTTGCAGCATCACTAGTTCACTACTCTTATTGTTTATTCGTGAGCGTAGGTTTTTACTCCAATTAGAAATAAATCATTACGAGATTGTAGTTTTTTCTATAGCATAGCTTGGACCTGGTAAAGGTCATGCATTTTCCAGCTAGTCAACGTGATTAATTTTAAGATTGTCTATTTTTAGATACCTGGAGAAAAGACATTGAACCCGTTGAAATAGAAGATGCTATCAATAAAGATGCATCTGGGAAACTTAGGGTTGTGTCAATCTCTAAGGTATACTTTGCATTCAGAATGCTTTTGTTTCCCTTTCCAAGTTTTCTGGCAAAATTTGATAAATATATGTGTACGGACACAAGAATGTTTTAATTACATTTTTCGGAATGATGGAACTAAAACTGCAGGTTTCCAGAGCATTTCACCCAAATTTCTCTGCAAAATGGAGGCGCTACTTGTATATCTTTCCCTTGGATAATGCTGAGCCACTGTGCGAGAATGGCAAGAATCATGAAAACTTAATCTTTGATGAGAACCTTGAAAAGCAAACAGAGGGGCTCTTAAGTGAAGAGAATACAGGGGTAATATTGAGTGAGGATGATGAGCTTGAAATTGAGGAAACCGGAAAGGTATATGGACTTGAAGTAGTAGAAAAACCAAATGACTTCAGTGTAAGCAAGGTTGATCAACTTTTACAGCAGCTTCAAGGAAAAGTATTATCGTACAAGATGTTTGCGCGTGATACAAAAGCTGCAAGAAACGAGTAAGAGCTCACACTAGGTCATCGGTATTGCTTGTTAGCATCACACCAGTTCTAGACCACTTTCTCTTACCAGCATGGAAAATACTCTTATTATTGTTTATTTGAAATGGTGAATTTGTAGTCTAATTGGTTTCCTACTTGGGTTATCGTGACATTGCAGAGGTCCACCTACAGAATGTCTCATGTACCATGCACGGGCAGCCGAAATTAGACTGGCCTGTTCTGTAAGTGTTCATATTCTCTCTTTAGATGTCATTTATTTACTTCGCAACAGATCACTCTTATGCCACTTGTCGAGTTAAGGTACTTAACGTCATAGTTTCTACATAAGCATTCAAGACTAACAAAAAGCTCGTATTCTTAAGCTGTAGATATGATACTAGCTGTTCAACATTTGTGTGGAGTAAGATTTTGGTCCATCAATAGTACTTGTAATGCTGACGTCTGTAGGATAAACGATATGAGACTTGACAGAATCAGAAATGTATATTGCCTATTGGTTTTCGATTGAACCTTCTTGCGAGTTCTGGTTCATTGTAAGGTGAAATTAAACATTACAATATGCTCCCATGAAACTAAGAGTGGCGTCTTTTGATGAATTGTATCAGGAGTCTGTGGAAGGAAGAAGGGTGATGTGCGTTGAGCTTGTTGCTAACAGATTTCTCCGCAAGGTATTTACTTTAAACCTAATATTAGCTTCCAATACACTTTTGTAGAATCTTGGCTTCTATGTGAAAAAGGTTTATTTTAAACTTTCAACACGTAAAAAAATCACACTGTATACAACAGCATCCCTGATCTCATCCTTAAAGAGTCGTATTTTAGTGTCAAAATTTTCTTTCCTTCACATAGTTTTGCTTTTGCCTCGAGTGTTCTTCTGTTACTCTCCTCGTCCATTTATTTTCATTGTTTTGCATTGCCTAAAATATCTACTAACACCGTCTCTTTATAACTGTCAGATGGTTCGAGTACTTGTGGCAACATCAATCCGAGAAGCTGCTGCTGGTGCGGAAGACGATGCATTGTTAAAACTGCTAGAAGCTTCATCCAGACGAGCCACGGCTCCTCCAGCTCCATCCGAAGGTCTTTGTCTATTCGACGTTGGTTATGCTGACTTTGACCCTCAAACTTCTCTGATTCACTGAGAATGACATGTAATACATTTTACTACCACATATTGGACAAAATCTGCCTGGGGTTTAGATTGGAAGTAGTTGCCTTGTCGAATACAAAAACTTTATTTGGTATCTCATAACTAATGATTGCGAATATAGTTTTGTTTGTCCAAAGGCTCGACAATAGTTTGTGGTTAATAAGCGGTTCATGTGAATTGAGTAGGTATTGCAAGTTCTATTTATATTCCGTATGTGAAGAAATCATGTTTGTTGCAATGTAGATGATAGACATATACAGCTATCATCTAATTTCACATATCCATTACTAAATCCCTAATCGTGGTACTATGAAACACGATTTATAGTTGATTAAACAGAATTTAACACTGTGATTTGTGTATGCTGAGTTAGAATTTGATAGTTTTGTGACTTTTGTGTTATATACGAATGAATACAAAGTTTTTTTATGCGTGAAAACAATTACAGTAAAGATTGCAATGAGAAAAATATAAATGGGCTGTTAATATTTTTAAGACCCAATAGAGATAACGGCGTTAGTTAAAAACTGTTATTTCAAGCAAAAACCCTATCGAAGGAATTTGCAGTGTGTGTTTCCCTTTCAGCGAAGAGAGTACCCAAAAGGAGGAAGAAGGTCAAAATTTCATCAGAAGAAGAAGATAGAGATAGAGAAAGAGAAGAAGTTGAAGATGAATTCAAAGACGAAGCAGATGATGTTATCAGCTCTTTGCAAACACTTCTCCTTGGACCCTGTAAGTGAAGAAGATGTCATCTCAGAAGCTTCCGTGATTTTCTTTTCTTGGTAGCTGAGTGTCTGTGTATGGTCCTGATTTGATTATTTTTATAGTCGCGATTGCTTGATTGTGTTCCAAATTAGGTTTAATCAGTGAATAAACCTTACAAGTTTGGGAATTTGATACAGAATTTACACCAATTGCTTTCTATAAAGGAAAGACGACGATTTGTGGTTTTATTTGTGAGATTAATTTGATTTATTTGCTTAGGAACCTTTTCTTGGCGGAGCTGCTGAGAATGATGTCAAGAAGCTGTATTCTGATGTTTTGAAGGCATCTGGAAAGGAAGTGTCTGCACAAAACGATGAGGTAAGTTGTTTTTTCTTCCTGAAGTTGGTTCCTATAGACATGAGCGCTAAATGGAAATTCATTGGCTTTCTTTTGGATAGTGTACCATTGTTTCGCACTTTTAAAAAGTAATTGCCTATTCCAGGTTTCGAAGTGGCTGGAGTTTTCGGAAGGTTTCCCTGCAAATTCAAAGGATTGCATTGCAGCTCTTGAAAAGTTGAATGTAGAGTTAGCTTCCAAGTCGGTTCTCTTGGGAAAAGGATCGACGCCATCGGCAGCTGATGTTGCTGTGTTTTCAGCTTTGCATTCTTCAGTGGTACCACTTCTGTTAACTCCATAGTTTAAGTCATTTTCTGAACTGATGATACATGTTTCGTTCCTGTATAAGTACGTTTATGATTCTTGTTAAAGATGCTAAGATCATTTTTTCATATAATGTTTGACTAAAAGCCGACCTTGAAGATTAACTGTTATCTGTTTGACATCCTTTTCGTAGCTTGACCTCTCTGATTCGGAAAAGACGAAAGTACCGCATGTCATAAGATGGATGGATTACATTCAGGTATCATCAACATCATAAAAAAATTCATTACTTGATTGCACTAGTGACTTTTGTGGTATTTCCGCTCTCTGAACATCTTCCTTTCACAATTTCTTTCCTTGTGATTTTCTGCTGTACTAGTAATGCTGCGCGCACTTATTTTTACAGAATAAAGAACAGTTGTCAACATTATTTGGACCAATTCCTGTCAAGTTACCAGTGTTTGACTTTGAGGTGAACTATTTTTTCATATCACAACTTTCCATATGTATGACATGTTTCCCTGTCACGAGTAAATGGTTTTCTGATATGTACTTCCTTTATGCTTAACGCAGGTACCAAAAAATGTCATTAAGATGGAAGCAAATCCTAATCCAAAAAAAGCTGCAGAAAGTGTAAAGCCTGTTGACAAGTCAGAAGCGCAACCGAGCGCAAAGAAAACTGAGCCTGAGGTATCGATTTTGACTTATAAGTTGGATTTCTTTGGGTGTGAGTCTATTTATATTGTAGAATCTGATGTTTCCACTTAATCTAGGAGCCAAAGAAAAAGGTTACAGTTGAGAAGGATGCCAAAAAGGAAAAGAAGAAACCTGCTGAAACAGAACCAGCTAAGAAAGAGGCAGAGATTAGTGTCAGTTTGCTAAATATTCAGGTCGGTCTAATTCGCAAAGCATGGAAGCACCCATCGGCGGATAGGTTTGTGGTTAAAACACTTCAATTTGATGGCTCTGTTAAAGATTGATTGAGCATCTGCTAAGATGTTAAGACTTGTCGTATGTATTGACATCGCAGTTTGCTGGTGGAAGAAATAGATGTTGGGGAGGGTAAAGTGAGGCAAGTCGTTAGTGGCTTAGCAAAGTTCTGTAGTCCGGATGATCTAGCGGTAAAGTGATGTCTTAATTTACAAATAAATAAAAGAAAACTTGTTTGTATGCTCATGCTTTTGGTTTACCAATCCGTATAATCGTCATGTTCTTGAAATTTAAAGCTTACTTATCTATTGTTTCTTGATTGTTGTGTTATGATGATGAAGAACCGCCTTGTTGCGCTTATCACAAATGTCAAACCTGGAAAGCTACGAGATGTGATGTCAGAAGGACTGGTAAGACTTTCTTCTATCTGCATCAATCCAGTTCATCAACGAACAAAATTGTGAACTCTCACACTTGCTCTTCTTAATGTGTTCTTGGTTTCTTCGCTACAGGTTCTTTGTGCTTCAAATGAAGATCACTCAGTGGTAGAACCGTTGCTACCACCTGCTGGAGCTAAACCGGGAGAGCGTGTTTCATTTTCGGGGTATATGTTAATGACTTATAACATCAAACATCTTTGATTGCTTTGGATACATGCTTATCTTTTTAATTTTTATTGTTCATGACAAACTCAATAACCCTTTTTGTCGTAACTTTCAAATAGGATCGAAGGAAAGCCAGAAGATGTGCTGAACCCGAAAAAGAAGCAACTAGAGAAGATAACACCGGTATGTGCAACATACTTTTTTAGGTTCCATACTTAAAACAAACCGAACATGCTCTGAGTATTGTATTTGCCTTATACATATATATTCTCTAACTTTAATCACACGCATTTGCAGCATCTCTACACTGATGAAAATGGCGTAGCCACATACAAAGGCACACCATTCATGACCTCGGCTGGACCTTGCACTTCCACCATCCCCAAGGCTACCATCAAGTAGTGAACTTAGTATTTCTTCTTCTTCTCTTCTCTTGCAATATTCGCAATCTCACTTGGAAAAGTACCTCTTTTTGTCACAATTCGGATCAGTCTATAACTTTGTTCTTATTAACCATTTTGACTCTCTTTTTTTCTTTCTGAGCTTTTTGAAAGAAATCAAAAATATTGTTTCATTTTACGTTTTGATAGCTTTCGGCAACTGGATTTTGATTTTACGCAGTTCCATTTTCTGTTTTCCGTCAAATCAAGCTATGCAAGTCCACCATTGCCTCCTATCATCTATAAATAGCCACTTAGCTACTTTTGAGGTGTTCACTGTTCAATCACATGAGCCAAACCATTCTGATCCCAAACAAAAAAATCTTATTCGAACACCAAATCGAGCTTGGTGCGGATTTAAATACCTTATCATAGCTGAAAACCAAAGATCGATTCAAACTCGTTCCGAGATTAAAAGCATACCAAACCATCCATTTTTTTTTTATCAGTTTCCGTTTGGTTATTATTCTTCTAAAATCGAAATTTGAGAAACCATATGACCAGAATTACCGAATAAAAATTTTGATTGAACATTCGACAATAACATACAAGTCCTGACCGTCAAAAGTGGCTGGATTGTATCATGAAAAAATTTGAACTCAGTATTAAATATTGAAAATTCAAATTAATTTGCATTAGTTTAAATATTTGAAACTATCTCCCTTTTCTTTTGTGATTCTTAGATAATCTTCCAAGGAAATGAAAGAAGAAAAAAAAGAATATTTAGACATGGGGGATCTCCATAAGAGATTGGTGATCCATTTCGGCCAAAATGATTAGGAACAAAATAACAGAAATATTTATTATACATCTAAAGATTTATCTTATGAGCTTAGAAGATCTTTCAGCAGATCCGTACGACTGTCACTGACACACATATAAGTTTCTTTATTCAGCTTTCTCAAAGAATCTGTCCTCCATAGCAAAACCACAACTTCTTTCTTAATTCAAACACACAAAATCTGAAAACAAAAATTATGATCTTTTTGGGTTTATTTAGCCTTTTATTATACGATTCCAAATCACATCAAATCGATTCTTGATATATTATAGGAGATTGTTACCGAATAAATCTGTTTTCATATCACATTTTCACTTCTATACAAGAATATGTATCTAACAATTTGGTATAAATTTATAATTTAAAAAGTGGTCCTAAAGAAAGAAAAAATCCCCACACGATTCCATGAACATGTCCTAACAAGTAAACTCCATAACAAAAAGACAAATATATGAAACTTTATAATGACTGATACTGAAACTAAAAACCCCTAAAATAAGATATCACGAAATATCCGTGATATTCTTTGATGCAATCTCTTCTCCATGCTCTGTTTTATTTTTTTCTTTTTTAATTATACGGAATTGAATAGTTGGTAATAATAATGGTAATTCTTCACCCACCAAAAATGAAAAAAAAAAAAAAAAAAAAACCCACCATAAATACCATCACCAGATTCACATGATTCATACATATATTTATAATTATACTCTTCTCTATCTGTCACTTTCTTCTTCTTCATGTTTGTCTTTTTGATTTTTTGAATTAAAAGCAATGTCTCCAAAGTGTTTGTATTAATTCCAAGAGCCAGTCTTGCTTCTTTGCTTATTGTCAAGTTGTTTTCTTTCTTCAGTTACTTGACATCTAAGGAAGCAAACGATGATCAATAGTGGTTCTTGTTCGTCTTTAATGGAGGTGGATTATGATGATGATCATAGTCATGAAGAGCTTCATGTTTTAGCTGTTGATGATAATCTCATTGACCGTAAACTCGTTGAGAAGTTGCTCAAGATCTCTTCTTGCAAAGGTTCCATCTTTTTATTTACCATTCAATTTTTATTTCTGATCAAAATTCATTACTTTTTGTGTTCTTTGTTTCTAAAATGCGAATTATTTTGCAGTGACAACAGCAGAAAATGCGATTAGAGCATTGGAGTATTTGGACGCATTGACCAATAATGTAAGCAAAAACAATCTTCAAGATCTATGGATTGTAGGTTTGGGTTTCTGAATCGATATAGATTAATATAAGCTGTTGACAAAAAAATAATATATATATGGATCTTTCGTTATGACACATTTGATATTAGGTCTATATATAGAGAAAACTCAAAATGTGTTGATTTGTTTTCTAGGATTTGAAGGTGAATCTAATCATCACAGATTATTGTATGCCTGGAATGACAGGATTCGAGCTACTCAAGAAAGTGAAGGTAAATAACTTCTTAGAATCAAAATCAAGAGATCGATTTTTATCGGTTTGATTGCGATCTAATAATCCTCTCTGTGTGTTCTGTAGCAGGAGTCATCATATCTTAAAGAGGTTCCTGTTGTGATAATGTCTTCAGAGAACATTCCTACTCGCGTCAACAAGTAAGAACAAATTGAGATCTGATTAAGAACCTTTGTTTCTTCTTATGGAAGTAATTAAGTAAACATCAAAAGCTTATGTTCTGTTTTTGGTCATTTTTAAACGCAGATGTTTAGCGAGTGGAGCTCAAATGTTTATGCAGAAGCCTCTAAAACTATCTGATGTTGAGAAACTAATAAATGTCATCTCATGAAACTGGATAAGCTAACCATGAGAGATTATATGTAGCCCTAATTAACCATATTGTCTTGATTCCTTTATTTGATATTTTACATGTTTTTTCTTGAAAATCAAGAAATGTTTTCAAAACGCCCTATTGTAATCTTGATAACACAAAAGTGTAAGGAATTATAGAAAATGGTTTTGGTGATGAGGATGATGACGATGTCTTCTATCTTCAAACCCTAAACAACGAATAAATGGATAACATGAGAGGAAGAAACATCTCTTTATTCCTCTAACCATTGAAAATGAACAACAACAACAACAACAACATTGATGATGATGATGATGTTGATGATGATGATGATGATTCACTTCTTTCGTTCTTTCTTTCTCTTTTTTTCTTCTCTTGTCTCTTTTGCGACCATTGTTGCACAAGATTGACATCTTTTTTTTGGTTTTGATCAAATCTGCGTGAAGAACAAGACTATATTAAATCTTACGCAGCAAGAAAAAGTCTATATTTTCAACTAATCAACTTGAAACAATACAAATCGAAAACGAGATAACAAAAAGCAAATATTCTCAATAAGAAATAATGATAAGGCTTTGTTTCCGGTTTGATTTGGTTACCTTAGCAATTTGAAGCCGGAAATTATTGACCGGAATATTGTGAATGGCATGGAAATTTTTCGGGAGAAAGACAAAGAAAGATTGATATGTGAAGGGTGAGAGAAGAAGATGAATCTCTCTTTCTTCTCCAAGAAAGAGAGAGAGAGAGAGAGAGAGAGAGAGAGAGAGAGAGAGAGAGAGAGAGAGAGAGAGAGAGAGAGAGAGAGAGAAGTCTGAGATTAGTAGAAAACGCAGAGGAGAAATTGTCCTCAAAGAATATACTTAGGAGACTTGTACGTCTCCATGGAAGCTTTCAACATCATGACACGTGTCCTTCCTCTTATGCCTCAAGCTCCGACCTACCAATGTTTTTTATGAATTTTTTAATTTTCTTCTCTTTTATGATTTGTGTATGTATAAATGAACCGCACGATTTATAGTAGTGTAATCATATGATTTAACAAGCCATGCTATTATTATCCTACGTATATTATTATATGGTACAAGGTTTTTTTTTTTTTTTTTAAATTAAAATGGTACAAGTTATCTTATTACAAATCTAATTTCAATAAGTTCTGTCAAAGAAAGGTGGATATTAGAGGATCTGATGAAGCTGATACGTATCCGAAAATTTGGATAATGATTTGCGGAATTCAGTGTTCACCAAAATCTGACCTAACTTGTTTTGAAAAATTTGAATTTGGATTCTAGTGGGAGATGTTCAATTTGATTAAACAAAAATGGTCCAATTTGAACAGAAAAAAATTGTGATCTGTACAAATAAAGGAAGGTTTTTTTTTTTTTTTTTTTGTCAACAAAGGAAGATAAAAAAAAAAAAAAATTTAGTAAACGAATTCTTAAAAATGATATCAAAAATCTCAAATATTTTTTTTTGGAAACTAAAAATCTCAAATCTTGAAGATTGTAAAACATAGAAAATTAACTCATGGCATGAAATCATTATCAACTTATATTTTATAAGAAATCGAATTCGAGTCTAAACTAGAGTTATCTTATCATTATCATTTTTCTAAAATCAAAAATCCGAAACCGGAATCCTACTCACTCACGCAAAGATAACAAACGACCGAAGGGGTAAGAGGTTATTATAAGGCCCAACTTAGATAAGGCCCATTTAATATTGTTACAACCAAACAATATTCTCGCTCTCGACTCTCAATCTCTCCGATTGGTTGGGTTTTCTCTTTGTGCTCGTCTTCTTCAACTCTCTGCGAAAATGGCGGCTTCGGTACAACCTGCATGCTTGGACCTCCATTTCTCCGGGAAGCATCCTTCTATGCTTAAACACAAGGCACTTTTCGTCCGTTGCGTTTCTTCCCCATCAAATTTTCCCCAACCTGACTCGCCTGATATCAATATCAGTCGGGACCAGCGTAAAGTGGTTCGTATCGCTTGGGAGAAGCTGGTTCGATGGTCACGTTCGTGGCGCGCCAAAGCTAAAACCGATGTTCTTGAGCGTACTCGCAAGGTTGGTTGGTTTTGTTATCTTAATTTCGTTTTTGCGTTGGAAGAAATTGAAAGAATCTGGGTTTTGTTTTAGGTTGTTGTTCTTGGTGGAGGTTCGTTTGGTACTGCAATGGCTGCTCATGTAGCTACAAGGAAAGAAGGATTAGAGGTTAATATGCTTGTTCGTGATTCTTTTGTTTGCCAATCTATCAACGAGAATCACCATAATTGGTAATGTATACCGTTAATTCTATCCAATACAATTCATAAATTCTTGAGGATAATGTGAGTTTTCTTTGTTACCAGTAAGTATTTTCCTGAGCATAAGCTACCTGAGAATGTGATTGCTACGACTGATGCGAAATCTGCATTGCTTGATGCTGATTATTGCCTACATGCAGTACCTGTACAGGTTTAAAACCTATTGAGTTCTTGTTTTTTTTTGGTTTGGTTGATTTTGCTTTTATGTTCTGCTGATTAATTGGCTTGTTGTTGCAGTTCAGCTCATCGTTTCTAGAGGGAATTTCCGGTTATGTTGATCCAGGATTGCCTTTTATATCACTTAGTAAAGGTCTGGAGCTTAATACTCTTAGGATGATGTCTCAGATAATCCCCATTGCGCTTAAGAATCCTCGGCAACCTTTTGTTGCGCTTTCTGGCCCGTCGTTTGCTCTGGAGTTGATGAACAATTTACCCACTGGTTCTTTTTTTGTTTTGCTTTGTAAGAATTCAAGTAGCGTAATATAGTTTGCCAATGCTGAATGTTTTGAAATGTTTGCTTGCAGCAATGGTTGTTGCCTCGAAAGATAAGAAATTGGCCAATGCTGTTCAGCAGCTTCTTTCTTCTAGTTATTTGAGAATAAATACTTCCAGGTACAACATTTCATAAACCAGAATCCATTGAACTTCATGACTTTTTGTGGATGCCTTTGCCTACCTGCTTGATAGTTTGTTCATGTCTTGAGTATATACGGTGTTAGTGACTGAGCTCTAATGGTTGATTTCTTAATTCTTTGAGGGAGTTTTGTGCGCTCAGCTTGTAACCTCTGATCATTCCAGTGATGTTACAGGCGTGGAAATTGCGGGTGCACTGAAGAATGTTCTAGCAATAGCCGCAGGAATTGTTGATGGGATGCAACTCGGTAACAACTCTATGGCAGCTCTTGTATCACAAGGTTGTTCAGAGATAAGATGGTTAGCCACAAAGGTAGTACATTCAATATCAAAACAAGTCACCACAATGATTACTGAAACATGTGTTCACTGCATTTTCTGGATGTTGTTGTCTTGCTTGTATGAAGATGGGTGCAAAGCCAACAACCATAACTGGCTTATCAGGAACTGGTGACATAATGCTCACATGCTTCGTGAATCTTTCAAGAAACCGAACAGTTGGAGTCAGATTAGGGTCAGGGGAGACACTAGATGACATACTAAGCTCCATGAATCAGGTGTGTATCTCATTTGTCTCGCTTGCCTTTTGGTTGAGTCTGACACTTGCAATTCAATAACTACTGCTGCACAGGTTGCAGAAGGTGTAGCAACCGCCGGGGCAGTTATAGCATTAGCACAGAAATACAATGTGAAGTTGCCGGTTTTAACAGCAGTAGCTAAGATAATAGATAACGAGCTGACCCCAACTAAAGCTGTTCTTGAGCTCATGAACCTTCCTCAGGTTGATTCCAAGTTATCCGATATTCCAATTTCAACGCGGCTACATTTCTGGTTTTGATATGACAATTTTTCTGTATATTCCTGGTTTTGCAGGTTGAGGAAGTATGAGAGCGAACAGTCAGTTTTGGATCACATATTCATCGAGAGGGCTTTAAGGCGGCGAAAGCTTTGCATTCGTTTAGAGGATAGCTAATGACTGAGTTTTGTAATCGATTTTAGGCCTGAATCTCAAGAATGTGAATTGTTCATAAACATTTGACAAAATCTATGTAAAGTTTTCTCATTCCTAAAAAATTGATGTTTCAGTATCTTGTTTATAGTGTGGACTGGATTTGAGTGGGACGTATTTTGGTTCCGGAACCATGGTATGGACCGATCTAATCCAAATTTGAATTCTCTTAACCGGTTTATAAAAAAGGCTTTGGTTTAAATGTCTACCGACTAGAACGGAACCGGTTTAAACATACACACCATTCTGTTCTTCACCGACTCCAATCAGGTCCTCGTAAAACAGTCATGCAAAACACACAGAGTATCAGTCAATACAGCAAAACAACTAGTCTGCTTCAACAGTTTCGCAACAAACAACCATGCACAGTTCAAACTTGGCACAAGCAACACGTTTTCAAGCGATATCTTTGATGATAGTAACAAACTACCACACTTGGTTGCGTAAAATTGACTATCATCAGCAAATGATACAAAAAACGATAAGAAATCAATCCATTAACAAAATCCTATTTAACAAAGACATAAAACGATAAGAAAAGAATTTTTTTAAGACGTTTATGGTGAATGATTTGTTTCATTGGATTGAGTGGTGCTATATATAAAAGAATAAAGAACACGGCTAAAATCAATTAGGGTTGTCGTTTGTACATAATTATCAAATATATTTTTAATCCTTATCCCCAAGATAAGTAATGCTTCTTCCATGTCTGATTTCAGGCCTATCTCATGCTTAAACACGATCTATAAAGTCATCTCCAAGCTCCTTGCCAACAGATTGCAACACGTCTTAAATCAGGTTATCTCTCCTTCTCAGTTACTTGCTGAGAACGTTTTACTTGCCACTGAGATTATCCATGGATATAATAAGAGGAACATTGAGCCTAGTGCCATGCTTAAGGTTGATCTTAGGAAGGCTATCGACTCAGTTAGATGGGACTTTGTTATAGGTACCCTGAGAGCTTTGCATATGCCTGAGAAGTTTGTGAATTGGATCGCTCAATGTATCACTACCCCATCCTTCACTGTGTTGATCAATGGAAACACCAAGGGATTTTCAGTAGTACTCAAGGTCTGCGCCAAGGGGACCCCTTGTCACCGTATCTCTTTGTTTTAGCTATGGAGGTGTTCTCAAAGCTTCTGCAGTCTAGATTTGATGCAGGTTACATACACTATCACCCTAAGACCTCAGAGTTAAATATTTCACACTTGATGTTTGCTGATGACGTGATGATATTTTTCGATGGTGGTTCCTCTTCTCTTCATGGTGTTACGGAGGCATTGGATGATTTTGCGTCATGGTCAGGAATGATTGCACATGAACAGAAATAAGACTCAGCTATTCCTTGCTGGAGTTAACCAAATGCTATTGCCAACTATGGTTTTACAATTGGTTCTCTTCCAATCAGGTATTTGGGACTACCTTTGATGTCTAGGAAGCTGAGAATTTCGGAATATGATCCTCTATTGGAGAAGATTGCTGGCAGATTGCAGTTGATATCCTCTGTGATATCGGGTATTGTTACTTTCTGGATTTCTACTTTCATTTTCCCACAGGGTTGTATTAACAAAATTGAATCATTATGTGCAAGATTTTTATGGTCTGGTACTATTGAAAGTGGTCGAGGTGCGAAAGTAGCTTGGAAGACAGTTTGCTTGCCCAAAAACGAAGGTGGGATTGGGCTAAGGAGCTTCTCAGCATGGAACAAAACCCTTTGCTTGCGGTTTGTTTGGATTTTACTCTCGGGAAAATAAACTCTTTGGGCACAATGGCAAAGGCACCATCACCTACGAAACTCAAGCTTATGGGGAGCTAGAACCGGGCAGAAATGATTCTTGGACTTGGAAGTCATTACTTGATCTTAGACCTCTAGCGGAAAGATTTATCAGAAGCACAGTTAGAAACGGGTGCAACACTAGCTTCTGGTTCGGTTTTTGGACTCCACTTGGCCCTTTAATCAAAGCTATTGGTGATGAGGGACCAAGATCATTGAGGCTGCCCCTCTCGGCTAAGGTTGCTGCTGCTTGCACTACGCCGGGTTGGACTATTCCCTCACCAAGATCAGAGCCCCAAGTTTTGCTCCATGCCCATCTAACTACTCTCAATCTCCATGCGCTCTCAACACAAGAAGACTCCATCTCTTGGGTAGTAAATGATGATATTGGTACGGAGTATTCATCCTCCAAAACTTGGGAAGCAATAAGGCCTAGAGATGAGATAAAAAAAACTGGGCAGAGTTGGTTTGGTTCAAAGGTTGTGTCCCAAAACATGCCTTTCATATGTGGGTTACAAACCTTAATAGGCTCCCAACAAGACTGAGATTGGCCTCCTGGGGAATGAATGTCCCAACGGTTTGTTGTCTCTGTTCTAGAGTCGATGAGTCAAGGGACCACCTCCTTTTAACTTGTGACTTTTCTACTCACATTTGGAGACAGGTTATTGCAAGACTTGGTCCGTCACAGCACATGTTGCGTTCTTGGCGTGAGTTGTTGTCTTGGATTCGATCTTCCTCACCTCAAGCGCAAACCCTCCTGCGTAAGCTTGCGGCGCAAGCAACAATCTACCACATTTGGATTGTGAGAAACCACGTACTCCACAACCCAGGGTCTGATATTCTTAGATCAATTCCTTCAAACGTTTTGTTCAAAAGAATTGACAGAGACATCATTAACATCATCAACGCGAAAAGGAGCAAGCGACATTTTGGAAACTTAATGTTGTTATGGCTTCGGTAGTCACATAGATTCGACTTGTACCTTCCCATGTAATATTGTTTCCTTTTTTTTTTTTTTTTTTGCCGAGGAAACAAAGAAGTTGGTTGTCCTTTGTAACAACTAAGCATTTCATATTAATGATATTAACATTCTTAGCAAAAAAAAAAATATATTTTATTTAAGATAATTTTGGAATCATTCGTCAAAGAGAATATTCGAAAACTGCTGGCTTTACATTAGAAAAAACGTGGGCTTTGTAAAACTTTAGGCCTAATCGCAGAGGTTTCGATAGATTAATTAAAAGTATTTTAGTTAGAAAATTTCGATGGCAAGAGATGTGAATAATTCGATTTTATTAATGGCAATTTCGGAAAACCAACTCTTAAACCACGTAAGATTACTAACTTCATATTTATATATATAGATAGACTAGGCAGGATTGTAATTTGAGCTTTTACATTGAACACAAAATCTGTTACTTATTTTAATTATCTAACACCTAATTTTGATATATTATACATGTAACATTCCATGATATATAATTGAACATTCGAAACGTAGTATGTTCCGTAAATTAAAACATAAAATGTTTGAATATTAATTCAAATTTTAAGAAAACTGGAAAGCATTAGTAATGCAAGCAGTTATCGTATACTCATGTATTTCTCTATCTCTTTCTCTTTCTTTATCTATGTAAAATCGATGGATAATAGATAATCTTTTTGAAAGAATGGTATCAATTGTTATGAAAATCATTCTTAAGCCCTGATTTTATTTCTATTTTCGATGGAATGAAGACAAAAGATCTTTAATATTTGCTCATTTCTCATTCATTTAAAGAATTGAATAATAATAGAGGATTGGCCAATTTACTCGATTACCCATAGATCCATGTTTAAATCAAACAGAGGATGTTCAAAGAGTCTTAAGTTACATATATTAAAAAGTGTCAATAGTCCTTATAGTTTCTGAGGATTCTTCTGCAAAAGCCTGAGATAATAATCTACCAAAAACTTGAATGTAAAATGTTATGATAAAATTACCTTTTGAGACGGGTTGAAGAACACACCCTAGAGAGAACTATACCAATCATTTATCACTTATGACCATAACTCTATAATTGACCAATGTTTTTGCACCTGAAAGATTTGTCCCACGTTTTTAATTCTCCTGGTACAATTACACTAAAATATTTTAATCAGTTCGACAATTAATAAAACAAAGAAGTTGTATCCAAAAATCATTTAATTATCAACGGCTGGCTTCTGTCACTAAAGAAATTATAGATCAAATATTCGGAACTCCAACGGTTTATCAAAAAAAATTCATCTATCTCTCAAACTTATCTTTTAGCCCTACCCGTTGAGAGGTTGATGCCTGATCCTGATGTCAATATGAAAAGTATTCTAAAAGATACGAAAAGGGGCTCCTTTCTGTGGATGATGCCTAATTCAAACAAACTTGAAATATCTTCAAAAAAGTTTTTTTTTATACCCTTGGCTGATCCGGTTAGTCCCGATAAGACGCACCGAAATACTACAAAGTGGACTTCTCCCCGAAGGGCCACCACACTGCTTGACCCGAGTTTAAAATGCTTTCCGACTAATGGTAGGGGATAGCCGGATCGCCTGTTACCGGACTATCAGGTAAACGGCATGGGTCGAAGTCCAAGCCCAAACTTCCCACAAGAATGTAATTTTGTATCTAGGGAGACTCGAATTTTGAGATAGAAAAACATCTTATAATATTTTAGTTGATTACTAAATTTATTTAAATTTTAATGTCAATAAATATGTTATGTGATTAATTATTTAATTTTTTTAAATGACCGTTTTTACATAATTAACTAATAATTTTTAAAGAATTTTTCCTATTATTTATAAGATAATTATGGAATCATTGGTCAAAGAGAATATTCAACAGATCATGTGATTAAAAAAATGAAATCATCGTATGAGCTACTCAAGAAAGCAGAGAACCAAAAATTCAGCGTGCTATATATGACAGATGAAATAAGCTAGAAGCGGCCAGCAAAAGAGAGGTTCTTAGTTGCCCAATGATTAAACCTGGATGAGATTTGGTCCATAAGCGGAGTGAAGTCAAGTTTTCGTAGTTTCCTGTGCAGGAGGGGGAGCCCCAAGTATCTGAATGGAAAGGCTCCATTAACAAAGCCAAACGCTGCAGTTTCTTCAGTCTCCACTTCGTCAAGCCCAACAATATAAACTGCCGACTTTTCCCTATTCATCTCAAGTCCTGAAAGAAGCTTAAACTCAGAGAGAACATCAATGATAGCTGATAGAGAAGATGGCTTGCCATCATAGAAGATCATAAGGTCATCCGTAAAGGCAAGACTCGAGATTCCCATATCCTTAGCCTTGGGATGATATCCAATAGAACCATCTGCAAATTTAGCCTCTAAGAGTCGCGATAAAGCTTCCATTGCAATCACAAATAGAGATGGAGAGAGAGGATCACCCTGACACAAACCCCTTGTACCCTTAAAGTACCCACACAAGCTTCCATTAATATTGAGGGAGAAGCTAGATTGAGTGATGCATTGTTTGACCCAGTTCACGTACTTATGTGGAACCTCCGTAGCCACAAGAACTTCCAGAATGTAATCCCAGCCAACTGTATCAAAGGCCTTCCTTAAATCAACTTTCAGAACTCCCCTCTTAGAGGCATATTGTTGCCCAAACCCCTGCACCAGTTCAGTTGCAAGTAATACATTTTCCATTAGGAGCCTGCCCTTAACAAAGGCAGATTGAGAGGGAGAGATCCATTGAGGAAGGATTTGTTCCAATCTACGGGCAAGCAGCTTGGGGATCACTTTATACAGCACATTGCAGCAAGATATAGGCCGAAAATCAGAGATTCTATCTGCATTTAGCTTCTTGGGGACTAGGGTAATGGCTGTACTATTCCATTGCTTCAGAATCTGCCCAGAGGAGAATAATTCACTGACTGCATTAGTGAACTCCATACCAACAGCAGCCCACATCTTCTTAAAGAATTCAGCGGTGAAACCATCAGGACCTGGTGACTTGTTAGATGGCAAGGCAAAGAACTCTACTTTGATTTGCTCAAGTGTAATCGGTTTTTCCAACATTTCCTGCATAGAGATGTCACACTTGAATTTAGCAAAAGAGTGGATCAAGTCTCGCCTTCCCTGGTCAAGAGGAGTGATACTATTCCTAAACAGATCTGTAAAGAAACCAATGCAATGGCTCTGCAGCTCATCAAAGTTCTCAATACGGCGGCCAGATAGATCCAAAAGATAATGGATTTGGTTGATGGATCTTCTGGCAGCCACCATCTTATGGAAGAAGGAGGTGTTGGCATCACCACACGCAAGCCAAGAGACCCGAGATCTTTGACACAAAAACCGGTCCTCCGCTAAAGCAAGCTCAGACCAAACTTTGTGAGCATCTTTCTCTCTAGTTGCAAGTACAGGGGAGGGAGAAGCCAAAAGGTCAGCTTGACAGAGCTTTAGTTGAGTGAAGGCACGCTGGACTTTCTTTTCAAGATCAGAGTAGTGTTCCTTGCTGAAAGATTTTATCGTCCTTTTAACAAATTTTAGCTTCTTTGAGAGAACAAACATGGAGGTTCCATGATAGGCTAACTGCTCCCAAGTTGAGCTGATTCTTGCAGCAAAATCAGGGTAATGCATTAAGAAGTTTGACAGCTTGAAAGGCTTTTTCTTCCCTCCATTCTGGTAACCAATATTCACACAGCTAGGGTAGTGATCTGAGAACTCCATCTCTCCAAACTGACCAAAGGAGAAAGGAAAGGTGAAAAGCCTCTTTCCATTAATGAGAATGCGATCAATCTTCTTTGCAATTGGGTTCTCCTCTTGGTTGTTCCACCAAGTGAAATGTTGGCCCCTAAAAGGAAGATCAAAGAGATTTGCAGAGAGTAAGCAGTTTCTAAATTCTTGCATTCCACCAGATATGCGAGAACCCCCAGTTGAAGCATCACTCGGGTCAAGGGATTGGTTGAAATCCCCTAGTACAAGCCAAGGTTTGTCAATGACCATGGGAGTGTCAGCGATCTGAGTTAGCTCCTGCCACAGGGACCTTCTCCCATATTTGCAATTTACTGCATAAACAAAAGTCACCACAAACTCATCAACAATATGAGGGAGCTTTACCAGGCAAGTGATCATCTGCGCAGACTTGGAGATGATAGAAGCAGAGACTGCCAGATCCCATAACACCCAGATTCTTCCAAGCGTTGCATATTCGTAGTTGCACACCGAGTTCCATCCAGGAAAGGAGGAATGAATTATTTTGTTGGACCTATGCTCTTTCACCCGAGTCTCAATAACACTACCAAAAAGAGCATTGGAAACCTTGAACCACTTCCTAAAATTTCTTCGCCAAACAAAGTTGTTAAAACCTCTTACATTCCAGCAAAAGGTGTCTATCATTGGAGAGGATGGGGTTTGGGGCCTTTGCCCCGGTTAAGAAGAGAACGCTTTTGATTTCTGGTCTCGGCAAGTTTCTTCAATTAAGCTTTACGCTTCTGCTTTTTACTCCTCTTTGATTCTGCTGTGGAGAAGCTAGCAGAGTCATCTGAGTCCTCCTCACTGCCATGTTCGTCTTCCTTTGCCGAGGAATCCTTAGCTTTAGATTTTTCATCTGCTTCTTCTGATGAGTCAGAAGTCTCTTCAAACACATCCTCAGCAGAGGGATTGCTTGAATCAGGAGAATAAGAGAGGCTTTGAGACTGCACTAGCTTGGGAGAATCAGGGTTAGGAATAGTGGATTTATTATCTTGATTCAGATTTTCCAACCCAATGTCGATAACAATGGTTCCACTAGCCTGCTGCTCAGAGGTTTGCTTCAGCGTTTTGGCCAATTTCTTTTTCTTCTCCCTTGACTTGGTTGGCGCCGGTTCCTTTTGCACATTTTGTGCTTTTTTGGCTCTCGGGCAGTTCTCTGTTCTATGGCCAGTAGAGTTACAGCCTGTGCAAGTAACCGGAGCAGTAGGGCAACGCTTTATGCTATATCCCACCTCTTTGCAGAACTCACAAGTGGGCGGGAGCCAGGGGCTTGAAACCTCGACGCGCTGAACATGACCTGATTCAAACCGCACATTGACTGTCTCAGGCAATACTTTGGAAGGGTCCACAATGGTGAAGACACGAGCCACATCCAGATTCGTCATGCTTGCAGTGTTTGTTCATAAACATTTTACAAAAGCTATGTAAAAATTTCTCATTCCTTTAAAATTTAGATACTAAACTGTCATTTAAATACCCAACTCTTCCATTTGCGCCAAATCAAATATGAACTTTTTACTGAGTCGAAAAAAGTACGAAATTACGTTGACTTGGCCATATTAGACACAAAATTAATCAAACATAACACTCGTTTAATTACCGTTAACCGCCGTTACTGTGGACGTTTAACATAAAACGAGGTCATTTTATAAACAGAGAAAAACACCAACCCCCCCCCCCCCCCCAAATCGATCTTAAATCCCTAATTCATCTTCTTCCTTCTTCTTCGCTATTATTTGTTCTTCTGCTCTCAAAATCAATTTTCACTATCGATTTTCTCTCTTGTTGTTGTAACTGAGATGACGAAAGAAGAAACCCATTTATCATGAACTTGAATTGCAAGAGATGAGTTCAAGTTCAAATTTGGAGAAATCAAGTGTTAAACCAAAGGGAAAACGTGGTTTTCCATCAAACTGTAGGTGTGGATATGATTTGCGGCTGTTTACATCGAAGACACAAGAGAATCCAGGTCGTCCTTTCCACCGTTGTGTAACAATGTTAGATGTAAGTAAATAGAAACCGAGAAGAAACATCTCTTCGTGTTAGATTTTTTTTTCTCAATGTAACATGTGAGCTTTCTATATGATATGTTGTTGTTATTGTATTATCAGGATCATCTCTTCAAATGGGTAGAAGAATCGATGTTTGAGGAGCTTGAAGATGCACTACCAAAACTCGAGAACATTGAGACTGAAGTTTACAACATGAAATGTGAGATTGATGGTTTTAGGGATGTGATCCATGATTTCAAAGAAGATGTAATGAAGAGTCAGATGGAACTCGTAAAGTGGAAATTGATCACCAAATCAGTTTGTGCATGTCTTTGCCTCATCTTCATTATCATTGCATATCTCCTCTTTTGAGTGTTAGTTGATGTTGTTTGGAAGAAAAATTGTTGTATCAGTTTGAATTTAAATCATTTGTAAGACAATATCTCATGCTTTTAGTTTGGTTCAGTTTTAATTGTTGTTATTGGTGAAAACAATGTCTCCTGGTATTAGTTTGAATTTGAGCACAAATTATTTCATTAAAACAGAGACAAAATAGAAATAGAAGAAGCAACAAAAGATAACTTGTTTTGTTTTACCATCAAATAGAGAGACATAGTTTCTCACAGAAGAGATCAAAAGGGATATATTGTTTTCCCATCAAAAGTAAACACAAACATAGTTTTAAACAAAACAAAGATAAGCAACAAAAGAAAGAAATGCATAGTGTCACATAGGCCAGATCATGTACGTCCTTGTGATCCTTGTGATGTTCCGATCTGTGATTGATATAATGCGTTTTTGGCACATTCTAACCCTTATTTTGTAGGATTTTATCGAGTCTTTCACTCTCTATCAAGTCATTTTATGTACAAAAAGTGGCTGGAAGCAATGACTGGAACTTGCAATCGGATTCGGCTAGAAAGGAATAAAGTTGGACCCTTTTTGAACATTCTGGAGAAAGGGAGCACCTAGTACAAAAGAGGGAGCACCTGCTCCTAGCAGAGTCATTGATGGGTCTTTTGCAAAACCCTAATTTTGCAACCCTAATTTTGGGCCAGCCGCCGTGGGCCTTTATATATGTTTTTCTCTGGAAAAATCACGCGACACACATCACGAAGGACAGCAGTAGAGGCACATCACGACGAGAGAGAGAGAGAGAGAGATATATATATACACTTGTTTTGAGAGAGTTTGTAAGCTTGGAGATTTGTCTTCAATACTTATCGAAGTTTTCTTAAACCCTACTCTTTTATATATCGATTTCAATGCAGTTTATCATGTCTCTTGCTGCTGTTGGTTGTTTGATCATGAGCGAGTAATCCACTTGTTAGGTTAAGGGTTTTTGATGGGATTTGATTCATGAGCTAAGCATAAATAGATTTTTAAATAATCATTCGATAGTCTCCACCTATTGTCGATCATATTGCCTAGGTTAGATTGATCACCTAGCCTTTGATTTTAGGTTGAATTTACTTATCAAAAGTTTGTAAATCGCTGGAAATAACTTGGGTGGGCGATTTGATCCTTAGCCAACGAAAGTTGAAGTTAGGGCATCTCGTGAACATATCAACCCTAATCGTTTAATGCTTGATAATCTTTATAACCTCAACGACAGTTAGGGTGTTAGATTGATTTTTAAAGTTGTAGATGCCACGAAAGTGGATCTCCTTATATTTATGGTTGAGTTCGAGATTTGGTCGTAAATCGCATACCTGAATAGTTGCTTGGTTTCTGATATTCGAATCTCTGAGAATTATCCCTGACCTAACGCCTTTCCATTATTGTTTACAGCCGATTTTACTTTTGTTTTGCTTTGATATTATCGTGACATTTAAACCTCAACTTGAATTGCTTAGCTGAGATTTGTAATCCATAGAATTAGAGCGTATTGCTGGTCCCTTAACGAACCTCACTATTCTGCATTCGAATTAATGAATCCTAGGTTTTAAACTTATATGACCCGAAAAAAGACAATCATCAAATTGGCAACGCTGCGACGGGGACCAACTCGATACCTCTACTTCTCGACTACAATTTTAGACTAAGCACTAATCTCGTTCTTTTGTCTTTCTTTACGTGTGTTTCAAGTGCATGAACTCAAGGACAACAAGGAGAAATCTTCAAACTCCCCTCGTCACTTTGAGTAATCCTGAACTCGCGAGACTAGAATAAGAAAACAGACGACAAAGGCCTAATCCCGCTGATATGGGTGATCAAGGCAACAACGACATGGCAGTTGAGTGTCAAAGGTTGCAAGAGCAGATGGCTCAAATGCAACAGCAGCACGCGCGTGAACTGCAGCAACAACGTGCGCGTGAGCAACAACGAACCATAGGGGATATGGACAACCCCCATGCCTATTACCAAAACCGAGCTGCGATAGTCCCCCCCCCCCCGCTGTTGAAAAGAATGATTATGAGATCAAACCACAGATGATATCGTTGGTTAAGCAGCACTTGTTCCACGGATTGCCTGCTGAAATTTCGATGGACCATATAGAGAATTTCGAGGAGATTTGCTCCACGACAAGCTCTAATGGGATGAACCCGAAGTTCGTGAAATGCAAGCTATTTCCGTTTTCACTCGCAGACAAAGCTTCTCGTTGGCTTAAGTCTTTACCTGTTGAATCCATTACGACTTTGGCGCAATGCAGAGCTGCGTTTTTGGACCATTTCTACACAAAATCCAAAACCGCGAGTTTAAGGAACAAGATATCCTCCTTCCACCAACATTCCGGAGAGTCCTTCTGTGAGGCTTGGGAAAGGTTTAAGGAGTACAAGAGAGAGTGCCCACACCATGGGTTCACTGATGAAAACCTGCTGGGGATTTTCTACGATGGTGTGGACTGGGATTATAGGAACGCGCTCAATGCTGCTAGCGATGGTGATTTCATGACCAAAACCAAAGAGGGAGCGTGTAAGCTAATTGAGAACTTGGATGCAAGTTCAAGTAACAAGTCCCAGGAGTATGACAGGACTACGAAATCCAATGGAACGGATTCTGCTAAGATCGATGACCTTACGGCCAAAGTCAATTTGTTGCTCAAGGCGAACCAAAGGATGGTTTATTTTGCTGATGATGCTGGCGAGCCACTTGCTGAGGGAATGGCTGAAGAAGGAGACAATGATCAGGAAGAGGTCAGTTACGTTAATGGCCAAGGGTTTGTGAGGAACCGCGGTTTCAACCAGAATTACAAGAATCATCCCAATTTCTCCTACACGAGTACGAATGTTGAGAACCCGCAAGACCAGGTCTATCCGCAGCAAACCGGCTCTCAAAATACGAAACCTTAGGATCAAGGTTTCCAGTAAACTTTTCCTCAAGGTTTCCAAGGGAAGTCGTTCCTTCCTTTTCAAGGTCAGAAACCGCAATATTCTAACTTTCAGGCTCCTGCGAGTTCTGGAAGTACTTCTCAGGATGAATTAGAGAGTATGATGCAACAATTGATGGCAAATCAACAGAAATGTGCCACTGATATGAACACGAAGGTGGATGATACGTACTTGGACCTTAATGGTCAGCTCGAAGCAGTTTGCAACCACGTAAAGACACTCGACACACAAGTTGCTCAGACGGCAGAAGCAATTAAGAGACCACTGGGAGTATTACCTGGTAAAACTGATGCAAACCCAAGGGAATTTGTGAATGCAATAGAGCTGAGAAGTGGGAGAACTTTACCTGGAGTCGTAAGGGCAGAAGCTGAAAACTGCCCAGAAGGAGCACCTGCTCCTGTTCCTGGAGCACCTGCTCCAGATGAGGGAGCACCTGCTCCTGAAACAGAAAAAAAACGATGAAGATCCTGCTGAGCCAACTTCTAAGGTATTAAGACCAAATGAGATTATTGATAAGGTTCGTTCTCGTGTCTACAGGCCCCCTATCCCTTACCCAATACCTCCAAGGAAGTCGTAGAAAGATTTGGAGGAAGCGAAATGTAAGGAGATGTTGCAAGATTTGACGGTTAAGCTGACATTGGCAGACGCGATTCAAATAATGCCGTCCATGAAAAAGTATGTCAAAAGTTTGATTACTGGACGGATTCCTTCAGAGCAGAGCGCCATGGTTGTAAACAAGAATTATAGCGCTGTGCTACAAAACAAAGCCATTAAAAAGCAAGAGGACCCAGGTAAGTTCGTCCTTTCTGTTGATATTGGTCCTGTGCGATTCGCTTGTTCTTTGTGTGATCTTGGTTCCAGCGTGAATCTAATGCCCTATTCGGTTGCAAGGAAACTCGGGTACACAAAGTTTAAACCAACACGAATTTCATTAGCGTTTGCTGACAGATCTATCAAGTTGCCTGTAGGAATTTTGGAAGATTTGTAGGTCAGGATTGGGAACATCTTCATTCCAGCGGATTTCGTGGTGTTGGAACTGGGTGATGAGCCGAAGGATCCTCTGATTTTGGGACGTCCCTTCTTGCGCACAGCTAGTGCGATCATTGATGTAAAGAACAGAACGATTGGTCTCCACCTGGGAGACATTATTATGGAATTTGAGATGGATCGGATATTGAAGAAACCGACCATTGATGGGCAGACTTTTGCCATTGAGGATAATCTCAAAATCTCAGAGGGAGAGATTGAAGAGATCCTTGCTGATGATCCCTTGGATGTTGCATTAACAAAAGCTGAAAGCGAACATGGTTATTTGAGCGAAGATACCATTGGATTCGCAAGGATGTTGGATTCTGGGCAGAGGGAGAAATCAACAGACTTTTTGAGACTCAACATAGAGGGAGAAGACAGAGCACCTGCTTCTGCTCTTCGGAACCTTGCTGATGATCCTTGGAGCGAGCTGAAAGCTCCAAAACTGGAGCTCAAAACCTTACCAACTGGGCTAATGTACGCGTTTCTCAGTCCTAACCCCACATATCCTGTTATAATAAATGCTGATCTAAATAATGTGGAATCCGCCTTACTTTTATGCGAGCTTAGGAAGTATAGGAAGGTTTTAGGTTATTCGCTAGATGATATCCCTGGAATTTCACAGGATTTATGCATGCATATGATACATTTAGAGGATGAATCTAGAACTTCTGTAGAACACCAAAGGCGATTGAATCCGAATTTGAAAGATGTGGTTAAGAAAGAAATAATGAAACTCTTAGAAGCTGGTGTCATTTATGCTATATCTGATAGTAACTTGGTCAGTCCTGTGCATGTAGTTCCTAAGAAAGGCGGAATCACTGTGATCGCCAATGATAAGAACGAATTGATACCGACTAGGACTGTCACAGGGCATAGGATGTGCATCGACTATAGAAAGTTAAATGCAGCAACTAGGAAGGATCATTTTCCCTTACCATTCATTGATCAAATGCTCGAAAGACTCGCTAACCACCCTTACTACTGCTTTTTAGACGGTTATTCAGGTTTCTTTCAGATTCCCATTCACCCGGATGATCAGGAGAAGACAACCTTCACCTGTCCGTATTGCACCTTTGCGTACCGCAGGATGCCATTCGGGCTATGCAATGCCCTTGCAACTTTTCAAAGGTGCATGATGTCCATCTTTACTGATTTGAATGAGGATATTATGGAAGTTTTCATGGATGACTTCTCCGTCTATGGGAGTTCTTTTTCCGTGTGTCTGTCTAACCTGTGCAGGGTTTTGGAACGCTGTGAAGAGAAACACCTAGTGCTGAATTGGGAGAAGTGCCATTTCATGGTGAGAGATGGTATAGTTATGGGGCATCGAATTTTAGAAAAGGGTATTGAGGTTGACCGAGTAAAGGTTGAGGTGATGATGAGCCTGCAACCGCCGGATTCAGTCAGAGGGATCAGGAGTTTCCTTGGTCACGCGGGCTTTTACAGACGTTTCATCAAGGATTTTTCAAAGATGGCGAGACCGCTAACCCAACTTCTGTGTAAGGAAACCAAGTTTGAGTTTGATGGGGCTTGCCTCGAGGCGTTTCACACGATAAAAGGAGCTTTAGTAAACGCACCTATTGTTCAACAACCAGGTTGGGATCTACCATTTGAGGTCATGACAGACGCGAATGACTACGCCGTAGGGGCTGTTTTGGGGCAAAGGAAGGATAAAAGCTTCACGTAATCTATTATGCGAGTCGCACTTTGGATGAAGCTCAGTGCAGATATGCTATGACTGAGAAGGAGCTACTAGCTGTGGTGTTCGCCTTTGAAAATTTCAGATCATATCTTGTGGGTTCGAAGGTCATAGTTCATACAGATCACGCAGCATTGAAGTACTTGCTCACAAAGAAAGATGCAAAACCAAGGCTTTTGAGATAGATCTTGTTGCTTCAAGAGTTTGATCTTCAGATCGTTGATAAGAAGAGTACCGAAAATGGAGTTGCTGACCACCTGTCTAGGATGAAAGTTCATGAAACAGTGCCACTTGATGATGCATTGTCGGATGAACAAGTGTACGCTATTGGAATCTGTGTTCGAGAGCACCCAGTACAATCTGGAGCACCTGTCCTACCTGAGGGAGCACCTGCTCCAGAGGCATTTTGTGCGGCTATCTCCGAGAAAAATTCACCAAGTTCTCCGTGGTTTGGTGAGATCGCGAACTACCTAGCTGCTGACCAGGAACCGGCTGACTTTGTGGGAGACAAGAAGAGGAAATTCTTGCGGAACATAAGGAGATACTTTTAGGATGAACCATACCTTTACAAACAATGCTCCGATGGTCTTTTCCAGAGATGTGTTCCTGATGAGGAAATACCAGGAATCTTGTTTCACTGCCACAGTTCAAGTTACGCTGGACACTTTGCGACCTTTAAGACAGTATCAAAAGTGCTACAAGCTGGATATTGGTGGCCAACGATGTTCCGCGATGCACACGCATTTATCTCACGATGCGACAAATATCAGAGGCAAGGAAACATCTCGCGACGGAACGAGATGCCTCAGCACTTCATCTTGGAAGTTGAAGTGTTTGATGTATGGGGAATAGATTTTATGGGACCATTTCCATCCTCCTATGGAAACAAGTACATCTTAGTGGCTGTTGATTACGTGTCAAAATGGGTCGAAGCCATTGCTTCCCCAACAAACGATGCCGCTGTGGTTTTAAAGATATTCAAAACCATAATATTCCCCAGGTTTGGAGTTCGGCGGGTGGTGATTATTGATGGTGGTACCCATTTCATCAATAGAGTTTTTGAGAACTTTTTGAGAAAGAATGGCGTTAAGCATAAGGTTGCAACGCCATATCACCCGCAAACTAGTGGCCAAATTGAGGTTAGTAATAGGCAGATTAAGGACATTTTACAAAAGACCGTAGGCACAACAAGGAAAGATTGGGCCGCTTAGTTGGACGACGCAGTTTGGGCTTACCGAACCGCATACAAAACGCCATTGGGGACAACGCCCTTTCATTTGGTGTATGTGCACTCTTTGTGAATCTAGTCTTCAACCTATTTGAAATAGTAGACCTCTTGACAGTACGCTCCATAACTTGTCTCATCATAGCCTCTAACAATTCTAGTAGTGGTTTCCTTCTTGGTTCACGAATGGTTTTATTGAATGACTCATTCAGATTGCTCAAGACATCATTGCAGCAGGAACCAACCCTAAAGAATGCTCTAGACCATAACATATGATTATTTTTAAGCAGATCTTCAAATGCACCTTTATTATACTTCTTCATTGCTTCCATATGCTTAGTATACTCTCCTTTGGTGTACGATCTTGCTATCTTCCAAAACAGGCGCTCTAGTTCTCTATCTGTGTAAAACTTCTTCCAATTTCCTAGGATGTGTCTAACACACAGACGATGTTTACCTTGTGGAAGAACATTGTGAATAGCTTTCACCAAACCCTGAAAAAAGAGAGTATAAGTAAGTATATTGATTACAAAAGAGGACAACATAATAACAGTCAAGGTGAGTTGATACTAACCGATTGTTTTTCTGATATTATTGCCACCTTACTGCCATCACCAAGCCTCACTTCATGCCTAATATGTCTGACAAACCAATCCCAATTATAATCATTCTCCACTTCAACCACTGCCCATGCAATAAAAACTATCTTATTATCTCCATCTCTTCCAACTACAGCTAATAGATGCCCTTTTATATCCCATTTCAGAAAAGCACCATCTAATCCTATGATAGGTCGACATGTATTCAGCCAAGCATCTCTTTGTTGTTTAAAGCAAACAAAGATACGATCAAACTTTTGTTTGCTTCCTGGAGTTGGCCCTGGAACAATTTTAATTTCCAAAGTAGTCCCTGAAACAACCCATTTTTTTTTTTTTAAACCCCCGAAATAATAACCCCATAAATATTAAAGCACACAATAATTCAACACAATAGCAAAAGCGGAATAAATATAAATACAAACGAGACACTAGATCATCTCCTCTTCCTCGCCCTGATTCCACGATCACATTTTCTCTTTACCTGCATCACATGGTTATAATAGATGCGTGAGTATTATCATAAATACCCAGTGGAGCGGTCATCCCATCTACTTGGCTAGATGCACGGGTATAGGGAACAATCAAAACACCACACAACACAATTAAGCAAAAAGTCAACCCGAAAAGTCAACGCAAAGTCAACGTAAAGTCAACCACAAACCACAATATTTACGTTGATCTAAACACTAAAAACGCCCCAAACAAGCATTGATCGAACAACAAATCAACTCAATTCGCAATCAAACACACCAATACCCGCAAAACCATGGTCACGCACTCACTTTGTTTCGGAAGAGAATAACTCGCGACTTACTACACCAAATCACGATCGGAAAACGGCTCAGGAAACTAGACACCGAGAGCTTTCCAACAGTGTATAAAGCGTCTCCTAACTCTAAGCAGTTCGACGGGAAAACAGCTCGCAAACTCGTTGATCGGAACTGAAAACAGAAATTTTAGAAAACGACACACTGATTTTGAAAGCACACAGAGAACGGATCATACCTCGGAATCAGGATCTAAAACCAAATCTGGAAACTAGACAGATATAGCTTTCCAACGGTATAAAGATTGTCCTCTGAGTCTCTATGGTTCGACGGAAATACTTCTTTGAAGTGGACTGATCGTAGCAACGAGCTGCACAGACCTACCATATTAAAACGACCATAAATTCTCAAATACTCAACCGATTGACAAGCGGTTTCTTCCTAAATCAATATAAGGGAGTGGAGAACTTACCCTGAAAGTTTCACTCCAAACAGATCCGATCTTCTCAGCCGTTCGTCACCTCTTATAAAACCGGACAGAACAAGCCTCAAGAACAATCTCTCTTTTCTCTCTCTAAGAACACGAAAAACAGCCTCCTTTTTCTCATTTTTGATTCTTGGACACTCTCTTAATGATTCAGCCTTTCCCCAAAACAAGGCTCCACAAAACATGGCTCTCTAAAACATGGCTTTTGACTTATACAAAAAAATAAAATAACAACCCGGGTTTCCAACCGACCCACCAGTTATTCACAAATTTTTGGTTCGCGGTCGTTACAGTCCCAGGATTAGACCTCTTGATCTCTGCTTGATAATCCCAAATCTTAGAGAAATGAGCTTCATGACTAGCTCCTCTTGCCTTCATCACCTTTGTCTTTGCTTTCCGACATTGATCCTCAGTGACAATTGATATATCATGGTTTTTACCCATTTTCAACCATGATATAAGTCCTTTTTATAGAGTCTTTTTGGTGTTTCTCGAGTCTTTTAGAGTCTTTGTAGGTTGAAGATTGATTGGAGCTTAATGGAAGCTTTTGGAGTGTTTTGAAGCATCGAGGAAAGAAGAGCTGAAGAGATCAAGTCGGAATCGAGCAGAGAGGTCTCTGTCGATCGACACTACCTACTCCTGTCGATCGACAGGGGGCTTCCTGACACAAGTAGAAATTCCAGAGAGGTCACTGTCGATCGACAGTGACTAATTGTAGTTCCTTTTGATCTCATCTACTATCTCACAAGGAAGAAACTTTGGATCCACTCATTCACAAACGTGTTTACCTGCATCTTGTGTTTCTTCTTCTCATATGAGCAGTAAATCTTCCAAGGACAATTATCCACTTTGTTAGAACAAATCGCACAACCCTTTTTCTCATTAGATAAGAAGTGTGTGATATCATATCCAGTTTTAAGAGAATACCTAAGCAACGCTAACTTGAATTCAGTAGAGTCATTATACGTTTTACCTAATGCTAGAAGAACATCAGGATCTTACTCCTCTTCCGTATGCACACATACCTCTCTCTCTTCTTCATTATCAGATGACAATGGATCCGGAATGTTGTCCTCGTTCCAGATATCGTCTCCACCGCTATCTTCATCATATTCTGCTTCATTATTTCTTACTTCTTCTCCAAATCGAGAAGCTAAGAACGCATTCGCTTCTTCGGCACTAGGTACAGTTTCACGCTCTTCACGCTCTTCATTCTCCTCATCCTCATCATTCTCATTACCAGCATTCTCCTCGAACTCATCATCTGCATCTTCAACTACTTCGCAGTCGTCATTTGCTACAACCTCGATCTCATCGTCATCGTTAAATCTTGTTACAGCCTCGCCTCCTTGAGGAGACACAACATGACGCCATCGTGTTGCAAGCTTCTTTCTTCTCATCTTTTCGAAGATCGATGAATTTAGGGATTTAAGAGCAGAAGCACGAAGATGAAGGAAGAAGATGAATTTAGGGATTTCGGGTCGATTTGGGTGTTTTTGTGTTTTTTCTCTGTTTATAAAACGACCCCGTTTTATGTTAAACATCCACACTAACAGCGGTTAACGGCCATTAAACGAGTGTTATGTTTGACTAATTATGTGTCTAATATGGCCAAGTCAACGTAATTTCGTACTTATTTCGATTCATTAAAAAATTCATATTTGATTTGACGCAAATGGGTATTTAAATGACAGTTCAATATCTTGTTTATGGATTTGAGTGGCAAGTATTTTGGTTCTGGAACGGATCTGATCCAAATTTGAATTCTCTTTACCGGTTTATAAAAGGCTTCGGCTAGAAATGAGTATGGGCTTTGAAAGTTAGTAGGCCCAAAGTTCTTTAAGGCGCAAAAACAAAACGACGTCGTGTAGGAGGCTTAACTAAAACCCTTGCACTTGTAGTGTTGAGTTCTCGAAGAAGAAGCAGCGAACTAGTTTTGTTTCTTCAAAGGAAAAAAATGGGGAAAAATAACCAACAATCGGCGAGAGAGACAAAGCGAGAAGCTGAAGATAGAATCAAAGAGATAAAAAATGGTTTATTCGCTTCTTGTTCATTCACTTCCCTTGGTCTAGATCCCAAGCTCTCTGACCAGCTCAAAGGTTCTCTGTTCATGTCTTTGTGCTTATACATACTCTATATATGTTTATTAAGCAGCTTTACCCTGTTGATTAACAAGGTTTAATGTTCGTGTCAATTTTACAGAAAGGATGGGTTTTGAAGCTCCTACGCTTGTACAAGCTCAATCTATACCTGTTATTCTCTCTGGTCGAGATGTGTATCCTTATTTTCTATTTTTGTGTGAGTTTTATGGTTTTAGGTTTGTTTTCGTTAACTTGTGGATATAAATAGACTTGTCAATGCTGCTACTGGAACTGGGAAAACTATTGCGTATTTGGCACCACTTATTCATCACTTGCAGGGTTATTCTCCCAAGGTTGATCGTTCTCATGGAACTTATGGTATGATTGTCTAGCTAGAGCTTTTTAGAATTTGTTAGGAGGTGTAGTGATGGTTGGACTTTGTATGTGGCAGCTTTGGTGATTGTGCCAACACGAGAACTGTGCCTTCAAGTGTATGAAACCTTGGAGAAGCTGCTGCATCGGTTCCATTGGATTGTCCCTGGTTATGTCATGGGAGGCGAGAAAAAGGCTAAAGAAAAGGCTCGGCTAAGGAAAGGTGCCATCTTTTTACATATTCTGTTCTGTTACTTCTTTCGTGCATTATTGTTTATGTGAGAAGCGATTACTAATAGTTTTATTTCAGGGATATCCATTCTAATTGCAACCCCGGGACGCCTTCTTGACCATTTAAAGAACACAGCTTCCTTCGTCCACAAAAATCTGCGTTGGGTTATCTTCGACGAAGCTGATTGGTATCATTTATTATTTCTCTTCCTTGATCCTGTGCTTCCTTTACTGAGTTCTTCTGTTGGATTTTGGTAGCATTCTCGAATTAGGTTATGGGAAGGAGATAGAACAGATAATTGAGCTTCTAGGCTCTGGACAAGGGGAAAAAGATGATAGTGTTCCAAAGAGAGTTCAGAAGCAGAACTTGTTATTGTCTGCAACATTGAATGATAAAGTTAATCACCTTGCAAAACTTAGTTTGGACGATCCGGTAATGATTGGTCTTGACAATAGCAAAGTGCAACCAAATCTATCATTAGAGGCTCCTGACTCTGATACGGATGATTTGGTAATTCATGTAAACAAATCTGGAAACCCTTCATCTGAGGACTATGGAATACCATCACAGCTAGTGCAAAAATATGTTAAAGGTACACTAATCTTCACTTAAATCTTTTTGAATTGTTTGAGGTTTCTACTTTGCGTAACAAATACCATCATATGCAGTGCCATGTGGTGCACGGCTTGTTGCACTTCTTTCTGTTCTCAAGAACCTCTTTGAGAGAGAAGCTTCTCAAAAGGTAAAACTCAAGCCGAACATATCCAAAGTTCCTGTCATATAACAGTCTGTTTGTTTTCCAATTCTTAGTTGATTGAGGTTCTGTGTGGCTCTTTATTTGCAGGTGGTCGTATTCTTTTCGACACGTGCTGCTGTAGATTTTCATTACTCACTTCTGAGTGAATTCCAGTGGCCACCAAAATCTGAGACGCAAGAAGAGGAGGAGACGACGAAACAGTTGTTTCTTAATTGCAAAACGTTTCGGTTACATGGAAGTATGGAGCAGGATGATAGAAAATCTGCATTTGGGACCTTTAAAGCAGAGAAACAAGCCCTTCTCTTGAGTACAGATGTTGCTGCTAGAGGCTTGGATTTCCCAAAAGTAAGATGTATTATACAATATGACTGTCCCGGGGAAGCTACCGAGTATGTGCATAGGTAAATTCTGGAATTCCAAAAACCACTTAACGTATCTACCTTAAAATACATAGTACCTTGAATTTACTGAGCTCATGTGTTTGAGATTTAACATGGTTGTTGCAGAGTTGGTAGAACAGCTCGTATTGGTGAAAAAGGAGAAGCCTTGTTATTTCTACAGCCGGTTGAAATAGACTATCTTAAGGACCTTAAGAAACATGGTGCAACACTTGCAGAGTACCCTCTTCTTAAAGTGCTTGATAAATTTCCGCTACCCGCCAATATGCCACGCATCAAAAAGGTCATATCTCTAGAATCGCATCCGTGGGTCATAACTCTGCAGAGAGCTCTTGAATCCTTCACTTACGCCGAGGTACGCTTCTCTTCAATGGTTTATCTCTCGTTGTGATTGATATATACCTCTGATTGGAAAAACCTCTTCTTGTTTGTGGCTTTGTTTTATTCACAGCCGACGATGAAGAACCTAGCGAAGAATGCATTCGTCTCTTGGGTTCGGGGATATGCAGCTCACAAGGGAGAGCTCAAGAGCATTTTTGTAGTGAAGAAACTTCACTTGGGACATGTCGCCAAGAGCTTTGCTCTGAGAGAGCAACCGTCTTTAGTAGGGAAATCACATCAGAAGGAAACAATGAAGAGAAAGAGAGACGAACGTTCAAAAGGGCTACAATCAAAGAAGACAAAGAAGATGAATAGCAACAGAAATGTACAAAAAACTTGATCAAATCCGTTTTGCCACCACCAAAAACTTGATCAAATCAGTTTTGTATCATCAAAAATTTTGAAATATTTTAAAAAGTTTGCAACTTTATCAAATGCTCTGTTATTAAGAAGGAAAGTTCAATTCTTTATGAATTTGAAGCTGATATGCGTTTCAACCTACACGACGTTCACACTCGTCGTGGACTTTGTTGTTTAGCTAACTCTTACATTTCTCCGTCTTCGTTGAATTCTGGAATCAGAGCTTTGATTCAGAAAGGAGAGTATCTACAAGCTCTGCATTTATACACTAAGCATGATGTTTCTTCTCCCTTGTGTACTTCCGTTTTCACATTTCCTTCTCTTCTCAAAGCTTGTTCTTTTCTTACAAACCTCAGCTATGGCAAAACAGTTCATGCTTCGGTTATCGTTTTGGGTTTGCGATACGATCCTTTTATTGCAACTTCGCTTGTCAATATGTACATAAAATGTGGATCTTTAGATTACGCAGTCCAAGTGTTCGACGGTTGGTCTCAGAGTGGAGTTTCTGTTCGGGATGTTACAGTTTGGAACTCTTTGATTGATGGGTACTTCAAATTTCGCAAATTTAAGGAAGGGATTGATCGTTTTCGTCGAATGTTGGTGTTGGGCGTAAGACCTGATGCTTTCTCGTTGTCCATTGTTGTTAGTGTTTTGTGTAAAGAAGGAAACGTGAGGCGGGAAGAGGGAAAACAGATTCATGGGTATATGTTAAGGAATTCGTTAGACGGTGATTCTTTCTTGAAAACTGCTTTGATAGATTTGTATTTCAAGTTTGGTTTAGCAACAGATGCGTGGAGTGTGTTTTTGGAGGTTGAGGATAAATCGAATGTTGTACTATGGAATGTGATGATTGTTGGGTTTGTTGATAGTGGACGCTGTGACTATAGCTTGGAGTTGTATATGCTTGCTAAGAATAACAGTGTCAAGCTTGGTTCCACTTCATTTACCGGAGCTCTTGGTGCGTGTAGTCGAAATGAGAAATTTGGTTTTGGGAGACAGATACATTGCGACGTTGTGAAGATGGGACTTGACAATGACCCTTATGTTTGTACTTCTCTACTGTCAGTGTATTCAAAATGCGGTATGGTTGGTGAGGCAGAAACTGTCTTCAGTTGCGTGATGGATAAAAGACTTGAAATATGGAACGCGATGGTTGCAGCTTATGCAGAAAATGATTTTGGTTACTATGCTTTGGAGTTGTTCAGTTTCATGAGGCAGAAAAGTGTCTTGCCTGATTCTTTTACCTTGTCGAATGTTATATCCTGTTGCAGCATGTTGGGAATGCATGACTATGGCAAATCAGTTCATGCGGAACTGTTTAAGAGACCAATACAAAGTACGCCTACAATAGAGAGTGCTTTGCTCACTCTCTATTCCAAATGTGGATGTGATACAGATGCGTATTCAGTCTTCAAATCAATGGAAGAAAAAGATATGATTGCGTGGGGCTCCCTAATCTCAGGACTTTGCAAGAATGGGAAATTCAAAGAGGCTCTGAAAGTTTTTGGGTCCATGAAAGATGATGATGATAGCTTGAAACCTGATTCTGATATTATGACCAGTGTTATAAATGCATGCGCCAGATTAGAGGCTCTCAGTTTTGGCCTTCAGGTTCATGGCGGCATGATTAAAACTGGACTAGTGCTGAATGCTTTTGTTGGCAGCTCCCTTATTGATCTGTATTCTAAATGTGGCTTACCAGAAATGGCTCTCGAAGTTTTTAGCGGCATGAGACCGGACAACATTGTTGCCTGGAATTCAATGATATCTTGCTACAGCCGAAACAACCTTCCAGAACTATCGATAGAATTTTTCAATCTGATGCTTAATCACAGTGTCTTCCCAGATTCAGTATCCATCACAAGTGTCCTTGTAGCAATCTCATCAACCGCAAGCTTGCTTCAAGGGAAAAGTCTACATGGTTATACAATAAGACTCGGCATTCCTTCTGATACTCACCTGAAAAATGCTTTGATTGATATGTATGCAAAGTGCGGTTTTTCGAAGTATGCAGAGAGTATCTTCAGGAAAATGCAACATAAAAGCTTGATCACTTGGAACCTAATGATATATGGGTATGGATCCCACGGTGATTGTCCTAGAGCATTGAGCCTGTTTGATGAAATGAAGAAGGCAGGAGAATCGCCTGATGATGTGACATTCCTGTCTCTGATTTCAGCCTGCAATCATTCCGGTTTTGTGCATGAAGGCAGACACATTTTTGAGATCATGAAGCGAGACTATGGAATCGAACCGAAAATGGAGCATTATGCAAATATGGTGGATCTTCTAGGACGTGCAGGTCGCCTCGAAGAAGCATACAGTTTTATAAAAGCAATGCCTATGGAACCAGACAGTAGCATATGGCTCTGCCTCTTGTCTGCTTCAAGAACTCATCATAATGTGGAGCTTGGGATATTGTCTGCCGAGAACTTGTTGAGAATGGAACCAGAAAGAAGCGGCAACTATTTTCAGCTAATCAATCTTTACATGGAAGCAGGATTGAAGAACGACGCAGCAAAGTTGCTGAGTGAGATGAAGGAGAAAGGCTTGCAGAAGAATCCTGGTTGCAGTTGGATTGTAGTAAGCAGTAGCACTCATGTTTTCTTTTCAGGAGGATCGCGTTCTCCAATGGCGACTGAGATATGCAATGTATTGAGTAGCTTAAAGAGTAACATGAGAGAAGAAGTCAAGTCCACTTGAAAAAGATAACATTCCGAATTGATGGCATCTTTACATCATTTCTACTTCTGAAAAACACATAAGAAACTCTCTTTTTGGCAGTGTAGAGTAAAAAATAGACACTCTTGGGGTTTAAAATGAATGATATTACAAATCCAATGATTCGTTGGTTGCTTGGTTCGAACCCGAGTCACCTGGAGATGCTTTCAAAAAAAATGTACATTGTATGCTGTTTATCTTCTTCTTCCTCTAGTGTTCCATCACATTCCAGATGAAGTTCGGTTAATGCGTTGGGCACCAAGTTTAGGAGCTGCAGGTTTGGCTCCTCGGCCACGACCGGAAGACAAAGGTTTTGCTCTCGTGGTTGGTGGTGGAGCAGCAATGGCAGCCCAAGGATCTTCGTCATCAGACTGTACTGTCTTTTTCAAGTTCAACGGTCTTGAAGTAGTTGCAGGCGGAGGAGCAGCTATGGATCCCCACAAATCATCATCTTCGGTTTTCGCAGCTGCTTTCACCGTGCTAATCTTTGGTCTTGAGCTTGTAGCTACAAAGTGAGGGAATTAACGCATAACCATATGAATTTTAAGAAGTTTAAGAGAATGCGTTGAGGCGAACTGATTCAGCTAAAGATTGGTACCTGCAGGTCTAGAGGGCTGAGACACAGGTCGTTTTTGAGCTGCTTGAATGTTTGAGAGACCTGGAGAAGGTTTTGGTTCATCGAGAGGTTCAAGATCACCCCAACCGTCTTTGTCATCATCATGACCTTCACTAATGCCATTCTCAATATCTCCCCAACCATCTGTTGATGTTGGGGATGGTGGTGCGGATTGATCTGTGAAGTCCGAGTTGGAACGTGTATGATGACTTGCTTTCACACTCGGCGCCTCCGTTGCTGAGGAAAAATATCCAAGAAATCAACAAAATAGGAATTGAAAAAGTACTGGTAACTGTAATGACCAGCCAAATGAAAGACAAATCGAACATATAATCAAGGCGTTTTCTTCTTTTCTTTAATTATTTACATATCCACAGTTGCGCATTTCAATAAATATTACTTCCAGGGTTGAGAGAAAAAATTATGGTAAGTGATCTCAAGTGTACCTGTGCTTGCAGCATTTGAGGCTGCAGAAGCTAGGGATGGTGCTGAAGAAGAAGAAGGAAGAGGCGCTTGTTCTAATGGCTTACCCTTAAGAGTCAAAGAACTCATAGCCCATCTATAAGAGCAATTAAATTAGTATACCTAGCACTCTGACAAATGTTCATATAGTAAATCTGATTTGACTATTACTCACCCGATCAGACCAGCAGTTTCAGGTATAGCTGAGGCTCCTCCGGTGGCTCCTGACTCTCCAGCGTTTGTCTATTAACAAACCCAAAAGAACTCAGTTATCTTCCAGCCCCTAATGTCAATAAGACTTTAAATATAAAAACAGCTCAAGGAAAGAGTTCGGTAGAGCCATTGTTCCTACCTTCTCATAATTCTGTTTCAGTATCTGAAGAAACTGTTCTACAGCCTGAAATGCCTTTGACCGAACCTCACTATTAAGGAAAATGAGAGGAAATGCTTTATATTTTGTCAAAGCGAAAAATACCAGACAAATGCACTTAAATAAGGTTACCTGTCTTGATCAATGGTTAGCACAACAATATTTGGAAGAATCCTAGTTGCTATTTCAGTGTCGTCATAAGTAGAACTTGTGGCACATAATGCAACAATACCTGCGTTACGTAAAATCTCGTGAGCTAATGACACTTGGAAACAAGACAAAAGCAGGAATATCTCTCAGAGAACCAAAAACATCCTACAAATTACATAATCACGAGGATCCAGTAATAACTGACATTCACATACCTGCACCTCGAGCAGGTGGAAATGTATCACGCAGTGCCCGCACTGTAAAAGCATTAATCAAAACTCTTTTCCTTGTCTGCATCATTGTTTCATGATTAGGCACAGCCAAAAACAAGAAATCCATCAAGGTAACAAAAGAATTAAAAAAAAACGAAATCACTGGAGACTAACCCCTTCATTTAGGTAGGTGGCAATATTCCCGAGTAAAATAGTGGTATTGGTTCTGATTGCCGGCTCTTCATCCACCTGCGGATAAATAAACCACAAATACTGTGATGCATCTACTACATACACGAATTATTTTAACAATCAAATATGGGAAAGAAATCGGTCAACGGATGCAAACCTGTAGTTTGGAAAGGTATTTCAAGAGGGATCCGGAAAGTGTACGCTGAGAAAGCTGCAGCCACAATAAAAGAACAGAAATATATATTAGATACAATTGAATTATGACAAAGAGAAAATGCTAACAATAATAAGACTAGCTAAATGTCTTGAGATGACACTGCTTAAATGGGTTCGGACAGACACCTTTGGAGCTAAAACGAGCATCGATTTAAGAGTCAGCTCTCGGAGAAAAGCAGATGTGTCCGCAAATCCAGTAGCAACATGAGGGTATACCTAGTAAAATCACAGCCCATTGTTAATGTTAAAAGTATGCAACTAGACAGCGCTGTTGCCAAATACCCACAGCCACACACTTTTTAGGCCACAGAAGAGAAATATATCTTACTTGTTCATCGACAATTTGCCCTGACATTGATTCTCCAAATTGATCAACATGTTGCAAAAGAGAAACTCTAATAGCTCGATCATTGGAAGCAAAAAGCTTGACTATTGTTGGCAACACCTAAAGTCATAGAAGGGAGTAACTTCAGATAGATGAAAAATATCCATATGCATGTGCAAATATAACATACCAGATGAGTGGTTTTAAAGCGTTTTAACAGAGATATAGCATGACTGAACAACCTTCACACTGAAATCTTCAGTTGATAGCCATGATCCCATCTTAAGTAAGGCAGTTAATGCAGGGGCAGCAGCTGAACCAAATTCAAGTGAAGACGCTAATAAAGGAAGAAGCTGCATCAACCAGAAGGTTAAGTCAAGTAACAAAACGCAGAGCCTTCAATTCAAGGCAAATGTTGTCTTAGTACCCCCAATAAGTTTCAGACTCGCACCTTCTTAAGCACGATCTCCCGAGGAAGCTGTTCAGCAACATTTGGAAGTTTGCGGAAGAAAGTATCTTTTTCAACACTGTCTTTCAAGTTAAGAATTTCCATAAAATGTATAGTGTCCACCAGCTTATTTTGGAAATACTCTGCCAAATGTCAGAAATAAGAATCACGAGATGAGGGATAGTCACAGATAACTACGAGAGATACAGCACCGTTACAAACATAAACAAAAACCCAGAGGGTAGGGCCAAAAGCAAGAATACAGCGGGACAAAACAAGCTGAGAATCAACAATAAACTATTTAAGTTACAAAATTTATAACCAAGACAGGATGATTACCGCCATTTTCTAGAAGTTTTGAGGTGTTCAATCTGCGAGAAGGCAAGGAACTTAGGAGTCGCTGATAATCTGGAAGCAGAGACTGTGAGAAAAGAAACATTCAACTGAAATGAAAGCCAGCTCTTAGAAATTCAAATCATACACACTGATAAACAGCAACACATCAAAACTTTGGGGAAATCACGAAGTCTTTTGACCAAATAAAAAAAAAAAAAAAAAAAACACACCGCCGTTATTTTATATTACAAATACACTGGGGTAAAATCCATAAAAAATGTAGAAGTAAAAAGGAAGCCAAAAGAATACGCAGCTTCATATTCAGAAACATAGCATATACTCGAGGAACGAATGGGATGAGAACCAAACCTTAGGAATGCCGGCAGTGTTTCGCAGCTCCTCTGTTTTTCCCAGCTTCGAGCCCGAGAAGAGTTCATAAATAAGACAACCTTCAAAAAAGGAAGTAAAGGGCTTCAATGAAAAAATTGCGCTCAAGCTTGCCAGGTATACTTTAAATTTAAATTTATGCAGAAACTCGTAAGAAAGAGTTGTGGCACGTATAATTGCGATATAACTTTGCGTGCAGGATCTTACCTAAGCCCCATGAATCAATGGCCCATGGTGGAGATTTTCTAATAGCAACCCAATCAGACTTCACCATTTCCATTGGCTTGTACTGTGTTCCCACTAGCCATTCAAATGGCTGAAACAAAAAAAAAAAAGTTTAGAAAGGATGAAAAGGAACCAACTCTGGGAGTATTCCTACACTGGGCACAAATATGGACTAAAATCTGACCCTTGATACTACAAGGTATGTTTTACCAAGGATATCATAAAAATGAAGTTATAGAACATATTTACAAATCAGAGCAAGTTCAAATATTTTAAGGCAGAGAAAAACAAACATGAAAGAAATGGCTTTAAAATTGAAAGGATTAAAATAGTTAAACACCCCAATAAATACAATAGTGAATGAAGAGTACCAGCATAGGTCCACTTGCGGATTCATTGCTCCCATCAAACTCTGATAGAACATCAAATGCATGGAGTTTCCAGTCCAAAGTAGGTGTAACAACGACACTCGCCAGACAGACATTTCCATGCACCTGTTGAGACAATACAACTTAGGAGTTTTAACTGAAATAACGTGGAAGGAGGACAACTTAAAAACATAAATGGAATGAGGAATCAAAGTTTGCCATCATAAAGTCAAGATGACATCTTTTTTTTTTTCAAAGTTTGCCATCATAAATTCAAGATGACATCAGAAATTCAAGATGACATCTACAATACCCGACAAGAAAATTTAGTATATATTCTAGTAGCTGAAATATAACGTTATAAGCAAAAACTCACAAGTTTGCAGTCATTGTTCAGAAAGCTCACAGCTTTAGTTATCTGGTGTAGACCCAGTGCAAAATATTCATCCCTAAAGGCAGATATTTCATAGCCACAACAAAATATGAGAGGTGATCAAAATTTACCGTGTCAAACATTTTAGGTCAAGTGGGAAAAAGACAGACAATTTCTGCCTAGATGTTCATAAGAAGAGTTCATACCTCTGGGTGGCTTTCAAGCCTAGCTCCTTTATCTTATCTGCCAGCGGCATAACAGGCTCAGTGACTATGTAGATTGTAACCTTGGAAGTAGAACCATCATGAGTTTCAACCTCAGTGCTGTGGAGAAATGAAAGTATATTTGGATGCCTTACCTGCAAAGGGAAATAGCACATGGGTTACCTAACAGAAAGATGCCAATGATACTGACAAGAGGAGAAAGAAATCCACTTAAATCGACATTCAGATGAATCAACTGAAGCACATGTATGTAAAATTGCTCGCCTAGATATGACGAAATCAGATATTTCATGCTGGTGTCAGTTCAATTAGAGAATTCTTAAGCACGTATATAAAACCGATATAAATTTCAGTGTGCCTTCATACTTCCCTTACAAACAAAGAACCACTTTGCTAGTTTGATATAATAGACTTCCAAGTACTTGAGTTAGAGTTCTTAGTGCTTGAGATAAGCTTCCGTCAGTAATCAGAGAAGAAATATCTTGTTTGTACGAATCGAGCCTAAACCATGTTATAAATTTAAGAGAGCTTACGGTACGAAGGCGCTTGACACCATTTCTACCAGCAGCCAAATGCCCATCTTGAGCATTGTTCCCAGAAAGTGCAAATATCGAAACTGGAGATCCGTCATCCTACAGAAACCAACAGTACGGAAAATGGGATTGTATCATCATAATAAAGCAGAAAGATATAAAACGTAGTCACAATAACAATCAAATGAGCCAGATACACGCTTATCCAGAGACACAAGGTTACTATTAAGAGTGAAAGCAATGCAAAACTCACAAACTTGGAAGAACCAAGAATAATCATAATTCGAATGGTCATGAGATAAGACTTGAAAAACTACAGCTACTAAACCTGCTGGATCACACATTACATAAGAAAATCGAATTGACAATAAAGTAACACATAATAGCACCAAATTCAATCATACAACTAATCTGCAGCATAGTAGCAGAATCTAACCTTGGAGGATTCAATATACAGCTACGAAGAATTACAGAGAGAAGGGAAATTGGAGAAATAACCTTGGAGGTACCACGAAAGTGATTCCATGAACCCCAAGCAGAAGGGTAAGGATCACCGATGTTGTAAGGCAGATCCTTGAGTCCCGTTCCAGATCCAGCCACTACTCCCTTTAAGAACTTAAACATTTTTTCACCTCCTCTGTATACGTCTCAAATCACAACGTTGCTGATTTCGAACGGATCTCTATGGAATCAGAAGAACGAAAGTGGAGCAAAACGGATAAAATTGAAAGCTCGTTTCTTATGATTCCTTCTTCTTCTTCTTCTTCAATCAATCTGCATCTCCCAAAAGAGAAGAATTTTGTTCGTAGATTTGTTTTTTGCTTTTTTATTCGTCGGAATTATGATCGACCTGAACGGAGGACTAACACCATCGCCGTTTTCGTATTACGTTATTACAATGCGTGCTGTTTTATTTGCAAACAAGACGACGTGGAGTTTGATATGTGGACATTTTATTTATGTGGGCTGATTTATATAACCCTATGAAACGATTCATGGTTTGGGCCATACAATTTTTTTCGCTTTTGGATTAAAATGAGTTTTTTGTTTGAGAAATATATGAAATTCTCTTTAGTTAGGTTTTCTTGTGCAAATGATCTTCTTTTCGTTATTTCAGTGTTGCCTCTTTTTAGGTTTTGGAGTGATTAAAATATCTCTATTGAAATAGTCAAACATTTATTTTGTAGAAAAAATATAACTAAATACCAAAATATTTACGTAGCTCGAAATGACGAACCGCTTGCATATGTACAATGTAATAGACTTGTGGTACATTTATGACCGAATCTACAAATATCAAGACGAGCATTCACTAGCGATGCATGGTTAAAACTAGTCGAAAATTAAATTGTTGTAGATGTTTTTGTTTGCTAAAACTCTAATTGCATAAAATACATCAAAGACTAAGATTAAACAAATTCGTAACAAATTAGATTCGTCGAAATTTTTATAAATCTACCAAAATAGATTTTTCTCTAAGTTCTTATTATATTTTTCTAAACAAGTGAATAAACTTGAGCTATAAACCCTAAAAATCATAGGATCTTGATGAATCTTAACTAATTTATAAAGATGATTTTTCAAAAATATTTGAAATTGATCGACCCAAATTATTGGTGCGACAGGGACTAATTAGATTTTGTCAAGAAATTTACCAAAAGTTGCTTCAACGCCTTAGAAAATTCTTAACGTATGTGTCTCCACTTTAAAAGAAAAAAAAAAAGTTCAACAGTTTTAGCATTGAATCCTCAAGTCGTCGTCTAGACTTCCTAGAAAATCTTCTAAAGTTGAAATTTGAAAAAAAAAAAAACAAAAACAAAAAAAATTATTAGTTTCTCTTAAATCGTAGAAGACCATGACTGGGTCAATATTATTACCAATTCGTCTAACGTGTTTGATAAAACATGAACCCAACCTTGCTAAATCGAATATCTCCGACCGGGTCGTCAATGGATTTACCTTACCACTAGTTAGATCTTCGGTCGGATTTTACTAAACATTATTGAAATGATTATTGTTGTTCCCTATATTGTGAAATAGCCTAAAATGTTTGTTCTTGATTCTTAAACATATTTTACCTGTCGTTTAAGAAAATTCCATTTTAGCTAACCCAAAAAGAAAAAAGAGTTCAAGAAATGGTATTATGTCGCTTTAAGAAAAAAAAATTCACAATCTTTGAATAATCAGCATGTATTCAGAATTTTAATAGAATTGGAACCAACATCGAAGCTAACTGTTGGAACTAACCGTTACTTCTTACTTACGTATCTCTTCGTCTATATATACGTGTTGTGAATAAAATTTAAAAACATATACAATTGTACAAAAAAATATTACGTTACAATTATGGACGAGGTAATGTCAATGATCTTCCACGGATTCAAACTAGTTAAGGAGCTTGAGTCCAGCTTACCGGAAAAGACACCGGAATCTTTATCAGTCTCCCTCGACGAGATCGCGAAAACATTCGGTGATGCAAACGAGCGGCTGAAGATAGTCCATGGGATCAAGAACTCCGAGACCCGATTGAACCAATCTAAACCGGTGATGATTGCGTCCGGTTCAGATCAGATGTTAATGCAGATTGAACCGGGTATGATGCAGGAGTATTGGTCAAGGTGTGGTGGTTTCGCATCATCTCAGGGAACCGAAGCCAAGATTCAAAGACAGTTCATTGCTGTTGATGGTGGCGGTGGAAGGAATTTGACGGTTGCGGAAGGATCCTCCGGCGCCGGTAGCGGTTCCTCCGGCGCCGGTAGCGGTTCCTCCACGCCTATGAAGGGGAGAAGGTAAAACAGAATTGTATAAATAAGTTACAAAAATGAAAATATATATCATATGATACCATTAAACCATGATTTTGTTCCAAAATATCACAATTTGAGATTTTGGTAAAAAAAAAAAAAAGGTTTAAAAGTTTATAGAAAGGCAACCACTGAGTGAAAAAAAAAAAAAAAATTATAGAAAGGTTCGTAAAGTCTCTTTATATAGATTTCTAAAACATTTTATTCATAAACCTAAAGTATTTAGTGTTTTTGAAATTTTAAGATTTTAACGGTGATTTTGGAAAAAAAAAACAAAACACAAAATAAAGAATTTTCCATATATAGGTAAAAATTATGATAATATTGGATAAAATTCATAAAACAAGTTGGCTACGTAACAGAATACATCAAAAGTTAAAGCAAGAAAATGTCGAAATCTTTCATTTTGTTGTTACTAGGCTAAATTTTGCCCAAAAAAAAAACACACGATATGATTGATTAGACCATTTCAAGTTTCAAATTGTCAATGTTGGCATATATAGGAAGGATGACGGAGAAGAGAAAACGGTGTTTTTGGTGGCGGCGTTAAGGACGGGAAACACAGATCTTCCACCGGACGATAACCATACTTGGCGTAAATACGGCCAAAAGGAAATTCTTGGTTCTAGGTTTCCAAGGTAATTTAACTTTTACTAATGGTTTTTACTATCGATTAATTAACGACCCAAGTTTAGTTGGAAGCCCAAACGAATGCGCTTTTACGTTTAGTCTTAGTCAAAGATTCTAGATTTTTTGTTTTGCTTTTTACAGTCAAATATTCTAGAAAGAAAAAAATCCATATTTGTACTATGATGAATATATTTTCTTAAGAAATTTGTTGAAAGAAGCTAATTAAGGTCACAAGGGGTGGGTTCTTGTAGTTAGTTAACTAGCCAAGAATTAAGAAATAAACATTTACATCACACCATCATCATCATGCATGTTGTAAACAGTCTCTTTTTGATTCTTAATCACCAAGTTTATTAGAAACATGATCAAATAACCATATTATTAAACTTCAGCGGAAAGTTGAAATTTCTATGTTATAAAGTTACATCTTCTCAGATTTCGCTATCAAGTTTTTTTCTTTTTGAAAAAGTTAATTTCGTTATCAGTTAAGTTATATATATAAATCAATAATTTCCTTTGGTCCATGTTAATTAATAACTACGTACTTGCTTATCATTATTAAAAGTAATGGCATGAATCTATTGATACTAACTATAAATTTAAAAAAATAATAAGAATAAATAAACAATTATGCAGGGCCTACTATAGGTGCACCCACCAAAAGTTATACAATTGTCCAGCCAAGAAACAAGTCCAACGCCTCAACGACGATCCTTTCACCTTCAGAGTTACTTACCGTGGCTCACACACTTGCCACATCTACTCAACCGCTCCTACCGCTTCTGCGGCCGCCCCAACCGTTCCAATCTCATATGCGGCCGCCACCACGGGCCATTCCGTTGATTACGGTCCCGCCCTCTTAGACATGGCCGACACTATGTTTGGTAGTGGCGAGATCGGAGCCAACATGGATTTCATATTTCCTTGTAATGATCCATCTCAGGATCACCACTGTTCCCGGCGGCCGGACGACGGCGAGGGAGACCAATAGGATTCATCTACAGAGCAAGGACATGTTTCTATTTAATTTATTGTTAGTATTAAAGTGTTGCATATTACACGTGATTCTAGTTTGGGGTCTAATGGGAACCAATTTTTTTAGGGTAGTTCGCTTTTTTTGACAAGGAAATGTGTTGTTATTGAATGGGGAACCAATTTTAATTATTTTCATAGTTTTCTTCTCATTCTCTATTTAATTATTCAAACAACTTCAAGCGATGATAAAAGAGAATTTAAATATCAAATAATCACCTTTTTTTTTGTGTGCAAAATACTCATTTCATTAAAAGTCTCTTACGTCGGGTTTTTATCAAACCTTTCTAAAGTATTCTTTGCAAGAGCATCAGCAGAGTAATTCGATTCTCTTGGTATGTAGAAATTGAAATTGAAATTCATCAAAGTGCAAAGATAGAAAAAGGATATCGTGGAGAATCCCATGGAGCTCTTTCGCTGGAGTCTCCGAGTTGATGGTTTTGATTAGCTGTTGCGAATCTGAAGCTAGAAGAAGTTTCTTGTATCCCTTGTCTCTCGTTTGCTGAATCGCAGAGAGAATTGCCATGGCTTCTGCCATTAGAAGCGAATTGATGTTTCTGTGTACAGGCCAGTCCGGCGACCCTAGATATTCTAGAATAAAAGGGAATTTAAATTTCAAATAATCACTTATGTTCTAAGATATTGTGGAAATTTTGTTTTCTTCAAATTAAGTATTTTTTTTTTAAATCAATAAAAAACCTTATTGAATTTCTATGTTTATGTTAGGGTTTTATATGTTCTTCCAAAAATTCCTTATCAAAAGTTACCATTTCCGTACAAATCTTTAAAATGAGCTCATTTCAGCAAAAAAAATATGATTAAAGTTCAATTTCAAATTTATCTATCTTTTTATAAACTCATCTCAAGTTTGGTTGAAAAGGAATTTAATTGGCTCTGAAATAGAACACTAAAGTAATCAGATTTCCTGATATGTCACTTTTCTCAATACAAGGTACATTGGGCTGAGTGAATTCAGCAATTTCTTACATGAACAAAGCAATTTCGTTATATTTAAAATAAATAAAAATTAGAAGGTACATTATTATTTTGTCAGTATCTCACAAATTGTCATGAACTCGTTGGTGATTCTTTCTTTCTTGTTGCTGTCTTTTTTCAGACTAAAGAATCCAAATAATTAAATAAAAAGACTTCAGTGTCTGAATCAGCTGTTCGAGTGGAAGTTATGGTCCTTTCTACGTCATTGTTCATCATGAATGGGCCTTTGTTTTTGCCCTTTTGTTCATCATGTGTGTTTGTTATGTCGATAAAGAAGAACACTTATTCTCAATTATTTTTATAACTGTATATTGTGACATATAAAAGATGCTTAAGGTGTTGAATGATTTCAAATTAGTTTCGTTATGGGTATCGAAAAAATAAACTCATCATATGATCAAGTTTTTTTGTTCAAAGTATTGATATAGATAAATAGAATCACAATAACCACATATATATTGCGTTAAAAAATAGTTTTAAAAAAAATTATGGGGTTATATTTGATTACTTTTTCATACTAGAGTATCAAAAAATTCATATATCGTCTAATTTATTGAATCTTCAAATGCTTTTTTTTTGGTTAAAGTTTGATAATCTTGAAATGCTTGAAAGCTTTAATTATGAGAACGAATCTTTCTAAGAAAAAATTACATGATAATAGCTTCATTTTTTGGCCAAAAAAAAGAGCTTCATTTGAAGTTATTTCTTATTTATCTATATTATACTCAAATTTCTCATTTTTTGAAAACTTTCAATAGATCTGTTTATCTGTTCGTTACAGGTTGAAATAAATTTCGTGTGCATAAAACGAGTACATGTGATGTGCCGAACATATACTAGCTTAATTAAAGTTTGTGATAACAAAACAAACATTAATTAATTAAAGTTTGTGTTACCAAAACAAACACTAATTAATGCCCTAGTGTACACGGCGATGCTTATGTAAAGGCAACAACAAAAAGACAAAGCACGTACGATAGTTCCAAGATGCATTTGTCCCAATTTCTTCCTTTTTAGCACCAAACATTCATAGCCGCAATTTCAATGGATAAGTCATCTTTACACTCTTTAGGTAATCATATTATGGTATCATATATAGTACACATATTTTGAAAGCATTAACAATCAAAAATACCAGTACAACACATAAAAATATTGTCACAGTTGGAATTTAGTTTTCAAAGTTTATTCCATTCAAAATATTTCAATTTTAATCTCAACCTAATGATTTATGAATTATATATCCAAAATTAATGAAGTTGTGAATGCAAATAATTAGATACAAAACATCTATCTAGTCTCAGTTTACAAAAAATGATAAAGAGAGATGTAGAAAGAGAAGTATATATCTCATGGTGTTTTATCAAACATACAACAAAAATATCACATTAATTCTACTAACCATACTCAAAGCGAGAAAATGAGAAAATATTACAAGCCTGATTATGATTCATCAATCCGGATTCGGATGTTCATATAGCACTTGTTCCTTCATAAGCGCAGTACGAGTCGAATAAGGACGAAAACTGATCGTTGTCGAAAGCGAAATTATGAGAAGTAGTATTAGTCTCACCATGGTAGTAGTGATTTTGATGATTTAGTTCATGATCATCAAATATTGTCATGTCATGCCAAACCAATGACAAGTCCTCACATGTCGAAGAAGCCTCACAATACTCTTTACTCTCACCATTCTGATTCTCTTCCTCCTTAACCGTGCTTGCGCCTACCACTGTCACACTACTGATGTTGTTCTCTTGCTCTTGCACCTTAGCATTGACATGGTCATGAACAATGGTTGCAGCCATTGTGTTGTCTGAATCCATGATGATTCCATGATCAAAAGGCTCGGTCTTAGCTTGTGTTTGGTCATTAACATTACACGTGTGGTGGCCAATGTATGTGATTTGGAACATCTCAGGGTCTTGCTCTTGTTTCTGAACTTGCTTCGTTGCTTTGCATCCTTGTGCTTGCTTGTGTGTGCATCTAAAGTAACTTCTGCAAAACATTAAAAATCATAATGATTTAGGCCACCACAAAATATTCACATAGTAGTTATAGATTCCGGGTTTGGGATCCTCATTACAGAAGAAAATGATTTGGACATGTATATATGTATTAATATCATCTATATTTATATATGTGGAGTAATTAAGGACCTTGGGAATTTGGTATTAAGAATCTCTTTTTGTCCATATTTCCTCCAAGCATAAATGTCATCAATTCTTCTAGCTTCGACGGTCCAAGTATGTGCTCTCTTCCTGCAAATAATAAGTAAGAAAAATTTATTAGTTAATGGCTTAATCATTTCAGCTAATATGTTCTTGTAATACAAATCCCATGGTAAATAGTACATGTACGTTTTGGAATCAGAACACACTAATTGAAACCATATATAATTCGTTTGCATTGATTGGTCCAATCCAATCAATCATATTCATACAATTCTCTATCACTACAGTGATCATATATATTAATATACATAAGCATATTATAAATTAAGAACAAATCCAATATCATGATAAGTCATTTCAATATGGGGGCATTACCACATTATATGATTAAATCCATAGACCAAAATAGTAAATCGAAATGAAAAAGTTATAAACAAACAAAAAATCAACATAAAAAGGAGATTAAATCATTGAACACGAATAAAAATATAAAACAAGAAATCTATATTTGAATTTAACTTACTTTCTAGTGTAGCATCCTCTTTTACCCTTAGCAACTCCAAGTCTCTTTCTGCTATCGCCGGAATCTCCACCGTTGCAACTCGCCGGAGCCGACGAATCATCGCCGCATGAAGCATTCCGTGAACCCTCGACGGCGATAGGGACAGAGACGTCGGCGACGGGATCAAAAGATTCAAGAACCGATATGGCTTTACGGAAAGATCCTAAGATCTTAGTGACGAGCTCATCAACTGGATCTGGCTCACCGGTAACTAAACCCGACCCGGACCCGGACCCGGAAACCATACGGGTCTGGTTATGGTTATTAGAGTGTTGATAAGAGAGGAGAAGTTGAAGCTGCGTAGTGAATTCGTAGCCTTCGACGAGTGGGTCGAAAAGTTTTCTCTTTATGGATTTGGTATTGTTGTTACTATTTGAATCCATTTTTTTTTTGGTTACAACAATAGAAGGAGTATGTGGTTTTTTGTTTCTAGGTTTTTGTTGGTATGATGATTTGAGGAAGATAAAATGGTTGTAATATAAGATTTTTTTTTCTCTGATCAAGAGAGAGAAAGAGAAAGAATCAAAAGAAGATGCTTAGGAAAGAGAGACGAGAGAGAGAGTTATGAGTTTATTATAATTAATTCGAGGGTATAATTGGAACGTGATAAGATTTACTTATTAGGTTAGTAATGAATTTGAGGGTATAATGGGAAAAGTGAGAAACTTATTTACTCATCAATTGGCTTACCAAAGCTAGACTGATGTCACGAAATGAGGTGGAGATGACGTCACCCATCTCCGTAACACGTTTGAGTACTTGGTGGTGGCTATGTTTTTTTTTTTTTTTTTTTAATTCTCCTTTCTTTTCGGATTTAATTTAATTTCCATGAAAACGATCTCAAACAACTTGGTTGGTTGGTTTTTAAAAATGTTTATTGGAAAAACAAAAATGTTTTGTCTTTATTTTGGTTAGAGCTATAAAATTCATAGTTTATAACAATTTTTTTTTCCATTGGCATGAAATCACTTTCAAGAAGAGAAAAACAAAAAAAAATGAGAGGAGATATGTTGATAAGATATATCCGACGAACCAACAATATATTTCTAAATCAATATGTTGAAGGTTTTTTTTTGATAAATTTTTATGACACCCAGGAAATATGTGGAAGTTGATCAAATATAACTATAAATTTTTGATATACATATAGTATCTCCATAAGACTAATTTATATGTGTGCGTAACAGTGTAGTGTCGTGCATGTACAAAAGTAGAGAGGATTGATTAGGAAACTAATGAATATTCTCGAAGTTTAATTTTGTAATGGATAGACTAGTACTCTAAATGATATAAAAATTATGGTGAGACCGCTTTGTTCGGATCTAAAAGTGGTAACCAAGGTTAATATCAATATACTAAAGCAAGTAAACAACGTTCTTTTTTTTTTTTTTTGATATATATGTAGAACTGTCATTTAAAAATGATGGAAAAAGAAAAACACTAGAAGACATAGTTAATGTTTGGATCATTTCGGTAAAAAGAGGCTTTAAAGGCATAACAATCACAAGGCACACACACCTCTAGCTTTTGTCAGCCTATTGCTTGCTTGGCCCTGATCATTTTGGCAGTACTTAGGAATTTATTGAAAATATATGAATTTTAAGACTAGATAAAAAACTACGGATATTAAAAGAGGAAATTTGGAAAATGTCTCTCTTGGCTTCTTAAATTTTGAAAAATACCTTTCTTTTTTTTTAGTTTTGAAAAATACACTTTATTGGATTTGAAATTACTAAAATATCTTCATAAAATCTGAACAAAAAATTATATATTTTAAATAAAATTTAGTTTGTTGTGATATATATATTTACCATAATTTTTAGTGTTGATCATATCTTTTACAAGATTTATTGTATATTTGTTCTCATATTATAGACAATCTTATATAATATTTATCTGAAATTATAATTTTACAAAAAAAATATTTACTATTAATATGCCATAAAATATTTCTTAAAACGACTTAATTAGAAGTTTTACATAAAATAAGGAAATTCAAAAAAATAATTAATAAAATGTCGTATCAACATTATAAGTTTTCCGACTTTGCTTCAAAAACTTGATACTCCTCTTTATATAAGAAATGTAGGGTGTTAATTTAAATAGTTTATAATGTAATAAATGTTGAAGATTATAAACGTCATATATAACAAGAGATTTATCTTCTTTATAATTAGTAGTAAATTTTTAATTTTTAATCAGCAAAACAAATTTATCTCAAATTAAAAGAAAAGTAATATTAATAATAATTATATTTATGAATGAATTAAATTTTAAATCAAGAACAAAACTTTATTTCAATTAAAACATATTAATAATAATTATATTTACAAATTAATTAATTTTTAAATCAGTAACACAATTTTGTCTCAAATAAAAAGAAAAATAATATTAATAATAATTATATTTACGAATTAATTCATTTTTAAATCAATAACACAACTTTATCTCAATTAAAAAGAGAAATAAAAATAATTTTTATTATACTTACGAATTAATTAGTTGTTAAATCAAATAAGGACAAAATAGACTTTTTAACTATTGAAAGAGGTATTTTTCAAAAACCAAAAAAAAAATCAAAATGTATTTTGCAAATTTTCAAACATAATTGGTGTATTTTTCAAAAATTCCCTATTAAAAATTTGATGAAACTGCCACAACCTTAATATAATTATTGCAATAACAAAAAAGTGACATTTTATTATAGAATTAATAAAGCCTATCAAATCTATTATATAATTAGAGAGTTTTCTCTCTATCTAAGGTGTACATATAGGCAAAAATATTTTCTAAAACATTTAAGTTTTAAAATGGTCATTTACTACACATTAAATCATATTTATTGTTTTTTATATAAAAAAAAGATTAAAAAGTGAAAGACTAAATAAAAATAATGAAAATGAAAATGAAAATTAAGAAATACAAAACTATACATGATTTTATTAGGCATGATAATATGATTTTTTTTACCAAAAATATAAATTACACATATAAAGAAAACTAAAATATGTGTTTATAGTTTCTTAACATTTTACTACGTCAGTTGATTTTTTATTTATTAAAAAACTATTTCAAAAAGATATACAAATTCCTTCAACTCTAGCTAACAAAACCCTAAATCAAACTTGAAGAAGAAAACTTACACCTTACTGATGAAGAGATAAAGTTTCCCATTCCGCGATTGAAAAAACTGTAAACAACAAGCAAACAAGACGTTGTTCAATATCTTTCATATGCCACAATACTAAAGATATTGTGAAGTGCGAAATATAAGAGAATAGAAAGAAACATTGTGAAGACATATGGAAACCACCTATGATTGATAAATTTTATTTTCAAAAATTCGCGCGAATGCAAAGTGATCATAAATAATCCACTTTTGTTGGTCCTCATAATTTTTTATTTGAAATAGAAAAGTGAGTTATTTTGGGTTGCATGGCTGATATATTTTAATATCTTTACATATAAAACAAAATTTGAATCGTTGAAAATAAACATGCAAAAGGACCTAGTTCTCTCTCTAGAGGCGCCACCTATGAACAGTAACAAAGTCGAGATTTTTGGGTTTAATCCGGCAGCCGGTGGCTTTCATAGCGCCGGTGCTGGATCCGTGTTTTATATTAGCTGCTTTCCTGTCTTTGGCTTGGTTCTTTCAGATCAATAAGAGGTTTTGGGTCTTGGGTTTGTTTCAACTCGTGTGGGTGATGTGGTGTGGCTCGGTTTCTAATGTGACTGGTTCTCGGATGGTGTGAGGAGCCTCTCTGGTTTGAGTCAAAGATGCGAGGTGGTCGGTGGTTTCGGTTTCTTTGGCTTCGCGATCGCTCGCGTTTGGCTCTCAGGTCCCGCCTTTTCCGCTTGTGGTTTGGTCTGGTTCGATCCTTGCCTTGCTTTATCGCTTACTCGGTTTGTGCTCTCGTTGTCCTCTGCCTTGGTTGTACTTTTGGCTGAGTTAGGCTCTTATGATTAGGTAAATGTATTAGTTCTTGTCCCTAGGCTTTTTAGTTGTCTATGCTGATGTGAGGATTTTGAGGTTGGCTTGATCCTTTGTTTGGGTTCGGAGATCTAGGTATCTTTGCCGTGCGCCATTGCCTTCTCAAGATCCCGTTTTCTCCTGGTCTGATCACTTTAGTGTTGGTACTTTGCTCAGTTTTCGTTACCGTCCGCGTTCTTCTCCGCCTCTGCTGTTGCTGGTTAAATTGGTTCTAGAGCCGCGTTCTGGTCTTCCAGCTCTCTGGGTGTGCCTCAAGGTTTAGGTTCTGCTCCTTGTTTATGTTTGTTGGCTCAGTTTTGGCATTTACATGTTTTATGGTCAAGTTTGTGGGTTTGTGTTGATGATTCAGTGTTTTGAACATGGTTCGAGAATTATTCTTTTATTCTTATCAGTACCCTTTCTCCTTTCGTGTTAGTTTCTAGTGTCCTATATGTGTTTCCAGGGAAGTTTGTCTTCCTTTGGCTGTATTGTAGTGATGTTGTATCAAATCTTGTAACCTGTCATGTTTTTTTTCGGAGTTTAATATAATATTTTAGATGACCGAAGAAAAAAAATCGTTGAAAGTAAACATTTGTTTTAAAAAATGATTTGGGATTTGAGATATTGTGAGGGCCCTTGAGGGGGCAGGTGCCACTGAGTACTCCTCGTAGTAGTGCCACTGAGTACTCCTCCTAGTCACAATATAAATTCAAGGCCACATTCATGTATCCACTCGTAAATCAAATTCAATAAGTCAAATCCATTTGTTTGCTTATTAATTCTCTAGAGTTATCACATTAGTATACTTACTTTTTCAGTAATAAAAAATCGGTTTATTAGTTATTATTCACAAATATAAAGTAACCAAATAGATTAGATGAAGAATAGCTATGATCAATATAACGATATATCTATATAAAATTTCGTGGTTTACAAATAAAGAACCCATTTCGTGATTTTTTTTTTCTTTTTTTGTAGTTGACGTAGGGTCACAAATTCTTTTGTGTTTTCAAACATTGTTTTTCAACAGCTTTCGATCGTACATATATTCCAAAAGGTATGTGTTACTTCTCCATTTAAACCAATAAAATTGCTCATGTCCAAGCAGCTTTGTTTTACTTTTTCCGTTTGAGCTCATGATCCAAATTCGGCATTTTTCTCTATAAATCCAAACTGATTAATCATGAAGAGATTGTCAAATGTGGACACTAGTTATATTCAAATGTTTAAATATCACCAAAGTAATAAAAAAACTGTTTAATATAGTTTTCTTTTGTGGATGATGAGAGAAAAGGTCAACGGTGATTAGGGAAGTGATATTGACAAATGACAAATGGTTATTAAAATAACAATTTAATTTAGTATAAACAATACATCATTTTGTGCTTAATCTAATCTTAAGTTGAGTTGTCTTATAAATAATTAAGTAATAGGCCTCGATTAACGGACTGCTACTTATCGTTAAGACTACTTACTCTGGATAATGATCTGTCAAGAAATTAAAAGCTGTTTTGATCTATAATATGCAAAACATATAGTTTTTAAATGTGTAAGTTGAATCTTATTTCGTGGTATACCCAATGGAGGAACCATTTTTTCTTAGGAATAATTAATTAATCATCAAGTAAGAAAAAAAAAATGATCGCAAGAGACAGCCCTAGCCTTGGCTTTGGACGAATATAATTTCATATTTTAGATACTAAAAACATTCAACAACAATAAAAAAGTTATAAAGAACCCGTCAATAGTTCAACTAGATATCCAACTCATTGTTATATAATTATTGGCATTATTACTAATATCTTATATGTTATCTCTTAATTAGTCCCACTAAACTTACAGCAGCCTCTTGTGTTTGAATTTTAATGTATTTAGAACCAAATCCCATTTAGCGATCACTACTCAAATCTAAAACTATAATTTTGCATTAACCAAATTGTTATAACCTAGTGATTTTGTCTTAGTTCTTGAGGTTGGCGTTTGTTTTCAACTAGGTACATTTTTTAAAACATACAGTATATCTTATTTTACGTTTTGGCTAGGTATCGATCGGTTTTATTATTGTTTGACTGTCATCAGTACTAAATATGAACCTAATTTTATCGTAATAAAAATATGAAATTCAAATGTATACTTGACAAAATAAAAAGCCGAGATATATAGACTTGTTTATGATAAACTATCGTGTCTACATATGGATCCAAAAGGTCATTCTATATGTAAGAACGGGCTCTAAAAATATAAGATACGACGTCGACTCCAAAAACATATACAAAAGCCGGTTCTCGTTCATGGATATTCTGGTTGTGCCGGTTATGAGAAATTTAAATTTAGGAATTACCTACAAATTGTTATATTTTAGTCTCTTTTTTTTGACAAGTTATATTTTAGTCTACCCGATATTTTTATAACAAGTTATATATGAGATTCAATTAAATGCTGATACATGGACTTAGCCAAGTGATAAATATTATAACAGAAGGTTTTGCTACACTAAACCAATTTGGATTTTTTTTCAATAAAGAAACATACGCATAAATTATCCAAAAAAAAAAACATACGCATATATTTTTATATACATGTATATGTACGTATACGTACTACGTTAATGGTATATACCACATATCACGTTGTCATAAAAAATAATTCTGTCTTGTGTTTATTGGTTCCAATTGACAATTTTTCTCCCTTCTCAAAATTGCATTCTTAGTACAAAAAAATGACGGAGCAATTACAAAAATATCATTTTTTTTTTTATGTACATTTGCAAAAATGCCACTTAGAGGTGTCTATTTACAAAAATACCAATAATTATAGATTTATAAAGCTTATATCTTAAAATTCTAAACCCTAAAAAATATTTTGACACCTAAAACCCTCTAAACACTCAAAACTAAACCCTAATAGAACATAATTAACCCAAACATAAATAATATAAAGAAAAAATAATTTTAAAAAATAGCATTTTTGTAAAGATTTCAAAAGTGTGACTTTTTTGTAAAGTGGCACTTGAAAAATGGTATTTTTTGAAATTTTTTATTTTCTCCATTTGGTATCGACCATGCACTTTTTTAATTATTCGTTTGACATACCACTATTAATTTAAATATAATTTTGAACCAAAATTATATTTTTCTTATTCCGGTATGTTTTAAGTGAATTTTTTCGGTTTTATATAAGGTTTACATTTTTAATTTTGTTAGCCTTTTTTTTACTAAATAAGCTAAAAATTGGCTCTTTTTTTTTTGTCTTTCATTTGTTAGAACTTAAAAGATAGTTTTTGAAAGAGTAAAAATCATTTATGGTGGAAGCTACAAAACGGAGCCATGGAAAGAAAAGAGAAATTCCGGCCAAACATATGGAGAAAATTGTCAAAAAGTGTTCGTTCAGCGAACCTAACCTCTTGTAGTCTTGTATACAATATGAATAACATCACTTAGTGTGCGAGAGTCACTGATGTTCCCTTAGCCATTATTAGTGATTACTATATTTTTCACTAACCATTAACATTTTATATATTTTGGATATCTTACTATTCGATCGACATCTGAAAAACTAAACGGAATATTTAGAACATGTTTTTGTAATACTTGTAAAACTTTAGATAAATGGTTTATATTCTCATGTCGCTTATTAGCAGCACTTATTGTCATACAAAAGAAGAATGAGAACAAGTACGAAGCTTCGTATAGCTGATGAGGACACCAATTATATTGGAAGACTTTTGGGGAAACAATTTGGAAAATCCGAAAAGATGAGTATTGAAAAGCTAAACATGGTTTTTACAAAAGGTCAGATATTGAGGCAGGAAATAGGAAGCTTCTTTTTCCTCACTTTAAGACAAAGACATTCATCGAGTCTCCTTAGATGGAAATACAAGTTCCATATTCCAAACCATGATATCTATTTTGCATGTCGGATCATTTTTATTTAAATAATTTATCAATGGATAAAACATTTCGATTCTAGAATCCACGACCAATGAAAATTTGATTTTAGAGACTAATGGATATATGATATATCATAGGCTTATTTTTCTACAACCAATAGGCTTATTTTGAAGTCGTAATTTGTTTAGCCAAAAACAAAAATTATCTTATTTAAATTTAATTTTGCATTAAAAATAAATTAATGCCATGTTACTCTTGGCCACGTGGCATAAGGAGAAGGCGTTAATTTAGAAGATGAATCGATCTTTGTACGGAACACCCAAGTTTTCGGTTTAGTCCGGTTTGGTTTAATTTCCTCAATACTTTTGCTTGAAATTTGGGACCATCCCGATGCTGCGGTATTGCCACTGGAGATTTCCGCCGTCTCTCGCCACCGCAAGGATGCTCTCACCACCACCACGACCTCACTCTCAGACTCCTTTCTCCGGGAGCGTCAGGAATTCGAGCTCAATCGATGGAAACTCCAAACCCGAGTTACTATTTCCTCAATCCAATCCTCAGAATCTCTCTTCCTCTCCTTCTTCTCCTCTGAAATCCACGGTGGCTTGTTCGAGCGCCGGAACTCTCCGGCAAAGCATGGCTACGGGTTCGCAATGCTTTTCTTCCAGACCAGAATCTTGCGAGTCGTCGGAATTAGGATCGCTCGTTGTGGTTTCGTTCTACAAATTCGCTAATTTTCCTGACCATGCGGAAATTGGTATGCAGTTTCTTCTATCTCCAACAAATTGTGGATATTTAGTGTTTTTCTAATACAAAAGGCTAATTCTTTTTCTCAATCTTACCGAGCAAGAACAAATGGTTTAGATTTGAAAGAATAATAGAAAGGCTTGTGTTGTTTCATTAGCGTGTTTCAGGTGGAATCATTATTGCACCAGAAGGTATCAATGGAAGTATATGTGGGATTCGTGAATCAGTGGAGAGAGTATTTTCATTCATACAGAGGGATGTCAGATTGAATGGTTTGAGGCAAGTGGAAACACCTGTGAGTCCTGAACAAGAAGCAATACACCATGGACATAGCAGTAGCTCTCCTCTTGCAGCTGGTGAAGATGCTCCGTTTAGATGGGACCATGTCAGGGTCAAATTCAAGAAATAGGTACACTCTCGTCTCTCTAGTTAAGAGGCTCTTGCTGGACATTTGTAGGTGGTTAAGAGTTGTTTGCTTTTGTAATGTCTGTTGTGCAGATTGTTAAGGTCAGAATGCCCAGTGTTTCGCCGATTGAAAGAGTTGGAACATATGTGAGCCCTGAGGAATGGAATGAATTGATCATTGATCCAGAAACTGTGAGATCTCTTTTTACTATCTTGTTTCAAGTTTAGTCAAGAACAAAGTGAATTTTGAATAACATTTAATAACTGTTTCTACACTTTGGACGCCAATCACTTTACTATATATGCTTCCGTGTTTGTGTCGCCTGCTTTTAAGTCTGCTTCACTCTGATTCGAGAAACTCTTGGTAAAATGTTATAGTCAGTAGATCTATGATAAATCTTTGAAATTGTCAAATTACTTTTCATAGCAGGTAGTGATTGATGTGCGAACTACCTATGAGACCCAAATTGGGAAGTTTAAAGGAGCTGTAGATCCATGTACCATAGCTTTCAAAAATTTTCCATCTTGGGTGGAGAATCAATTTACATTGAAGCAAGACAGTAATGAAACGCAAGCAAAGGTGGAGAAAGAGGATTTTTGTGAAAATACCGACAAAGAAGACAAAGCTGAAAAACCGAAGACCCTGCCATGGATTGCTATGTACTGCACTGGAGGAATCAGATGTGAGAAAGCTTCAAGCTTTCTTCTAAACCAAGGTTTCGAAGAGGTAACCTAATATAATATCATCCATTGAGCTGTGAGTTTTAGGTCTACTTAAAGACCAAACATTTTCTCACCAGGTATATCATCTGAAAGGTGGGATATTGAATTATCTTGAGGAAGTCCCTAAAACAGAGAGTTTGTGGGAAGGCGAATGCTTTGTGTTCGACAAGCGTGTATCTGTGGAAAGCAGCCTATAAGTGATGAAGACATGGAAGCACCAGAGTATGAGTATGGAGTTTCATGTCCTTACTGTTTCTCCAAGAAATCCGAAGAAGAGAAAGAAAGAGCTAGAGCGAGACAGACGCAGTTTGAGGAATGGGGAGTAATCGGTGGTCTTTTCCTCAATCTTTTTGACTTAAGAGTGCTTAGATTTGAAGCAGTAATTGACTCAGTCTTTCCTCAATCTTGTTCTTGTTTTTTTATCAGTGTGTTTCAGGTGGAATTATTCTTGCACCAGAACTATCCGGCAATAACCCACTTGATGTTTGCAGACGACATCATGGTGTTTTTTGATGGTGGATGCTCATCTCTTGTTGGAATCACGGATGCCTTGTCTGATTTTGCTTCTTGGTCTGGCCTGGAAGTTAACAAGGATAAAACGAGTCTCTTTCTGGCTGGAGTTGATGAAATTGAAACGTATTCCATCTCAACTTTTGGTTTCCCCAATGGAACTCTTCCGGTGAGATATCTAGGTCTACCATTGATGAATAGGAAGCTAAGGATCTCAGAGTACGAACCGTTGGTGGAAAAGATTGCAATCAAGTTCAGAATGTGGGCAGTGAAGTCTCTCTCATTTGCAGGTAGAACTCAACTCATCTCCTCAGTCATATATGGAACCATTAACTTCTGGACTAGCACTTTCATTTTGCCACAAGGATGTGTGAGAAAAATAGAGTCCCTATGCTCTAGATTTCTCTGGTCGGGTTGTATCGATGGAAGTAAAGGAGCTAAGGTGGCTTGGAACAAGGTATGCATACCAAAGAGTGAGGGTGGCCTAGGGCTCAGGAGAGTGTCTCCTTGGAACAAAACGCTCTGCCTTAGGCTGATTTGGTTATTACAGGCTCAGAACACTTCTCTCTGGTCTCGATGGCAGAATCTACAAACCCCTAAGAGATGTCTCCTTTTGGGACATTGATACCCTCTGATTCATGGACTTGGAAAAGCTTGTTTCAGTTAAGAGTGTGGGAAATGGGAGAAAAACTAGCTTCTGGTTTGATCATTGGACTCCCCTGGATCCTTTGATCAACTTATTAACAGATGCAGGTCCGAGATCAACTGGCATTCCACTTCAAGCCACAGTGGCGGAGGCTTGCCTTCCCGCCGGTTGGAACCTGAGGAACCCAAGATCGGAGGAAGCGGTCAAGTTGCACATATACCTGACCACAATACCCATCCCAAGTCAGATCTTAAGAGAGGACTCTATTGATTGGGTGGTGAATGATGCTCCTTGTTCGGGCTTCTCTACTTCAAAAATTTGGGAGGAGATTAGACCGAGACAGGACAAGAAGAGTTGGGCAGATATAGTGTGGTACAAGGGTCGAGTCCCAAGGCATTCCTTTCATATGTGGGTTAGCACTCTTGACAGATTGCCCACTAGGCAGAGGCTACATGATTGGGAGATCTCCATCACCACTGATTGTTGTCTGTGCTCGAACTCTCCTGAGAATAGGGACCACTTGTCTCAATTGCTTATTCTCTACTCAGATTTGGTGCAGTGTGTTCAGAAGAATCTCTCCATCGGAGCGTTTATTCACAAACTGGCAGGAGCTCCTATCTTGGATCAGGCGTTCAACTCACCAAGGTCCTTCTCTCTTGAGGCGCATGGTGGCTCAAGCAGCCATATATCACATTTGGAGACAGCGGAACAATGTGTATCACAACCATAATGTTTTACCGGCTCGGACTATATTCAAGAACTTGGATCGGGAAGTACGCAACATCATCAACTCACGTCGACATCGGAGGCATTGGAACACTCTAATGCATCGCTGGATTCGGTAACAACAACCATACCAATTCCAAATCATACCCAAAATATTGTAATCAAGTTTTTATCTTTTTTGCCTTGGTTGCTTTGCTTTGCTATTAGGTCTCTTACTCGTGTGTAAAATCAAACAATTCATTTCCTTAAATGATATTTACAGTTTAGCAAAAAAAAAAAAAAAAAAAAACTATCCGGCAAAGCATGGCTACTGTTACGCAGTGCTTTTCGAGCAGACCAGAGGGGATCAGTGGAAGTATATGTGGGATTCGTGAATCGGTGGAGAGAGTGTTGGCATTTATGCAGAGAGATATCAGATTGAATGGTTTGAGGCATGTGGAGACACCTGTGAGTCCTGAACAAGAAGCAATCCACCATGGACATAGCAGTAGCTGGTGAAGATGCTCCGTTTAGATGGGACCACGTTAGGGTCAAACTCAAGAAAGAGGTACACTCTCTCGTCTTTGAAGTTTGAGACTGTAGTTTTGAAGATTGTCAAAGTGTTGTTTGCTTTTGTATCTGTCTTTTTTTGATAATATGCTTTTGTATTGTCTGTGTAGATTGTTACGCTTGGAATGCCCAGTGTTTCGCCGATTGAAAGAGTTGGAACATATGTGAGTCCCGAGGAATGGAACCATTTTGATCAGTGATCCAGAAACTGTGAGATCTCTTTTTTCCTTTTACGATTTTGTAGCAAGTTTAGTCAAGAACACAGAAAATTTGAACAAGATTTGATAACTATTTTTACACACACAAATCTTCTGTCTTTGTGTAGGTTGCTTAAATTCTGATTCACTATGAATAGAGAAAATACAGTGTTTTTGTGCATGGAAAAAACTATGATTTTGTGTAAAATGTTATAGTCAGTAGTATCTAAGATATATCTTTGAAATTGTGAAATTACTTTGCGTTTCAGAGGTAGTGATCGATGTGCGAAATACCAGGTACCACAGCTTTCAGAAACTTCCCATCTTGGGTGGAGAATCAATCTGCATTGAAAACACGATTAAAGGAAGAGAGGATTTTTTTCCTGAAAATATCGATAAAGAAGACAAAGCTGAAAATACCGATAAAGATTGTTACGCTCGGGATGGAACAAACTGAGCTTTCTTTTTTACGATCCAGAGTATGAGTATGGAGTTTCTTGTCCTTACTGCTACTCCAAGAAATCCGAAGAGGAGAAAGAAAGGGGCAGAGCGAGGTAGACGTAGTTTGAGGAATTGGTGGTAAGCCAGGCAGATAGTGCAAGGAACAAAGCTTGGTTCGATTTGATAACTTTGGATATTGATCACACTTTTGTTCTTCTTCTTGAAACCAAATGTTGCACTCTCCATGATTTCTAAAATCATTGTTAAATGGCCTAATCTAAAATCAAGGAAATAGAAGTGTTTATAACTTGTCGGAAGTGAACTTGATTTCTTCAAATTTTTCCATTTGGTCCGAATAACAAAAGCAAATTTTGTAGATTATTTTGTTAAAAAGAAATTGCTGTAATAATAAATGAATTTGTCAAAAACGGGTTTTCATCAAACGCTGCGTTTTCCTTTCTGCGTGGGTCCCACCACTAACCAAGAAAATGTTGGATAATCATGTTGCTGTCACTCTCCGGAGATCGACACCGTGAACTTTCTTCACTTTGTACAGAGAGATTTTGGTAAAAAATTCTTCTTTTGAGTAAATTTCAAGTTTAGCAACATACGTGAGCTGTTAAAACTTCCAAGCATCTTATTTTCGAATCGTTTTTTTGCGGTTTTTGGAAGTGGTAGTATGAGTGAATCCGGAAGAAAAGCCTTGTATACGTTCATGTGAGTTGATCTTAGAGCTTCTCCGTCCGTGTGCTAAGATACCATTGAGGGTTCTCTACTCACAATCAGTTTAAAAGGGAATGGCTCAGGATAGATTTGAGAGAGTGTGCCTCCCAACACACCCCAATGGTACAGGTTGAAGAATGAAATCGGGGATTGGCTTCCCATCATGTTGTTGCTCTCTGTTTTTGCAGGGTCTCAACCTACTAGCTTCAGGATACCGAGGTCCAATCCCAGCTTTACTTCACACCAAAGCTATGGTATCTTAGGGTCTTTTGTTATCGCAAAATACTACAGTGGACAGCACATCTTCTCGAATCGTTCTCACTGCTACTTTGGGGAACGAAGATGTTGGGGAACAAAAACACACTTGTAACGAAGAGGTGATGTTTGTTGCCGCTGAGCCATTTGAGGAACCTTTGGTGACTGGCCCAGAAACATTTGAACTCTTGGGGAGATGTGTAATCCGACTGGATCAGGTTGAGAGAAGGTCTCATGGCAGTAGTAGCAGCAACAATAGCATGAGGATTTGTTTGGAAGGAGGGTACAATAATGTTCAGCATGAATCTTCAAACGACACCGACAAACAGGAGACTACAAAAGCCCAAGATAGGTTTGCTGAGATTGAAGATCCTAAGGGCTACGGGTTTGGTGCCTATGAAAACCAGATGCATACTGCGTAGCCAAGTATGGGGCAACGTGGGTTCGAACCAGGACTATCGATGACCCCATATAGAACGATGAATTCAGATGGGATGTACTTGATCCGTATACTATTGGTGTGTTCTTACTATTGTATAGATCAGAAGATTCAGTGATTGGTAAAGTAAGGATCCGTCTCTCTACACTCACCACTGGTCTCTTTTGGTGATCCAGCCTAACGGGGTCAAGAAAATGGGTGAAATCGAATTGGCCGTCAGTTTTACTTGCTCATCATGGCTCCAACTGATGCAAACTTACTCACTGCCTCTCCTACCTAAGATTCATTACACCCATCCTCTAGGTCGGAGCCACCATTGAAGAAGCTGGTTGTGGAGTTTTTCCTCGATTTGGATTCTCACTCTTGGAGCTCTCGCAGAACCAAGGTGAACGTCACAAGGATTATAGATACTCTGAGCTTTTTGGGTGAAATGTTCATTGACATATATATGCAATTGGGAGAGTACCCCGAAGTCACTGTTTGCCTTCTTCTGCATCATGGCTTACATATTCTTCTTGGAAGAGGTATTGCCATTGTTGCTCCTTGGCATCTTCCTCAAAGGTTCACTTTTCTACTTCTGGACACCGACGTAGCTCTCTCACGAGTGAGTTCTACGGCACAGTGTGACATCGATGAAGAGCTGGACACATACCCGTCCTCTAGGCGATAGTTAGTGTGAGATATGATAGGCTGAGGAGAGTGGCTGGAGCACTTCAGACTCGTTTTGGTGACGTGATTGTTTTTGCTCTTCAGCTGCAATGTGTCTTCTCTTCTGTTTGATCGCGGGTTTTGGCATCTCTCTCCTTACGCATGCGTCTGACTACATTTACTCTCGGTACAATTACCACGTGACACCGGTTCAGATGCTTCAAGTATTGGTCACCATGTACCTGATGCAGCCTCCGAGTTTCAGGGGACAAGGCTTCTTTCGTAGACTTCCCGCTAGACACGACGATCTCTTGTGAGTCTGAGACACACGAGATACTTTCTCTGGTAACTTTCTGTGGTTTCAAAAGATGAAAATCACTTTGCTTTTGGTTTGTTTCTATGATATTATCAAACAAATACTCTGGTTTTAGTATTGTAGAAGAATTTTGTCTCAATACTCTAAAATGTGATCACTCTGCTTTTGGTTTGTTTCTATGATATTATCAAACAAATACTCTGGTTTTAGCGTTGTAGAAGAATTTTGTCTCAATACTCTAAAATGTGGTGTGATCGAGATTGCTTGGAAACTGAAAAGCACCACATATATTTCCATTATCAATACTTCGTTTAAGGGTATATACACCACGTATTTCCTTTCTAGAATATAACTGAATCTTGAATCAGTAATATAGTAACAATTCAGTGATCTTGAATCCTGAATAAAAGATGAAGTTATGGCGTGTGCCAAAAGTGAGAAAACACATTCACACAAACAACAACAAAATCAATAGTGCAAGTGGGGAAAACAGAGATCACGTTACTATTTTTTTCTTGCACAACAAGTAAATATGTAAACTCAACTCAAACTTAAAAACGACTCTTAACCCAGTGGAAGATGTTTCCTTTTCCTTGTCACCAGTCCAAGCCGTCAGGTATTGGAGTAAGTTCTTCATGTTTTCCATACAATAGTTCCTTGGCTATCTTCCTTATGAAAGAAGGCAAACTTAAGAAGAAAGATAGGATCGATAATTGAAATGAGATGCACAATTTGATTTTATAATTTAAAAAAAAACTTTGGATAACTGTTTAGTAAAAGAGTTTTTAGGAATATATGTTAAGAAATCATTGGCAATGTTGTTGACTATTGGCTGATTGGTTCCATAACGATGCTAGATGTATACAATGTTGGATTTAGGATTTGGGATTTAGGAGCTATGTATTGTTTGGGATGTAGGCTTTGCTGGATTTTAAAGTCTTTTACATGGCTAGGAGACAGAACATGTTGATGTTGTTATGAAACATGTTAGAGCGGAAACTATAATGTGATTACCACAAATAAAAATTCCGTTATACCTCACCGTGATAAGTTTTGAAACACAATAAACCATAACGAAAAACAAATAACTTCAAAAGGCGATTAACTAATAAACCAACATTTGTTATGACACCCTAAATTTAAAGTAGATTTTGCTAGAAACCTCAATGTAAACCAAAACCAAACCGTATCAAATTGGATAAAATGGTTCTTAATTCTCTTCGGTTTCTATAAATATAAAATGAAAACCATAATATACTTTCTTTAGGCTAAGTTCACAATATAACCAGACCGGACTAGAACAACCAGAGAGAGACCACTCTGACACTATAAGGAACATGCCGAAGTAAAAAACCCAATACGAAAGTATCAAATTTGTAAGCGTGATCAATTCTCCTTACCAGGACTGCCTCCCGAATCACTCTTTTTTCTGATGGTTCAGCGCCAACTACTTAAGTTTATAAGGATGTTACATATTAAGGAAACCATAAGGTCAAATCAGAAAACCTTGAATAAAAGTTCGATAATTTCTTACCTTTGATTTCAAAGGATTGTCAAATTGCCGAAACATATATGTGTTTCCTTTCTCTTTGAATGAATAATCAGTCACACAACCTCTCAAAAGGCAAGGGCATTTGCAGAACCTCAAACTCTACAAGTATACAAACACGAATCTCCAAAGCACAATAGACCAAAAATTTCTCCAAACACTATATTTACCATGTTTTCAATAGCCAAGTTGTTTCTAGCAAAAGAATTTTTGTAAAAAAATAGCAAAGTTGTTTTCTTCGATATGAAGAGATCGAGTATTAATACAATAACAACAAAGTTGATCTTGAATCCCGAATCAAAGATGAAGTTAATGTCATGTGCCAAAATTTAGCAACACGTCCACACTAGCATCAATAGTGCAAGTGGGAAAAAAAACAGTCACATTATTATTAATTCTTGCGCGACAAGTAAACATGTAAACTCAACTCAAAATTGAAAAACGACTCTCAACCCAGAGGAGCCCTCACCGGAAGATGTTTCCTTTTCCTTATCACCAGTCCAAGCCGTCAGGTATTGGAGTAAGTTCTTCATGTTTTCCATACAATAGTTCCTTGGCTATCTTCCTTACCAAAGAAGGCAACCTTAAGAAACAAAGATAGAATGGAAGCTTTTCAGCAACAAAAGGATGGTCCAAGAGCTCATCCACGGTGGCCCTATCTCCCGGCCCCATCGTCAAGCACCGCCTCAGAAAGTCTGTGGCCACCGGAGAGATATCTCCGTATAGCCTCCACTTGTAAGAATTTCCCCTCTCAATAATAGGAGTGGCCCCAAACATTTCAAGAACCGTACGCCCTAGAGCCCATGTATCACGTGCGGGTCCGGTCAATAGGTCATCCTCAACAAACCTGAATGATTCAGTGGCTTCACGCGGCATGTACTGGAGGGTTCCAGGATAATAGAGCCTAGAGTCCATAGTAGGCTCTTTGGATAAGCCAAAACCAGTAAGCTTGAGATCCCATGGCTGTCCGGGAGTGGTGGAAGGGAAGAAAAGTACATTGGTCGGCTTGAGGTCGCAGTGGACGTAACCTTCCGAGTGAAGAGCCTTGAGCCCTTGAAGGATCATGCGAGTGGCGCGCATGACAATAGCCTCAGGCAATGCCCCTCCGGCATCAGAGATCATCTTGTTGAGATTGCCTAAGGAAGCAAACTCCATGTAGATGGAACATAAACTTTCGCCTTTTTCGTTGGTCTCGAAGTGAACATGATGGCTAGATGATCGGACAATGAAGGGATTTTTGTGGAAGCGAAGCAAGATCCTGAGCTCCTTCTCGAAATACTTGGAATATTTGAAAAGACCTGTCTTCTTCGCGTAAGATTTCCCCGATTTGGAACCATTGTCGAGATAAAAAGGGCCGTAGATACCTTCAAGAACAGACAATGGCTTCAATGAAGACTCTTTCAGTTGATCTCTAGTAAGCTTCTGCGTTATGCTCATCTCTCGTTCTTTAGGGTTTCGTGTCTTTTGGTTAATTAGCAAAATCTTCTTATTATAGAAAGAGGGAATATGATGCTTGCCTGGGCAAGTAACAAATCTAATTAAGAATATTTACATATTAACAAAATGTAAATTTAACATTTACCTGCAAATTTTGATTCATTTTACATATTGAGAGTTTTGGCTTCCCATAAGAAATATTAGCAAGATCTTCTTATTATGTATCACAACAAGATCCATTCGACCAAGCAAGAAATCTAATTAAGAATATTTAGTTATATATTAGCAAAATGTAAATCTAACATTTCGCTGCAAATTTGGATTTATTTTACGTATTGAGAGACGTGGTTTGCGCATAACAATACTAGCAAAACGTACACGTCGTTAAATCACACTCGACCAAGTTCTGACCAAACAAGAACTAAGATCAAAAGCCAGAGAGGAGCCAAACATCAACGACATAAACCGCAAATTACATGAACTAGCCTAATAAAGACTCAAGAGAAAAAAGGCAACCGATCCTTTGAAAGCCATTGGTGCTAGATGCAATGTAACCACGTAATATACAACGAAAGACAGTCAAATTCACTAGTAAGTAAATTGGTAACAGCACACGAAGCTCTCGCAAGGATAAATTGAGCTCGTGAAGAATGTTGAAATGGTATCGAAGAAGTAGAAAACAGGGAGCATTTATGCTCAACTTTAACAACGCGGCAAACCTCTAGTTTTCTAACCCTCTTGTACGATGGGTGTCTTATGACCATTAACCGGAGCTAAACCATTCGGTACTTATCGGTTATCTTCTAATTGGAACGATGTCAAACAATTTTTACGATTTAAAGCCTAGAGTAGTGGTCAACCAATCCAGCTGGCATCTACGGTCAGCCTATTTTGAACACGTGTCAAAATGACAATCGTTGATTGGAAGAAAAGTCTTTACACACAAGAACAGAAGAAATCTCCCAAGAAATCAAAAACAAAACACCAACGTTTTTGGTTTAGTCCGGTTTGGTTTAATTTCCTCAAGACTTCGCTTCAAAATTTGGAACCACACCAATGCTACGATATTGCCACTGGAGATTTCCGCCGTCTCTCGCCGCCGCAAGAATGCTCTCACCATCACCACCACAACCTCATTCTCAGTCTACTTTCTCCGGTGGCGGCGTGAATTCGAGCTCAATCGATGGAAACTCCAAACCCGAGTTACTATTTCCTCAATCCCAACCCCGGAATCTCTCTTCCTCTCCTTCTTCTTCTCTCAAATCCACGGTGGCTTGTTCGAGCGCCGGAGCTATTAGACAAAGCATGGCTACTACTTCGCAGTGTTTTTCGAGCAGACCAGAATCTTGCGGGTCGTCGGAATTAGGATCGCTCGTTGTGGTTTCGTTCTACAAATTCGCTGATTTTCCTGACCATGCTGATTTCAGAAACCCCCTCAAGGATCTCTGCGAAGAATTGGTATGCCAATTTCTTCTTATCTCAATCAAAGTATAGATATTTAATGTCTTTCTAATACGAAAGCTCAAGTCTTTTGTTTATGGAGCACAAAAATTTGGTTTAGATTTGAAGGGGTAATAGATAGGCGTGTTTCATTAGCGTGTTTCAGGTGGAATCATTCTTGCACCAGAGGGGATCAATGGAAGTATATGTGGGATTCGTGAATCAGTGGAGAGAGTCTTGGCATTTATACAGAGAGATATCAGATTGAATGGTTTGAGGCAAGTGGAGACACCTGTGAGTCCTGAACAAGAAGCTATCCACCATGGACATAGCAGTAGCTCTCCTCTTTCAGCTGGTGAAGATGCTCCGTTTAGATGGGACCATGTTAGGGTCAAACTCAAGAAAGAGGTACACTCTCTCGTCTTTGAAGTTTAAGACTGGAGTTCTGTAGATTGTCTAAGAGTTGTTTTCTTTTGTAATTGTCTGTGCAGATTGTTACGCTCGGAATGCCCAGTGTTTCGCCGATTGAAAGAGTTGGAACATATGTGAGCCCTGAGGAATGGAATGAATTGATCAGTGATCCAGAAACTGTGAGAGCTCTTTTAACTATCTTGTTTCAAGTTTAGTCAAGAACAAAGTGAAATTCGAATAAAAGATTTGAGAACTGTTTTACACTTCGGACTCAAATCACTTTCCCGTATTTGTGTTTGGTCTCTGCTCACTCTTGTTTAAAATGTTCTGGTATGTAGATTGATGATATCAGATCTTTGAAATTTTCATTGAACTTTTGTATTTCAGGTAGTGATCGATGTGCGCAATACATATGAGACCCGAATTGGGAAGTTTAAAGGAGCTGTAGATCCATGTACCACGGCTTTCAGAAATTTCCCATCTTGGGTGGAGAATCAATTTGCATTGAAACAAGACAGTAATAAAACACAAGCGAAGCTGGAGAAGGAGGATTTTTCTGAAATCACCGAGAAAGAAGACAAACCGAAGACACTGCCACGGATTGCTATGTACTGCACTGGAGGAATCAGATGTGAAAAAGCTTCAAGCTTTCTTCTGAGCCAAGGTTTCGAAGAGGTAACGTAATATAATATCATCCATTGATCTGTGAGTTTTAGAGCTACTTTAAGATCGAACATTTTCTTATCAGGTATATCATCTGAAAGGTGGGATATTGAAGTATCTCGAGGAAGTCTCTAAAACAGAGAGTTTATGGGAAGGCGAATGCTTTGTGTTTGACAAGCGTGTATCTGTGGAACATGGTTTAGTTCAAGGAACCCATAAACTCTGCTACGGATGCAAGCAACCTATAAGTGATGAAGACATGGAAGCACCAGAGTATGAGTATGGTGTTTCTTGTCCTTACTGTTACTCCAAGAAATCCGAAGAGGAGAAAGAAAGGGCAAGAGCTAGACAGACGCAGTTTGAAGAATGGGGCGTAATCGGTGGTCCAGACAAGGGTCGTCGACCTGCCACTAAACCAGATAGTGCAAGGAAGAGCAATGCGAAGCTTGGTTCTTCGACATAGATTTGAGTCAAAACCAATTGCTCTCTGTATGAGCTTTATCTCTTTCCATGATTTCTGAAATCAATGTTAACATTGAAGAGTTTAAATGGCTAAAAGCATAAAGGAAGTGGAAGTGTGACTTGTCTGATATTGGTTTCTTCACTAAAAAGTGTAGAAAACGGCATGTTGTTCAGGTGTTTAAACGTAGAACGGCATGAAGTGTAAAAAGTGACGTTTTTGACTAGGTCTAAAGAACCCCCTTTAATGTAAAAAAATTCGTCCCTTTGATTATCGTCATTTCGTTAAGGATCTTTGTGGGGTTGAATCGATTTGATAGCGAACGAGAGAGAGAGAGAAATCGAAGCAGTTATGGTATTAGGTGTGATCAAGGTCGCGAAGCCAAAGATCCAATCGGCGGATATCCAGGCCGCCGTAGGATGGGGAATCGCCGCCGGCGCCGGCGCCATCTGGGTCGTCCAAGTAATCCCATCTGCCTCTTTCTCTCGATCTCTTGTATAACTTTAGCCTTCGGATTGGGTTTCATGGATTCGGTTCCTGATCGAGGATCTATCCTTTTAGCTTTACGTTGCGTCTCTGGTGAAATTGCTGGCTTGATTTTGGATGAAAGATGATTGATGAACACTTTGAAATTTTGGCACTTGCATCATTAGATATTATCCCGAAAGGTTGTAATTTTATGAGCACCATTATAGACTGCATCGTTTGCATATACTGGAATTGCTTTTCATGAAAGGGTTGATTTTGATTTTGTGATTTCGTTGTAGATGGTAATATCTAATACTTTGCTTCTAGGTTCATTTACATGTACAAGTTTTTCATTTCGATTTCATTCAGATTAGTCGCCTGTTTTAAATGCTTTGCTTCGAGGTGCTACAATCTTTAGCTTATATTGCTCGTTGCTTCACGCAGTCACAACTTTAGGAGGATAGAATCGTGTACTCGTTTCTATCTTTGTGTAAAAGTTTGAATCTAACGAATTCTATTAAGCATTACATCTATCGTTACTGACAGTCACAGTGTGCATAATCTTGTGGTTTGATGTTATGAAGAGATTAGTGCCTTAAGCTGGTGATCGTTTTCTCGAATCTTAGCTTCAAATCTCATTTTGTTGTGTATCTGACATATTCTTTGTTATCACAGCCATTTGGTTGGATAAAGAAGACATTCATTGACAAACCCCAACCTGAAGAAAAGTGAGAAGTCACCAAGATTCAAGACAAAGTGAGAGTTTTCCAGTTTCCAAGTTTATTTTCGCATCTTTGGCGTGGAGCTGAATAAATTTTGGTTCTTTTCTGGGGCTTTGTGGTTTCATTTCTTCAATGTAGACTTTTTGTCTTCGCAAATGTTATAATACACAAAAAAACACAGTCCAAATTATCAGAAAAGGGGCATTTTGAATTTGATCATATGTTGTTGTTTCCATGTGCGAGTATACAAAAGCAGGGATCATATGAAGGAGAGTTATGATGATGATTGAGATTGTTGAGCTTGAGAGGTCGGACCCTTGCCTTCACCTTTACCCACAATTGTTATCTCCTTAATCACTTCACATCAAATAAAATACTAAAAGAAATTCCAATAATGTTAGAAATTCTAGCAAATCTTGTCACTATATTCCTAAAAGCATTAAATCAAATATCAATTATGCATTAGTAAACTCTTTGGTCACTTCTGAATGAGTTAAAAAAAAAAAACTCTTGTTCATTTGCCTAAGCTTATCTGAAAGTGTGAGAGGTTAAGTATCCATGATGAATGTTGACTACACAGAAGAGAAGCAGTGTATTTTTGGACTACTTGTCTCTTCACTATCTTATGTACAGACAAGAGCAGCTCCAAGACAGCCAATTTGTCAGGAACCAATCATGATGCGTTTATAGTTGATGATGATGCATTGCCTTCGTTCATTCTCCTCTCGGCTGCTATGGCTGCTGCAACTGAGGGCGGTAGATCTCTCAGTTTTGTCCGTCTTTCTCCGGGGTTTTCTTCTGTCTCTGCTGCTTTTGCTGCTGGTGAAGCAAATAGAGATTCAAGATCTCTTAGCGTCAGAAACTCTTGATCTTTATTCTTTGTATTCCTGCTGGTGAATGAGTTTGTCTGTGCGTTCTTACTCCTATTCAGCTTGTAAATGCTCTCTTCCACCGTGCCCGTTACCTAGTTCCCCCAAAAAGAGAGAGGTCAAGATCAATGGAAATCAGATAAAGGCAGAATCTTGATGAGGAAACGAGGAACATTCACAAACCAAGAAACGATGAACTAGAGTAGGCTTCTCTTGTCCAATCCGGTGAACACGCCCAACAGCTTGTGCTTCTGCAGCAGGATTTAGAAGTGGTTCCACCAGAATAACATGCTGTGCTTCTAAAAGATTAAGACCGTTGGCACCATGCTGCACCAAGAGCAATAGCACTTGGATCGATTTTGCCTCTTTTTTATGGGAGTTTGTCATTTGAGTTTCTTTCTCGATCTCCTTGAATTTGATAATGGCTGTCTGTGATTTCCTGCAATTCCATGGAATCAACGTTCTATAACTCCCTTAACCCATCTATGTAACACTTTTAATGAATTTCCCGATTGAAATTGTCGCTACATTACCTGCCTCCTTTCATCCGGACGAAGGTGATGCCGTTGGCAGCTAAGGCATGCTGTAACACATCAAGAACATCGTTCCAGCTGGAGAAAACAAGAACCTTCGCTTGTGGGTCGCTTGACTTGATCCATAAGATTCTTCTAGTAATAGCTTCAATCTACCCCAAAACAACAGATGAGAAAATAAATTACTTCTAAATTCTAATGCACGAATCTAAGAAGCAAGGAAGCTAACCTTTGTTCCATATGAACCTTGAACAGCCAATGATGCTTCGTTTTCTTTGTGATCTTGATCTGAAGAAGACGAAGAACCATTCCGACTGTCATCAGCATATGCAATATTTCTAACATCTGTATGCTGCCTGCATATTGGACACATCACCCACTTTCGCAGAGTTTCGTGACTTGATCTGCGCTCAGTCATGGCAAAAAAACCTACATGGATGAACATAAAGAATAAGATATTGTTAACATTCTAAAGTATGGTTTAGAAAGATGTATTAAGTAGTTATTCAGTCAAAGATGAACAAGACAGAAATAAAAATCTGCGGCGCGCGAACAGTGAGTATATATGTGTGCAAGAGAATTTTAAATTCTTATGATCAAGCAAACAAAAGAGGTCAAGTATTTACAGTTACAGCAAGTGCTGTGTCCACACTGGAAAACCATCTTCTGATTCCGTAGAATTTCATGACAAATCGGGCATGCTTCCTCAGGCTTCAAAAGGTTTTCGCCTTTCTTTTCAACAAGAGCTAAATCCTTAACTGTTTCCCGTTTTGGCGAAGAATGAACTGGACTATCGGATTCTTGTTTCTGTTTGGATTTCATCAAACCCTGAAATGGAAAAAGGAAAAAAGATTTGTTTATATGATATGCAAAGTCAAAGATTGAAAGGATAAGCATGCAAGATTTTTCAAGCGACCTAAAGTCTAGCGACAAAGAGGAACTTAATCATGAAGCCATAACTAAAGCTTCTTGTGACTACATATTTGAAAGGGTTAAAGCTCTGGGGTTAGAATCCAAAACAAATATCATCAAGCGTCACTCTCCATGTAAACTTCTAAGTAGCAATTACTTATCTGCATCATATAAACAGGAGGTAGGCTAATAACAACACCAAGGTACAGATTTACCTTCAAATAACGAAGTTTCCCTTTAATACTAAGCAACGAGGATTGAGCCAAAAATTTATCATTTGTGTTCTGCACACTAGCAGCGTCTAACTCATTCAGGCTCAAAGCATAAATCGATGTATCATCTTCAGATTCTCTAAGCTGCAGTCTCATTGTTGCCATCTTGATCTCATCGTAGGCACGTAGGAGGTGAGCTTGAGCCCTAGCCAAGGCCCTTGCATGGGCATATTCCTTTCGCATCACCTTAATCATATAAGCAAAATTGGAATGTCAGATCTTGTTGAAACTTGAAAGAGAAGGATTCATGTTCCCCTTTCTCTATGCAAGCAAAGTAGGAGATCTCTCGGGTAATACCTCAAGGGTATGCAAATGTTTTGTGGCTGCCAATTTGCTTTCCCTGTCTAAATAAGTTTTGCAATGGTTTCTTATCACTCCAAGAACTATTTCAGTCTCAGACGGAGATTTTGAAACCTATACTCAAAAGTCAAAACATAATGGGCATGGTATCAGACAGAGACTATCGCTGCAAAAGCATATATTATTAGAGAGCACCATATCAATTATCAATAACTTTAAATGTAAGTGTGGTTATGCTTTCTTCTAAGTAATGAATTCAAAGACTTATTGGAATAAAACAAAATTCAAACTGGAATAAGTAACTTACAACCACGGCATCACCAGCATTTCTTTTGGTGGGATCTTCGTTATCACCATATGGTGCATTTAGATCCTTGTTTCTCGATGACAAACCAACAAAGAAAAGATTAAGGGCAGATCTCTTCTTCTGCAAATCTACTATCTCTTCTGCAGACGCATGTTCCATTACTCCCCTACGAGATTTCTTAAGACTGAATAGCCTAGCATTATATTCCTGTAATGATATTACAATACACGATGATGGTGACAGCTAAGATTCATACTGGTTAAACTTCATGTAAACGCGCACAAGCAAAAGAAGCATACCTGAAATAGTTTATCTAGCTCACAATATATACAAGTAGGGCCATCATCTCTCTTCAGACAATACTTGCAGTTACCAATACGCTCAATATCCTCCAATTTTGGTTTCTCCATAGTCTGGTCAATCTCTAGAAGCCTATCTATCACTGTCTTTCTAGAGCTTTCCAACGTATCCATACAAGTCTGCAGATGAAGTTTCAGGCCATGTATGGTTCTAAAGCTGGAATAAGGGAGCTTAGCAAGTTAGTTCTTAATGTACCCGAGATATGTGCTCCAAATAACCGTAAGCTTACAAAACGAGCTACTGCTAAAATTCACCTCATATGATACTGAAATAAAATGATAATCAATCTAGACTTCTTGCAAAGCTAACAAGAATCTCAGGTCACTTATTCCTATAACTTTGCAGACTTATGTGTTAATTAATTCGGCACATGTAGAAAATGTGCCCCCTAAAACCAATCAACAGACAAATTTCTGTAACTGAAAGGTGGAAAAAGTAGTCTCGCAACAACAAGAAGTCATGGAAACTTCAATTTTAAGGCACTAACCGAGAAGTTGCTTTGGAGGAGCTTGAATTGTTTAGGCTTCGATTGATGGCCTCTTCAATCTTCCTGGTCAACTCGCTGGAGATTTCTTTATTCTGTTCAGCAAGTTGTAAGGCATCCAACCACCAACTCGAATGTTGTTTGCCCATATTGCTCAACGACTCGGAAACCTTGAAAGTTTTTCAATTATGAGCTCCACGAAATAAGCGATGGCTCCGTAAAGCCATTATACTGACTCTTTGGCTAAGGCTACAAAAAGCGTACTGGAGAAAGCAAAAAAAGCAACAGTTTTGAAGAATTTTATGGAAACTACCTGATTGTATGATTTTCTGAATTCCTGCTGTGCGGCAGAAAGCTTTGAGTTGAATGCGGATAAATACTTCACTTTCAATGAGTCACAAACTATATTTAGAGTTTTGCACTCTTCATGATACTCTCCATCCTTCTTTAAACCACTCTCTGGAGCACTGGATTCCCACTGTTGTGCAGTTTCTGAAGAAACATGAGTTACAGTGTCGAGCTCACCGATCCTCTGCCTTTTCGCTGCAGGATGATGATCGTCATCTTTTACATCTATTCTTTTTTCAGGGCTTCCTGATGCAGAAAGTTTTCCTCTGTTGCTTTCGACCATTGGTAGTATCTCCGCTAGATTGTGAAGGATGTGAATATTCAACAATGGATCAAGACGAAAATCCTCGGCGTGCTCTTCAGTTATATTCAATGCTTCCTTGTATAATGATACAGCTTCAGAAAAATCTTGCTTAAGCATGGCAATAGCAGCAATCCCATTTAAAGCAACAATTAACACTCTAAGAGCTTCTTCTCCCTCGCTCTGAGTCTTTTTCACAAGGACCTATTAAAAACACAATTAGCACAAATAACTAACGAAGATCAAAAAGCTAAATCTTGCAAACCCACCATTAGAATTTCTTCCATTGTCATTGGAGTTTGTTGCAATGAACGTAAACCAGAACTCCCTACTTGAGGGTGGCAGCAAGCTTGGCGCAGTTTCAAGAGCGATTTCAACAGTTTTGCAGCTTCGGCATGAGTGATTAAAGGATTATCAGAAGAAGAATGACCTGTAGATTATCACAAGTGGGATAAAAACTTAGCAGCCAGCACAGAAGGAAGCACCAAACATCTGAAAGAGAACTTTAAGAGGCAAGTAAAGACAAAGGTGGAAAGTGCGGAAGACACCATTCGCACCCCATGGTACCTCTTTTGAGAATATCACGTTTCAAAGTTTCTATAACTTCACGGGCATAACTCACACAAGTTTCATGCTGTCTGCTATAGAAGTATTCTTCAATTGCAGAAAATTTGAGCCACGAAACGCATTCCTCTTGAGGTGGGAGTTGCAACTCGTCAGCCACATGAACTTTCGAAGAACGCCACATAACTTGTTTGAAAAATTTATGCGTAAACTCCATGGCCCTTGCGTCTCGCCTCTGAACAAAGCAAGAAGGTTGTTAGACAAGAAAAACCATAAAAGGTAGAAAATGAACTGTTTGTTCTGCTCATACCTCATATGGATCTCTAATAACTTCAATCCACCATCTTGAAACATCGAAAGGATCTGCTTTAAGGAACCTCAAAAGTCCAAATAAGTCATCAAGTTTGCGCTGTATAGGAGTTCCAGTGATACACCAACGGTGTTTGGTATATAATCTCAATGCCATCTCTGTTGCAGCAGCTGCATTGCTCTCCACCATCTGGGCCTCATCCAAACAAATCCTCCACCAGAATATTCTTGTGAGTGGAGTAGGAATAACAGGGTACCTATCACAATACAACATCTTTACCCAATCTATCCAAAAGCTTTTCAGTTGCATGAAACCAGGAGATAAAACAACAATCCTATCAGATTAAATTTAGTGTTGTTCACAATGGCTCGTGATACATGAGTATGAAACATTAGGCAAATTCTAAGAAATATTTCAATAATACAATTTGTTCTTATAGAAGGTATGACAAAATTTCATCATGTAATGAAAAATGCGAGGGATAAAAAATCCAAAATACAGCCGCACCTTTTCTGGAATCTAAGACACTGCCGGTCACCATCATGCCTGTCATGGTCATGTGTCAAGTCCTCTTTGAGGACGTCGTACGTAGTTAAAACAATGTCAGCATTGAGGAGTTCAGTGATGTCAATTATAGGTTCTTCAGAGAGTGAGGCGTTCCTCACACCTTCGTAGATACATGTTACGAGAGAACCCAAGCGCGTATGGCTACAATATGACAGATGAAAGAAGGAAAAGAGGACTAACATTACATGATGCGGAGATAAAAACAAAATTTCTTCTTGTGAATGTCATCTTGTTAAGTGTTCCTATAGTAAAAACGTAACAGAGGGAAGAAAAAGGTAGAGAAGAATCTAATACCGTGTAATTTCGGAATGCCATTGCAGTAATATAGGAGCTGGACAGACAATAAGAGTGGCACCCGTAGAGATGGGAGAGGCAGTGATTTGTAGAAGTTCAGAGCACATTTGGCAAATATATTCACCTTGTCTAACAACAATTTCCGTTGCATCCTTTTTGCTTTTTCTTTGAGAAACTTTTTCATCTTGACTAGGCTTCTTACCATTCCCTTTAGGTGAATAACCTACACAGTCCGCATGCTGCCAAGCATCACACATGTCACACTGTACCCAAACTCCTATGTATTTGCGACTCTCACTAACAGCTCCACATATGCACTCAATACGTTCTCTTTTTAATCTTTTTAAACCAGTTTTACAATCATCAATAACTGATGATGACCCATTAGACACGGATATTTCATCCTCGGCTGGTTTCCGATGAGAAAAGATGCAAGCAAGTAGTTCAACCGTTTTTCCCAATCCCATTTCATCTGCGGCATTCGTATTTTACCACATTAAGAACAAAATACCATATAAGTTAACAAAAGATAATGGCATGAGCAAAAATTTGAGAGGTAGATAAACTTAAAACTAGGTTTTGGAAAGTACTCTTTGTGAAAGCAAGTCCAAACTAAATTATCCCCCAACAATATTTTTCTTGATTATAGTACATGGAGGTAAAACGAAGTTGCAAACTGTTCTTACCAGCAAGAATACCGCCCGGAATTCGAGGTGAAAAATACTCTGGTGCCAATGAGATATTTCCACTAAAAACAACCAAAGCATGACAAATGGACTAGATTAAATCGAGTTCTTCTGTAAATAGTGGAACTTAAACTATATGTTCTACACTCAAAATAAAATAAGAAGGACTAGTTAGATGCTTTTTTACCAACCTGAATGGGTTAAAGAACATTTTTGAAGCAGAGTCATGGAAACCAACAGAGACAGACAAAGGTGAAATGAATTGGTTATCTTCCTTGTCTCCCAACGTTATTGGATCTCCTCTCTCTCGCTGCACCATCCAATAAGCTGCACGTCGTTGGTATGGCCTAAGTTCTGGGAGCAAATCAGTTATGTCATCTTCAAGTATCGCATCCATCCTGAACCGATAATATGCTTATAAGTTGGAAAGATATTTTCAGACATTAACGCACAAAAAGAAAGAAAGACAGAAAAAAAACTTTGCATACTCACTTTGATGGCTTTATGGATTCATAAAAAGCAGCAGCATCAAACCTCGACTGTTTACTAGAGTCCAAAGTTTCAGCTTCCACCACCAGCGATCTCTCAATTTCCTGCACGTTTAAATGTGTCCCATACCTAGCCTCTGAAGTCATTACCTCTGGCCTCAACCAAGACATGACATGAATCATACTCTTCTTCCATATTTGCCTTGTATTCTCAAGAAGCGAATCACAAGCATCAAAAGCCTGCTGAAGCATTTCAACTCTAACTCTAGGAGACAACAATCCCTGATTACCCGGCACGAGCCTTAAAGTCAAAAACTTTATGCTTGCCAAATGAGCAAGACCCGAAACCCCTTCCCCTGGACCGTCAAAACTTGCAGACCAAATCACTGACAAAGCCTCATCATCAGACATCTTTTTATCAACCAATTCCAAAGTTATATCACTCGAAGACAATACCGGCCAATGACCAAGCTTAATCCGATCAACAAAACTAGTCACATTGCATAGCCGAAACCGTAATGAGCAATCCAGACCATGATCAATCCCAATGGGTGTGAGTGAACCACTATCTCTAAAACTTAAATTCGTTAGAACAACTTCAGCTATATCAAAGTGATGCTGATCCGAAATTCGACTACTTAAACATATGTTCACATAATACGGCTTATCGATATCTTCAACACTCTTTTCTCGAGAACATTCCGCATCATCTCCGGATAATCGCTTACTATCGGAATCTAGACCAGTATCTGTGATCAAACACACCGAACGCTGCGGCTTGGATTGTTTTCTCCTACCCATCACTACAAAAAAAACCTAAAACAGAAACTAATACGGAATCAAATTCATAAAGAAGATACCCGGAAAAGGCAAACGATACGCAAAAAGCTATGAACTTTATGCAATCTCAAAGAAAGTTCTTAACTTGTAAAACCTTACGATACATCAGCTATATAATAACATACGGAAACTAGCTCAAAGTTAAGATTAGAAAGAGAACATAATTCCGAACCTGTGAAGGTGAATTAGGTTTCGAACATATCAGGATTCTCGAATCGACGGAGACGGTGGAGGAATGAAATCCAGGCGCCGGTGAAGAGTTACCGACCGCCGCACAGTGTTTTAACAGTTTAAAAACGAATTCCGGTTTATCTGCAAATCCCGAGAGCTCCGGTCTCACCGACGTAACTTGGTCAGTAAGTGACAAAAATACCCTCGTCTTATAAATAAATTAACGAAACTACCCTCGTTGAACAAAATCGTTGTGTTTGCTTCTCTATAGGAACTGACTCGAGTTCCAGTTAAACGGCACAAGTGCAAAACCCTAATCTCGATTTCTGTGGTTTTTGCTCTTTTGGGTTTGATTTTGTTGTTAAAAAGTTTGGACTTTTTTTTTTGAAGATTTGAGTTGAAAGAGATGAACAGAGGAAGAAGGAATCTGAAACAAGCGGCTTCAGAACAAGATTTCACGCTTGAGGAATGTCAGAGCATTGCTCAGGTCGTCTCTCTTAGAGGCTCCAATCAAATTGAGGTATAAATTTGCCTCCTTTATTGTTATTTGGGTTTCACTCTCACCAATTCATAGCATTTTCATGTGATATCTCTCTCAATGGATTGGCTTAGTTTGTATATGTATGAACTGATTAAAGATTGCATTTTTACTTCATAGTAAATTAAGCCTCATAGTTCTTTATGCTGTTTTTCTGTCTCTTTGAAGATAATGGATGCAAAAGGAGAAAACTCATTAGCATTGTTTCCAGCCAAATTTCGTGAGAGCATGTGGATCAGACGAGGTACTTTTCATAAACAAAGTTACTTGTTTCTTCTCTCAGACTTGTTTAAACCGAAGAATGGAATATCGAATCGCACTTAGTAATTGTGACTCAATCTTGTACAACTTTCCGATTCTGTTCTTTCTTGAATGGTTAGCTTTACTGCATGATTTGTGTGGACGAAGACGGTGTTTTATTCTTGTTGCTGCACTGATTTGCAGGAAGCTTTGTAGTGATTGACCATACAGGAAAGGAAAAGGCACAAGAATTTGGTAGAAAAGTTACATCTATTGTCTGCAAAGTTCTATTCTTTGAGCAAGTCCGTCTCCTCCAGAAGTCTCCGGAATGGTAAAAGCTTCTTTCTTTTCTTGTGTTCGAATGACGTCTAAGTTTTATTCAGTATATAGCTCATGTTAGTCTGGACATGGTGAATACAGGCCAGAAATCTTCAGAGATATTAAGCCAATTCCGGCTGATGAAAGCTCTCAACTACCCATCGTACATCAAGAAAATGACGGTGAAGTTGATTCAAGTGATGATGATGATGGCATGCCCCCGTTGGAAGCAAACACAAACAGATTGAGACCATTTGGTGTGAATTGTGATGCAGAAACAGATTCAAACTCGGATTCTGATTCATAGAAACATCTAGTACAGTCTTTTTGCAAGCCTCAGCTTATGGCTTAAAGAGAAGGAACCTATAGTTGCAAGCTGTATCTTAGCAAAGCATAGTTTTGCTTTGCAATAAATTCTGATTATCATCTATGGCTTAGTAAATGGTTCAGAGAGTAGCCCTTGCTTCTCATTCTCTACTTGCAATTATTGGCAAGTCTTCTTAAGGCACCACAAGTATGCATCAAAGTTAACAAAATTCTGTGATCCTAACTTGATCTGAGAAGGAGATCTGCATTTGAATAAATTCCGACATTTAGATTCTAATATAACTAAGATTGTCTGAGAAGGAGATCTGCAGCTGCTGCTGTTTTCTTCTGAAGCTCTGCAGCATCTCCACCTACAAGTTTATCCATTTGCCTTCCATTCTTGAGGAACACTACTGTTGGAGTTGCTTCCACATTCCATTCATGACTAAACTCCTGTTTTTATACACATTTTAAGCCCTCAAAGTCGAGCAACTCGAAATCATTCCAAGGACCAGAAGTTTTTGGTTACTTACAGCGAGCTCTTCGACGTCTATAGTAACAAATATCATTGAAGTGTATGTGGACGCAAGTTCCTGGTATATTGGTGCCATTTCTCTACAAGGTACACACCACGACGCCTTGAATTTTACAACCAGCTGTTTCATGTTACAAGTATCAGATCATATCGAGTTGTTTTGCATACGAAGAATGCAAAAAAAAGGGAAGCAAATCAAAGGAGGACGAGCTTACAATCTTGCCGTTACTGTTAGCTTCTTTGATCTTCTCCTCCCACTTCTCAATTCTAGTCACCGGATGAACCTTTCCTTTCAAAAAGCAGGTCCCTTTCGTGCACCGAATTTGAGCCTTCTTGTTGCTGCTGCTGCAACAGCATATACATGACCACATCTGTTAAAGAACATAAGAGTTTCTGTCACTATTCTTCATCATCTGAAGCTGCACAAAGGCTACAATTTACATTGAATGGTTTAAACATGAATTTGCTAAAAGATTTGACATGATCTCCATGAAACTCGTCGATTCTTAGGTCTTACCTTTCTACAATGATTTCCCATTAACCCTTTAGAACCCTAGGTTGATCATTAGCTCCCTGAGTCCAAAATCACAAACCAAAACACTTTTTCTTGATGTAACAATCTTAAAAAGAAGAAGAGATTAATTGCAAAGGAAATCAAATGGCCTAGCTAATGTAAAAAGTTAGAAAGATGAAAGCAAAGGTGGTACTTCGGGTAAAGAAATTTGAGAAAGGCTTACCTCTAGATCTTGCCAACTTCATATTGTTCGTGGCTTGCATTGCATCATAATTAGTTTCAGTTTCAAAGCAAAGGAGAAAGAGATAAAACCAAGATTCAAAGATCAAAACTGTTTCTATGAAAAGATTCAGAAAAATCAACAAGAAGGATTCAGAGAACGTTCAATTTAAGCAACATTTTATCTTTACATGTTTCTTCGATGGGAAAGTTGGCTTTGATTAACCATAACATCTAATGGCTAATTTTATAGAATAGAAACCTGGTTAAGACAACATAGGATATGGCATAGCCTTTGTCTCTTTGGGTTATATTGTGCATTTATAATGTATTAACCGGTAAAACCAGAAAACAAAAATTCTTAACCAAAACGATTATAAGCTGAAATCTGACACAGCAATGTATGAAGAATCAGTAATCACAGATTAGTGTAGCATACTCTGATACAAGACACAAGAGAAAATCTTTGGCAATGAGCTCTACTTCAATGATGGGATGCAATAGCCCATGAAATTTATTTGTCGAAAATTACCCAAAAAAACTGGGTTTTGAAAAGACTCATGGTGTTGTTTTTATATCCACTGAAGGTGTGAAGAAACGTTTTCAAGATTTCCGGGGAAGAAAAAACTAGTTTACGAGCTCTCTTTCTCGAGCTTCTCGATCTCTTCGCGGTGCTTTCTTTCAGCTTCTTGAAGTTCTCTTTCAGCGTCTTCTTCCTCTTCGATTCTGTCAAGATTATCGAACTCCTTAGTTGCTGCCATGGCTTTCACAACAGGGTCTCTTAACTCAGAGATTAAACCACCACCAACTTTGTACCCATCTTCATCGCCAATCAGAAATAACCGTTGGTCAGGACCCGACGCCATTGGAATATCCACCGCCAAAAGCCTCATGTCATACTGAAGAAACAAAGACATGAAAATGAGACAACAGACTAAAACTCACAATAGTGAGGATAAGTGGTATGCAAGCCTGTAAGTTTAATCAGACAGACAAACGCAATGAGTCTGCAATTCTTTTTTCCAACTCGGCAAAGCAGAGAGATCAATTGATGAGAGACTCTTCAATTTAAACCAAATGACCAACCAAACTTTAACCAACTCACAACAGCTCTAATCTCCTACATTCAGTCCTAAGGTAGATACAGTAGACCTATAGCTAAGAGTTGAGCGCTGAACTTTTTCAACGCATATCACAAATTTAAAGATTATAACCATCCGGTAGAAGTGCAAGTGTGGAGTTGAGAAAGTGAAACCTGGCCTTTCTTCTTCTTAACTTCGACGCTAACAAGTCCCTTTCTCTCAGAACCTTGAACAGGGAATAGTAGAAAGCAGCGCTTGCTCCTAATTGTTGGCTTGAATTTCTTGAATGATATGCCACCACCTGACATCACATAAGCTCGTAAATCTGAACCCGAAAGAGGAGCGCCCATAACTTCTAGAACTTCAGCTGCTGTGTTGATCTTCCTCATGGTCATCCTGTAAACTTTATTGGGATTTATTGTGAACCTTGAGCGGAGGTATAATCCCTATCATTAGAAAAATGCAGATCGCTGTGAAAGGAGTGATCTCTTTATGATATAAGTGAAAGAGACTGTAACAGCGACACAACCATATCTTATAGCAATTTTTTCTTCATAGATACACAAAACATGAACATAAAAACAATATCCTGCATTCCTACTAGCTATAAGTCATTAAACACCATGCAAGATTGCCTGTAGAAGAACATCAGTTAACAAACAGAATGTACCTACAGGCTATAGCTCTAGTCCTAATGAAACAAAACCAATATTATCATTGCATATAACAAAGTTCCAAATCCTTTCACTATCAACTAATAACCATACTTTGAAAACTACAGAGTAATTCCTCAATTTCATTATCTATAGGACAGCTTCATAGCACTGAGCAAACATTGTTGAGTCAATCACTGAAACAGCCTTAAGAAACCGAGCCAACATTGAAACACATATTATCAGCGAGAAGCATGCGGAACTTACAGAAAACGCTACAATGGCTGAGGAGAGTGCAAGAAACCCATACTTAGCCATGCCCTCTGAGAGTCCAACAAAAGTGTTGGCAATTCCAAACATAATCCTCCAAAGGAAAATACATACAAAAACTCCACCAGCTCCAAACAAAACAAGACTATTCTTTTTAAAAAATGCTTCAATGTGCAACCCTATAGCTTCACGGTATCTAGCAAAAGTTGAACGAACGGCTTTCACAGGCTTGTCAACAACTTTTCTCGCAAAACTCTCATCAATCTTACGAAATCCAGTGCTCTTAGTAGAGACCAATCTAAACGCCGATGCAAAACTCAAATTCACACGAGGCAAACCCAAAGCCTGCAATTTTGGAGGATTAAGCTTAGGACTAGACAGAATCTGTGATGATCCCACGTTTGTGGAAGTGGGTTTCGATGATAAGCTGTGGAAGCTGAACCTAGACTGAAACTGTGAAACACAGTTCGAGGGAATAGCCGGAGAAGACAAAGCCGATGGGTTTGATCGGCCGATTGTAACCGGGTTGACCCGACTGTAATGCAACCGAATAAACCCTTGAACTGCTCTGAAATCCGATGGTTTCACCATCCTTTTAGCCTTTTAGATCGATCGCAAAAACTCGAACAAAGATCCTAACTCGAGTATCAATGGAAATGCGACAAAAGAAAGAAGAAAAGAGTTCGAATTTGGATCGAGGAGTCAAAGGGTCGCAATCAATCCATTGAAGAAAGCCATCGTCTTCCCATTTCCGGAGGTACGTTGAATTCGTATCAGCGATTGTGGATATTTTACTGACGTCAATGGTGGGATGGTGATCGAATCGAAGAAACGTTGGATCGGGTCAGGTCGGGCGGGTCGGGTCTGATGGGTCGGGTCGGGCGGTCGGGCCGGGTGGAGGCCATTTAGTTACCGAGTTTTTTCTTTATCGGGTCTTTTCTTGAAGGAAGAAATGGGCACAACACAATGGACCCACAAGTGAGAGGTTCAAAACTCCATACCCACTATTCTGGTCGGTTTCACAGATGACAGGTTGGCAGGGGTAAAACTGTCATTTTAAAATGTCTTTTTGTGATTGTTTTTTCACTCAATTGGGATACTCTAAATCTTTAAGATACATGCAATTTAATTTTCATTTCGTACAAGGGAGAATTTGTCAAAAATACAACAAAAAAAATTATAATTTAAAAATAATTCAAAACTCAAAATTTAATGGTTTACAATTTATCATATATCCTATTTTTTCTAATTTTTTAATTATTCATCAAAAAGACGGAACCCTTCATATAAATCCTATAAAAAAATGCTAAATTAATCAAGTTACATATAAAAAAGCATATGTCACATATATAGCCTAACTAAGTTTGTTTGTAAAGTATCGACCATTTCCAAAATTTACACTTTATATTTTTTCTTGTGCAATAGCATAATTTGTGAATAATTAATAAGATTCAATATTCGACCTATGGTAATTTTATCACTTACATCAGACCAACCAACACGAGTTTTTCAATAATTAAAAAGCTCTAGATATTGATAATAGATCTTTTACATGTAAAAAGTGTGTCGTTAGTAGATCCTACGATTCCACAATACATACTTTTAAAAGTATTTGTTTATAGTTAATAAAAGAAGTAAATTACTTCACGCTAACGTAAATCTTTCACAATGTTTTGCGGTAATTAATATTTGGGACAATTGCAAAAATATCGTTATTGGTGTGTACATTTGCAAAAATGTCATTTAAGAATATCCATTTGTAAAAATATCACTAATTATAGATTTTTAAAACATAAATCTTAAAATTATAAACCCTAAAAACTGTTTGACCCCTAAAACCCCTAAAACTCTCAAACTAAATCTTAATACAACATAATTAACCCAAACATAAATGATATAATAAATTTTTTTTTGAAAAATTGGCATTTTTTGCAAATATTTTAAAAATGTGGCATTTTGAAAAGTGGTATTTTTTGAAAATTTTCTTAATATAATATTTAGGAGAGTTGTCTCTCTTTAATTTCACTTAGACGAATTTGTGTTCACGAGTTTGCAGAGCCGGATCTGGACATAGTTTTGTGAAATATTTAAACGAGACTTAGGGATCCCACTTTAATATATATATATATTATATATGTATTTAATGAAATGTTTGAAGTGAAAAAAAAGAAAAATTTTAATAAGAAATTTGGCTAACAAAATATTGTGTGGATACCAAATGTAAAAATTAATATAAAATTATATGAGAAAAATTTTAAAGAAAGAAATAGTTTATTTTCTTTTTTTCTATTTTATATATAAAAAAATAATTTGTTTGGGCCCCGACTATCTCAGATCCGACTCGTGCGAGTTTGTGAGATTCTTGATTGCATAAAGACAACGATAATACTTATTTTTTTAGACCAATTATAATATACACTAATCATCCTCAGTGTACAATAATATGATTTGTAGCTACTACTATTTCATCTTTGGTCCACTCGTTAATTTATAACTCAAAAAAATAAGAAAAATATGTAGACCAGAGACTTAATTATCTAAATTCTAAAGCTCTTAATTCCACCGCTCATTAATGTGATCCTTAAAAGAAAACTAAAGAACCTTTAAAAAGCTACTTGATGAAACCTCTCAATAACTCTCTCCCATCAAAAATCAATTCACATATGCAAGAAAAAAAAACCTCAAACACAACACAAAATTACACAAGTCACCACCTTTCTCTCTCTTTCTCACTCTCTCTCATGTATGTAAGATATGGTGAGATATGAAGAAACAGATAGCTTTCCCTGACTCCCATGAAGACAATGACCCAACATCACCAGCCATCATCATCATTTATCATTCATCATCATCACCATCACCATCATCTCTTGTTTGTCTCTTCTTTGAACCACCACTTGCTGGTTGCTAGTTGCTACACCCACCTACTTCTCCTTTTTTCTATAAGTTACTACTGTTCTTCACTTATAGATTCAGTGAAGATTTCAAAAGGAGAGCTCAGCTAGCTAGGGTTTTTCAGACAGCTAAAAAAACCTGAGATGGTGAAATTTCAAGAGCCATGTAAAAGTTTTCTCTTTTGTCTTATCATCACATCTAGCTTTGGTTGTGACTTGCTTGAGATCTAATCTCTTAATTCTTCTCCTGTCCACATGCAAGATATTATAAGATTTTTCAAATCTCGGGTTTTAGGGTTTTTTTTCCTTATCTTATGATCTTCTGTGACCATTTATATATGGCTTACTTCAGATCTGATCTCTCTTTCTCCTGTCCACCAAAAAATAGGCTTCTCTTTTATCTGGTTTTAGGGTTTCTTCTCTTGTCTAAATAATGATTCAAAAATTATTTGCTTTTTTATTTATGTCATATAATATGCAATTTATGCATGATTTATGAATATTTTTTTTTCTAAACTTCTCTAGTGCTTATCTTCTTTTCACTTACCTCTGATTGAAAGAAAAATAATAGTATTTCTCTCTTATCATGGACTCCAATCTCTTGCACCAACCCTCCAGAAGCCATGAGAAAATAGAATATCTCTTGGTCCAAAGCTTGTATTATCCAAGTGGTCAAACCAAATTACGATTGTTTAATTAGTCCTTCTATATATTTTCTTAATTATTTTATTTTCTCATGATCTGCAATGACGCTATGATGGAATCTTTTGATGTATAGCGTTTTTACCTCTTTATAGATGGTATTTCTACGGTTTTATAGATGGAATCTTTTCACACATGTTTTGGACCTGACTGCTGATTGTATATAAAATATTTACTTTAGGTATATAATTACTCAAGTAGATAATTTTTTAGGGGACTGTTCATCTGCACAGGGCTTACATCACGCACAAACCATTTTCAATTTTTTTAAGGAAAAAAAAAAACAGTATTAATGTTTTATGATTTCAATGTTTGATGAACAGTTCGTCCTTTGTCTCTCTCTCTCTTGGTAGCCTCTTCTTGACAAGACCCATCAGTGGTCTTTACTTGTACAGTAAAAGCTTGGTTCTTCTTGTGAAGTTTCAAAAAGATCACTCACCAGTCACCACCAAATCTTGTAAGTTAATTCATATAGATATACATATATACAAATATACATATATTAGTTGACATTCTAATTCACTGCTGATGCATATTCATATGTATATGCAATAACATTTCAAAGTAAATGTTCAAATATAAGTACATTGGAAGTTGTCTTGGTCATATTTGTCTTGTTGTCGATGGCCCCTTATAAGCAACAAGTGCATGTGTTAGAAACTATATATCTCATGCTTATGTATTCTTCTGTGAGTGTGTGGCCCTTGAGTGTTCAAAAATGTATATGAATATAGAGATTAAAATAGATAGATATAGAAGGAGATTCTTTCAGTCCAGTCATGGATAGAAAAAGAAGACGGTAGAAATATCTGCCGACTCATCCATCCAAACACTTGTGGTAGAAACAAGATAAGCTTTAAACCGCAGTGACTGTGTGAATGATGCGGGAGATATTTTTCATCCCTCTTTATCTGTGTTTGGACTGAAGGGAGCTCCTTCCTTATCTACATTTTTCGTTTCCCTCTAGGTTGCATTGATCTCAAGTTTTGAATACGGATTTGCATTATTTACCTCGTTAAACCACACATGTTGAATGAATCTAAAGAGTATAACCATATGGTTTAGGATTTAATCCCGTTCAAGTTCCAGATAATCTAGCCACTACTCACTCATTAAGGTTGCATTTAAAGGTACAGCTATAAGTGAAGCTTTATGTGAAGGATATATACATTCTAAGGTATATCTACGGTTGTGACTATGGATATACGATGGTCTTACTTAGATACTAAAGGTACTCTTGTTTTGGGAAATGAAATAACGTGTATATTTACCTATTTTACTCCCTGTATTATTTTATGGGCTAAGAGATATTTATAGAAGTCGTGTTCTTGCCTGATTCGTATCTTGCAAAGTAAGACCGATTTTTTTGTACTTGTAACTTGTATGTTCCCGAGGGCTGGAATTGGAGCCATTAATGGTTCACAATGTGTCAATGTTTTCACATCGTCTTTTGGTTTATGAAAACAATACATTTACATTAAGACAAGAATAGAGTATTAAATTAAAGTATATATTAGTAATTTACGTGTAGTATATTTGAAATTGATGGTGTTTTTCTTCTTATCTTTTCCTTTTGTCACAGCTATTTTCATGTTTGTTATAACTTATAAGTGTTAGATTTCAACTTTTAGTATTTCATACACCGTGAAATTCTTGAACTTTTTTCTATTATTCACCCATACGTCTCTTTAATTCACTCTCGAAATTTATAGCATCTCAAAGCTAAATTCAAATTTGGATAATAGTGCTAAAACGATTTATTTTATTTTATTTTTATCAGTGGTAAACTATATTACAATTTTATTATTAGATGGAGACATTTGTGTACACAACTTCACAAGACCTAGTCCGATTGAACCTAAACCCTAGTGTCATATTCTTAACTAAATTTATCGAGTCGACAAAAATGGATCAATATTTAGCCGACAAAAATATATAAAACTTGATACCATTTGGATTTATGTAATGATAAACAAGCACATAAATAAATTATAGAGCTCATGCACGATCTTGAGTTGTTATTAAATATTCTCTTCAAAAGTATTGTGTGGTTCATGCATTGTCTGCAATAATGCAGATGGATAATTTTATATCATATGACCATCCAACTAGTTAATATCTTAAAGAGAAAGCATATAGCAATATTTGTTCGAATGAAATGAAATAATTAACAATATTACGTAGCAAAAAAAAAAAAAATTAACAATATTTGAATTAGGGTATAGAAATTGTTTTAGATGATGCCGGTAGATACCGACAAAAAAAATTTCATCTTTTTACGTGTAGCCATAAAAGGGTTTCAATTTCCCAAGAAATTTCCCGAAACCCATTACGGTTTAAGCTTCATGTACATCGAGAGTTTTTGTGCATGTAATATTCCAAAAATCTTGGTGAATGGAATGGTGCTCCAAAAAGTACACAAGTAATTAATGTTATGTACTTGTATATAAAAAGATCTCAAAATTTTGAAGTACTTAAGGTTCGAGCTCTCGTATTGCGGTCTCAACTATGATTGACCACTCCATATATGAAATGGCCAGAAATCTCAAATTTACACATATTTCGAAAATTAGTTTGGATTTTGCAATCCAACATTTTTTTTCTTTATTAAAACCAAAACAAAAACAAAGACATGTAAGATAGCTATCCAAATTACTACAAATATTGTATTCATATAATTCGTGGCTAGCTATGTGAGAAAACTAATAGATTTCTAATCGATGTGTTTACATAGTTTATATATATGATTCAAATATTGAAGAAAATTGTATAACATAAAAAGGTGGAATATGAAATACAAGAGATAGTCGACTTTTGTCAACAACTTGCCAAATTAATTAATTAGTAAATTTGCAAGTGATAGAACTATGGTAAAATTAACAATCCAAAAGTATTATCATGAGATTAGTTTTAACTTTTAACTCGAACAGAATAAAGTGATAATTGGTCCATGTCTCCCTCTCTCGGAAACTGAGTTTTTTTCTTTTCCTTTTTTTTTAACTATTGGTGCGCATTGAACAAAGTGAATGTAGGTATCGGGGTTCTCACACTCCATAGCCAAAATCACTTTTTTCCAAATATGGATTGTTTTGTCTGAAAAAGTAATTTTCCATTTTTGGTATAAAACAGCCATTCTGAAAAAAAAAAAAGAAAAAAATATGCAACTCCAACGCTAATCCTACGAGTGATTAATCAAGTTAGAATTAATCCAAAAACGGCACAAAGATTCCTTCCAGCAAACATAAACGACACGCAGTGTTTTCTCCAATTAAACAAACGGCACGCAAGTAACCTCTTTTAGCTGATGGGTTTTGTAGTTCAAAAGGAGCCAATACCTCGTGGCCCATTTAGGCATAAAATTAGCCCATTTTCTAAAATCCGAAACACAAATTGAAGAAAAGAAAAAAAAAAAAAAAAAACTGGAGAATTTGGACGAAGATAAACTTTATACAGGAAGGAGAAAAATCAGCAGTTTTGGAGCGTGTTCTTCATTGAAGCTTGAATAATCCATATTTTTGATCGTAGATCTCGTTTTACTCCTCGCGTTGATTCGTTTCCAATTGGTGAGGATCCATTTATCTCCTTATGAAATGTTTTTCGTTTTTTTTTCTTTCTGTTTGTTGTTTGATCTGGATGTTCCATTAGTATGCCGATAAGTGTTTGTGAATTTTCCGTTTGTAGTGTTGGATGTATTGTGATTTGAATTTTGAATTCACTTATTTATAGGAGTTTTGCACAAGCATATAGAATTTTGAATTAACGAGGTTCGATCATGTTGGATCATAATGTAGTTTCTTACCTTGAGCTTCTAATTTAAGCTCTAATTTTGAGAGATATGTCTGATATGAAGTATTGATCTCACTCTGAAGTTTTAATGGTGCATATGATGATCCCATTAATTTATGTTCTAGATGTATCCTTGAAGCTTGTGTTGCTGCATTGTGTTTGCTCTGGTTTTGGTTTTGAGAGATGGTGTTTTGGCATGACTTTAAACTGTAAAATTTACTATCTTTCAGGTCCAGTGTTTCGTTTGCCTGGGTTTGAGATCATTCTAAGCTGTATCGTGATATCGCATCCCCTCACTTCTGCTTATTTTTCATGGTCATTGATTTTGATATGAAAGTGGTGTAGCATTTCAACTGATATAAAAAAAATGAGTTCAACTGTTTCAAATCCCCAAGGAATCCTGCAACCAGGTGGTTATGGTGGTCATGACGCCCGCAGTAACAGCAATTCTGGCTCTTTTATGCGTCCAGAATCTAATGAAAACGATGAAGCAGAGTTGGTTTCTGTGTCTTGGAATCAGGATTCCAGTTGTTTTGCTGCTGGGACGAGTCATGGTTTTCGTATATATAACTGTGAACCTTTCAAAGAAACTTTCAGGCGTGAGCTGAAGAACGGGGGGTTTAAAATCGTGGAGATGCTTTTCCGAAGCAATATATTGGCGCTTGTTGGTGGTGGACCTAACTCTCAGTACCCTTCAAACAAAGTACTAATTTGGGACGACCATCAGAGCCGTTGCATCAGTGAATTTTCATTTAGGTCTGAAATCCGTGCAGTGAAATTAAGGAGGGATCGGATTGTTGTTGTTCTTGAACATAAGGTATACGTGTACAATTTTATGGACCTAAGACTTCTTCATCAGATTGAAACACAAGCAAATCCAAGAGGATTATGTTGCCTTTCTCACTATTCAAATACATCTGTGCTGGCTTGCCCTGGTCTTCTTCGAGGAGAGATTCGAGTTGAACATTTTGGGCTTAACATGGTACAAACCATAAATGCTCATAATTCCAGTATTGCGTGCATGACCTTGACTCTGGATGGTTTGTTGCTCGCAACTGCCAGTACAAAGGGCACTCTGATTAGAATCTTCAACACAATGGATGGAACTCGTTTGCAAGAGGTAGTGTAAATGTTTTGTCCTATGCGTAAATATTAATCACTACATCATTTGTTTCAAAATCTCATAAATCAAAATTGTCAAATCAGATGTTGAACAAATATATCTGTTCTGACTTATGAGTTATAAGTTATAACTGAAGAAACCTGCTTTATGAGTTTCCTGTTAGTAAGAGTTCGCACAAGTGAAGTTCCATTTCCTCTGTTGAAAAGCCTTATGAAATTGGCTGATAGAATATTATTACAAAGCAGATGCAATTTTGTTGCATGCTATATGTAAATCATTGCTGTTTCTCGACAGGTACGAAGAGGAGTGGACAGAGCAGATATTTATAGCATTGCGCTTTCACCAAATGTGCAGTGGCTGGCTGTATCAAGCGACAAGGGGACAGTTCACATTTTCTCTCTTAGAGTTAGGGTAGTTGGGGAGGATTCTCATTCCACTGAAAGTGTAGCTCTCCTTACACAACAAACTTCTTATAATTCCCTGCAAGGCCTTGTTTCTCCGACCACTAGCACGAATCCCGGTTCGTCATTGTCGTTTATGAGAGGTAAGCAAAAATTCAATGCCTTGCTTCGTTTAGAGCTGTTTATGGAACAAAAGGAAAGGGCACCATATCATATTTGATACAAGAAGTTTTTGTCCTTTTCATGAAACTGCGAAAAAAGATTTTTGATTCCTTAAAGTATATTGGTGGGAAAATTGACTATATACTAGCTCTAAGTCCGAAAGATTGATAGATTACGCATTATCGTTTAGTTATTCTTTCTCCTGTTCATAATCCTCTCCCCTAATGTAGAAATGGGAAGAATGGTGTTTTGAATGCTAATGTGAAACCTTGACAGTTCATTGCCTCTTTCTTACTGCACATCTAAACTCTTGTTGCAGGTGTTCTACCAAAGTATTTCAGCTCCGAATGGTCATTCGCACAATTCCATGTATCAGAAGTCACACAATTCTTTGCAGCATTTGGCGGTCACAATACTGTTGCTATTATTGGCATGGATGGAAGGTAAAAACAAAGCAATTTTACTAGTTGTGAATATATAATCACCCTCAGTTCTCCCACTCACTTGTTTTTTATCTTGGGCTCGCAGTTTTTACAGATGCAGCTTTGATCCCATGAACGGAGGAGAGATGGGGCAGCTAGAATATATCCGCTTTCTGAAGAAGGACAATTGCCTGAGATAAGTCCAACTCATGCTCCAGTTATTTCTCTAAGCCTCCCTGTACATAACCATGTCTATGTAAATAGTATCAGTGAGACCGCAGAAGATTTGATTCACTGCATATTTCCTAAGTCTAGTAAAAGGACCTGCATTATTGATTGGGCTATGAACATAGCAAGATTATCCACAACAGTTTGCTTCTAAACACTTCGTTATGTAAATTTTCTAATAACACCATGTAAAAAGTAATAGCAATTGAAAAAAAAAAACAGTTTCATCGAATTCTTGGATCTGGGATCTCTTATCATATCAAATACAAATAATCTACAGCTTTTCAGATAAACTCACAATGCAATACATATCAGATCTAGCTGTTGCTGTATCATATTATTATTCAGGACTCAGGAGTGTAATCAGAATGGAGGATCAATGGAAATGCTTGGGAGAGATAAGCTCGAAGGTAAGTCGAATCCTCCTGACATAAACTCGCCGCCATATAAAGCTGCACTACCTCCAAGTACTGCACCAGCTACCACTGCACCAAACCCTGGCCCAGGCCTTGCATATCCTCTTCCTGCTCCTCCTGGTGCTCCTCCAGATGACGATGATGCAATGTTCACAACGTTCTCTGATCTCGGGATGTATGTAGGCATGTAGCCTGCGTTCGGAGGTGGTGGTGGCTGCATTGGTGGAGGATAATAAGGTTGTTGCATTGGTGGAGGATTGTGAGGTTGTTGCATTGGTGGAGGATAGTAAGGTTGTTGCATTTGTGGGTTAGGATTGTTCACTGGCGGTTTAGGCATTGAGGAGTGTTGGTTATACGGCGGAATTGAGAACTGATTTGAATTGTTCGACTGGTTCATTGGAGCAAATGGGTGCTGCTGCGATGAACCAGCCATGTAATTCTGTCCTGAAGTGTTGTAATCCGAGTTGTTCGATAGCATGACTCCTCCAATATCTCCTGTACAAGAGAACACAAGAATGGTGAGTACTCTCTTTCAAACAAACCCATCTCGAAACACTACGAGGATCTTTTCAGGTTCAAGAACTGAGTTACTTGAAACAAAAGCAGCATCAAAGTTAGAGTCATGGCTCCAGATAAACAAAAGATAATTGAAAGTATCATATGATTCAAGAGACATTACCAGTAAAAGCCCCAAAATCCTCTCTTTCTGAAGATATACGAATCGAAACATCGACAAAACCATGAGGCTTACTAGAGTTGGTCTTCCTAAGCTGATAACTTCCAGTTTCATCAATAACAGATTTGGAAGAACTCTGTTGCTGCTTATACTTAGCCAGAAACTCCTTCAAAGAAACAGTAGCAGAGCCATGAAGCTTCTTCCTTAAGAAGATGGGTTCTCTGCTATAAACCTCAACGTGCAAAGCCGATTTCGAATCCTGAATCCCCGAATCATCGTCGAGTAAAGTAGAAAACTTTGTTCTCCAGACAGGATTGTCTGATCTTGAAGCATCGATTGTGGTACAGTATTTGTCTTCTGGATCAATCCAACCAACCGCGTACCATTGGTGTTTCAGTAGAGAGGATCCGATTCCGGTTCCGACACGTAGCCCTCGAGCTGATATCAAACAGATTTCAACGACGATTTTCCCCATTGAATTTTGGATTCGGACTCACAAAAGTTTAGAACTTCTTCGCAAATCTTGGGTCGGATAATTGCTTTCGACGATGGACTGAGTGAGTGAAAGAGGAAAAAAAAAAAATTCGGACACCGAGTTTAACAACAGTATAAAGGTGTTCTTAAAGTGTCTGTAATTTATAATTATGTCCCAAATTATTCAACTGTATAAAGGTGTTCTTAAAGTGTCGGATGATTTTGGGGAAAAAGGCCAATTCATATATGAACTTCCGAGCTCCCCTTTATTCATATATGATCTATTAAGTTAGGCCAAAACCTTCATGAATTTTATATAATTTTGAATTTCTCCCATCATCTATTAAAATTTGGTGAATCTGTTTTCCGTTAACAGGTTGTGATGTGGATTACAGGTGGCTAACGAGGTTCGGTTCGGTTTTGTATTGACCAAAATCAACTGATTTTTGATTTGATTAACAACAAAACAGCGTCGTTTTATATTTGGGGGAAAAGTGATTAATTCTCTGCATTTCTCAATATTCATCTCTCTAAAAATGGCGGGTCGATTACAATCTCATCAATTACCAAGTGAGCTCTACGTTTCCGGTAAACTCGAGCAACCCAAAGAACGACCACCGACAATGATTGCTCGTGCTATGCCTTACACCAGAGGCGATATAAAAAAATCCGGCGAACTCGGGAGGATTTTCGACATCTCCGTCTCTGATCCCACCTCTTTCCAAGGACCAGCGTCGATTTTTGTCGTCGGTGGCGGAGGAAGACCACCCAGACAACAACAACCGCCACGTGTCCCTACCTCCGCCTCGTCTTCGAATCCCAACAGTGGATCCGTTCGATCCGGATCCCAATCGGGTCCAATTCGAAAATCTTCAGGTCTTCTCTCTCAGCTTCAACCCACCGGTTTAATCACATCCGGTCCGCTTAATTCCTCCGGTTCAAGAAGCTCATGTCAGGTTGATCATCATCTTCTTCGTTCGAGTAATTCAAGGTCAACCAAACCCAAATACGGATCCGCAGTTACGGTTCTGAATCTGGATCCGGTTCGGGTCCGATTTAGAGTACCAAAACCTGTGATTTGGGCAGTGTTGATAATAGCTGCAATGGGGTTACTGGTTGGTGTGTTTTTATCTGTTGCGGTGAAGAAACCACTGGTTATGGTGGTGATTGCGGCGGCGATATTTCCGGTAGTTGTGGTTTTTGTGTGGAATTGTGTTTGGAGAAGAAGAGGATTGTTGGGTTTCATCAATAATTATCCAAATGCTGTGCTCAGAGGCGCCATTGACTTAAATTTTTTGTGATGATTTGTTTCGTATTAGCTTAGCTAATTTCGTTTTAGACACACAAAGCTCTGACTCTCTTCTCTTGTTTACGAAGGATTGATATAAGTCCTAAATTTTTTTTCCCCCAAATATAAAACGATGTCGTTTTGTTGTTAATCAAATCAAAAATCAGTTGATTTTGGTCAACACAAAAAAACCGAACAGAACCCCGTTAGCCACCTGTAATCCACGTCACAACCTGTTAACGGAAAACAGATTCCATCTGCGGTTTTGTGTAAATTCACCAAATTTTAATAAATGATAGAGAAAATTCAAAATTAATAAAGTTTATGGGGACTTTGGCCTATCTTAATAGGTCACGTATGAATAAGCGGGAGTTCGGAAATTCACGGGGGAATTGGCATTTTCCCCCGATGATTTTGCATCATAATGATTACTGGAAAGTTAAATAATTTCCCATTTTACATTTCTTTTCTTTATTGAAGTTTTCATTTTTTACTTAATCATATGAAGAAAGAATGTGAGTGTTGAACAAAACACTGTACTGTTGTTATTACATACAAACAAATCTTGATTACAAATCTCACACACACACACACAAAAAAAATCTAACGAACCAAAACTAAACCAATCAAACAAACAAACCAATAAAAATCAAATCAGAAAATGCCAACCACTTCAAACTAGTGATGATCATGCCAAAAAAAAAAAATTGAGCTAATCACCTCAAACTTAATGCTTCTGCCTAAAACTATGCAGCAACACTGTATCGGTAAGAGAATCCCAAATTAAGCTTGCCATATTCTTTCTTTTACAAACACATGATAGTCCAAATCGCCGCGCTTAGTAAGAAAACTTAGGAGACTTAATCGAGAAAAGGTTACTCCTTTCATTAGCTCAATCTTCTGGACCAACCAGAGTAACCTGCATGATTTCAAAAAAATGGTTGCTCACACCAAAATATTTCAATGAAATAATTGTATTTTCAAAAGGCTTAGGCTTAACAAGAATCAGAAAGACTGGATTTTTTCGGTTAGTTTTACTCACATTGCAATCATATGCGTATTTCCGGGAGAGAACTATTGCCGCATTACGTTCTTGCTCTGACTCGAATGTTAGCAAGAAAGTTAGACCCTTTCTTGGTTGCCAAAACAATGACTTTGCAGGAACATTAGCATTGCATCTTACTCCACAGAGCTGAAAAATGTTACCAAACAATTTAAACTTGTAAGAAAGAAACTTTTTAAAGCCAAAGAAAGAGGCATCGAGTGAGTAAAGCGACAGATCACAGGCTCTAGATTACCTGCATGGAGTTTGAATATATTTCTCTGGCCTTTGTGATCCATCCTCGGGACAGCTTTATTCTCACCTTTCCAACAGTAAAGACGTGGGAACGTGATGCATGGTCTTGCCCATTCATCTGTGATATAATCACCTGAGAAGAATTTCAACATGTCTAGTTATATTAGAGCAAGAACAAAGTTTTATGCAAATTTTGCTTCCATGGGGAAAAAGGTAATTCGTAAACATACGGTAAATTCACTGTTAGATTTGCGCAGGAATGATTCAACGCGTGACTGCAACCCAGCAGCTGTAAAAATTGTGATCAAATTAGCCTTTTTATTATCCTTTCTCCATTATAAACGTTATGAAGGATTTTGCAAAAGGTACTCAGAATGTATCAAACTATTTATTCTAACACCAACCAGTATTAATTGGACCGTCGGTTGTAACAGTGAATTTCTGGCCGTTAGAAACAATGTCTGCTTGTATAACTCGCCCAACATCAAATGGTTCTGGAGCATAAACCGCCTGATTGGCACCTGAGAAAGCTCATGGCTTATAAGTTTATTACAATGGACCATCATAATAACCAAAGGTAAGAGAGAACGCCAAATACCAGATATAGCTTCTCGTCGACTTGACTCAGATGCTGCACGGTACCATTGGATTGAACATTTGGAAATATCTAGAGCACTATCCGAGGAGGCACGGATTCTTAGGCACGAGCCAAGACTTTGTGCACCATCCAGAGCATATGGACAGGACTTGGACCCCTCGGCTCTCTTGATAATTGCTATCTATGTGTATTTTCGATTTTTAGAGAAAAGACGGGTTTGTTGATAAAGGAAGAACAAGAAGTGAGCAAGACACAAAATATACCTCTCTTTGAAGCTTAACTGAATATACAGACTTCTCTTGGATTTGACTCTTTAAATCATGAAGCTCGTGTTGCATACCCATCACCTAAATTATAGAGCATTCACTTTATAAATTTAAATGTAACCAATCAAAATCATAAAGTGTATTGAACATTTGGATTCTAGTTAGACAGTTGATGAAGTGCAAAGAAATGCAGTTGGACCTTGGTTGGTTTATGCATCCGTTTGATCCGTCTCGCCTCCTGAACCTCCTCAACCAATTTCTCCACATTCTGTGAAATGAAAAACATAAATTTGATTCAGAATCCTATTCCTTCTATGTCAGAACAAAACATACAAAAAGGAAGATCGAACTCAAACTGATGTATACCGGTCCCAGAGCTCGAGAAGCTTTAGAACAAAGCTCCTGTTCTTCAAATGTCCCTCCAAGTCTCAGAACAAGAGCCCGTGCACTCTCGATTTCAGCACACGCAAACGAGTTTTCCTGGTTTACTAACTTCTTTGCATCTTCTGAAGCCTGCGAACATGATCTATCAGCCTTAGATTGACTGTTAAAAGAAGTAACCAAGCTAGAAGATAATATATTGAGTCTACAAATGTCGATGTATCAAATATGACAAGGAGCAAAGGTCGGTGCAGTGAAACAGACCTGCTTGAGGAAGTTTGCTAGTTTCTTCACTTCAAACTTTTCTTGAATTAGTCCACCTTCATTTTGAGTTAACTTAACGGCTAGAGCCTCAACCTACAAGAAACAGAGAAAAAAAAACTGCATAATATTATTTACTCCCTTCACATTTGATTCAAGTCACCGTAAAGGCGTAAAACCATATAGTTTCAGAATGATCAAGGAAAAGAAGAAGTGGATACATTGTGTCCGTGTTTACGGGTAAAGAAAGTAAGAAAAGCTAACCATGGAGATAGCTTTTTCCACCTCTTCCTTGTTACGCCCATCCATTCGACCTCTCATGAATTCTAAAGCATCTCTAAGTTTCTTTAGCATAACATGTCCTTCCAAAGAAGTCACCTCATTTAACTTTGCCTAAACATTCAATCAACAAAAATGTTAATTTGGCAAATTTGGTTATAAGACCATAGAGAATTCTTTATGGTGTCACCTCGTCGACTAATTTAGCAGCTGAAGCTAAATTCTTGTCGAATTTACAAGCGAGATCACGAACTGAAAGCCGCTTGTGCTGATCAGACAAATCTCCTGTCTCTTTATCAACAACATCTTTCACAGATGGACCTTTTTCATTTTCCTCAGGCTCATCAACAATCTGATCATTAGGTCCTAACTTGTAAGATGGAAATTGATTAGAAGCAAAGCTCACATCTGCTGAAATTGGTTCAACCACTGCTTCTTCACACATTCTCTTTTCTTCCGGTTTAGGACAAACTTTAGTCATTGTCAGGATCTTATCTGCTAACAAAAGGAACAAAAGAACAATTAAACTAACATGTCTTTATATAATCATCAAATCTGAAACTAAGCATTCTCGTGACTGCATCTATTGTTTTTTTTTTTTTTTTCAAGAAATTACTGTTAAATCTAGCAAATGCAGTGAAGAAAATCCCGTGAATGGAACTTGCACTAATCATAAACAATATGATAATTTTAATAATTTCAGATTAATTTAACTTAATCAGTAAAAAGATCAACGAATTAGAAAAGATGCATGAACCCTGAAACGAAAAAACATAGTAGATTACAGATGCAGGAAATTTCTAATTCCATGCAACCAAAGATTTATCAATGAATCTAAGATACAAGAAAAGAAAAAAAATCGTGAGAATGCAAGAAGAATCGATTCTACAACATTGATAAAAACAAGAACTTTCTAACCAGTTTCTTAAGCCAACCCAGAAAACAGAGATTTCCCAGGAAAAAAAAAAAAAAAAAAGAGAAAGAGAAAGTGAAATGGTCATTAACTCTCTCTAGTCTTCGTTTTCTTTCTTTTACAGATGCAAGAAAAATGGTTTTAAGTAAAAAGAGACACCTTTGGTATTTTGATTCCTCTGTCTCTCTTCCCAAAAACAGGTCGCTTGACTCATCATCATTTTCTCTCTCTCTCCTCTCTCTTTCTTTCACGCCATCATCGTTAAAGAGTGCAAAAAAGAAAAGGAAAAGAAAAGAAAAAACGTTTTTTTTTTTTCAATAAGACACTCTCTGGTCCGCCTCTATGTTTGTTGGAAAGCGACGACGCGCTCTCTCATGGCGTTTGAAACCCACGCGCCGTCGTGTCTTTGTGTGTGCATCGCTGTTGTGGGTCCCGTATTACTCCTCCTGGGGCTAGATGGACCTTTCTTGTTTTAATGAGCTAATCAATTCTAATTATGATTCTTTAACGACCGTTGAGAGAGGCTCTCTGATTATTTTTTAAATTAAAAAACAAAGAATATTAGGTTTACGTGTTTATCTAATCATCTTAATCTTTCTTTAAGACATTTCTTTTCTTTTTTTAGTTTTTAAGTGTAATGTTGATTTTTCTCTCTTGTGTGGGTCATGTCCTTTTTTGCTTGTTGATGAGAAAGTTTGTGTTTTAATATTATGGATAGGTATATTTTAATAGCCACCAAATTAGATAGCCGTTAAAACAAAAAGCCACCCATTTACAATACATTTTTAAAGAAAGTATATATGTAGTAAAATAGCAGATGTATTTGTCATTTGTTAGATGGCCAAGGTTTTTTAAAAACCAAAATAACATGGTAATAAATAGGTAAATAGACTTTTTCGCATGTAATTTAACACAAAAACGTGATATGAGACAATGTTTTCATATGTTATTCATTGAGTAATCATCACTATGCAATCCATATTCACTTCGTCATATCCATAAAGAAATCCAGCAATCAATGTGCTTGGAAGAGACATATTTCCAAAGCCCTCCACTAAGTTCCTAGAAATGATAAAACATTGGTATGTTGCTGGTAGGGATGTTAAATGCAGGGTTTGGATCCAGCCCAACCTTATATAATATAAGCCCACCCCGATTTTAGCCCTAACTCTTTATAAGCCCTATAATTTATATGTGTATGGGCTGAATTAGGGCTAGCCCTTTCTTAAAAAAATGCAAGTGATTCTTTTTATTAAAAAATCGGTTTCTATGAAAATAAAAAACAAAACATGAGATAAATATTCAGAACAACTTGAGATAAAAAAACAAGACATGAGATAAAACTTTATCATATTCTTGAATCTCCAGTTGCTGAACAACTTGTATTTTTAGTAGCATCTTCATCTTCTTTATCAAAGTAATCATCAATGTCTCCTGCAATTTAAACATAAAAATTAATATAATAAAATCACTTACTTTGGAACATATAAACTAATCTTGAAATTAACTTTACCTTCAAACTCTGCATAGCCACGTAGCCAGTTTCGAGTACAAATTAATGCTTGCACGTTCTTTGGGAGGAGACGATTTCTAAACGGATTCAATACTCGGCCACCAACACTAAATGCAGACTCTGATGCAACAGTAGTGATAGGGATACTAAGAACATCACGAGCAAGGGAAGCTAAATCACCATACCGTTGTTGGTTGTCTTTCCAAAAGTTTAACACCTCCATGTCTGTAAAAGATGTAATCTCTACCCTGGTATCCTCCAATACATGTCCAAATTTGTCTTTGTTTTGTCTGAACCAGATTTGAGACACTTTTCAAGCTCAAGTAGATCCTGTATTACAAAGGATTCAAACTAAATTCTTTGTAAAGCAAAACCATATTATTTATAAAGCAAAACAATATTCAAATTAACACCAAATACTTACATCATCTAAGTCATCATCGAGCGGTGATTCTGTAAGAAGCTCAAGTGGAGTTTGTTTAGTTGGAAACTTGGAAGAACTTTCTGAAGACTTTGCGGTATATTCATTATAAAGCAATTCCATATTCTCTCTCACAATCTGAACCTTTGCCTCAGAAGTACTAGGATCCACTTTATCATAGGCTACCTTAAGCATCTCTAATTTGAATCTCGGATCCAGCGCTGCTCCCATAGCTAAAACCACACTATACTCATCCCAATACTTTGCAAATTTACTTTGCATAGCCATGGCCATTAATCTCACGTCTCTATCATTACATCTAGCATATTTCCTCAACAACAACTCAATTTTCCACACTTGGATGAAATAAACATTGGCGGTAGGATATTTCACTCCCGAGAAATATGTGGTGATCGTACTGAATGACTTCAAAAAGTCACGAATTTTCTCTCCACGATCTCACTCTTCTTCTGAAGGCAAGGACTTGTAATTTCTGTCATACATATGCAAATTAGCAAATGCTTTACGAAATTTTAAAGCTCGGACAAGCATTTCGTAGGTGGAGTTCCATCGTGTCTCCACATCTAAAGACAGACCAGCTGCACTCCTAATCCCAACACTCTCCACACAAGCTGCAAATGACTCTAATCTTGATTCAGAAGCCTTCACAAACTTAACGCTATTTCTAATATTCTCCAAAAGACTAGAGGCTAGTTCTAATCCTTTCTTCACAATCAAATTCAGAATGTGTGCGCAACATCTCACATGCAGAAATTTTCCCTCACACAGTAACCCATTAACACTCTGCAAACGATGTGTGAGGTTCTTTTGCATATTATCGTTAGCAGAAGCATTATCCAAGGTGATAGAAAATATTTTCCTCTCTAATCCCCACTCCTTTAAAATATCATAAACTTTCTTAGCTATTGCTTCACCAGTATGAGGAGGTTTCAAGTCACAAAACGCCAAAATGTGGTTATTTAACTTCCAATCATCATCAATATAGTGACCAGTCAAACAGATATAACCCATCACTTGGCTACGAGCTGACCACAAATCAGAAGTAAAACACATTCGGCCATGGTATTTTGCTAACACCTCTTTCAACTTAACTTTTTCTACCTCATATTTTTTATAAACATCAGCAGCTGCTGTTTGCCTACATATATGCACACAATCCGGATTGAGAAACTTATCTCTAGCCCTAACCTTTTCATTTCTACATAGCGAAAAGGTAAATCATGATAAATAATTATTTCAGCGGTCATCTCCCTATCAATTTTGTGATCATACTTAGGCCTATCAGTTTCAAGCTTTTCTGGGCAAATGAGCAAATGCCTACTCAAATGTGATGTTCCAAGTGACTGTCCAGTTTCAGTCTGTCCTATCACCATCTTTATACCACAATGGTGGCATTGAGCTCTTTCTCTTCCATCTGCCTCTACTCCTACTGATGTAAATTCTTTCCAACATTTTGCACTTTTAGAAGTGGTGCGTTTCTTACGTACCTGTCCAGCTTGTTGAGGTCGTTGAGCTCGCTGAGCTCTAGTTCTTTGTGTTGTTACAGCAGCTTGTGTTGATTTCGTAGTATGAGTGACACTTTGAGCTTGTTCTTCAGTTTCCATTTCTTCTTCATTTTCCATCTCCATATACTCGTTTTCTACATTGAGTATTGCAATTGTTTCTAGTGATTGCTGATCCATACTGCATAAAAAGTACAAAAATCATAAGAACATTCCTAGTAAGAGCGATAAAGAACAAAACAATGAGAATATTTTGTTGAAAAAAAAAATCAGCAAACCGATTAAGAGAAACAGAGTAATAAAAAAAACTGTTTTTCTTTTTCAGTTTTGAAACTTTGGTTCTCGTTAATATGAAATTATACAAATTGATTATGAATTTCGCTACTAAAGGTGACGAATCACATACCACTAACCTTATCATTTGCAAAGATAACTTAATTGATAGAGAAGGTAAGACAATCCAATTGATAGAGAAGAAACAGAAACCAACACAATTACATAGATAATCTTATTGATACAGAACCGAGAGTGAGAGAAGAGTCACATCTGATTGGGTCGTGATTACGAGGAGACAAGCACGAGTATGAGCATATCGGAATCTCCAAAAACCCAGAATTTTTTCTTCTTTGGAACTGATGATAGCTTAGAAGGAAAGATGGAGGCGAAAGGAAGAGACGAAAGGAAGAGAAGGAAAGTTTTTGTTCTTAGGAAAAAAAAAAATAGTCCTGATAAAACCCTAGGGTTAATTAATTTGGGCCCGTTTTTAGCCCTTTTATCAAAACACAGGGTTAGGGCTTAAAATTTTTCAAAGGGTTAGGGCTAGCCCTAGATAGTTCAGCCCATTTTAACATCCCTAATTGCTGGTAGCTTTGACACAATATATACCACGATCGTCATCCTCTTCTTGTATTTCGGTTGGATGATGTGAAGGGTCTAGGTTTTCTTTTGGTTCTTCGGTCTCTAACTTGTATGTCATTTGCTCTAAATGTCTAGCCCCTCTGAAGTTATAGTTCCACCCTATGTCTATCGGCACTTGAGTGTACTAACATTCAGCATCTGAACCTTATAATTTTTTTTTTATCTTAACATAACCTTATAATCTAGCAGAGATGTTTCTTACCATATATGAGGTGATTGTGTAAGCTACTTTGTGACAGAACTGAGTGGAAATTTTTTCAAGTAGAAATTGGCTTGTATACCCTAAATCTTATGGGAAATTTGAAATCTATACCAAATTTGTTACACTTTGAAAAGTACCCTATTTTAATAGTTGAAATAACGTTTTTAATCTTACTTAACAAATTAAGTTAGGAAAAAAAAATGGTTTAATTTTCTTAAATTTTATTTAAAAATTTATTTATAATATTAAAAACTAATATATCATCAATCTAATAATCTATTAAATTTTTTTTCTTGATAAAGCGTATCTTTCTTATAAAATATCTACAAACCCTAAAACCATTATCTCCAACTCCATCACCGCAAACTCCACGACGCCTACTCAAAGCCGCAAACTCCACCGTCTTGAAATCCATTGTCGCCGAAATCATAGTAATACAATAGAGGTAACACAACATTTCTTTCGTTTTATTGTTAGGGTTTCGTGATTATCTCATTGTTTGTTTGTTTTGTTTTCATATTTAATTGTAAATCTCATTTGAAAGTGGAAGATATGTGTGTTAATATATAATTTCTCTCAGCTTCAGTTACATCGTTAATCTTTTTGTATGCAGAGAGTTGTTTACTATTTTTGAAATTTTGCCACTGTTTGTTTCCAAGCAGGTAATAGATAATGTCAACTGTAGAAAAGGTAGCACCTAGATCACTACCTACGCGGTTGTTTACGCTTGGAACTGAGCCTAGATTCCGCAGAAGCTTTACATACCATTCAAGTTTGGAAAACCTACCTGTTTTGTCAAACCAAATCCCATTAGAAGAGCTAGATCGGATCAGAAATGGTCCACTAGGAGTTCTTCTAAGTTTTTATGAAAATGGATTCATGTGGTCAGCAAAAATAGTGCATGGGCTCTTAGTAAATCAGCTTGTGACAAAGAAAAAGTATGAGTTTTGGACTCTTTGCGGTGGGCAAGCAATGAGGTTTTCTTTGAAAGAGTTTCAAATAATTACAGGATTAAACTGTGAAGCTTATCCTGTTGATGTTAATGTGGAGGATGATCCTCTGTTTAGGACACGACTTGGGTTGATGGAAAACAGAGGACCATCTTACAGTTTAATTGAAGAAAAAATCATGAATTGCAAGGATTGGAACAGTAGAGATAGGATTAGACTGGTCTATTTATTCTTGGTATGTCGATTTTTGCTAGCTCGTCATCCGGGGACAGAAATAGTTGCAGAAGCAACCTTATTAGTTCTTAACCGTGAAAAGTTTGAAGCATATCCATGGGGAAGAGTAGCCTTCCAACATCTAATTGAATTAATCGTTCAAGCTAAGCCGGATTTGAGCAACGATTCATATTCTGTCAACGGCTTTGTCCAAGTATTGCAGGTGTGGGCGTATGAAGCTATTCCTGCGATTGGTAAGAAATGTGGAAACCCAAGGAAAGATATGATGGAGTTTCCACCACTCTTGAGATGGAAGGGATCGAGAAAAAGATGTAAATTTGATCTTCCTCAATACAGAGAAGCGGTATGTTTTACGTTCATCTTCTCATTTGTAGTCAAATCTCTAGTTTGATTGCTTGCTTTCTTATTAGTCAACCTGGTTTTGATTGTGCAATAGTGGACAAGATGGATACTAATTTGTTTAGAGTATTTTTTTTACAGGTTTTCGTCAAAGGTGTTATGGAAAATGTTATGGAGGATTTATGGGCTGATGAAGTGCAAGATGAGGAAGTAGATAGTATGTTGTTGCTTATATCTGGAAGCTCAGATCAAGCCTTTGAGAAACATTTTTGGGAAGATAAAGGACTGATAGATGGAGAAGATGATCAAATAAACAATGGAGAAAGTATGTCTATGAAAAAGAAACATATATCAAAAGTGACAGTTGGCAACAACCATGACGTCCTGAAGACATACTTTTCATCTACAATCGAGCAAATGGCAGAGAAGCTACAAAAAGAGATCTCTACCCACGTAGATGGTGCTGTTAAGAAGATGGAATCAAGAATGGACAACATTGAAGAAGGTCTCAAAGGAATTCAAGAACTAAGTAAGAATATTCTTGATGGAAGGATGATGAAACTCGAGGCAAATATCAAAGGAGTAGAAGAAACCGGACCTATGAAGGTACAAGAAACTAGACCTATAAAGGTAAAAGAAACCGGACCTAAGAAAGAACAAGAAACCAAACCTATGAAGGTAGAAACCGAATCTGTGAAGGTACAAGAAACCAGACCTATGGAGGATGGTTGTGAAAAAGAGACGGCATGCTCTAACAAACAAGGTTGAGAAAATTTTTCTCAGGTAGGTAAACGTAAAAAGTGGCTACTTTTGTAGTGGCTTTAACAAACCATTATATCTTATATAGTTAATTGTTTTAAAATATCTTGCAGCTTTCGAGGTACGAATTATAAGATATATCAGTTGAAGATTTACCGTCGGAGGAGGAGGAAGAGGATACGGTAGATTGCAAGATGGATATAGAAAACAGTGGGGAACAAGCAGAATCGTGTGTTAAAGCATTATCAGAGAGATCTTCAATACGAGATCGAAATATGAAGAGGCAAATGGAAAAATTTTCTTTACAAGTGAAGTCTTTACTCAAAAAGAAACCGATTGAAAAGGAAAGAAGGATTAGAAAGTTGGCAGCACCACTTAAATACCCGTTTACTTCTACCATAAAAGAAATTTTGCCATGGACAGCGTATGATCCCTTCGAACAGGTTGGAGAGACATTAGTAGCCGCATTAGACAATTGGATGACTCGTAACCTGTAAGTTTATTTCATTATTTATCTTTCATTTAAAGATTTTTTTGTAAGACGCATACCTTTTTTTCAGGGCGGTTCCATGCGTGGAGGCGGGAAAAAAAATAGGAAAAACATTCTTTAAAGAACTAATGCTTCCACAGATTCATATTAGTAATAGCGTAAATTACAAATTGTTCGGTATTTGTATGATTATAATATTGACACTTAATCAATATTTTTTTGTCTACAGCATATTGATGCAACAATGGCATTATTCCGAAGAAGATCGTTGATGAGTCCATATCCATATAGAGGTGGGAGAATGGCATTTATGGATAGTGGATTCACAGTGACCATTGCTCATAACTATAAAGAATTCGATGAAGACCCTAAAGTTTACAAATGGAAATCTGGTGCTGTCAATTACTATAAGGGCGTCTTGCCTCTCGCTGGATGTACAAATAAGCAGCTTGGAATCGACGTGGATAATATATATGTGGTCATACACATAAAAGGTAATCATTGGGCTGCGCTGGATATATCAATCCCGGATAAGAAAATCTATGTGTATGACAGTATCAATGGGCACACAACTGATGTAGAGATGGAAAACTATGTCAAGCCTTATATGCGGATGATTCCTCACATGCTCAAGGAATTTGCATCAGAGAAAAAGGGGTTGAGTGTCGCTCAATACAAGATGAAAAGACAGCGCAATATCCCGCAGAACATACAATCTGGTGACTGCGGTGTTTATGCGATTAAGTATATTGAATACTTAGCTCTAGGTTGTGAATTCAAGGGTCTTCGCGATGAGCATATTGAGAGCATACAGGTAAAGTTAGCAGCAGAAATATTTGACAAGTCCAAAGACGTGGGCATCTATTAGTTTACTTTTCTATATGAATTTTTTTTACTTTGATGAATATTTGAAGAGTTTTTTTTTTTAAGACAAAATATTTCAAGAGAAAAATTAAAACATCCAAAGAAACGAACATATGCATATGAGTCACACCACCTATTGTCATAGACCATCATCTCATGACTCACATGTCTTGCGATTATGACCTGGAACGCCACAATTCGTACATGTATGTATTTTTCGAGGGCGCTTTGCCTTTGTAGCATTCTCCAATGCAGATTGATATCTTTTCTTTTTAGGTCTTCCAGATCTTTTCCGAATTTTAGGCGGAAGACATTTTTGGGCAGCAACTTCTGGTGGTGGAAGCCATTCTTCTATCGGAGAAATACTCTCTGCATATGCACCAAACATATACGTCTTTGTATAGTGACGACTTACAAGAGATTCCCATGACTTAGATGCTTTTTTTGCAGCTGCAATGGCATGAACACATGGTATTTTGTGGACTTCCTACCTGCCACAAGTACATTTCATTTTGTCGAAGTCAACAACACAGTCTCCTGTTGATACTTTTACCTGATACCGAGATGTATTTATTGGACGTACTTTTAAATGCTTCCCAATAACTGATCTTTCATTCAGCATCTTCTCAACTCGAGGCGTGATGTTTGCATCATATAGTGCAGCAGCCATCCGACGCTCATAAAACCACCTACTAAGCATTTCGCCGATATACTCGGGACACTTAACAATTGGAAGCTCTCGTGCTTTTCTCAATGCACTATTGATAGACTCAGCGATGTTGCTAGTGTTAATGTTATATCGGTTTCCTGGAAAATTAGCACAAGACCACAAAGTGACACCAACGTCCTCTAAGTACTTACATAATATGGGATTTTGGCGACGGATTTCGCTAAATAACTCTGCAAATTCCGGCAAAGTATAGGCTCTTGCAGCTTTTTTCACCAAACTCATGATTTCACACCCTCTAAAGTTGGTGATGATGTTTTTCTTAAGGTGATATGTGCATATTCCACGGCGAGCAGCTGGAAACACCTTTGTAATGGCTTTTGCTATTGATTGATGCCTATCAGAAATTATAACCAATTCATGGCTATCAGGTATCACTTCTCGCAACCTATTGAAAAACCATTCCCAAGCATCATCGTTTTCAGAATCAACAATCCCAAATGCAATTGGAAAAATCTGATAGTCACCATCTTGCGCATTAGCAACCAACAAAAGCCCTTTATACTTTCCTTTTAGGAAAGTCCCATCCACAACAACCACTTTTCTCATAAATTTAAATCCTTTCACGGAAGCACCAAATGCAATAAACAAGTACTTGAACCTATCTTTACCGTCTTTTTCAAGATGTGCTACTGTACCAGGATTGTATCTTTTGATCAGATGAATGTAAGATGGGAGACGCTCGTATCCATTTTCTGCTGTACCCCTTACCTTCTCTTTCACATGTTCTAGTGATTTCCATGAGTTCCAATACTTCAGCTCTAGACCATATTTGACGAGCATCATGTTACTAATATCGCATGGTTTACTATTGTCAGCATCTTCACCTCGTTCATTCACAAAAAGTTGGCTCATAAATTTGGATGTCACTTTTCCAGTTACTCTTTCTTGTAGGGGACATGTATGAACCGATATGTATTTACGTACCGTAAAAGATTCCATAGTAGGATTGACTTTTGATGCTCTTATCATCCATTTGCAGCTTGTATCACCCGTACACTTGACCACAAGAAGAGATGGCTCTGATCTCTTAACTCGAAAATCAAAATTCTCTTCTAGTTTCAGTATATTCAGCCTCCATTGTAGTTCACTTTTATTCTGAAATTCTTGACCCACATGAATGGTAGACTCAACTCTCAATTTTGAAGTTTCACATGAATGATCTTCGTAATCTTCGTCAGAACCATATGGAATATCATACTCAAAACTATCACCAATACCACATCATCATCATCTACTCGAGACATCTCTCTGTAATTTTTTTTTTGTTTTGGTAAAAAGTATTAAGGTCGTAAAGATGACATAAGTCGGCGGCACAGAAGGAAGAAGATGACAAACCCTAGGGTTTCAATTGATTTTGTAAAGATTCTAGATAAAAATTAATTAAAATTACAATATATTAATTTAAATAAAATTACCAATTGATTTTTTTTATGAAATAATATTAGGAATTGATTTTAATTAATTTTACAATTTACATATATAATAGTATATCAAGTCGATGAACATAAAAATTAAGTCAATGGTTTAAATAAGTCGACAAAGTAAAAAGTCAATCAACCAAAACATAAATCGATAGTTTAAAATAAATCGATGAAAAAAAATATTTAAGTCGACGAATTACAAAAATAAGTCAGTGGTTTAAATAAGTCGATAATTTAAAATGTCAATCAAACGAAATATAAGTCAACAGTTTAAAATAAATCGACGAAACTGAAAATTAACTCAACAAAACTGAAAATTAAGTCAATGGTTAAATAAGTCGACAAAGTAAAAAATCAACCAAACGATAATATATGTTAACAGTGTAAAATAAGCCGATGAAGCTGAATATTAAATCGACAAAATAAAAAATAAGTCAATGGTTAAACAAGTAGACAAAGTAAAAAATCAATCATTTGAAATATAAGTCAACAGTTTTAAATAAATCGACGAAACTGAATATTAAGTCGACAAACATAAAAAAAAAATCAACTGTATAAATAAATCAACATAGTAAAAAATCAACCAGCCAAAATATAAGTCGACTGTGTAAAATAAGTCAATCTTTATTTTTTATTTTAATAAAAAATTTAGGTTTTAGATATTAATTTACTACCAAAATATTTTTAAAAATAAAAATTAAACACAAAACTAAATTTTGAATTTAAATAAATTATTTTTAAGTTATTTACCATGTTAAATATGTATAAGGGTATTTACGTACTTTTACGTAATAAAAATGTATATTTTCCTAACTTTACAAGATTAAATGTACTTTTCAAATTTCCATATAAAATTTAGGGTACTTTTCAAAATCCTTTTTCTCAATGTCGATGGTGGATAAGTGTTTCTCTTTGTTTGCTCTGGTCCACTCAGTAGCTTCTTTTGTCAGCTTAAACAGTTGGAGACGAGTCCTCTTGATTTATTGTAGCAACTACTACTTTCTCATTTAAATTCTGAGTAGTGTGGAAGAGTAGCCAAGTGGCATGAGAATCTCGATGTCTTCAGCTCCTGTAGTCCGGATGTAGCCGAGACACTTCAAAAAATATGAGACTTTGTTCTTCATGTATGGCAGAGACGTGCACCTCATGATGTGTTCCCTATTGGGTAACCATCACAATGCGATCAATATTCACCTAGTCATAACCGTAGAGAAGTCCAAAGTCTATACTAAATTCTTAGAAATGAGAAATTGTTGCTCTTCTTTTGGAAACGAGAGATGAGTTGTGGGCAACATAGTCACAGAAACTGCAAAACTATGAAAAGTTTCAATAATGCGATAAAAAGTTTTAAAAAATTATTATGAAAGATATGTACTATTAAATAAAATAACAAAATATTTTGTTACATACACGAAAACACTTTGTTTTTTAAAAATCGAGATAAATAAAAGGATCAATTGGTGATATAACCCAAAAAAAATATTATCTAATAATCTAACTAAAAACTCTAATTTTGTGATTAGGATTTGGTTACATAGGTGCGTTTTTGTTAGATTATTAGATATAGTTTTTTTATAGTCATCTATGCTAATTTTCCTAAATAAAACAACTTATATACGGTTTTATCATCCATCGTTTTCGCAAATAAAATGATAAAATTTGGCTATCTAGTGCATTCTCCTTTAGATATATTACTTCATCAAATGATTTACCTCGGTGCATTTTTTATTCGATCAAAATATTTTTGAGTATGGTAAGGATAGACAAAAGAATGCGGTTCCTACTTGTTTGCATATATAGTGAACAAAGAGAATTATTTGTTGGATACGAAAGAAGCACAATTATTGGTAAAGGAATTGGATTTATATATTGAACACGCATGTATTGATTCTATTATCAATCCTACGTTTCTTATCCATGGAATCTAACTTTGGTAGGTTCAGAAAAAGAGACTTAAGTAATTGTTTTTTATGAAATAAAGAAGAATTTTATGTTGATTAAATGGATAGTTGGAACTTACCAAACTTTCTTTTAAATCTTGATAATCATCAATTTATTGTCCAAGCACGTGATAAAGATGATGGGTCGAATAGTTGACTTGAACGGTTATAACATTTCAACATTTCAAAAAAAAATTTCAAAATTATCTATTTAACAATGACTACTGTTTCTTGTTTTTTATACAGGTTGATTGGTTCATCCGTTACCACTCGCAAATGCTGCGTTTGGGGACGGTAGCGGTTGTTTGCGTTTGACAATAATCATGGGAAACACATTATACATTCCAAATTTCTCAAATACAAAAAGCTACTTCCCTCAAACGTTTGTGGTTGCGGACGGTTGCGTTTAGATTTACAAAATCAAAATAAATAAAAAAAATTTTAAATTGATATTTTAGTAACTATAATTACGAATATATCAACAATTTATAACTTTCTAACTAAAACTTAATAACCTATCATAATTTTATATTTATAAAATCTTCAAATCATAATTTTTTTGATAAATTGTTCTTGATCACTGATTAATAAATCTAACAAGGTAAAATGTTTAAAATCACATTAATCTCTCTAAAATAAAATAAAATTTCTCCATTAAAATCACAATTTTCATCTTTTTTTTGTCACAATCATAACTTTCGTCTAAATTAAAATTTTTTAAAAAGAACATAAAAAATATATTCATGGTATTCTATTATTAATTATATTGAATCAATGATTTTTTTATATTTTATTTTAATAGTATGGTTTTTGATTTTTCTATAACTATATAATTTTTATATTATTAATTTAATGTTTAACCGCTACTCCACTCGCTGTCAACCAGTCATAAACATTCCGCAAATGGACCAGTTTTTAACCGTTGCGACAGTCGTATAAATCGCTCAATAACCTTGAAACCACTATCACCTGTTTGCGCAATCTCCCACAACCGCAACCGCACCCGCTGCATCTTAACCAGTGATGCCTAATTCATAATTTTTTTTTGTTGGTCAATAATTTTGAAGTGATCAATAAACAGCTGTAAAGTTTAAAGTAATGAACATATCTATATTCGTGCAGTATAGGCTCCAAATCTTAATTTACTATGAAAACTATATACGCATGATCATATCATAATATATAAAATCCACACCATGGTAGCATCAATCTCTATTTCGTAGGAAAAAAACAAATCAAAGTATATAATCCAGTAATGCCTAAAATGGTACCATTTTATATAAAAAAAAATACTTTACTGAATTAAATCCACTAAAATTTATGGAATAACTTATAACTTATTCCACTCACGGTATAATTGGAACGAACAAAAAAAAAACTTTAGTATGAAGAACACCATATTATTATAAAAAAAATACTTAAGTTTTCTTTTTTTTTTTTGAGAAAGGAAGCCATCCTCTAGTTCTTTACTTTGTTTCGGGCTATTTACATTTAGACGGCTATATAGATATCGACAATGATATAATCAAAATCAAAATTTAAATATATTTATTTATTGCAATTTCACGAGTTATTAATCTGCGTAGCCAATTCTGTAAAACCATTTAATGTCGCCATAAATATTGCAATCTTAATCCACCTCTAAGAAAGTTTCGAACAAACAAAAGACATCTCTAGAATTCAATAATAGCATATGGCAAAAAAAAACTTATCAAATTCACGTAAAAATATAAACATTTTGAACAAATAATGTATGAGTCTTTGAGAGTGTGGAGTCATGATAAATTGATAATACAACTGGTGAAATCTTTGTCTTGAAAAGGCTAAAACATTTTAGTAGAAAGGTCAAAACAAAACTATTTGATATATTCACCAAATTAAAAAGATAAACCATCAATCAATAACGTGAAGAGGACTATACTACTCCAACCTAAATTCGTTGTCCGATAGAGTTTTACATTAACCGTTTTCATTACCTGTTTTTTGTGTTGTTTATAATTGTGTTTTTTTTTTTATATAAAATATACATTATATACAACTGAAATGAAAATAACGTTTATGAATCAGTCCAATCCAGAAACAAACGGAACAACATGAGCTGTGTTTTTTTTTTTTTTTCTTTTCACTTCTAAAGCCACATTTCACCAAATTCTAAAACATTGGCTCTTAGTTTTTTTTTGTTCTCCAATTTCATTTCTCGTTTAAATTAGGAAATGACCTTATAAAAATCCAGAAAAAATATTAGCCAAAGCCCAAAGGCCCGTAATATTTGGTTATGCCCCAAAAAGATATCAACCAAAGGCCCATAAAACACTTTTTTATGCCTAACTAACATACCTTTTACAGTTAATTAAAAAGTTAAAACACGTGGCAAACTGTGAGTTCGCAGAGTTAATTACACTGTAACGAAGGAGATTCTTCTAGAGTCATTCCTCTCTTCGTCTTCTTCCCCAAATCTTGTCGCTTTAGGGTTTTCTTCGTCCTTTGGTCTTTCAGATTCTACTCCTCCACCTTTCGATCAATTGTTCATGATGACAAGGTAATCTCCTCCTGATTGAGTTAGTATCTCTGTCTCTCGCATCTTAGATTTTTGTTATCTCCTTGTGTTTGGATCACTAAGATGATTGATTGCGATTCTCCTGTTTCCGCCTCTTGATTTTGCTTGCAGTTACGGATTTTGTCTTTTACCTGATTTTTGATATGTTTCTTTTGATTATTCGTTCCGACATCTGAGTTGTTTGTGGCATTTGCCCTTTTGATTCTTTACATCACTCGATAATATATGGTTTCAGTTTGAAAATTTGATTTGATAATATGGGCCAAACTCGCTATCTATAGGTTTTGGGTTGGTCTAATGAAGTCTATAAGCAAACTTTGGCAAAGACTTAAACTTTCATTTCTAAATTTGTGTGTTAATCAGCAGCTAGTTTGTAGGCTAGATTTCATGAGAGTATGAAAGATTCAAACTTGGCAATCGGGTTCTAGTGTTGAACGACACACGATGATTTTATTATTGGTTTTTGGTCTTCTTGATCAAGTGCACTATAGGTATGATTGAATCTTTATTTGCTAAAGTATGATTGAATCTTGTAAGGTGCACTGAGTTGAGGTAAGTGGGAAAGTAGAAATTTTGCAAAGACTCTTTGGCTTGCCTTACTTATACCCACTTTTGCAGGCTTATAACTGAAATTAGCTAAAGCTTCTTCTAAGGGATTGAAGCAGAGGATTTTACTGTTGTGGTCTCGTTTGATTCCACGGAAGGAAAGAAGAAGAAGAGTAAGTAGCTGAGGATGTCAAGCAGTCGAAATACCCACTGGTGTCACAGATGCCAGCGTGTTGTCAGGCTTCACGGTCAAGAGCCTGTATGTTCTTATTGTGGAGGAGGATTTGTTGAAGAGCTTGATATGGCTCAAGCCAACCCATTTGATATGTTTAGAGCTCACAGGGATATTACAGAACGCGATCCGACTTTTGATCTCATGGATGCTTTTTCTGCCTTTATGAGGAACCGTATAGCTGAAAGGAGCCATGACCGAGAAATCAGAGGAAGAACCATCAGTTCGGGTCCTGAAAACTTTCCAGGCCTGGCTCCTTTGTTGATCTTTGGTGGTCAGGTCCCTTATAGACTATCTGGAGACACTGCAGTCGAAGCCCTCTTCAATGGAGGCTCACCAGGCATTGGCATCACACGTGGTAACACCGGCGACTACTTCTTCGGTCCTGGTCTTGAAGAGTTATTCGAGCAGCTTTCAGCCGGCACTACTCGCCGAGGCCCACCACCCGCACCTAGATCATCAATAGATGCACTGCCAACAATCAAGATCGCACAGAGGCATCTTAGGTCGTCGGACTCGAACTGTCCTGTGTGCAAAGACGAGTTCGAATTGGGAGCAGAAGCCAAACAGATGCCGTGTAACCACATTTATCATTCTGACTGCATTGTCCCGTGGCTAGTTCAACACAACTCATGCCCGGTCTGTCGCCAAGAGCTACCATCAGCTAGAGGAGGAGGATCTTCGAGCAGTCAAAACAGAGCCACAACCAGAAACTTCAGAAGTAGTAGTAGTAGTAGTAGTAGTAATAGTAACAGTCGTGAGAGCAGCAATGAAAGAAGGAACCCTTTCTCTTCCTTATGGCCATTCCGTTCTTTGGGTTCAAGCTCAAGCTCCTCACAAAACCGTGGAGGCACAAGAAACGCGGACACGAACGATGAGAACCATAACTACCATCACCAGCAACAGCAACAATCACATACAGGTTACAGTGGCTGGCCATTTGATTTCTAAAGGTGAGAGCCAAAGCAAATCTTTGGTCTATCACTATGTATGTACGTACTTCTATGCTTGTGATTCTGTGTCTGTGACTTGTTCTTCCCACTCTAAATCTCTCCTTTTCTCTCTTATCAACTTAAAGAAAATAAAGAAGTGTAATTGAATCTGTAGATTTTCTATGTCCCGTGTTAAGTTAAAACTAGTTCATCGTTTTCTATATGCTTTGTTAAATATGTCAACTTTTTTCCTTAAGATTTTTGAGTTTATTAATAAAATAAAAGTGCGGCTCTCGAGTCATCTCGTGATCTACTTGACTCTTCGTTACTATTAAAAAGAAAAACAAAAAAAAAATTAAAGAGAAGAGAGTGTCGTGCTGCAAAACTAACGGTGCAGAGCAATTGAGAGAGAACAAAAAATATCTACTAGAAAAAGCCATTGTTGATTTGATTCTTTGATGAATATACGAAGCTGAGATCATTACTTGCCATATATAGTAATCTCTCTCTCTCTCTCTCTCTGGACTCACACCGCACCGTACACTCCACTCCACTCCACTCGTCTCTAGATTCACGCAAAGGTGATCATCATCGATTTTCGTTTTCTTACTTCACTAAATCTCTCTTCCGTGATTTTCGATTTACTCCAATGGCTTGCGTGTTGCTGATTTGTTGATTTTCGCTTTTGATTTTACCGGAGTTTTGATTTGTGTTCGTGTTGTTTGTTTAGAGAAGGATGAATCTAGGATCGCTTTCGTTGAGTACGAGCAAGTCGAGTAAGCCAATGGTTAGCCTTAGCTTCTCGATACCGTATTTTACTCACTGGGGACAGAGCTTGTTGGTTTGTGGTTCGGCTCCTGGACTTGGTTCTGGGAATGTGAAAAAAGGTTTGCTGCTAAAGCCGTCTCACAAGGATGATCAGCTTATCTGGAGTGGATGTGTCTCTGTTCCACCTGGGTTTACCTGTGACTACTGTTACTATGTGGTCGATGACTTGAAGAATGTGCTGAGGTCGGAGTTTGGGATGAAGCGGAAACTCGTGGTTCCTGAGACGTTGATTGGTGGAGAGTCTCTACAGCTTCGTGATCTCTGGCAGGTTTGGGGTTTTATCTTCTTTTTTTAGCAGGTTGTAGAACTATTGTTATCTGAGATTATTGAAGTGTTGTGATTGATTGCTACAGTTAGGGGATTTTGAAAATACTTTCATTTGCTGTTTATCTCCTTATAATGGCGCTAGTAACGACAATCCTATGATTGTTTCTTGCTGCTTATAATTTTCCCTTGAGATGTTCTCTTCCTTTATAATTCCAGAGTGGGGATCAAGCTCTCCCATTTAGAAGCGCATTTAAAGATGTCATCTTCCGCAACAGAGGTGATCTGAAAGTAGAAAGACCTCTAGGGGTCTTTGAGAATAAGTCGGATCAAGATGGTAATTGTTTTTTATTTGAACATATCGCACCATTGTCTCTGAGATTCTCTACTTTGTGATTGATCTCTTGGCTAACTTTTGTGGCCTCATGACTTTACCATGTAAACAGATTCAGTTGTTGTCCAATTCAGAATCTGTTGTCCAGACATTGGGGAGGGAACATCGGTAAGCCTTTCTCAATGATCTTCGGGCTTCTTTATTCTCATGTTTGAGTCTGATGTGATGTGGTGGCCAACATTTTTTTATCCTTGATTATGACATGTACAGGTGTATGTTCTAGGCACCCCAGCGAAGTTGGGGACATGGAAAGTTGCAAATGGACTTAGACTCAACTATGTTGGTGAATCCATATGGGAATCAGATTGCTTGATCCCTAAAGCAGACTTTCCTATCAAATATCCTTTCTTTCCTTCCTTCCAGACTTATTTGTTGCAGCACCTATTCAACACTTCACTTCTCATATGCTTAATGTGTGCTGGATTCTTGACTATTATTTCACATATAGATACTGTAAAGTTCAGAAGGAAGGTAACATAGGTTTGGAATCTGGTGGTAATCGGGAGCTTTCTCTTCACACCAGCGGTCGTAAACAGGAATACATTGTCATGTCGGATGGCTTGTTTCGAGTAAGTAACAGTGACTAACTATGAACTAGCTCCTGATGTGACATGATCAATGTTGTCTTAAATTTAATTAATTTTACATGTAGACAATGCCATGGAGGGGTGCTGGTGTTGCAGTTCCCATGTTCTCTGTTAGATCAGAAGATGATCTTGGCGTGGGAGAGTTTCTCGATCTGAAGTTGCTTGTTGACTGGTCCGTTGATTCCGGGTTGCATCTAGTACAACTTTTACCAGTAAATGACACATCCGTGCATAAGATGTGGTGGGACTCGTATCCATACAGGTATGAGACTACATGTATGTTAGTTTTGCACGAGTTTAATAAAGGGTTGCTGCCATTCACTTAATGGAGGGAAACAAATATTCCAGAAGTTTTGTTCTTATTCTGCCCTGACTGTTAAATTCATGAACAATTCATTTTTGGCTTAAATTTGGGTTTCTGGGACCTTGCATAAGTGACTGAGCCTGAGGCTCTGGTGAATATCAATTCTCTACTTGCCAATATTAACTCATTGAACGTTGCTTCTCTCTTGTAGCTCGTTATCTGTGTTTGCATTGCATCCATTATATCTTAGAGTACAGGCTCTCTCTGAACGTCTGCCAGAAGGTATCAAGGTAATTTTGTACACTTATTGTTTCCTGAAAGAGCCACTCTCCTAAGAAATGAATTGGCTGACTTATTTCGTTTCCTTTCAGGAAGAAATTCAGAAGGCAAAGAAGCAACTGGACAAGAAGGTAATCAGTGCTTTGTTAGACGTTGCATAGCTTTTCCTACCTCTACACCTTTGTATTCTTGAAAATAATATCCCCGAAGAAACAGGGTATGGTATTTTCTAATGGTTCTTGTCTGTGTCAGCATGATGTGTTTGACAGCCTCCAAGTGGATGGTTCATACGTTAGTTTGTCACAGTCAGTGTTCGAGTGTAAACTCATCTCTTAAATATCTTTATGCGTAGGATGTTGATTATGAGGCTACCATGGAAACTAAGCTTTCAATTGCCAAGAAGATCTTTGACCTAGAGAAAGACCAGACGTTGAACTCGAGCTCTTTCCAGAAATTCTTCTCTGAGAACGAGGTATGCTCAAAATCTGATATTGTGCCCTTCACAAAGATATATGCCTGCATAAAACTTCTGCCTCCAAAGGCTCTCTTCAGCTTTCTATATCGCTTACTGAGTTTTGTTTTCCTGGACAGGGCTGGTTAAAACCATATGCAGCTTTCTGCTTTCTGCGTGACTTTTTTGAGACTTCAGATCATAGTCAGTGGGGGACCTTTTCTGACTACACAGAAGACAAGGTATTCTATGCTTTTATCTTGTTGAAGTTTACTGATCGAATTAGTCCAAGCTTTCCAGATGTTATTCATCTTGATAGTATGAGTAACTTCTCACATCTCAAAATAGCATATGCCGCAGCTTGAAAAATTGACATCCAAGGACAGCTTGCACTATAGCACTATATGCTTCCACTATTACATCCAATACCATTTACATGTACAAGTGAGTATGTTCTGATTCGTATTTCATCTAGTTATGGTCCATTCTTGTAAGTGAATTCGGTTATTGGATGTAACATTTTAAACTTAAAAGTGTGTGCTGGTTCCGTTTTCAAAAGTTGTCAGAAGCAGCAGAATACGCAAGGAAGAGAGGAGTCGTGCTGAAAGGAGACCTACCTATTGGCGTTGACAGAAACAGTGTCGATACCTGGGTTAACAAGAATCTATTTCGTATGAATACGTCAACTGGAGCACCTCCAGACTATTTTGACAAAAATGGTCAGAACTGGGGATTTCCTACTTATAACTGGGAGGAAATGTCAAAAGACAACTATGCTTGGTGGCGTGCTCGCTTAACACAGGTTGGCAGTAGTGTCCTTACCAACCACCGCCCTAGGAAGATCTGAGGGCTGACCTTATTGCATACTTTCTTTGCAGATGGGGAAATATTTCACAGCGTACAGGATTGATCATATATTAGGATTCTTTAGAATCTGGGAGCTTCCAGCTCATGCTATGACCGGTTTAGTGGGGAAGTTCCGGCCATCTATTCCATTAAGTCAGGTACACAAGCTTACAGTTCAAAAGAACTTGGCTTTGAGAGTTACTTTTCAATAGATTTAAAGCTAAGGAGAAATGAGAATGCTTCTGGTGCAGGAAGAGTTGGAAAAGGAGGGAATATGGGATTTTGACCGGTTAAGCAAGCCCTATGTCCAGAGGAAGTTTCTTGAGGTTAGTTTCCCATCACACGTGTTATGATCTGCTTTTATCACATCTTTTAGTAAGTTTAAATTTGTGAATTTTTAAGGCACAACCATCACCTCATAAATGACTACTTACCTTTTTGTTGCTTTATGTCGTTGTTATGTTCCTTCAGGAGAAATTTGGAGATTTTTGGCCTTTTATTGCGTCAAACTTCCTTAATGAAACTCATAAGGACTTCTACGAGGTCAGTATAATTCCTCATTAAGAGGTCGTTTCCCTTTGGAGAACCACATTACAATTCCATAACACTTTAGCATGGTGCTGCTTTCTGATAACATATGAGTTTGATGATTATTTTTGGGTTCATATGTTTACCAAGGTTTAGGATTAATGTGGTTCCAGTTTCTTAAATTCTAAAACAATTCTTGCCTTTCTTGAAATATGTTTCCTTTAATCATACTTTAGTTCAAGGAGGATTGCAACACAGAGAAAAAGATTGCAGCAAAGCTGAAGTCATTAGCTGAGAAGTCTTTGTTGATAGAAAGTGAGGACAAAGTTCGCCGGGATGTCTTTGACATTTTACGGGTAAACTGTCACGCATCATAAGTTCTTCTAGATTTCCTCTCCTTGTTAACCACAGAATGACTCTATCCACTTTATGTCTTTCTCGATACTATTGTTCTCAATTGTTAATTCTGCTGAATTTGTGTCCCTAGAATGTTGTTCTGATCAAAGATCCAGAGGATGCAAGAAAATTTTACCCTCGCTTTAATATTGAGGATACTTCAAGTTTCCAGGATTTGGATGATCACAGGTACTTTCAAAACCTTTTCCTAATAACGATAGTATATTTCTAAAATTAAGAAGTCTGCTCTCGTTTCTTTGATTTATATCACTCATGAACATTACCCAGATCCTTGTTTGCTCTTATCTTTTGCGTTATTTTTCTTTTTTTTTTTCAATCAATATGGAAACTCTGATTAAAGTCTTCTGATACAGCAAAAATGTTCTGAAGAGACTATACTATGACTACTATTTCCAACGCCAAGAGGATCTATGGAGGAAAAATGCTTTGAAAACTTTGCCTGCTCTGTTAAATTCGTCTAATATGCTGGCATGTGGGGAGGATCTCGGCCTCATTCCATCTTGTGTACATCCTGTATGGTTGCTCTGAGTTCATCCAACGATTTCTGTTTACTATTTGTGTAGAAGCATACATATAATGAAAATATGTTGTTTCAGGTTATGCAAGAACTGGGGTTGGTTGGCCTTCGCATTCAGCGTATGCCCAGTGAGTCCGATGTGAAATTCGGGATTCCCTCTAATTATGACTATATGACGGTCCGATTTTTTCTCTCAGAACTCTGTCTATTTCTATTAGCTTCCTTGCATTCATTTCCTGAGGAATTTCAAACCAACGGTTCATATTTCAGGTATGTGCTCCTTCATGCCACGACTGCTCTACACTGCGTGCTTGGTGGGAGGAAGACGAAGAGAGAAGACAACATTACTTCAAGGAAGTGATTGGTGTAGACGAAACCCCTCCAAGTCAGTGTGTTCCAGAGATAACCCATTTCATTCTGAGGCAACACGTTGAAGCTCCATCAATGTGGGCTATTTTCCCTCTTCAGGTATTCATCAGCCAGGAGGCATCCGAAACCTCAGAGTATTCGACTTTTTATCAGCCTCAAGAACAATATGTGGTGATTGTTTTTACCTCTGAAATAATTAGGATATGTTGGCTCTGAAAGAAGAGTACACTACTCGTCCTGCAACAGAAGAGACGATCAACGACCCAACAAACCCTAAACATTACTGGCGATACCGTAAGTACCACCAACACACAAAAATCTGAGAAGGAAACAGTTTCAACTTGATTATGATGTGAACTGTTTTAATGTGCACGCAGGCGTACACGTGACGCTGGACTCGCTTATGAAAGACACAAACCTGAAATCGACTATCAAGAACCTTGTTTCGAACAGCGGAAGATCTGTTCCTGCTTCTGCTGCTGGTAAAGACACTAACAACAATAAGAACCAAGGAGAAGTTATAGCCAATGGTTCAACAAAGCCAAACCCATGAAGCAATAGTCTTGTGCTTTCCCATCTGTTTACCCAATCTTTTCGTCCACAAATGTTGCTTATGTAGTCAACTTATTATTATTACTCAAAATAGTACATGCTCTCAACTTTATTGACCATAAGGCATTCTGTACTTGTTGTTCATGCCCAAAATAAAATCCTTAGTTTTCGGTTATAACGCCATAATGTTAGCTTTCAAGCTTCTTTTGGTTTATTTTTGGGGCAAGACTTGTTTTCTTTTCTTTTTTTACCTCCCGAAAAACGCGGGAAAATCTGAAGTGTAGAATAAACAAGAGACATTTATAGCATAAAATAAATGTACAGAGGAAGGATTGAAGAAAGAGAAAAAAAAAAAAAAAAAAAAAAAGGAGAAAGGAAGAAGTATCGTTCGAAAGAGGGGAGTCTCAGGAAAAAAAAAAAAAATAAATAAGAAAGATTTTTTTTCCGGTGACAGTGTCGGGTTTCTCTGACGCTCCCCCCTGTTTTTTCAATCTTTCTCCGTCTCTACCTGAATGCTATTCATCTGTATTCAGGGTTCGTGTTCATACCTTCTTCTCCAAGCAATCTTGTTCATGATTCTTCTCTAGGGCTTCTTTGTGATCATCTTTTCTTCTGTATTTTGTTGCAGAAAACTGCGGCGATTCATGGTTGGAGGAGCGAATACTTAAAAGGGCAAAATGGATTCAAGCGAAGCAAAGGACACACAATCTTGTGGTTGTATATAGATCCGAGATAAAACGTCGATTTGTAGGTTTACGAAAATTATTTTAGTTGTGTATATTGTGTAGATAGGAAGGGCCAAAAGTTTTGGCATGAATTGTTTGGCTACGACCATAATCATCACCTGCAAGACCGCATTGATCTCGGATATGGCCGTGGCTATTGATCCATTCAGTGACCAGTTTCCTTACTTCAGCCGTTACTCACAAAGATGTAGACTCCAATCCCTTACCAACCTTGACTTCAACTTCCTTGAATCTAATCTCACGTTTAATCGAACGGTTGAAGATGACAACATCCATCGAAGCGTCTCCTCTCCTTGTTTCTCCATAGCTGCCTCTGCTAATATGGAGGAAGATTCCAAAGCCACTGCCGCTCCACGGATTGAGATTCTTGGTGGACAGAGAGTGCCCACGGTTCGTGCCCTTGTGGCTGAGGTGACTATGGCTATGGTTTCTGGAGCTCAGCCTTTGCTTTTACCAAGTGGCTTGGGAGGTGCTTACCTCTTGCAAACAGTAAAAGGTCATAACATTGCTGTGGCTAAACCGGTTGATGAAGAGCCTTTAGCCTTTAACAATCCTAAAAAGTCTGGAAGTTTGATGCTCGGGCAACCGGGAATGAAGCATTCTATTCCTGTTGGTGAAACCGGTATTCGAGAGTTAGCTGCTTACCTTCTTGATTACCAAGGCTTCTCTGGTGTTCCGCCAACGGCTTTGGTTAGTATCTCACATGTTCAATTTCATGTGAGTGACGCCTTCTCCTTCTCCTCCATGCCCTATAAGGTTGCTTCCTTGCAGCGATTTGTGGGTCATGATTTTGATGCGGGAGAATTAGGTCCAGGAAGCTTCACGGTTACCTCGGTTCATAGGATTGGAATACTTGATGTGAGAGTCCTGAACCTTGACAGACACGCCGGAAATATGCTAGTGAAGAGATGTGACCAAGACAAGGGTTATAATCGACTTGGGACCGCTGAGCTTGTGCCTATAGACCATGGTCTCTGCCTTCCTGAATGCCTAGATGATCCTTACTTTGAATGGTTAAACTGGCCTCAAGCTTTGGTTCCATTCACCGACACCGAGCTACAGTATATATCCAATCTGGACCCTTTCAAAGACGCAGAACTTCTGAGAAATGAACTACACTCTTTGCCGGAATCTGCTATACGGGTCCTCATCGTCTGCACGCTTTTCCTAAAACAAGCTGCAGCGGCGGAGCTCTGTCTCGCAGAGATAGGCGAGAAGATGACTCGGGATTTCTCTAGAGGTGAAGAGGGTTTCAGTCTGTTGGAGACCCTCTGCACCAAAGCAAAAGCACGTGTAGTTGGCAAAATTGATGAAGGCGGTGACTATAGTCACAAAGGAAACGAAGTGAACGCAGAGCTAGAGTGTGGACTGTTTAAGTTTGACGGTGGAGATAGCCCATGTGAAGCAGAGATTTCGGAGGTCTTTCATGTATCTAAACCACCTTTGGCTCCAAGAGGGCCACGGGTAAACTCCATACCTACTGTGAATGCAAAAGAAAAGAAGAGAGGAGGCACCATGAGGAGCAGGAGCCCACAGATCTGTGTGAACCATGGTGTTTCTTTCGGGGACATGACAACATTTGAATGGGATATGTTCCTGCAGAGCTTCCAGACACTTTTGCAAGATGCACTGGGCAAAGGGTCGACGCCAAGATTAGGATGCTCCTGCGAAATTTGAGGAAAACAATAAAAAGAAGACAGGAAAAGGACAACCAAAGAGATGAAATCTCAGAAGGTTTAACTTTCAGGTGTTTATATATAGAGGTACAAGTGTGCATTACTGCCAAGATGACCATAGTGCAGGCTGTAGGCTAACTATTTATACCTTAGAAAGCATAATGGATAATGAGACGAGCAGACTTAGCCGTCCACTCCAATACTTCTTATTTTTCTTCTTTCTCATCCCCTATTGTATCACGTTATTCTGAAACATTAAGTACCATAAATGTTTATGTATAAAAAAATCAATAATAATGCAACTGATGTAATCAGGATTATATGCACTCGAGTTAAGTTCCCAGTAGTTTACCTCTTCTATATGCTTTCTGGTTTAGAGATATAATAATGTGGAACTATCACACGAATTTCCTCTTCAATAACAATGTGCAAGAATTGGCTACTAGTAGATCCTTTCAGCTGTAGACACTGGCCGCAGGAAGACTACAATGACTGTGATGTTATCGCCACTACCACGTTCTGCAGCCTCAGTTGCTAATCTCTTGGAACACATTGAAGGTTCTTTTACAGTATCCCTGATTATATTAATAACTTCCTCGTCATTCACAACATCCCAAAGCCCGTCGCTCGCCATCACCTAACAGTGCCGACCTATTATATATCCCAACGGGTGACACAAAACCGAAATTTCCATAATATGACACAAACGTAAGATCAAATTTACCAGGAACTCATCGTCAGCTGATAGAATGGTCTCACTAATCTCTGGTTCTGCGGTTACAGATGGCTTCAGGTCATCATCTCCTATTGACCGGGTAACCTGTAACAAGGAAGGTAAACTGAATTGTCAACAAATGGACCAACTTCATGTTTCCTCTATTGTCTGCTATTTTTTTCATTCTGATATTATTTTGAGGAAGTCAGTCAAATAAATAACGGGCGAACCTGAAGACCAGCAGGAGCAACTCTCCATGTGTCAACCAGCCATTCAATACGCCCACCTTCTCCAATCACACGATTTCGTTCTTCAATACACGTTGCAAGATGTGCCTGATTTCAAATGCCAAAGCTGAGTTACAGGGGAAGTGGCGAGCAGGGAGTCATTAATGATAATAAAATTAGCACATTTCAGTAATGATAGTCCCATCTCACCTTACTTAGAGCAAAAGGGTGGCCAGCGCGACATAAAATTGCCCTGGAGTCACCAACATTGGCAACGAAAAGCTTATTGTCCACTAGGAGAGAGGCTATAGCAGTACAACCAGGATGCCAGTCTTTCTGACTCACCCTTTTTGATTGACGATGGGAATCAAGTTCATGACTGAAAGCTAAATCTGTCTTAACAAATGCTTGTGACAGTGCCTCGCCAGCGCTGAAATGAGACATAGTAATGAGTTATCGAAGAAACCATGCTGAAGAGTAGGAAAGCTTGAGCTGAGCATTAAACCTTGTGGAAGAAGAGCTTTGGATTAATCCTGGCAAAGCTTGAGCAGAAAACTCAGCAGCTGCAGCACCTGCATGTCATTTATGATGCTATTATACTAAGTGATTTTGAGTAATAAGAGAGAGGCACGTTGAAAGTTTTGGAGTTTGATGCTTCCTGGGTTTAAAATTCCTGTTGGTGTACCTCTATGACCATCGAAGATAGCAAATAAGTGTATGTTTTCCTCATTACACATGTGGGGCAGGAGAAAATGTGTATCTTCCATGGATTCTCTTCTTCCGCATGTTGCAAAAGACCCACAAGAGATTATAGGGACATATCCTGAAGATTCATCTGTTGAACTAGACCACAATGTCACACCAGAGACAGTGGAAAGAAAAGATTTCTTGGATAAATACTCCCCTTGGCTGGACCAATTAATGTTTTCCAAGTAATCTCCTGTTTTTTTAATGGCATCCCCATCTTTGTCAATCCTGGAAATAGAAGTTTTCTCAAGGATTAGACCTTGCTGTCTTTCTCTTTCTTGTTCCCAAATTGATTCTACTTCCAAAACCACATTGTCCGAAGAAGGTCGCTTGGAAGGATCAGCTTCCCAGCACTTTTCTATCAGAGACAGCAAACTCTTAGGAACGTGCAATCCAATTTCAGCAAGAGCAGGTCGCAGACCAGAAGACACAATGGCAGCTGTAAGTAGCTGCTCTGTGTAATTCATCTCCAAAACAGTGTGCGCCTGCCATCCAGATAGCACAGGGTACACTATGTGTCACAAATGAAAAGAACAGGAATGCGTTTATATGTACTTGAACTACCTATCTAATTGACTACATCTCCATGAAATCATATATATTTATCCCAGAAACCAATGAAATTGTTCTCGCCAAAATGTAACAACATCTCTGCACAGTCAAATGAATGCACATAGGCTTCTCGCAGACATGTTCAAGTCAGAATGCGAAATGAGGAAAGATATATTAACCTGAGCTTCTGCACGAAGATCAGTATATGGAACAACTCCAGTTAAAAGCTCACTGCAATGCAAAAAGATGGAACAAAACTTCCTAAGCAAAAAGATCTTTTAGGAAGAGAGCTCAACATACCACAAACAAATCTAAGTATCAGAAGGAAAATACGGGGAAGAAATTTTACAATTTCTACTCAATGATAACTCTTACTTGATCAAAATCCCAAAGCTATAGATATCTGATTTCTCGGTATACATCTCTTTCCTTAGTATTTCAGGTGCCATGTAAATAAGTGTTCCGACCATGTTCTTTTTGTGGAATCCACCAGTTGGCTTTCCAGACGATCTCCAGTTGTGCAGATTAACTTCTCGCAAATTTTTCTTGTATTCTGCTAAACCAAAGTCAGCCAGATATGGCAAAAGCTTCTCGTCAAGCTGCATCAATAAAACCTCACTTAACCTTAACATAAAGATTTCCTAAGGAAACAGAAGAACTAGCTATTCTATATGAGATACGCATATAAGAAGATAGAAAATCTAGACTATGAAAGAAGAGCATTACAAGAACATTTGCTGGTTTCACATCCCTATGAACAATTCCGTTGTTATGGAGATATTGCAATGCCTTTGCTGAAACATGAAACACACAGAATAACTATCCACTGAAAACCCATCACAGGAAATCGTCAGACTCAGACACAATGGCAAAAAGAACGTTCCTTCATACATACCCAACTGAAGCGTGAGCATTAGCACTTGATCAATACTCGGAGACCACTCCTCGACATGTAACTTCTCAGCCAAAGTCCCAGACTCGTAGAACTCAAAGAAAAACATGTAATTTGAAGGCTTCGCGTGTGCTGCTAGTAGCTTAGACACACCAGGATGATCCAGATTGCTTTCACACCAAATACCCAAAAACAAAGTAAGTAAATCAAACATTGTGCAAAATGGGTTTCAAGTGAGAAATTATTCAAATGGAGTAAAGAGATAGAGACCATAAGAGCTGTAAATGCCTATGGAACTTGTCGAGGTCATCGGAAGTAGACAAGATAGGCTTCTTCGCCGCTACTCTTCGACCGTCGAGAATCGCTTCGTAAACCACACTCTCCGATCCTGAAACAAATGTCCACACAAATCGAATTCAATCGAACACAGACTGCGAGAGAGAGAGAAAGGGGAAGAGAAGAAACATTACCTCTAGCGATTGGAGAGAGAAGAGTGAAAGAAGAAGGAGAGAGATGAAGAGGAATCGATTTACTGTTGCAACATCCTCTAATGCAGGTGTTTGGCTCCACAATTTCCATCACCATTTTTCTTCACCGGATGAACACAGAACCAAACGGTTAGCCGATGAAGCAAGCAAAGAAGAGCGACGATCGAGTGATGATGATGACGAGGGAGTGACGACGACGAATTCCCCCAATTGGAGTCGGAGAATGCATGCCGTTTTCATGTGTTTGGAACGGTGTCAAAAGAAGGTAAACCACACACATCTTGCCGTTTTTTTGTTTTTTTCCGAAGAAAGAAACGCTCAGCCTCTCAGGTGAGCACACGTGTCATTCGTTCCATGACTTGTCGCTTTCTTTCCTTAATCGCCAAGCAACGTAAAGATACCGACAAGACCACAACTTACGAATCTGAAATGGTAAAGAAGCATCATAATTATTAGTCTGTATCAAAGATGTTATCAAAAGCCTTTGGTTCTATTACATTCTGGTTCGTTACCATTCTTCTTTGTGCTACAACAATTCAATTAGGGATTTGCAGATCAGAAGCGAAGACGATGAAGCTAGGAGGTGTTCATGATCTCAGAGGAAACCAGAACAGTGGAGAGATCGAGAGTCTTGCTCGATTTGCAATTCAAGAACACAACAACAAAGAGGTTTTTGATTCCTCTGTTTTCTGGTTATGAATCCTATCAAAATAATTAATAAGAATCTTTGTCTGATTAGTTTTTTTTGTTTTTTCTCGGGTAAGTACAGAACAAGGTTCTTGAATTCAAGAAGATTGTAAAGGCAAGAGAGCAGGTAGTTGCAGGAACCATGTACCACTTAACACTAGAAGCAAAAGAAGGCGACAAGACGAAGAATTTCGAAGCTAAAGTTTGGGTAAAGCCATGGATGAATTTCAAGCAGTTGCAGGAGTTTAAGGAATCATCTTCTTGAATCTCACTTGTTCAAAGTTAATTTATGTAAAATCATGTAAGAATAAATAAGTCTGAGATACCTTGGTTTCGGACCAGTGTGTGTAATGTATTGTTGGTATAGGTGTTCTGTTTTCCTGCAATTTGCTTATGTATGTTGGCTTCATGTTTATTCTTATGTTTCCATACAACATTGCAATGCCGATTCAAAGATCGTAAACTCAATGACAAAGAAGTTGAGTTCTTTGCTTGTTCTTGAGACAATGGACATAACTAATCTCATCAAAAGTTATTGATGATAAACCACAAAGAAACATGTCTACAAACAACAACAAGAGCATCAGCAGAAGGTAGACCAGAGAGAGACATTTACATTTCAAAAGGCACGCGTTTGTACAGATCAGAAGGCAACCGAGGCGAGGCAACGGCTTGAACAGGAATACGCATGTAAGTAACGAGTCCAGGGTTTTCAGACATGTCAATCTCCTCTGTTTTAGTTCCTTGAGGCGGTGTCCAAACGAAATGGTGAATCAAATGACTCAACATCGAAGTCACTAGATTGATACCAAGTTGTGCACCGGGACAAACTCTTCTTCCTGCTCCAAACGGAAGCAGCCTAAAATCATGACCTTTCATGTCAACATCTTCTTCCAAGAATCTCTCTGGTCTAAACTCAAATGGGTTTTTCCACACGGCCGGGTCTCTAGCCACTGCCCAAACGTTTACATGGACGTTTGATCCTTTGGGAATGTCGTAGCCTCCGATCTTGACGTCTGCGTTGGCTCGGTGAGGGAGCATTAGAGGCGTTGGAGGATGCAGCCTGAATGATTCTTTAACCACGCATTGCAAGTATGGTAAGCGTGGGAAATCTTGCTCGGTTAAGACCCGGTCAAGTCCAACGACTCGGTCGAATTCTTCTTGAACCTTTTGTTGCACTCTTGGATTCTTGATCATTTCCGCCATCGCCCATTCCGCTGTTATCGCTGTCGTGTCCATCCCTGCGGTGATCATATCCTACACACACACACACACACCATTTACCAAACGTGAGCGACAAGAAATCAACACAAAATCAAAGGTTGTTGTGAACGCTGCAGATCAATCCTCTTGCGGACTACAACGTTCTGTATTTGGAGCGGTAAAGAATCTGCTGCGAATTTTATCAGCCATTCGAAGCCTAAATATTCAAAATATTCAAAAGTAGCTAAAATGATTTCATATAAACCACTAAAACGCACCCATAAAAGACCAATGATGGTGTCTTCACTAAGATCATACTGATCCTTCAACGTAAGCAACGCATCAACGAAATGTTGCTTTGCTCCGCTAGACTTTTGACGAGCCAAAGTGTGCTCCTCCATGATAGCTCGCGTAAGGCGGTCACGACGAGCACCGTGACTCGCAAACGACTTCTCATCGGCCGGAAACATCCACCGGAGCCACGGGATGTGTTCAGCTATCGACAGTGAAGCACCTAGCTTTAGACCGTTGGATACTATGGCCTTGAACTCAAGCCCTTGCTCGTCCATCACACCTTCAGCGTTTTCAAAACGTTTCCCAAACGCTAGCCGCGTTATGTTGTTGAACGCAACCGCTCCTAAGTACTTCCTCAGTTGTAAACCTTTCATTTTGTTTTCTGAAGACAATATATAACAAATTCAGTATTAAGGAAAACATTAGGTTAATTGCACATTTGCACTAATGATCATGAACTTTTATTGACTTTAGGCAAATTATTTACAACATTAACAAAATGCGGCTATTTTTCTAACTAACATGTTTTAATTTTAATAATAGAGTGCACTGTTGTTCTCTAAATAACATGGTAATTTAGCATCTAATTATTATTTTTTCTTCAAAAAATATTATAATCATTTACTTAGCTAATCCTCGCAATATGGTTATCTATCTGATTGACCCATAACATTTTTTTATTTTTTTATATCCTTGACCCATAACATTACTGATATTCAATTAAAACCAAACAACAAAACCATAATAAGATTCATAATTAACTAAAATCGAAAATAAATTTAATTTGACGTTGACAACAATAACAAAGAGAACATAAAATATAATTTGGCCTTTTTTTTCTTTTTTGATAATAAAATTTGGTCATTTCCGACGTAAAGAGTAAAGGCAACGCGTGGCTCACGTTAATTTGTATGAAAAGACAAATGTGGCATAAATCTCGTTCATTCCAAGAACAAAAAAATACGATTTTGAGTAAAAAATGTTCTTGCCGCTTTTGTTAAATTGAATTTTCCTTAATCAGAGCATTTTCACACAAATCTATCCAAAATTCTCTTTTATTCTTACCACTTTTGAAAGATCTTCTTCTAGATAAAAAAAAAGAAAACTAAAAACAAGATTCTCTTCATGAAACGACGACGTACCAGGAAGGTTACAGTCATTGAAGACGGATTCAACCATGGCAGTGACCTCATCTTCACGGATAGGTCTAAGTGACTCGAGTCGTTTAGGTGTGAAGAGCTCAAGCGTGCAAACTTTTCTAACCTTAACGTAGTGAGGCCCATAATCGGCCCATATCAGATCTTGACCGTTCCGACTAAATGCTTCAGTCGATCTGTTCCGGTGCCGGTCGGCGAGTTTCTGGTCGTGTTCTTTCAAGACTTCTTTTGCTAGCTCGGCGCTAAATACGACGACGTTTAGTATCGAACCGATCCAAACCGATATGATTGGTCCATACGTTTGAGCCCACTCGTAATAGCATCTAAACCGGACCGGTTTTATGTCGTAGAGGTTACCGACGATTGGTTTTGGAGTTGGGCCTGGTGGGAGCTTGAATCTTAGCCGTTGGATTAGCTTGTAGGCTACGACGGCGAGGATTGTCGCCGCCGGTATAAGAAACCACGACATGGGATTTTAATTGTGTTTTTTTTTTGGGTTAGTGAAGAAAATTGATTATTATTTAAAAAAAGGAAAGAGAAAAAAAAGTGAATTTCACTTTCAGAATTCTAGATAGGTGTGGTCGAGACTTTGATTTATATTAGGGTGGGGGTTGGTGAACCGATTTATTTTTGTTTTAAATTAATAAATTCTGGAATATTTATTGTTTTTATGAAACAAATATCTTTTATGTAAAAACAGGAAAATTAAATTGCAAAGTTCATGGCAGAAATAAAAAAAGTGGATAATGTCTATTATTGATGATGTAAGTTAGGGGAAAGTTGGTGGAGAGACGAAAAAAACAGAGATGGACGAAAATCCATATACAGATTTTAGATTTTTAGTCTACTTGAATATCAATGTTTAATTTAGTTTTGAGTTTTAACTGGTTATACACTATTTTATCAGTGGAGCTTTAGTTGGATTTATTAAGCAGCTTTCATAATTATAGGTGAAAAGAGTAGTGTTTTTATATTCCAGTTAATTGGGGTGAGGTAGGCAAAACATCTACCTGTTTTGTGTTTATAATTTAATGATAATTAATTATACATGTTTTGACGATATTTACCAAACAAATTGTGGAATTGGGTTTTTTTTTTTTTTGTTGGTCAACGGGTTGAAACAATTAAAATAGTTTAGGAGAAGTTCTTCGTTTACCTATAACCTATGTATGTATACAATGTAAAATGTTATAATATACTAGTAGTTTGTTTGTCCACAAATGTTTCAAGTTCAATGTTAATTAAGCACTACTACATTAGTGTTCAAAAACACATACTGTGTTAAATAGGCCCTAGTGTTAATCAGGAAACGTACGTGAACAACACAAATTAAGGAAACTTCAAAAAAAAAGGATCATAATCAGCTTAAACTTTGTTCTATGTACCTATCAATAGAAAAAGTCTAATCCACAGTAAACAAGGAGTACTAAAATTCTCTAAAATATCAAATGATGTTTTATCTATTCTAAAATGTCAAACATTCGTTTGATTAGTGGTTTAACAATAATAAATGTTTATTTATCACCATATATAACCGTGGTCACAAGCGTTTTGAGAGCGAGTGGGGAAGTGTAAGAAGGTTGAGTTTGGGGTTGGTGAGAGAGACACGTCAGTTTTATTGGCAATCACATGAAATTAGAGAGGTTTGGTACGATCCGACCAGACATATTGATGCATACCATAGAAGATGATTTAAACTCACTCATTACAAACCTTTGTTTATTTTCGCCAATAGATTTTTTGTTTACAAAAAAAATTAACTGACTTTTCATGTAATTTAAGTTTAAGAAACATTTTTCTCATAGTCGAAAGTATGAGATAATAAACTTTTTTTTGGACAAAGTATGAGATAATAATCTATTCAAAAATCAATCAGTTGTTAAGAAAAAAAGTAGATATTTTTTTTGTTTATAATAACAAAAAAAAGGTGTGGGAGAGTCGGTGTTGTATGTTGGGTTTAGTGGGACCAGATCGGTAGGTGGGTGTGTTTGGTGAGATGTAAAATTTATTTTATATTTTTGAATTTTGTTTTTGTTCTTATATTCATTATAGGTATTTTTTTTTAAAATATATAAATTTATTATTTATTTAAAATTATGAGAACTATTACAAAAACGATTATAGCATAGACAATTTATTCCGACATACTATCAGATCTATGACAAACGACATTTTGTGCTCTATGTTCATGATTGACACATTCTACCTTTAATGCATTGAATCACGGCGAATGGTTCTAACTGCATAACGATAGAAATTTTCTATAAGCTTACTTCTATTAATATGACATATTTGTTAATAAATCGTATTATCTAGAAATCGAACGAGCATTAATTAGTTTTTAGGTAAAGTATTGGGCCAGATGAATTTTCTAAAGGTATAGGTAGTTTAAAGATTCAATTTTTGGTACACTTATAAGACGTAGGTGTTAATATAGCGAGGCTATGTATTTGTGTTAGCCCAACTTTTTGGGTTAGATTTAAATGTCGACCCAAACTTTATCCCAATTTCATGTTATGGGCAAAGAACAATCTAATTATCATCGTGAAATGTTGTTATCCACATTTTCACTACAAAGACTCAGAATCCACCACCGATGATTCTGATTCTTTTTGCATCGTCGTAAAATTTCCCAGTTTCAGCATCTTTATGAGCTTCGGCGATTTTTGGTATTATCAAGAGACCATTATTGGCATTACTAAACTTAATAATGATGAGAACCAATCGGCTTAACCGGAGAAAACCAATGTCGGTTATATGTTCAATGAATACATTGTGGAGATGAGGAGTTAGTGCTTTTCCTAAATTAGTGGTAAAGTGAACAAGAACGTCAATATAGTAGTTACTTTCTTTTAGTTTTTGTATTTAAGAAGCAACAATGGAGAAATAAATGTGAAGGGAAAATTGAAGTAAACTTGTGTTGTGTATTTGTTCTTGATAACATTGGTCGATCTCATAATTGGGACCTATCAATTTGGTATCAGAGCCTCCATTTCGTTTTTGATTCGGACCACTTCGTGGTATCAAAAACATCCTTCGTTCACCATTTATCTTGGTTTTGATTTTTATCGAAACCTTTTTTTTTATTGGAAACTATGAAACTCTATAACAAGATTTATGGAGCGCCAATCTTCGATGTCTATGACGACGAAGAGCCAACGTTCGATGTTTACGACGAAGACCCAACATTCGATGTCTACGAAGACGAAGAACCAATATTTGGTGTTAACAATGTGGATCCAATCTCCATAGACGGTGGTGGAAGCTTCGGCAGTGGAGTTAACGTGTTTCATGTTGACGCCTTTATCACATCCCTTTGGATCCGAAGTGTTCCAAAACCCATTGCCTCCTCTGCATTCGGTGAAAGAATTCCGACGACGAGCCAACTTCCTCCACTCCACCACAATGTGATTTCTTGCATGGAACCAGAACGTTTTCTCCAACGACCATTTGATCGTGGGCGAGTTAGGGATTTGGTGGCTTCACAGACACAAACGTGAACTTTGAGGACAAAGTTCTTTTGGACGGTGAAGTATTGATGAGAACCAATCGGCTTAACCGGAGAAAACCAATGTCGGTTATATGTTCAATGTATTGTGAAGATGAGGAGTTAGTGTTTTTCCTAAATTAGTGGTAAAATGAACAAGAACGTTCATATAGTAGTTACTTTCTTTTAGTTTTTGTACTTAAGAAGCAACAATGGAGAAATGAATGTGAAGGAAAAATTGAAGTAAACTTGTGTTTGTTCTTGATAACATTGGTCGATCTCATAATTGTGACCTATCAAATAACTTCTGAAACGTTATCTTCACTACCTATAATTATATTTCGAATTTTCTTCGCATCAGTCAATTAACAGATTTTTGGAATAATAGGTGATGCAACTATAGTGAGGAGAAGGAGGGACTGGTCCAATAATATTAGTAGCCCAAAACAAAAATATAAACTGTGGCATTGCAAATTTTATCATTGTATCTGAAATAATATTATTTTAAAAAAAATAATTATTTTAATGAAATTTCATCAAATATATCATTATTGGCAAAAGAACTTTCATCAAAACAAAGGAAATACAATTTTTGTTGTATATACTTCACTAAATCCACAATATAATGGTAAGTAGCGATTGTGTATTAATACCAAAAGTGATGATTTACACAAGGTCTTTAGCTAGTTAAAGATCAAAATCGATGGCACATCGAATCCTTAATTAGTTACACTAAGAAATCAAAACTATAAATAAACTTTTGAAGCATGGGAAGGAATTCAAACTTACAAGTATCAAAAAAGAAGTTACTCTTCTCCCCAACTTTGCCTCAAACAAAATAAACCATCTAATTAGCATCGCGAAACGTTATCCACATTTTCACTACAAAAAACCACAACCACCACCGATGATTCCTTCTCCACCATCGTAACTTTCCCGGTTTCAACATCCTCATCAGCTTCAACGATTTTCGGCATTGTCGAGAGACCATTAATGCCACTACAACACTTAACGGCTTCTAAAATGTTATCTTCACGGCGTAATTCTTCACCGTCATCATCTACGTGCTTGCCCCATAACACGACGTAGACTCCCACCGTTAAAACAACCACTCCAATAACTCTGAAAATTACAAATATAAAGTATGATTTAATTAGTTAGCCAAGACTAAACCGAGTATATATCATAATTAACCGTTTGTTGTTGTTAACGTACCCTCCAAGGTAGATTCCTTGGCCGAGAACGAAGAAGCTCATGATGGAGACAATGACAACGACAAGAGGGTTAAAAGCAGTGACAAAGACTGGTCCTTTTCGTTGCATCATAAGTCCTTGAACGTAGTAAGCTATGCTCGAAGACATTATTCCCTGTAATCAAACCAATCACAACCGATATATATATAAGTATCATTTCATCCATATTTTGTATATGGTGTTTGTGTTAATATGTAAAAGTGGTTTGAAACATAAAGATAAAGAACGGACCGCGTAAGCAGAAGCGAGAAGGTTCATGTCAAAACCGATGTTCAAAGCAGAAGGATTGTGTTCCATTACGAAAGTCAGGGCTAAAGATTGTAACATTCCCATGAAACACACCATGGTTGATAACGAGAGATGGGCCGAGTATTTCTTCAAAGTCGATGCCTAATAAAAACATGTAACATCCTAATTAGTATTACTTCACTATTTTGAAATAGTTAATTACTCGTAAAATAAATTATGTAACAGAAATATCATACAAACAATGATATTTTAAGAATAACATATCTAATCAATCTAAACAACTTAGCATCTTGATAAAATTTTATCAATAATTTTACATTGCGATGTGATCATGATTTTTTGTTTTGTTTTGTGTGGTATATATAATATTAAAGTGAAGTTCTTAAGGTTGGATGAGTAACTTTTTTTCTTTTTGGTAAACGATTTTCTTCTTCAGTATTTATAATGGGAAAAGGGTTTATTGATATGTTCACACAATCTAAAAGATCTTAACCGAAATGCCACGAAAGTAACACCAACTACATTTTAGATGGATCAATAATTTATACCTGAAGAACAAAGTACGACGCCCATGAGACGGAGGCGAGAAGGAGGAAGACGGCGGCTTTAAGGTAGTCACCGCCGGGCGTGGCGGTGGTGGTGGTGAGGTGAGATCGGAAGGAATTGATGAAAGGACCTTTGTAGAATATCATCAATATGGATCCAACCACTGTCACTAAAGCCCCCACCACTTTTACTTGGCATCTTACTTTTCGAAGCTCCACTCTCTCCATCCTTTATTTATACATAAAACATTATCAATATTTTCTTTATCAAAAAAAAAATATATTATCAATATTTATAATTTATTATATATAACGTCATATGCTAATTGTACTATACATCTACTATTGGTGCATATCCACGTACGAAAATATAATAAAACATTGTTTTTGTGTGATCTATGTATGTATGTATTTACCTGAAAAGAGTGGCGAGGATAAAGGTAATCGCAGGTACGATGTTGCTAACGGCCGTGGCAAACGTCGGAGATGTCAGTTTCAGACCGATGTAATATAAGTTCTGATCAATCACAGGCCTGTTCGAATTAAAACCCTAATTTGTTAGCCTTATAATAATTGTAACAATTTTTCATCAAGAAAAAGATTTTAGAGATGATTTCATTTGAAGACTAACCCGAGAAGAGCAAGAAGACATATTTGCATGAATATAGAAAACGTCATCTTTGACCTCACTTTCCTACAAAAACCACCAACACATAAAGGTTACAAAATTGCAAAAGAAAAATCAGTTGTTCATATTTGATGATAATTGGTCTCTTAAAAAATACCTTTCGGAGAGAAAAGCGAAAGGTGCGATAGCGGCTGTGGCGAAAGCGTTGCGGTATGCAACAAGAACGTAATGGCTCATACCGCGGTCAAGGACAGTTTTAGTGACAAGGTTCATACCGGCGTATCCGAATTGAAGACAGACCATTGCAAAATAAGGTTTAGCTGATTCTGACATCCTTAACCCCATCTCAATTTGCTTCTTTTTGTTTTAGTTTTAGGAGAAGAAAGTAAAACAAAATTTTGGAGTTATTTTATAATCTTTGAGGAACAAAAAAAATGTCAAATTAGTGTTTGTATATAAGAGAAATGAGTTAGGTATGGAGATGAGAGAAACACTTGGAGATCAATGTGCTTTATCCTAAGAACCAAGTGGTGAGAGGTTCTTTGTATTTATAGCATATTATACGGATTTGTTCAGTGTTCTCTGCTTTCTTCCTTTGTTTTTCTTTCGTATATTTGTTATTAAATTTTTTATTTATTTTAATGACGCTAGCGTTAATTATTCCGGTTTGATTCGGCATAACAATTGGGTGTCATGAATTCATTATCTCTAAAGTAAGTGGATAAAACATTCTAGATATAAATTCGGTATATATGACTTCATGAAACCAATCATATTAGGTAAATAAAACTTGTGGCTACTAAATGTCGAGATTAATAGTGTGGTTATTGTGGAACAAATGAGCTGTTTAGTTTCAATATGTACGGTAGAAACATATAAATTATCAATTTAAAGCATAAATATTAAACTAACCTCAAATCACTTCTTAGCAAATGGTATAGGTAATGTAAAAATGATCAAAACAACTTATCACATTAGATCGAACCATGGACAATTCTCAAAAATATCACATGACCATGATATTATATATATATATATATATATTTTTTTTTTGTTATAGTCAAATGTTATTTTCAAATATTAACGAATATATATCAAAATCTAGTTCATACGTATGGAAGTTAACTATTTTTGGTTAACCTATAGTAGGAATTTGACAAATCGATCAACCAAAAATCATTACAAAAAGATACACTCGTTGTAATATGGGTTATTATTGTTGAAAATAAAATATGGGTTATATACGTATATGGAATGTGACGTATAGCCTTTGGGGATCACCTCTATCCCAATTCTTACGCTTATGGTCACAAATCAACGATCTTAAAAAGTTTAAGTCAATGAAGAAACACAAGTGGACAAAGTGAATTCCACGTGGCAACAACAATCAAATGCGTTTAATCTTACGTACGTTTGGGGCCCATATCTCAAAACCACCATTTTTGTCTGGAAATGCATTTCCTCTGTTGAAAATTTTAAGGTGGACAAAATATTTGTTACATGTCTTGTCTGCTATCGATTTTGATCTCTTCCAAGAAAAAAACACTCAGATATTTTTAGATCTGCATAACCAAATAAATACTAAAAATCTATACATGGTTAAAGTCAGAACATGCATATAAAATCTTGAATATTTGTTCTACTGTTTCGGACAATACATATACATTAATTATGCTTCTTCAGCCTATAAAAGCAATTTCATTATGTAGCGTAAACTGTGTTCAAATAAGTGATATATATATATATATATATATATATATTTATATTAATATCGATACTACACATGTATTATGTATATGCGTATTAAATAAAGCAACTATATTATATGAAATAAATTAAATGTTTTTTTAAAAAATCTTAAAATTTTAATTGGTTACACTCTAATTTTATAAATTCATGTAGCGTAAAAAAGTAGAATATAAAAAATTCTAATCATATACAATTATTTGTTATATATTACAAAACTACAATTCGTCCTAAAACCCCACCACCTCGAGTGGTTGTCACTTGTCACAATTCCATATCTTCCTTTCCTCCGTTTGAAGTCGGCTAGCTCTTTTATACATACAAATACAACTCGTTATATTGATCAGGAAAGGACGTGTAAGTATGTATTACTTGTGTATAATTTAGTTTAGTAGAATGACAATGTGAAAGTGATAACATCAATCAAATCACATAGTCACATGGCTTTGTCATAGCCACTATTACTGAATTTACATATTCGAATGTTTGGAAATTTAAGTGCCGCCTGTAACTAGTCCATAATGAATATTTTGGACTACATTTTGTAAGACTTTGATAAAAATCGATTATGTATGTGCGAGTGCATATGCTTATATATGCAAGTGCATTTGTATACCATAGACATCAATCTGCAAAGAACTGCTTAGCCGAAATGTAAACCACATAATACTAAATAATGGCGTAAAGAAAAGCTAACCACATCTCATTAACTCATTGGATTCTTTCAATTAATTAAATATCCCTAGATATTGCAGCTTTTATCAGTTTATGTATCAAACCTTCACTTATGTTTTTATAATATAGCTGAGCATCCATTATCTTTTACAGAATATACGTTATAATGTCACTTTAAGGGACAATAGTGGCTACTTTACTTAGTTGGGGAAGGTTTATGTGGAATTCGTATCTTAAATTTAATTTGATGAATTAGACATATGGTGAGGAAATAGAGGAATTATTCATTCTAAAATAATCAGATTAGTGATTCGATCCGTAAGACATCTCGATATGCAATTTTTTATTGGACGTTCTATCCATTAATTATGATATTAGTTAATTATTCAATACGATACACATTAATACTCATATCCGAAAACGTGTCTCACGCTTATTCGTCTATATTAGTTTAGAGATATTAGGTTTTAACCAACTGACTATAGTGTTATACTAATTATAAATTTAATTAAAATAATAATGACATGTCTCCATATACGATCATCTTATGTTGGATTCAAATTTTCCATACATATCACATATAAAACAAATCATTCAGATCTCAAGTGTATAATGAATTCATCATATAGTAGATTAGTCGTAGGATCTACATTAGAATATCATCTTATAATAAAGCTAGCTCCACATCTTAAGTTTTATGTTGATAAAACAAATAACCCTATATGTAAAAGGTAAAATTATAATTTAATTTATCATCTTCATATGAATATCTGAATGCTTTTAAAGAGTAGATTTCAGATAGTTTTAGTTTGACTAATTGAATAACGATCCCTTGTACATGTTAATATTATAGTTATGTGGCTAAAAACAATTTGCATCCTTGCGTGTAAAACTTTTAAGTTATTACAGAAAGTAAAATAAAAATGTAAATTACTAAATACTAGTATATGAGAAAAGGTGCACTTTGTGTCATGTGACTGTGGATGTGTGGATTCCACGTAAAATCGAGTCTGGTCTCAGAAACACGTGTCAATGCCTCATGATTTAGTTACCGAATCGAATATTTTACTTCTCTGCGATTGGGAATTATATGCTTACACAAAATCCTTCTGACAAATTCTAGCATATGTATCAGACATTTGATTTTTTTACGTAAAAGTCATTCGTAAATCTAATGAAAAAACTTTAAGCTTTTAATATGATTCACAGATTTCTACCAAATTCGAGCTGAACCATGCATATTGTCGGGCGTCTATCTCCACATCATTTTCTTTCTACCTTCTTTTTGTTTTAATAGTTTTTTAATCTTAATTCTTGTATAACCACTAATTTTCTTAAACAGTAAGTATTACAAATTTAACATATTATTATTTTATTTCGTTTGTGGAAGCTATAAAATATGTTCGTTTAAGAGTTTGTTTGGTTCATTTGCTATCGCTATATAATTCATACTCAAGTTATAGACTGTATGATCTATCACTCTGAATTTTAAATATCAGAGTTAATATCAAAAGAAAAGAAAAAATGATTCGATGTGAAACTAATGTTATGGTTGTATATTATACACAGAGGACTTGTAAATTAGTGAATTTCGGTATAAGAGATGTAGCTAATTATCCAAACATACATGTTCGCAATATAAATGAAGTATAAACTTGTGTGTCTATATATGTATAGACATAAATATTATACTCAAGATTATGAATGTTTTAGGGGGTTGTTTCTTTAAAAATAAAATAGACGTATGATTTGATTAGAAATTAAGAAAGTGGGTGTGGGTCAAAAGTGTGGGTGCGTTTTTGGGTAGTAAAGAGAAATGGGGGAAAAAGAGGGCAACAAATCTAAATGGTCATCTAATCACCATCCAGCAACTTCATTTCCACACAAACTTTTGGGCCTACACAAACTTCTTGTCTTTTTTTTTTTTTTTTTTGCTTCATTTTTTTAATTTTCTTCTTTTGATGAAAATGGGATTTGAGCAATTTGGCAAATCTCATTGGGATTTGGAGGCTCTTATAACTGTAGTCCAAGTCTTGTTTATTTTCTTATAGAGCAGCTTTCTTTGGTCATGCTTTTTCATATGATATTTTCAACATTTTGTAGCATGAATTCATTTTTCGATTAAGAGACAATACTGAAAGCAGAGTTTGAAGCTGAAGAGAAAGAGGAAAAAGATGAAGTTTCAATCTTTATTTTTCACTTAAATGTAACAGATTACATTGCAGTTCTATTTATACTACGTTACATTGTTCTACACCCTAAACATTTGTCAATCATCATTTGAATAAAGCCAAACTCTTCGTTGACTAGGGGCTTAAACACTTTTTGTCTTCTTTAGCATAGCTGTCCATTTTGACTGGTTCTAAACCTTATGATTGTGTCAGAGTATTTTGTGATTCTTGTGCAATTCTTGCGGAAGGGGAAAATGAGAGGAAACAAAAAAGTGATTAGGCTGCATTACAATTCTTGCGTACTCTTATCGGAAAGATTACTCGACATTGTGTAATCTTATCAGAATTTTAATATATGTAGTACATAAATACGTTTTACTAATAATATATAATGGAATAATTAAAAAAAACATTATACTACAGAGAGGGTCCGTGTTGAAGTGAGAAGTAAACCAACTGGACCAGATGATTTCTTTAAAAATATTCTGAGATTATGTTTCATATATTTATCTGTATTAATCTACCTATAAAATGATTCAGCGCTACTCTTCGCATTTTAATCTGATTCAGTTTTTCCCACAAAACTTTTGAATTTTAAAAAACTTGTGTGTTGAAGAATCTCGGGTCAATCATGACGAGGACATGATATCACAAGAAAAAGAAACTTCCGACTCCGAGTAAAAACTTCGATTTCTTAATCTTGGATTCCTATGAATGATTTTCAATTTTTGAACGATTTTGTGTTTAGATAGTTATGCTTGGTTGTTTCTTTGATGAAAACGGTTCAATCAAGCCATGTAGATGCGAGCCATATACTAAAAACAAGAGACTTCAAGTCTCTGATTTAAATAAAGCGTAATTAGGATTATATTCAGAACTTTACTAATGTGTAAAATGATTTAAATCAAGAACCTTACCAATGTGAAAAATTATTTAAAATTGTACCAATTTTGTTCATATTAAAATGTGAAAGTAGAAATTCATTATAACCTATTTCCTAAATATGATTTCATCTTAGATCTCGAATTCCTATATCATTTACGACATAATTTTTCAAGCTTTTGTATGATTTTATAGTCTTGGTTTCACTTGACTCACAAAAATGATGTTCAATTTCGTAGAATGTCCCCAACTCATATAATATGTTTTTTTTACTTTTAATGTGTTATCCTTCTTATGGAGAGCATCAACGCACATGACTCGCGTCTGACTCGCTATTACCGTGCAATATGGATCAAGTTGAACAGAAAGAAGTAAATAAGGGTTAGTTTCACATCGAGAACTCATGAACTCACTTTCTACTATACTGTCAGTTGGTACCAGTGTTGGCCAAATTTCCTTATGCCTATGTTTGGCCTAAATACTTTGTTGGTTTTGTTGTTTCATGTTTGTTATATTGGGATCATAATGCTCTAACAAAATTATACATTTTTCTACCTTTATTGATGAAGGGCATGAAGGCTCAAGACTCGTAGCTGGAGCTAGTTAAACAAATAGAAGTAAATAAGGGTTAGTTTCACCTCGATAACTATGAACCCAGTTTCTACTATACTATTAGTGCCATTGTTTTTTTGGCCAAATTACCTCATTCTACTTTTGATATGCCTATGTTTGGGCTAAATACTTTGCTGGTTAGTTACTGTTCTAGTTTCTTGTTTGTTATTTTCGGATCATATTGCTGTTACCAAAACTATACAGCCTAGTTCATCATCAACACTAGTATTGGTTGTAAATGTTTCAAACTTATGTTCTATGGATCTGCAGCATTAATTTGCCTTTAGATGTATGATTACGTCTTGTGGAATGTGAAGCTTTTTCTTGCCTGTCTTTGTTCATTCCATTGTATACACAAGACCTTTTAAACCACCATTGATTCATTAGCAACTAAGTAGAAGATAGAGTGGCTAAAAGCTGATGCACGAACAGTGGCTAAAAGTTGATGCACAAACACTGTACCAAAATGATTCCACACGTTTTATCAAATGATGGTACTTTGATGGCTACCTAATGTATGTTTCCTTAATCACACTTTCTGGTAAGTCGTAAGAAGAAGGAAAGTTCTTATTCTCTCACTCTTACTCGTTACCGTGGTATGATTCTGCTCTAGGAACAAAGCTCCCTTGTACTGCCTTTTGTGTTAGTTTTAGCAGTTTGTTTGAGGTTGCTTTTTTTGTTAGAATAATAGGAGATGCAGTGGGTAAGAGGAAGAAGACAGGTTCTGGATCTCACACTTGTCCTGGCTATAAAGGTATGGTGTTTGATTCACTTGTAATGTTGTGAAATTTTGCTTTCTTGTATCAGTTCTCTGACTGTTTTCTTGGACAGATCAACCAATGCTCGTTTGTGAAGTTTTACGTGATGATGGAGAGCACGTTCCTTTTCTTACTGTTCATCAATTTGAGTTTGTGTTTAAGATACAGAAAATCCAACTCTGACAGTTCTATGTTTGGAAGTTGCCTCGTGATTGAATGTTATTTGTATTGAACTCAGGAAATACAAATGAGGTGAATCATGATGCTGACTTTGGCAGTTTTGAGCCAGAGTCTGGAAGTACCCTCCCAGAGGTGCCTGATGGAGAGATAACACGTATGGGCTATTTCCCAAAGTGTCCGAGTGTTGTGAACATGCATGTTTGGTCTGCGGAAGAGTATGCTCAATATGACACATATCTGATTGAGAAGTGGAGCGTGTTTGAATTAACGCATCTCGACCATGGTTATTTGGTAGGTTTACTCTCTTTCTTTATTTTTTCTGAAAAGTTCAATATGTGATTGGCTTTAAAATTCTCATCATTCAAAATGTTTTACACACATTTTGCAGAGCATCACATCAAAGACAAAGATTCCGAGCTTATCCGCGTTGGCTCGAAGAGTTCACAAGTTCATGGTTGTAGCTAACAAACTTTATCCCATTTTCTGGTTTTGATAGTTGATCAAATGTCATTTAGTCACATTTTTCATTTCTGTTGGAGTTTGTTTTGAAATAATACGCTCTTATGAGAAATAATGTAGAGGATCCTTATATAGGGAGGAGATTATTGCATGAGAATCTTTTTAGATGTAGAAAGCCTCCACTACAATCTGTTTTTAAACGACAGATACAAAAGTCATGAGAAAATAGGCTCTTAACGAGTGAAGTAACAAGAGAATATTATATGTGTAGGATCTGACAATTATTCGATTTCCCATCATGAGCCGTGTGAATCTGACCATGCTCAGATGCAGAGCCAAAATCGTTCTTCAATCACAGGAGCAAAGTTCCTTGGTTCACATGGGTTTACGACAAACTTGATGCCGGCTTGGCTGCTGCCTTGACTATCCCTCGTTATGAATCAGACCGGCTCAGCTTGTTGATGCATGAGAACGTCCTTTTTCTAGGCCTTCTTGCTTGTTGGCAAATTGCGTTGTGGTGGATTTAACTGTATGAAAGTAGCAGTCGTGCAAGAATACCTTGTGCTTTAAAGTCGTTTCCTTGCTTGCAGCATCACTCACGACTTCAAGATGATCAGTAAAGAACAATATGTGCAAAGAAGTAATGTTGGATCTTGATATTGTCGAGCCGAAAACGATGAGCCGAAGATGATGAAACAAATCATAAAAAATGTATACTTCGCAGCAGTTTGATGAATCACCACTAAAGTCAAGCTTACTTTGCTCAGAGACTGGACATTTGATGAATCAGTAGCCATGGCTTGCACTCCGAGTCAAGTGTTTGGCGTACTGAAAAAAGGGCAAAAGACGATAGTATTGAAAACACATCCTGACATCCATCTTGCTTGCGCCAAATACCCTTTTGAGCCTTCAAAACTCACAAGTCAACAAGCAATTGACATATGAGTGATTCTCAGGGCGGCCTAATGGACTTCCGCAGAGCGAACAAGATATCTGTACTTTCTGTTTGACTTCTGGAAAATCATATTTTGCGATCTTGGTCTTGTACTCCCACCCAAATTGGATCTTGGTTTGTACCGTTAAATATGAAACCATAGTATAGCGATGTAGTAAATAAGAAAATCAAGGCACTGCGTTATTATAGGTTTCATATTTAATGGTACAAACAAACTCAACATGAGAGCGAATTAAGCAACATCAGATGCCTATAACGTGAGCTTGGTAGAGCTACACATCCATCTCGAACTTGTTGGGATCCATCTGAGGTACATGAGATAAACATGACCCAACATACCAGAGAAAATCAAAGGCAGTTCAATAGATGAAGAGATGTACATATCTGTTCCATTCTTCTACCCATTTCACCATCAACCCAATTGGTTCCACAGCTAAACATAGCTGCGGCCTTCCTGAAGCGTATCAAGAAACTCACGGGCATTACTCGGGTCCTCCAATGCAGAATCATAGATCAATTCTACAAGGCTTCTCTAGAGTGCATGAGCCAGCAGAATCGTAATGCTCTGACAGTGAAGACCCATCATTTGCGTTGCATGGTTGGTCTTGATTCACATATTCAATCTTGCCACCATCTGGACAGAAAGAGTAACAACAGAGAAAATGTTCTTAGAGACATTACTCAGCAGAAGTACCAATCAACCCCCTCTTACGGTGGTTGCAATCTCATACTGTTACCCATAAATATGAGTCAATAATAATAGTAGCAGTATGGACCAGATCTAAACCCATTTCTTTATCTAATCATCAATAGAGTTGTATGTAAAACGTTCCGATATGCAACTAGTACTGTTTGACAAAGATAACCCAATCCGTAACCCTAACCACATTCGTAACCAAGACAAGCAAAATCAAAAATGACGACGAAACAGATATACCTCTTGGGAATTTGATTCACTCATACACAACAAAGCTATAAATGGTTAATAGCTCGCGCAATTAAGCCTTACATGATGAGATAAAACGTATTGCCCTCTTTGCTGTTAGCTGCAGAGCAATAGCAATGTCTCTTATGAGATGTGTGTGATTAAGATCTTACTTAAAAAAGCATTTGAAGCCAAAAACCTTTCGAAGCTTCAGCTCTTCACTTGGCTTCAAGGAACAAGCATTGTTAAGTCTCTGCAACGTCCCTGCTTTGAGACATTGACGGTGACTGTGGAAGGTAAGGCAGTTTTATCACAAGACTAAACTGTGACAAACCAAAGTTTTCATTTAGGGTGATAAACCTTACTTCTCTTTAATACTCAAATAGTTTTCATTATTCATTCTATATAGAGTTTTCTTGTAATAAAAAAATAGAAAACTTTATTAATCGATGAAAGTGTTACAAATGTATGATTGAGATGTCAGTTCTTGAATACTCAACTCAATCTCAATCTCAATCTCAATCTCAGAGAGAACCTCTATATACTGAGGGTCACTCTGTTACAAAATGTCTAACAATTTCAATGAGTTTAACTCCTAACTAACCAACTGACTTTTGCCATCTCACGTCTTCTTAATCACTCTTTTTGTGCCAGCTCATCGGTCTTCTCTCTTCCTACGCATATATCAAATATGATTTGGAGTTGACAAATCAAGTCCAATTTTTATTTTGAAGAGGACAAGATTTCTTGTTTTAACTTTTTCCATTGATTTGACTCCGGATTAAAACCCGATTTTTGTCGTAGCTTGGTAGTGATGGGTAGGATTAGGACCCAAACTGATTCATAATCCGATAAAAATAAAATTCAAAGAATGTTGAATTTCGTGTCTGCAATGAAAGCTAAAGATCGTAGAACCTAGAGGCAAAACATTTGAGTAGGAAAACAATGTGAAACGAAATAAAAATCACAAAGGGGAAATAACTCGTTTCGAGAAATTTGTACTTATTTTAAACAAAAAAAAAAAGATAAATAAAATCACTCTAGATTAACCCACTCAATTGTAATCTCAAGTTCAAAACTTAATGGTCAAGTTTCCAAGTAGACGAAGCTCTCATTCTCATACATAAACTTCAAGTCAAAATAACACTCTTTGTCAAACCAAAGCTGTGGTATTCCTTTGATTTCAACCTTCCTCAAATCATTGCTTTGCATGTCGTAACACATAATGTAAAATGGAGAACGCATTTCCGACGGTGCCACCAAAATAACTTTACCGTCTTGAGTTGTACCTTTTACGACCAATTTAGTGTCACCGACTAAATGCCTTTGACAAGGCTGCAAAACCATCTTCTTCTTCTACCATTTATTTCTACTAACGCCTTTGTAAACCCATAAATCCACGAAACCCTTGTCTTTAAGGTGGCTATGATCGAAAATAGCTATTTTACCACCATACTCTTCAAGACCCCCATTCATCAAAATTGCATCCCCGACCGTCATAGGTACACGGAACATAGTCAACTCTTCAGACCTAACGTCGAAACTCACAACCGCACAACAATACCTATCAAGCAAAGCCAGATAATGTACTACTGATCCATTTGTAGACCACCCTATTGAGAGAGGGTTATGAGGAAGACAATATATCAAAGGAACAACCTTTCTCCACGAACCTCCAGCTTCTAGTACGAACACCCAATGCTCTGGCTTAGCAGAAGCGTCGTAGGATATCGTAATAGTGCAGAATAGTTTGTACTGATCACAAACAGGGTCGTGTCCCATATAGTACCGGGTATTCTTTTCTTGACCTTGTTCAACTATGATGTCGGATTTTATGGCGGGTAAGGTCAAGAGTTGTTTTGTGCTAGGGTTATAGATACACGCCTTTTCTCTTACTGAGAAACACATCAACCCACGAAAACGTTCAAGGAGAAGCCTCCCATCCCTGAGATGCTCAAATCTTGGTCGACCACAAAACAAGTGTTGTCTATAGACGCTGATGATATGGATAGAAGTACACGTTTTCTGAACTCTCTATCCACCAAACACATGTAGAGACGTGGTTGTTGTCGTGTGACCGTAAATAAACTGTTGCAAAAATGTCGACAAAAGATGAGGGATAACCACTGCTTTGAGACGCACTTGAACCTCATTAGGGAATTTGTGGGCAATCTTATAAGAATTTCGATCAAGAGATCCAGAGGAAACTCGCACATAGCTTTTCCCTTTCCTCTTCTTCTTCTTGTTCTTCTTGTCTCTTGTTGGGTAAGAGCTAGACCAAAAAAAAAGTAGCAAAGAAGCGCGATTTGATTCGTACAAGTATGTATGAGAAAAGAAGAATCAAGTAACTTTGTTTATAAAAAGAAGTGGAAAAAAAAACCTTGTCCGATACTCATGATGCTCTCACGTAAAAAACCTTCAAAACCGAGATTAGGGTTTCGCAGTTGTGTGGTCGAAAGAGAAACGTTGTTTGTTTGTATATTCTTTATCTTTACTCTTAAGACAAAGGTACAAATGTAGAAAAAGGTAAAAGGGAAAAAGATAAGTAAATAGTAACATTTTATTTGCATAGTAAACCGGATTCGTTTTAACCGGGACTACTGTAAGCACAAAACATTTTTGATTCAGTTTCAACTTTCAAGTTCGTTAACTAATTTTGAGATGGATGGATTATTGATTCTGTACCTGATAACTTCTTTTTACAAATATTAATCTTGAAATAGATTCATAACTGAAATTTCTATAACTTTTACTTCTAAAATCTGTTTCAAAAATCAACGGTAGCTGAATTCGGAACAGAATTCATCATAAAATTCTACATTTCGAACCCTTTTACGAGTCTAATGAAGTCGGTAACAGGATAACAACACTATCAAATAGCTATAAATTAAATTCATTTACAAGAGATCTAAAGCTAATTTTCACTCTCTCTCTCTCTCTGTTTCTTCTTTTGACAAGGCTAATTTTCACTCTTATGGGTTCGAAAAAGCCACCAGGTGCTTTAGAGATTACTGCAACCTACAAGACGCAACAAAAAAACAATAGTCTACACTACGTTCAGAGATCTAACTAAGCTTGAGCTTGTATTAAAACAAAATATTTATAGAGATAAAAACTGGTATATATTTGTTACCTAGATTAGCATCAGAGATTTTTCTGCCGATTGTTTCACTTTTCCGCCTGCATCAGACTTCCTTCTGTAGAAGAGCACATAAGCAGCACCTGTTTTCACATCGTCCTCGTTTATATGTGATATATGACTGTCGTCGAAGTTATACCACCTATTGTCGTCCAAAAGCTGCAGACCACATTGGATGAATATCAGACGTCAAAACAGAATCAAAGCAACAACAATCGGAGCATTAAAAGCTGCTTTGAACTGACCTTGATATGCGCAGTGTAGTGTCCGCTGCCCATACCACCGTAATGATTGGTCAAGGCGTAGAGCTCGTAGAGTTGTGGTTTAGAGAGGTTTTTGTTGGCTACATACTTTGTTAAATCTAAGTCATGAATAGGAAAGTTTACAAATGTTTCCAACTTATGCTTCATGGATCTGCTGTATGAGAATCTCTTTAGATGTATGACTAACACTTCAGGAAGCCTCCACAAATCAAGCTTTTTACTTGCCTGCCTTCTTTCGTTGCATTGTGGACAGAACCTTCACACACGAAAACACACACACAAAAATAAACATGATAAACCACCATTGGCAACTAAGTAAAAGATAGTGGCTACAATCTACGGCAAGAATACAGTGTGTTCAAATTTGATCCGTAGTAGACACTAGCAATTTTTAAACATCGTGCATCCTCTTTCAGGATACTTCATTCAACTTTTACCATAAACCAGCCAAAATGAATCTACCACAGGAGGAAAAGGGGGTACTTACCACATTTCATCAGGCACCAAAGGCTCTTCACGTAGAAACGCTTCCAGACATGCGTATAAAGAAAGAGGTTCTGAACGAGCCTTCTTGGTAGCAGGTCCGTATTTGAGTACTTCAGGCAAACTCTCCAGGCAAGTTATATCATACATACCAGAAAGTTCTGGTGTCCAATCCAAATATGTGGTTACCGTTGCAGATGATGGTAATTTAATAGCTTCCGATTCATCATCTGGCAGATTAACTGTTTTATTATTTTCATCAACGAGTTGCAGGGTTAATTTAGATGCACCCACTTCAGAGGAACTGCTTTTCTTGGCTTTTTTCAATCCACCATTTTTATCTTCTTCCTCAGAATTATTAAACCGGGATGACCTTCTCTCAGGGATGCTAACATCAGAATTCCCTCTCTTGCCCACAGATTCTTCCTTCCGAAAAGGTGAAAGCATATTTTGGACAATGCAATGGATTTTTCCTTTTGTGAGGGCATTTTCACGTGATGCTGATGAGAGAAGAGGTGTTCCATAGGATTTCAATTGTACTATACTTCCACGTTCCCCAGGTTTCCTGAAACATGATACTCCTGTTAAAACTGTTCAATGTAGTAATATTGTTCAGCGACAATGAGATGACAAAGAAGAATGCATATAGATGATAAAACATAATCACTGCTCCGATAGAAATTCCTCAAGGATTTAAAAAAAAAAAGCCAGAGATCAAAGACTGAAAAAGTAAGGCCACAAAGACTAGAGAGTCTTGAAGTTGTTAGAAAGGAAATCCAAAGAAATTGAATGCCAAAGTGGGACTTTGTTATCTCAATCTAATCCCTAGAGTTAGTTCTTACAAAGTAGACTGGGATATAACTTACTGATCTCTGCGGCGGATTACTAGTCTAAGCAAAGCGGTATTCTCTGAAGACTTTGAAAGTTTGTATGCAGCAAGGTGATCATCATCTTTGATAGTGGACAATGGAATTAAAGGGTCTTCAAACAATCTATGGATCAAATTATTTCGAATCTGCGACAAACATATTAAGCTTAGTTTAAGGAAAAGCTAGAAGAATGAAAATCTTACTTAAAAGAACACTTGAAGCCACAAACCTCTGCAAGCTTCAGCTCTTCACTTGGCTTTAAGGAACAAGCACTTGCTAATGCATGAGTCAAGTCTCTGCAACGTCCCTGCTTTGCAACATTGACGGTGATTGTGGAAGGTAAGGCAGTTTTATCATAAGAAAAAACTGTGACTGTTATTGCTCGTGTAGTGTTGAACTGAAGCGGCAAAGATAGGTACATGAAGGGATCAAATGTTACGGAAACCTTCTTGCAGAGAGGACATACTAATGTTGACTTATATTGCCCCTGTAAGATGAGACACAAAGTAGGAAAATGAGATTCCCACATTACTAAAAAATGAAACAAAAGTGAAATAACAATTACCCCAGCTCTGTATCACAAGCTGAATACCAGTTAAAAAAAATAGTGAATGCCTAATAGAAAAGCTGATATATAATGGGTGACATTAGCATTCATGCAACGGAGATAAGCATAGAGTCTCAAGACTACATTCCATAAGCACAAGTGATGTACCCTTTTTCAAATACCACATCTCTACAAAAAGTTGCACAAGTTTTTAGAATAAATCAATTCTCTTGGTATTTTTACTTCATACAGAGCCAAAAAGTGTTAAAATTTCTAAAAGATGTACATCTTACCTGACAAACATCGACGATTATTGAGTCATTACGAGCAATATGATTAGCCCAAAACTCATCAGCAACTTCTTCATCAGGGCGACCATCTGCGTCTCGTGAATTTATATATGGTTTGTGTTTAACACGATTTAGGTCTTCGTGAAGACCATCCAACAAAAACGCTAAAAGCTCCTGCAATGTAAGATTCCCCTAATTCCTTGAGTTACAATGACAATACAGCTTAAAGAAAAATTTCTGGTTAGTCTGGCAAACCTGCGAATCATGTTGATTGTATCCACTGAATTGAGGAGCAAAGCGAGCAAGTTTTGCTTTGAATGGACGGGGTGCAATTGGTGTGCGCCCAGGAGCCCATAACTTCCTAAGCAAGTCGCCAAATGCAAGAGCTAATTCTCCCTGCGAATAATGATTTATAAACAGTCAAGTAATGATCTGGAATTAACAATTCACAGTTCAGAGAGAAACAATGCTGGTGATCTACACGAGAAAATGTCACTGATTAGCTGCCAAGGAAACACTACCTAAATCAACTTGTGATAACCTATATTTACATGCAACAGGGAAACACAAGTGAGCGAATGATATTAAGCATACCTATGTACACACACTTATGTATGCATCATATTAATGAGTAACAAGGAACTTCAAGAGGAACTTACAACCATGCCAAGAGGGTTTTGCCAATTTATCTCTTGATGATAATCTTCTTGGAAGTAACTAGCAAACTCAGGTGTATGAACCAGACACTGTATTGCACTATTCATAAAACAGGTATTCCCGAGATTCAGCAGCCCTGTCAAGCCAGCAGTGGCTCCCCTTGTGGTAACACCAGTGCTACTGTATGTGCTATCAAAAGATTGTGAAACTTCTACACTACCACTTCTGAATACATTCCTATTTGAATTGAAACCTCCTGCAGCTGACAAGCTTGATTTAGAAGGCTCAATGAGAATAGATGTAGAGTCTTCATCCACCAATCCATTCTCTTGAACAGATTGAATGTGAGCACTTGATGCTGTACCATTGAAGTCAAGCATTTCCACCAAAATCTGTTTTTAAACAACAAATACAAAACCAGTGGGAAAACAAACGCATCCGAAAGAATACCAAAAGAAAAATAAAATCATAGAGCATATTAAACCATACACTTAGACTCACTAAACAATGTGACCAAAGCATAACATTTTACTTTGAACTGTTTCCCTCATCGCCAAAATTCGTTATTAGCAATTTAAGAACTCCAGCTAACTAGGTATTGGAGAGAGAGAACTCTAATGCCATTTCCATTCTCTCCTCGTAGCAACTGGCCAAAAAGATATACAATAAACTTGACGCACCCAGAAACAATGTCAGAGAACTATGACAGAAGTTCAAGTAGCATATTACTAACGCCCACCTGACCTACTACATTTAAAGCTAAAAAATAACTAAACTCACATCCTGATCCATTTGTAGGTTAGCATCGTCCAGTGTCTTATCTAAGTCATTCATCAAAGAATATTTCTGGTGGCCGTAGTAATCCCAAATGCGTACCTACATGATGGAAAAATGCTTTGTAAGATAAAGAAAACAATATAAAAAGTATCATTGAAATGGGATGTTTGATAACAGAGTGATCTTTACATGCTCTGAGTTGAGGTCAAAAATTTCACAGGCCCTTCGATGGAGCTCTCTGATAGTTTCCTGCACAGCAAAGTTTAATAGTACAATGAGGTAGCAGAATAAATTGAGTTCAGATTTTAAAGTAATGGACCAAGAAGAAAAAAAGAACTGAAAATAGAATAAACCTTTTTGCTTATTCTTATGGCACTGTGGTCACTTTTTGGCATCAAGAGTAGCTGAAGACGTAAAGGGTAGACCTCCACAGCCAACTCTGTCTGAGAGAGACCTGAGCTTATGACTCTCCGCGCCAGAGTTGGACCACCCCCATACCTTACAAAATAGAAGAAAGAATCCATCTGAACCATATCATCACTTAAATTTCTACAATAGGAAGCAATAAAAAAAACCATAGTATAGCGAGGTAGCAAATAAGAAATTCAAGGGACTGCGTTACAGGTTTCATATTAATCAGTACAAACTCAACCTCAGAGCGAATTAAGCAACTAAATAACATCAGATGCATATAACGTGAGCTTGGTATAGCTACACAAGTGCCATGAACTTGTAGGTATCCATTTGAGGTATATGAGATAAACATGACCCAACATACCAACGATAACCAAGAAAAATCGAAGCCACTTCAGTCAACATGGGAATAAGTGTAGCCTACACAAGATGTAGAGATATACAGTTTCATATCCTTCTACCCATTAAACTCACCATGAACGCAATTGGTTCCACACTTCTTGAGGGAGCAAAACATAGTCGCGGCCTTCCTGGAGTGTATCAAGAATCTCACAGGCATTACTTGGGTCCTCCAACGCAGAATCATAGATCAAATCAGAGTTATCAATCCTAGAAGGCTTCTTAAGAGTGTTTGAGCCAGCAGAGTCGCAATGCTCAGACAGTGAAGACCCATCATTTGTGTTGCATGGTTGGTCTTGATTCACATATTCAATCCATTCTTGCCACCATCTAAGACAGAAAGAGTAACAACAGAGGAGAAAATGTTCTTAGAGATGACACTCACAAGAAGTACCATAAGAGAAAAAATCAATCCCCTCTTAACTTTATTACAATGGCTAAAATCTCATACAACACCCATAAATATGAGTCAAAAGTAGCAGTAACTACCAAACCTAAACCCATTGCTTTATCTAATAGATAAAATTGTGCTATGCTCAAACTGCTACTGTACCAAAATCTGATAAAGACAACCCAATCCCTAACCCTAACCACATTCGTAACCAAGGCAAAGAAACTCAAAATGACGAAGAAATAGATACAACGCCTGAGAATTTGATTAACACATAAACAACAAAAGCTACAAATGCCCAAATAGCGAGCGAAATCAAGCCTTATAATACCTCTGAGTGATGAGATAAAACGTATCTCCTTCTTTGCTATTAGCTTCAGCAGCAATAGCAATATCTCTTATAAAAACTCGCTCTTCCTCCGGAGACAGATCCGTACTGCTACTGCTACTTCCCATCGATACCTCCCCCATGTTCTTAGACCTTCGCGAATTAGGACGATTTCTTCAATTTCAGCTGAACAGCTTTCACGAATCGTGAGTATGCAGGGACGAGAAGCTAGCTTTATAAAACGCCGGTGATGATAATCGGTCGATTAACCGTGCTTCGCCGTATGTCTCCGGCGAGAGCAAGGCGGTTGCTATGATATAAACCCTAACGGCTTTGTTTGAGGAGAAACTAGAGTGAGCCGCTAACAAAAAAGTCGAACCTCCGTTCTCTCTCTCATACAGATCCTTGCTGGCTTAATTGGCTTTGGCTCTTACATATTAATTTCGAAAAAAATGTTTCACAAATTCCACTAACATTTATCATTAAGATTTCAGATTTGTTTTCTTTACTCTTATAATTTGTAAATAATATTACTTTATTGTTTATAGGAAAATTAATTTATTTCTATTGAGAAAAAACAAATATTTAATTATATTTGTATATTAGTTGAGAAAAACAAATATAAATTTTGTAAAGGTGTTTGTTGTCCACTAAATTTGAAGTTGGAAAGAAAAAAAAATAGATTTGGTAGATTCTATTTTGGGACAATTACAAAACTGTAATTTTTATGTGCAAATTTGTAAGAATGTCAATTAAGGGTATTCATTTACAAAAAATACCACTAATTATAAATTTATAAAGCCTATATCTTAAAATTTTAAATCCTAAAAAATGTTTTGACACCTAAAACCTCCAAAATACTCAAAACTAAATTTTAATAGAACATAATTAATCCAAATATTAATAATATAAAGAAAAAATAATTTTGAAAAAATGTCATTTTTGTAAATATTTTAAAAGTGTGGTAATTTTGTAAAGTGGCAAAGTGGTATTTTTTGAAATTTCTCTTCTATTTTTTTATAACTAGAGACGTAAGTACTAACAAATACTTAAAGGTTTTGATGACTAAAATTGAAATTTTGAAAAAAAGAATGTAATTATTATTTTAATTTCGAATGTAAATTTTAGTTTTTTCTTAAAATTTATAGGAAAAAAAAAATTTCAATTACTTTCATTAAATTTATAATTGCAAATTTGATTAGTTAAACAATTTTTTGTGAAACGAAATTATGATTTTATAAGTTATGGTTACTAGACGATCAATAAGTTGCTAAGAAATATTTATTTAAAAAAATTACTTAATCTAATTTAAAAAGAAACATATATTAATAAATTTTCTTTGGTTTTTTTTTCAACGTATTAAAAATATAAATTATTAATGTGTAAATAGTAAACGATAATATTTCAGATTATTAATTAAACTTCCGAATATAGGCATGTTCAATTTACTCTTATATTTAAATCCACTCAGCTCTCATCTTCTGATAAAATTAAAACCAAAAAAGAAAAATAGAGTAAGCTTTGGTTCGCGAATCTGAGTTCATGCGAATCCAACCTCTCCGTCGAGCTCATGTAAGAGTTCTTTTCACCTTTTATCTGATTTTTCTAGGTTTTAGTTAAGTGTCGTCTTCCGTTTTCGCTGATTTGTCTTGTTGTCTTTATCGATCCTCTTGTCTCCGCTTCTTGCTCTAATCGCCATTCTTATGTTATAGATATCTTTCTTTGTGTCTAATTTTAGGCTTTAAAGTAAAGTGTTTCTTGAAATTGGATTCAAGATTGTGAGTTTCGGGATTACGATGAACGAAAAGGGACATTACGTGCCACCGACTTACATTCCATTAAGACAGTCAGATTCTGATGCTGATGCAGAAGTAACCACCACTCCAAATATGGAAGTTGCTGTTTCTGAAAGCACAAGAGATGGTCCTATGCAGTGGTCGTCTGGTATATGCGCTTGCTTCGACGATATGCAGAGCTGTATGCTACTCTCTGTCCTCCAAACCTTGATTTTACTACAAGAATCAAATTTGTTAAAGGTGCCTCTTTGAAATGACCTGTGAAGTATGTATGTTAGGCTGAGATTAGTTTGTTTCTGGGGTAATACTTTTATGTTAAGAGGCTTTTTGGTATAGAAACATAAGCAAGTGACAATTCTTGAATAGGTTGGGGAAGAAATTAGATTTAAGCTTTGGTGCAAAAAACTTTGCGACAGTTTTATTTGCTTGTTTTCAGCTTCTTTAATCTTTATGCTACTTCTCTTGGATCCAAGTATGTTATGTTGTTTATGGTGACAATCATTTATTTAGACAATGGTTTGAGAAAACATGGCAACTTACTGTGGTTTTGTTTCGGATGCACAGGTTTTATAGGTTTGTTCTGCCCATGTTATATCTTTGGCAAAAATGCAGAGTTGTTGGGGTCTGGAACATTTGCTGGACCCTGCATAACCCATTGCATTTCATGGGCATTGGTCAACACCATTTGCTGCTTTGCAACTAATGGCGTGTTGCTCGGTCTACCGGGATGCTTTGTGTCATGTTATGCTTGTGGGTACCGCAGATCATTGAGAGACAAGTACAATTTGCAGGTAGAAAGTGGGATCAAATGGCAACATGTGTGAATATCATATTGTTGTTTCTAACCGGCAACTTATATGTAACATTCTTTGATGCAGGAGGCTCCATGTGCGGATTTTGTAACACACTTCTGCTGTCACTTGTGTGCCATTTGCCAAGAGTACAGAGAGATCCGAGAACGTAGCAGCGGCTCAAATCATCCTGACATGAAGATGGCTGTTACTAAAGCGCCCTCTGCTCAAACCATGGAAGCAGCTAATTGATCACAATTTTCTCTGTTGAGTTTTCAGTTTCTTTTGTAGAAGACAATCTTCTTGTCATCGACTTTTGCAATGTATTTGAGAAGGTTAATGAGAAAGTATAACTTTCTAAGGTTATATAAGTTTATCAAAGAAAAAAAAAAAAAAAAAGTTACAGCATTCGGATTCTACATCTGAAACGAAACCGGACAACAGTAATAGCTAAGGACATAACTTGATACCAAAGAGCAGGCAGCTGTTTATTCTTTTACATACAGAGCTAGAGGAGAAGACTGCTGCAAAATGTTTCAATCCTCAAAAGTCTTTAAGTGGTCACAAGATTAGGAGCTCCTGATCGAGGTAGGACGCATGAGTATGTTACATACTTTGCACTGTCCAGAAGCACGACAACAAAAACTCGGGACAGTGATTTTGGTCCTCCAATCATCCCATCGATAACTCCATCACCACCTTCTCTGGGATCAACAAGCACGGACACAACCATTGATGATGCAGGCTTGATTTCTTTGCTAGAGCTGTTTCTTTGGTGCTCTTTAGTGAGGTTAAAATTGGATACAGGGAGTGGAATGGGGATTCCCCGAAGGATTCTTCTGTTCTTGCGCTTGTCTGTGTCTGTGGTGTTTTTACCATGTTCAGCAGAGACGTTGGTTGCTGAAGATGCAGGAATGATGACTCCAGAGGTTGAGGAGACATCAAACTGAAACACTTCAGTGCACATCCCGGAACTGAACATTGGCCCTACAATAGAGTCAAATAACAATTAAAAAAACCTGTTACTGTAAACTGAGCAAGAAATTCAGAAAATCTTTTTACTCGGAAAGATAACTACTGTGCTTCTAGCTTCTGTAGAGAAAGAGGTATTGGAAAACTTGAGAAATAAACACTTGATCTACTCTTTTCCATCTTTACGAGTAAACTATTTCACATGTTTCCTATTAGTGTTTAAGCATCGGTCCATATGTCATGCATCTACTCTTGACCAGATATTAACTGAAGGCAAGTTCACTATCATAGTTGTTCTAATGTGTGCGAACAAAGATATGATAAGGAACAGTATACCTACAATGCATTCCTACATAATCAAGTCAAGGGCTCAGAGAGGAACACTAGAAACCCATGATTACCTGCAACACCTTCACGAAACCATTGCTGCATTTCACCATTGGCTGCTTTTGTTTTGAATTGGTCTTTCAGAGTATCAGCAGAGCCAGAGGAGAGAGCTTTCTGTTTTTCAGTCTTAGATCTATAAAGATGCTTAGCCATATCCTCAGTCCTTCCCACATCAGGTAGAGGCAGTGCAGGGGAATGATCCTTAGGAATCACTAAATCAGCTTTCCTCTCATTTGATTCAGAAGCCTTTCGCGAAGCCACGGCTTTCTCACTCGCCAAAATAGAATTAATTATCAAATTCCCATCTATCTTCACAAGCTTGTCATTCCTCGGAACAAAGAGTGATGCGACTAGAGGCTCACTACCATTTCCAGGAGGTACAGAGCTCTCGGTTGCAGATACATTTTTTCCTGTTCCTCGATCAGGATCTCTCCCGCAATGCATCCCATTACTATTAGTAACCCCAGTACCAGCAACACTACGAGATGTTTCCAAAACTATATCCCTATGCTGGTTATAAATCTGATCAGTAACGTAATTAGACCTATAGTTCCCATAAAAGGCACCACTAATTCCTCCATAATTAACGTTCACACTTGGAGCCAATGCACCAAACAAAAACAGACAAAACAGAAGACCCAGAAAACTAATACTGGCGACCTTCTTGGTCTTAGTTTCACTCTTCTTATTCTCCGACTTCTTGGACTTAGATGATCCAAGGATATTATGTGGTTTCAACCTAGGAATGGGAATCAAAGGCACTTGAGACCCTTGTTGCTTCACCATATAAGGTGGACAAGGCATCCATGGATAAGGCATTGGAGCCATTGGCGGATACATTCCCATCGGAGGCGGTGGATGATGCGGCGGACACATTCCATTACCACCTAATTGCTGCCTTAAAGTAGCATTCTCAGCCATGAAATACGATATCTTCCCGTTCAAATCCGTTATAGTAGAATGCATATTCCTAACCTTCTCTTCAAGCTCCTCAACGTAATGTTTCTTCCTCTGTCTCGAAAGCTGCGCACTTTCACGGTTTCTCATCAGTCTCGCCTTCTTTTTCTCATCTTCTTCACCGGTAACAGCACTTGCATCTGCATCATCTCCCGATCTCCTGTACTTACTGTTCCTCGATTCATCACTCAAATCTTCTTCGATCTCTTTCTTCCTCTTGGTAACAGATGTGGTAACAGCTTCTTCAACCTTAACCTTCTGGTCGACAACGACGTTACCTGATTTAGGAGAGGATTCGTTTGTAGCTTCCGAGACATCAGAACCGCAATTACCCGAGCCCTGAGACGACAAAGGAGTCGGTAGATCCAAACCAGGCTCAGCACCGGAGCATCGATCATCGAAATCCCTAGGAGGTTCACGGTTACAACATCCCGAAGTGGAGGGTAAGCGAGTAATACTCTTATCGACATCTTTAGGAACACAATCTCCAGAAATTCCAGAACCTTCAGACTCCGGAGTGAAATCTCCAAACTGCTCTTGATTCACAGGGATGAGAAACGACTCGTTCTCAGCGGGAAAGTAGAGATCGTCCATACCGTCGAAAGTGAGCTCGAATTCACCGTCGGCGTCAATAGGAAACTCCAGATCGGACATCATTTCACCAATCGGAGTCTGATCGGAGCCGGGATGGTAAAATTGATCGAACGGAGGGATCGAGATGGAATCGAAGTCGGGAAGAGGGTGGGTGGAATTAGGGTCAGGTGCAGGTGGTGGAGGCTCCGCCTCCGTAATTGGTTTAGCCATTGTCGGAGTTAGGGTTAGGGTTACGAGTTGGGGGAAGAAGAAGGAGAGAGGAAAGGGGTTATGGACGGAGAAGACGACGGGGGTTTAAAGACAAAGCTTCCGACTTTGGCGCGTGGCTTACGCAACGAAAATCGCACTCGCTAAGCTTACCAGTGTGATGATGAAACCATAATCCAAATTATACGTCTCTTTCTAAATATTTATATTATATTAAAAAAACAAATCTAGAAAACAATTAGGGAAATTATTTTAATTAACTAATTAATACTTTTACTAATTAGCTAATAACTTGTCTGGATGTGCTCAGTAGGTTTTCTAGTTTTGTATATATTTTATTGTTTTATTTTGACTATTTATTTATGTTTGATTGATAGTTGTTTTGATCTATAACATATTACGCTATCAAATTTTAAATGATTGATTTAATAGTTTATTTTGTTGTGAAGGAAAATAGCACATTTGATTTATTCTTTTTTTTTTTTTTTTGACAAATTTCAAAAAATTGCCACTTTTCAAGTGTCACTTTACAAAATGTCACACTTTTGAAATCTTTACAAAAATGCCACTTTTTCAAAATTATTTTTTCTTTATATTATTTATATTTGGGTTAATTATGTTATATTATATTTAGTTTTGAGTGTTTAAAGGGTTTTAGGTGTCAAAACATTTTTTAGGGTTTAGAATTTTAAGATATAGGCTTTATAAATCTATAATTAGTGGCATTTTTGTAAATAGACACCTGTAAGTGGCATTCTTGCAAATGTGCACACAAAAAATAACATTTTTTAAGGGACAATTACAAAAATGCCACTTTTTATGTGCACATTTGCAAAAATGCCACTTAGGGGTGTCCATTTACAAAAATGCCACTAATTATAGATTTATAAAGCCTATATCTTAAAATTCTAAACCCTAAAAATGTTTTGACACCTAAAACCCCCTAAACACTTAAAACTACACCCTAATAGAACATAATTAACCCAAACATAAATAATATAATGAAAAAAATAATTTTGGAAAAGTGGCATTTTTGTAAAGATTTCAAAAATGTGGTATTTTTGTAAAGTGTCACTTAAAAAGTGGCATTTTTTGACATTTCTCTTTTTGTAATTGCCTCTTCTTTTTTTGTGAAAGTGATTTCTATTGAAATTAAAAAAAAAAGCTTGTTTTAGAATTTTAGTTACAAAATTAGATCATTTTGGTAAAGAAACCAAGGTGAACCTTTTACATACTTTTTGTATAGTAAATTTTATATTTAGTCAATTAAAATATCGTTTTAAGATTTATTTCTGTTTTTTTAAGTGGATTCAATGCAAATACATAATATATAGAAAAAAATTTATGTAAATTTATAAATATTTTCTCATGATTTTGTATTTTTATTATATTTTCTTGTTATTTTTTGTTGGTAGCAATTTTTTCAACCTCCACAATCTTATTTAATATAGTGAAGATGACATGTGTCATCTAACTTTTTGAAATTTGTCTTTTTAAATTATTTACTACAAAAAGATGAAGTGTATTTTAATAATTTTAACAATTAATTCTAACAATTAAATAGCTAATTCTTATGTAGATTAATTATAACAAGTTGAAATTAGTATTTTGTGTAGATTTATGTATTTTATGTAAATTATGATATAAGTTTTATGTACATCAATGTATATAAAATAAATATTTTATTAATAAAATTCAACAATATCCTATACAAAAAAACATGTAATTTTTTGCTTTTTTATACAGGTTATTGCGATTTTAAAATAATAAAAAATCACAAAAAATAGCTTTAATAAAAAGAAGCATAACATGAACAAAAAAAAAGATGATGTGAGAAAATTAATTAAAAAATGATTTTATGATTTTTAGGACTGTTAAATCCAACAAGACTAATTGGAGAAATTTAGAACTTAAATGTTTTTAAATGCTTTCATAGATTTAAAGTCATATAACATTGTATATGTCCAACAATTTGATACAAATGCGTAGGCTTATAAGTTATAATTTAGATAATTATTTACTATAAATACCAAATTTATATAATATTAAATACAAAAATAATCAATAAATAGAAATTAATAATGTTAATTTTTAAACACCGTAACGCGTGGACAATCCCTAGTAATAATGTATATGCAAAGTCCACATGGATTGGTTAAGCCACGGTAAAAGAGTTATGAGTTTCTGACCATACATTGTTTCTACAAATGTCTATGTACCAAACTAAGGGGTGGTATTGGATAGTAGAGTTTAATTCAATCTAGAAGAATTCACGAGGAGTGGAAAGTTATAGAATGTCTTGTCTTTTAAAGTATTTAGTGGGTGTTTAATGTATTTATATATGATTTTTAGGGTTGAGCAAATTATCCGTTAAATTCGATTCGATTTGGTATTCGTTTCGATCCGATCCGAAAATCCGGATATCCGTTTTGAATCAAAGCAAAGCCAATAATAAAATTTAGTATCTGTCTAACCGAAGCAAATCGCAAATACTAATTTTAAAAGTCTGAATATCTTATCTGTATATTACTTATATATATATATAATATGGTAGATTTATAACATATATTTACATTTTTTTACTTTTAAATATATTTGGTAAATATAATTATTGTAAAAATAGATAGATATTCACCGTTTTAATCTTTTCACTTTTTCATTTTCTAAACAATTTATCGAATAATATTATACCTATTTCATATATTTATTGATTTATTAGTTTAAATCTTATATTAAAATTTTTTTTTTGAAAAAAATATTATGGTGTTTTAATTTTTTTGTTTAAAACAGATATCCGCTAAGATCCGGATATCCTCAAATATCCAGAAAAAGTCCAGATATCCGTCATCCCGGATATCCGAAATTTTTCGAACCAAAACAAATCGAAAAATTAGATATCTGTCAAAACAAATCGAATCACAAATACTGCAAATTTTCTGGATATCTGATCCGTGCCCGGGCCTACAGATTCTCATGTTTAGTTTTTTTTTTGTTTGATAGAATACAGTAGAACTGACAATATCTTCGTCTCTACTGTTGTTTTGCTTAGGGCCAAGTCCAACCGGACTAAAATACACTATAATTGGTGTGAAAGTGGCTCCAATCGAACGGCATCTTCCACGGCAAAATAATTTTTTAGTGTTTTGTGAACAGTGTTACACCATATTTGGTGCGACACTGTTCACAAAACACTAAAAAATATATTTTATTTTAATCTTATTCTTAATTTAATAAAATTATTAAATTATAGCTTATCAATTAAAAAATAAATATACCAATAAATAAGCTTACAAAAGTTGAGATAGCGGGTGATGGTGATACTCGATTTCAAAAATGTTTAGTTTGACACAAACAAATCAAAGACCGGAACGCTCATATTGAATTTTGAAATGCGTTAATTGAACATTTGTGATCCAAATATACTAATTCTGGATATTATATAATTTGATGTAATTTATTTTCCACTTTTTTTATTTATAGATTGTAATATTATATTTATTTTGTATCAGTTATCAGAATAAATAGTATTTATCAAATTATTAAAAATAAAGATAAACTTAAAATTAATAGTATAATAATAGAGAATATTTTTTACTGTAAAATTTTTTTTGACACCAAAACACTAGATTACCAAATTTAATGTAATAGTTGGAGATGACCTTGCGGAACAGTTTGAGTCACGCCATCCCCGTCTTATACCTCTTAACATTTTACTTTCTTGCGATGTCCATGCATTGCATGATATGTTCCCCTCGCCTTTTTTGGTTTTTGGACGGTTCTCCCGTCTCCATTCTAATAAAAACAAAAAAAGAATAATGTTAACAATTTTTCACGTGGAGCAATAATCATCTTATGAACAATAATCTGTATTATTACATATATGCTCTATCATATCGAATACAAGAATTAATATAGTATATCTACAGATGAAACTAGACTTTTAACTTACGAAAGATGATTTTGTTGTACTTCTAGTTTTTGGAAATGATTTTTTCTTTTGCTCTGAGAAGTGAATTGATATGCAATCAGGGCCGTGCTTACAAATTTCCCAAATAATATATATATTTTGGAGCCCCGAAAAAAAACAAAAGGCATTTGCCTAGGACCCCGAAATAATATATATATTCTGGAGCCCCAATTCCCCAAATATCATTGGTAGTTCAGAGGTTATCTTATCTTTCAGAAGACCTCCTCTTAACTCCCAGCCGGGTTCGAAGCTTGAAATTCCTCGTTTACGTGAGATTGTGCCTCCAGCATTTCTAGTTATTTTTTCTTCAATTATTTTGTATTTCAAATAAAATTTTCTATTAGTTTTCTCTCCTCGTGGTGTAATTTTCTGTATAATTCTTTTATTAATTTTGATCTCTTTATTTATATCTACGACTCTTTATGATAAAAAAAACCAACATTGATGCTTGTGTAGTGTTTCCATTATATTAATAATCCTCATGTTTCACTTTTCTTTTGATTTTGCTAAATCATTGAAGTTACGTTACAAGAAAATTGTATAATTTAATTATCATATCTATAGAAAAAGAGTTGGTTCGACAAATCATTTACGAAAACTTGTCAAAAAGTTCACAAAAACAAAAAAAGGTTGTCATAAATTCGTTTTTTTGACGTTTTAGAATCTTTTGTAAGTTTTATACTTTATTCACTATTATTTTTTATTTTAATCACTTATAAGATTTAAAATTACATTTAAAAAAATTATTGAAAAAACCTTTTTTTAAATCGTATTGGGCCTCTAGAAGTTTTGGCACGGCATTATATGCAATGCGCAATATATAGAGGGATTATCCAACAAAATCTTTTTTTCTTCTAAAGTAAATATTTTCTGTAGCAAGAATTCGAATTATATCTAACGATCTATATCTTCACTATTTTGTAGGGATTTTTGTTGACTGGAGTTATAAGTGAACAAGAATTATAGTATTTGTAACGTAACGTAGAAAAAAGAAATTAGACCAATGTTTTTTTTATAACCAGGGATGTGCGGGTTTTTACCACCTGACTAATCTCCTAGGATGAGTGTAGCTGTCGAGTAACCCACTCATCGGGTTTTCTAATGGGCCAAAATCATGACACCACTTCGACTGACCAAATGGAGGTGAAAGTGTTTTCAGCGGAATCGAACTCAGGTTGGAAGGGTTTATCTCCTTCCCCCAAGCCTTTTTATCACTAAGCCACCACCACTTTCATCCAAATAACAACCTAAAAACTCACAATTGATTTTTTATAGTTTTGTACTAAAATTTTTATTAAATTCTTTTGCAACTACAATCCCATGAATTCTATATAAAATATAATAACACATGTATTTAATAGAATTAAGAAATCCATATATTGAATAACAGTAAAATTTAAAAGAATTTGAAAGAATGACAACAAATACCTAGTACAATTACATAAGAATTTAATAGTTATGATGAAATGTTGTACTCCCTCCGTTTCTGAAAGAGTGTCATTCTACCACTTTAATTTTGTTTCAAAAAGAGTGTCGTTTTGTATTTTCAATGCAGATTTTTAAATAAAATTCCAGTTTTGTCCCTATTGTTTTAATGTATTAATTGCAGAGATAAATTTATTTAGTGTATTTACAAAGGGTAAAATTGAAATTTTATTATTTTTCTTAATTGGCGTGAATATGGTTAAAATGACACTCTTTCAGAAACAGAAGGAGTATTGAATAACAATACAATTATAAAAAAAAATTAATTCTTTCGGATTCAATTAAATTCCGCAATCCAATACCACCCACTAAGTGAAACATGAGGGAGCTAGAAGAGTACAGAAAGGCTTATGGTGTTTGACATTTCGAGCTTAAACTTTAAATGAGACCATTAACACTAAGTGAATAGCTTTATGCATCCAATTTTGATTTTTAGGTGTCTAGAATATTTAGGTTCTTCGTGCATTACATCTTGTTGATTTTGATTGCATTGGGTATTGAGTAATAAAACACGGAAGAAAAAGCATTTGATACAAGCTAGATTTGGATTTAGAGCATCAGCATCCTTGATACAAGGAGAGTATCAATTGAATAAACAAATATTAAAAACACACTCTCTCTTCCTTTTATTTAACTTTATACCTTCTCTTTCATCCTTTTACTCAACTTTTATTAATTTTATACTCTCTTTAAATATAAAATTATTAAAAACATTTGATACACTCTATCTTTCTCTCTTCAAAAATATCAAAAGTATCAATTATTTGATACCCTCTCTCCAAAAATATCAACTATCTCTTCTCTTTACTCAAATTTTATTAATTTTATATTTTAATACATCCCACTATTTCAACCAAAAACACTCTCTTTCTTACTTTAACTCAAATTTTAATAATTTTATATTTAATGATACCCACATTGTATCACCAATACTCATGCTCTTATGTTCTAATTATACTCGTAGAATTAGAGAAAATCGAAAAAAAAACAAGAGTAAAAGGAAAGTGTACAACACGCGCTAGAGGAAGAGCGTGGGAGATTTTTGGCGTTCACACGTTGACTGCATTTTGATGGAGTGAAGGAAGGGTTTTTGTTTTCTTGGCCTCTCTCGAAACTTCTCTCTTTATGATCGAAATCTAAAAGTAATGCTATCTTATCGATTAATTTTCCAACTATGTGTCGTTTTTTTGAGTCTCTTTTCCGTCACACACGTCTCCTTCTCTGCTTCTCTGATCACACAATTATATATTTTTATAGATTGCTCAATTAATACTACTAAGTGAATTTTAAATAAATAAAAAGTTTGAAATATTTATCTACACGAAAAAACTTCAATTAGTAATACAGTAAAACCTCCATAAATTAATACTCTATAAATTAATAATCACCATAAATTAATAAATTTTTCCGGTCCCGAGTCGGACCAATGTAAAAATTAACAAAACTAGATAAGATGATAAGATAATAATTTTTTTGAAACTCTTATGTAAAATATAATCCCAATAATAATGTAAATTAATAATCATGTATAATTGTGTATATATATATATATATAACTTTTTTGGCTTGAGTAATTTTTCTCTTCTACTTATTAGATCTAAAAATATTTTATGATTGTTTTTTCGGTATTCAAAACTTGTGAAAATCTATAGACGCGATAATTGATTATGTACACATAACTCTTTACAAATGTATCATAAACTTGCAAATAATCATGTTTTTTTTCTAAAGTTTGTATTTAATAATGTGTATTATTTTTAGATAAATAGTATATTATGATGTTAACATTCATTCTATTGCAATAACAAAAGTATAAATCAAAATTTTGAGTTAATATATATCATTTTTACAAATGGATTTAATTAATTTTTTTAATATAATTTCATTTGATTTTTTTTTTAAAGAAATACTTACCTAAAAAATATTTATTAATTTATCGATTAATTAATAACTCTTTAAATTAATAAATTTCTAAAGTCCCAACATTATAAATTTATAGAGGTATTACGGAAAATTTAATCTGTTTAACTGATTTTTAAATATTATTCAAATGAGGAAAAAATAAAATTTCAGAGAACATTAATAACATTATGCCTATCAAATAACAAAATTATACTTCTCTCCTTTATACTACTATTTACAAAAAAATTATGAAGAGTAAAATGTTTTTTTTTTTAACCGTCTGAAATTTTATTCAATGAAACATTGTGGGACTGTTTAAGAAACAAAGAACTGAAACAAAGAATTCAAACACCTGCATCACACCCAATGACAAGGGCACTAGATGCAAGTACTAGACGTGTCTCGCAATTAAATTGTGCAACCATGTTGGACCTCCCCGAGCAATGTAAGAATGAAATCTTCCATCTCTTGTCACACTTGTAGAGATCTCTCGAGCAATATGGAAAGCAACACTGTCAAAACCGATCTTTAGACGAAAGACTTCCTCAATAAACCCGCGGTACCTTGGCCATGCCCATGGCTTCAACAATGCATCATTCAACGCTACACAATCCGAAGCAAAAATGACCTTCATGTGTAAGTCTTGCAAGTTTTGCATTGCCCATATGAGGACATGAACTTAGCCGTAATTCTGTTTCAGGAACTCGTGAAGGCCTCCCGAGACTGAAACAACACAGACCCAGAAGCGTCGCGGACAATCCATGAACCACCGCTATGGCATTGTGAGCTCCTCCAATTACCATGTAGATTGCATTTCACCAAGCTGTGCTCTGGTTTTTGCCATCTATGAAACAACCAGATTTTTTTTTTTTTTTTTTTTAAAACTCCGAAATAATATTTCCATAAATATTAAACCACACAATAATTCAACACAATAACAAAAGCGGAATAAATATAAATACAAACGAGACACTAGATCATCTCCTCTTCACAGTCAGATTCCACGATCACACTTTGTCTTTACCTGCATCACATGGTTATAAGAGATGCGTGAGTATTATCATAAATACCCAGTGGTACGATCATCTCATCTACTTGGCTAGATGCACGGGTATAGGGAACAATTAAAACACCACACAACACAATTAAGTAAAAAGTCAACACGAGAAGTCAACCTCGAAAAGTCAACGCCAAGTCAACCCCGAAAAGTCAACGTAAAGTCAACCACAAACCACGATACTTACGTTGATCTAAACACTAAAAACGCTCCAAACAAGCATTGATCGAACAACAAATCAACTCAATTCGCAATCAAACACACCAATACCCGCAAAACCATGGTCACGCACTCACCTTGTTTCGGAAGAGAATAACTCGCGACTTACTACACCAAATCACGATCGGAAAATGGCTCTGAAAACTAGATACCGAGAGCTTTCCAACGGTGTATAAAGCGTCTCCTAACTCTAAGCAGTTCGACGGGAAAACAGCTCGCAAACTTGTTGATTGGAACTGAAAACAGATAATTCAGAAACCGACACACTAACTTAAAAAGCCCACAGAGAACGGTGATCACCTCTGATTAAACCAAACTCGGTGTCTGTGGAAAGCTAAGACTTAGAGCTTTCCAATGATATCTAACTCGTCCGCTGGGTCCTTACAGAACGACGGCAATCGTCCTTTGAAGTGGACTGATCGCAGAAATGATGCTGCAGAAACATCTCTCAGTAAAACGACCATAACTCCTAGAATACTGAACCAAATGACAAGCGATTTCTTCCTAAATCAATCTAAGAGAGCGAAGAACTTATCCTCAAAAATAGAGACCAATCCGAGCAGAACTCCCTGGCCGTTCGTCTTCTTTAATCCCGGCTGAAACTCTCCTTCCTCCTCTTTTTCTATTCTCCTCTCTCTTTCCTCTTCTTCCTCTCTTTCTCACGCTCTCTCTCAGCTTCTTCTCTTAATCATTTGCTCATTTATTCACCCACTTCCCTTAAAACAAGGATTCTTGTTTTTATTTCCCCTTTTTAACTTTAATAAACATTAAAAAAACAAGTCGGGGTTCCAACCAATAGAACTCGGGTTTCCAGCCAAAACCTGCTAACCGGGCGATTAAAAACTTATTCCGCTAGTTCAAATCGAGCTGGTATCGATCGACACCCGAACCAAAAATACATAATTGGTTTGCGGACGTTACAATCTATGCTCTGTTTTCGTTCAGCTCGTATTAATCTGAGCATTCCGGTGCTCTCCATGATAAATCTCGAACCAACATTTAGTTTTCTCTAAAGCCCATTGAACCGTACTGATAATAGACTCTTGAACGTCCGCAAAAAGAATATTGTTTTGACTTTTCCAAATGGACCATAAGACCCAAGGAATGGATCGACATTGTTGCTCAGTTGTGCCGTGTGACTCAAGCTGTTGAAAGGCAAAAGATATGTTCTCTTTAATACATTCTCCAAAACCAGTAGGTGGAATAAGTAGCCTAGCACCTTCCCAAATTTGCATTGCTCTATCACAACGAAAGAGAACATGGCTTATCGTCTCCGCCTCCATGTTACACAGCTTGCATATAGGATTCACCATGATTCCTCTCGTGTTTAGTCTCTCTGCCACCGCTATAGCCCCGGCTATGACCCTCCACAAGAACATCCTTATCTTTGGCGGTGCTTTGATCTCCCAAACCGCCTTTTGGAGAAGGATTTGGCCTTGTAACTGTGATGATGTAGCCACCGTCGGTTGAAGAGGATGATTTGTGGCAAACCAGTATCCACTCTTAACCGTATACAAACCATTATCTGTATAAACCCATATATGTTGATCTTTTTGTCCTCCAGTCGGTAATACCAGGATTCGAGTCACTTCCAATGGAAGAAACAAAGCTCTCACCACTTCTGGTTTCCATTGCTTGGGTTGAGTTAAAAGTGCCGACACATCAAGGTTGAGATCAATGAGGTTTTGGTTTTGTATCGGTCCTCTTGGATGGTGGTCCATTACCCATTTATCCAGCCATACTTTAGTCGTTCTCCCATCACCAATAGACTTCATCAAACCCCTTCTTAGTAGCTCACGTCTATGTTGGATGCTCCTCCACGCATAAGAAGGTCGGTATCCTTTTCCACAACCAAGGAAGTTACTTGATGCATAGTATCTCCTTTTGTACACTTGAGACACTAAGGAATCCGGTTCATTTAACAATTTCCATGCTTGCTTGGCAAGCAAAGCTTGATTGAAGTCACTTAAGTCACGAAAACCAAGACCCCCGTTATCTTTAGATTTGTACAAACCTTTCCAAGCAACCCAATGTATCTTCCTTTTCTTTTCACATGCATTCCACCAAAAACTTGACATAGCACTCGTGATATTTTGACAATGATGTTTCGTAAGACGGAAACAAGACATTACATACACTGGGAGAGCCATCGCAATTGACTTAAGGAGTATCTCCTTTCCACCAAGGAAAAGCGTTTTAGAATACCATCCGTTAAGTCTTTTGTCCAGTTTTTCACCAATAAACGCAAGTAGTTTCTGCTTAGATTCACTAAAACACTCCCGCAATCCAATATAAGTGCCCGTTCCACGCTCTTTCTCAATCCCTAGAAACTCAGCTAACAATATGCGCATAATAGGATCAATCCATTCACCGAAAGTGACTGCCGATTTTTGAAAATTAAGCACCTGACCCGATGCCTTTTCATAAAGCTTTAAGCACCTTAAGAATTTTGCACATTCATGTAATGAAGCTCGACACAAGAATAAGCTATCATCCGCGAAAAGCAAGTGTTGTATCGAAGGGCACTTTTTGGCTAGTTTAATACCCATGATCTTCCCATCTTTCTCCGCTTTGTTCATAACATAGACCAAAGCTTCAGCACACAAGATAAAAAGAAACAGGGATAACAGATTCCCTTGTCGAATACCACGAGAGGGCTTGATGTAGCCATGTGACTGTCCATTCAATAGCACCGTATAAGAGACTGACCGCACACAGAATATAACCCAAGTTAAAAGAAATTAATATTTTATTTTAAACTAATCCAATTCATCACAATAATAAAAAAAAGTTGCAGACTAAAATCACACAAATAATCTAATAACACACTCCTTCGATTTCAAATAATTGTCATTCTAGGTTGTTTCACACATATTAAAAACATATTAAAAATCTATTTTACTCGTAATTAATACAATATTTTATTTGATATGAGTAATTAATAAATTTAAAAGTAAGGATAAAAATGAAAAAATTAGTCATAAATATGCATTGAAATTATAGAATGACAACTAATTTGAAATAAGAAAATAAGGCTAGAATAACAAGTATTGTGAAACGGAGGAAGTAAGATTTCACGAAATTTTTATAAATATTTTATATTTTAAAAGAAACAAAAATATCTAAAATAATATATTTAATAAAATGGAAGAAATTGATAAACCAATTCAACTATACATAGATTTTACATTTGTATAAAAATAATCAAAGAGGAAAATATAAGAATAAGAGGCGGAGGAGAAATATAAAAAAAAGAGTATTTGCATCACATGACTACGAATCTATTATATAATTAGGGAGTTTTCTCTCCATCTAATGTGCCCACATAGACAAAAATATTTTTTTAAACATTTAAGTTTTATAATGGACATTTACTACACACTAAATCATATTTATTGTTTTGTATAACTAATAAAAAATTAAATTACATTTAAAAACGTAAAAAATTAAATAAAATGAACGAAAATGAAAATTAATAAATAAAAAACTATACATGATTTTATTAGTAATGATAATATGAATTTGTTTTACCAAAAATATATATTACACATATAAAGAATTTTTTTTTCTTTTTGACGTATAAAGAAAACTAAAATGTGTATGAATTTTATAATGGAAACAATTAGTAAAAATCAACTATTGTAATAAAATGTTAAGAAAAAACAAATATTTTCAATATTATTTTTAAAAATTATATATTCTATGAAATATGAAAGGCTTTTTCTTATTATAAATTTTGTAGTTCAATAAAAACAAAATCTTACTTCAATCACACGTTAGGAAGACCAACGTTTAAGATGTTATCTACGTGAGGAATCGATCAATCATCTATTCTTTGAATGTCAATATTCAAAGGCAGTATGGAAATGTGCTAATATCCAGAATTTTGATAACTCATCAATGGAGTTAAAGGAGAATATAAAGTCTCTATTTTAGATTTCAGATATGAAACTCTTTCCACAGAATCTGGAATTATTGCCATTTTGGGTGCTTTGGTTTATATGGAAATCAAGGAATTAGTTTATCTTCAATACACGTAATGTACATCCTAAAGAAGATGCAGATCGAGCTCACCAAGCAGCGATGGAGTGGTTTGAATCTTATACGGTTTGGGAATTCGTTCACATAACCCAAAGAACTATTTGTGATAAGAACAGCCAATGGAACCACCACCGTATGGTTGGTTAAAATGCAACTTTGACGGAAGTCATAGAAGTGGATTTGCTACAACGAGGACATGTTGGATTGTTCGAGATCATAATGATAAGCATATCATGTCGGGGATGGAAAAACTGGAACAAACACAAACAACCTTACAAGCGGAAGCTTTGGGTTTCCTTCATGTTCTTCAAATTGTATGGGCGAAAGGTTGGAGACATGTTTGGTTTGAGAGAGATAGTTTGGAGTTAACTCGATTGATCAATAAGGGTGGACAAAGCCATAATTGGGTAATGTTCTCTATGATATAAGATGGTGGATTGACAATCTTCCGTTATGCTCATTGGATCATGTAAACCGAGAAAGAAACCAAGCAGCGGATCTTCTATCCAAAAAGGCTTATGAGAGTGAAATATTGTATCATTGATTTTCAACTCCACTTATTTGGCTTTAGAACATGATGTATTATCTTTTTACAATTTGATCAATATAAGATTTCAGATGTCAAAAAAAAAAAAAAAATTCTAACCGAACATTTTTAAAAATGTTTGGTATTTATTTGTGAAGTAAAACGATTTTTGAAATAAATAAAAACTGGAAAAGTATTAGTTGTAGTTCCAAATTTTATAAAAATGTATTATTATATTTTTTGCCAATATGATTTTATTGAAAAGGAAAAACAATATACAGAAATTATCTAGTTGGATTTAATTTTTAAAAAGTCAATAAGGGAAAAAACTCAATTTAAAGGCCAACAAAATCAAAATAAATGTTTAACCCAAATTCACAGTCCTCCATCCTCTCTGTTACATCAAACCATATCCTCAAATTCGTCTGTGCACCGTAAATTTTTTGTTTTTGTCAAGCATTTTAGATCTCAAATTTGTTTCATAGATTCTTCATATCGGTGAGTGTTTCTACTCTACTCTCCTTATTCATCAAACGCGTACTAGGAAACATATTTGTTCTCTGGCTTTTTCTAGGATCTAATTTTTGTGCAATTGGGTAGGGCTGAACGATATCGCTTAGTATGAAACAGATGTCGTTGATCGTGTCTACCTTAGGCACCTTGTCTTTTCTTTTTGGAGTGATCGCAGAGAACAAGAAGGTAATAGTATCCTCAAATTCATGATCATAGAATTCTCATTTCTCAGTATTCATGAGTCACTTTTGAGTATTTCTTGGTTGATGTTGAGAAACTAATTAGAAAATGATTAATCTTGGTGAAATACATGTTGAAAATCTATGTAATAGTAACCTTTTGCACTTTACCAGCTTTATTTATTATTATTATATTTTGATAGATAATCAGATTATTTGGTTAGTGATTTCGACAATAAACAAAATTCGTTTAGTATCATGGGACTTTTTTGGGTTGGTTTGAGTCGGTTTGTGTTCGACCTCTGATATCATGTTAAGTTTGTTGGACTTTCATTTTTGTTTGAGATACGTGGCCGTGTGCTCAAGAAGTGGTATAATCAACAATATGCAAAAACTGTTAATTTTCGTAGATTTTCATTTTAGTTCGGTTGAGCCAGGCAGCATGCTTGAACTTTGATATTGGTGTTGTTCGTTTGTACATCTAGATTGACCATCTAGATGTAGATGCTAGATGATGTTCGTTTAAATGTTATTAAACACATCATCCATATGTAGTTGAAAATCTCTTCACAAAAATTGTATATGTAAATGAAGCATCTAGATGACTTTAAATGGTACATCTAGATGTAGATGGTGCATCTAAAAAATGTCTAAAAATTGTAATTGTAAATACAGTCATTTACAATTATAACCCAAATAATATTTAATTTTTATAGATTTTCGTTTTATATATAAAAATCATATATTTACACCAAAATTTTTCTTCTAAAAATCGTACAATAATGAATTATCATTTATCTGCCAAAACTGTAAAACTGTAAAATCACAATTTGACGAAGAAATTACAGATTATATATTTTCCCTACAAAAAAGATATTTTTGTGTCAAAACCGCAAAATCACAGTTACAATTTCCTAGCAAAATCGCAAAATTGGGTTTTCCGTCAAAACTATAAATCAAGATTTTGACAGAAAATTGGCGGAATTCCATTTTCCTGCAAAAAAAAAATTCTCGTCAAAACCACAAAACCGTAAATATTTGTTTTTTCGCCCAAACAGTACAGTTTTGGAGGGAAATCGGACGAAATTATATTTTCCCGCAAAAAAAAAAATTCTTTAGAACCGTAAAAATTTTTTTTCACCAAAACAGTAAATAACGGTTTTTGGCGGGAAAAGGGACGAAATTATATTTTCCCGGTAAAAAAATATTTTCGTCAAAACAGTAAAATTTTATTTTTCCGCCAAAATAGTAAATCATGGTTTTGGTGGGAAAACAGACGAAATTATATTTTTCCGCCAGAAACATATTTTCATCAAAACCGCAAAATTGTTAAATTGGATTTTTCTGCCAAAACTTTAAATCACGATTTTGACGAGAAAATAGCGGAATTGTATTTTCCTATTAAAAAAAATAGATTTTCCCTTTAAAATCGCAAAACTGTGTTATTATATATTTCCACCAAAATCGTTAAATTTGTGTTTTCTCGCCAAAACTGTAAATCAAAATTTTTGTGGAAAAATGGTGGAATTGCATTTTTCCGCCAAAACCGCAAAATTGGAAAATTGTGTTTTTTCTCAAAAACCATAGAATTTGGGAATTGTGTTTTTTAAGTTTAATAATACTTTAAAATTTATTTAGTTATATTTATAATTTAAATAAAAAAATCTCTTTAAAATAAATATATGTCCATTTTAGTCATTTGGATATCAAATACATCTAGACGGAGATGCACTTTGTCATCAACTAACCAAACAAACAAAACTATATCTAGATAGAACATTCAGATAAAATGTCCAAATGCAAAAACGAACAACAGTGAGATGCTCCATTCAGATGTTCAATTCAGATGCATCATCCAACTACACAAACGAACAGCCCCATTATGTTATGTAATCCAAATCTAATTGAAAATGAGTAGAAGAGTATGTATCTCTCATATGTTAGTGAAGATCCCATCTTACTTTCAGTGTCGGGATTCCTAACAAAATCTAACTCTTTCCACATAAAATTAAAGTCTTTAGCTTTCTTCTTACAACATGTTATCAAGTTTGTGTGACTTGTTATAGGTAAATTAGCTAAATAGTTTTATCTTCCCTCTCCTTTTGGTTTTGATGGAGAGATAAGATTTGCATCTCAAAACCCACACCACCGTTCTCCTCCTCCTCCAATGCTCCGATTTCAATTACCCTCTTCCTCCTGAGATTCTTTTCTTCTCTTTTGCTGCTAGAGAAAAAAAGAATCCAAAGGGAAAGAGGAATCACAAAAACCCACACAAGTTTCTACAGAGACCGACCATCTTCACATCTCTCATGGCCGCGGAAACAGCTTCTCCGGTTACGGCGGATAAAGGATTCACGGTGGATCCTTTTTTGGTCGAGGCTCTTCAAAACCCTCGACATCGTCTCACGAGTAAGCACCACCATTACTAGGGTTTTTTCAATCTGCGTAAAAAAATTGAAACTTTATTGTTGACTTGATTATCTCGATTGAGCTTAAATCGATTGTTGGAGATTTTTGGGGAACGATTGGTTTAGGGATTGTTTGTTTATTCTCTGGATTGAGCCTATAGGTTGATTCTAAGGGAATTTTTTGGCGGATTTGGATCTGCCCATTTCGCCTTAGAATCTTAGACTAGTGTTATTGAAGTTGGAAGCTTACTTAGTAGAGGATCATAACTAGGAAAGTGATTTTTGTATAATGGGTTTTTTCAATAACAATGTCTTTTATCCAGCTATTCTGATTTTTTGGATTTGAGATTGTTTAGTGTTTGGATTCATCATGCTTGTTCTTTATCTGGTTCTGTTGATAGTAGTAGTTGGTGGCTTTCTCATGGTTTTTTTCTTTATCGAATCGTTTTCTAAGCCATTTTTTGTTCTTGTTATGACAGTTTTGCGGATGGAATTTGATATTCAGAGGTTCTTGCAGAGCCCTGATCAGCAGCAATTCGAGTTCCAGCATTTCCCAACGTCATATCTCCGTCTTGTGGCCCATCGTGTCGCTAACCACTATGGACTGATTACATCGGTTCAAGATAGTGGTGCAGATGGTAATGGGAGCAGAATTCTCGTGACTAAATCAGCTGAGAGCAGGTTTCCTGCTGTTCGACTTTCTGAAATCCCTGCTAAGCAATCAGAAGTTGGTAAGTTCGAGCACATGAAAATTGCTATAAAGCCCCGGCCTTCTAAAGGAATGGGATTTGGTGAACTTGAGAAGAAGAGTGGTACTCTGAGAAGTGTCGAAGAGAGGAAAGAAGATTACGACAAGGCTCGAGCACGCATATTTAACAGTCTTGAGAACCTTAGTTGTAATGACGCTTCATCTGAAACTAATGCGTGGAGGATGAACTGTAGTCCTAGCAGAGATGAAAGTCAAGTGTTGAAGAATGGTAACATCGAGGCAGACAAGAACCATATCCCCAGGGAGAGCATTCCAGCATCTTGTGTTGCAATCATAAGAGACAGAGAAAAAGATCGGTATGACCCTGACTATGACCGCAGCTATGAAAGGTATGTAAAGCACTCACGACCCATTAAAGCTGCTTGTGGATAAAAAAAGTATGGTTAAAACTTTTCTTTCGTATACTTTTAACCTTGTGGGTTTATTTTATAGGTACAATAGGAACCTCCCGGTCAAGCAAAATTTCGGCTTTGCACACTTCAACGTTCGGAAACTGGCGACACCATTCTATGGTATGGGATTTAGCGGATATAGTCAAAACCCAAGTGCTCCTCATCCTCAGAACTTTGGACCACACTCTGCAATGAGTCCCTACGTCACCACGGGTTTAAACCAGCCTTCAAGGGATGCTGCTATGTACATGCAATGGCCAAATGCAGCAGCTGTGATGTATACTCATTCATATGAGCACTTCAGAAATACCCCTTTTCAGGTAAACAAGTTTTTGCCATTTTTCACTCCTTAACCTTGTTGTTTAAATCGTGTAAATATCGTTGACCTTCCTATATCTAAATGTTTTCTTTTTCCTTAGTAAAATTTTATCACAATGAAAGACTTGCGAGTGAAAGTTGATTACAAAGTGGTTAACCGCGAATGTTGTTTCTGCAGGCGCAATTCTGTCCACAGCCCCTGAGTTTCGACTACATGCAGAACCGGTAATCGTTTTTCGTCATCATTTAAGGATTTGTGTAATCCAAATTTTGAGACGCTTGTTAATGTCGAAAATAGAACAAAAACACTTTGTAATATCTTTGGATTAGTGTCATTGTTTTACCTTTTTTAATTTTACTTCATATGCCACTGCATTTGGAATTTCGACTTTATTGCAATTTAGACTTGTTCAGGTAAATTAAACAAGTTTTGAAGATAATAGAAGAGGCTGAGTCTATTGAAATACAAATGATAGCATCATACAAACAAGACTTATATCATTTGCGTACAAAATATACACTAACAATACATTATTAATCCTGGCATAGTGCAAATTACACAAATAATCCACATACCTTAAAACATTATTAATCCCATAAATTAAAAAAAAAAAACATTTAATTTCCCGCAGGAAATAGCTTAAGAATCTTCCGACCACAACCTCCATTATTACCAAACTCCGAATCTTCATACCTCAAATTACGAACCACTTGATGATTCTGCTGACTAATCATCGCATGTTTCCCTAAATATGAATGCTCTAATGGCTTCAAATACTCCGAACTCACCCTAACCGGGCTCAAAAAATGCGCCGGAACCGGCGAGCTAGCAAAAAGCCGATCAGTAGCCGAATCAGAAACGATGACGTGTCCTCCTCCACCGGAGATTCCATTACCGTTGTTCCCTCCTCCTTGCATTCTCCTAAGGTAAAGACGATATTTCTGAAGATGACTCGCTACGTTCTCTCTAGTCAATCCTTCAACACACATGAGCTGCATTATCGTTTTGGGAACCGCGTTTTTTATCCCTAAATGTCCAACCGCGTCTACGAAACGCTTGTGTAGCTGCGGCGTCCAAACTAAACGCGGTCGTTTTAGCGTTCTTGGTGGTTCGTCACCTGATCCTGAACCGAGATCTGTTGAATCGCCGTTGCAATCGGAACTCATCATCATCGGAGGAAGAGGAGGAGGAGGAGGAGTGGTGGTGACGGATTGAAGCTTTGGTCCGTGGTTATTAGGGATTCCGATTTGGAAAGCGAGAGCTAGATGAGGAGTGATTAGGGTTTGAGAGATTGGTATGAGTTCTTCTGGTGATGGAAGCTCTTGTTCCCATTTGACGAACCAGTTTGGATTGTCTTCTCGCATCGGAAGACGGTTGAGAGAGAGAGAGAGAAAGAGAGAGAGAGAGGGCTTCGAGGTGGATCTTTTGAGGAAGAAGAGAGAGAGAAGTGAATATTTCTATATATGGAGGAAAAAGAGAGAGTGATTGGCTGATTCTTTTTCTCTAGAAGAATGTGTTAATGTGAATTATGGAATAGAATAAAGGGAAATTGATAAAAATAACACAAAAAAAATTATAATCTAAAATCTAATCAAAATTTACATCCAATGATTATGGTTTTGCCACATATCTTTATTTTACTTATTTTTTAATAAACTTTTTTTTTTGATTATTCATGTAATTAACCCTAGAATAAATTGTTATTAAAAAGAAAAAGGAAAATTGAAAAATCAGAAGTAGTAAAAAATATTGTGAGCATTATTATCTGTCATTGTCATATATGGTTCGGTTCATGGCGTCCAAATTGCCAGTTTTGTGATCCATGCGAAATGTTTGCTTCAAGGATTTATTTTATTTATTTATTTTGTGACCCAAGTTGTGAATCTTATTTTGAAAGAAATAATGGATAAGGTGTGGGCTTAAATTTTATTTAGTTTTTATAAACTAAGTAGCATTAACATTTCATAAAAAAATAATGGTTCAATTATAAATTTGGAAGTCGCTTTTTTTTTTTTTTGTCATCTGAATAAATATTAGGAATCAAAGCAGTGGAAAGATACATTGTAGTTTTAAAAGAAACAACAAACACCCAGTTTCCACGTACAAACAAACAACAACATATCCAGCAATAAACCTATTTAACATATGAGTTCCGACGCTAAAAATTCTTGTAACCAAGATGGAGCACCTTGAGCAACATAGGAATGGACTCTGCGGTCCCGAATGACACTGTGTGCAATCAACCATGCACCACGATTCGATTGTTTCGTCTCAGTAACTACTCTCCATTCTTGTATTCGGTTTAGAATCATCCGAAATTCAACAATCTGCCACATGAAAGAAGGCCACTCTTGGCTCCTGTTTAAAGCATTAACAAATTCGGCTGCGCCCGTAGCGAAAATGACATTTGTGAATTTGTGAGCCACCATGCTTTCAAATGCCCATAAATGTGCCTGAAACTTTGCCTCCTCAAAAGAGCAAATATCCGAAAACCCTCTCCTACTATGCAACAAAACCTGGCCCTCACTGTTTCTCAGAATCCAAGCCGCACCCATCCTGTTATCCCTTGTAGACCAGTCTACCCCAATGTTACACTTCAACCAAGGTTCTGGAGGCTTTGTCCACTTCTTTTTTACCCAAACTTTGTGTTTTGAGATGCCCAGTTCCGCTTGCTTGTCGTCAGAATGAGTAAAAAACCAAAGCTCAGCTTCTTTCAAAGCTTTTTCTACCACCTCCGTAGCCTTATACATTTTTCCTTCAAAGAAAAACCCATTCCTATTTTTCCAAATGTACCATAACAACCAAGGAAAACACCTTCTAGTGTCTAACTTCACCAACTTACAGTTTGATTTTTTCATCAGATAATGGATATTAGAGAAAAGAGAAACGTTATCAAAACCTCCTTCAGGGCAAGGAAAGGAGGATAAGGCCCAAATCTGTCTAGCAAGAGAGCATGAGAACAACACATGATTAATGGACTCACCTTCAAGTCCACATATTTGACACCTCGAGTCAACCGAAATACCTCTTTGTTCAAGCATGTCAACCACCGGTAAAGCCTCACTAACAAATTTCCACAAGAAAACTTTGATCTTTGAGGCCGTTGGAATGGTCCAGATCTTTTGCTTTATTTCACACGTGGAAGGCTTCATCTCAGTTATTCGGATCAATTCTGAATTCTTCTCCTTATGTGCCAACCAATAACCCGACTTCACTGAATAGTCTCCACTTATATTATGCTTCCATAACCAAAAATCTTTGCGAGATATAATAGGCCGCATATTTAATATCAGGTTGATATCATCTTGGTAAAAAAGATCATCCAATCTGCTTCTGTTCCAAGTTCGAGTTCTGAAGTCTATTAACTGGTTAACGGTAAGACAAATGTCTATAAAGCCGTTTTTGATTAATGGCGCTTTCATTTGCCCATCTTCAATCCACAAATCAGTCCACACATGCACTGTCTGGCCATTCCCGATCTTCTTTTTCAGCCCTTTAATCAGTAACTCCCTCCCGAAAAGAATACTTTTCCATCCATAAGACGGTCTGGGTCCTTCAATAGCCTGCAAGAAAGCACCAGACCCAAAGTATCTACTCCTTAAGAGCCTAGCAAGAAGGCAATTTGGAAAAGATAATATCCGCCAGGCCTGTTTCCCAAGAAGAGCCTGATTAAAACATCTGATATCCTTCATTCCGAAGCCACCAATATTTTTACCTAAACACAACCTTTCCCAAGAAATCCAATGAATTTTTCTTTTGTCCTCTGAGGAGTTCCACATAAAATCAGCCATTGCACTGGTTACTTTTGAAATAGTCGTCACAGGCAACTTAAAACATGACATAGCAAAAACTGGCATTGCCAGTGCTACTGATTTCAATAAAGTTTCTTTACCACCATGTGAAAGCATGCGTCCAAACCAGCCAGAAAGCCTATTCTTAAGCTTCTCATGAATGAAAGCTAACATCTCTTTTTTTGATCCACTAAAACATTCAGGGAGACCCAGATATGTACCGGCACCACCTTCATTCTGAATCCATGTGAGTTCTCTGAGTTGACTTTTTATCTCCTCCGCCACCTTTCCCCCAAACGTGATGGAAGACTTATCCAAATTGATGATTTGGCCGGTAGCAGCCCCATACACCTGGAGAATGTCATTCAAAGTCTGTATTTCATTGACTTCAGCCTTGCATAGAAAAAGAGTATCATCTGCAAAGAGCAAATGATTCACAGACGGTCCCTCCTCTGAAAATTTAATCCCACTGATTGAGCCCTTTATCTCTGCCTTGTTGAGCATATGAGAAAGCCCTTCCGTACACAGCACAAAAAGAAATGGAGAAAGAGGATCCCCTTGTCTCAACCCTCTCATAGGCTTAATCAATCCAAAAGGCTGATCGTTCATCAGAACAGAAAAAGAAACTGAAGTCACACAAAACATAATCCAATTGATCCATCTATGATGAAAGCCCATAGAAATCAGCAGCCTTCTAAGATAGCTCCATTCAACTCTGTCGTATGCTTTGGACATGTCTGACTTTATTGCTAAAAACTTCTTAGATACAATCGGATGGGTTCTCAAACCATGCACCAACTCATGGGCAATCAATATATTATCGGAGATGAGTCTTTGGGGAACAAATGTGGACTGAGTGGGAGAAACTAAATCCACAAGAAATGGCTGTAGTCTTTTAACCAATATCTTGGAAATAACCTTATAACAGACAGAGCAAAGGCTTATAGGTCGAAGATCAGACATTGCAGAGGGCTTGATGATCTTTGGAATCAAACAGAGATACGTATAATTCCACTCAGTTGGAAAAATTCCTGTTCTGAAAAAGCTCTTAACTTCCGCAACAAACTCAACACCAATTATATCCCAATATTTCTGAAAGAAAAGGCCGGACATACCATCCGGGCCTGGTCCACTTGAAGCTTTAACTGAGAACACTGCCGCTGTAATTTCCTCTGTAGTGACCTCTTTTATCAATTCAGCATTCATTCCATCAGTTACGCTTGGGATAAAACCTTGGAACAAATCGCTGACGTCAGAAGGATTTGTAGTTTTAAAAAGATCTTGAAAATATTGAACAGCTATCTCTCCTTTTGAGCCCTCTGATCTCTGAAATAAACCATTGGAATCCATCAGCTTCTCAATCCGTTTTTTGCCTCTATTAGCTTTTACCGAGTTGTGAAAGAATTTTGTGTTTCTATCGCCCTCCAAAATCCAATGATCTCTGCACCGCTGGCTCCAGTAAGCTTCCTCATCCTTATAAGCAAACATAAGTTCCTTCTTAAGATACCTGATATGATTGTACTTTGGAGAAGTGCTGGACTGTTCAAACTCCAAAGCTATCTCGATTTGCTTAATATTATCCAATGAATTCACATTTGTCTCCTTCTTCCATTGACTCAAACCTTTCCTCACTTCTCTCATTCTATCAGTGACCGAACCACTACCCCCTTTATGCACCATACTCCAGCAACTCGATATTGTTTCCTTCACAAGGGGTTTATTAAGAAACCTTTTGTCAAACTTGAAACTCCCTCTATATGACTCATGAGGAGCTACCAGGCTAATCAAAACAGGTCTATGATCCGATCCCCTTTTGTCAAGAAAGGCTTGATTAGACACCGGAAACATTTTGAACCACATCTTGTTACCGAAACATCTGTCCAGTTTGCACCAGATATACAGTTCATATCTCTTGCCACCCCACGTAAAACTATCTCCTGTACTAGGGAGTTCCCTCATATCGCACGCCTGGATCATCTCATTAAAATGCATGTACACCGAATCATTTCTAGGAGGACCTCCGACCTTTTCCCCATTATGAAGAATATCATTAAAATCACCATATATACACCAGCTCATCGTCCTATTTACACCAATCCGACTTAATCTTTCCCACAAATACTGCTTTCGATTACCACTTGGATCACCATAGACACACGAGACAAAAAAGTGAAAAGATCCAAATATCACCTCAAAATCCAACAGATTCTTGTCCGTAGTCTTAAACTCCACATCTAAACTGTTCTTCCAAAACAAAGCCAGCCCCCCACTCCTACCTAGTGGTTCAATAGAGAAAACCCTATCATAACCCAACCATTCCTGAATATCAACTATACGATTTCTACTAGCTAGAGTTTCCATAAGGAAAATCATCTCAGGGAATTGTTTCTTACGCAACTCCTTAAGACGCGGAATAACCAAGTCCTCAAAACCTCCAAGGCCTTGGCAATTCCAGCTGATAAAACTCATTGGTCATTGGACAGTCCCTCAATTGGGACCGTCTCTGGTTTTTGGCGTCTCACACCCTTAGGACCATCTTGAACCTCCGTCTCTGCTTGTCTTTTAACACCCAAACTCCTTTCACTCTCAACACTCATTATTAATTCACCACTGTCAAGTAATGGATCGCTAACAGAAAGAGATCTTCTGCTTTTTGATGGCCGCCTTCTAGCCTTACTCTTTTTACCCTTAGTCCCGGAAGAGGTGGCTTCAGAAAAGCCAACCCTATGCCCCGTTGAACCAAAAGCAAAAGGAGCATCCGCCAAGCCCGTCCTAGTGTGTTCACTCACGGCATGCGTAGCCATAGGTTTCCAAGTCATTGCTAAACCATCTTGAATTACAGACTCCAATAACTTAGGATGTTGGTTATGGGGTTTAGTATTCTTACAGGATGAAGCAGACGTGTCATAATCAAAGACCAAGCCTTTGCCTTTGTTCAAATCAAAAGAGATTAAAGGAGCCTCTTCCAATCTCAAAGTGAACCTTCTAGAAATGGGATCCTTCTCTGCTTCCGTTACAGAGCTCTTGACCCTTGCCTCTTTTACCATCTGAGGATCCCCATTCTCTATCAGCAAATATTGTCTAATCTCCTGAAGTACGTCTTCTGCTATCCGTGGTCTACCAGAAAGCGGGTCCAGTCCAACCTGTTCCTCCGAGAGGATACCATATAAGGGATCAGATTCTTTGATCACTCTGTGAGGTGTAAACGTTTGCTGAACACCTCCTCTAGCTCTTGTTTCCAAATTCAGCTCCTGTTTGCTATTAAGTATAACTGGGCAGAATTCCTTATCATGCGTAAGTTGTTGACACGCATAACACCGCTTTTGAACCCTTTCGTAGTCATACAAGACTGTAACTGTACCACCCTTAGGTAAGTTAACCACTTGAGATCTCTTGAGGGGGTTGGAAACGTCAAAGCTAATCTTAACTCTCACATATTCCTTGCTCTGTGGTTTTGAAGGGTCATAAATGACCTCCATAACCTGACCAACCCGTTCACCCAACCAAGTAATAGCTGCCAAAGTGAAGTGGTTAACCGGAATCCGTTTGATCCGAACCCAGAGAGGAATAAACCGGAGGTAGTCATCCGGAGGAACCTCGACCCACCTCTCCAGCACCAACGTCCTCTCATTATAAGTATGGACCCCTTTCTCCAGAATTTCCAGAAGGTCGTGTTCTGATTTAAAGAAAAACTGGAACCTTTCTTTAGACAGAACAACACCTCTAGCTCGATCATATTTCTGCCATTTTCGTGGCATATCAAGGATAAGATTGGACAAATTCACATTACACGGGTTGAGAACCCTACCGATTATACTGAGCATATTATCTTCCGCTGACGAAAATTCCGGCAGGTCCGGCATGTTGGCCCATCATCCTCACCCAACCTCATAGCCGCGAGGGCTCTATCCATTTCATCCGACATCACCGCTTTTCCAGATATGTAACCGCACAAAAACCCACCACACTCGAAATCACACAATCACCTGCAATCTCTTCCCCACAGAATCGCCAAGATGGAAAAAGATCACCACCTTCAAGAAGAAACCCAATCCCCAACACAAATTTTCGCTCCCAGAATTTCACTATTGAAACTGACGAACAAACCCTAAATCCCCAATTCAATTGTCTCTCACAACCCAGAAAAAACGTTATATTCTCTTTGATTACGCGTATGTAAGTCTGTTTTGATAACACAAAAGCTATTCCTTTAAAGAGTAAACACTCTTGAAGAAATAGAAGGTCTTGAGCTAATACTGGAACCGACACTTTCTCTCTCTACCCCAACCTTCTTCCATTTAAGAAATCGATTTTGGAAGTCGCTTATAGAACATAATTTTTTTTTAAAACAACTTTTATTGAGGGAGATATGGACCCACATATAATTAGTATATACTTATGGTTTAGTTGTTAATTTCTATTCATGTAATTAGGTTAAACATATTGTGTATATAAAGTTATGCCTAAACACACATTAATAAGACAAGAAAATATTTACACAAATTAGGCTTTCTTGACATGGTATCAGAGAAAAACCTAATTTATTAGGCATACGATCCTCTTACCTTTTTCTCTATACACAAATTCGTTTTCTTACTTTGTTTGACCTTAGTACTATCGATTTCTTCTTCTCATCGAAGTACTTTTCTAAATCATGGCTGGAGAAGAATCTAACGTAACTAAGGATACTTCGGCTATTACACCGGTGCCAAAGATGCGTTCTGAGGCAACTCGTCGCCGTATTGATCCGTATAATCTTTCTTCCGAAGATAATCATGGATCTGTCATCTCTCAACCTCAATTGCGTGGCCCTAATTATGACGAATGGGCGATGAACCTGAGGCTTGCTTTACGAGCAAGGAAGAAGTTTGGTTTTGCTGATGGTTCGATTCATATGCCTCATGAAAATTCTGATGATCTCGAGGATTGGTGGGCAAATAATGCAATGGTCATTTCTTGGATTAGACTGAATGTGGCTCCGGATCTGAGTAGTTCCTTATCTCACCATCAGATAGCTCATGACCTATGGATGCATATTCAAAAGCGTTTCTCGGTTAAGAATGGTCAAAGGGTTCAACGCCTTAAGACAAAACTTGCTAATTGTCATCAGAAAGGATCAGCCGTTGAAGCTTATTACGGCAAGCTCACTAAGCTATGGACTAGCCTTGCAGATTTTCAGCGAGCTAAAACGATGGAGGAAATCATCAAAGAACGAGAAGAGGACAAGCTACATCAATTTCTCATGGGAATTGATGAGTCTCTGTTTGGTGCGGTTAAGTCATCATTGTTGTCAAGGGATCCTCTTCCATCGATTGATGAAGCATATCAAGTTGTGACCCAAGATGAAGAATCTAAACGTGCTAGCCGGATTCATGAAGAACGTTCTGATGGGGTTAGTTTTGCGGTTCAAGCAGCTTCACGGCCTCGACAACAATCTTAGTTTCGTGACCCAAACATTGTATGCACTAGTTGTGGTCGAAGGTCATCCAACGGAGAATTGCTTTAGAAAACTTGGCTATCCGTGGTGGTGGGGTGATCGTCCTCGTTCCAAACTGCCTCCGTCTGTACAAAGAGTTTCGAATTCGATGAGTAGCTCTCTCGAAGAGCGTCGTGTCCTGAACCTGCTAGAGTGAATCAGATTGTGACTTTTATGCCAACTGCTACGGCAAATTCAGTTATCACAGACGCTGATCGGGTCAGTTTTAGTGGGTTAAACAACGACCAATGGAAGGTACTTATTCACATGCTCAATAAACGTAGTCCGCATAATGGTGATAAGTTTTCAGGTACATACTTTCTTGTATCTTGGATTATTGGTATTGGAGCTTCTAATCATATGACTGGAAGTATTGAGTTTTTGATGGATGTTTGTGAGATGGCTCCAATGTTTATTTAACTACCGTATGGTCGTTTAACAGTATCTACGAAACAAGGGACATTTTCACTTGGTTCACATCTTCGATTGGTTAATGTCTTCTTTGTTGTCATCTCATATCGGTTTCGCAGTTAACTAGAGATAGTGGTTGTATCTTCCAATTGTCTGACAAACTTTGTGTTGTCCAGGATCACATCACGCAGAGGTTGATTGGAGCGGGTAAACATTAGAATGGATTATATTTATTTAGAGTTGTGGAGACTACAGCAATGATACAAACCGTGGTGACACATCCAGTTGCGGTGTGGCATTGTCGCTTAGGTCATCCGGCTTCTAAGGCGATAGAGTTGCTGAAATTATCAGATTCTAGTAGTTGTAGTGGTTTTGATTATAAGATTTGCGATATTTGTATTCGTGCGAAGCAATCGCGAGACTCGTTTCCTTTGAGTAATAATAAAAGTACATCAGTTTTTGAATTAGTTCATTGTGACCTATGGGGACCGTATAGAACCACATCTCTTTGTGCATCACACTATTTTCTTACAATAGTTGATGACTATTCTCGTGCATTGTGGATTTACACACTACCCAACAAAACCAAAACTGCTTCTACTCTACGAAATTTCATTGCGCTTGTCGAAAGACAATTTGAGTCACACATTATGACAATTCGTAGTGATAATGGATCGAAATTCATGACCCTTACTGGTTTCTTTAGAGAAAAGGTATCATCCATGAGACATCATGTGTAGGCACTCCGCAACAGAACGGAAGAGTTGAGCGGAAACATCACCATATACTTAATGCCGCTCGAGCTATGCGATTCCAATCCCATCTTCCAGTGGAATTTTGGAGCTATTGTATACTTACGGCAGGCTATTTGATAAATCGTACACCGAGTACGATTCTTAAGGGTAAATCTCCTTTTGAAATGTTATACGATCATCTACCTCCGATGAATCACCTACGAATTTTTGGTTGTTTATGTTATGTTCATAATCAACGTCATGGTGGAGATAAATTTGCTTCTCGCAGCAAGCGATCGGTGTTCCTTGGATATCATTTTGGGAAGAAAGGGTGGAAGGTGTATGATCTTGATACTGGGGTGATTTCGGTTTCACGAGACGTAGTTTTTGTTGAGACAGAGTTTTCTTTTGCTCTTATACAAGCACGCAATTCTCCTTCACCTCAAACTACGATATCTTCTTCCTCACGTATTCAAGAAATTGATGATGATATTTTTGATGTGTTGCCTACTGAGTTGGGTCAGCCTCCTCATACTCCGGTTTTGACTACGATTGAATCAGACCCTTCACGTTTGGGTGAGTCTACACCATTAGTTTCGGCCACTGATTTGAACTCCCCATCGACTCCTCTGATTGATCATGGTTTGGTCTCTCCTACGATGCTATCTCCACCTTCTTTACTCTCGCCTGACCTTTGAATAAGGAAGTCTTTGTTTTACCGATGCAACCATTACCTTCAACTGATGAAAATGATGCCCCTATGGGAAAAGGATGTCGTCAAAATTTCCCATCGACAAAACTCCATGACTATGTTACGCATACGACTCATGATGGTTCCGATAGTGATTTTGTGGGTTCCACTTGGTATCCTATTGATGCATATGTTGATTGTTCTAATTTTTCAGCCCCTCATCAAGCTTTTCTTGCCGCCATAACCGCCGGTGTTATTCCAAAAACATTTGCCGAAGCAGAGGTTGATGAGAATTGGCGGTGTGTGGTTGGTGATAAAATGGATGCCTTAGAGGAGATTGGTACTTGGACTGTGGAGACTTTACCTCCTGGTAAGAAAGCTTTGGGTTGTAAGTGGGTTTTCACATTGAAATATCTATCGGATGGATCTTTAGAGCGGTATAAGGCTCGGCTTGTGGTTCTTGGTAATAACCAGACAAAGGGTTTAGATTTTACTGAGATGTTTGCACCGGTGTGTAAGATGACTACGGTTAGATCTTTCTTATAGGTTGCTGTTTCTCGAGATTGGGAGGTTCATCAAATGGACGTTCACAATGCATTCTTACATGGTGATTTGGAAGAGGTGGTTTATATTCGATTACCTCCGGGGTTCAAGACTGATGATAAGTCTAAAGTTTATCGTCTCCATAAAGCGTTGTATGGTCTTCTACAGGCTCCACGTTGTTGGTTCACTAAGTTATCACATGCTCTTATAGAATATGGGTTTGAACAATGCGTTACTCTCTTTTTACATTTGCCGAAGGTGATACACGACTCAATATTTTGGTCTACATTGATGATCTTCTTATCACAGGAAGCTCAGTGTCGGTTATCAATGCATTCAAAGTCTATCTTAGTACGTGTTTTCGTATGAAAGATCTTGGAATTTCAAAATACTTTCTTGGTATTGAGGTTGCTCGTAGTTCTTCGGGAATGTATTTATGTCAACGGAAGTATGCATTAGACATTATTGTCGAAGCTGGTCTTCTTGGTGCTAAACCGATCTCACATCCGATCAAACAAAACCACAAGTTAGCATTGGCTGGTGGAGATTCTCTTCCTAATCCTTCTCGTTATCGTCGGTTGGTTGGACGGTTGATTTATCTTGGCGAAACAAGACCTGAATTATCTTATGCTATCCATACTTTGTCTCAATTTATGCATGATCCGAAACCTGATGACTGGGAGGTTGCGCTTAGGGTTGTTTGATACTTGAAAGGCAATCATGGGCAAGATATTCTCTTGCGGGCTGATTCGGACTTACGTCTCTCGGTTTGGTGTGATTCTGATTGGGCTAGTTGCCCATAAACTAGGTGTTCTTTGACAGCATGGTTCATAGAATTGGGTGGTTCTCCTATCTCTTGGAAGACTCGGAAGCAAGATGTTGTTTCAAAGTCTTCGGCCAAAGCAGAATACAGGGCCATGTCTGATATGGTTAGTGAGGTTCTTTGGCTACGGGAATTGTTGGTAGCACTTGGAGTTGATTGTTCTTATGCAATTCCTTTATACTGCGATAGTCTCTCTGCTATACATCTTAGTGTTAATCCTGTTTTTCATGAACGGACAAAGCATATTGAAAAAGATTGTCATTTCATTCGTGATGAGATTGTTCGCGGAGTTATCAAACCTATTCATGTTTCGACTCCTACTCAACTGGCTGATATCTTGACTAAGGCGCTTGGTGGTCGAGAATTTGATGTTTTTAGGCGCAAGTTAGATATTTGTGACCTCCATACTCCAATTTGAAAGGGGGGTATTAAAGGAGATATGAACCGATATGTAATTAGTATATACTTATGGTTTAGTTGGTAATTTCTATTCATGTAATTAGGTTAAACATGTTGTGTATATAAAGCTATACCTAAACACGTTAATAAGACAAGAAAACATTTACACAAATTAGGCTTTCTTGACAACTTTTTTCTTAAGTGGACTTGGATTATGAACTAATTTCAGAATCATGTACGATAAAATACATCATTTACAAATCCGTCTGTTTTTAGTAACCCGCCAATAGTTGAGCCGACATCATTTTAATAAAAGTTGTTACACGATATGTAGAAGAAAAAAACTCAAGAAACAAAGAAAAAAATAAAAATAATAATTAAAATGTGTCCTTGATAACTACTATTGTAACTCCGAATCTTTCACTAAATTTTAAGAGCAATTATTATTAGCGGAGAAAAGGAAGACGACAAAAACAGTTAAAGTTGATAATTGAAGAGGATTGGTTTTACTTTTTGTTTATGTTCGGATCTGTCATTGTCTTAAGTGTTTCGGAGTTATGGTCCAAAGCCCTCAAAAAGATTCTCGGCTTTTTACACCTGGCGCGTGTTATTCACGCTCTGCGCGTGGGTGTTATAAGAAACAGCACTATGTCGTACGATTGGTCTGTTGTACGCATGAGATTCCCCGCGCAGACAATGGATTAGGTTAGGCAACCTATTTTAAATATGATTATTATATTAATTTCGTTTTAGTGGGTTAATTGTCTGTAAAACCATGCGTGTAAATAAATACTAGTACTTCTTTGCATTTAACTATAGTGGTCTCTAATACTCCTTCTATTTCATATTAATTATCATTTTAGGTTTAATTTTTTTGTTTCATATTACTTCTCGTTCTGCAATTTCAATGTACACTTATGACCATTTTTCCAGTTTTATTTCTACTTTTAATTTTATTAATTACTCATATCAAATAAAACATTGTATTAATTAGGGATAAAACAGAATTTTAATATGTTTTCTTAATATGTGTGAAACAACCTACAATGACAACTATTTTGAAATGGAAGGGGTAAGTGATTAAATTTTTCTTTTGTTTTTTACTATAAGATATTTTACAAATTTGTATATAATTTTTTTTTTAAAAATATCTAATTATCTCTACTTGTTATCTATGTAAGCAGGGTCGGCTCAAAAAAAGGCCAAAGAATTTTTGGCCCTGTGCAAAAATTTTAACTTTTTAAAAAAAATGGTGTACATTTGCTAAAATCTAAAATTTTGTACCTTTTATATATAATTTTAATAATTTTTGGGTCTTAAATTATAATAAAAATTAACTAAAAAAATGGGTCATGTGCGGTTGCACACCTTGCACACTCTCAAAACCTCCCATGTATGTAAGCCTAAGTATATCGCAAGTGATTTTTTCCAAAAATAAATAAAGAAATACAAAGATTATTGGTATTTTTATATTGTCTGTTCAAAAGATTTGCAAAAATAAACTTATTAAATTACTTATAGCGAAAGAGGTATGGAAAACTAAAATATATTGGTATTATAGAGTTTTATACATATAATATTAGACAAAGGTATGGGTTGAGAGTGGGACTTGTGCTGCATTAACAAATAAATCAGAGAACTTTGTAGGTATAAAATATTTAGTAGATTAGTGTGAATGATTAATATTCCAATTATAGGTTCGGCGTGTGATGTGAACACAAGGAGGCTAAATCTGATAGATCAAATTTATATGATATAATATTCGGAGTCAGATTGTTAGGTTGTTTTTTTCGGTTTAAATGAGCTTTTACATGTAAACAAAAAAATTGAAATCGTGTTTGAACTAAATTGAGAATAAAAAGGTGAATCGAATTTGTCCTTCTTTAAAAATCTGAAGATCTATTTCAGAGATTAATAAACTGAATTCGGATCAAAACTAAAACTCTATCAAACCATTTAATAATAGATTTGATTCACTTTACCTATTGTTTTTCCAAAACCAGATAACAAAAAAAAAAAGTCTCAACCAAAACCTAAATAGTTAGTATATGGATTGAAACACTTCAAGTAAAAACTGACATGGATTTTTATCAAATTATCATTTTGAGTGAAGGCTAGACTAAACCTTACAAGATCAACCAGCATGTAGAGCAGGGTTGATTAGCGCGGACGTGGTAAACTACTATCTTATGATATATATTGTTTTTATGTTTTGAAAAGGAGATTCCGTTATTTTTTTCATCTAAAACATTCATCAATTTTTCATGTTTTCGAAAAGTGATTTTGCTAAATAAAAAGTATATTGTATAACTAAAAAAATATGAAATATGATTAGTCTACTAAATCGGATATTCTACATTTCTACTATTAGATTATTTCGATACAAATATTCATCTGACATACCATTCAAACATATAGGAAACTTATCACTAACAACGTAACAGGTAACAACTAATTGACCTAATGATATTAAAATTTTAGAAAGAAGGCCAAAATTAAATGGTCTAGTGGGTAACCAACCTCTCAGCACCATCTTATATTTAGAAAATAAGAAAAACGAGGCAAGGAATCTTCTTCCGAAGTCATCAAGACAGGAAGTGAAACAAGACAAGAACTGTCCCCTTGATTTCTTTTACACCAAATTATTTCGGATTTTAATAAGCAACCCTTACTTAGGGGGTGATTGGGAAAAGCTGTAAGTGCTGTGCAAAGCCTTATTTCTCTCTGCAGCATTAAAATTGAACCAATCAAGTTTTGGTTTAACTTTTGAAACTCACAGCAATAATCGATGTTTAAAAAAAATTATGGCTTTGCACAGCAAAATTTCTACAGCACTATCTCGAGTGCTTTGAGAATAAATAATTAATTTATCTTTCCTAAAATAATTATGTTTCTCTTTTTCTAATAAAATATATAAGTATATATATATACACTCTAGTAAAATAATACAACTATTATGTACAATTATATATATAATCTTACCACTAAAACCAATAGATCTACAATTAAATTATTAATTTAGAACTAATAAAAAATTTAAAGGTGTGTTTTTAATTTAATTTTGGTCAACTTAATTTGAAGGATGATTTTTTACTTTTATTTGTGGAAAAATGATAATATATTTTTGTTATATAATTTAAAATAACATATAAAATGTTATATTGTTTAGTTATTATTATTAATCTTTTTAATATAAATAATACAAATGTTAGTCTACAACATACATCTTACAAATCGTGTTTTCATTTTTAAAATCACAACCAAAATTCTACAGCCATAATTCTAAAGATATAGCGTAAAAACTACAGCTCATATTGTACATCCAAAATTCTAGAGTTACAGCTCTTTCCAATCAGGGCCTATAAGGCCAGAAAGCACAAAAGATGGTCTTTATGCAATATCCTTTTTTGACAAATAATGATATAGCTTTAAGAAAAAATTAGAACTTATAAACTTCTTTCTCTCTGAGCAAGTATATTTGCCAAAAGTATAATGATTTAAGGGGGGAATCTTTTTTTTATTATGGGAAATTCATGAACCATGTGATGCCCATGTTTTATTATAGACCTCCCATACATTATTTTGCCATGACCGAGTAATTATATTTGATTTAGTTTAGTCGACGTTGTCATTAATGTAATTCAATTTGCACAACATATATGATATTTCTGGTATGTAAATATCAATCTATATTTATACTTGAGAAGTCAAAAATTCTACGTGGCGGTTCTAAGGTGAGTTTAAGACTTGCTCTCCATTTCCATGTCATCGTAATATTTTTAATTAAAATATTTTTTATATGTCCACCAAATATATTGAAACTGAGCCTATATGCTAAAAACGTGGCCATAAATATTTGTTAGCAAAAAAAACCTAACTGTTGCGCCTACTTAAAACCCTAAGACTCAAAATTATATATAACTGTCTTTTTGTTTCATTGTTAAATAATTTTCGTCTCTCCCAACCCTTTTCTTGAGAATTTAGTTTCGTTATATATTTTTGTTTTTTTTTATATTCATATATCCACTAATAACAAAATTTTCGCGATCAAATGTTAAGTATTAACTTCTTTTTTAGGCGGTGTTTTACCTTCATTAATCCTACAATGATCCTCAGCCTGCGACGAATCTCTTCAGCTTAAGGTTTTTCTGTATGTCTGTCACCTATATTAATTTTTTATATATTACCAAAGATAGGGTTTAGACCATCATGTATTTTTGATCTTTGGTTTTTATTATCGTACCCTTGAAGAAAAAAAGAACAACAATTACGAAGACAAATATTATGAACATGATGAAGAAGATAGGTTTTCGTCATGAACAACTGAGGAGGAACAAAAAAAATTCCTACATCTCTCACTATTTCTTCACAGCTTACTATAGCGAAGACCAATTCTCAATGTGGACAACCACAACACGTAGTTAGTCGTCTCTGCCATCTAAAGCTCTCATCAAAGTCCCCATTAAAACCACCTTCATTGGTACAACATTGATTTTTTACCTCTTTGTTTCAAAATGTTCCTAAAGATTGGCATCTAATTAAAAATATCTCAGCAGAGTGAATATATATACGTTTAAATTACGGCCGAGATTCAACTTCGACGGTAATGCCTAAAATACTTTTGGAAAAAGCGTTTGGATGTGGAGCACCATTTGTGTAAATCCCTTTTGAGATTCAAAATCTATTGTCTTGGTCGGTTTTTGCTAGACCGATGACTCTTATAAGGTCTTTGTTTTCTATATTGATGAGGTGCTTCTTATAAGGTCTCTGCAAGCTACTCTCCATCATTTTGAGGGTTTTGAGACTCTAGCCAAAGTCTTCTTCCCAGTTTTGTTGAAGGTTAGTTCTTTCGATCACTCTATATGCGTGTTTTCAAATATCACTTTCTTAATTTTCTCCTTTGTTTCTTCTTTCCCGTTTTTATTATCAATTGTTTTATTTCTTTTCGATTTGATCTATGCTATTGATTTGTTTGTGCGTTTGATCATAATTCTCTATTTTTTTCCTACAGATCTATTTTGATATTTTATGAAGACACACATCAGAAGATAGAACAAAAACACTGAACAAAAAAAAACAGAAATAAATCTATATAGATTTGCAAAAAAAAGCAAGGAAGCTCGCTTTACAAGTTTTCCACAGGTGCATGAAATAATTCCGTAGAAACATAAATAAATCTATATACGATTAATAAGGTAATTTTTTTGTAACTTGACATTTTTTTTTTGGTTTTCTTGATGTTTTTTTTTTGTTTAACGTGTTTTTTTTTGCAGTCGCTAATACTACGTATCCTAGCTACTCCTTGCAGTCTTAAACTCATATATATATATATATATATATATATTAGATCATGATTTATCAAGCCAATCGAGCACTTTCCTCTTCATATTCTTTTTCATAGTTTTTAATCATCGTTTTTGTGTGTTTTTTTTTTTTTTAGAATTTGGATGTTTTATATAACATTTAAGATCTACATAGACTTCATCTCTCAAGCCTCTCATGCGTTCCAAATATATTTGCTGGCATCGAATTTTTCTCAATAGATGATTTTACATCCGGAAACGAGCCATGTATATCAAACCAGGTAAACCTATGCATGGTTTCTTTGTCTTTTATTTTTTTTAATCCCGAACACCCACTCACTGTATCTCTGTTTATTTCTATGGTTATTTCACTTTGTTGTTCGATGTCAAGTTAACCAAACAATTGTTCTACTTCCCATGTTTGTTTAGGTTACTAAACAATCCGTCCACCAGTATGTAGCAAATTGACTAAATTATTCAAATTCTCCATAATATCACTTTACAATATCGAAAAAATTTGCATCATTTTTTCTATAGTTTTCTAATTTGCTACTGACCTTTATCTTTGATAGGCGGATAACGAGTTACAAGTGAACAGAGAACAAAATTTAGCATCAAAGCACGCAATTATACATACTATAGAACACATATGTTTGATGCTCGACCACATTAAATATCGCTGCACAAACCTTCATGATCACAACTTTCAGATCTAGCATTGAATATATATATATATACCAAATACCATGTATGCTTGGATGATAGGATGCTGAAATTCGCAGAGCCGAAAGAGTTACACAACGAGACTACGAGAGTTAAAGTACTACAAGCTGAAATATGTTTAGTTTAGGGATGCATGAATTTTATACATAATTAACTCGAGAACTTGAGAAGCCGAAGGAGAAATAACAAGTTAGTGTACTGTTTTCTTGTAAGTAATGGTTTGTACCAATGTTTGAATAGCTCAACGTTCAAGGACATTCATAATAATAACAATGATCGGAATTAACACAAATTAGGGTATGATTTCTAATCATTATTACAAATACATATTAACACATTTTGGTATTGGGGTGTTGGTTCTTAACAACAAGTAAGATCCAACAGAGAGAGAAAAGTAGATGCGAAGAACAACAAGACTAACGATGAGGCTGACCTTCAAAGACATGAGCATGAAGCAACAACCGAAGATGGGGAAAGATTTGCGGCTAAGAGCAACTAATAATAATAAAGAAAATTCTGTAATCTTTTGGAAATCATTTCTTTCTCTCTTAATTTTTTTTTATTTTTTTTCTTTCATGGATTGTTAAAGAAACCTATACACATGACTTCTAATCAAATCTATCAAAAAAAACTTCAATCGTAATTTATTAAAATATTACTTTAGCTATTTTAATATAATTAGGTTATATTATCTTTCTAAATAGTATAATCCTTTGTTTATTCATGTGTATTTTGGTTTACATGCGTTGAGTGATTTGTTATTTATGCAATGTGATGATTTTGGTAAATTGTAAAGTGTAAACCGATCCATATCTTGAGTTTCTCAAAATATATTTTTATGAAACGTAGATAACCTTCAAAACTGATCAATAACATGATTCATTAACTTAAGGGATTTTTAAGAGAATTACATGACTTTATATAATTATATCTACATGTCTCGATATAAAATTTGTACTCGTATATTTCATATCAAAATGATATTCCATATTATGATTATTGACTATAGTAAAAATATTATTCCATGAGAAAAAGAATCGCGATGTGAGAACAAAAACATGCACCAAAATATATCGAGAACTTCACAATCAATCCTTAATTTTCAATAAAAATCAAGTCGAACTTAAACTTTATTTTCAACAAAAACCAAATCAAACTAAAACATTCTTTTCAATGAAAACCAAATCGAACTAAAACTTTACATCTACATGTCTCGATATAATTTGAAATCGTATCCTTCATGTCCGACTACTATTGTGTATTATGATTATTGACTATATTAAAAAATACTCCATGAGGAGAAGAATCGCGATTTGAACACAAAAACATGCACCAATATAAATCAAGCATTCCACAAAAGATGCATAAGTAAAACGATAATTCTTTAGTAATATTCTATCTTAATTTCTATAGTAGCCATATGGTGAATTTGTAGTAATTTTCACTAAAAATCAATTTGAATAATACCGCGTCCTCAACAAAAATCCGCACACAACAGAATAACGAACCCCACAATTGACTTCGTTCTTTTTTGGACGTTACATACGAACCAGTTTTATTCATTGTGTGAGAGTTAACGCTCCCCTAGAGTTAAAACCACCCCTAGGATTTAGTTCCTTTTAATTTACTTAAGATTTAATTTTTTATAATTTATTTCTTTAAAATGTATTTAGTTTATTTATGATAAGTTATTAGTTGAAAATATAAGTGGTGAAAAGCTGAGCATTTATATTACCTGAAATAATTTAGAAGTGTATAAAGTTCTTATTTTTTCTTTTAAAAATTTATTTAGAAACGATCATCTTTGAAAATATAAGGTATTCGTGTAAATTTCTTATTGAAAAAGATGTACAAAACGATAATTTTTTAGTAACATTCTATCTTAATTTCTGTAGTAGCCATAAGGCGAATATTTGGTAATTATCACTAAAAACCAATTTGAATAATACTTTTTTAATTTTATTTTGTGATATATATTGAAACTTTACGCGAGGTATAACCGCGTCCTCAACAAAAATCCGCGAACAACATAATAACGAACACCCCACAATTAACTTCGTTCTTTCTTGGACGTTATATACAAACCAGTTTTATTCACTGTGTGAGGGTTAAAGCTCCCCTAGGGTTAAAACTCTCCCCCCTTTAGGATTTGGTTTCTTTTAATTTACTTAAAGTATATTTGATTAGATGTTTAAAATCCATTTGTGGTAAGTATCTATAGTTTTAAAACATTATTTAGAAATTCTAATTTGTTAAAAATATAATTAGTATATCAATGAAATTAAAAAAATAAGAATATATTAGTACAAAATAAGTATTATATCATAACATTTGATCTTATTGTATTGATCATACCGTGAATGTATAATAGCCTTAGTAAGACTCCTTTCTTAAAATATAATTTTTCTTAGTTTGCTTAAAGATAAAACATGATTTAAATGTTAGGTTTTTAAAAAAAAAATAATATAAATTGTATATTTATAGATTAAATAAATCGTTTATTAGTATACAATGATTATTTAGATATAACATTTTCTTTAATAACTCTATAAACACATAAGAATGAATACAAAAATGTTTCTAACCTTTTATTAACTTTATTATTATATATTATTATAAGTGAAACCCTAGATTTTTGTACTTATTTATATATATATATATTTATATATGTGCTACACATAATATATCCGCACTGTTCGTGGGATAGCGTATCCTTCCTTTATAGATGCATGTGCTGTTTTGGGGTTACCCGATGATGATGACGAGTATGTCCATGCGATCGTCGAAGCTGTTGGATGGTCTATTGAGAGTGTTATCGAAGATTTCGTCAAAATGCTTTCAAATATCATTGGTCAAAGTAGATCTGATAAGATTTTTGGTGCTGCCCGTCGTGTTCTAGAATCTCGTGGATTAGAATATGGTTCTGATCTTGCCTTATAAGATAACCATCGTATGTATTTCCGGTTATTGTTTACTTCTTATAAGTGTTTTGGTGTTTAGTTAATTTAATTTTGTTTTCATTGTTTTATATTTTTCCATATTATTTTACAATAACAATATGAATTTCTTAATAAAATATTCGTCCGGTTATTGTTTATTTATGTTTAATTAACTAGGTTCTATTTAACAAATATAAATAAAAACCTATAATTTAGGAAATTAACAATATATCTATATATATAATCACTTTCCGCGCGTCGCGCGGGTACTACCCTAGTGTTCAAGAAAATGCTAGGTGTTAAGCGGGTGGCGACTCAACACAGTGTCTAGAACGTTTAATTAGAGTTTAGGCGATTTTTTAGACGGTGTAAACGTTATACAATAATTCATAATATATTAGATATATAACAAAATATATAAAAATCATAGTTTATACATAATAGATTTTATATTATATGTATTATCATCATTTTATAGCAAAATATATAAAATATGACTATCTAAGAGATGTTGTTCAAGAGAATCTTCAAAATGTTGTTGATTGTCAATTTGTCATGAAGTCGCTCGCTTGGCATGCAAACTTGAAACGAAGATATCTTATCTTGTACTTCTGCTCGTCAAGAAATAATCGAGGGTTAATGCCAAGTTGATATGTAAGAGGACAAAAATTATCAAGAACAATTCCTTCGCTCTCTAGAACATTCCCTGCGTATTCGAGTAACATAATAGCACCTCTTGGAGTCAACTGATACTTTGGGACACTATATTAATCAGATGTTGGATTGATAGATATGTGGTAATCCCATGTTTCAGAAAGAAAAAGGAAATCAATTGGCGAAATAGAGAAATCGCCCAACAATAATCAATTGTATGTTCCATAAAATTATTAAAAAAAAAAAAAATCATAAAATTATTCATCTAGATCTTCAAAAACAATACAGGTAATGCATAATATCATGCATGTCATAACTTTGAGTAGAAAGAAAAAAATTCGTAGGTTTGCAAATCATGTAAGTATGTATTAAGTAGATCGATGCTTTTGAACATTATAATCGCGTTTGTACATGATGATATACTTTTTTTGTTTTGTCTTCTTGTAATTCGGTTTAGTGATGTAATTTTATTTAAACAAAATGATAATACTAAACCATATTTATGGTGGTTTAGCGGTTGAAGATTCGGTATATTAGTTGAAAGACGAAAGTTTGAATCATTTCACTGTGATTTCAATTATTATTAGCCACTGTAAACAACTTAAGTGACAAAAAATCCAGATTTTTTTTTTTTGAAATGAATGTTAAATTATATTCAAACCAAAAAACGGTTTTACAATAACTGTAACTTGTTTTAGAAGAAATAGAATATGCGTTTTAACTTAAAAGGGATGAAAAAACAATTCCGAACCAATTGAAAAATCCTATTGTGATCTCGTCGCGAACAATTCCATGAGATCGTCGTCATAGGATTGGTCTTCCATAATTCTAATTGCAGCTCAAGCGATTCCGAACTGTTTTTTCAATGACACTAGCAAGTTGACCCGAAGATAGAGGCTGCTCTCCATGGCGTCAATTGTTTCATACTCTGCACAAGTGATAGAGCGAAGCTTGGAAAGTATATCTAGATATGATGAGAAACATTCTGATATGGCTGAAGCTTCCATTATGGAGCAAGGAGACTAGCTCATCCCAACTAGTAATGTAGTGGTTGTTCAGCAACTTCCGCACAAGTACATGCCAAACTTGCGATGAAAATCTACGTTTAATGAAAAAATCTGGAATTACATGTCCTAAAGTTTAGTTTTGACATCATGTGAGAGCTCAATATAAACTCCTTGGGCTTGGACTTTTATTTCATACAGATTTTGTTCTCGATCACTGTTGTTTTAAATTTTTATTGACTTGTAAAAACAGTTAGAAATCATTGTGACTCAAGATCCATGAAGAATTTCTCTTGCATATATATTTTCAAACAAACATTTGAATGCCATGGAGAAATCAGCAAATGCCTTCACATGCATGATCATCTATTTCACCCAATTTATGAATTTGACTCTGACACCTCCGTTATCAAAAATATCATCTTGAGATCTTACAGAGCAACTATGTCAGTATGTCTGATGTGGGGACAAGTAAGCTGTACAAATTGGATTCAACAAATTTGGAGATGTGGACATTAGTGGGCCGGCATCGGGTAAGAGCTGGGCTCATACTGTTCAAATATTGTCTAAAACTCAACTACCTCACAAATGGACTTGACTCTCATTTAAGTTCGGCATTTTTTTTTAATCGTTTAGATTTATGAATTAATACAAATTACGAAAACAATTATACGGTAAATTATACAATTGACAATTTTAGTCTTGACATGACTCCGGAGCTGAAAATCTCCTGTAAATTTTGTCTCCATTATAATTTTACCTCGAACTCCGTACATGTAGGTGTAGAAGCATTAATGAACCCTCTGTCAAACCACTAGACTGAGGGGGCTTCCACTAAGTTCGGCAGTTAATATTTTAATTTTATATAATTTTTATTTTAATTTTTTAATATAAAGTTGAACGATTTCAATAAAAATGCGACACATAAATAAAATTAAAATTGAACTACACTCTAACTTCTTCCAAAACTCAATTGGGCAACAATCCAAGCTCTCGGAAAATAAGATAAAATCAAATTATTCATCGGTATACTCTTAACATCTTTCGCATTTGAATCAATTGCTGGTTGGTAACTTAAAGTTGTATAAGCTTTTTATTTATAAGCTGGAGTAGTAAACGATAATAAAATAGTATAAAAATGTAAAAAATAATTGTAATAGTATGATTCTAGATTTGGAAAAGATGATTGGATCGCGGTTACATAGTCGCCGTCGTAGCTGAAAACGATTTAATGCCCCTTATTAATGCTAATTTAGATTTTAAATTTTTACAATAAAGTTTTTAAGAGAATATATTTTGAAGATACAGTAAGACCGCAGTCTTTCTCCGGCCCCTACTAATTTTATTGGTTAATAATTGTTAGTGTTTTTCGTACTTTTGACCTGTCTTTGTAATTTAATACACTTAAAAAATATAAAAATAATAAAATACCAAACAAACTACCCAAAGAATTTGAGGACTTTAAAAATAATAAAAATTAAAAAAAAGGTAAGAACAAACACAGGTCAGCGAGTTGAACACACACACATTCTCAAGGAGAGAATCGTCGAAGAAAACGCGAAGACGAAGAAATTGCTTTAGCTACAGAGACTAAGAAGAAGACGAAGAAGAAGAAGAAGAAGTTGAAGATTGGGATTTTCATTTCTCTGTAATGGAAGGTTCGTGCTTTTGTTCATAGCTCCTTTTTTCAGATTTCACTTTTCCCCGTCTCAGAAAAACCCTAGATTTTCGCTTTGACTTGAAATTGCTTCTCGAGAACTGGGTTTCACTCTGATTTATCGATTCTTACTCGTGGTTCGTCTTCGTAGCTGCATTATAGTGTCGAGATTGTCTCTGCCCTAAATCTGATTTCGATGGTTTTAGCTTAGTGATAGACTTTAAAGAGAGACCCGAAACTAGATTATTGGTTGATTTGAGTTTATGTGAGTCAATTTTGTTTTTGTATTACAGGTAAATCTCCAGACCTAGAATCTATTGGGTCTGGTACAACGACAAAGCGATCAAGTGTATCATCAGGGAGTCGATCTCGGATTCGTCGAGATTTTCTTAGCAGGTTTACAGATAGTGAGCATTTCACGGAAAAGCTTGACGATTGGTTTGCTTTAATATTGGAAAATTCGGGGAGCAATGGACCAATCTTTGAGGTTCCTTTTGAGTTAGTTGAGCTTCAAAAGTTCGATTATGCCTTGGAAGGGATTGCTTTCCAGCAGCTAACTCGAATGCCGAATGCTGTTTATGCTTCAACATCTAGTGCTGTGGAGGGAAAGGCGTATTTAGCAATCGAGGATTTTCTACACGCCACTGTTAAGAGTTTGTGGGAGGCATTTTGGAGTCAGGACGAGCCTGTTCCTTTCTCTGTCGGTTGTCTATACAGTGAAAATCTAAAGTTTTATCAGGCGGAGAAAGCTTTAGCTATTGGCAAGCTTGAAGGTCTTTCTGCAACAGGTATTTTGCTGAAAAATCCTCGACATCCACACGGTAAATGGGATCACATTCTTGAACTTGCTCTTCTAAGGCCTGACATAGGAAGCTTTGCACTGGACAGTGATCATCCGCCTTCCTTACCTGTCTTAGGCGAGGCTCTTTTCTATGCCTTACGCATACTCATCTCAAGAAGTGTGAGCCGTTTAGATTTCTCTCAAAGCTCAAACTGTGTCTTCATTCTTCTCGTTGATTCGCAATATGGAGGTGTTATAAAAGTCGAAGGGGACGTAAATAAATTGGATTTCGATGTAAACAACGTTTATGACTGCGCGGCAGACTGGATAATGAAGCATTCCAAGATAGCAGTGTCGCCAATTGACAGGATATGGAACAAGCTGGGAAATGCCAACTGGGGAGATATTGGTGCTTTGCAAGTAGTCTTTGCCACTTACCACAGTATAATGCAGTATTTTGGGCCACCCAAGCACTCTATCGAAGACTTAGCTGCTGACCATAGTTCCCGGCTTCACTCAAGGCGGCAGGAAAGGCAGTTGGGGGATACTAGTCTCAATGAAAACGGTATGTTTAGGTTTCAGCAGAGAACCATGTCTCCTGAAATAGTTGAAGTTCAAGAAGAATCAACCAAAATCGAGCCTGAACCGTCGATGAAACTAGAAGTTGGATCTGTTCTGTGGTTGGAGGATTCAAACTTTGAAAAAGGCTATCAGATTAACGAAGTATTATCTAATGGTACACTCCCCTATCACATTGCATCACCAGTGGACGACGCAGGAAAGTCTGTCTTTCTCTATGTTGGTTCTCCTCCTTCACAGCTTGAGCCAGCTTGGGAAGACATGAACTTGTGGTATCAGGTACAAAGACAAACTAAAATATTAAGTATTATGAAACAAAGAGGCCTTTCTAGCAAATACTTGCCGCAACTCCATGGGTCTGGTCGGATCATTCACCCAGGCCAGTGTCAAAAACCCAGTTCTGGTGGACGGTGTGATCATCCTTGGTGCGGAACTCCTATTCTTGTGACCACTCCAGTTGGCGAGACAGTAGCTGATTTGGTAAACGAGGGCCGGTTTGGCCCAGAAGAAGCTATTCGATGTTGCCACGATTGCTTATCTGCACTTTCTTCCTCCTCTTCAGCTGGAATTCGCCATGGTGATATCCGCCCAGAAAACGTAGTTTATGTCACTTCTGGTGTAAGACATCCTTACTTTGTACTTATTGGTTGGGGTCACGCAGTGCTTGAGGATAGAGATCGACCGGCAATGAATCTTCACTTCTCCTCGACTTACGCACTCCAGGAAGGGAAACTTTGTGCTGCCTCAGACGCAGAGAGCTTGATTTACATGCTTTATTTCTGTTCTGGAGACTTCCCTGATTTGGATTCTGTTGAAGGAGCCCTTCAATGGAGAGAGACCTCTTGGTCCAAAAGATTGATTCAGCAGAAGCTCGGCGATGTTTCAACCGTTTTAAAAGCTTTTTCTGACTACGTTGACAGTCTATGTGGGACACCATATCCATTAGATTACGAGATTTGGTTGAGAAGATTGAAGAGGAATCTTTCAGAAGATCACGGAAAAGAAATTGAAACTTCAGGCTAAAGCTCAAGAAAAACTTGGGATGTTTTTCCATCAGTCTAGCCACCAAATAATGGAGGTCCTTACATAAACATTCGATTCCTTTTGAACATTCTTTCAGGTGCTCTCTGCTTAAACCTGCCCGAGACTCGAAAGCTTCACGATGAGTAGTATCCTTCGTTTTCGCCAAGTCTTAAAAGTTTGGGACCTTGTTCTTCTGCTCTTGTACAGGATCTTTGGAATGGATTAGATTCTGTGTTTCCCATCTCTGTTAATGTTCTGTTCCTTTTCTTTCATTATTATTATTATCTTGAGAGTGATTCTCTATTATTTTGTTGCAATGAGTATTGTAAAGGTGAGAGCTTTTGTTCCCATTTTGACTTCTGCTAAAAGCTTACGGGTTTTTCATTGTTTTCTTTTTGTGCTTGTATTCTTAACCTAAAGCCAACATTTGATTCTATTTCTTCTCCTACACTTTTTCTTTCTTTGTCTAAGGCGTTGAGTTTATTCGTTGAAGAGAGAAGCGTGTGGCTTTAGAATTAAAGAGAGTATAGTTTACACAAGTGACCAAAGCATTTTTCACAGGTTCAAAGATATTCTGCGACAGATTTCTATTCTGATCCATGGGTTTTTTGTTTGTTTTCCTACCTCGATCTCACATCGACGCTCGAGTTTCTTGTCAAATTCGTGGGTTCTTGAATCCCGGGGATGTAAAACGCGGTGTTGGTGTCTGCAGTTCCATCACCTAAACCTTTCCTCTTGACAGTTTCTTCAATTTTGTTGTTGTTGTTGTCATACTCCATTGTCTGGAGGTGCAAACCGCCTTTACTTGTTTTGCAACCGTCGATTTCCATTTCCATATCATATTTATCTCCTCGAGGTCCAAAGGTTCGGTCTAGCTCAGATGCAATGGATCCAACCTCAACATCAGGTTCCTCTGGAGCCAAGTCTCTGAAGTTTATCATGGGAGGTGGAATTCTTGCAAAGAACAACTCATATAGGTTCTTGAAAAAGCCTCTTGCGTAAGGGTTTTCTTTCTTGTCGTATCGATACCGGAAATTCTCATAAGTTGTCTGCAAAATCCATTTATTCAGAACCAAAAGAATCAGAACATACAATGATCCAAACAAGGAAAATGCAGCATCCATATATATTAAGGATCTTCTTGCCTGATTGGTGCAGATGAGGTAGAGATGGAAAACAGTGAGTCCACCAACAAACCAAACAATGACGAAGCAGTAGAGGATAAGAACAATAAAGATTAAGTCGTCTGTGACCACCATTAACAACATCTTGCCGTGTACCTCAAGCATACTAACCCAAGAGAAGACAAAGACATACAAGCAGAGGAGTGTTGAAGTTGATATGAAACAGATGAAGTATGGATAGTTTCGCTGCAAAAAGACCGCCATTTGTTAGATCACAGATCCTACTCACACATTTTGTTTCAAGAGATTGAAGGGTTTTTTTGGAAGACTTACTAAAGCAATGCATTGACCAACCCATGGACAGTGATGATCAAATCTTTGGACACAGTTGTTACATATCGAACAGTGAGAGGCGCGAGGAGGACGATAAAGCAAACAAGTATCACAGAATTTGACTTTGACAGTATAGCCATTCACCAATATATCCTTGGTCCGAGGTATCTTTGTATTACCAAGTTTGTTGTTTACCCACTCTGAGGATTGAGTGATCATATCAAGCCCTTCTGATTCAGGCGCTTCTTTGTTCCTTGGGATAATCCCGGGGTCTCTCGATGACGTTAAGAAGAGAAATGTGAAATCCTACAAAGAAAGAAAGTATCACAAAGGGCGAAGATAGGTCACAAAGAAAGAAAAAAGTTATGGTTCTTTACCAAGACAGTGAGCAAAAGTGCACCCATCAATATAAGAAAATGGAACAAAGGAAAGCGTCTTCCGATCAAAAACGCCATTCGTATGCAGAAAGTGAGAGCGGGACAAGCGATCATAGCTATAGTTAGAAGTAGCGAAGATGCATCTGGACCAAAGACTAGTCTCCCTCCGCAATAGAATTTCTAAACATGAAACCAAGAAACAGAACAAGTCAAGGTTGCTTCAAAACATTTCAAACCAAAAACAATGAAACACTTCAATTTACTTATGTCAAATGTGTTTTGAGGCAGTAGATAGCATTCTTGACTATTTTCAAGAGCTATAAAGACCAAAAACCAAAGGAAAATGTTTCAAAGCTCATGTTCTCAAGATTTTAAGTAATCATCCGATCCGAGTCCGGTAAACATAAAACCATCATCAGATTTAGTAATCGATTCCGATTAATTTTAGGCTTAATTCAGCAATCTCAGATTCCAATTGCTCAAATCTCATTCAGAGACATTACAAAAACTTTTCTTTTTTTGTTTGTCAAAAGTCTCATTAGGGCTTACATTATTCCCCGGCCAAAGTTGGTAGATCCTCTTGGGTTTATGGTCTTGAGAAAACATGGTCTCGTCGTCAGAAGAAGCACTATGAACATGACAGCTTTTCTTCCTCCCCATCACCATTTTCTTCTTCTTCTTCCTCTAGCCTCGAATTCAACGACGAAACGCACAAAACGTAATCTCCATTGCCTTCTCGGCGGCGTATCGTCGTTGTCGCGGCTAGCGAATCGAAACCACCGGAGATTTCAAATCGCTGCCGCACGGCGTTTGACTTCTCTCCCTCCTCTTCTTCCTCAACTCTCTGTTTCTCTCTTTCTCTCTCTCCTTTCGCCTAGCCTCTCTCTTCCTTTGTTTCTAATTAAGGTTTTGTTTCTTTCTCTTCTTCTTCTTACAGCTTTTTCCTCCGCCATTGGAAGTTCGTTTAACAGCAACATCTATTCTCTGGAACATCCTTAACTTAGCAAACACGCCATCAAAGCAACTTTCAAACTTTTTTACCCTAAATTTTAGCAACAAAACCTAATTTTATACTTCCGTTGCTGTGTTTTAATTCGTCTTTTCTCAAACGCGCCATTTTCTGTTTCAACAGTTTTATTTACCCTAATTTGTATTGACTTGTGTGTTGGAAACTTTGTCAACATCTTTTTTGCATAGTGCTTTAAAAATTTTTAAGTCCCACATTGATATATTAGTATATTACTAACTTTAGAAAAAATCTCACACTAATAATCAGTACCGGTCCAAAGTTTACACGGATGTCCCATGTTTAGAAACTATATACTATTTTGTTAGTAACATTTGATTCACACAAATATGAGAGAATCGTTTTACTTGCCTATGTTCTGCACCGACTATATTTATAATAAGAGTAAATTAGCTAAATAACCACCATATTTATAATACACTGATCAACTATTTATATACTAATAATAATATATAAAGAAAGAAAAATATTTATAGTGATGGTGATCGTGAGTCAATTCATCATAGTCAAAGATCTTCACTATTAATTTTTTACTTGATCTTGACCATCAAAATTGGAAGCTAAACTAAATTGGAAGATTTGAGGAGAAGAAATCGAAGTCAAAGATTTGAAAGATTGACTAAGTAACTCATTAGAAGTATGTAATGTAAAAGGTAGAAGTACCCTTATATTAGAGAAGATAAAAGCTTATCTAGGAACCCTTTAACGAGAGACACTGAAAAATATCTTCTTTTAATCTCTCTTGTCTATCGTCACGGCTTCAACTTTGGCCTTTGGCTACACCATCAAGTATGCTTTTTATTTTCACTCCTTTCGTGTTTTTTTTGTTTTACGTTAAAGCGAATTCAGATAACAAAATTTGATTTATGGGGTTTAAATTCAAATGCTTACCAATATAATCGGAAAGAAACTGTTCACTGAATCATTTCATCGAACATCTAAAATGCTTATCGTTCTAATTTGGGTTTTTCTTCTGTGGATTATGGCTTTACAGGGTACATGGAAGGGTTTAAACCTATATATAGCTTCGTAGGCGTAAAATGAGGAAAAAAAAGTCGATTGGAGCAGTTGCCTTCATGTTAATGTTTGGATGACATTTGTCATAGGCTTGTCGGCTGTATTTTCTAAAGTGAATAATGATCCAATCTCTTCTAAATGACAAGCTCGTCCCATTCGGTCCATGTGCACATTGACTTTGATCGCTGATATTTGTATTACGAGGTTAATGTGCACAAAGACCGAAAGGGACAAAGTTAGTCGTTTTGAAGAGATGTAATCACTATTAACTTTAGCAAATCCAGCCGACAAGTATATATGATAGAACGAATCCACATTATTTACCGCAAAATGTAATTGTCACTACCTCAAGTTACTTCTTTTTTTTATATATATGTTATTAGTCCCCAAAATAATCTTCGAATAACAATGTGATTTGATTTAAGTGGTGTTTTTGATGCGATTTGGGAACTAAAGAGATTTGATACCACCTCTCTAATTTGTATATATCACACCAAAATTGATTCGCATATGTCAAATGGATCCAAACTCATGTTTTTTTTCCATATGGTTCACCGATTTCTATCCGTACTATACAATACATGGACGGTTTAATACGGAAAATGTTGTGTTTATAGATTTTTTATTTTTTTTGATCGAAAATTGTGTTTATAGATTTTAACTATAACTAGGTGAGTACCCACGCATACGCGCAGATTTTTCATATTAGTTAAAAAATCTATTAGCTAACTCAAAATCTTTTATATACCATCCCAATCTAAAATATCATGTAGTTGTGAAAATTTAAAATAAGTTACGCAAAGCTGAAAAACGAAAGAAATAGATAAATGTAAAAAAAACATAGCTTAGAATAGTGAAATTGATTGTAAAAGGAAAATTTGGCAAAAATACAATAAAAAAATTATGATTTGCAAACTAACAAAAACCTCTAAATCCAATGGCTTACAATTTGCCATATACCCCTATTTTCTTAACTTTTTAATATATATATATATATATATATATATACATTTTTTTTTGGTTATTCACCAAAAAAGCCCACAATTTTTATTATTTAACATAAGAGAATTGCCAAAAACATAAGTTACAAAAACAAAGAAAACAAAAAAAAGGCTTGTTGCCCGCAAAGAAAAAAACTAAAAACGCAACGTTCCATCCATTTCGTTCCATCTGAGGCGAACGAAATGCTTTATCACTCTTAAGCTAATGATCAACAACACAAGTGTCAGAAGAATAAATATTATTAATCTATTATACAAAAGTCCACATAACCTTTCAAGTGTTTTAGTACGTGGGATGGATATATAAATGACATGTACACCTCAATATTTGAACCTCAGTGATAAATCCATGGCGAGAGTTTGTATAGTAAGGTTTTGCTTCTTTATAATAGCTTCTCCTGCTTAAGAAATTACAACCATGATTGAATTATGAAAAGGTTATCTTAGTAGGTTAAAGCAAAGAATAACAAAATTACTTGTGCAAATATACTATGTTGAATAACTCTTAGCCGGTTTTGAAAACCCCGTTCTTCGTCTACAGACCAAAACCCTAAAGCTTTAGGGGCCGGAGAGATCAGTTTCCATTTCGTCATACCCAAACAAATGTTACATTCTAAACTATGTCTAACTCATCATCTTTTCTTGACGTCTTCATCATCGTGAACAAAGATTCGATGCACTTATTGATAATCCTCAATTTGCTTCTCAATCAAACCACAACATTTTCATTGACAACATAATATGTGGATTTCTCTTTGCAACTTGACGTTCCAATATGCAAGTTTCAAGATTTTTACCAAACTATTATAAAACCACAATACTGATTTAAGACCAACACAAAAAAAGTAGACAACAACACCAAAGTTGCTGGGAGAGTGAGAGTACAGAAATATTTTTTGAACCAGTAAAATCTAATGGGAAATCGGACACAAACTTGTGCATCTAACATCATATACTTATACCTCAGAACAACAAATAATTTAACCTCATAATCAAACGTATAGTACTTTGACCCCAAAAAGAAAATCAAACGTATAGTACAGTTTTGAGAAGTTCTAATTTTGGCGTTAAACAAGCATGATTGATAAGTTGAAGATCTTTTCCAAGCGAGAGAGAGAAGCGGACTTACAGTGCAGCAACGATATCTAAGGCAAACTCCAACAGGTCGAAAAAGGATTGCGATGAAGCCAATTTCGCAGTTGCTCGACATTTTTGAGAGATGAGAAGAAGCTTTAAAATCAAAATTGCTCTGTACTCCTTTGTTCATTATGAAATCAATAATGTTTTTTACTTTCTACAATCTTTTGCTGAATTGCATAATTTGATTGGGCCACTGGGCCTTGGCCCACCTCAACTATCTTCATACCCATTTTCTTAACAATATTTATTAAACGAAGAATAATTGGGGCTGTTCTGTCTGAAAGAAGCGGCCATTGAAGCGCCACGAATTAGAGCGATTCTCTACCAATTCCAATTTACCTTTTCGATGCTACACACACGAGCGCAGATTCATATACACAAATCTTTCTATGTATATATGCTTACCAATCTACACAACCAATCGCTCAAGATCAATTTCAGGTGTTTGCGATTCCGATTTAGGTTTGATCGGTTTTGAAAAAAAAATTCGTAATCGAATATTCTTGGATTCGTCTTCATGGTGGATCATTACCAAGTTCTAGGCGTGAAGAGAAGCGCGACGAAGCAAGAGGTCAAAGATGCGTTTCGTAAATTGGCGGTGAAGTACCATCCGGACAAACACGCACAGTCACCGGAACACGTTCGGCGAAACGCAACCGTGCGGTTTAAGCTCGTGTCGGAAGCGTACGAGGTTTTGAACGATGATCGGAAACGCGCGTCTTATAACGCAGTTAGTGATTCCGATTTATTTCGCCGTACCGGTGGTTCGTATAGTAATCCGTACGGAAATCGCAGTAGTGGCGGAGCCGGAGCCGGAGCGTATGGGTATGGTTATGGTTATTCGAGGAATCGTCAAGCTTCTGGTTTTAGCAGTGGGTTTGATTCGACGTTTCGTTACTTGACGACTCGTGCGTTTCTTCTGAATCTCGCATTAGCTGGGTATGCGACAATTAGTGAATTCCCTTTTGAGATTTCTGTTTATTTGGGAAATGTTTATGGTGTTTTTGCTAGACGATTCTTCTGATTCTAAGCTATAGTTAGGGTTGCTTTCTTCATCATCTTGTAGTTTCTTATCTTTTGCTTTGCAGTGGTATGTACTTTGCGTTTACTGCGATTGATACAAGTGGAGAAACACTATGGAAAATGCGTAACTCAGGGGTAAGTACAATATTATGCATGCATCGGTGATCTAATTAGCCTTATGCTATTGACTGTCTTGGTGATCTCGCTCTCTCTTTATAATGTATGAATTCCCAAATGCGTCAGATTGATGTTCTTGTGAATTAAATGTGGTTGATGATCTCTGCACATCTAGTCTTGTGGCCATAGGTGTTAATTAGGCTGAAACCGTCAAGAATTGTAGCAACTAATCGCCGAGGTAGTTTCTGAACTAGGCTTATTAGTGATGTATTGTCACTTACTGAGAATAATTAGCAACCTATTGAACCATTTATGAGAACATTTCGTCCAAAAGGTAGGTAGGGTTTGCAAGAAATCCTAGATGCAAATGTGAATATGCAAGCAATGATTAATGTTTCACATCATGAGAATAGAGGAAAATGTATCTTGTTAGCAAGAATCTAGAATCCATAGAGAAAATTGAGGGCTCTGTTTGTTTTACATGTTTAAATGCTAAATGCTCTTGCCTCTTCTTGATTTGGTATATCAACAAGTGTTTTTCTGTCATCGGTATTTCTACCACACGGAGAAAATGACAACACTCTGGGATATTTTCAGAAATCATTCGAAGAAGCAATGGAATCGATTGAGAAAACAAAGACACATAAGGATGAAGGGTAAAAGAGAGGAACCAAAGGTAATACTAACCAACACTTTTGACTATTCTGCTTTTTTGACATTGCTCGATGACTTTTCTGATATTTCACTTTCTTTAAAAAGCGAGAGTAAATATTTTTATCACAAAATAGCAAATTGAACAATTTTCTCTCTTTTTGTTGTTGTTGTTGTGTGGCTTGTTGGGATGCATTCTTTTTGACTTTGGGCATATAGAGGCACTATATCGTTTACGTTGACATATTCCTATGTTAGTGGTTGGAACTTGGAAGGTAATTGAAAGTGTAATAGTGAGAGAGTATATTTGTATTTTCTTGTAGCATGTATTTGTCTCTCCAGATATCTCAATCCGATAATGAGAGTTCATACTTGCACGCAATTGTATATGAGAGTGCATAAAGCCAAGCAAATATAGAAGTAGGATGTATATTCTAATAAAAAAAACAAATAAAGTTTTGGCTTTGTATCAGTAATGGAGACATTATTCTTGTGGTGGTAACGCATTAGATTGTCTTCCTATAGTAATAAGATGTTGACAAGATATTTACTCTGCTCCATTGAATTATACAGTAGTTTCTTATGTTTATTATGGAGTAGTTTTCTTTTTTGTTTTTCAATGGATAAATAAAATAAATGCTTTTGGTTTTAAATAAACAATTCTTTACAATGCGCATAATGGACTTTAGCTTCAGTTTACTAAATACAACCAACCCCAAACTTCTTTTTGTTTTTATTTTTTATCTCATTCATATTTTTATGTCTCAAGCTTAGCTAAAGAATAAAAAAAAATGAATAAACTTGTGACTTATCCGCTAAAATCATTGTAAAGTCAAATTATTCCATTACATTACATCGGATTACCAAAAACTATGAACAAGAAGGTATTCATTAAGGGATGCAATGAAATATTTTTTTTTAAAAAGATTATATAACTTTCCACGATTCAAGCGTCGGGAAATTTGGGTAAGTATCCACGGCGGAGCCACCACCAGCTTCCACCGTTCCACTAGATTTCCCCGTCGGTAATCCTACGCAGCCGTTACCGGAGAAAGCGTTCTCTTGTTGATGGTTAGACAAAAATGCCGATGTATCGAGCGTCGGAACCGCCGTGGATAGTCGATTAACGAGTCTATACGGCTCCGGCTTGAGGATCGGATTAAAAACCACGGAGGTAGAATCATCGACGTAATTAGCGCCGGTGACTTGCTGAACCATCTGTCGAAAATTCGACGGATCCGCCGTTATGAAAGTAGTCTGAGATTTCTTCGAAGCGCGAGATCGGCGTTTCGTGGCGGCTTTATCGGTTAGAAGACAGTTACGTTTCCGTTTAGCTCCTCCTCCTCCGGCGACGATTTCCGGATCGGAACCAGTACTACCGGAGAGGGTAGACGATAAGGTGTGAGAGACGGCGGCGGAATCGAAGAAATCGGAGGGTTGATAGAGAGTGTGAGGGGATGAGGATGTGACGGTGGTGTGGAGAGCTCTGGCGAGTAAATCGTTGTCGTGAGAGAAAGTATCAGGAAGTAACCATGAATCTACCTCGAATCCTTGTCGGTATGACCAAGGATCGACGCTTGCTAATCCATCGGAAGACGCCATAATCGCCGGAGATTAAAGTGGAGAAGAAGAAGAAGAGAGTCGCAGTGCAGAGACAGAGAGATTCTAATTCTAGAAGAAGAGTTAGAGAGAGAGATAAGAAATGAAATGGGGCCGAGGAAACATGTATAAATAGGGCCGGCGTTTAGAGAGAGAGAGAGAGTGGCGATGAAACCGCGTTGAACAGAAAGAGAGAAAATGACACGTGTCTTCTTACTCGGACTGAATGTTTGTTCAAGCTCGTTTCTTTTAGGGAAATTACCACTAATTGTTAACATGAGTTCATATTGAGTTATGGGTGTAATTCATAGTTAAGTCAAAAATATTATCAATCATGAATTAAACTAAACTAGATTTTGACCCGCACTTTATGCGGGAACATACGTTTTTATGTTGTAAGCTAAAATTTTGGATTGTGTCTTATATAATATGTTCAAAGTGTGATATGTATTGTTTTAGTTTATAAGTAGAATCGATTATGTTCAAAGTGTGATATGTATTGTTTTAGTTTGCAAGCTAAATGCCATTTTTCAAGTATCACTTTATAAAAATGACACACTTTTGAAATATTTACAAAAATGTTACTTTTTAAAACTATATTTTCTTTATATTATTTATGTTTGGATTAATTATGTTATATAGAGTTTAGTTATAAGGGTTCAGGGGGGTTTAGAGGTCAAAACATTTTTTAGTGTTTAGAATTTTAAGATATAAGGTTTAAAAATCTGTAATTAGTGGTATTTTTGTAAATGAACACCCATAATTGGTATTTTTTGCAAATGTACACATAAAAATGACATTTTTGTAATTTCTCTATAGTAAAATCAGATCACTAACAAAATCAAAGGATTGTAATGTTAAAACTTCATTGCGTCTGTTACAAACATGGAAAAAAGAAGCATTTTATTTCGATATTCTTAATGAATTCGAAAGCATTTTAAGGTTAAAAGCTTGCAAGATTGTAGATAGTTTGAGAAGGGAGGAAAGAGTACAATCTAGATATTAATCCTTAAATGATCAAGAAAAAGAGAAAAATACTACTCATGATCCAAAATAAAAACAACATGAAACATAGATTGAAAAATCATACCGGACAACTACTAAATCAATTATATATGAAGATAATGAACGAACCAAGTCACTGACCTGAGAGTTGACCACACCAATGAGCATTGGTTTTGCTTGCTTATCACATCCACATGTAAAGACTATGGTCCCATAGTCCTTCCAAAGTTACCAGACCGGCTTGGTTGATTAATTGGCTACAAAAGCCCCACTATGGGATAGTTTTCCAACATCTCACCTGCAATATCGGTTAAATTAATCCATTAAAGACTCACAATAGGGGAAAGATCAGAAAACGTTATAATTTTGTGTATTACAACGAAACAATGATAAAAGGTTTTTACTTAGCACACCACCATCTATAAATGTCCATAAAGCAAAACACCAAGACACTACAAAATAGGGTAATTTGCTGTTACATATAATAGAATGAAGAGATAGATGGTGTAACTAAGGGGTCTAAAATCATGCACAAAAAGTTCAGCAAGATTTACAAATAGAATGACACGGTTCATGAATAAAACATATTCATACCAAAGGGATTATGCAGCTTTGATAGATCACACATGTCCTCACAATTTGTTCACCAGAAAAGCAAATAATATCTGTTGGAAAAAGAAAGGAAGACAAATATGACAAAATTAAAAATCATTAGTGTCCCTTAATTACGTAAAATAAAACAACTCTACAAATAAAATTGTTAACAAAAGAAACTCTGCAATTGTGTAAACAATGGTGTAAACGAAATAAATTAACAAAATCCAAACCACAGAAAAACAATTAGATTTCATCATAATCATATAAACCCTAGAAGTATTAAGAATCGGAAAAATAATTAATGATGAATCATATACAAAAACCTGAGCGAAATACATATGTGTGGAAGTAGTTTATGAATTTAATTGATCTGGTTTCTTCTCCGATGCAGAACAACTTTCTTCATCTTCCTTACCGATTTGCCTAGTTAAATCACAATGAAACATAAATTAAATTAAGTTTTAAACGGCTTTAAACGACCAAAACGTTGAACGGGAGTATAATAAGAAACGAAATTTGAGCAACTAAATAGATTATAACCATGAAAAACAAAGAAAAGAAAACGAACCAAAATTTGAGACGGCTACACTTTAAAAGTGCTGAGATCGAATATCAATTATTTATAGAGAGTTATAGTGTTGGTTGATAGGGTTTTCATTTTAGTCTTAGTATAGAATATTAACAAAAAGATTTAATAACCCCCACTTAGATATCCGAAAAAGATGAACTTATTTACGGAAATCTCTGATAATCAAAACTAAATTGAAAATTAGATAATTAATATGATTAAATAGCATTCCATATTTGAGAAAATCACACGAAAAACATTAGTTAATTAAGACGATATTAATGGAGATCACACGATGTGGTACAAAGGAAATCAGGCGATATTATATATATTTAATATTTATTACGCTGCTTTTTGTTAAGAATCTCAATTAACTACGAAAAAATCATTAATGAAAAACGGTCGCGAGGAAGGTCCAATAGGATTCAAATTATTTATATTATTCGATTTAATTATACAGTTAAACTTAATAACCAAATTAAAACGAATCAAATATTTTGTTTTGGATGCCTATTAGATTAGGCTTCATGCTCTTACCGTTGTTCATCATTTTGTTTCTTTCTATACCATGTCTTTGGATTCAAATTCATTTTCGTATCCGATGTGGGACTTTGACAAACATTACTCTTTTCATATGTTAAATAGTTTATGGTCTTTTTGAAAAATTCGAATCATAACATATGCAGAAAAAAATCTATGTTTTTTTTATCATATAAATTATCCGATTATTTAATTTGTATATTAAAAATATCATCAAACAAAGATGAATGGGGGATAGAATTCTTAAAAATTTATTATATATTTTTTTATCATTTTTTTGTATGCAGTTACAAAATTTTCCTAAAATAACGAAAATGTCATTAATGTGCCATAAAAAAACGAAAATGTCTTTCAAAATATCCGAAATTGATCCCAAAATTACTGAAATTGCCACTACATATGTACAAAATTATCCTTTTCAATTGAATTTCTTTAGTTTAAAACCAATGGTAATTTCAGTAATATTAGATAGGATTTTGGACATTTACTCTAAATGACTTCTCTTTTAATAGTATAGAGATTTTTTAAATTTGAGTTTGAATTGTGATGTGTTATTGTTGATTTACAAATTTGAGTTATATCCTTTGTAAAATTGGTAACTCAAAAATTAACTCCACATCATAAAAATTCTCATGCATTAGGGATGAGTTACTATTTTTTAATTGTTTTTTTCTTCTCAATTTTCCAACCAACGTTAGTTTTGTGGATTTTTATTTTCTTTTGTGTATCTTATTACTACAAACCTTTTCAAATTAGTTTTCTTTTTACTGTTTTATGAAAAAAATAATATTTTTTTTTGTTTAGGATATTTATGTTATTTTTATTCATTTAATCTATTTTTATTAGTCAATTTGTAAAAAAATTTGATTATTTTTAGTTTTACATTTAATTTGTTTTTTAATAACACATACTGCAACTTATACATAAAAAAAGTTACCAGTCAATTGCATTGAGAAAAATGTTAACTCATATTCTTACAGCAATTTCACCGCATAAATCTACAGTTTCTACCACATTTTTTTACTGCAAATTACATCGAATTATAACATTTACTGCAACTCAACTTTGATACCACATGCTACCAGTCGGAACCTATAACTCAATGACTAACTAATTTCCTAAAATCAAATGGTTTGGAATTTGCCACATGATGAACTTTTGGTTAGTTATTGGGCTATAATTTTTTTTTAGTTATTCACCAAATTTATCCTTTTGTTTTTTGGCTCCAATTTTTTTTTTGTTTATAACTTCGCTCCAAATTCTTGTCAAGAGAAAAAAAAACTGATTAATATGATTATTTTTTATAGAATTGTTTTGGTTGATGAAATAAATTTGTCAATCTTTTCTAAAACTTATGTCAGACAGAAATAGACAGAAATAGATAATGAAAACACTAAATATATAGTTTTATTCAAAATTTAGATATCAAAAAGTTGTATAAAGTATAATAAGATCTACCCCCTACTTACAACCTAGGCTGCATGGAATTGGAAACAAAAACGTGGAAGCGAAACGTTAAGAAACGCGGAAACAATTTTTCTTAAAAAAAAAAGAAACGGAAACGTTTTGGAAACGTATATATATTTATATAAATATATAAAATATCATGAAACAAAATATATCAATGGTTTTAAAATATTTGAAACAACACAATTCCAATCTAACTCGAACAAAAAACACTTTGTTTATGTATACGACTTCATGATTTCAATAATTAATAACAAATCTACTGTAATTGGAAAAAATACCTTGCTTTTTTCTTCGATTCTTCTACTTTTTTAGGTTACGGTGATGATTAGAGAAAAAAAAATATATTAATGTTTAATAATTATGTTTTAAAACTTATTAAAAACGACAACCAAATCTCTATATTTTCAAAGTATTTATTCAATTTGTTTCTAAAACCAAAAGTCGCGTTTCCGACCGCGTTTCTAATTTTGGAAACGCGTTTTCGGCCGTGTTTTCAAACCGTTTCCAAATTGAAATATTTAAAAAACGCGTTTCTATCGCGTTTCCGTTTCCAAAACAGAAAACGGATTTTGGGTGGAATTTCCATACAACCTATCTTACAACAGTAATTCATTACTAGGAATAATATTTTAATTTTTACATGTATCTAGTCTAATATTCACATCACTACGCGGTGAGAGATGCAAATAAGCCAAAACAAAATAAAGAGATTAGAATATCAGTAACATATAGTAAGAAGTATGGTCAATTTCCAACGGCTGGTTCTTTTAATAAAATGGCTCTTTGCTCAATGGAACCCCAAAGACTTGAGAAATAGAATCAGTCGTTTTCAGCTTCGGTCTTTCTTTTGCACAGTTGATAACATCACTAATATTAGATTGGAACGCATAATTTTGTCGATTTGCAGTAATAAAGCACTATAGCTACAAAAATTAAATAAAGTGGGAGACCTCAGTTTTGTTTACTTCCTTTTTCAAATATACTAGTAGAGGAAGACTACAAATGCTAATTAACTATAGCATGTTGACATATATATATTATATATATATATATATATTATTTCATTTTTAATTAATGTTTGCTTATTTCATTTTCTGCATAATAATAATTTTTCTTTTTCTTTTCATGAATATCATTTAGTTGTAATTTTGTCTTTTAAAATCAAATGAAAAAAACAAACACTAGGCATTTTTGAATGGTATACTAATATCCAAACTCATTCCCAATGGTTTCAGTCATATTACGTTTAAAAATTGTAGGTCGCTTTTTCTATCTAGCCTCTAAAACAATACAAGATCTATAAAAATACTTATAGATACATAATGAATCTAAATGATTTTAGTCGTTTGTGTTATTGTATCGTTTTTTTGTCATAGGTTAAATTTGAATCCAACATAATGCATATTTTTCACAAAAATCTAATTGTAGTCCTTAGTGATTCGACTATGAGAAAACATTATACTTGCCTTAGTAGCCTTATGGTAGAAGAGTAGAAGGAAAAAAGGATGATCGAAAGCTTGTTTATTCAACATGGAATTAAAGTAGGTGACTGAAAATTCAATTATCCAAACATGGTTGACTTTATTCTTGCATTAGAGAGATATAATATTTAATTTCAATTAATTGTACGGTGGATTCTAGTTGGATCATTGACCTCTTTATCACAACTAGTTGAATGCGATCGTTCCGTTGATCACGTAAATTTGGTTACTCAAACATGAATTTCTATTTTACTATTCGATGACCAACATGAAACTCTGTGAGACTGTGACCATTAGTTTGGTATCCAGTAAAATATATTCACTTGTTTCCTTTAATTCAAAACTTATCTGTTTGTCAGTAAATACAATTGCTTATGTTTATAGCTCGTGAAAAAGAGATTAAAAAAAAAAAAAAGCGGACGAAAAATAACGGGTGAAGTTTCTTAAAATATCGAGAGTCGAGTGCGTGGTATACATTCGCGGCGATTCTTCTCTCTAAAACCTAAGCCGCGTTTTCATCGTATCTCAAATCCGTTTGCTTCTCCGACGGCCGTTTACAATTCTTTTCCAAATTGCGTTACTCTTGTATTTATTTTCTCCAAGGATTTTGGTTAGTTTTATAAGGTTATGCAATGAATGATCTCAAACCCTTTTTTGAATAATATTCATATTTTATCAAAAAAAAAAAGAGATAAAATTAAGCAAACCCTTAAAAACAAAAAAAAAGATAAAATTGTAGTATTTAACTATGACCTTCTTCTTCTTGTATATATGTATCATGCATGGGAATGATAATGGTAAGGCCACGTAATTGCTTTAAAACGCGTTTTCACTGCTCTACCATGTTTGTTATTCTGATCAGATCTAATCTTTAACATTGTCATGTCCCCTGTCCCATCTTTTTCTCAATAATCGATCACTCACTTTTTATTCCTTATATCTATATATAGACATATATAAATGTATTAACTTGTGTCAGTATGGCTTCAAAGATCAATCGACTCGAATCTTTCTTCGTACTGCCAGTGCCATGTTCACTCAAATCAAAGTCACTAAAGTCTACTATTTATGTGTTGTTTTCGTTTTCGTGTAGAGTCTTATTTATAAATTTTACTATATTTTTGTTGAAGATAACGATTATGTACAAAGATTTTTAAACTATGTGCTTCTGTTTTTAAATGTTTTTCTGGAAACCAGAAGAGATTGTTGATAACTGAAACGCCATCTACTAGTAGTTAACATTAATAATGAAAAGTCGATATAAATTAATGAGTCAATACCACTCGGCACACAATATCTAAGATAGTCAACTGTTGACTCATTATATCGATTACAGATTACTACTTGTCCCAGTCCTCCTCGTCGTCGTCGTCGTTTACAAAATGAAAAACACCAACATACTCGCAATTTTATATTTATATATTTTCATTACCGTTACCATAATTCTATTACTCTATTCAAAAAAAATTCTGACACTTATTGTAACCTTATGACCAATATCACCAATACAATTTGTGGTTAGAACATACTACACGATGAATATAACACGACACTTTTTTAGTGTGATGCAACGAGTAATTAGAATTATCATTAGGTTAAATAATTGTGCATTGATGAGACGACCTTTATATGCAGAGCCGTGCGGTGGTTTAGAAAAAGTAAACAATAGCTTAGGGCATCAATTTTTGTGTGTCAAACATAGGGGCATCAATTTGAAAGAAAAACCTTAATAACATATATTTTATTAATTATTAATCTCAAAGTAGTAGAATTTATTTACATACACCTAATTTTGAAATTATGTAGTAATATGGACGGTCCAGAATGAACAAAAAATGTATTAGCCCATAATTAATATTTAAGTAATTAAATTTTAAAAAATTCTTTAAAAACGGATGAAGACAAAAAATGATTAATCTTAAAAGTCTAGAGAAACAAAAAAAAAGGTTGCTCGACAACTAATGAAAAATTGATGTTTTATTTATCGAAAGAGAACTCCTAATAAACATTGATTTTGAAAGGTTGATCAATAATTTTGTAGAAAAAATGGAAGAAAATTTATGTTTTAAAACTATTATTCTATTTGTTGATTAATTTTTATCTAAATAACAATATATAATGTTTATTATTTAAAACATTTTTTTATGAGTAAAGGCATTTTATTTTATATCGCTTTTGTATGCTATTAATATTGGCACGGCTCAGTTTATATGAGCTTTACATATTTATTAGATTTATATACTTATCACAAGCGAATGTTAGATTGGTTGGAAATTTCTACAGTCTAAAATAATGATTCTAAAAGACTCAGGTTATTCGAAGACGGCAGCGGTGACGTCAGCAAATTTAGAGGATGTAATGATGATGAAATGATTACGTGACCGAAGCATGTAAACGAGAGGAATCGGTCGTTCGTGTCCTTCCAACACGGCTCGGCTCGGCTCAGATTCGGCTGGCTTCATTTAACGAGAAGAGCCATCCATTACTTTTGAGTCTTGGATCGATCATTCCAAGTATATATGGGCCTTTTAACTGTGGGCCTTAAATGTATGGGCTTAGTTGCTTATCGCTGAAACATGATGCTAGGGCTCGGATTCTCTGGCAAATTCTCGTCATGGTTTGATTTTGATGAATTTGATCGCTCATCGGAAGTGAATTTCGTTGAGTTTTTTTTTTGTTTTCTGGGTTTGTATTTCCCTGAAGGATTCTTCGGAGGTTGTGTTTGAGCTGAATAATGGGAGAAGAGCTGCAGCAGCAGAACGGTTCTTCCGTTTATAACCAAGTTTCTTCTAGTCATGGCTATGGAAGTTCGCTTGCTTACAATCAATCTGAAGACATTGAATCTGTTGCAAGGAATGCTGTTCTTCGCGAACAAGTTACGTGAATTTTGTTTTTCTTCGATTGAATTGGTATCACTTTCTTCAGTAGCGTTTTACCATGTTGATTTGGTGTTATGATTTTTGTTTTTTTTTTCCTTCAGGAAATTGAAACGCAGAAGATCATACAAGGTCAAAGGTTCTGTCTTTCTCTTGGTTTGTCTTTGTATCCATCTTTACTGCTCTTATTCTTGTGGCAATTTGGTCTAATGTCGTTTCTCTGAACATTTTTGTGTTTAATTGGACAAATTTCAGAGAGGCTGGGACTTCAGTAGATGGAGAATCTGAGCATAACACTGACATTCTTCGTCATCGTGCTGACCCCAATGCTCTAAAGGTTTTGTTTCACTATTCTTTTTTTTTTATCATGAAGCTGCTAGTGAACTAATAAGTCTGTAACTAGTGCCTTTATGTTAAGTTGTCAATAGAAGTAGAACCTTAAGTTTGTACATATTCGTTTTTACTCAGGAACATTTGCTAAAGTTCACTGCACATCATCGGGCAGAAACAGCGTCAAAGCGTGGGAGTGTTAGTACTTGCGGAGAAGGTTAGTCATAGCTTACGAGCACAAGCATTTTGGAAAATTCAATTAAACCAGTCCACTTAGTGACTTTTTTTCCATAGCAGGTAATGTGGATGTTGGAAATGGTTATGGTATACCGGGTGGAGTTGCTTACGCAGGCCACTCCATGCCCAGCGAGAAGCCTGAACCTACCGATGCTTCAAACAATTTGCCTGAATATCTCAAACAAAAATTAACAGCCAGGGGAATTCTCAGAGATGGTACAGGGGATGTTACATCCAATAGGCAAGATGTAATTATCCATCTCTCACATTCTAATCCTTGATGACGTTTTTCTGCTATGACTTGACCATGTTATAACCCCTTTGTTTCAATTCATGTTATTATTGTTGTTGACCTTTTGACGTTTTGTTTGCTTGTGACGCTTCCCCTTTCCAGACGCCGGTGGTTAGTTGGAATAGACAGACAAGCTCACCTTTACTGTCAAATACACGCACCTTACCAGTAGGATGGGTACGAATGAGTTACAATTGACCTCTTCTTCTTTTTTGTCTTTACTTCACTATCAAGTACAGCAATTTTTTTCTGATGTGAAACTGCGTTGATCGTCTGAGATTTTCTAAATGCCTATGATATTGTGGTCATACACATATAGTCTTTAGATCTTAATGCTTAAGGATGGTAACTTATGGTTCTGATGATGTGTTTATAGCTGTTAAGTCACTTAAGCTGGTTCTGTTTTATTCAGGTAGATGCGAAAGATCCTACTAGTGGTGCTACATATTACTATAACCAACATACCGGAACATGCCAGTGGGAAAGGCCTCTTGAGCTACCTCCAGCCCCTTCAAATGCGCCACATGTGCCTCCTATAGAAGAGTGGATTGAAACACTTGACGAAACATCTGGTATGTGATTCACACATTGAGTCATCATAATCGATGAATAAATTTCCCCATTTCTGGTTGTGGTGGGAAGAGGAAATGTTCAAGTTTTTGTGCTCCCTTTAATTGGCCAGCGTCTTCTAATCTCTGTTGCACTATTCATGCAATGCTTGCTTTATTTTGAGTTGTTTTGGTTACAATCCTGAGCTTCACACCTTTTTGATTCCTAATGCACAGGTCATAAGTATTACTACAATACAAAGACACATGTATCGCAATGGGAACCTCCAGCTTCTTTACAGAAGCCCGCTCCCATAAACTCTAACAACGTTATCACCCAAAATACCGCTAATGGGAGGAGGGAGCATCCTCCCTCTCAGCTGCCAAGATGCAGCGGATGTGGTGGCTGGGGAGTGGGCCTTGTCCAGAACTGGGGTTATTGTGTCCACTGTACCAGGTAGGAATCCGTCCATTGTCTTTCTTTACTTTTTGAGTTAGATTGCTGCATAGAGACTGCTATGATTGAAGAATCTACCACTCTTACTGTGGCTCGCTTTCCGTTCCTGGAGTGTTTTTTTTTGTGTTTCTAGAAAGCATCTAATAGTGTGTGAATCAAGACCTTAAACGGACTTTGTTCGCTTGCATATTTTTGAGACTTATGCCTCTCTGCCTTTGGTTAAGGGAACTCATATTATATTGAATGCAGAGTTTTCAATCTCCCAGAACGGCAGTACTTGCCAGCAAGTTTAAACCACTTCACAAATACAGGAGATGCTGGTCAAAAGGATCTGAACCAGAGGTAATATCTTGTCTTCTTCTTAATATCTGTTGGCAACTATTTAGACAATCCATTTCGGAAGGACATGATCTCTGTTAAAGAATGTACCAATTATCAAAATGAAAATAAGGATTGAACACATCACATGTAATAGTGAACCAGGAGGTTCCCCATGTACTAGGTTTACATTTTACTTGCTCTGGTGGTTTACTCCTTACACATGAAAAATGGCGCTGGATGAAACAGGTCCAGTTCAAAACCTCCCATGAAAAAGGGAGTAGGCAAAAAACGTGCTTATGCCGAGGATGATGACTTGGACCCGATGGACCCAAGCTCTTACTCAGATGCTCCACGGGGTGGCTGGTAATGTTACCATTTTTTGTTTTACCAATTCATGAATCGACATGATCTATACACTGTTCCTGTTACTTCATCTGAACTGAGGAGAATTACATACCAAATGTCATATTATAGCATGGGATTGATCTGCTTCCTTGTCATCTTGTAGGGTTGTTGGACTGAAAGGAGTACAACCGCGAGCCGCTGATACAACTGCTACAGTAATGCCACTTGTTCTTTCACTATGTTCATATGTATAATTGCAGTTTCTCACAGAATCTAGTTCCTAACTTAATGAGATGGAATTGTGTTTCAGGGCCCTCTGTTTCAACAGAGACCGTATCCATCACCTGGAGCTGTTCTCAGGAGAAACGCTGAGGTGACATCATCGCAGAAGAAGAAACCAAGCTCTCATTTTACCGCAATCACAAAGAGAGGCGATGGAAGTGATGGTCTTGGTGATGCAGATTGAGAGCTTATAAATCGAGAGCCCGTCTTCTTGTGTTTTGTCTGTTGCTTTCTCCATATACATGATGTTCTTGTTTATTGTTTAGTGAACAGGAAAACATAATGAATGGGAATTTTAAACACCTCGTTCAGTGTTTACATATAATCATCAATAGTAAACTATTTTCAGGATCTTGTATCTTGAACAATCTCCAAAACCAGGCTTTTGATCAATGCTTCTGCAATCCATGTTTTTCCTGATTCTCAAAGATATACAATCAGAGACATATGGTTTGACCACAATCAAAAGATATTGATTGGCTGAGCATTTTAAAGAATATTATACTTTTTATCATTAAAACTTGATTGGTTGACCGAGCATTAAGTAGGGCATTTAGTAACTGCAAATGCTTTCAAAATGCTCCTCTCTCAATGCTCTCAAACGGAGTATTTCCAGAACATTGATCTCTAAATATTTTTACAAAAATTAAAAATAAAATTATATAACTAACCAATTTATTTTATATTACAACAAAAACAAATTATACTAACTTTTAATTATTTAAATTCATATTATAATTTCTAAATATAATATATACAAGCATTTCAATAAAAGTAAATATACATAATTTCTGTAATTATAAAACATATATATATATATATATATTAATATTTATCATTTTTTATATGTTCTATTGTTTTTGAAATAAATTTTAATAAAAATATAACTTAAATATTAAAATTTATAATTCTTAAACATATTTATATTTATATTAAAATGAAAACTTAATATATACCATTAGTTTATTTGTCATATTATTTGTGAAATAGTATTATAATAAAATAATAATTTAATTAAAAAATAAAAATTGATGTTATAACTTATGACTAATATATATATAATGTATTAGAATATATATAAATAAGTAAAATAAAATAATTTATTTTAATTTTATATCTAATCATTCACAGCTCAACCAATCAGCTAAATGTATATATTAATCAGAGCATACTGTTCCAACTGCTTACTGCTAATGCTGCTGCATTATGCTACTGCTCAAACGCTATAGTACAATGTAGTGACTTGTGAGTAAACAAGCCATACAATTATGTGAACCTAATATAAACACTCATTGTCCTTACTTTATTAAAAAAAAAATGGAAAAAATGAAAACAGAACGAGAGAAGTGTGCGTCTGTTATTTCGGACACACATTTATTGCTTGAGATTTTGTGACAGAGTTCTCACCAAAGAGATTCTGTATAAATTGGCCCTAAAACCATCTCTCTGCTCGTTGACTCTTAAGCTTCTCCACTTCTCTGCTCTAATGGCGATGGCCTCACTAACAGCTTCTTCTTCTGCGTTTGCTCTCCTCAACAAACCCTTTTTAGCGAACCGATCTTCCTTCTTCTCCTCCTCCTCCTCCTCCATTTCACACTCTCGTCTTCTCCGATTCTCTGCTTCTGCTTCCATACGAGCCGTTGCTCTCGAATCGGTAAGCTCTGTTCTTTGATTTGGGTTTTCAATTCTTGTAGTAAAATTGGCATACATGAGAGCTTCAATTATCCTTCTTCAATGGTGTATTTTTCCAGGACACAAGTGAAACTCCAAGTTTTGAAATTGAGGAAACACAAGTTTTCGCTTGTCCTGTTTGCTACGAACCACTTATGAGGAAAGGACCTTCAGGTATTAACCTGTAAGTTCTTACCTTTCTCTGATTATATAAATCCAATAGTGTCAATGATTGAACAAATCGTTTCTTTTGATTTCTCTAAAGCCTATTTTTGTGATGCAGACAATCAATCTATAGGTCTGGATTTAAGTGTGGACAGTGTAACAAGACATACTCAAGCAAAGATGAATACTTGGATCTAACTGTTACTGCTGATTTAGATAATTTCAATGAAGTTAAACCCATTACAACCGAACTCTTTCGGTATCATTTACTAATTCAACAACATACACTCATTTTATCATAGGATTGTTTACTTTCAACCATCTTAGCTTAAAGTCTTGTTTGTGTAGGAGTCCATTAGTATCATTTTTGTATGAAAGAGGTTGGCGAGATAACTTTAAGCGTAGCGGTTTTCCTGGTGCAGAGGAAGAGGTACTTACTTTGGCCTTTTTCGGTCTTCCATTGTTGTTTCCTTATGGTCTAATGCTTTGGAAAATGCAGTTTAGAATGGCTGAGGAATACTTTAAAGAAGCAGAAGGTGGGATTCTTGTGGATGTTAGTTGCGGAAGCGGTTTGTTTTCAAGGAAATTTGCAAAGTCTGGGAAATACTCGGGTGTGATTGCCCTCGATTTTTCTGAAAACATGCTTCGTCAGTGTAATGATTTCATCAAAAAGGATAACACTTTCGATAGTTCGACTAATATAGCGGTTGTGAGAGCAGACGTTTCTCGTCTCCCTTTCCCATCGGGTTCTGTTGACGCGGTTCATGCTGGTGCTGCCTTGCACTGTTGGCCTTCTCCTACAAATGCTGTAGGTTTGAGCTTATGAAAGTGTTAATTGTGTGTTCTTGGCTTATTGCAAATGTCTGAATTGTGTGTGTGTGTGTGTGTGTTCTCAAGATTGCTGAGATATGTCGAGTTCTAAGAAGCGGAGGTGTGTTTGTTGGGACAACGTTTCTAAGATACAGTCCTTCGACTCCATGGATTATTAAGCCTTTCCAATCGGTAAAGAGAGTTAGAAGAATCAAAATTGGTTATTGTATGCATTGATTTTTGATGTTTATAATCTTGCATTTTTTTTTTTGCAGAGAATTCTGCAGAGCTACAATTACTTGATGCAAGATGAGATCAAGGATGTGTGTACATCATGTGGACTCACAGATTATGCAGATATTGTTCAGGATTCGTTTATTATGTTTACTGCTCGCAAACCATAGAGAGATGCTTTTCTTTGCTCTATCTTCATGTAACTAAATGTCGTATACCACCTTTTATATACACAATACAAAAGTATAGTAGTAATAAAGAAGCTGACGTTGAGTGCTACTATGGAGTCAAATATGTTGAACAGTGAGAGTTGTTGTTGTGAAAAAACTTATTGAATTAGTAGGCTAATAACAAAATATAGGTCAATCTGTGGCCATATGGGATTAGTCAGTTTACCTCTAACTTGACACCGTTAATTCATTTTGTTACTTGGGTTAACGACGAATCTAATTTGGCTTGGTCAATAAAAATTTAGGTTTAAAGAGATGGTTGTTGCCAAAAAAAATAAAATAAATAGTTGGTTCTACGTATTTACCGTTTTCCCATAATCAATTTGATTTCTATTGGTTGTTGGCAGCTCTTCATATGTTGTTGCAGTGTCACTCTAAATAAAGAATCCCAAAGACAGACTGGAAATGGAAGATAGAAAAATTAATAAACAAAGACTAGTGGCCTTGTTTGTAGCTAAGTTGGTCGGCTTGATTATATATTTTCCATTTGATTTAATACAAATGAGATAATGAGTCACACATCTCTATTGAGTATTGATCATTAACATTTTTGCCAAAGAAAAAGAAAAAAACTCCATCCAATCTCAGATCTTCCTTATGGAAAAATTCAACTTACCAGTTCATGAACATCCTTTGTATCATGTAGGTGGTAACTATATCCATGGAAACTATGACCTTCTTCTTACATGCAATGGGTGTTACGGAGGTCATATTCGAGATGGGATGGAAGAGACATTGAAGGAGAACCCGAAGAAATCGAAGATGTTGCACCATTCAAGGTAATAGGTGACAATTTAATAAAGCATTTCACTCATGAAGAACATGATATGAAGCTTATAAAAGATGGTCTTGATGGGAGTATAAAGAAACCAACATAAGCTGCATAGAACCCTATCAGTGGTGCTGAAACATTTTACAAATGTATGATGCAATGTGATTTCTTTCTTGACGAAAGATGTGCAAACCTTCCACGCATGAAACGGCATTTGTTGTTACCAGATAAGTTTGTTCTAGTCGGAGGTGCGTCATATTTCCAAGACACCTATTGTTGTTGGGCATGTGGGCGTTACTCAAGTGGTTTCAGGTACAAAAACGGTCTTTCTCAAGTAGATCTACAATGCATTTCGGTTTCTGAGCCACTAAAACGTGAAATTCACTACCATCCTCTATACTACACTTCTCGGAAAAAAGTTCTCGATGATAGTAATTGTGGGTTCTATTTGCATTTCACTTGTGCCCTTTATCCAGAAAGGGTGAAGCACAAGTCAGATGATCATACGCTTCGCCTATGCTATCAAGAATATAGACATGGCAATTACTGGTGTGATATTTGTGAGAAACAAGTTAGTTTCTGTTGGGAATGTCCTGAAATCTTTCATACTTACTCTAGAAAGTTAAAATATCAAGGTTGACAATCGTATAATATTAGACAGTTATAATGTTTTGCTAGAAACCGCTTATAATTTATGGGCGTGACAGCTTATTACTAATATTATACGATCCTATAGGGTCACACACCTAAGCAAACTAGATCACAAATATATTGGATTTTTGATGAAAGTCAAGTCTTTGTACCACTCATGTCAATATTCTTCTAGAAGATGAGTGCACAATTATGTCAACATTCTCCATTCATTTGATGTGTAAGTTTTGTTAGAATATTACACTAATGGGATGTCAACATTCTCCATATTTATGAGTGCAAGTTTGGCCAAAATATATGATTTAAAAAGGATTAATTATGATTAATCTTTTGTATTCTTTCACTATAAATATGGAGGCTCTCATTTGATAAAAGGATAGAACAACAACAAAACCCAATACAAAATACAAAAGAGTTTGTCTTTGATAACAAGAGATTTTGATCTCTACGGTACTACCATCCCGTTTGATCTAGTTTGTGTGCTTGTGGATACCGATAGAGGCACGACGTTCGGAGTGCTACGCAACCTTGATTTGATTCAATACATTTTTTCGCTGCCAAATATCGAGGTATATTCGAATTCCAAGAAACCTAGATCTAATTTAGTATTTACACGATTCCTAGAAATTGAATTCTAAATTGATATTTATAAATAGTTATAAATCGACTATGAATTCCAACAGTGGTATCAGAGCGTACGTGTACAATATTGAAATTGGTCTAGTTTAATTTATATATGTGAAATATTTAAAATTATCGTTTTAATAAGCATACTCAATGAATACGAGTCTAAAATTTGCAAACATGATAATTTGATTATAGTTGTTTGGAACATTATCTATATTTGAAATTTATTAAATCGTGAGGTGTGGACATGTTAAGTAGTTAATTGTGATGTTTATTATATTGAGAATATTGATAAACATAAAGATATGGGCATAATAATTTGGATAGTAGTATTGTTATAATTTGATTATAATCGATCAATTTAAAAAAAAAAAAAAAAAAAGTGTTTGTCATAATTGATGGCAAATTCGTAATTGATATTGTAATGCCACACGATTTTGTCATGTAGTACTCTATGCATATATATTTATGCATATTTGCTTATCGACATATTGAATCATGTATGTTGTAATATTTATAATTTGATAAGTTACCGTGCACCATTCATGTTTGTTATTGTTGATAACGGATATTAAGTTAATTTTCTAAGATCAAGAAAAATACGTATCAGATATGTGTTATTAATATTTTTATATTTTATATTAGATATAAATATAAATTTATTTAAAATTACAATTCTAATTTGATTAGAACTTTGAATTGATCTAGATTAGTTATAGAACTAATAACTTAAAATTTTAATTAGATTAAAATTAAATGTTAAGAATAATTATAATTACTTATTTAAGAGTCAATTTAAAACATATTAGATATGTATTATATTATATGTTTTATATTTGATATAAATTTATAATATAAATAAAATTGACTTAAAATTTAATTCTCAATTTAATTTCAAGTATCTTTGATGCTTATCCAATCTTTGTCAACTGTCAAGACTTATTTCGTTGTGTGATGGGCCTGTCAAGCAGGGTGTCCACTTCTACGTAAGTAAGGCAGATGGTAATGGTTACCATATGAAGTGAGATTGGTATACTTGACTAGGCTATCAAAATGGTTTTGGGCTTAGAGGCATGTGTTGAATTGACATAAGATGTCATCCAACAACCAAGAGTTATATTTGATATAATTAGCAAAGTATGTTGCTTACCTAAATAGCTAGACATTCGGGCGATGAGCCAAAGCTCACTTGAATTCTAGTAAAATATGGATCTTAGATCATTATATTCAACTTGAGGATAATATTGTTTTGAATATAATATGAGTTTTCTTAATTGTTGAGATTTCTCGATTTAATGAACATTATATTAATCTTTACTATTCTTTTCGATAGCTATGTCAACCCCTCACAGTTCATTTTCACTGCGCTCCGTCCTTGAGAAGGACAAGCTGAGTGGATCGAACTTCCTCGAATGGTATCAAAACCTGAGAATTGTTCTCAAACAGGAGAAGAAGGACTATGTCCTGGAAAAGAGTCTCCCAATTGAAAAACCTAAGACTAATGCTCAACATGCAGAAAGGACTGCTTACGATAAGCATGTCGCTGATAGGGTTGATGTGTGTTGTCTTATGTTGGCTACCATGAACTCAGACTTGTAAAAGCAATATGAGAACGTGGATTCGCCAATTGACATGATCACTAGCCTGAAAGGGATGTTTCAGGAGCAGGCACGAACTGAGAGATACCAGACTGTAAAGGCTCTCATTGAGTGCAAGCTGCCTAAAGCCAGTCTAGTTAGCCCACATGTCATAAAGATGATGGGTTATATTGATAACCTGGCTAAACTAGATGCTCCTATTAGCCAAGAGTTGGCTACTGACATCATCCTGCAGTCATTGCCGTCAAGTTATGATCAGTTTGTTATGAACTACAACATGAACAACTTGACGAAGACTTTGACTGAGCTGCATGGAATGCTCAAGACAGTTGAGCCAAACATCCAGAAGGACACCCCGCATGTACTCACGGTACAAGGGGGTAAAAAGTTTAAGAAACATGGTAATAACAAAGGAAAAGGTAAGGCAAGCTGGGTTGAGAATCCGGGCAAGCCTAACCCTGCTCCTAAGTTTAAGCCTGGTCCTTCTGGTAAAGACAAGTGCCATTATTGTAATGGTTCTGGGCATTGGAAGAGAAACTGTAAGAAATACTTGGAAGATCTGAAACAGAAGAAGACTTTCGAGACTTCTTCTAAAGGTATTTATGTTATAGAAGTAAATGTTACTACTTCTAGTTCTACTTCTTGGGTATTGGATACCGGTTGTGGTGCTCATATTTGTACGAATATGCAGGGCTTAAGCAACAGTAGGACTTTGGAGAAAGGACAAGTGGACCTACGCGTAGGAAATGGAGCAAAAGTTGCTGCATTAGCTGTAGGAACATTTCATTTGTCTTTACCTTTGGACATGGTTTTAGAACTTAATAAATGCTACTATGTACCTGCTATAAGCAGAAATATCATTTCTATCCCTTGTTTGGATTTTGAAGGATTTCATTTTTCGATTAAAGACAAGTGTTGTTTATTTGATCGTGATGATATTATATATGGTAGCGGTCCATTGAAGAATGGGCTTTATATTCTAGAGCAAAGTGTACCTATCTATAACATTAGTACTAAAAGATTAAAGACGAAAGACTTTAATCCTACGTTTCTTTGGCATTGCCGTTTACGCCATATAAATAAGAAACACATTCAAAAGCTTCATAGTAATGGACTTTTGAGCTCATTTGATTATGAATCATATGAGAAATGTGAATCTTGCTTATTGGGAAAAATGACTAAGGCTCCTTTTACTGGACACAGTGAACGGGCAAGTGACTTATTGGGCCTCATACATAGTGATGTGTGTGGACCAATGAGTTTAAATGCTAGAGGAAACTACCAGTACTTCATTACATTTACTGACCATTACAGTAGATATGGTTATATTTATCTAATGAAACATAAGTCTGAATCTTTTGAAAAGTTCAAAGAATTTCAGAATGAAGTACAAAACCAACTTGGCAAGACAATCAAGGCTCTCCGATCAGATCGAGGAGGCGAATATTTGAGCCAAACTTTCCAAGATCATCTGAGGGAATGTGGAATTGTTTCACAACTCACTCCTCCAGGAACACCGCAATGGAATGGTGTATCCGAAAGGAGAAATCGGACTTTATTAGATATGGTTCGATCAATGATGAGTCATACAGATCTTCCATTATCCTTTTGGGGATATGCTCTAGAAACGTCTGCGTTTACGCTAAACAGATGTCCATCAAAATCAGTTGAAAAGACTCCATATGAGATGTGGACCGGAAAAGTTCCTAATTTGTCTTTTCTCAAGATTTGGGGTTGTGAAGCTTATGTAAAACGTTTAATTGCTGATAAGCTTGGACCCAAATCAGATAAGTGCTACTTCGTTGGTTACCCCAAGGAAACCAAAGGTTATTACTTTTACAACCCTGTTGAGAATAAAGTGTTTGTTGCTCGAAATTGCGTCTTTATGGAAAGAGAATTTCTTTCTAAGAAAAACAGTGGGAGTAAAGTACAACTCGAAGAGGTTCGAGAGACACAGAAGATTGCTGAAACTTCTCAAGAAGAGCATCAATTAGATCTACGAAGAGTCGTAGAATCTACACCTGTGGAACCTGAGATACGTAGGTCCGAGAGGTCTCGTCGCGAACCTAATAGATATGGGGTTTGGATGATAGATCATCATGATTTATTAATTATAGAGAATGATGAACCTACATCTCATGAAGAAGCAATGATGGGCTCTGATTCCGATAAATGGTTAAAGGCCGAAGAATCCGAAATGGAATCCATGTCAGAAAACCAAGTATGGACTTTGGTAGATTTACCTGATGGTGTAAAAGCCATTGAATGTAAATGGATTTTCAAAAAGAAAATTGACATGGATGGTAATATTCAGATATACAAAGCTAGATTGGTGGCTAAAGGTTACAAGTAGATTCATGGTATAGACTATGATGAAACCTATTCCCCAGTCGCAATGCTTAAGTCCATTCGGATTCTCCTAACAACTGCCGCTTATTATGATTATGAGATATGGCAGATGGATGTGAAAACAGCTTTCCTTAATGGAAATCTTGAGGAGGATGTGTACATGACACAACCTGAGGGTTTCATAGATCCTGAAAATGCTGGGAAAGTATGCAAGCTTCATCGTTCCATTAATGGTCTGAAGCAAGCATCTCGGAGTTGGAATCTTCGTTTTAATGAAGCGATCAAAGAGTTTGATTTTATTAGAAACGAAGAAGAACCTTGCGTTTATAAAAAGACTAGTGGGAGCACAGTTGCATTTCTGGTATTATATGTAGATGACATACTGCTCATTGGAAATGACATTTCTTTGCTTCAGTCTATTAAGACTTGGCTAAGTAGTTGTTTCTCAATGAAGGACATGGGAGAAGCCGCTTATATCCTTGGAATAAAAATCTATAGAGATAGATTGAATAAAATCATAGGACTGAGTCAAGATACTTATATAGATAAGATCTTACATAGGTTCAACATGCATGATTCCAAGAAAGGTTTTATTCCAATGTCTCATGGCATAACTCTCAGCAAGACACAGTGTCCTTCGACACATGATGAGCGAGAGCGGATGAGTAGAATCCCATATGCTTCTGCTATAGGATCTATCATGTATGCCATGATGTGTACTCGTCCAGATGTTGCATATGCTTTGAGCATGACGAGCAGATACCAATCAGATCCAGGTGAAAGTCACTGGACGGCGGTCAAGACCATTCTAAAGTATTTGAGAAATACTAAGGATAAATTCTTGGTCTATGGAGGAAGTGTTGAGCTTGTTGTGAGTGGTTACACTGATGCTAGTTTTCAGACAGACAAAGATGATTTCCGATCACAATCTGGATTTATCTTCTGTCTTAATGGAGGAGCTGTGAGCTGGAAGAGCTCTAAGCAAAACACTGTAGCAGATTCCACAACCGAAGCTGAGTACATCGCTGCTTCTGAAGCAGCAAAGGAAGCTGTTTGGATTAGGAAGTTCATTACTGAGCTTGGTGTGATTCCTAGCATATCTGGGCCGCTGGATCTCTATTGTGACAACAATGGAGCCATCGCTCAGGCAAAGGAACCCAGATCACACCAGAAATCCAAACACATAGAGAGACGATATCATCTTATTCGTGATATTATTAATAGAGGAGATGTGAAGATTAGTAGAGTCTCGACGGATGCAAACGTTGCTGATCCTTTGACCAAGCCTCTACCACGGCCTAAGCATGAGTTTCATACTGCTGTTGTAGGCATTAGATTTCTTAAGATGTGATCTTGATTCTAGTGGAAGAATTTTATTTTATGATATGATCTTCATGTTTACCTACATTTGATTTGATTTTTCAAATTAATGAAATTTGTTTCAGTATTATTTTGTTATTAGATAATTAAATGATAGTCCCAAAATAATTTATATCATTCTTAGAGGTCATCAAGTGCGTGACTTGATCATGAAACCTTCTAAGTGAAAAATGAGATAAATTATAGAGGTCCCCAGTCAAAGTTATTATCATGGGACATTAATAACTATACAAGACTGGTATGTGAAGTGATTGATGACTAAGTTTCGTGAAGTCATTGATATGTTGTATTTAAGTCAATCACATAAATATGTGTTGGAGAACACAGTATTGGACTGACCCGTTATGAGAACTCTACGAGATAGTTATATGAGTGTCATAAGAGTTTCTCATCACAACTATAGAGTATAGTCCTTTGACCTGAGTTCATCATGATTTCTTACATAGGGATTGGTTTGTTTTGACTCTGTCAAACGTCAACCGTAAAAGGTGATTATAAAGACAGTGCTCGGACATACTATGAAATGTGTATGGAACAGGGATGGAACAAGATGGAATTTGTCCCTCCTATATAACAGGAGATAAGTATCTTTGGGCCTATCGAAGATTTGATACTGAAAATGCATGGCCGTGCTCAAACAAAGTGAAAGTCACTCGTTTGTTTTATCAGTATAAATCAGAGTTCGATAAACGTGATCTAACTTAATAAGGATGACGCAATTTCTTGCCTTATGTTAAGATCGAGATACAGAGACGAAGGGATTATAGGAATGGATGATTCCAGTACAAGTGGGAGATTGTTGGGAATGTCCTGAAATCTTTCATACTTACTCTAGAAAGTTAAAATGTCAAGGTTGACAATCGTATAATATTAGACGGTTATAATGTTTTGCTAGAAACCGCTTATAATTTATGGGCGTGACAGCTTATTACTAATATTATACGATCCTATAGGGTCACACACCTAAGCAAACTAGATCACAAATATATTGGGTTTTTGATGAAAGTCAAGTCTTTGTACCACTCATGTCAATATTCTTCTAGAAGATGAGTGTACAATTATGTCAACATTCTCCATTCATTTGATGTGTAAGTTTTGTTAGAATATTACACTAATGGGATGTCAACATTCTCCATATTTATGAGTGCAAGTTTGGCCAAAATATAGGATTTAAAAAGGATTAATTATGATTAATCTTTTGCATTCTTTCACTATAAATATGGAGGCTCTCATTTGATGAAAGGATAGAACAACAACAAAACCCAATACAAAATACAAAAGAGTTTGTCTTTGATAACAAGAGATTTTGATCTCTACGGTACTAACATCCCGTTTGATCTAGTTTGTGTGCGTGTGGATACCGATAGAGGCACGACGTTTGGAGTGCTACGCAACCTTGATTTGATTCAATACATTTTTCCGCTGCCAAATATCGAGGTATATTCGAATTCCAAGAAACCTAGATCTAATTTAGTATTTACACGATTTCTGGAAATTGAATTCTAAATTGATATTTATAAATAGTTATAAATCGACTATGAATTCCAACAGTTTCTTCACAAGATACTATACATGTGTTGAATGTGGAACAACTTTTCATATTCTTCTGTTGAGTTAGAACCTCTGCTATTTTGATCAAGTGAAAAAGCAACTATCAACTATCAGTGTTAGAAGAAAACATAATAAGATATGGAGGTGATCATTCATAATCTAAATTATGAAGAATCAAAACCATAAAACATCTTCTGTTATTAAAACTCAAAACTCGAAGACTAGTTTCAAGAGCACAAAATTGAAACTCAATCCCGTTAAAAGAAGTATAAAATAAAAATGAGATGAATCTTGATGGTCAGATCAGATCAAAACTGTATCTGTTCGAGGCCTTGTAAGTTGGAGTAGCCAAGCCTTAGACAGCTTCTGCGGTTTCATGCTTCTTCTTGTCGGAATCTTTGTCTTTGCGACAGCGGAAGTGAAAAAACTGAAGCAGAATCTGAAACAAAGAGATTACAAAAGATTATAAAGGAAAACATCAACAAGAGAATAGATCATGAAAAGTGATGAGAGTGAGAATGTATACAAGAAAATCAAGCACAACACATCCTCCTGCATCAACAAGCCATGGTAGGTTCGGTGCGAGTTTTATCCATTCGATGCTGTTGACAAGTATGCTGCAACAAAAACAAAAGAAGGGTAGCAAAATGGGGTTTTAGAGATTTCCACCGAAGATTCTTTAGAGTCGAAGCAAGTAAAGAGTATTGATTCTTCTTCACCTTGCAACATAAGTCATATTGCCAACTAATGCGAAAAAGAACATCAATGGATTCAATCCCTGCAATTACAAAAGAAGAACATCAAATGGATTCATCAGATACAACACTGTTACTTGACTTTAGCCTTGCGCCGTGTTGATTCTACATGCTTACCTCAACATGTCCTCTCCTCATCTGCAAACAAAAGATATCGAAAAGGAACTTTGATTTAGCTATAAGTGCTATAAATGATAGATCGAAGAAAACAAATAAATTATAGAAGACTAAAAAAGCTTTTTACATTGAGACATATTTGGGGAAGTCTTCCACCCATGTAAATGGCTGCCATTGCCCAACCCAACAACATTCCCATTTTGCTGTTTTCTCCACCGTGATTTTCTTTTAAGTTGCCGCTAGTGACCTGAAATTAGAACAAAAAAATTCACAATTTACAATTACATGGAAGACTGTAAACTCGAAATGCACAAACTAATTCGCAACTTTTGAGTACCTGCAAAAGTTTTCTTGCTGCTCGAACTACAAATACTCGATCTCTCTCTCCCAAAGCCATAGTTCTTGATTCACTTATCAAATTGGGAAGGTTGAATGTTCCAATAAAGAAGAACGCCGAGACCTATAAGAGAGAAATCAAATGTATAACAAAGAAAGAGTTCAACAACGAAACCACATGGAATTGGCAAAATCAAAACCAGGCAATGTGAACAAGGGCTAACCACGCATAGCATCGATTTGGTGGAAGGAGGCAATGAAGGAGGTGTGGCATCCTCAGGAAGCAAGGGCTCTTCAAGAGTTGGTTCACTGTGACCACGAGCCATTCTCTGAGCTAAGACAGATCCAGCAGGTGGCGTATGACTACTCGACAAAGATCTTGCAGAACTGACAAAATCAAAACCGCAAAACAAACCTTTGTAACTAATTTCTTGGTTATAAATATTTAATTTCATGAACTGAACAATAATGAATCTAAATGGCGTCCTTACGTGTAAAATAGTTCTTTTCCGGTAAAACTATTCCGATGACTCCCAGGAATTATAGTAATAGGTGTGGTTTGACCGTCACACGGAATAGTATCATTCTTCCATCTGCCAGCAATTTTCGCATCATTGCTTATGTTTGATATACGTTCTGCTTCAATCTAAACCAAACCATACATACTCAAGCCATTTTAGTATCTACACACAATTAAGAGCCTTGAAACAGACTAAAGAATACTAACTGAATAAACATAAACTATATACCATCTGATTTCTCCTGTTTTTCAACCGCGGGTAGATATGGCCGTAATATATAGATTGAACATAGAGAACTGACGTAGTCACTGTATACAACTGCAAACAAATCAAACACATCAGAGAAAATAAAACTAAAAAAACAGATTGCAAATTATAGAGCTGCTTCAACTCTTCTGTAACTTACCAGTGCCATATAGAATTGTGTTGGAAGCTGCAAAAGGATATTCAAAAACTCAAGAGTTAGCTAAAGCTACTCAAAGTAAGATAACAAGACATCGAGTAAACTCAGGTTCCGAAGATTCACTTACAGTAGCTGGTTCCATCAAACAACCAAGAAGATTAAAGATATCCCTGCACAACAAACCAATCTAAATCAATTTTACTCGAAGAACATGTAAAAAAAAAAAGCAAAAGAAACTTGACTTGCTTTCGATCATATATTTACCCGATTATCCACGTCGTTAAGAAGGCAATAGAGAGACCTTCAGTGGATTTCTCACTGTAATTAGTCATAATCTGTGGTATCTCTGCAACACCCCAACTAATAACACTAATGACACCAAGAGATAATGACAATCCATCTCTAAAACTGCTATGGAGAAGAAACATTGTCTTCAATTCCAAAAGAAAAACCTGTTAAAACCCAAAAACCAAACAAGTCTCTGAATGTGCAAAGATATATAAAAAGGTTTTTGATTGTTGAATACTACTAAGAGGAAGCTAGAAGATGAAATAGGAGGAAAGAGTTTTACACTACAAGGACCAAATTCTAAGAGGAATAGGAAAGGAATCATAAGAGGGAAAAAAGTTTTCTTTTTTTCTCTGTCAATAATGTAATGAATTGATATTCAGACCCCACAAACTGAATATTCGCCATAAACCCGAATCATCCGAGGAATTCAGATTCGATGAAATTGGTCGGTTAATGCTACAGAATCGAGAAACGTTACACAGAATCTCTTTTCGACATTATGTCCATAAAAACCTGAAACTTCCGGTGTCATTAGAAATAAGAGAAATCGATTCATTGGTACATTACATTACGAGAAACGAATTCGTTTTGTTTACCCGAATAAAGTCCTTACCTTTACGACGAAACCCGTGAATCTACGGGTTTGTATTTGTTGATGTTGTTCTTGAAAGAATTATCGGGGAGATTTTAAAGGAGAGGCCTTTAAGAGTTTAAAAGTAGTAGCTTTGGTGGCTCGTTTTGTCGTCTTTTTGTTTTATGTTCTTCTGGAAAACACACCCCTAGAGTTTTCTTCATCAATATCAAAATTGAGAAAAATTTGCAAAAACTATTTCTTTTTCTGTGGTGTTATTTTTATTTAATTTTGTTTTTTTCCGCATAATTGTTACCAAGGTAATGGATTTGGTATCGACTTTAGTCTTATTCTGTTTGTTATTTGTAAAAAAAAAAAAAATACAAATTCTTTATCTTTTTTGTCACGTCGTCGGAAATTGGTTTGGCCATAAAGTGAAAAAAAAAACAAAAAAAAAACAATATACTATAAATTATCGTTATTGGAAAACCAATTGGTGAATCTCTATTTTCATGATATTTATTTTATTTTTATGGCAAACAAGTTGACATACAAAAAAAATTAGGATAATTTACCCATTTGATCAGCTCATTAATCCAAAAAAACATCAAATATAAATTATTTAAGCTCGTAAATTTAGATTAGTGATATTATAACAAATCTAATATCAAAGTTCTAGTGGAATGAGTTTCTCTTTTTATTAAAGAAACAAGTTTAAGACAACAACCAAACAAATGTGAGCGCCACCACATATCTTGGAGCCATTTTTTAAACCGGGTAAGTTAAATCGGTCCGGTTCAGTTCAATCGATTTCAGATGAACCAAAATCAGTACACATTCTATATGGGCCTCAAAAGTCCATAAATATCAAGGCCCATTAATTTTTATCTCATTAAGACATGAATTAATTGCGCACCTTCACACTTAAACCAATCCGTGACCGTGAGCTTTCAATTCAAAGAGGGGAAAATCAGAAGCAGGAATTGCAAAAACCCTAGACTCCATACGAACCTCTTCAATTCCGCCATGGCAAGGAAGAGAAAGCTCGAATCTGAATCCAACGAGACGTCAGAGCCGCCGGAGAAGCATCAGCAATTGGAAAATGAGGATCCCGGAATCAGAAATGATTGTAATCAAGGAAACAGCGATGATGAAGGAGCAGAGAATGTCCACGAAGAGGAAGCTAAAGACGATGATAATAATACGGCGGATCCTCATACGGAAGAGGCGGCGACGTCGTCAGGATCTGGGGATGACGAAGAGCCAATCGAGGAACTCTTGGAGCCATTTTCGAAGGATCAATTGTTGATTCTTCTCAAAGAAGCAGCGGAGATGCATCGCGTTGTTGCCGATCGAATTCGTATGGTGGCGGATGAAGATCCTGTTCATCGTAAGATCTTCGTACACGGATTAGGTTGGGACACTAAAGCAGACGCACTTATCGAAGCTTTTAAACAGTACGGAGAGATCGAAGACTGCAAATGCGTGGTTGATAAGATCTCTGGGCAATCCAAAGGTTATGGTTTTATCCTCTTCAAGTCAAGGTCCGGTGCTCGTAACGCACTTAAGGAGCCACAGAAGAAGATCGGAACTCGTATGACCGCGTGTCAGCTAGCTTCCATTGGACCTGTTCAGGGAAACCCAGTCGTTGCTCCTGTTCAGCATTTCAATCCCGAGCACGTACAGAGGAAGATCTATGTAAGTAACGTTAGCGCGGGCATCGATCCGGAGAGACTATTAGCGTTTTTCTCGAGATTTGGAGAGATTGAAGAAGGTCCTTTAGGGCTTGATAAAGCTACTGGGAGACCGAAAGGTTTCACTTTGTTTGTGTACAAATCCCCTGAAGGTGCCAAGAAGGCATTGGAGGAGCCACACAAGACCTTCGAAGGTCAAGTCTTGCATTGCCACAAAGCAAACGACGGGCCAAAACCGGCTAAGCAACATCAACATCACCGTAACTCTCACAATCAAAATTCACGCTACCAAAGGAACGAAAACACTGGTTACGGTGTACCTGGAGGTCATGGACATTTCATAGCTGGTAATCACCAAGCTCCACAGGCGATAGACCCAGCCATTGGTCAAGCCCTCACAGCTTTGCTGGCATCTCAAGGTGCTGGATTGGGTTTAAACCAAGCATTTGGGCAAGCTTTCTTAGGGACAGTTAGCCCGGGAGCTGCAGCTGGAATGCCAAATGGCTTTGGTACTCAAGCAAATATCATACCAGGGGTCTTTCCTGGGTACAGTCCCCAAGCCGGCTATCAGGGCGGTTATCAGACTCCGCAGCCTGGTCAGGGCGGTGCTGGAAGAGGCCAGCATAGTTCAGGCTATGGTCCTTACATGGGCCATTAGATGTAACCACTCAGGTATACTTCTGCAGCTCCTTTTCATTTGTTTCATGGATTATGACCCTTGTCTAAAGACATGGACTTTTTGTTGAAAAAATGTGCATTGCAAGATCATAGTTTTGTAAGTTAATGTGTTTCTGTTGTTTGTTTATTTGCCAATATGTTCAATTAAGTTTCAGCTTGATGTTTTACAGTTGAGCTTATGCATTATTGGTGTGACAAACTCAGGAGTTTGTTGTTTTTTCTGAAGGGTGTTCAGTTTCGCATCAGTTTATATCGCAAAAGTTTTCTCTTATTTTCTCAATTCATTGTGCAGATATTCCAAAACAGTCTTTTTAATATTGGCCTGGTGAATCTTCTGAAGTTGTTAAGGAGCTGATGCAAATGGAGTTGTTTAGTTTTTGGATGATAGGTTTCTCTTTCGTTTCTCCAAAGGCCATGACTCTTCAAATCTTTCAAGATGCATTAGTTTTCCCCTTCTAATTTTCACAACTTTCTTATGATATTCCAAATAAACTGCTCGTATTTTACTATTATCGGCTCTGTTTTAAGTTTTTTGTGAACGTTTTTATTTGTAAAAGTTAAACGGTGTTCTTCATGGCCACACAAATTCTTTCGTTCTGTTTATATTGGCCTCTTCTATTTTTCTCTTAATCAGACTCTAGATTTTATTGCTTCTCTCTATTGTGTCGCGATTTTGCTGTGTGTTTTTCCCTGCACGTAAATTCCTCTTTAGTATTTTGGGCATGTTCTGTGAGTCTAGAATCTTAGTAGATTATCCCCATACTTTGACTTTACGTCTATACGAATCAAATGAATGTAAGGATAATCTTGATTCCGCATGTTATATTAGCTTAATCCTTATCCCTCTCGCAGGTGATTTTTGACTGCAGGTTGAATGATCAACGCTAATGCGCAACAAAATTTCTGTAGGGTGAACACTTACCAATCCCAATACCTTGACGTAAGTTTTGAATGCAGCATATTTTACTGGCAAATGAGAAGGGAAGAAGCTATGAATTAATCGTTTTATAACTACAGATTTAAACAAAAGTTGTTTTCTTTTTCTTGTTAAGCTTCATTAGGTATCTGCCTGGCCCCTTTAAACTTGACTTGTTTCAAAAAGTCTTCTCCTGCATCTTTCAAGTTTTGCACATGTTTGTGTTTTTGAATTAGTAATATATGAAAGCAATAGGATACTAGGAATGTTACAGACTATTTCACCACAAGTCTCTTAGATAACATTTGAGCTGAGTTTGGTTACACAGCTGAAACTGGTGTCTTGCTGTTGCATCATGGGTGCTCTGGATTGCCCTCCCAGTTGAAAGGTAAGTCAAAACTCGTAAGTAGCACCTTATACATTTGATGTGCACCAAAACTCCGCTCAAAACTTCTTGCTGATCTTGTAGTAGCACCTGGTAGGTTTCATTTTTCATACAATGAAGCACTTGTCCAACTACGTTTCCCCAAATTGATTATACCTTCTTTTTTTAAGATTGAGATATATTCTTGCATGTGAAGAAATTGTTCTTAAATCTAGAACCATTGTTTAGGAATGAAGCGTGTTGGTGTTTTGCTTTGCTTTTTTTTTTTGTGTGTGTATTGAATCAGCCCTTCACGTGGGTCTTTAAGAACCTGAGTCACAAATGTTAAATAACTTGAGATGACCATAAGTGCAGAGTTTCTCTTTTTACAACACTTGGGAGAGTGTGTTGGTGTTCTCTCTGTGACAGGAACAAAACGGCCACACTGGATCATCATCGTCATATATTGCCATCAAATTTCAGAGGAAAGTATAATAATTTTCTCCATTCCTTATACATTTGATGTGTATATTATTTGGAGTAAGTAAGTAAGTAGTAATAATGAAAGAAGAAGAAGGGAAAAAAGGAGGGAAACAGAAACACGTGGGAGAACATCCCAAAGAGGAAGCACACGCGGATCCTCATGCAAACCCGATTCTCTTCTGACCGACCCCATGTGGTCCCTTCCTCCCTTTGTCCCCTTCTTTCTCCTTTTTCTCTACTCTTTTTTACCATAACAACGAATCTTTATCATATCAAAATGTAGTTTTAAATCTCTTCACATTTCTATTTCAACACCTTCTTGTTTTGTTCACTTTTTGTAGAAAGATTCTAATAAAAAGAAACTTGTGTTCCAGAAAGACAAAGTCTTTAATGAGAAAGTTGAAAATAAAGTTTTAAGAAAAACCACAAAGATGAAAGTTGATTACTATATAATAACTTGAATATTCGTATGGAATAAACTTGATTGGGTATATCACACTTCCCTTGTAAAGTAACAATTATATAGACTAATACTCTCGTATCCGATCATCATTGTGGAGACTATTTTTTATTTTCTTTTTGGGTTATCAAAAAGTAGCTTTTATTTGAAAAAAACCAGAGTTTATTTCGAGTGTAACAGTTTCTGATTCAAAAGGTTCTTTTCTCTTTCTCTTCTTCTCTTCCGTGGAGAAGCTAGAGAGAGAGAGAGAGAATGTTTGGTTTTGTAATCTCTCTTGTGCATTTACGAAAGGTTTGTCTCAGACCCATCACTTCAACGACATTAAGAGAAACACAAGTTCATTTCTTCCTCTTTTTCCCAATCTGCTTCTTTTCTCAATCTTCAATTTTGAAAAACTAAAGCCGTCATTCTTAGTTTCTGTTCCCTTCTTTCTTTATCATATTCAGAGTTCCAAGTTTAGTTATCTGCGTTCTGATCCCTCGCATGCTGCATGCAATTCCCCTGATTCTCCAAGATTGTCTTCTCCATTTCTCAAGTGTTAAGCTAGATCTTTGGAGAGAGACAAAACATTATATTTTTTTTTTTTGTTTCTCTTTTTAAAGACAATGGGTTCCATTAGAGGAAACGTTGAAGAGCCTATCTCTCAATCTCAATCTCAGTCATTAACTAGACAAAACTCTCTCTATAGCTTAAAGCTCAATGAGGTCCAAACCCACTTAGGAAATTCCGGAAAACCACTAGGAAGCATGAATCTTGACGAACTTCTCAAGTCTGTCTTCTCTGCTGAAACCAATCAACCACCACCAGAAGAAGCAGCAACAGAGGAAAGATTTACTCGTCAAGGAAGCTTAACGCTACCTCAAGATCTCAGCAAAAAGACAGTTGATGAAGTTTGGAGAGATCTCCAACAAGACAAGAACGGAAACAGCACTACTACAACTACTAGTACTAGTCATAATAAGCAACCTACACTCGGTGAAATCACACTTGAAGACTTGTTGTTGAAAGCTGGTGTAGTGACTGAGACATTAGTAGTGCCTCAAAATGTTGTTAACTTAGCTTCGAATGGTCCATGGATTGAGTATCATCACCAGCCTCCTCAGCTTCAACAACAAAGATTTATGACTTATCCGATTTGTGAGATGCAAGAAATGGTTTCTCCAACGTCTTTGATGATGGGTGGACTGTCTGATACACAACAAGCGCTTGGAAGGAAGAGAGTTGGCTCATCTGGAGGAGAGATTGTGGAGAAGACTGTAGAGAGAAGACAAAAGAGAATGATCAAGAACAGAGAATCTGCTGCTCGTTCACGAGCTAGGAAACAGGTTAAGAATGAAGAAGAAAACAAAACCAAACTTGTTTTTGTGTTTGTTAGTTAGTTGGTCTAATAAAGATTGGAACTTTTTGTGATGAGCAGGCTTATACTCATGAATTAGAGATCAAGGTTTCAAGATTGGAAGAAGAAAATGAAAAACTTCGGAGGCTTAAGGTATATATAAAAAGCCAATCTTTTCTTCTTGCTACATCTAATTTTTTTTCCTTCAATATATGGTTTCTTTATTTGGTTATTTGATTATTGTAATTGCAGGAGGTGGAGAAGATCCTTCCAAGTGAACCACCACCGGATCCTAAGTGGAAACTCCGGCGAACAAGCTCTACTACTTTCTGATCTTAAAGTCTCTTTTTTTCTTTCTTCTTTGTGTTGGTTTATATCATATGCAATGGTTAGAAAGTTTGTTCTTTGTATATTCTCTAGACGTCTTGAACTATGTCTTAAATTACATTTCTTGAGTGTATTTCCATTTGCAGCTGCTTCAATGTTTGAGTATAAACATAGAAATTAATGAAAATGGTGGTTCTTAATTTAACACAATTAGTGGAAACTTCTTTGGTTCAGTCGTGGTTTGGGATTCGAATATGAGGAGATGCGATTTATTATCATTTGTGCAGATGAATGGAAGACAAAATTTACATTAAATCTTCAGCGTGTGACAAGATATAATCGTTTGCAAAATCATCGATGCAATTCTTATAATTTGTAATAAAATAATAAAAATTAGCAAAAAAAAGATTAAGACAATTAAATTTGAGATTCGTGGTATGCACTTCAGTTTTTAACATGCTTTTAAATAGCTTTCTTGAGTGTATTTCCATTTTGGGCTCTGTCTCCAAATAGTTTATTGGGCTTTTAATCACGGCCCAATCAAATTAAGCGTCTATAGACTATAGATAGTCAAATTTTGCAACCGGATTTAATTTTCCGTTCCTTCTTCTTCTTCGCTACATAGAGAGAGAGAGAGCTCTCTGAAAATCAAATTTGGTTTCGAGTCAAAATTCAAGAGAAAACTCTCGTAAATGCATGGACAAATTATCCTCCTTTATTCGTCCACTATCATTATCCTCAGATCCTGCGACCGCCATAGCTAGTTTGTGCTCAAAAGGGAACCTCCGAGAAGCTTTCCAGAGATTCCGACTCAACATCTTCACAAACACTTCTCTCTTCACTCCTTTCATACAATCATGCGCCACCAGAAAATCTGTTCGGTCAGGAAAGCAGCTACATTGTCTCCTCGTTGTCTCCGGATTCTCCTCCGACAAGTTCATATGCAACCACCTCATGAGCATGTACTCCAAGCTTGGGGATTTTCCTTCGGCTGTTGCGTTATATGGGTTTATGCCGAAGAAGAATTACATGTCATCTAATATACTAATCAATGGATATGTTCGTGCTGGAGATTTGGTAAGTGCCCGGAAGGTGTTTGATGAAATGCCTGGTAGAAAGCTTACAACTTGGAATGCCATGATCGCTGGATTGATTCAGTTTGAGTATAACAAAGAGGGTTTGAGTTTGTTTAAAGAAATGCATGGATTGGGATTTTTGCCTGATGAATACACTCTTGGTAGTGTTTTTAGCGGAGCTGCAGGGTTGCGTTCGGTGTTTATAGGGAAGCAGATTCATGGCTACACGATCAAATATGGGCTTGAGTTGGATTTAGTAGTTAATAGTTCGGTGGCTCATATGTATATGAGAAATGGGGAATTGGAAGATGGCCAAAATGTTATTAGATCAATGCCTGTTCGTAATTTGGTTGCTTGGAATACACTTATTGCGGGGAATGCTCAAAACGGATGTCCTGAAACCGTGCTTTATCAGTATAAGATGATGAAAATCTCAGGTTGTAGGCCGAACAAGATCACTTTTGTAACTGTGCTCAGTTCTTGTTCTGATTTAGCGATAAGAGGTCAAGGTCAGCAGATTCATGCGGAAGCTATTAAGATCGGAGCTAGTTCTGTAGTAGCTGTGGTTAGTTCATTGATCAGCATGTATTCAAAATGTGGGTGTCTTGAAGATGCTGCTAAAGCTTTCTCTGAACGTGAAGATGAGGATGAAGTGATGTGGAGCTCAATGATTTCTGCTTATGGGTTTCATGGACAAGGTGATGAGGCAATCAAGCTGTTTAATACTATGGCAGAGCAAACCGAATTGGAGGTAAACGAGGTCGCGTTTCTAAATTTGATTTATGCGTGTAGCCATTCTGGTTTAAAGGACAAAGGGCTTGAGTTGTTTGACATGATGGTGGAAAAATACAGGTTCAAACCCGGTTTAAAGCACTACACTTGTGTGGTGGACTTGCTCGGTCGAGCAGGCAGTTTGGATCAAGCTGAGGCGAAAATAAGGTCTATGCCAATAAAGCCAGACGCCGTTATATGGAAAACATTGTTATCTGCGTGTAAGATACACAAAAACGAAGAAATGGCACAGAGAGTCTTTAAAGAGATTCTTCAGATTGACCCTAATGACTCTGCTTGTTACGTCCTGCTTGCAAACGCTCATGCCTCAGCTAAGAGATGGAGCGATGTCTCAGAGGTGAGAAAATCAATGAAAGATAAGAATGTGAAGAAAGAACCAGGAATCAGCTGGTTTGAACACAAAGGTGAAGTGCATTCGTTTATGATGGGAGATCGTTCTCAATCTAAATCAAAGGAGATCTATTCGTACCTGAAAGAGCTGACTCTGGAGATGAAGTTGAAGGGATACAAGCCTGATACAGATTCAGTGTTGCATGATATGGACGATGAGGACAAAGAATCAGACTTGGGACACCACAGCGAGAAACTAGCGGTTGCATTTGCGCTCATGATAACACCTGAAGGTATACCCATTAGAATAATCAAGAACTTGCGGGTTTGCAGCGATTGCCATGTTGCTTTCAAGTATATATCGTTGATCAAGAACCGAGAGATCACGTTAAGAGATGGTAGTAGATTCCATCACTTCATTAACGGAAAGTGTTCGTGCGCCGATTATTGGTAAACTGAGCATGATGTGGTGAAACCAGTTATAAGTATACAATGACTATGTGCTTCAGAACCTTTCTGGAGTGTTTTAAGCACTCGGATTGGATCGGGAAGCCATTTGGGACGAAAGCATTCAGTAAAAATGTTAAAAGAGGATGGAGTTTCTCTGCTCTTTCTCTCTTTACGAACAAGCAAGTACAACGCGGCTCGTGAATCCCTCAGATGATATTTCATAGGTAAAGTTAGCTTCAACAATACCATTTTACTGTTCTAATCATTTCTTTTAAAGTGCATTCTTTTCGTCTCATAAGAAGTCAATGGAGCAAAACAATCGATTTTCGTAAGCTGTGTATTTCCCCGATACATTGCAGGATTCGTTTGATCTTTTGATATGTTGAGTTTTGCAGAGATAAGGAGGTTGGAGGTATGTTTCACATGAAAGCTCTTGGACTAGTGCCACTACCACCACTTCACTTATCATGGCTCGGCCTTGTAGCGAGGCCAGAGTTCACACCGGCGCAAGACTCAATACCTTGGTCCGAACTCTAAACTTAAAATCAAAATATTATTGTTTGTTACGAACATGTGCAAATCACTAGTACATGTTCTAATAACCTTTTAGAAAAAGAAAAAAAAAATTAAATTATATACATCTTAGTAATTGATATTGTGTTATTTTTGCAATAATTGTTAAATTATATACATCTTAGTAATAAACAACTTGGGAATATTCCTCTTGAGGACAGATATACATACAATTGTATTCCATTTGAAAAAAAATGTTTCTTTGAAAAAAAGAAGAGAAAATAAAATAAAATAACGACCAACCAACCAACGAAAATCAAAGGAGGCGACTATGCGGAAAAGCTGACGTGGAAAGTCAACGCGGCTCCGCGTAAAGACCGCGTGAACGTGTGATCCATCTCTTCCCTCGTCAACCCGGCGGTGAAATTTTAAAACTCAAATTGATGGCATTCTCGTTATTAACTCCCCAAATCGAGGGTATAACCGATATTTACCATAAAACAATTCCGGTAAATAAAAGCCTCAAGTTGCTTCGTACCATAAATAAATCCCTCCCCCTCCGAGAATCACTCTCTCGTCTCTCTCAGAAACTCTCTCGTCTTCTCTTCCTCTTCCTCCATTAGAGAGGACCTCCAAAACAAAAACAAAAAAAAGCATTTACCATGGCGGATCAGCTCACCGACGATCAGATCTCTGAATTCAAGGAAGCTTTCAGTTTATTCGACAAGGATGGTGATGGTATGTTCATCGCTTCTTCCCCTCTCTCTCTAGGTTTCTCTAATCGTACATGTTGAATCTCGTATCGGATAGTTTTGATTTAGTTTCCGCTCGAATCGGTGCATGTTGATTTAGTTTCTGCTCGAATCGGTGGATTTTGATTTGAATCGATTACGATTGTGACCGATCCCGTTAGTTTGGGTTTGAAATCTGATTGAATTTGAGGATTTGGCTATAGAAAGCGTTCGCTGATGTGTAATATATGTGGTTCTTTGTTTTTAATCAGCGATTGGTCTCGCTTGTGTACGATTGAATTGTTCTGATTGTAGATTCGCGTAAGTATTGAAATGGATGGCTTTATAAGAACAATCCTTGATTACTTTGCAGGTTGCATTACCACGAAGGAGCTTGGCACCGTGATGCGATCCCTCGGTCAAAACCCGACCGAAGCTGAGCTTCAGGATATGATCAACGAAGTTGATGCTGATGGTAACGGTACCATTGATTTCCCTGAGTTCTTGAACCTAATGGCTAGGAAAATGAAGGACACTGACTCTGAGGAAGAACTCAAAGAAGCGTTTAGAGTCTTTGATAAAGACCAGAACGGTTTCATCTCCGCTGCTGAGTTGAGACACGTGATGACAAACCTCGGCGAGAAGCTAACCGATGAAGAAGTCGATGAGATGATCAAGGAAGCTGATGTTGATGGTGATGGTCAGATCAACTACGAAGAGTTCGTTAAGGTTATGATGGCTAAGTGAGGCTCAACACTTTTAGCTTCTTCCCCTTTTTACTATTCCTATTATGTGATTTCAAAAAGACGAATAGAAAAACAAAAAAAATTGTTCCTTTGCTTGTTCTAAATTTCATTCATGGCTGGTTTTTGATGATTAAAAAGACAGGAATTTTATCCCTTTTTGTGTGTTTTGCTTTGTGTTTGAACTATTCATATAGTTTGCATAATCGTATTGATCAATCTTTTAGTATCACTCGTCGCCTGTAAAAGCATGAAGATGCTTATCTGTTGCGGTTAGTGTAGGAAGCTTAACCCGTGTTGGCGCAGATGACGAGCTCGAAGGAGAGAAGAGTATAACAGTTGTTTCAGACATTCCATTGTTGAAATCAACCATTGTCTCTAAGCTGTATATACTCTCACCAGCTGCGTAACCACCCAAAAGCTGATAAGATCTGTCTGATTGATCCATTGTCAAACACATATCTTCTGAACCTATCATCAATCAACCAATTTTGATTTCTTGAGTGTTCGATAAGGTTTTACTTACAGAAACGGTTTTCTAAATTCAAAACTTACAAGCAGCGAGTTCGAGCTGAGTTTGATAAACGAATTCAAGAACGGCCGAAACATCTCGTTCGAATTCGTGAAACGGTCCGTCTTCGAAATCCATCTTCCTTAGCTTACATACTCCTTCTCCTAACTCCATCATTGCTCCTTTATGGTTCTACGATCATGTCATTAATCAAATGTAGACGAAATTCGATATATATATATGAGAGAGAGAGAGAGAGAGAGAGAGAGAAATGGTGAAATTCGATTACGTTGTTGAAGAGATGGTGAAATCCAACGGCACATTGGAGAATTCCATGGATTAGTGTTCGAGTTGGTTCTTCAGCTCGGATCCAAAGAGCTTCAAGCGCGTCGTGACTTTTGTAATAATCTCTCTTGTTAAAGAGCGTGACTGCTTCTTCAAAGCTCCAATCATCCTCCTCCTCTTCTTCTTCTTCATCTTCTCCGGCGTGATCGTTGTATCTGACTATCGACCGTCGACTGAAACGGACGCGTACAGAATTGAGTTTCGTGGAGACCTGAATCGGTGAAGGAGTAACAGAGAGTGGAGAAGAAGGAGTCGTGAAGATGAAGGAAGAAGAAGATGCAGGAAGAAGAAGAGTGAAAGCTGAAGGAACATGTAAATGGTTAGTAGAAACTGCCATCTCTCAAAGTCAAAGATCGAGCTCTAGTGCATGGTTCTGGTTTTTCTCCAACTTGCGCCAATTTTGTGGTCACCATTTAGCACAATTTTGAAATTGGGCCACATTTGGGCCCTTATCTTTTAATCTAGTTAGACCCATTTCTTATAGTGTAGCTTCATTTTATGGGTTAAGCGATATTATCAAAACATTTCAGAAATGAAAGATCTTAAACGAATGTTTGTATTAACGTCCGCCGTATGTAATAATTTAAGCTCATATTTAGTAATAAGTGTGTGAATTAGAGATGATAATTTTTATTTTCTTCATACACTTATATTAACTGAAAGTTGATACTTCACTATACTAATACAACCACTAAATTGAAACTAATATTACGAGGGATTACGGGTTTCGGCTCTGAACCTCCTGATAACTAAAAAAAAATTGAAATTAATGATAATATTATAGTACTAAAATGCGGCAATATCAGCAAATAATATTATGATACATGGAAAATAAATAATTATTCGAAATAAAAATCATCATCTGTTCATAATTAAGTGACTAAAAACCCATCGAATACTAAAAATCAGTAATAACAAAATCCTAATGTTTCTTGTTTGATAGATAGATCACATAGAACTATCTAGAACGATGATGGTGCCAAGACTATGACCTAATTAAGGACCCTCACCAAAAATTCCAAACTCTATAGCAACTTTTTCCCCTACCAATATGCATTTCTACATAATGTATTTTAAAAAATCAGAGATAAAGTATTATACATTCAAGAAATAATAATTAAAATACTTTTAATCTACACTATCTACTCTCTCATTTCACGTATATATAATCCATCTTTTAGGACTAGAACCCACCGAAAGCTCCACAAACTCATAAAAAAAACAAAAAAAAACAAACCAAAAGAAGGCGGCGCAAAGAGAGAAAAAATGCAACCAGAGAGCTCAGATCAGATGTTGTATTCCTTTCTCGCCGGAAACGAACTCTCCGGCGGAGGATTCTGCGTCTCCGGCGACTACATGTCGACTATGCAAAGCTTATGTGGGTCATCTTCTTCCACGTCATCTTATTACCCACTAGCTATCTCCGGCATCGGAGAAACCATTGTTCAAGACAGAGCTATTGCTGCTTTGAGAAATCACAAAGAAGCTGAGAGAAGAAGAAGAGAGAGGATTAATTCTCATCTCAACAAACTCCGTAACGTACTCTCTTGTAATTCTAAGGTATTACAAAAATTTTAATCAATATAAATTACTCTTACGTATATACGGTATATATCACCCAATACATATACATATACACACATATCTTGTTGATTTTAAGAGATGATTTTGATATGCGTATTAGGGTTTTGCCTTATTTTCTTCTTATTACTCGATTTCTCATAATATCTTATATAATCTATTAATTTTAATTGTGTCTCATGATTATTCTTACTAATAATACACACATATTGTTTAGTAATGATGATTGAATTATCTAATTTACAAAGATAGTTGTTCGTAAACTGTTGAATGTATGTGTAGTGATATTTGAATATTCAAAACTTACAAGTAGTGAGAAGATTTAGAAGATGAGGAAAAAGATTAAAAGCTTCATGTCCTTTTTTTTGTGAAGCTCGTTGGGATAGTATATCACTTTTTAGGAAAGCTCTCAAGCTTTTTTCAGTTGATTTGATATTATATGAACATTAAATTTCAACTTGATCAAAAACTGAAAAAGGGTTTTCTAAAAATCCAAACTTTTTTCATTTGTAATTCTATGTTTTTATTTTCAGACTGATAAAGCCACACTGCTCGCCAAAGTGGTTCAACGAGTGAAAGAACTTAAACAACAAACCCTAGAGATCTCCGACTCCGACCAAACCCTATTACCCTCAGAGACCGACGAGATTAGCGTTCTACACTTTGGAGACTATTCAAACGACGGTCATATAATCTTCAAAGCCTCTTTATGTTGTGACGACAGATCAGATCTCTTGCCGGATCTCATGGAGATTCTCAAGTCTCTTAACATGAAGACTCTTCGAGCTGAGATGGTAACTCTTGGTGGTCGGACAAGAAGTGTTCTTGTCGTAGCTGCCGACAAAGAGATGCACGGTGTCGAGTCTGTGCATTTCTTACAGAACGCTCTTAAGTCGTTGCTTGAGCGGTCAAGCAAGTCATTGGTGGAACGTAGTTCTGGTGGTGGTGGAGGAGAACGGTCAAAACGGCGCCGTGCGATGGATCACATCATAATGGTGTGACTTGAGAACATGATAAAGTTTTATAATTGATTAATACATAGGGTATGATCATAATTAACTTGGTTATAATTACCAAAACCTCTTTTTTTAATTTACTTTTTTTTTTTGTGTTTTGTGGTTTTAGTTTATTAAGACGTGAGAGTGTAAGCAAATGTTGTAAGTAGGTTTGGTGTGTATTTTTATTTTTTTTTATTTTTCTTTTCTTTTTCAAGAAAAAGAAAAAGATATATTATATATATGATATAGTATTTTTCATGTTATTTTGCTTTATGCTATAATATAATAATATTGTGTTTGGGTTGTTGGTAAAAGGACTAAGGAGTAAGGACTAGGGTTTTGAGATTGTGGGAATATTTGTCGATGTAGAAGAATCTAAGTAACAGATGTGATTGGTGAAGTCCAAAAGAAACTAGACTTAGATATACATACACATACACTATATATATATATATGTGAATGTATATATGTGAATAGTCTTGTTTGTACGCTGTGAGTTTCAAAGCGACCCTTATGTCACCTTTGTCCCCAATGAATCCATTCTCTCCTCTTTCTTTCGTTGTTCATGTCATTCTAAATGTGTACATTTGACCACATTTTTCAGACTGAAGAATATAAACATGGCCTGATTTTCTTTCCTCTACATATATTGACCATATATTATAATTCGACTTATTTAAACATATCTATGTGATTGTGACGAACTGTTTTACTTTTAGTTTGAGAATTATAAAGTATTATATAGGGAAATACTTATATAGTCTTCCATTTCTTAGATCATATGGAAAAAGCGTGCATATATGCATAAAATTATATATATATGCTTAGATGTTTTCGAATCAAAACCCATACGAATAAATTCCTCTACGTACGTTTTTAACTATTTATAGAAAAAATTTACGTATTAAAAAAGTCGAGAGTATATAAGTCTGTTACCTCCCGGAACATGAATTACAATATAGTCGTATTGTTTGTCATTTTAGGTCCATACATAGTACTTTTTTTTTTTTGAAAATCCATATATAGTACTTAGATGGTATGATAAACAAATAATTAGATAGCAAATATAGTAGCAGCATGATCACTTATGGTGGAAAACACTACGAATAAGTAACGTTGTTAATGATAAACGAGAAATATATCATGAAATTGTTTTGCTATATATATATGAGTGAACGTTTGTTTTACTTATAATTTTGGATGAACAACCACAGTGATATATATACGCACACCGATAACCAGTGGTCGTTTATGTAACCGATTACTATATGGAAATGAGATAGATATATATCAAATAAATTGATAATAGTAAAAAAAAAAAAAAAAATTATATGGAGGTTCGATTTGTTCTGAAAATTGATAATTCAAGTTTTTTTTTTTAAATGATAATTTTCAAAGTATAAATATTTCCATTGCTATTTTAATCATAGTTGATCACTATATATGCTTCTAAATAATTTAGAAGAACCTGTTTTTAAACACAATTTCGAGATTAGCACGATTTTGGTATGAAATTACTCCGGTTATAATTTTTTTTTTTTTTGTCAACGCTCCAGTTATAATCATATAAAGGAATTTTAAAAATAAGAATTTAGTGATGAAATTGATTAGTGGAATGGAATATGAAGAAGAAGAAGAAGAATGAGAATGTGGGATTAAAGGGAGAGGAAGCGTGAGAAAAGGGGACTGACAAAAGGAAACAAAATTGATGGGCCATTGGCTCTATGAGACAAAAAGGACCGACTCTTCTCATCACTCTCCCTTTTCCCTTTCTCACATTTTTTAATATAATTGTTTCTCTCATTTTTTGGTGAATTTTAATAAAATAATATTGAAGATTAAGAGAAGAAGAAGAAGAAAAAAAAAAAGGTAGAGAAAGTTTGTCCATGGAGCGTGATGGTTTTGAGGCAGCTGGTGTCCCCTCTATACTCAACCTCTCGACCAAAAAGTATATCTTATAGAAATATTTATAGCTTTTTGCACTATTTTTAATTATTAAAGTAGTACATTTGTATTCAACTAAATAATTAGAAAAATATCCGAATTGTTTTTTAAAATTTCCTTTTGAATTGTTTATGAGTATTGTGGCAAAGCAATCATTAACCTCACACGATAGTGTCTCATCGTGTGAACATGTGAGCTCCTCCTTTCTTATCTCACCACACAATTTTGACCATTCTATTTCCTTTTTGAATATTACTATTATTTTTCACTTCTTTGTGTTTACTTTAGTTTATTTACATTTCACAAAGAAGCATCATATATATTATATGTCAAATGTGTTTTTGTTTTCATGTGTTCTTGTTGTCTTTCTTGGTCAAGTGTTCTTGTTTATCTACACAGACAAATGTGGGAACCTTTGCACTTACTTCGGGGTTTTACCAGAAATCAAGGAAACCTAAAATATTGACGTAGCTAGGAAACATGAGAATACTATTGTATCTGTTTTAACTTAGATAATTTGGTTTTCTTAATTGTCACACAAATATTTTACTCATTAAACAGCTTCTACGTATATAAACTTTTGAATTTTTTCAGTTTTTCTTCACAAATGTTGACATGTTGTTCAATTTTTGACTATATTAATCTTAAGTTTTGAGTTATGCAATATGCAAAATTTCAATATGTAAAAGTAATCACAAGTTAACGACTTTTTCTAGTTGATCTAGTTTGGATTTGCTTTTTTTATATTATTTAATTAATTTTAAATCAATAGTCTCAGTCTATATACTCTATACAAACTATTAACACATATATATATAAACTTTCGAAGTTTCAATATTATCAAATCGATATATCTATAAATTTCATTAGTTAATTATAGTAAATTAACATCTATAAAGATCACAATATTTAAATATATTTAATGTATTGCATGTACAACATATGAAACTCGTTTATTAGGTGGTGTATTGGATATGGTATTTTAATGAATTTGGTGGAATTTCTAAAATCTCACGTTATTCAACTAAATATTTTAAAATCTTTTTTCAAATCATTTGTTATTGAACATGAAATTTAATTAAAATACATCAAAATAATATACAATCCCTTGTTATTCAACTTATGATTTGAACTCATATCAAATCCCTTGTTATTCAAAAATTAACAATAATTTTTAAAGAAAATATTTTATGAGATTTGAGATTGATTTTTACTTATAAATTTGGTTCATGAAAATCACACTTCTAGAGGTGTGATTTGAATAAAAACGTTTAAATTTTTTTTTCCATTATTTATCTTCTTCGTTAACTTGTTATTCTTCTTTCGTCTTGTGATTAAGCTTCTTCTTCGAGTTTTTTCTTCCTTCTCGTCTCAACTGAAACGACGATAATGATTGAACTTCTTATTTTTCTTTTTCTTTTTATTCTATCTCGTCTTAATTGAAACGATGATGATGATGATTGAGCTTCCTCTTCTTCTTCTTCTTCCGTCTCATCCCAACAAAAATGATGATGATGAGTGAGTTTTTTCTTTTTCTTTCGTCTCGTCTCAACACAAACAATGATGATGATTGAGTTCTTCTTCTTTTCTTCTAACTCGCTGAAACGATAATGATGATTAAGCAACAATACCCAATCGTGATCTGTTAGTTAAATCTTATTTTGTTTGATCTTTTGCTGGAATTTTTCTTTTGCTTTTGATGTTTTTGTTTTTTTATTGCTCAACATGTTCGTGTTCAACATGTTCATGTGCTCATAATTGTTCTATTTTGCTTTTAGTTTTTTTTCTATTGCTCAACATATTTGTGTGCTCATAATTATTATTTTTTATTTATTTGAATGAAGAAAAAAGAAGCTCAAATCACCACAAATCCTCTCAAATTTTAAAACAAATCACCTTAAATCACACACCAAATCACACAATAGGATTTTATATTTTTAATTATTTAAATTCCAAAATCATCACATATACTCAAAATCCACCCAAATCCACATAAATTTCACCAAATTAGAAACTCCACCAAATCCATTAAAATACCACATCTAATACACCCCCTTAATGTCTTACTACTTTATCTAGAATACCAATTTGTTTTTATGTTCTCCAAAACTTTTGATTTCATAACTTAAAAGTTAATTTTAGGGAATGATTTAGAGCATCTTACAGCCTTGAGAGTAATTTTTTAGCCAATCAGGCTTTTAAAGCTTTTTTTAATTTTAAAGTTCTCATTGTCCATTTTCTTTATTTTCTTCTTCCGATTCATTTTTTTTTTTAAGTCTGCTAAATCTGATTTTAAAAAAAATAAAAAATTAAAGTTTCTTTCTTCTTCTCCCCTGAGTAATTAAAAACCATTTTTTACATCTCACGTATCTTATGACAAATATTTTTTTATGGATTAATCATTAATTTTTTTTTTCTCTTTTTTTTAAGATCTATTTTTCTAATAACAAATCTGAGACTCTAATATGGTTGGGGCTTTTACGGCTAAAGTATGACGATGATATATATATATATATTTTTTTTGTAGTTTTCTGGAAATGAGTGTTTTCATGTTAGGATTGTTGTTTTTGTCTCATAATTGTTTGTTAAGAACTGTAGTTTTTTTTTATTGTGGGTACTTTTTCTTTATACCTAGGATCATATGTTAAGATGGACAAAAAGAAAGATGCCGAAGATGATTAGAGTTGGAGACATGTAGATCTTTTTAAGAAAATTACGACATTTATTAGTTTAATGATTTAATCTTAAAATTTAGCTAAGTAATTAAGATGATGATGTTTATTTGTTCTAAATATTTAATTAAGATATATGACGTTTATTTGTTCAAAATATTTATCTTTTAACATGTATTTTAATTAATATTTTAAGTAACAACTTGTTACAGTCACAGTTTTTACAGTCGTTTTCTCTACAACTAAAAGTCTACAGTCACAGTTTTTACCAATCGACCCATTAGTATATATGACATGCAATCGTTTTTTAATAGTAACTGTTAGGGTTTCATCAAACCGAGACTTAAGATTTTAAACTCAACTCTCGAGTTGAGACAAACACTCTGGAAACACTTTTCTGTGTTTCGGGTCACTGTTGATTTTTTTTTTTAATAAAAACACGTATAACTAAAAAAAGATTATACTCTTTTTCTTTTCAATTATCAAACTCCTCGATGGGTTAATAAACAATATTAACGAAAAGGGAACAGAAAAGAATAGGAAGCAAGCCCATCTAAGGAGAGAGAAGAGGGGTCCAATAATTGAGATTGGAACCAAATAGGGATTAGGTTTTGCAGAGAAAGGCCCAAATTAGATTTGAGTAGAGCAGTCCATAGTGACAGTGACTCCGACATGACAATACTACAACATCTTGAGTTAGAAGACCACGTCTCTACTCTAAGCCTATGCCGTACGTCAAAGGCACCAACTCTTTTATCACATCATCTTATTGTATTAAGTTATCACATTTCACACACAACTCCAAACAATTCATGGGAACATGAGTTTTGAATTGGACTGAACTAAAGCTGAATTGAAACTTAGGGCAACCGAAACTGAGTACATGAAAATCCGTACATGTGATTGTATATCGTGAAGTTCTGCGTGAAAAAAAATTAGAGATAATAATACCCTAAAATGAAATGGAATACACTTAAGGAAAAGGAAGTGAATATGGAATGAACATGTTAGCCAAACAAACCGGGGAATATAGACGTATTGTGTGTAAATATCAAATTGTACATTTTTCTTTTGTTAAAAATATCAAATACATAAATTTGAAAAATAAAAGAAAAACATAAACTTGGAGAAAACCTAAAGGGATTTACATATTATGCAAAAAAATTATATAATAAGATGTGTATAAGTGTAATTTCATTTGTTTTTATAATAGATTTACAATATAGGGGAAAAGCAGAAATGAAAAAGGAAGCAAAGGAAAAAGAAGTGGAAGAGAATATATATCAAGGAATATATATATATTCTGTTTTTTCATCACTATCACTTTTATTTACCCCATTATATATCTTGTTGCCGAAATGACAAGCCCAACGACTATGGTTATTAAGCTTCCCTTGGTTTGTATTTTCCTAGGGCTACCTTACCTCATTTTTTTCTTCTTTATTTATTTGTTTAGTTTCTTCTTCAAACTAAACAAATGGGTTTTTAATAAAAAAATCTCCTCAATTATCGCCGGATTTTGAAAAATTCTCTCAACTATTTTTTTAGTAAAAAAACTCTTCAACCATACTTCGTTAGTAAAATCAACCATCCGTCTACAATAACGTTTAATCCTAATAAAAATTGTTTTTTTTGTTACAAAAACGACAAAACGTCTTAAATATTGACCAAAACATCAAGTTGTTTATAGGAAAACAATATAAGTGCGCAAAGAAGAAATTAGCTGTAATTTATGTTCAAGATCACTTTGATTAGAGATTATATGTTTCAATAAACTGTCGGTCTATGGTTGTGAGATCCTACAATGAAACTCACATATGTTACTCAATAGGTGTGGTGAATCTCTACAGTGCACCTAAGATTGCGGCTGATTTTCTGAATGAGTTTAGCATAAATCACGATTTACAGTACACCTACGATCACGTTTTTTTTTGCATAAGATTCACTTTGTGTTATTTACTTGTATACAACTGATGTTTTGGTCAATATTTGAGACGCTTTATCGTTTTGTAACAAAAGACAATAATCTTTTATTATGATTAAACGTTATTGTAGACGGATGGTTGATTTCATTGACGAAATATAGTTGATGGGTTTTTTACTAAAAAAAATAGTTGAGGAGATTATTCATAATCCAAAAATAGTTGAGAGGATTTTTTATTAAAAACCCATTTGTTTAGTTTCTTCTTCAATCTCAAAATATATTTCGGTTATGTTATAACTAATAATATACGTACACGTACGATTCATTTAATAATCTTGCCTTTTTTTAGCTCCAATCTTGCCATGTTGGTATTGTATAGATTCTATAGAACATGACTATTCAACTCTTCTACATAGTTTTTGAAAAAGAAAAAAATAAGAACCGGTAGTTAAACTCAAAAATTAAATACGACTTTCACTAGCAAGTTGCCAAGCATGAAAGCAATACATTCGCCAAGAATTTGGTTATATACTAAAGTAGTATAAGATAAATTAAAAAAAAATATTACTTTTCAAGTGCCATTTTACAAAAATATCATATTTTTGAAATTTTTACAAAAATATCATTTTTTAAATTATTTTTTTATATTATTTATATTTGGATTAATTATGTTTTATTTAGAAGGTTTTATATGTCAAATATTTTTTAGGGTTTAGAATTTTAAGATATAAGTTTTATAAATATATAATTAATGATATTTTTGTAAATGGACATTTTTAAATGGTATTTTTTCAAATGTGCAAATAAAAATTGGTATTTTTATAATTGTGGCCGAGTATTAAACACTCGAACTCGAGGCACTCGTTTCAAAAGAAAGAATAATCTAATGATTTGCCTTCCAACTACGGAAATTAAGTTTCTAACTTACTGTAACACGTGAGATCGTCACTATCTCACGCATTCACAAAAGTTTATTTATGAAATACACGAAAGGAATTATGACGATTGATTGCATTGGAAGATGTATATAGTCCATGAAATCAAATTTGTGATAGTCCAGTGATGCTCTAAAAAATACTATGTTTTTATGTTAGACGAAACCATTAATCAAACGTTATTATATATAAAAAAAGTGATTTATATATATTGCGAGATAAACAGCATGTATACCACGAAATTTATTTTTCATGATAAAAAAATTCTTCGCTATATTAAATCGTGTGTGTGCCAACCCCAAAATATTGTTTATTTATTTGTTCTTTTGAGCTTTGACGTGCAAGTAAATCCATAGATGTTGTTTTCAAAGTTATGGGTTAGGGAAACAAATTCGAGATGAGATATGGTAGAAACAGAGAACAAAAAAAATTCGAGAAAACACAAATTATTTCTCATATTTTAAGCATAAAAATGGAAAAGTTTTACATTTAGAACAACAACATACAATTATAGTATTATACAATACGTAATATTAATAGTAAATAAAAATAAAAATATGTAAAATGAGATAAACATGTAAATAATGTTTTCCCAACTTTTCATGGTTTTTTAATTATATATGTGGACACTAAAATTTGGTAAGCTTCATTAAGACCATCTCAAACCCATCTTTATTTCCATCTCTACAATAGAGTTTAGAGTCAAATTTAGTCTAATCCATCTCTATTTTCATCTTTATAATAGAAATTGCTATTTTTTTCTATATTTGAAGATGAAAATATAATTTTTTTTTGTCATATCCTAAAGGACAATAAAAAATAGTATTTCTCTAAACTAGAGTTAATCATTTAAAAGAAAATAGAAAAAAAATGTTATTTTTTATTTTATTTTAGAGATAATTATAGAAAATTTTATTGGAGATGGATATTTAATTTGCTAACCTATGAAACTAACTTGGCTATAGCTTTCTTTTATCAAGTGCCAACTTCGAGGTTATATTCTCTTTTCAAATTATATTTTGGCATGATTCAAGGACTCTTTTGGATCCTTTAATTGATATTTTTGGCATCGCAAATTTGGCAGTGCATAGATAAGGTTTCTGTGAGTTTTTGATAGAATTTGGCAATATTTTGTCAAATTTAGAGACTAGTCTATTCACCCTACTCTGTCTAAATTTATCTCTCTACAATTTTAGAGGGGATGATATCAGTGCAATATTTCTAAAAACATTATATAAAAGTTAAACTATCTTATATAGCAACAAACTTTTTAATAAATTAAATACCAAATTATCATCACAAAAATGTGATATCATATATTCCAAAATAATTTAACTAATAAAAAAATTGACCGCAAAATACTATTAGTTACACAATAGTCAATAAAGTTAAAAAATACCTAAGATTATCAAAACAATTTATATTTTGAAACATAAAAAAACTTCCAAAACAACTTATATTTTAAAACGGAAAGAGTACTACTATTTTTTAAAAATTATATATTTTGAATATACGTTAGGGAGAGTGACAAGTAGAAGAATGTTAATTTTTGTTTTTTGTTGGTGAAATATATTTTAAGAATAAGATAAATTTTATTTGTCAATGAGGGCAAAATTAGTAAGATCCAAAACTACAAATCCCATTTCGTTATTATCATCAATGAATGGAAGATTTATGAAAATTTGAAGACTCATTCTTGGCAACCAAACATCACATTAATCCCATTTAACAAAAGAAAATAAATAAAAGTATCAGAAATTAAATAAAACAAAAGAAATCAATCAAGCTTTGCTTTTCTTTTGATTCTCTCTTCCTTTATTTTCCTTGTTGCTACTGCAAAAGCATCTTCTTCTTCTTCCTTTATTTTCTCCATTTCTTAACACTTTGCTTTTGCTTCTTCTACTGTCTTTACTTAAAACCTTCCTTGTTGTTATAGCGAAACTCGCTTCTCTCCTTCTTCTTCGTCTATGCGTGTAGCTTATCTTCTTCTTCTTCTCCCATTAATCCACTCTCAATTCTCAATCTATCTCTAATAAAAATCGGAACTTTAGTTCACCCTTCTCTGATTTCTGGGTATTTTTGTTTAAAGTCTCGATTTTTTTCCCGGGAAAATTATACCAATTCGAGAACTAACTGATTGGTCCGAGAAAATTGAAACTTTCGTTTGAATTGATGGGGATTTGTCATGGGAAACCCATCGAGCATCAATCGAAGAATACCGACCAAGTTTCCGGCGAAATCGACGAAGCTCCGACGAATTCGCAACCGGCGAAATCATCTGGGTTTCCGTTTTACAGCCCTAGTCCTTTACCTAGCTTATTCAAATCCTCACCTGCAATATCATCGAGCGTGAGTTCTACGCCTCTTCGTATCTTCAAGAGACCTTTTCCTCCTCCTTCACCTGCAAAGCACATACGAGCTTTCCTCGCTCGTCGCTATGGCTCCACTAAGCGTAACGAGGTCTCGATTCCTGAAGGTAAGGAATTTGAGATCGGTCTCGATAAGAGTTTTGGGTTCTCGAAACAGTTTGCTTCACACTATGAGATTGATGGTGAAGTGGGTCGTGGACATTTTGGGTATACTTGCTCTGCTAAAGGGAAAAAAGGTAACTTGAAAGGTCAAGAAGTAGCTGTGAAAGTTATTCCTAAATCTCAGGTTTGTTCTTCCTCTGTCTTTACTTTGAAACTTAAATCGATTTTCTCTTTAGTTACTGTATTCGTTATGTGGATTGTAGTAGATTGCCAAATGTATTTGGAGCTCGGGTTAAATTCGTACGTAGATGCTGCAGAAGTCGAATGTGTTTGAATGCTATGTGTTTATCAGTCTTAGTTTTCACTGTGGGAGAATGTATATTGTTCGTGTATTTGGTCTGAGCGTGAATTGAAACAATATCCTTGAGCTTGTTGCTCGTTTGATTCATTGCTTAGTGTTGGATGTTGTTGGCTGCAGATGACAACTGTAATTGCAATTGAAGATGTTAGTAGAGAAGTGAAGATATTGCGGGCTTTGACTGGTCATCCGAACCTAGTTCAGTTCTATGACGCGTTTGAAGATGATGAAAATGTTTATATCGTCATGGAGTAAGTATACATTCCTCAGTGAGATTTCCTTAAGCTCATTTGATCATTCTCCAGTTCCAGGATTGAGAGAAAAAGAATGTAATCTCTAGTTTCTTACATCAGGTTATGCAAAGGTGGTGAACTCTTGGACAAAATACTTCAAAGGTAATTGCTACATCACACATGATTCTGTCTTTCGAATGATAGTCTTTGATGAATCGTGCTTTGACTGGTTTTGCTTTCTTGAACTTGGGGCTCATTTAGGGGTGGCAAATACTCAGAAGATGATGCTAGAAAAGTTATGGTTCAGATTCTTAGTGTGGTTGCTTACTGTCATCTACAAGGTGTGGTTCACCGTGACCTTAAACCCGAGGTACTTTACATCCATGTTGATGTTTAATTTCCAGATTGTTCTCTTACTGTTTTTTTTTTTTGTTGAATCGTTTTGGCTTTGGGTGACACTTCACTTTCATGGTCCCATCACATTATCAGTAGTCTTTGTACACATAATGAGTTCCACTAATTTATGCAGAGCGATAATGACGGTTATGTTTCTTTCTATTTGTATGTTTTCCTCTGACAGAACTTTCTGTTCACTACCAAGGACGAGACTTCACCTCTGAAAGCAATTGATTTTGGTCTTTCTGATTATGTCAAGCCAGGTCAGAGATGATAATATTGACCTGAAATTTCTCCAGTCGAACTCATCTCGTTGTTAAACGGAAAAATTTGACAGTGTTTTGCAATTCTGCAGACGAGAGGTTGAATGATATTGTAGGAAGTGCTTATTACGTGGCCCCGGAGGTTTTACACCGTACATATGGAACAGAAGCTGACATGTGGAGTATTGGAGTGATTGCTTATATTCTTCTCTGTGGAAGTCGACCCTTTTGGGCCCGTACTGAATCTGGAATATTCCGAGCTGTCCTTAAGGCAGAACCCAATTTTGAAGAAGCTCCTTGGCCGTCTCTATCACCTGATGCTGTAGATTTTGTGAAAAGACTGCTAAACAAAGATTACCGTAAAAGACTAACTGCGGCCCAGGCTTTGTGTAAGTATTAATCATCTTGATCTTTTTAATGGGTTTAACACATCGTTTTCATGTTTTTGTGGTTCCGCATTTCTTATATTTTGAACATCTGAATAATCAATTGTCTTTTTCCTAAGGTCATCCCTGGCTGGTTGGCTCGCATGAACTAAAGATTCCATCTGATATGATCATATACAAGCTTGTAAAAGTGTACATAATGTCAACTTCATTGAGAAAATCGGCTTTAGCGGTGAGTTGGATTCTGCAAAAGCTGTGACATATACTACTTGGCCAATGATTGTTGAGCTTCATCGATGAAAACTGTATGATTAATAGTTTTTTTTCATGGTTCCAGGCTCTTGCCAAGACATTAACTGTACCGCAGTTAGCTTATCTGCGGGAGCAATTTACATTGTTGGGGCCAAACAAAAATGGATATGTCTCGATGCAGAATTACAAAACAGTGAGTTCTAATTCCATGATTTCCATCTATGCATGTTCCCTTTTCATTTGGAAATTTCTGTCATTCTTTGATTTTTTCATACAAATCTCAGGCAATCCAAAAGAGCTCAACAGATGCTACCAAGGATTCACGAGTATTGGATTTCGTTCACATGGTAAGAAAACAAGGCAAATAATCAGATGGACTACGCTTTACCATTAGGTTTGGTGGTTTAACTTGCTAAGAATCTCTTTTGGGATGCAGATTAGTTGTCTTCAATACAAGAAACTAGACTTTGAAGAGTTCTGTGCATCAGCCTTAAGCGTTTATCAGCTGGAAGCAATGGAAACATGGGAGCAACAAGCACGACGTGCTTACGAGTTGTTTGAGAAAGACGGGAATAGACCCATCATGATTGAGGAACTTGCATCGGTAAAATATAAATCAACCTTTTAGTTATTTCACTTAAGAGACTCACGAAGAGCGAAACTTTATAACATTAATCGTTGATGGTTGCAGGAACTCGGACTCGGGCCATCAGTCCCGGTACACGTTGTTCTTCAAGACTGGATAAGACATTCGGATGGCAAGCTTAGTTTCTTGGGCTTTGTCAGACTACTACACGGCGTGTCTTCTCGGACATTACAGAAAGCTTAGAACAATCAACAAATTGTTAGATAAAAAAACAAGACGCAGCAGCTAGGTGTAAGATTTATTGATAGCTATTCATGGGTAAGATTTTGAGTCAAAAGATTCAAGAATTATGTCTCTCTCTATCTCTCTCTCTCTCTGTGTGTGAGGAATGTACAGAATGAGACCTATTCATATCGATATGACTTACTTTACGTGTCGAACACTCTTGTAATGACCGCCGCAAAAACATTTGTTGTCTCTCTGACATCTCTGGATCATAAACAATGATACATCACGTGACTGTATCTCACGTTTGCCGGGGACACCCACGTGACCGTTCTTCAGATCTCTGATCTAATCTCTACCTAATCGTCCGTCAAAGACTCTTCCTTTCTTCTTCCTTCTTCCTCCTTTTGACTCTGTAACAGCTTTAATGGCGACAATGAGCAAAACCCAGAAGTCAAAAGCCACTCCGAGATCTCAGAGACTTTTTCTGTTGTTATCTATAGTCGCCGTCGCAATGTTCCTCCTTTTCTCTTCGGTGATTATTACCGGCGGATTGGGTTTACCGTACCGGAGAACCTTGATTGATTATTTCGTTAGGTCTTCTCGAAGCAAGAGACAACACAGTTTTTCGGACAAGTATTTGTTTTGGGGAGACAGAATCGATTGTCCTGGTAAGAACTGTGAGACTTGTGCTGGTTTAGGTCACCAAGAATCCAGCTTTAGATGTGCCCTTGAAGAAGCCATGTTTCTTAACAGGTGATTTGCCAATTTTTTCCCCCAAATTGTCAAAAATTTCTGAGATTTTTGTTGTTGTGGTGAATTAGCAATTTCTGTGTTTTCAGGACTTTTGTAATGCCTTCTCGGATGTGTATCAATCCAATACATAACAAGAAAGGTATACTTAATCGATCAGACAATGAAACTACAGAGGAAAGGTGAGAGTTTCTTGAAACTTACTTTTGTTTTGCTTCTCACTTTTTAACATAATAAGAGGTTTTTCTCTTCTTTGCATGTTCTTTAGTTGGGAAGTGAGCTCTTGTGCAATGGAGTTATTGTATGATATTGACCTCATCTCTGAGAAGATACCTGTGATCTTGGATGACTCGGAGACGTGGCACATTGTGTTATCGACGAGTATGAAATTGGGAGAACGAGGGATTGCGCATGTGAATGGAGCCAATAGGCACGAGCTTAATGACTCTAGCCACTTTTCAAATCTTTTGGTCATTAACCGAACCGCAAGTCCGCTCGCATGGTAAGCATTGATGAGGAAATTGAGTATCCAAATTGAGGACTTGGAAGTTGTTTGTTTACAAGCATCATTTTCTTACCTTGTTTGTGTTAGCCATCATCATATCACATATCTATCTTCATGGTAGGTTTGTTGAGTGCAAGGATAGAAGTAATCGTAGCGACGCCATGCTTCCTTACTCGTTTCTCCCGAATATGGCGGCATCAAGATTGAGAAATGCTGCAGAAAAGGTGAATAGATTCTGCATATCTTGCAAACTAGCTTTAAAAGGAAAATGAAATGGTTATGCTCTGTTGAGGCTATTACCTTATCATAAACCAGTTTTGGTTGAACAGATAAAAGCACAACTTGGTGATTACGATGCAATCCATGTCCGTCGAGGTGACAAATTGAAAACTCGAAAAGACAGGTTCCGGGTTGAAAGAACTCAGTTTCCACATTTGGACAGAGATACACGCCCGGAGTTTATCCTCGGCAGAATAAATAAGCAGATCCTACCAGGACGGACTCTTTTTATCGGTTCTAATGAGAGAACCCCTGGATTCTTTTCGCCTCTCGCTGTCAGGTAAATTCACAGAGGTCAAGGTTCAAGCTTTTAGGTATATATTTATGCAGGTTGTTCTTATAAGATGCTTAAGATTATTGTTACACATCAGGTACAAAGTGGCTTATTCATCGAATTTCAGCGAGATTCTGGATCCTATAATCGAAAACAACTACCAGCTATTCATGGTGGAGAGGCTGATAATGATGGGTGCAAAGACATTCTTCAAAACATTTAGAGAGTACGAAACGGATCTCACTTTAACAGATGATCCGAAAAAGAACAAGAACTGGGAAAAACCAGTATACACCATGGATGGAGGCAAAGAGGAAGCCAGCTAAAGTATCTATGATCTCTCTAGCAAAGACTATACGACTGGCTCAGACAAGAGTCTCGTCACTTCTCACTTACTTGGAATTAAAAAGCCTAATCTTGTTTGAAGATTCTGTTGCAGGTACTCGGAGAAAATTGTGTATTTGAAAGCAGAGGCAACGAGTAACTTCAGCATTTTTCATGCTTCAAGCTGTTTGTAAAGCAAACTGTTCTATTTTTACATTGGTATTGATCTTTTCCCATCAACAATGGTTTTCTGATTTGAGTTACATGGTATGTTTAGTTTATGGACTTTTGGTCTTAAATCCTAATCCATCAGAAATGTAATTTTATCTCTTCTTGTTCTCTAATCTAAGGAGTGTTCTTGGCTTTGTGAAAGGATAATCCCTGAAGATTTAATCAGATAAGCCTCTTCATGTTTCTTTAAAATGTGCAAGAAAAGATTGGCAAATCTGTACTACATAAAGATTACCTACACACTTTGTCCTAAAACTACAACGGCAAAGAGAAGAGGTTAAAAAAAAAACCTACGAGAGAAAAAGAGAGGATGCAAATCAGATCATTCGCTGGACATAAACGTTAAGGTAAAGCCATTTCCGTTGTTAGAACGCAGCAGAAGAATACCTCTCTTGTTGATGCATTGTCTGCATCTTGAATCAACAATGTCTATGAAACTTCCTATTAAAGGTCTAGTGAGAATGTGCTTCAAGAAGGATGTTGGTCGCCGCGTTGACATCATTTCTGGCGTGGACAAGTGCCTGTCTCGCTGCGTTCTGGTCAAATCCCATGGATACCAAAGTAGCTATGGCTTCATCAGATGGCTCTGTACTTAATGACGGCATTGGAGCTCGATAAGATCTCTGAAAAACTCAAACATAACATGTCAACAACAGAAGATGTGTTATTACAAAAAAAGTTTGCAGTGAAAAGGAAAAAGATGAAGACTTGCCACTGCTTGGCGACCTAAGTTGGGTGATGCCCTCCTTGGTGCTTGAGATTGGCTGCTCAAGGATGGTAAAGAAATCCGGGAAAACAACGAAGCCATGAACTCGGGTAACTGTAATGTATTTTAGACAAAAACTAGTGTTACTTAAGTGACAAAAACCCACATTTTGAGGAGAGAAATGATCTCTGTTTCTTAAGCATAAGGTTGAGAAATGTATAACCTTAGCCTTGCGGACACCAAAGATGTTCAACCGATACAAGGAACCAGCAATTATACCGCAAATTCCAGGAAAGAAGGATCTTCTCCAAGATGATAGTAATAGCTACAATAATGGAAACCGAGACATTTTATCTTTCTAAGAAAAAGGGCTCTACTGTATAACAAAAAAAGTCATAGAACTAAACATATGGTATCGTTTACCTGGACACCTGCAAGATAGATGAATGATTTATCAGAGAAGTGGACACCAAGTACATGAAACCTCTTTGAAACTGGAATGTCCAAGTAGAAGGGTACAAACGACGCAAATATGAGGGCGTACGGTCCAGATGTCAGTAGGTTTGCTGTTGGATCTACAAAAATAAACAGCAGATATTTATGTGCCCACAGTTTATAAATGTAAAATGTTTGTGTTACAGAATGTATAAAAGTCGTATCACAAGCGCTTATTAAGAAAACCAAAAAAACAGCTCTTGATAACTTAAATCATGGACCAGTGGAAGTCTTTGCAAAATATCTTCAGCAATATGAGAGTGGAGAAAAAAAAAGCAGAACAGAATTTGAAACCAACAAAAGATCATCACCGATCTTAATCTTCCCTACACACTTTGATGATTGGTGAGACCTGTAACAAGGCTACTTTAAGCTTACTTAATAACTATAATCCCTTAAGTACAAGTACTGACCAAAACGACTTTGAAGAGACTATCTGAAAATTGGAAGATGCATACCTTTAAACAGCGACAGCAAGATGGCCTGTAGTATCAGTGATACAAACCCAGAGAACAAGATGAAAACCTGCAGAATGAGTACTAAGTAACCTCTTGTACGCCTAAAAATAGGATTTCAATCTTGAAAGAATTATAAACCGTTATGTTTATCAGGGACAAAGATCATGAAGATAGAATTTAGCTGAACTATCCCTTACCGAATGCTTATTTGAACCAATCTGTCTCTCAAAGACTCGGAAATAGTACATCAAGTACAAGCCGAAAAACAATTCTGGCGTGGACGAGAAAGCAAAAGTCGATTTGATTAACTTCCATATCCGCAACTTCTCAAAAATAGCCTGCAATGAGATTGGCAGACTTTTATAACAGTACAATTGAGTGCATTTGAGATATCAGATTCTTCGTAGCAACTACCATCCCTTCTCAAATGAAACAAATCTGATTTTTTTTTTCAGTTCTTCAACAAAAACACAGAAACAAGGATCTTTGAAACAATCAAATATATTTCCAGGTGACATACACAATGAGATGAGTGGACGCAAGTTATTGAACTATGTAACATTTGGAGCCTAAATCTCCTTAAGCAATCCATTTATTATTCAGCATCATACTACTCTGATGATGACTAATCCAAGTAAAAACTCCATCAATGAATAGCATTATGATGCAAAAAATGAAGCTTTATTGGTTTAGTTGCTTCCTCCTACTAAAGAAAAACCTTGCAAACTACAGTGGAAGCCTAAGCATAATGCAGAGCACAACGAATGGTAGCAAAAGCCTAAAGCTTTAGAACAAATCTGAGCCATAATCCAATCCCTAAAGAGCATAAAATCGAACCAGAGTAAAGAGGTCACAGATACAGGACATTCAAAATGAGAAATTACCTGGTAAGACAAACCGAGCTTGGAAGAACCTCCTCGGATCCCGAAGAACACAGTGAAAAGACCAGTCGCGATGACGAAGGCTTTCGTGACCGGAGCATTATCTGCAAATTCGAATAATTTCGACATTAATCGAAAAACCCATGATGAAAAACGAAGGAAAATCCCCAGAATCTGAACGAGCAACTGAGGAATGGATCGTTTAGGTTACGTACTGAAACCGGAAGGACCTCCGTTCATCTTTAATCCGATGAACAGAACAACAAACAGTGTGGCGAGTTCGTCGCGAATCAATCTGGGATTTGGAGATCGATTCTAAGCTTTTTTCGATTCTCTCTCAAGTCGTCTCCGATGTATTATTCAAACGAAGAAAGGATATTTCCTTGAAATTTCAATCTCCTCTCGAATTCAATCAACTCCGAAAATAAATTATACAGTTGTTACTTTATCTTATTTTAAGTTAAATATGAACATTGTTGAGTAAATGAAACAAGAAAACCAGAAAAATCAGTAAAAGAGAACAATCCAGAATCTCTCTCTCGTATCCTTTGCTAATAATTATCAGCATATTTTAAAAAAACTAAATTAAATAAAATTATAAAAGTATTGCAAATAACACCTTTTATTCTTCATTTTCTTTCAATTTAACCCTCTAGTTTTAATCCTAACAAAATACACCCAGTTGGCTATTAATAATTTACACAAATGAGTCGTTTTCGCCTTTCGGGATTCATGGTATGGTTTTTACATACAACTCGTCGTTGATCTCTCGTCTCGAGTATTAAGAATTTAAAGACTACCTTTAAATTGCGACAATGCCGAAAATTATATGAAATTTTTAAATAATGAGTATGCTATTTCTAACGCAAATTTCTCACACGAAATAAAATAAATAATTAATGAGTATTATTCCAAGATTTGCGGTGGCCACAATCGCTTCCACGTAGAAATCTCTTCCTCCGTTCCCAATTTCTTTACTCCGCCGTAGAATCCGTTTTCTTCATTCCCCGTCTCACGATGATTCTTCCGGTTTATCACCGTCGTTCTCCACGGCGACTCCGGTCTGAATTGTCTGAACTCCATCACCACATTCTCTGCCCCAACAAAACAAAACAAAAATTAATCTCCTTATTTTTTCCTCTAATTAACGAATCCAATATCAAGAACCCAAAACAAAATTGGTTATCAAAAAACAAAAATTGTTACCGTCATTATGGCAACGACAATTATTTTCTCCGTCGCAGTTTTGTAAATGACCCACGATTCCATACCACCAACCTACGCCGGGGAAAAAAAAATACAAAATCAGACGAATCAAACGCAAAGCTATCGACTTTGATTTGATTTTGAGCGTAAAATCAATTTTAGCGACATGGGTTTTGATTCAAAATTGACAATTTTGAGGAGAGAGAGAGAGAGAGAGAGACCATATGGGAACTCTTTGGTTCTTCTCCATTGGATCTCGAAATGGTCGCCGGGACGAAGACCTTCTAAACAGTCGGACACGTGGAGATCACGTGACCCTGCCTCGACCAGAGTCGGTCTCAACCTCTGCCACGTCACGTTTTCCTCCGCCGCACGTCGGCCATGCGCCGAGTATCTAACCAATGAGAAAGAATTAAAAAACATTGAAATTTTCCTTTCGAGAAAATTGACATTTTTTCTCGGGAAAATGAGAGAAAGATTTTACCTTGCTTGAAATGTATCAGTCTTGTAATCGTATCTGATCTTAGCATCGTAACAAGACATCATGAATCCAACATGTCCGTTCTGCATCCATAACAAACAAAAATCGAAAATTGGTCAAATGTGTCTTAGTGAAACCTCAAAAAGGTGAAATCTTTCTTCATGATTCGATCATTATACCTCTCGATTATAGACTTGAGCAGGAAACCAAAACTTGCCATTCTCAAGATTCGAGTACCAATAGATAACAGAATCAACAGGTGCAAGAAACGAACTTCTCTCGTCACTACAACAACCAATGTTTGAACTTAACCATGAAAAAGGTTTAAGATTCGCAACAAGCCTCGAACTCCAATGTCTCTTACTTGGATTCGGGTTTCTTAGACACGACATTAGCGTTGAGACGTGAGTATTCCATTCTTTAACCGCTGCATCACCCATTAATCTACTCCATTTCTTCTCCATGTGGTTGTTCCAAAGATGGTCGCTTACACATTTATCTCTTAGCTCAGAGCAAACACAAGACATTGCACAAAGCTCAGATGGAGATAGCTTCTCTAAGATGCAGTCTAATGTTAAGTCAGGCAAATCTAACAGAGACATTCTGTTTTCATCTTCTGGTTTCTTCTTCTTCTTCTTTGTTTCACTTCTCCATGGTAATGTTCTTGCAAGCCAAGAAACTAAGAGTAACCAACAAATCGTGTTGGAGAGACAAAACGAAAGGAAATTGAAGTACTTGATCTCCATTGAGAACAAGAAACGAGAAGAGAAAGATAGAGAACAGAGTGACATTATTAGCGGCTAGAGAGAGACAGAGAGAGAGAGAGTTTTGTTTTCGCCTTTTTGGTAATTCACACACGTAATTCAAGAGGAGCTGTGTTCATGTGCTCATGCTTTGCGTGTGTGTGTCTCTGTATATTTTTTTACAAGTAGTAGTATTAAGCAAACACTAAATTGGAATAGAGTTATGTGAACAGATTCGTAGGGAGGCTATTTAATTGTAAAGATGCAAAACATTAAATTGGGTGAGCAATAAATAATACTGTTGGAAGTTGGTGGAACAGAGAAAGAAACCAAATGCTATTGGTTGGGTCAATTAGAGAGACTTCAAGTGAGACATAACATTAAGAGAAAGTGACATTAAAGTGTTTTGTGTCGTGTGTGTGACAGGTGGCGTTTGCTGTACCAAATGTTGAGCTAGATTCATTTCAAATCTTAAAATTACTCGTATCAACAAAATTTGGGGAGAGTTTCATTTTGGGCTCAAAACAAAATATGTATTGAAATTGTAAACACCTTCCCAACTACTACTTTTTTTTGGTTGTAGACTAATTCTATTCCTACCAAATTTCCAACCACTTTGTGTGTATATAACTTTAAAAGATTATGGAACAAAAGTGGGTTTATTGATCTATCTACACAACCTTTAAAGTCTTAAAGCCAAAATCTCACGAAACCAATACCGACTATACGACAAAATATAGTTGATAAGGTTTGAAAAAAAAAAACACAAGATATTTATTTTTTCCCTAAGATGGAAACCTAATTAAAGGTGAATTCTCTTTAAGCCTCACACAACAAACGGTCCCAAACCAATCCCCAAAATATTTTGATGCCTCTAAAAATCAGTACTTGTTTCTCTCTTTACTACTTGATTGTGACATTGTAAATTGAATCACTTATCAGCAGTACTACCAGGAGAAAAACAGAGTAAAGTAAAAAGGTTCTCAAACCTTCTCTTTCCACAAGAGTCTCTTATGCAGTAGTGTATATTTTAAAACTCATATCTCTATCTCATCACTTCAAGAAGTAAAATGAGGGAAGGTGAGATTTTAACCATCAGCTTGTTGAATGTTTCTTGCCGCTCAAGATCACCAATTAGCGTACTATCTCCGACGATGAACTAGCTGATCAAAAGGCAAAATAAAAGTATAGGTTACATCATAGCAGCCTTAACCTAATTTCAGAAACCTTTAAGGTCGTTTTAAATGAGATTGCACTGTCTTTCCTTACCTTCACCACAAAATTTCAGCGGGAAATTCTTATTCTCGTGCAGACAATAATTGTCTTTATTACACAATCTTTAATATGTATGTCTCCTACAAATTCCTGCTTCAGCAGATAATCAAACTTCAAACTTGTTATATCCTTGGTTCTATTTTACAGAGAAGCTATACATATCACAAGAATGTTAGTTCAAAACTAAAGAATGAAATCAAAACCACATGATAATTAACTTCTTTTTTAAAAAAGCACACATCACCATAGAAAGGTAGTGACGATCATTACCTACATCGTCAGATATGCTTGCTAATGATACAATCTAATAATTAGAGAGATTCGAGCTCATAAACTTTTTTTTTGGTTTGGTCAGCAAACTCCCATATATTAAATAAAGTGTAAATGGTATGATAAATGTCTTGGAGGCAAACCATACCGGTTATGTATGATTTACATACATGAAAAGAAAAACCATGGTTCGAGTTCATGATATGAAACTAAAAGGGGTCCAAAACCGAAAACCGAGACCAAGAATGTTTGGCTTCCCGTCGAGAGATTGATCACTGGAACATTGCTTTTTGAACAAGGATTTCAAGAAAGAAATGTTAGGGCACATTTCAAGATGTTTTCGTACGAGGCTTGCTTTTGGAATTTGGTCCAATGGGCTTCTCTTATTTTATATGATTTTTTAAAAATTACGGATATAGAGAAAGGTAGCGAGTTGCGACTTGCTTTTGTAATTTGGTTCAGTGGGCTTCTTCTATTCAATGAGAAGAAAATCAATCAACAAACATAAACATAGTAAGACTTTTAGGGGTTTCGGTTTTTTTATACCTAACACTTTTACCAACTGTGAAAATTCATACCCATTTTATGAGAGAGTGCAAACACATACCTGAACTTAGAGTTTTCAGCTTTTTCATACCCGCACTCTAACCAACTATGAAAATTTATACCCACTTTATGAGAGAGTGTGTACACATACCTGAACTTTATAAAATTCAAATTTGCATACTCAAACTCATAAAAGTAGGCGTAAACCTATATGACAGGTTACAGTGTTAGATTTGTTGTTAACGGAGCTGACTAGGATGCTTAGTAATATAAACATGGTTTATGATTCGGATTAAGTTTTTTTTTTAAATAAAGGGAAAAAAACAATAAAAAGTCAAAACGACGTCGTACTCTTATCTCATTAACACTATATCCTAAATCGAATCTCATCTCTTCTTCTTCATCTTCATGAGTCTATAATTTAAGGCCGAGATAGAGATCGAGAATTATAGGAATTTGAGTTGCAGGGTTTCGGGTTTCGATCAATGGCTAGTAAATTGTGTCAATCGAGCCAAATATCATCGTCTTCTTCAGGTAAGTCACTAATGGTTAATTTTTAATTGGTCGACTATAACTCAACCTCACCCTTAATCTGAGTCATAAATCATGTTTATATGACTAAGCATCCTAGTCAGCTCCGTTAACAACACATGTAACACTGTAACCTGTCATGTAGGTTTACGCCTAATTTTATGAGTTTGGGTATGCAAATTTAAATTTTATTAAGTTCAGGTATGTGTTTGCACTCTCTCATAAAGTGGGTATGAATTTTCACAGTTGGTAAGAGTGCAGTATGAAAAAAATCAAAACCCCTAAGTTCAGATATGTGCTTGCACTCTCTCATAAAGTGGGTATGAATTTTCACAATTGGTAAGAGTTCGGATACGAAAAAGCAAAAACCTCTAAAACTTTTATTAGTTTTTTTTTTTTGAAAAAAAAACTAATTATTAGTTGATGTAAAGTAATTGGTATCGATGTAAGGTTTTCAGATTTATGATTAGGTTTTTATAGTTAAAACATTTAACTTCTTTTAAATGGTTGTTGATTTGAAAAACCCACATACACAGACAAATAAAAAATAATATAGATAAAAAAATCATAGACATGTGTTATTATAAATAAATTGCTTAAAAAAATATTTAACTATTATTCTCTCTGTCCCATTATATAGGATTAAAAGCGCGGAGTTTAAGAATGATATAAATATTAGTTTTTATTTTGTTTTTTATATTAAATCATTATTTAATATCTAATTACAAATAAATCAACCAATTAGAAAACATCCTGCAGAATATTAATGACCATAACACATTAAATTTTACATAGAAACTAGAGAAAATCTTATAATATAGAACAAAATAAAAACCCTAAAACATCTTATATTTTGGGACAGAGGGAGTATAAATTTATATGTAGAGTTAACATTTTAATTTTTTTTTAAACAACAACTTCTATATAATTTCCATAATGGCATGACAACAAAAGATTTTTTTTTTTTTTTTGACTTTGATATATATATATTAATGAAAAAATTATGGATCAAGATGAGAGCAAACATTAGAAAGACAAAAGTCAAGTCTAATATAACATTTCTTTTTCAAATTAATTATCATTTTGACATTTTTTTACGAATTAAGAGAAAATATTCAATGTCTTATCATGCAATTGCTTGACTATTGGAATTATATATATATTACATGTTTATCAATTTAATTAGGGGCAAACGTTATTTTCTAACAAAAGTTACTTTGAAATCAAACAAAAAATACTCATTTTGAAACAAAAATATAAATAAATAATATTTAATACCGAAGAAATTAATGATCTTTTTGAAGGTCTTTACAAAATAAGATCATAGATATTTTATTTCAAATACTTAAAAAAATATTTGGTAAATACTGTTTATACTTCTTGGATAGTATATAAAAATGTATATACTTCTCATTATACCAATTTTCGAATGGATTATCTTGCTAAAATGACAAGAATTCAAGATAAAAAAAAAAAAAAAAAAAAAAGAGTTTCTAGTCTCCTAGATGTATTCATTATAGTCGCTATTTTCTACAAGAAAGAAGAAAGAAAAATGAAGTGGTTGGAGGATATGTGTAATGGCATCTTCGTGGATAATAATAACTCCACAGATACGTATCCACTATATCGTTTTGACATATTAGAAAGAAGTCGTTTCAATCCGTTTACTCCAAAGTCAACACACGTGCTCTCCTTATGATGCAACCACGAATGTGTTCTTTTTTAGTTTGTCGAAGTTTCCAAACCAATTTATTCGGTTCTGGTATAACTACAATTTATGTAATTAGGCATAATTACAATTTATGTAATTAGGCAACAAATCATTATTTCATCACCATCAACGGTCATTAGTTAGTCCCAAACTCATCAGCTAAAGCTAAGGTATCACCGACAAAGTTCAAGAAGTTCAGGTTCGGTTGGTATCTTTTTTTAGTTATTGTGAAGATGATAGTCTCTCCGTGATATAGGAGATTTTGTTCTAACTTTTATGGTCATCGAGCAAAGTCGTAAACTTGGAATTATCTGATTTGTCATGAGTGTTTTTGAGACTCTGTACAAATATACATGTACACGTGACTTGACTTGTTTGAAAGTTTTGATTTTTTTATTTGAAAAAACTCGACCCGAATTTATTTGTTGATCCTGATTAGATCAATTAAATTAAATTACATGATGCAGGTCAATTTTAAATTTTCTAACCATTTTTTTATTAGTGCCAAACAATAGACAATATTTTTGTCTTAACCCTCATAATTAACAAAATAGTATAATTTCTGTTTTATAACAAATATCGTTTTAGCGTTTTTACATAAAAACATGTTAAAAACAAGTTGAGCGTTGGTATTTGTTATATTTGATATATCTATGCAAAATTTTATATTGAAAATTTAAAGAGAGGATTATTTTAAAAGAGAGAGAAAATTGTAAAAATATTAAATTAACATTAAAAGGAAATTATAATTAGGAGGCCCTTGATATAGACAAATTTTAATTTAAGAGACCTTTTAATAAGGACAGCACACACCGCAAGCCTAGCCTCCCTCTTCCCACTTGTCCACTTGACCCCCCTCGCCTTCATTTCTGTCAATTATTTTTCAATAACTATAAGATTTTTGGTAATAATTAATGAGTTAAAATATTGTATATTAACGACTGTAATTTTTGTTTTCACTATTCTTTTGTAGCATTTTAATAACAATAATTTGTTCGCTAGTATATTTTTCTATCAATATAAATATATGAAATTAGAATGAGAAAAAACGCGATAACAGTATTAATACAAACTATTAGATTATATATTCTTTCAATAAATGATACATTTTTCTCTCTAAATTTATAAAAGGTGAAATAATTATCCAAACACACTAATTTAGCTGCCTCAAATCAACCACATGTCATGTGGTTAGAAATTATATTAGTTTTAAATAGCGGCAATTTCACACAAACTAGAGAACATATAATAGTACACACAAAGATATCTATGCATCATGCATGCATGGTTGGGTATATTTTGGGGATCCAATTTGGGTTATTTCATAATGTTTAAAGCCAGCATCATCAATATTGGTTAGAAATTATATTTTTCTCTTTTTCTCATTTTGTGATTTGTGTTTAGTATGAGTTACTTATAATTAAGTGACATCATTATCGCCGGGTCAAGTGACGTCACGGCGTCTATAAGTCCACATCACCGATTTTGACGTGGCGCTTCTGTAGATGCCCTGACGGCTCAGTAGTCGACGGCGGCTACCACTTTTTAACTTATCCTCTTCAGCGCGTGCATTCCACGCCTGAGATTCTTATTTAAGAGGATCCCTTCTTAAGAGAGCCTATTAAAGTTGTAATTATTTTCCTCGTAAAATATTGTTACTTCGTTGACAAAAAAAAAAGTATTGGTACTTCTAACTTATTTTGTTGAGGCAAAAAAAAAAACTTATTTTGTTGTAAAACATATGTTTTCGATTATCTTCACGAGCCTTGTTTTTTTCATGGTAAACTTGACTTGTTTTCGGCATGTGAATTTTTTAAAGTTCAAAAATAAATATTAGGGTAACTCTTTTTTTTTTTTTTTTTACAAAAAAAAAGTAGGGTAACTCTAACAATCTATTTAGGTTTTCTAACAATCTAGTAGGACCGTAACTATATATTTAAAAGAGAGTTCATGGAGTAACAAAACGGTAGATACATGCGCGTGGTCAAACGCGCCGTCGGCTAAACACCATTTAATATTTTGTTTGCTGTAACTTCTCTCCTTTTCCCATTAATTTCCACCCTCCTTCCTAAAAACACACAAACCAAAGATTAAAACTTTATTATATATATTTAAATATTGTGCTAAAACAAAAGAAGAAGCTCACATCTACATTTTCTTTTATACACAACCCAAAAAAAAAAAAATGGAGTCATCGACGCTTCTCATAAACCAGAGAAAGTGTTCATCATCATCATCAACGTCTCCGACGAGGAAACCACCGAAGCAAAAGAGAAAGAATACAACAACAACGACGACGAACAAACCCATCAAAGTCAGATACATATCAAATCCGATGAGAGTAGAAACTTGTGCTTCTAAGTTTAGAGAGCTTGTTCAAGAACTCACCGGTCAAGACGCCGCCGATCTACCACCGGAGCCAACAACTTTCGCCGCCGCAGAAGACCACCACCACCACCACCAGCAGTCGGAGATTAATCCTGCGCCGTTGGATGAAGGGATCAGTTCAGAGTATTATTCACCGTTGGATCATGAGGAAGTGATGTTTAATAATGTTCCTCAAATGTCGGCAGGTCTTTCTGGGTTTTTCTCGTCTGGGTTTTACAATGTGAATGCTTTAGGAAGCATTGGTTCTCTCTGAAAACAATCTTTCTTATAATTTTTTTTTTTTTTTTTTATTTGAAACTTATCTCTCTTATAATTTTATATATATAAAAAATGTAAGCTTCGGCACTGAATAACACCGAACAGAAGAAGATAATGATCTTTATAGTTTTGTTTGTTTTGCGTTTGTGAGTATAAAAATAGCAAATCGTGTTCGTTTTCAATGATGAAATATTGAATTTGTTTTTTTTTTTCTTATTTATCAAAAAAAACTTGGTGTTGTAAAAATATATAGAGCATTTGTTAGATTGGTCGATTTATGTGATAGTGGTAACATATCATTTTTTTCATCATTGTAAGAAATGACATCAAATTTGCAATTCGGTGGTGATGCAATCAGTTTGATCTCCGATGTAGAAAATCATCGGAAATGAGAAGAAAAAAAACAACATTTAATTTAGAGCTTTTATGTTATTGTAGACTTTAGTAAAAACATTTGGATAGATGTATGATGTATCTCTCTTTTTGGATTTTGATAGATATTTTTTGTGACAAAAAAAAAAGAAGAAGAAATTTTTAAAGGATGACCCCATCTATAATAGAACTACGTACGCAATCAATAATTTTTTTTTTTTTGAACTTTTACAATACTACAGTGTCTTTATATAATTGATCAAATGCGAAATTTGAAACAATTATTTTCTTTATTTTCATAATTTTTACTAATCACCTTTTTGTTTGGTCAACTTTTTACTAATCACATTATTTTTCGAACAATTCTTGGGATGCAATCATTCATTTGTCTTTTAATTTGTAGAATAGTAGTAGATGCAACAACATCTCTAGAGGTGATACCAAGAATTTTTCTTGTTTTACAGAACTAAAATGTATGTTGCATCTACTACTATTCTACTAATTAAAAGACAAATAAATGAATTATTTTCTGAATCGATCACTATGTGAAATATATATATATATATATCTCACATCACATCAGTTGAAACTTGAAAGAGATTTTAAATAATATATAAAATTATGGATAGTTTATTTATGGTCAATTAATTTTAAGTAAAAAATTTAACGTTTTTTTGGACAAAAGTTAATTCTCTATGTTCATCGTTTGAATACATTAGAGTGATAATAAGCGAACGGTGAAATATTATAATTTATTGAACATTTTGAAATTATATTTTGAAGTTTTATTTTCAAAAATACTATTATTTTTCAATTCCAAAAATATCACTTTTTGTTGAATGTTCTAAAATATCATAAAATTAAAATTAATTTTTAATATTTAAAACTAAATCCAAAACTCCAAACCCAAATCATGTCTTCTAAAACTATATCTTAATTTATAATCCAAACCAAAAAATTTAAATTACAAACTTTTGAAAATCAATTTTTGTGTTTGTGGTATTTTTGAAACATTGAATAAATGATGATATTTTTGAAACATTTAAAAAATAATGCTATTTATATTTTTTATTTTTTAATAGATTTTTTTTCTCCAAAGTATGGTCTTCTAGTAATCTTATATTTTTAATGGTAAAACTTATATCCATTCCTATTGAAAGCTAAGTATAATTATTTAATCTTCTTAGATGCTGTAATTTGATTGGTTTTGCAAAAATAATGATATGATTTTAATTTGATTTCTAAATAATTATTTTTGCTTTCATTTTTAAATAATTTAATTTAAATAAAAACTCGACGTTAATTAGTTAGTTAAAATAAAAACTCGACATTAACTCGACATTTATATGATGATTTTTAATGACATATAATTTGTTTAAATTTGATGGCCAATAAAATAATATAAGATGACGCACACCATGAATTATTTCATCCCAATTATTAGAATATCTCTTGTACACAGAGATCACACATTATCAACAAATTTTAAGCCAATAAAATATATAAGAAAATTAGATGCAAAAAATTGAACTAGAGTTTTTCATAACGTCTTTTTTATTCCAGTTTCTAATGAATTTAGATTTTGCAGTCACCATAAATAAAAATCAAGTACAGACACTGAAAAATATTGGTTTGTGGTTACCTAAACCGGTATTCTCTCATGGACAGCTATATATTGCTGTATCGAGAGTAAAATCTATGAATGGATTGAAAATTCTAATCACCGACAAAAAAGAAAAAGTGTAAAAGAAGTCGATGAATGTCGTCTACAAGGAAGTGTTTCAAAACATTTAATAATTTTTAAGATATGATTTTTGTTTGTTTATACTTTTTCAAATAGACTTATGTTCTTAGAGAACTTTTATTATTCAACGTATCATTGAATTATCCATTTAAAAAAAAAATTCATCAATTTCTACATGTTATGGTATCTCCTTTTTTCATACTTTACAATTTATAATATATTTAATATTAAAATTTAATATTTATAGAATTATGTTTATACCATGCGAAACAATCATCTAATTTCAGCTTAAACGATGAATGGGGAGATACGTAAACCAAAACGAAGAGTGGAGATATGAATTCGCTTCTTTTTTTTGGTAAATAAATTCGCTTCTTTTTTGCCTATAGTTTTTAATAAACAAACAAAAAAACGATTTATGGAGATAGTCAATTTCGATTCGAAATCATATTATTACTAAACAATTGATTTATCTTTTGAATTTGCCTCCACTTGGAACCGTCTTATCTTTTGACGAACAGATCCTTGTTTTGACCGCTTGTTTTGGAACCGATTAAGAAATCTAATTTTGTCGTCGAATTAATTGTATTTGTAACCTTATAGTCAATAAAGGTGCATGGACCAACGAAGTCCATATATGTATTAACTAGAATTTACATGAATCTGATATTTTATAATTCTTGTCGCTTACTCCGGTGTCTAGTTTCACATTAATCGTGTAGATCAGTATTATTAATTTTCCTCTTGTGACAGAAAAAATCTTGAATCCCCAAATTAAATATCAGGATCAGCCCCTTAACTATTTTTTTTTTAGGCTAACCAATGCTAAATGAACGTCTAGATATGATTTCAAAGTTTGTTTTGTTTACTATTTTTACGGTGCTTTAAAAATGTATACAAACCCTACATGGGGCTTTCCAAGCCCATGTACAACTCCTCCCATTAATATGGTATTATTCGCTTTGGGCTCAAAGGCAAAACCCGTATGGATTTGTTGTATCGTCTGTTCTTCACCTAACCCTTGGGACACCGTTAGGAATATTTACGATTCATGCCTCATGCACCGTTATTCGCGAGATCTCTTTTTTAGGGACTCTCTTCCCATATTGAACACCCAAGCCCAACCCACTTCTCCATATCCACTTTTCCAAACCTAGCCTCTGATACCATTTGTGGGGCTTTCCAAACCCATGTCTAACTCCTCCCATTAGTATGATATTGTCCGTTTTGGACCCATAGACAAAACCCGCACGGATTTGTTTTTGGGCTCCTTCCCAAAATGTCTCATACTAATTAGAGTTGGACATCTCTTATATATTAGACAATTCCTGTCTAAACTTTCGATGTAGAACTTGAATTGATATCCCAACACCTCAAGTAATTTTAAAAGAAGAAAATCGTCAAGAGACCGTTTTTAGCATATACAAGTGAAATTGTTAAACGTGATTCTAATTTGAATAAAAATCTTAAAGTAAACCCTGAATTTGAATCTAAAATACTTAAACATGATTCAAATTCAAAACAAGTTACAAATACGTAGAGTATATATACACTTGAGTATAACACGTACAACTAAGAGTATATATACACTTAAGTATAACATGTACAATATTGTTAAGTTAAAGGAAACCTAACTCTAACAAACTATAACTCTATATGCTAATACGATCAGGCCAACTTACGTTTTACTAAGTCTATAAATCATTGCGACTAGCTAGTGGTGACTTTATTCCACAAATCCCTTTTTGCTAATATATCGCAGATAAATGATTATAAACAAAATTTGCGAGAGCAAAAATACTAAAAATACAAAACCAGCTTTGTATCAAATCGTTTTCTTAAAAACTGAAAACATATAATACACATAACCAAAAAACAATGAACGAGCATTAAAAATGGTTATATGTGTTTATGAAACATTTTCTTTTAAGGGTTGGACAATTAAAACACTTGGCAGGACCGACAAGCCTCAAGTCTCGTAACTTCCTTCCACCAGCTCCTGTCGGTGACGACGAGACTTGGGATATTTCGGTTTAGGATTAAATATTTTATCATGTTTAGATATAGAATAATTATAAAATATCATTTTTGACATGTATATTTGTAAAAATACTATTATAGTTGGTTTATTTTTAAAAATGTCACTAATTATGAATTTTTAGAGTTTAAATCTTAAAATTCTAAATCATAAAAAAAATTTTGGCCTCTAAAACTCTCTAAACCCTAATACAACATAATTAATCCAAATATAAATGATAATAAATAATTTTTAAAAAATAGTATTTTTTACAAAATTTTTGAAAATGTAGCATTTTTGAAAAGTGGTATTTGAAAAATAGTTTCTCAAAATTTCTCTAAATATTTTCATGTGATTTAACTATTTTAATATTGTTCGATTACAAACTTAATTTGATATTTTCAAGAAATATTTATAGAACTAATATTATTGTAAAATTTGAACTGAAAAATTTGAAGGACCGCAAAAATTTTGATCTCTTTGTCCATGAGTTAATAATCCTAATCTGTGTTGGAGACAACAAAATAAAATCGTTTCAAAAATTTTGTCTTTTTTTTGTTTGTTTAACACATGTAATTTTATTTCATTGATGAAGTAAATCAGTGTGCAGAGCCATTATTACAATACTTTGGGGGATATAGAAATAAGACATAAACATCAAAGATTGGTTAATCTGTTTAGCTAGTGTATCAGCCACCTGATTGGCAACATCGAGGAACCCAAACCACTTCCGTTGTTAAAAAATTGTCTTTTTTAATAATTTTTATGATGCATATAAAGTTAAAAATAATACCACCCAAATCTAAACAGAAGAAAGATGCTAACAAAGATGGAAAAACAAAAAAAAAAAAATACAAAAGCAAACGTGACAAACTTTGAGAAAGCAAACCTTTCACTAATTTTATTAACTATAAAATCCAAATTAATCTTTGATCAAGATTTTATTAGCTTCATCAACAAGAAAGAAACATTCAACAGAAAGAAAAGGAGAGGCTATGGAGCATCTTCATTAATAGTTCCTAATGATCTTTGCAACCGAAGAGTATGTCCCTAAAGTCCCACTTACCAACCCAATCGCCACTATTATTGAACTCAGAATCATCTGCAAAAACACAACACAAACATAAGTCAGTGTTAATCTATTGAATCCAAATATATAAACTCATCATTCCCAAAATTACTTTCAAGAAATTGGGAAGAGGAGACTAAAAATGCTTAATTTATATATATATATATACCTGTGTTCTTGTAGCTTTGTTCCCCATGATCTTTATGAAGCATAAAGCTGGCATTACTATTGCCTGAACCATACAAATATTTGTGAAAAAGAACTTTGAGTTTTGATCCAAGAATGTGTTTAAAGAATATTAAGGAAAGAGGGAGAGAAGCGGAGAGATGATGAAAACTAACCACAAGTATACTGAGAAGAGATCCTATCAGAGCCATCACAAGACCTGTGTGGAATATAACAAATTTGCAACAACAAAAACCAAAATATGAGTCTTGAGACTACTAAGCACGCGAGTTCTCGACCTTTCTAGCATAATGTTCTTACCAAAAAATGGGAGAAGGAAAGCAGAACAAACAGAAGAAGCGACGAGTGCTGTTCTTAGAAGAATAAAGCACCATATGTTCTCTGAGATTCTTTCGGGTAATAGTTCTTCTATACTCCTTGCAAGTGGATTCATCAAGAGAGCATATTTCGTAAACGGATTCACAACCTGAAAAAAAGATGAAGATAAAACAGAATCAAGATGGAGTTTTAGTGTAAAATGGAACTTCCAAAGATGATGGAGAGAAAGAAACCGATCTTTTGTTTACTAACCGTTGTCCATTGCGCCACTTGTGAAAAAAATTGGTTTTTTGGCATGTTTAGTGTAATCTGAGACAAGGTGGCTTCACCAAACATGAGATAGCCCATGATTGCAACTCCTCCGTATATCAAAACACATAAAATGAAACTGCAATGTAACCCAAGAAAAAGTTCACTGATTTCAGAATTGGATTGGAAACATCAAAAGTTTACGAAAGAGTGATTTTTTTTTTTTCCAATTTTACCATGTGATCACTGCTTTGTTGAATTTGGTTTTATCAGCCATGGATTGGTATATATTTGGGAACACAGAATGGCCTGAATAGCAAAATCCGTAGATACCAATTGCAAACGGTATCCCGTTCCATTTCACAGCATGACCGGTGTGATGAAACCCAATCCCGCCCGTTGTCCCGAGGAAAAACGTGCTTACTGCTATCAAAACAGTTGCAATAACTCCACCGGCTGTGGAATCAAAGAAGCTGATTCAAGATTTTTAACTAAAGGAATCAATTACATATACAAAAATAAGAGTTGATTGTACCTGAGAGGTACGAAATGATGCGAAGATCCTTCAACCAAACAGTTGGAAGAACAATGAGAGCAGTTAAAATTCCAAACAAATGTTTAGAGTCAAGACGGATACCGAGCCAATCCATGGATGTACCAGGGAAAAGCCCGGTAAGGTTATCTCCTTCCAAAATGATGAATTCAACACAATATGACTACAAAAATAGGACAAAGATTCTAGTAAGTTCAAATTATGCAAAACAAGAACACGCTTAAGTCGGTCCAAGATCCATAAGTTCAATCAGGTAACAAGAAAAATGTTCACTTACATAAAGTTCAGTGTACAATAGCACCTGCACAAAAGACACAAAACATTGCAGAAAACCATGAGAAATCTATCGATGCAGCAGGTAGCGAAAACAGAACAACTGATCCAAAGCTCTAAAACTAATCAAAAGGAAGATTTTTCGACTAAGTTAGGGACTTACACAAATAAGAATACGACCATATTTCCCAAAAGCTGCTTCTCCAATATCAGGATAAGTGATAATACCGGATTTGTTCTCGAAACAATCTTTCATTAAAGTAGCAGTGTAACAACAAATAACCGCAAACATGAGAAGAATCACCATACTTGCCCAACCAGCTTCTTTCACAGTATAAGGTGTTGATAAAAGTCCAACTCCAGCCATTACATTAATCGCTGTGTTAAGAAAACCAATACAAAGTTAATACATATTTCTTTCTTAATTAAGGCCACTAAAAGGCTCATAAGTTTTACCATTGAAAATGGTTTGAGTGAAGCTGCATCCATAACCACCAATGGGTAATTCTTCAGCAAATGAGCCTTTATGAGACCAAACTGATTGTGTAGCTGAAGCTTTGTCTGGTTCTTCGTTTCTCTCAGGGAGCAAAGGGACTTTAGATTCAACATCTAGATTACTTTTGCTCTGTCTGTAAAAACTTGGATTACTCTTGAGAGACCCAAAGATTGGTGATGCAGCAATCGTATAAGAATCAGTCGTTTCCCTAATTGAAACCACAAAAACACAAAATCTCAGAGAATTACAGAACATTTATCGGATGGGTATTGGTAAAAAAAATGAGTTTTTTTAAAGAAAAGATTTGAGCTTTTTACCTAAAGCTTTGAGGCCATTGAACCTGAGAAATGAAAGGGTCATCGTTATCATCGTCACCAGGAAGATCTCCGATATCGCTTTGATCATCAGTGTCACTGTCGTTCTCGTACTTACTGCTATCTTCTAGATCTTCTTCTTCCTCGTCTTCGAATGTAAACGATTTTCTCTCCTTATCTTTGTTCTTCTCCTCCATTTTTTTATCAGAATAAACCCCAAAGTAATGATCGAGTATCGATAAAACAGAAAGAAAGAAACTTTATATGTAGGAGGATAAAATCCCACCGAAATGGAAACAAATCAATTTTCTTTTGCTTGATTTTTGGTTTTTTTTTGTTTTTATTACACAGAGTGGGTTCGAGAAGTTTACAGAGAGAAGTGTGTCTTAAAAGATGAAATTCTGAGCACAGTTGTCTTTTTCTTGTTTGCCTTTTTTTAAGTCTTTTACTTTTCGAGAGGTTTTTATGATTTGATTGCTCTCTCTCTCTCTCTCTCTATATCTCTCCGCGAGTTACTTGCCTAATTATAAGGCGGGAAATGGTGACGTGGCGACGACGATGGAGATTTGAGAAAGAGAGCAGAATTTAGAAGCAAACTAGCAAAGTCTTTTTTTTTTTTTTTTTTCCTTTTCTTGTAAAGAATTTAGAAGCAAATTATATTAATATAATAAAACTTGATCGATGACAAGAAATGATGTGGTTCGGTCTCCGGTGGGATGTGTTGCTATCGCTAGGATCACTATCTACACGCATCGGATTTCTGCATTTATCCCCAACTATATTGTATAATCAGTTGCATGTATGATTCATTCTCAATAAAGTTTCAAAAACCTTGTACTCTCATAGATATGATTATTTTTATAAGTGTAATAATTTTTGTTAAGTTTATCGTATAATACTTTTTTATGTACATCTCAAACTAATTAGATATAAAATATAATCATATTTAAATGATAAACTGCATATAATCTGTTTTTTTTTTTAGTTCTCTCTGTATTTATACGTTCTATAATTAGTAGTTCAAGATCGACATGTTGATTAATTGTTGTAGGTTTTGTTAAATACAGTAACATTTTCTACTTTAATGTATATATAGAAGAATAATTTTATTTTTTTACTTTGGTGATTTATATTAGAGATATTATGTTAATATATTCATTTTTATTTTTATTTTTAACGTAAATCCATGTTTTACTACATTCGATTTAAATGTTGGAAAAAGATTTTTTAAAAAAAATTCAAAATCGTATAGAATTGACAGATAAGATAATTATCATGAATGTTACTAGATTTTTGTCATGATCGATCTAATGTTTTTGGATCTCTTACGTTAATATAAGAAAATGTGTAATTTACTCTAATAATATGAAACTCCAGTTGTTGGCTTCATTTACGTACTCTTCGGATCCGGTCTAATTTTTATGCTTAGTACGTACTTACTTAAAAGTTTCATTCGTTTTTCTGAATCTTACTGTCTCAAAAGAGTCCAAATTAAGAACAAAACTTACTTAAAAGTTTCATTCGTTCTTCTGAATCTTAATGTCTCAAAAGAGTCCAAATTAAGAACAAAAAATTAAAATTGAGTGACGCGAAGTCGACGAGGAAATGGGGTGTAAATGTAATCGTCTCAGTGAACATATATAAATACGTTATCTCTATGTGTTGGCATGTGATTATATATCTCCATGTGTCAAGCTTCGAATGCTCAATTCTTATTTGATAATTTATCCTTTTTGACGCAAATGTATTTTATTTTGGTTAATCATCTCTAATCTACTTTTAAAACAGGACTTATTCAAGAAAGATGTGCATGTCTCTTCCACCTTGATATTCTGTAAAACAGGAATATCTCATCATTATAATGTATATATGTCATCTTTTAACAACTTTTTATTGGTTTAAAACAAAACAGTGCAAAAAATCAGTCACTCTACTTTCAAAAGTCATTTCGTGACCATATTTATCTATCAAAAGCGAGGGTGATTATATGATTTTAGTTTGGATTTATTTTATAATAAAAAAAACAAACATATTACAATAAAATCAAGCGAATATGAGTTATTTACAGACCCAACCAAACAATATCCATCCGAATTAGTTTTTAATCGGATCCAATCCAGATAAAAAATCGATTGAAGGAAAAGGGGGAAAATCCACAAATCATTCCCAAATCAACCAAACCCTATTTCTATTGATCTCTATCGATTCTCCATCTTGATTTCGAAACCATTCAAACAAGAAGGATAAATAGGTTTGGGATCAAAATCTAGTATTTGAATTCCATTCCAATGGTGAAGACAATGATTCAAAAGTTCGACGTGAATGATGATGTATTGAAGAGTGGATCAAAGAAGAAGAATTCGAAAAACTCGGAGAAGGAACCGAGTGAATCCGTACCGGTGATGACAAAAACAAGCGAGAAATATAAGCCCGAAAAAGAAGAAGTAGAAGATGGATAAGGAGAAGCAAAAGAATAATATTCTGGGAATTCAGAGAAGGAATCGGATGAACCTGTATCGGTGGTGATAGAAACAAGCGAGAAAGAGAAGCCTGGAGAAGAAGTAGAAGATGGAAAAGGGAAGCAAAAGAGATTCTGGGAATGCAGATGAAGATTTTGTAAATGGAGAGGACGGGTAAGTAACAGAAGGTGATTCTAGGGATGCATAGGAAGAGGAAGAAGATGTTGATGAAGATGTCGATGAAGAACAAGAAGAAGATGGCAATGAAGAAGAAGAAGCAAACAACGAGAGTCGCAATCAACTGAGTTCGCAATGGACCCTTCCGCAATGGTACGTATGTTCTCAACTTCGAAAAAGATGACAGCATGTACTTACCACGGTGGTGTCTCTTCTCTGTCTACGAAACTCGTCTCTGCCGTTGCTGGATGGTCCGACGGTGATGATCATCGAGTTTGTAATTCGCCATGTTGATTCGCTTCCTCATACTGCTAAGAAACCTGCAAACAAAGGTTAAAGGAAAATTTTGACTGAATTTTAAAGAAATCTCATGATCTTGATCGTAGATTGCGATTAGTGTGAATTACTTGAGTTCTTGTTCACTGGAATCGTTGATGATGGTTTTACTTTTTGTGGAATTTGGTTTGTGTTGTGTGCTACTATTCAATTTGGCAAAAAAATAGATTTTTCCAAGTCTGAAGTATAGTATAACTACGTAATATTGTGGATAATTGTATAGGGATTATAGGCTACCGAAGAAAAAACCCAACTAATGCAACTGTTGGAGATGGTCAGGTAGATGACATGAATGTTGCTGAAGATGTTGCTAATGGTCAGGAAGTGGTTAAGGCTAAGAATTAGGGATATAGTGTGGTTACGGAAGTGGAAATGGCTAAGGATATGGCTAAAGAAGTGGAAGTGGCTAGGGATAAGGTTAAAAGAGTGGCCAAGGCAAATGGTAAGAGAGTTATTCAAAACTCACCCAATCCCTTATAACATGTCAAACACGCGGGCCCGCAAAGGGTCTTCTTGAACATTAACCTCAAGAGCCTTATATTTCTTATGCTTTTCTGGTTTGGTACTACTGATTTTTGTGGTAATATTCGGTAATACTGTGATAGTATTTGCTTATGTTCCTTATTTTGGTTTGGTACTAGTAGTAATATTGGTAAGACTATGTTTGGTAGTATTTGTAATATTAGGTAATATGGTTTAAATTCAATTTGACACTTTCTTATTTTCCAAACGAAACAAGAACGTGGAGGAAAAACAAAGAATCGAAGAAGTAAGAACACATGATAAATGTTGACAAAAAGAGAAAATAATGGATTATATCGATTTCAGAACTAATAAAAACATGGAATATTAAAAAATAAAATCAAAACATATTCAAATTTTTTAAAATTTATAACACGTTAAAAACGTGGAATATCCAAAAAACGTATTATACATGTTCTTTGACAGAAATTTTGTCATAGTTATCCCGATTTTTTAGTTGTACAAAACATGAAAACAATTGTACTTTTCCAAATTTCAAGTTTATTGTAGTTTTACTAATTGAAAGTAACATTTATTTAGTTGTACAAAAAAGATATCGTCATTCTTACATTGTCCCCAAGTTTTGGTGGTGTAACATGTTTAGAAATAAATCGTATACATCTTTAGTATGATAAGGTGGTTGGTGATAACCAAGTTGACCATAAAAGCATAAGGTTTTTTATGTGAAATGTGCAAGATGATATACATTTTCAAAGGTTAAGTATATGGTTTCATAATTCTGATTAAGTATATGGTTTCGTAATCTTCATCATGTTTAATTCCTTCCATTTGTTTTCATATGCAATGTCAAACACACACGAAACGAGTTGAAAATAAGGATACATAGTAGTTCAACCAGTTTTACGTAGTAGTACATGCAAGAAACAAAACAAGTCAATTACTCGAACACATATTCAAATTTTTATACATAGTCAATGTCAAACAAAAACGACATGAATTGACAATAAGTCTGAAAAAGACAAGGATAAATAGTAGTACAACTAGTTTTACATAGTAGTACCGACAATAAACAAAACAAATCAAAACACAATGATACATGAATCTTTTTAAGATAACGTCTCCTTCTCCACAACCATCTTCATCCTCCGTAACATAGTCTCCTCCCTCACGCCACAACCATAAATCGCATCAATCCTTCAAATCAAACCCAAATCGAATCTAAATTTCGGTGACTCGTTCTTCCAAAACTCACGATCTTTGTCACAAATTCTTTCATACTTTGTTTGAAATCGTGAGAGTCTCTCTTCACGGCGGCTTTAAGCTTCATTCGTCAGAATAAACTCAGAAGATATTTCTTCTTAACCCCTCGGTCGCATGGTAAAACTCCTTCAATTTGAATTTATCTTCCGAAGCTCTGTTTCTCAGTTATCGAGCTTTTTCTCAATCTTCTTCTTCCTCCTCATGATATAGAAAGCAAAGAAGATCTGAAAAAGGGAATTCGTCTTTAGGCTCAAATCGAGGGAAGATCCGACAGTTTTGATAACATTTGAGTCATTTTTTTTGACAACGTAACCAAAGGAAATACGATACAATGATTTAATTATTGAAAGTTTGAAACCAATTATATATATATATGTATCTGCATAATCTGGAGATCCATATTATACCATGTATCTCAATAACACTAGTTCTACTAGTTGTCCTATGTATCTGCATAATCTGGAGATCCTGATTCGGATACGGTGACTAAGTTTAACCTATGCATAATCCTCATCTACCTACGATTCAACCACAAAATTCCAGAATCAATTCACACCTAATGTGCATACCAAATTCTCAAATCCAGTTTATTGAAATCCCCCAATCTGCAAATCAAATTAGATTAAAATCTTCGAATCCGCGATGAAATCTACATTTAATTGGATCAACATAACGGATGGCAAGCTCGAATTCTCGTGAGTTCTCAACGAGAAAATACTTACCTCGATTTTCAAGTTTGAAGCTGCAATAACGTGCTCAGTCGCGACGTCAATAACGAGTTCTATCACGAAGGAATCGCATATGCGGTTCTTGCAAATCGACGGAATGTTTCAATTGTTATTTGGCAAGCAACAATGGAGGTTTGTCTTTGCTGGAGCTGGATTGGGATCCAATGGAAGGGAAGAAACAAGAAGCAGTTTTGTAGAATTTTTATTCAATTTTTAAATTATTTTTAATTAAAAAATGGGTCATGTAAGGATAATATTGGTTTTCCTTACATCATTAAACAAAAGGAGTCTTGTAGACAATAAGAGAATATGACAAAAAGGAGTATACCGAAATTGTAGTATATGAGACATTTGTCCAATATAAACACACAATTTTTTTTACGAGATTTGGCCATGTACCTACGTTTTCAAATCATTTTTTCGAAATTAGTTAGACAATCTTACAACAAATTCTTGTATCACTCAACATCTTTTAGTTCAACGTACACCAGTTAATTTTTAGAGAAATTTCAAAAAATACCACTTTCGAAATGCCATTTTACAAAAATGCCACACTTTTGAAATCTTTACAAGAATACCACTTTTTCAAAATTATTTTTTCATTATATAATTTATGTTTGGGTTAACTATGTTATATTAGGGTTTAGTTTTGAGTATTTAGGGGGGTTTAGGTGTCAAAACATTTTTTAGAGTTTAGAATTTTAAGATATAGGTTTTATAAATCAATAATTAGTAATATTTTTGTAAATGGACATCCCTAAGTAGCATTCTTGTAAATGTGCACACAAAAAGTAACATTTTTTGTAATTGCCCCTAATTTTTATCATCCAAATTATTTTTTAATGAATATGTCTTTATTTTACCGTATTTTCTTGTTCCACACGGACCACACATTATTTTTTTTGTTTCAACACTTGATGCTAATAAATTTTAGATTAATTTTCAAAAAAAAAAATTTGAGATGATATAATCCTCTATATATTAATAGAGGAGACACTAGATGAACATCCTAAATGCCATGCAAAGAGAATTTTAAACAATTCTTTAGGAAATTTATTAAAAATTCTTAGTGACATGAACCAAATTTATATTATATATACAATATATAATCATCAAACAAATAGGAAGCAACGAATAAGTGATAATTACTATAGAATATTTTATGTGAAAATATATTATTTTCTTTTCAATAAGACTAACTACTAATTTTTTTTATCCACGTCAAATACTTGATTAAAATATTCAAAAACAAAAATTAATTATTTTTTAATACACGGGAGAAAATAAAAAAAACAAAAATTAAATGATATATATCTTTTATATTTTATCTTACAAAAATTAATTTACATGAAACTTAGTAAATGTATATAATTTTTGAAAAAAATACCACTTTTCAAAATTAATCAAAAATACTATCAATTAGACTTTATTTTCAAAAGTGTCACTAATCCTCTATATATTATTGAGTAGATATTTGGTGAAAAATCCATATGTGTTATTCAATAAGGTTTTTAAGGAATATGTCATTTAAATTAATCAATGAAAATATATCAATTAAAACTAAATGCCATGATAAAAATTTACATATTTTTATTAATTTGATAACATAAATCCATTAATACATGTTCTACATATTTAAATTTAACTAAATGTAATATTTAGACTTACAATATATTTTTGAAGGTGATATATTAAAAACTTTTTCATTATTATATTTGTAACAACATTATTTATTTGTACATGATAACTACATTTACAAATATTTTTACCTTTTATTATTAAAAACATATATTTTTTGTTTGTCATGTCTGACAAATTCATATAAATCTAAAAATTCATTTGATTTATTGCATATTCTATAATTTACACATCATAAAAATTTATTTACATTTCAAATTAATTGATATAAATAACATTTGTATTAGTTTTAATATTTTTATGCTAAATTGATCAGAGTATATGATATCAAATTTTTTTGATTACATTTATGTACAATACATATCATTTTATAGGGTTATAAATTTTATAATATACGTCTAAATATTAAGATCAGTTAGAAAACATATTAAAATATTTAATTCTATACTTGGCGTGGATCAAATTTTAGTATACGGAATTTAACTAACAAATTAAGAACCGTGAGGGAAAGAAATAAATTATATTATGTTTTATATCTAAAAAAAAACTAAGTTAACTCTCACTTTTTTGTTCTCCCGATCCTTGGGTTCAACTGTCACGCTTCCGGTACGTGGCTTACCGATCAGGAAATGCCAAAGATACTGAGCCCACCTCACAAGTCACAAGTCACAAGTCACGTCTCCATTCTCCAACATTTCTTTCTCAATATTATCCTTCAAATTTGTTACAATCACGAGCAAAATTAAGAAAGAAGAATTTATTACAATCACGGTATGGGTCAAGCCCTCAATAGCGGTACGTTCTTTCGCTTTCCCTCCCCCAAAATTACGTTATTTTCATTGAAGTTCATTTATTATATATATCTTCTGTTAATTATAAAATACTAATGTTTTTTTTGTTGTTGGTATTGCTTTATACTTGGAACGAAGCAAAGGGAAATTTAGAGATCAAGGGGAAAGACTTGGAAGCTATGGCTGAGAATTGTTACCTCAAACGCTTTGAAGAAAAAACTGACGATCACGAATGGTCTTTCGGCGATTTCTACCGCATTGTGGCTGAAGCTGTCGAGTAAATATTTAGTTTCATCTTAATTTTATTTACTTTACATAATTTTAATTAACATAATCGTGATAATGTTAATTAGTTTGGTTATCTATTTAACCAGAGGCTTAAAACAATTGAAAATTTTCAAAAAATACTATTTTTCAAGTGCCACTTTACAAAAATGTCATATTTTTGAAATTTTTACAAAAATACTATTTTTTCAAAATTTTTTTTTATATTATTTATGTTTGGATTAATTATGTTCTATTATGGTTTAGTTATGAGGTTTTAGGGGGGTTTAGGGGTTAAAACATTTTTTAGTGTTTAGAATTTAAGATATAAAGTTTAAAAATATATAATTAGTGATATTTTTACAAATGAACACTCTTAAATGGTATTTTTATAAATATGGATATAAAAAGTGAAATTTTTGTAATTTCTTCAAAACAATTTATGAAACCAATAGAAAATCAAAAACAATTAGATTCGGTTATTCAACCATTTTCAATTTCCACTTTTCTCCCTGAAATTTGAGTTTGGGGACGAATTATTTAATTTTGCTACGGTCGGTTTGCAGTCAATTGCTATATAAAATTTTCAAGTCACAAGAATCTAGACAAATAGTCGGTGTCAGGATATATATTTTGATTATGGTATGATATTTACATGTGATTATACCTATTTATTCGTTTTATATTCCGTGTGATAGAGAAATCAATAGAAGACTCGGTGGTACGCAAATTAAGGTGCCAAGTGTTGATAAATTACAAGAAGCCTATGAGGTGAAAAGTCTTCTGATTTCTTATCATTATATACTTTTATTAACGTAAATTATGTCTGGATGCGGATCGGATATCCAGAAATATATATAGTATTTATGATTCAATTTGCTTTTGACGGATATCTAGTTTTTTGATTTGTTTTGGTTTAAAAAATTTTGGATATTCGAAATGATAGATATCCGAATTTTTGCTGGATATTTGCAGATATCCGAATTTTCGCAGATATATGTTCTAAACAATTTTTTTTAAAACACCGTAATATTTTTTCCAAAATTTTTTTTATTATAAAAATTTAAACTAATTAATAAATAAATATATGAAATTAATCTAATTTTATTTGATAAATTGTTTAAAAAATAAAAAAATAAAATGGTGAAAAATAAAATATATATTTTTTATTTAAAAAATATATTTCAAATAAAATTAGTATTTATCTATTTTTACTATAAATATATTCGCCAAATATATTTAAAAGTAAAAAATGTAAATATATGACTATAAATCTACCATAATTTTTTTTTTCCTGTCTGTGCTTTGCTTAAATCAGAGATGACTCTATTAACTATATATAAAAATGTATTATAGATATATATATCTTTTTATTTATTTAAGATATATTATCGTGTATAAGTTTTTATGAATTTTATATCTATATATACATATATATATATATTTATTGTTTTTTGGTTGACAATTTTAATAAGGTAAAATTGCAAAAATGCCATTTTTTATGTACACATTTGTAAAAATACTACTTAGGGGTGTTCATTTGCAAAAATACCACTAATTATAGATTTTTAAATCTTATATCTTAAAATTATAAACACTAAAAAATGTTTTGATCCCTAAACCCATATAAATACTCATAATTAAACACTAATAGAATATAATTAATTTAAATATAAATAATATAAAAAAACTAATTTTGAAAAAAAGATATTTTTGTAAAAATTTCAAAAATATCACATTTTTTTAAAATGGTCCTTAAATTTTTTTTAAATTTATCTTGTAGCAATGAAGTGGAAATATTAAAGAAAGAAGCTAGCCCATGATCTATTGGGCTTCAAAACGATAGCCCAATTTTAGAAACATATTTCAACACTTAAACATTGACAAAAAAAAAATCATTCTAAAAATGTTTACATATCCAAATGATGATGCTCCCTACTAAAGGCATTGAATTTTGGTTCCCGATTACGAATGTATATATGATCTTCGTCTCGTACACTTGAATCGAGCAGAGACACAATCTTGGAGATGGGAAGAAGATATCAAAGGAAGAGTTTCAAAAGCTTCTTCAGGAGGTTTTGATCGGAGCTGGGTTTACCGGTGTCGGAGGAGTAAAAGAGTTTCTACTCTTCATCTTCGGAGTTCCTGCTTTCGCCGTCTTCCTCAAGAACCGTATAGCTCCGGCTTCCATTCCCAACGACTTGTTCATCCCCGCCGTTACTTCCGCCACCGTCTTCGTCCTCGCCAAGCTCAACAAGATATGACTCTATTTGTTTTTTTTTTTTCGAGCATTGCTTTGTTTTTTCTAAATTTGTATTGAGGATTTGATTGTGAAATATATGGAAAAAGGATAAATGGGATTTAAAAGTTCATTTGCTAGTTTCATGAAATGGACTTAAGTTGTTCGACATAATGCGTCAGTGAGTTCGAGTTAACTCTGTTTCTGACTGTTAATGAATGCAAATTGGAGAATTTCGTCTAAATTGGTCCAATTTAAAAAAATTAAATTTCGTCTTTTTAAAAGATATGTGTTCTTTGTATGAGAGGGAAGCAACGAGAAGCTAAATATAGAGAATTCGAGGGTCTTGCTTGTTTCTCTAAATTTCAAGGCTTTCATTGGTTTGAGGATATGAACGAGTCCTTGTTTGAATAATGACAAAATTAGTTTGTAAAACTGATAAGAAAAGATGAAATCTCGGAGACATTTTTTCCATTTTAACTCTTTTCTTGACCATTAGTTTTTCTCTCTTTTTCTTTGTTTGGTTTGGAACATGGTCCAGAGCAACATTCAATCCAATAATGCTGCAATCTGAAAGAAAAAGTAAGCTCTTTGCCTCCGACTCAGTTACATTGAGATCACAGAGGCCAACGAAAATGACCAATGACACATATGTTTATTGATTTCTTGTACATCTTTAAGATTAACACACTTGTTTTATGAGGGCATGTTTCTAGTTGCTGATAACAAACAGTTTTTTTAGATAAGAAATTTCTTAGTTTAACACAATGAGCAAGGATCAAAGCTATGTTCTGAAAGCATGGGAGGTGACCGTGCGAAAGACCCAGCAAGCGAAGAAGCGGGCAAATAGCGTTTTTGGAACAGTATCTGTAGCTCCACATACAGATAACGATACGGCAACTGATGAGTATGACGATGAGACCACCACTAATAGGAGCAGCACAGAGGAATACTACCATGCCGAGAGAGTGCTTCCCAATGGAGACTACTACACAGGGCAGTGGTATGATAGCTTTCCTCACGGGCATGGAAAATACCTCTGGACAGACGGCTGCATGTATATCGGTGAGTGGTACAATGGGAAAACCATGGGGAATGGAAAGTTTGGGTGGCCATCTGGTGCCACATACGAAGGAGAGTTTAAAAGTGGTTACATGGATGGTATTGGCACATACACAGGTCCGAGTGGAGATGCTTATAAAGGTCAGTGGGTGATGAACCTGAAGCATGGACATGGTGTCAAGAGTTTTGCAAATGGAGATGCCTATGAAGGTGAATGGAGGAGAGGTTCGCAAGAAGGTCAAGGAAAGTACCAATGGAGCGATGGGAGCCATTACATTGGCGAATGGAAGAATGGTACGATCTATGGCAAAGGGAGTTTTGTTTGGACAAATGGAAATAGATACGATGGGTTTTGGGATGAAGGGTTTCCTAGAGGGAATGGAACGTATAAATGGGATGATGGGAGTTTCTATGTTGGCAATTGGTCTAAGGATCCAGAAGAAATGAATGGTACTTATTATCCGTCAGGAAATGAAGGGAATCTTGAATGGGATCCGAAAGATTTGTTTAACAATCTGAGTGAGTACAAGATCTGCAGTGGAGAGAGGGTTCCCACTTTGCCTTCACAGAAGAAACTATCTGTTTGGAACTCTTCCAAGCGTATAGAGAAGCCTAGGAGGATGTCAGTTGATGGGAGAGTAAGTGTGGGCGTAGATAGAGCGTTTGAGAAGATGAACATGTGGGGGAACGAAATCGGTGAAGGAGGTGCCGATATGAGAAAGGAGTTGGATGCAGAGTTGATGAGATTAGAAGCTGAAGGCATTCAGAGCCTGAAGTCGAGCACTGTGCCTATGAAACTGCCAAAGGCTGGGAGGAAACAAGGGGAGACAATATCCAAAGGCCATCGCAATTACGAGCTTATGCTTAATCTACAGCTAGGAATCAGGTAAATACGAGAGAGACTATGCGTCCTAAGTTATACAATTTGATCTTTGTTGTTTTATGTATGCACAGGAGCAATGCTTGTGTTTTTGTGTCATGTTTAGTGATTTTGTTTCCACAGGCATTCTGTCGGAAGACAAGCTCCAGTGGCATCTCTTGATCTGAAGCCTTCAGCTTTTGATCCAAAAGATAAGATATGGAGGAGGTTTCCGCGCGAAGGAACCAAGTACACACCTCCACATCAATCTACTGAATTCAAATGGAAAGATTATTGCCCACTAGTTTTCAGGTGAGACCCAAAAAGCCCTCTACTTTTTTCACATTGCCACTAATTCTGTCTTGCTTACACTTAACATGTTTTGCTTTTACCAGGAGCTTGAGGAAGCTATTCAAAGTAGACCCAGCTGATTATATGTTATCGATCTGTGGGAATGATGCCCTTCGAGAACTATCATCTCCTGGTAAAAGTGGGAGCTTTTTTTACTTGACAAACGATGATCGTTACATGATAAAAACAATGAAGAAGTCAGAAACAAAAGTGAGTTTTTTCAAGTATTGCTTGCTAGTTCCCAGTATTTGGATTGGATTGCATTTACTGAAACGTTTCATCTTGGTATTCTTGATGTAGGTGCTTCTGAGGATGCTTGCAGCGTATTACAACCATGTTCGAGCATTTGAGAACTCATTGGTAATCAGATTCTTTGGTCTACATTGTGTGAAATTGAATGGACCAACCCAAAAGAAGGTAGATACAAAACATTAACACTTAATGTGGCATGGCTTTTGCAATGATTGGTTTGGTTTCATATCTCTTTTGGTCTGCGAATAATGCAGGTGCGGTTCGTCATAATGGGTAATCTGTTTTGTTCGAAGTACTCTGTTCACAGACGCTTTGATCTAAAAGGATCTTCTCTTGGCCGCACAACCGATAAACCCGAATCAGAAATCGATTCAAACACGATCCTGAAAGACCTCGACCTGAATTTCATCTTCAGATTGCAGAAGGCATGGTACCAAGAATTCATCAGGTGAAAACCATTATACTTTACTCTTCTTCATAGTTCATTTGTGCTTGTTTCATCTCTCATAATTAATTACATCACAGGCAAATCGATAAAGACTGCGAGTTTCTAGAACAGGAGAGAATCATGGATTACAGTCTTCTAGTTGGTATTCACTTCAGAGAAGCTTCAGTTGCTGGAGAGCTGATTCCTTCTGGAGCTCGAACACCTATTGGTTCGCTTCTGTCGAATCAAATAACTGTTCTTTCCCCATCAGGAAATATGTATCATTCACAGAACCAAAAACATGATTGTTTTCTTATATACAGGTGAATCCGATGAAGAAACAGGTCATCGTCTCTCTAGAGCAGAGGTTGATCAACTACTTTCAGATCCCTCAAGGTAACACAACAATAGAGACCAATACCAACACTTTTAAAACTCAAAAGAGAAACACATAAACATGGATTTGGTTATGGTTGTGTTGTTTCAGGTGGGCTAGTATCAGACTAGGAACCAACATGCCAGCACGTGCAGAGAGAACGATGAGGAAAAGCGACTGCGAGTTTCAGCTTGTGGGAGAGCCTACAGGAGAGTTTTACGAAGTGGTGATGATCTTTGGCATAATTGACATTCTTCAAGATTATGATATCAGCAAAAAGCTTGAACATGCTTATAAGAGCATACAGTATGATCCTTCCTCTATATCTGCGGTTGATCCAAGACAATACTCGAGGCGTTTCCGTGACTTCATCTTCAAAGTATTCACATATGATAATTGAGAAGGTTTGTATTGTCTCTTGGGGCAGTTTTTAGGTTTCTTGTATCCCAAGAAAGAGTATAATTCAGCAAGGGCTCTGCAAACTAGCGACCTTGCAAGTATGTAGTATGACTCCAATTTTGTTTGTTTGTTTGTTTGGTTCAATTTATAGATCTTTCTGATTTTGTATTTAGATTTTGTAATCAGTTGAAAAACATAGCAATGAATATTCTTTTTCTTGTAGACTGTTTATGTAACCTTTCATTACCTGCAAAATTTGATTTTTCTTGTTTGGAAATTCTTGTGGATAATTTGGTTGAATATTTTTGATATTTGCAGGGGAATATCGCATAAAAACCTCCAAAGTGGCTACTAACATTTTAAACCTCCAAAGTTTGTCAGTTACACAATAAATTTTCAAAAAGACAATATTAACTAAATAAATTGGTATTTTTGTTTGCGTCGACATTTTATGAAATGGAAAACTTAACTCTGTTTAAAAAACTAATTATTTTTAAGAAAATAGTGATGTGGATTTAATTTATCTTTCTAATTTTTTTTGCATAGTGTGGTTGATTTAGATAATATGTTGAAAGGATAAATCATAGGAGTAGAGTAAGTTGCATAGTAACAGTTGAAATAAATTAATCAAGTTGGTTTATATTCAGAATACCAAGTACGACTGATTCTGTTTCTTCAAATGGTAACAAAGTATATGTTTTGATGCACCAATCAAAAATTCAATTCGACAACGAAAACTAAAAAAATAAACCTGAGTGGTCATCATTTTAGCTAAAAGAAAGAAAAAAAAAAGATTCTTGAAAGAAATTAAAACTTTCCTAAAAATTGAAAGTTTCTTTGTCTGGTAACGTGATGCTGAACAAGACATCAATCAAATTTTATAAATTATACACAATTTTATGCAATCACTGCAATGTAATTACGTAGGTGATGATGCTATTTTTTTTGTATTTTGTAATAAAGAAATACAGTTTAAGATTCCAATAATTGTTTCCTGAGTTCTAACACTCGCTGTTGTTGTCGTTTTCTGTGAAGACCTTGAAAGAGAATCTCAAATTTTCTTCTGCGTCTGTCCCCACAAAATATAATACTAGTAAAATTTAAATTTGCGACTGTTTAAACGCTATTTAATCACATTTTTAATCTGTTGACCAAAAAAAAATCACATTTTTAATCTAAGTTTATAAGAAATGATTACGCATTCATTAATTGTGAATCTAATCACTTACCATTAATACAGTTGGGTGTATTCAACCTAAATTTCTAGTGATTTGTATTAAAATGATAAATTATATGTTATTCAAATATAAATTTTTAAATTTTATTTAAAAATCCAGTGTTACTATACTTGTAATTCTATTCTAAAATTCAATGTTATTGAAAAAATTTTAAATAATGGATTTTAAAAAAATTTATTGTAATTTTAAAGTGTTTATCGAATATCTAAATTAAAAATATTAAAAAACAAATTTTGTAGTTTTAGATGATATTCTAAAATATTTTAATTAAAATCATATAAACTTCCTTAAGTAACCCAAAATCATTTAAAAATTTATTTAAAATCAAATCATTTTAAATATTCCTCTTAAATACTACTAGATTGAATACATTTTTTTATACTAATTATTTACTCAAATGTCTCTTTGTATACCTGTAAACACACACACACACACACACACATGCGTCATCAAACGCACCGCTAAAAAGTCGCGATCACGTTCGGAGATAAATAAAAGCTAAACTCAGGTTTTTCATTACGTTTACAACAACCCCCAACAAAAAGAAAAAGCGGCTGCGATTTGGGTCCTGCGTAGTCGTGATCAGTGATCACTCACCATTTCTCTGACCTATTGATCCGAGCAACATCAGCGATTTCCGGTGTACCGTACATTTCAACACCGGGAAGAAATATCTCTCTGCTTCCATTTTGACTTTTTGAAAACAACGGCAACAGTCGCCGATCGATCGGTTTCTCCCGTCGGTGTGTTTTCACTCTCAGTCTTCTTCTGCGATTTCGCTTTGTGTTTTCGGTTTCATGGCGTTACAATCTCCCGGCGCAGTCGCCGGTGCTTCATCTCCGGTTTCTCGGCTTCTCTCTTCCGGGAAATTAAGTTCTACTAAGACTCTCTTCTCTGTTGACTTCGTCGGATCTCACTGTATATCCAAAGGAACCAAACGGCGTAACGAACTCTCCGGGTTTCGCGGCTACACTCCACTGCTAAAGTCTTCGCTGAGGTCTCCGTTATCGGCAAAAGCGATCCTGAATTCTGACCAGCCCGCCGGTGATTCATCGGCTTCGTTTTCTGATCTGAAACCTGAGGTATTCGTGGTTCTCTTCTGCGATCCTTGCTAAGTTTGTAGATAGAAACTTGAAATACTCACCTCATGTTTGTTAATCTAGGTTTTGGGTACTTTTGATTTTACTTGCATAGGTTTGGTATATGGACGTTTCATTTGATTTTCTGAGGGTTTAATATTTTGAATTGCATCGTCGCAGGTGGCTTACTTGGAAGATATAGTTTCAGAAAGAGGAGCATGTGGGGTTGGGTTCATCGCCAACTTGGAAAATAAGGCTACACATAAAATTGTAAATGATGCTCTGATAGCACTTGGTTGTATGGAACACAGGGGAGGTTGTAGTGCTGATAATGCTTCTGGTGATGGTGCTGGTGTGATGACTTCCATTCCTTGGGATCTATTTAACGATTGGACTAAGAAGCAAGGAATAGCTTCTTTTGATAAGCAGCATACGGGTGTTGGAATGCTGTTCCTACCGAGAGACGAAAACATTAGGAAAGAAGCAAAAAAAGGTGAACCTCGAATAGTTTTTATGCATATTGATTGTGACCTAGACTGGAGCTCTAGTGTCTACTCCAAGCTAATTTATGTTTTTTGTATAACCTGTAATATCTTCCTTGCTAAATTATGTTTGCAATTTCTCTCCAGTGGTTACAAGTATATTCGAGAAAGAGGGCCTGGAGGTGCTTGGATGGAGGGATGTTCCTGTAGAACCTTCCATTGTCGGTCTTTATGCAAAAGAGACAATGCCAAAAACGGAACAGGTCTTTGTTAGAATTGTCAAAGAAGATAAAGTAGATGACGTTGAACGAGAGCTTTACATTTGCAGGAAGCTGATCGAAAGAGCAGTTGCTTCTGAAAGTTGGGCCTCTGAGCTCTACTTCAGCTCCTTGTCCAACCAGACCATTGTTTACAAGGGCATGCTTCGTTCAGAAGTTCTTGGGTTATTTTACACCGACCTTCAAAACGATCTTTATAAAACTGCTTTTGCCATCTATCATCGAAGATTTAGCACAAATACTAGTCCCAGATGGCCTCTTGCTCAACCAATGAGGTTTCTTGGACACAATGGGGAGATCAATACCATACAGGTTATACTTCTCTTCTGGTCGATAGGTTTGTTGGATCTAAGTTTAAGCTAGGACCTCTCAGTGAAACCAAACAAGTTTTGCAGGGGAACCTAAACTGGATGACATCTCGAGAAGCATCTCTAAGATCACCTGTTTGGCACGGACGTGAAAATGATATTCGTCCAATTAGCAATAAAAAGGCTTCAGACTCCGCTAACCTTGACAGTGCAGCGGAAGTAAGCGTCATCTAACCAACTTCTGTTTTCAAGTATATACAGTTAGACACTCTTCAGAATAACCTCAAGGCCGTAAATTGTAGACTTGTTGTTATTGCTGCTAGAGTTCAGTGTATTTATATTATTGAGGTTGTGCAGCTTTTGATAAGAAGTGGCCGGACTCCAGAGGAATCTCTTATGATTCTTGTGCCAGAGGCATATAAAAATCACCCGACCTTAATGATTAAATACCCTGAGGTACGGTTTAGTGTTTTTTTTAATAATATTTGTGGATACTTGCAAGTGCGTCTCTTACATGCTTTCCAACGGTAGGCTGCAGACTTTTATGATTATTACAAAGGCCAAATGGAGCCCTGGGATGGACCTGCATTGGTATTGTTCAGGTAATTTTCTCGAAGATTTCTTACCCTTGAAAACATAGTCATGCGCGTAAGATTAAGCTTTCAGCTGCCTTTAATCCTCTGAAATTTAACTAAGAATACTGAGTACCTATAGTTGTTCTAGAAGGCTTGTACGCCTTGACAACTGGAGAACAATTTTCACCAAACGTGGTAGCTAATTTAGCTAGCAACTCTGTCACATTTCTTGAGTCTGCTTTCACAGTCCAAACTTCATCACCCTGACTTTTTTGGTACAGTGATGGAAAGACTGTTGGAGCTTGCCTTGACCGCAATGGACTTCGGCCTGCTAGATATTGGCGGACAAGTGATAATGTTGTCTATGTAGCCTCTGAGGTGCGTTTTGTCCTTTACTCTATGTACTTGGTCTTTATCTAAGCATGGTGGTAATGATTGCCAGCAGATGATTGGGCTTATGCTTGAATCTTAAAGCTTTGTTCCTGACAGGTCAGAAAACCAATTCGTTTAATCTCTTTGAATGTTTCTTCGTTTTTCTTTCTTGACATAGCTATGCCAACTGGTTTTTGAGATACGATGGCCGGGTATAAAATAGTTTCTTGATGATCATTTAATCTAGGAGTGTTTTGAATCCCCTTGAGAGGAAATCAAGTGTTTTCTTTAGAAGTCGAGTTTATACTTTGCAAATCAAGATAAAGAATTGGTTAGAATATACAGGGGTTCTGTTATCAAATTGTGTTTATATCTTGGATGCACAGGTCGGAGTTCTTCCAATGGATGAATCGAAAGTCACCATGAAGGGTCGTCTAGGACCTGGCATGATGATATCTGTTGACTTAGAAAGTGGGCAGGTTGGTGCACCAGATCATAGTCGATCGTTTTCTTTATTTTCAGACACTCTAATACATAATATTTTGTTTCTGTTGCATACCATTATTAATATGTGAATTTCAGGTATATGAGAACACAGAAGTGAAGAAGCGGGTTGCATCATATAACCCATATGGAAAGTGGGTTAGTGAAAACCTGCGAAACCTGAAGCCTTCTAATTTTCTTTCGTCTGCAATCATGGAGACTGAAGAGACCTTGAGACACCAACAGTAAGCCTTTCTGTTTCTTCTGTTATCTGCTTCCATCATGTGCTACTATGCACATCGTATGATGATTTATCTGAAGTCAAAGTACTTAATTTCATAGCTGTTATTATCTTCTTGTGAAGGTGAAAAAGTTGATTTTTGTTCAAAGTACAGAGTTCGTCAATAGTTTTCACCAACAGTTTTCAATGATTTTGCATTTTGTAGAGATAATAGTTGCTTCTTTTCTTATCAACACACTAATTTAGGCTATTCATGGTATCTTACTTTGAGGGACTAGGGCGTTTGGCTACTCGAGCGAAGATGTTCAAATGGTAATTGAGTCAATGGCTGCACAAGGAAAAGAACCGACGTTTTGCATGGGGGATGATACTCCAGTGGCAGTACTGTCTCAGAAGCCGCATATGCTTTATGATTATTTCAAGCAGCGGTTTGCTCAGGTCTGTCCTTCTCATGAAAGGGCACAATTTCAACTGTTTGTTTCTTCTGATATAAGTTACTGAATATGTGCTTTGTTATAGCAGATCATTGAACTGTCCTTTAAATGGTTCCCTTTGTGATACTTCACATGATGTTCACTTTTCAGGTTACGAATCCAGCTATTGACCCTCTTCGAGAAGGATTGGTCATGTCACTTGAAGTTAATATTGGAAAGCGTGGAAATATATTGGAGGTTGGGCCTCAGAATGTATCACAGGTCAGAATGCTTGAATTTTGGATTTTGTGCTAGCTTAGAAACATTTGGCTTTTGCAAGATTATATATTCATTAAGATTTGTGATTTCATGTGTAGGTTGTTTTGTCTGGTCCTGTACTAAATGAAAGGGAGCTTGAGGGTTTGCTCAGCGATCCACATTTAAAATCTCAAGTCTTGCCCACATTTTTTGACATACATAGAGGAGTTGAAGGATCGCTGAAGAAGGCTCTTCTAAAACTCTGTGAAGCTGCAGATGAAGCTGTTCGTAATGGTTCCCAAGTGCTTGTTCTCTCAGATAGATCTGATAATCCGGTAAATACAGTTTCCAAGTGTATGCATTCAATTGGGATTTTCGGTTTATGATATACAAGGTTATCACCTTTTACATATTTTTTGTTTTTATTTTACTTACAATTATGCTCTAGGGTCTCATTCTATACTAGTTCCATCATTGCTGGTTGCATCGCTGGTTTCCGTTAATACATTGCTATAATCAAGCACTGTTGACATCCTTAAAATGGTGTTCTATTACTCGCTGTTAGTCATTTTTCACTTTAAATTGAAGCTGTTTTTCTGTATCAGGGCCGAACTTGGGTGCTACTTTCTTTTCTACCTATCTTTATATATTTCGTAACTTCACTTTAAATGCGTATTCCTAACTGAGCAGCCCTCCCCTTTTTCAGGAACCAACTCGACCTGCAATTCCAATGTTGTTGGCTGTGGGTGCTGTTCACCAACATCTGATCCAGAACGGTCTTCGGATGTCAGCTTCAATAATTGCAGATACAGCGCAGTGCTTTAGTACGCATCACTTTGCCTGTTTGATTGGATATGGAGCAAGGTTTCTACTTTCCCTTTTCATTTTTTTTTTCATCCTGTTAGGCTGTTTCCTTTATACAAAGGCAAGTCATGTGGAATTCCTATCGAGTCTATTCTCTCTTTCGGTCCTTAATGCCAAATGCGAGCAGTCTCATAGGCTCATGTTTATTCTTATGTAGTTTATAAAACACTCTCATTCTTAACTAAATGGTTTTAGAATGCTTTCCTCAACTGTTAGATGTCGCATCGATCGAAAACGTGACTGATCTATGTCTATAACCATGTTCAGTGCTATATGCCCGCATCTGGCTCTGGAGACATGTAGACAGTGGCGTCTGAGCAACAAGACCGTGAACATGATGAGAAACGGAAAAATGCCTACTGTAACTATAGAACAGGCTCAAAAGAATTATCGCAAGGTCAGACATGTTAATGGTTCTAATCATTGACAATTTTTTCTCTAGTGCTGATAAGCTATTTGATCCCCTTTTTTTTTCCTTTTTTTTTTTTTTTATTATAAAAGCTATTCGATCTCATGCTTGCATGTGTATCTTGTTTGCCAAATTGATTGTCATCTTTCCTCAATATAACACTGCTACAGACTCCATAAGTAATGAAAGAAAGGTCATCCTAAGATTCTTTGAATTGCTACTGCAGGCTGTTAACACTGGTCTACTTAAGGTTCTCTCTAAGATGGGCATCTCGTTATTCTCTAGGTTCAATTTCTGAACTCGCTATTTCTTTTTGGACCTTATCACTGCATCTGTTTCATTTCCAGCTTTAACACCTGAGCTCTCTCTTTTCAGTTATTGTGGAGCACAAATATTTGAGATCTATGGATTGGGAGAGGAGGTTGTTGAATTTTCGTTCCGTGGTAGTGCATCTCGAATTGGTGGGTTAACTTTGGATGAGGTCAGAATACCCCCAAACCTTTTCATACTAGATATTTAATGAGTTACCTGGTCTGAGTGCAAATATTTTATTGAAGCCTTTTTTTAAGATGTCAGCCTAATGCCACTTTGATATTAAGGTTCTAGACCTCATTTTAGATGTTTTTTATCTATATATGTTAACCTTTAAAGGAGCATATACTAAATTTTTTCACACATGCTCAAAACATATGTACACTTTTTGGCTTCTGTAACAGGGTTATATGTTTATTGTTATTTTCTTGCAATGTAAAATAATTTCTATTAGAAAGAGATGTCATGGGGCCGCTCATCCTTAAGTCTTCCTATATCTTGCAGCTGGCTAGAGAGACGTTAACTTTCTGGGTGAGGGCATTTTCTGAGGATACAGCGAAACGGCTAGAGAACTTTGGTTTCATTCAATTTAGGCCTGGAGGTACTTTTCTGGACTGAAAGTGTATTTAGTGATGGCTTGCATGTCTATGCTTGATTACATAGCCTCCCGCCTACAGTGACATATATATATACTATTGCATCTGTTTATACGTACAATACGTACAACTATGTGAAGTTAGATAGAGCTTTTGAAGTGTATATTTTCTTACATAATAAGATTGCATATGCAGAGACACACCTTTCTCTACACTATTTCCTATCCCTTTAGTGTATTAGATTGCTGCCATTCTTTATGCACAACGTTGGGTTAAAAGCCTTCTAGTATTATCCTGATTTAGTATTATTTGTTATTTGAAAGGCGAATATCATGGAAACAACCCAGAGATGTCTAAATTACTTCATAAAGCTGTCCGCGAAAAAAGTGAGACAGCCTATGCAGTGTATCAGCAGCATTTAGCGAACCGTCCTGTTACGGTGAGCGCTACACTCTCATCTCCATATCTGATTGTCTACTTTCTGGAAAAAAAGTGAATATAATATGTTGTATATTCTTTCGCTGTAGGTTTTTCGTGATCTTCTTGAGTTCAAAAGTGACCGTAAGCCTATTCCTGTTGGGAAGGTTGAGCCTGCTTCCTCTATTGTGGAACGATTTTGTACAGGTGGAATGTCTCTTGGAGCAATCTCAAGAGAAACTCATGAGACAATTGCTATTGCAATGAACAGATTAGGGGGAAAGTCCAATTCAGGGGAAGGAGGCGAGGTAGTTCTTCACTGCCTACGTCAAATTTTGTTCTACTTCAAAACGCAGAATTACCACAATAGTAGGTAAAAGTTCTCTGTCAATCTTTCTAGGATCCGATCCGCTGGAAGCCGCTAACAGATGTTGTTGATGGGTACTCTTCAACGCTGCCACATCTTAAAGGTCTTCGAAATGGGGATACTGCTACAAGTGCTATTAAGCAGGTTCTGGAAGTCAACTTGACTAGTGGAGATTTCATATTTTCATGTGTACAAGTCTGGTCACTCTTAGGAAATTTTTGGGAACTCTTTTATTCCCTCCATACACACTTTTAATATGTACTTGTAATGATTTCCAAAGACCAAAACGACCTTTGTATTCTCTTAGGTTGCTTCAGGGCGTTTTGGTGTCACTCCGACGTTTTTGGTTAATGCGTCCCAATTGGAAATCAAAGTTGCTCAAGGAGCGAAGCCAGGTGAAGGCGGCCAACTTCCTGGGAAAAAAGTTAGCGCATATATTGCTAGACTTAGAAATTCTAAACCAGGAGTTCCGCTTATATCTCCACCTCCACATCATGATATTTATTCCATAGAGGACCTGGCACAGTTGATCTTTGATCTTCATCAGGTACTTTTCTTTGACTGTCAAGATTTTGCCAACTTTGAGAATCAGGGTTCCCTCTTAACAAAAATTAAAAACCAGGTCAACCCCAAGGCGAAAGTGTCAGTTAAGCTTGTATCGGAAGCTGGAATAGGAACAGTTGCCTCAGGAGTAGCGAAGGCTAATGCTGATATCATTCAGGTATGCACTTCTTTTCAGAGTTTGTGAGAGCTCTGAAATTAGAGAATTATATTTTATTAATTCAGATTATGCAATTCTTTTAATCAACATCGTAGCCAAAAAGACTGCAATTCTGCCATTGCTTTTAATATGTACTCTCTGGGGGCCATGCTAAGACAAAACATTTAATCAGTATAAACCTGGCTTCAAGGACCACTTGCATCATGCCACTTCTAGTTTTTCCAATGATTCCATTTCTAAAATTCTATGTATATGTTCAAATGTGTCTTTGACTTGCAGAAACATAGTTGTGCAATTATGGATTTTTGAAACTTATGATGCTTCTTTGTTTACAGATATCAGGATACGATGGTGGAACTGGAGCCAGCCCTATAAGTTCCATAAAGCATGCTGGTGGGCCATGGGAACTTGGACTAGCTGAAACCCAGCAGGTATAGTCTTGCTGTTGGAATTTGTTTCTCATTTTTGTTTTCCCTGGTAGTCTTTTGTCACCTTCATATTTCCGCATTGTCTCTTATTAATTCTTTGAAAGTCTATTGATAGCTAAGATTCAATCGTTTTCAGACTCTCATTGGAAATGGACTCAGGGAAAGAGTTATTCTCAGGGTTGATGGAGGCTTCAAGAGTGGTGTTGATGTGTTGATTGCAGCAGCTATGGGAGCCGATGAGTATGGGTTTGGTACTCTGGCAATGATTGCCACAGGATGTATTATGGCTCGCATTTGCCACACGAACAACTGCCCTGTTGGTGTTGCCAGTCAGGTAATTTGGATCTACCTTCTTGCTTATTCGTGTTTCTTTTTCAAAATTAATAACCAATTCCCACTAATATATTCCCTAATTTTGGTTAAAGAGAGAGGAGCTGCGTACACGTTTCCCTGGCCTGCCCGGTGATCTTGTCAATTTCTTCTTGTATATTGCAGAGGAGGTAATCTTTAAGAAAATTTCACCGTCACAAAAATTTTAACCAATTTTTTAACGTCTAATATTTCATCTTAATATCATAGGTGAGGGGCATATTAGCTCAGTTGGGATATGAAAAATTGGATGACATAATTGGGCGGACAGATTTGCTAAAGCCTAGGGATATCTCGCTCGTGAAAACTCATCTTGACCTCAGTTATCTCTTATCTGTAAGTAGTCTGGAATTGTGTTTATTGCGTTTATAGTTTTTGTGCCTACAAGTTGTATCGGTGTGTATACCTCATTTCATCTTCAAATTTGCAGTCTGTTGGGCTGCCAAAACGTAGCAGTACTTCCATAAGGAAGCAGGAGGTTCACTCAAATGGTCCTGTTCTTGATGATACTATACTTCTGGATCCTGAGGTATCGAGTAGTGTCTTTATGCAGTTGATTATGGCATTTGAGAGTCTACCCGTCATAGGCAAAGGGGCTTAATACTTAACTTTTTGTTGTTTCCCAGATAATGGATGCAATTGAGAACGAAAAAACAATTCACAAAACCACGAGTATATACAATGTGGACCGTGCTGTTTGTGGTCGGATTGCAGGGGTAATTGCGAAGAAATACGGAGACACTGGTTTTGCTGGACAACTGAACCTAACGTAAGCCAATGCTATGATTCAGTAAACACGGTACAAACCTTGAGTATATATAATGAGAAGTACATGTTCATGATCGACTATGTACCCCTATAGGTTTACTGGAAGTGCTGGCCAATCTTTTGCATGTTTCCTAAGTCCTGGAATGAATATTCGTCTTGTGGGTGAAGCCAATGACTATGTGGGAAAGGTTTGTTTCAAAATCATTGTTTCTTCCGACAATATTTTGGATTAATGGTCTCTTATCGTACCCTTTTTTGTGTTGGTCTGATCTCTTATCTTACTCTTTTTTACCTCAATTCTCAAGGGTATGGCCGGAGGTGAAGTTGTGATATTACCGGTGGAATCGACTGGTTTTCGTCCTGAAGATGCAACTATTGTAGGAAACACTTGTCTGTATGGTGCAACTGGTGGTTTATTATATGTCAGAGGCAAAGCAGGCGAGAGATTTGCGGTTAGAAACTCTCTAGCTCAAGCCGTAGTTGAAGGCACTGGAGATCACTGCTGTGAATATATGACTGGTGGTTGTGTCGTCATACTTGGGAAGTAAGTGAAAAAAAAAAAACCTTTTTAAAAACCTCGAGGCCGAAACTAAAACATGGAACTAAAGAGTGGCTTCGGTTTCTCTCTGAAATTGCAGAGTCGGTAGAAATGTAGCTGCTGGGATGACAGGTGGATTGGCATATATCCTTGATGAGGACAACACTCTCCTTCCTAAGGTTTAAATATCACAAAGAGTCCTCTGAAATTATCTTTAAAAGATTTATTGAACGTTTGTCAAAACATTGCAATGAAATCCATTGAACAGGTGAACAAAGAGATAGTGAAGATCCAAAGAGTGACTTCACCAGTTGGACAAACACAGCTTAAGAACCTGATCGAAGCTCATGTGGTAACTAAAAATCTCTTTTCCCTTCTCTTTACGAACCGTAATCATAGGCTTCTATCTAAAATCATCTCATGTGGTAACTAAAATAGGAGAAAACGGGAAGCAGTAAAGGAGCAATGATTTTGGAAGAATGGGACAAGTATCTTGCAATGTTTTGGCAACTTGTACCGCCGAGTGAAGAAGACACGCCGGAAGCGAACTCGGACGACCACCTGAAAACAACCACCGGAGACGAAGAACAAGTGCCAAACACATTGGCAGTGTAGCTGCAGCAATGAGAAGTAAAACTCTTCAAAAAATTGATCGTGGTTTCTTCTTTGTACAGTCAAAGTCTTTGGTGGAGACAAGTCTCTCAGTTTCTGAGTTGTTACATAACACAAAGTTCTCCATATGATTTTGACATGATTTCTTCTTCTTCTTCTAATACGGTCTGGATTTGGTTATCTTAATTCATCGGGTCATCATAATAAAAAGAAATCCAGCGTGTTTGTACTTTGTATGCCACTGGAATTAGTCTAATATTCCCGATTATTAAAAAGATATTTTAAAGTTTCTGGATGTTTATTTAACAAAAAAAAAAAAAAACTTTGGTTTAGTTTTGTTTCGATCATGGTTTTTACATTATAGATCATCTTAAGAGAAATATTCGGTTTGATTTAATAGACCACTTATTTTCAATCGTTCTAGTCATTTCAATTTTCTCTGGTCAAATTGTTGTAATATTCTCTCAACATCGGTCTACCGTCTACATAAGAAATGCAAGACGTTAGGTACATTACATACGAATGATCTACAGACAAATTGAGAGAGTGTGTGTATATATATATATACCTTTAACGTTTGAAATTTGATAAATTGCGAAATGTTTTGGTCGGTGACAAGCAAAGTACGTGAGTTGACAGAAAAAAACTCGGTTTAATTTGATACTAGAAGTTTATTATTCCCTGCGTGTCTCAGCTCTCACGTGGTAAAGGAAACAGAGAAATAGCTGACACGTGTGAACATGCGTGTCTTAACGTCAAACAACTTTCTCGTGTCCAATGAAATTTTCCAATCTTGAAAATATAGAAAGTTCTTAACCACTACCAAAATTTCGAAACTTCTTTAAAGCACCAAAAAAATCGAATTGCCATAATTGTCACGTTCATTGCATCCTCACCAAAAGCAGTACATGTCAGATTACTAATTTTTTACAACCCAAAAATAAAAGAGAGTGTAAGTTCAGTGAATTTTGTGAGGAAATCGTTACGTCTTCAGTTAATTTTGTGAGGAAATCGTTACGTCTTCTCTTCTCTCCTCCTTAATGGTACATTGCATTTCTCTTTTCCGTTATGTAGAAACAAAAAAAAACTTTTTATTTTTTCTCTTTAAACTGTCAAATCTCTGCCGTTAATTTTGACTGTTTGTCTCAAGATGAACTTTTCTTTTTTCTAAAACTCAATTGTTTGGAGATAATTAAAAACTTCTCAAGAAAATAAGAAATTAAAGCAGGCATTTAGTGGACGTTCAACAATAATGATAGTATTTGTTAGGATTTCCACATCAACATGAGAGGGACCTTAAAAAATATATATACATAATTTACTCATTGTTTATTAATTTTAGCGGTAAATGGTTGTATTTCTAGAAGAGAAATGATATATTATGCTCAACTCATATTAGCTAAGTTGTAAATATAGTATAAAGAATTCAATTCATTCCTCATTAGCAGAAGAACAAAGAAGAGAAATATATATATATATGTAAACGAGGAATAAACTAATTCTTTTACTTTTTTTTTTTGTTTTCATTCCTCACAATGAAAAGAGGAATATATATAATTTTTTTTTTCTTTTTTCAAAAATAAAATAAAATAAACTAATTCTTTTACTTTTCTTTTTTTCATTCTTCACCATGCTACTATTTGCATTGGAAGCTAAGTTAGCAAATGAATTTTAACATAATATCAAAATTCGAATTTAATTTAAGTTTAATTGTTCAATTAAAATATAATGTCGGCTCTAGAGATAGATTCGGTTTAAAATAAATCGACAAAACCCAAATAGTTTAAATTGAAAGACCATAAATATTGAACAACTTTTTTAATATAGAGCATATTTACGTATAAAATGTCACAAATAAGAAAATTAACCAAAGATCGTGTGGGATGAAAAAATTAATTAGGATTAAAAGTTTTAAATTTTCTATAAATAAGGGTTGTTGCTTGAAATTTTATTTAGTATTTAGAATGATTAACAAAAAGTCGGGTTTTCTATATATTTTGAGTCTTTTGACAATTCCTTATATCGAATAAACAAAAGAAGAAAGAGCTACGCGTTAGATATTTTCAGAATCAACGGTTTAAGTTTTCTAAGACGTTCAAGAATGTGTCCATGGAGAATTGATTCCTTAACTTAATGAGTGACAAGTTACAACAATACAAGTAAAGTCCTGCGAAAAAAAAATCGAATCTATGTTTTTGCATGTATAGTTCTGTAACGTTTTTCAAAATCTATATGCTCAAGAGCAAAGCAAAAATCCGAAGATCTATGATCATTTCAGCGATTTCGAAGATTAGGACTTTACAAATCAAAATTTGCAAAGATATGCACGTAACAAATCTGTTAGAATGTCCCACATTAGATACAAATATTTTCCTCGAAAATATTGGTACTCATTTCTCCTGGTAAGTGACTTACCATGAGGAATTGGTCATGATTTCTCATAGTAACAAAACTAATTGAAAAACCATGACTTCTAAAATGGTACTAGAAACAAACAAAACAAGAAAAGGGTCTAAATCAAATGAAATGGAAAATGGATGGATTCACAATTATCAAATAGAAAACAAGAAACGAAACCCATCAAACACGACGCATATACATATGTGCGTGTGTTATCTGGATCTAATGGACACATTGTCACATTATCACATTACATGACGACTAGGAGTATTATCAAAGTTAGAAGAAGAGAGAAGAGGAGGATAACTAATGGCTAAGTAAAGAAGCATTAGCATAAGAACCACCGGAATTCCCATCACTATCATCGGCGGCGGCGGAAGCGGCGGTAGAACAGCCGGAAGCACCGTCAAAAGCAGCATCACCACTCCGATCACAAACATTCCGATTATCTAATCCTTCGTGTATAAGTATGTGTGAGGCTTCTTGTTCTTCCTCCAGATTTTGCCTTTTGATGTTCCTACACATATATGTGTGTGTGTATATATAATGTCATATAGGTTTTTTATTTTTATTTTTTGTTTTAAATGTTTTTGTTCGTTTTCCTTTTTATGTGTGTGAGAGAGAAAGACGTTACGGCTTACAGGTGAAGCTCATGCACTGAGCAACAATATTTGCATATTCACCCAATGGTGCTAAACCAACCTTTCCTTTTCTATATATTTATTTATTAAAGGTTCAACCAACTAGATTTTATTTTAAATTCCCATATATGAGATTTGTGAGACGGAGTTAGCAACAAAAACTACCATTAGATTACTAGATTCAATTTATCAGTGACCTGTAAAAATAAATTGATATTATTATCTTGAGCTTTTCTTTTTCTTGGAAAAAAATAACTAAAAATTTTAGTTAAAAAAGTACAATTATTTGTGTAAAAAAAACGAAATGCTAATTTAAAAAATATATATATATATATATATGCTCTCTCCATTTTAAGGAAAAGAATACTCTTTCTATATTAATATAATTTTCATTTTAATTTATACACATTTAAGGAAAAAATTTTATATATGTTAATTAATAATCAATATATTATATATTGTTGATAAATTTTATTTAGTACAAATTGGCATTTACTAAAATTTACAAACCAAAATTATACACTTTTTCCAAAAACGGAAATGAATTTTTTTAAAATTATATTTTAGGTATCAATTTTTATTTGAAAAATTATATTGTATATATTTTAATGTGTCCTAATATTTTTTATTTTTTATAAAAAGATTCGTTCTAAATTATTGAAACGATTTTTTTAAAAGTTCTACGTGGACAAAATCGTTCAGATTTTTTTAATTTATAGATGTAGAAGGTAACACTGCAGAAGCATCTACTATTTTTTCTTTGAGGCTTTTCAGATTTTAGAAGAGTTGATTTCAAGATGAAGTGTGTTCGAGATTAAGCTTTTCACTTGCGAGGAGATAGTCAGTCTTTAATCGATAGATAGTTTTAAGTATCCATTTATGAAAACTACAAATCTTTTAAGCATTTTTCCAATCGGAAGTCAAAGTTTCTATACCTTGAACCTAGTTTTATGTCGAGCACACAATCTCTTGCAAAAGATTGCTTTGAAATAGTTTATGTAATTTGTTTCTTCTCAGTTTTGTTTTCTTTCATGTTGGTGTTGTAGCCAATTGAGCATGTTCCAAGCCCTTCGCCATGTCTTCGAATCTTTTGGAGATGTTTAGTATCTGTTTGGGCAAATTTTAATCGGTTCTAATAAAAATAGTTTTACGGATCGATGCTTGAAGAGATAATTTATTGATGCGTAATTGCTTGGATTACATCGTTGAAAACACAATAAATATGAATTTCTAACAAGAATCGAATGAGAATCCTCCTAAAGATTTTGCTTGCGAAGATCTTTCGTAAGCAAAATCTTTATTTATAAGTCCACGTCAACCCCTAATTGCCTCTTGATTTGTATAAAAATAATGATGTGGCAATACCACTATATAGACATAAGCAGTTAGGAGATTTATTGTACCTAACAATATCTAGGATATATGTTTGGAGCTTATGTTTGTTGATACATTTATTATGTTTTCCGATTCTTCGGGAGAATCGTGTAAGTGTTTAGGCTCAGTCTTTCAGCGTTAGTTATGAGGGTTTCTTACTTTTTTCGTTAGTCTATTTTTTCTCGTTTTAGCGTTTACCTTTTTAGTTTCAGAAAATTTAATATGTCAGCTTATGTTCTTTCTTGTTTGGATTTTTGGTTTCGGATGAGTTTTTATTTTTGTCGGCTCTTGTATATATTTTAAGATTCGAATTATCAATATAATCTATCAAATTTATATTTTTTAAAAAAATGTCGATAAATAACTAAAACTTAGAGCATCCTCAACAATGGTTTCTATTAGAGTATTTACAAAATTAATATAATAATAATAATGTTAAAATATTATTGGATATCTAAAAAATGTAGAAACTCACTCCAACAATGGGTATCTCCATGAGTATGTACAATATTATAAAATAATAATAATACTAAAATATTATGCAAGGTTCTTAAATAATGTTAAAATATTGTTGGATATCTAAAAAAGTGTAGAAAACCAACAATATTTTAACATTATTATTATATTAATTTTGTAGATATTTTAACAGAAATCATTGTTGAGAGTACTCTAAAAACTTAGAAATGGGTTCTAGACGAAGAGACTCATCTCTCTCTCATATTTTTATTATTTTTTAATTTTCTAGATACCCAATAAATTTTTTCCATTGGGGGTGTGCTCTTGGGTTGTTGCAAAAACAAAATTCAAATTGACAGGGGTAGGTAGGTATTAGCGTGGCCGCTTATGCTATTTTCCATTTATGGGCTCTTAGATGATCGAAACCGTAAGGAGGGTTTTAGGGAATTTAGAGGAGAGAGGAGTGTTTGAATCTGAATCAAGTCGTACTATATGTATTTATGTCATCTTATTCACCATATACATTGAACCCAATTTATTGCGATTTGTCCACTTTTGATATTTCTCAACGGCTAATTAATTAAACTAATAGTATTTTGTTTTGGATTAATGTTTTCTGTAACGCCTGAAAACTTCTCATTAATGGTAAACCAATGTCGAAAAATAATAACGTAAAAAACTTTAGAGAGAAATTGTGGGACATATCCTTAATTGAAATTAGTTGTTTTGTCAAGATGTCCGCGGATCAATTTGGCTTCTTTGCTACCGACCGGAATTTCGTTTATTTTTCAAACCGATCTTTCCAACGATGTATTTTATGAATTATATTTTTTAAAAATACTTAATCTTCGTTGACTTAATGGTTAAGGATTCACTCTATTAGTTGGGAACCAAGGTTTGAGTTATTCCACTGTCATTTACGGAAAATAAAATAAAATAATCATACGTGGCAAAAATCCGAATTTTTATTAACTCTGAAAATTAGTCTGGCTATCAATATGGTAGTTTTTTCAATTAGAAAAAGAATTACCAGAAAAATACATTTCCAACCTTCGGACAAAATTCAAAGTTGAAAAGGAGGACATAATGGTGAAATTGTTTTCGAACAAAAGCTTAAATATGTGTTATATTTGAAAATCACTTAAAAAAGTGTTTGTTGTTTTAAAATGTAAAGAGTGATGTTGAATTAAAAGTTCGTTTGTTCACTTCAGTGCTTGTTCTATAGTGTGTGAGTTATTTTTTTTTATAGTGTAAGAGTTAGACTTGTTCCTTAGGCAAGTGGGAATCATAACATCCTTGCTTGTTTCTTATATTGCTTTTTCTATCGTTTCTCTCATAGGTTCCTTTTTTTTTCTCTTTGCATGCCTCTATATATTTTTTTTGTAAATGATTATTAGTTTGTTGAATTATAAACAAAAGAATATTATACTCCGCACTTGGGAACCCGAAAGAGTTCCAAACATTTGACTTTCCATTTGAGTTTGTCGACAAAACGAGCACATTCGGTGTCCAGGGATTATGTGATTAATCACGTAATCATCACTTAACGTCATTTCACAATCTATCCCAACTTTTTTTGTTCCTTTTTTCGAATGTATTGATCATTTACAAAATGTATTGATCACTTAACGTCGTTTCACAATCTATCACAATATTATGTGATTAATCACGTAATCATCACTTAACATTTTCAAATGTTAACTCCTTATAGCCCTTAATCTCGAGACAACAAAAAAAGACCAAAATTTCAAGACGTATGCATTCATTCTCATTTGTAAGTAAAGGTGCAGTGGATCTGGTTTTTGTGGACAACTAATTACCTTCTCGTATGCTTTTTGTTTTGTCGAAGAAAGATACAGACTCGATAAAGTGAAGAAAGTTTTTCTTTAATCATGTATTAAATTTATGTTTTGTTCTTTCTCTCCCTTGAATTTGGTCAAATCTCCTTTTGTTTTGTACATTGTCTAGAATCTCACCTACACTATTTCCCCGGATAAAGTATCTCATAGTATCCTATAGTACTTCACATTTTTTTATTAAATGTAAAAACAAAGTTTCGTTTACTTGTTTCAATTTCCAAAGTTTCAGTTTCTCAAATTTGAAAATCAAATATTGTTGAAGCGTGATGTCATTTCAAATCTATAATATAAACATAATGGATGAAATTGATCAAAATAAAGAGATCGACGTGAATCAAGAAAGATTATAAACCAGTTTCCATCTATTTTCTTTTGACGTCAGTTTCCATTTATTTAATTTTAATGTCTTATTGAAAAGAAAAAAAAATTGTACCCTTGGTTTTAAATGGTTAACAAATGTAGTCTTTAAATTTATCAGAACAAACAACAAAATTTCGTGATTAAATTTGAAACTATTTTCTTTTTGTAACCCACTTGTTGGAATGTTGGAACGGAGTGTGTGAATAGATGCATGCATGATCTTTGTGAAATCAATCCATCCTTCTTTTGAATCTAACATAGTTCTTTGTCTTAGATCATTAGACCGACGATGATGCTCATTCCCAAATTATTATCATAATATATCGATTCACAATCATGAGTTTATGACTCTTTTACTCGCCAGCCGTCGTGCCTACAAGTCAAATATAACTTTTCTAAATATTATTCTTCGTTCAAAAAACATTGGCATAAAAGATCAAATGATGCAACACATTTTTATATGTTTTGATACTCAAAAGGATAATCATTTACAACTGTTTGGCATTAATTAGGAAGTAATCCAAATCACCCAATATCTATCGTGAGGAGTCTATAGATGACCACATACGCAGAATCAAGACAATTCTATACTGATTATCAAGTAAACAAATTTGTAATTGAATTTAAATATTGCATTAAAATAATTTGCTAATTCGAATCTTGGCTACTACATTTGACAAAATTTTATTTTCAAAAACATAAATAAATATTGCATTAAAAACACAAAACGATAATTTTTTGCAACAAAGAAAACAAATATTTATTATAATAGATTAAAGGCAAAGCTTCGAAGTAGACTTTTAATTTCGAATTTTCGATCGCTATATTTTTCGTTTGTACCAAAGGATGCCAATTTGTTGGTAGACACCTTAGCTAAAAGAGCACTAGTTATTCCATTGTTGTCGATTTCTTCAACTTAAGTTATAAGATTTAAACGTTTGACCAAAAAAAAGAAAGATAAAAACACTTATCAATCGGATAACCTTTAAATTGTAAAACGATGAGCCGAGCATGTTGTTTGAAAGATATACTTTCTTCGTTTAACAAAAAGTGTTATTTTAACTATTTATTGTTGTTTAATAAAAAGTGTTGTTTTGTATTTTTAACGTATAATTTATGAAAAAACTCCAGTTTTAATTTTTTTATATTTTATTATATTAATTAGAAAAAAAATTGTTTACCTTATTAATAAGGGATATAACAAAAAATTTAACAGTTTTGTTAACAAATGTGAAAAATGGTAGAATAATATTTGTTTTAGTACTGAGGAGGTAATTAAAAGATCATAAATTGGACATCAATATTGACAAAATATTACTGTAAAAGAATCTGATTGTGTGTCGAGGACTTGTGAACATATGGCACATCCGTTTCAGTATGTCTCTCGGACATCAGTGGACGATTCCATAGTGTTTCAGTGCGTCATTAACAATGTGGGCTCCACACTAAACCTCTCAAAAATCGAATTCTAATTTTAACTTTTAATAATAAGTATTGGTTCAGATATAACCGGCATCCTCAAATATTGGTTCAGATATAACCGGTATTCTCAAATATGGGGAAAACGGATTATAGCTACCTGTACTATAGGCTCGTGTCATCATAACAACCTGTACCCGAATACCGTGTTTATAACAACCTACACTCGTTTATTTTTTGAATTTTCAACCCATTTTACTAGAAAAAGGATTTGATCAACCCAACAGTAAACGGAGTTAAATTGTCCGTTACCTGTTTGATGACTCATTAATTAGTAAAAATAACATAATTAAATTTTTAAATATTGATTATATAACATACCAAAAACGTCATCGTTTAGGCATAAAGGAGATAAAAAAACATCTCTTCTTCTTCGACACTCAGAAACTCAAATCCCTTCTTCTTCTTCGATGAAACTCAGAAGCTCAAATTCCATCACTTAGAACAGCAAATTCCATCACTCAACCCCAGCTCTTGGTCTTCTTCTTTTCTTCTTATTCTTTATCGATCCAAAATCCCCAGTTGCCAAAATCCCTAATCTCTCTTTGTTCTTCTTCGACAAATAACCAGAATCCCTAATCTCTTTGGTCTTCTTCTTCGACAGATAACCAAAATCCCTAATCTCTCTTTGTTCTTCTTTGTCGATCGATTGCTCGTTATATCTCAAAAAATGAGGTAAGTAACAATTTGGGTTTCACTATTTTACAAATTGGGAACAAATGTTGAACAATATGACTGATTTTTCATTGTTACTTGGTTATTGTAGTAGTGGAAGTGATACAATCTTCAATATCTATTATGGTGGTAAGTTTGTGAAGAGTAGAGGCGTAATTACATACGACGGTGGCGAAACCCATGTGCTTGAAACCGCTGCTCAATCTTTGTTTAATAGTATGATGAGCGGGCTTAATATCTCTTTATATGGTCATCGGATTTGGTATAAGGCACCATATGAAGAATTGAAAGAGGCAAAAATAATGTGGAATGGTAGTGATAGTTTTGAACGAATGTGCTCTGTTGCTATGTGGACTAAGGTGATTGATATATTTATGGAGAAAGACGATGATGTAAATGAGGGTGATCAAGGTGATGCAAATCACGATGGAGAAGGTACAACTAGGAATGAAAGGAATGATGTGAGAATTGGTAAAGAGACTCAGTATGCACAGGATGCTCGCGTCGAGGCAATTGTGAGTCAGTTTGTAGATGAGGAAGAGAACGATGACGACAGAAATACTCCTCCAGTTTCAGATAATGAGGAAGACAATATTGCAAATATTGCATGTCCTTATGAAAGATGGAGTGAAGGAAGTGGTGAGCTAAAGATACTTCAACTATTTGAAAGTGTGAATGAGTTCCATAAAGCTGTGTTAGATTATGCATTGAAAGGTGGCTGGAATATCAAATACAACAAATGGGGAGATAGAGGTAGTGCTATTTGTGCAGCACCTGTCGAAGAAGGTGGCATCAGATGTACATGGAAAGCATATGTATCATATGATGAACAAGCTGGTTCGTTGATCATGAAGACTTTGCAGGATAAACACACATGTTTCAAAGATGGTCGTTGCAAGCTATTGACAGAGAATGTTATTGCAGAGATATTTTTGAATGATGTGAGGAATGATCCTTCCGTTAAGCCTAAGTTCTTTCAAGAACAGATTATGGAAAGATACAACATCAATGCAAAGAATGACCAATGTCGAAATGCTAAGAGGAAAGCATTAAAAATCATCCAAACAGAGTACGATGAGCAATATTCTAGGATGAAAGACTATGAAAATTCTCTGCTTGAGTAAGTAATTATTGATTGTAATCTGATTTTTATAGTCTCTTGTTTATATTTTCACTAACATTGTAGGTTTTGAACAGGACAAATCCTGGTTCTAGTACTGAGCTACGGACAATTCTTGGAGATGGTGAACTTGAAATGTTTGACAGATTCTATGTCTGTTTTGCTGGATTACGAGACACTTGGCTTACTCACTGCAGACCAATTTTTGGCATAGATGGTTGCTTTTTAAAGACAACTACGAAAGGACAGCTACTCGCTGCAGTTGGTAGAGATGCCAACAACCAGGTGTACCCATTTGCTTGGGCAGTTGTTCAGGTGGAGAGTACAGATACTTGGAGATGGTTTATTCAAAAGCTGAAGATTGATTTAAAGCTTGGAAATGGTGATGGATTCACACTTATCTCTGACAGGCAGAAAGTAAGTAAAGTTTACTTTATGAATTTAGTCTCTTATCTATAGCTTTCAAAATATCAGCCTCTAAAAGGTGTGTTATCTATCATTCTAGGGATTGTTAAAGGCAGTAGATGAAGAATTACCAGAGGTGGAACATCGAATGTGTGCAAGACACATTTATGGGAATTTAAAGAAGATATTCTCGAAGAAGCCAAAGATGAAAAAGTTGTTTTGGAAAATTGCTGAGAGTCCCAACAAGGCTGATTATAATGAAAGTTTGGAGAAATTGAAGAACTACGATGTTGATGTCCACGAAGCTCTGCTGAAGAGGAACCCTGAAAGTTGCAGCCGTGCTTTCTTCAAGACAACTTCTACTTGTGAAGATGGTCTGAACAATTTCTCGGAGTCTTACAATTCTGCAATTAATAAACTACGCGAGTTGCCTTTGGTTGAGATGTTAGAGACGATGAGGAGGCAAGCCATGGCCAGAATTACTATAAGAAGGAATAAAGTAATGAGGCATAAAGGACAATGGAGTCCTAGAGTTGGTAAGGTAATTAGTTTAGAGGAAGAACATAGAAAATGGTGCAAGACAATTGCTGGACCTGCTGGAACATTTGAAGTGAGGGAGAAAGGTGTATCTCATTATGTGAAAATGAGGATGAAAACATGTAGCTGTAGAAGGTGGGATTTGACTGGTATTCCGTGTCGACACGTATTGCGTGTTTTGATGGACGACAAGACATACAAAATAGATGACTTGATTGCTAGCTGCTATGCAACTTCTACTTGGAAGAAGCAGTACAAAGATTCTTGCAGACCTGTTGAAGGTTTAAAGTTCTGGGAGAAGAGTGATGAACCAAGACTTGCCCCTCCAAAAAGAGAGAAGCTAAAGGGGAGGAAGAAGAACCCTCCAAAAAGAATAAAAGGTGTTAATGAGTCTCCAACTAAGGGGAAGAAGGCTACACAACACGGAAGAGTGATGCATTGTTCCTCCTGCAATTCGGTTGAACATAACGTACTAAGATGTCCAAATAGAGTGGAGCCATACATGTCTAGAGCTGCTAAGAGGGCAAAAAAACAGATAACAAGTCAAGCAAGTGAGTCTATGACACTTGATGGTGGGGAAGGGCCCAGCCAGCCAACTCAGGATTCGGCTACATAAATTCAGGTACTTTACTTCTTACAATGCATGTACAATGTGGTTTGTTTCAATCTGCTCAATGTTTTGATTTTGTGGATGGTGATTTGATTTTGTTTGAATACATGGAAGCTTGTTTCTGGTTTTCGGATATGCAAAGCTTGAAGATGTGTGCGGAGAGAGAAGGAGACCGAGAGAGAAGACAATTGTTTTTGGTCTTTGGTGTGGCGAGAGAGGAAGCTTGTTTTGGTTTTGGTTTTTTTCGGTTAAGCGAAACATATGTAGACCACTATGAAGTTGGTTTTTGTTGAATTTGTCTCTTGTTTAACATGCTAAGTGCTTGACATATTGTTTTGACATCTCTGTATTAGTATGCAGGAGCTTCTTTTGTGTTTGTACTCAAGAAACCCATAAATGAGAAACTCGAATCAGGTTAGCGATTCTCTGCATCTTGGAACAAGACATTTCTTCTTCTTGACAGTTTTCTCGTAGTTTGATGGATCACAATCTGTATTCACATGTGCAAGAAAATAAAGCAACTACATTACTTAGAAGTTACATATGCAAGAACAGTACCACAACACAACAACCACAACTCCACACACAATCATGTTCTTCAAGCTACGTAATTCTCCTTTGCATTCTTTCACTTCTTTCTCATAGCCATGTACCACGTTTTTCATATCTTGGATCTCTTTCTCATAGCCAATAAGAATGGCTTTCATCTCTTCTATCTTCTTCTCCAATTCCAAATTAACAATGTCGCATTCGGAAGCTTGTACTTCTCTTTTGATTTCTCCTACGATTTCCTTTAAATCTTCAAGCTCCTCTACCATCGATTCATCCGTCCATTTGAACAAATGGAATTTGTCCTTAAACAATACAATCAAAACTCAATTGTTGGATTTACAATCAAAAACCAAAAAAATGAGTTACACTTACATGTTCCGATCCATATGGACAACAATGGAAAAGTCTTCCTGGATTTGCAGGGGTCTTTGAAGTTCTAATCACTGAACCTCCACCACATCTACAATTTTGTGGAAATCCCCTTACTTTTTCACTTCGATTTGGTCTCAAACTTGCAGACCCTATGAAAAAAATCAATTTCAGTCTCATATGCAAGATTAAAACATAATTTTAACCTTAAATTAACCTGAACCAGACGAGGCAATTTGATTCGATGAGGAAGACATGATGAAGAGAACCCCTAATTTCGATGAAGTAAAACCCTAATTGCAACTGAGCAATCGATCGACAAAGAAGAACAAAGAGAGATTAGGGATTTTGGTTATCTGTCGAAGAAGAAGACCAAAGAGATTAGGGATTCTGGTTATTTTTCGAAGAAGAACAAAGAGAGATTAGGGATTTTGGCAACTGGGGATTTTGGATCGATAAAGAATAAGAAGAAAAGAAGAAGACCAAGAGCTGGGGTTGAGTGATGGAATTTGCTGTTCTAAGTGATGGAATTTGAGCTTCTGAGTTTCATCGAAGAAGAAGAAGGGATTTGAGTTTCTGAGTGTCGAAGAAGAAGAGATGTTTTTTTATCTCCTTTATGCCTAAAACGATGACGTTTTTGGTATGTTATATAATCAATATTTAAAAATTTAATTATGTTATTTTTACTAATTAATGAGTCATCAAACAGGTAACGGACAATTTAACTCCGTTTACTGTTGGGTTGATCAAATCCTTTTTCTAGTAAAGTGGGTTGAAAATTCAAAAAATAAACGAGTGCAGGTTGTTATAAACACGGTATTCGGGTACAGGTTGTTATGATGACACGAGCCTATAGTGCAGGTAGCTATAATCCGTTTTCCCCTCAAATATGGTAGTGCAACAAGAGGTCCATCTTTAGTGAGTTACTGTTATTAGTTGGTCCTTTAGATTACAAAATTATCTCATGTTATTACAAATACAAATAATTTAGTTATTTATATATTTATATTATTAAAAAATATTATTCATTTACAATGTAATTAGCTTAACTAGTAAAATATATATATAGACTTATTGGAATTTTAAAAGAAAACAGTATTAGTAATGGTCAGTTAAATATTTAAATTGAAAATGTATTAATTTGTCATGGATAATTAAAATAATGGATTCCGTTAAAGTTATATATATATATATATATATATATATATATATATATATATATATATATACTAATTTGTAATAGCATCTCCAATGATTAGATACTAATAGAGTATCTAACTAATATAATATTAGTATTTTTATTATATAAGGGCAATTAAATACTATTTTTTGTGTGCAAATTTGCAAAAATGCTATTTAGGGATGTCAATTTATAAAAATGCCACTAATTATAGATTTATAAAGCCTATATCTTAAAATTTTAAACCCTAAAAAATGTTTTGACACCTAAAACCCTATAAACACTCAAAACTAAACCCTAACAGAACATAATTAACTCAAACATAAATAATATAAAGAAAAATAATTTTGAAAAAGTGGCATTTTGTAAAGATTTCAAAAGTGTGGCATTTTTGTAAAGTGACATTTTTTGAAATTTCTCTAATATATTTTAGTTTGAGAAATTTTGTTTAGTTCTTCAACTCCAATGGTGAGATATTCATTTAGTTTCTTATAAATATAATAAATAATATATTTAAAATAAATATCAAATAACAAAATATCAAAATATAGTTTTTCATTCTTTAATTCTGAGAATTTCTTTTAATATATTTAAAAACTTAACTAAAATAATACTAATGCTATATTATTGTATTAACCTTAATTAATATACTAAAAATAATATTAAAATATAATTAAAATTTATGCATAATAGAATTTATTAGATAGATAATTTTATTTTATGATTTACAAAAGAAAATTGAAAATAACAACATCTAAACTATTTAATAATCATTTTAAAACAACAACATATAATTTTATTTCATTTAAAAACTGAACCAATGATAACAATACATGTGTTAATTAATGGGTTTCTCATGAGGTTCTTTCTCAAAAACCGTTTTTCCTCAAAATTTTTGTTTTCTTCTAATTTTAATAGGAGAAACTCCCTTACATAATCCTTAAAATCTCTGATTGAAAATGCTCTAATAAATTATATATTCACCATGTGACCAAACTACCATTTTTCATATATCATTTTCTAATTAATTCTAATTTTTATATAGAAAAATTGCAAAAATGCCACTTTTTATGTGCACATTTGCAAAAATGCCACTTAGGAATGTTCATTTGCAAAAATACCACTAATTATAGATTTTTAACCCTATATCTTAAAATTCTAAACACTAAAAAATAGTTTGACCCCTAAACCCTCTAAACCATCATAATTAAATCCTAATAGAAAATAATTAACCCAAACATAAATAATATAAAAAAAAAAAATTTTGAAAAATGACAATCTTATAAAAATTTCAAAAATGTGGTATTTTTATAAAATAACCCTCGAAAAGTGGTATTTTTTAAAATTTATCTTTTTATATTTGTACTGAAACATGTACCAGTGAGAGCTTATGTTTGTACTATCATATAGCACCACTTTTATTTGTACAACTTATCATTTGTACTATTTTTTGTATACCACTCTTTATTATTATTTCAAAATTTTGTACCACATCATTATTTTTTTTATGTCACAAATCAGAACAATCCTCGGTTTAGAATATTATAAGTCTCGAATTTAACTTCTTTTCGGCATCTGTTGATCGTGATATTGTATAATTTTGAAGATTAACTGAAGTATTTTCTTACAAAAATTTGAATCCGAACTGAAACTGTTCTAGTTGTCTTAAAAAAATTGTCGGAGTATTTATATATTTTAGTAAAAAAAAATCTTAAATATGAAGTGTTTATCTAATTCACCAAATTAAATCTCAATAGAAACCATAATGGTTTTTCTTTTGGGTTAATATTTTTTTTTTTGATAATTAACCAAAACTCTTAAATTTAGTGGATATGATTTTGCCACATAGAGGAGTTTTGGTTAAGTATTAAGTTTAATTTTGTTCTCTTGGTTATATTAGCCAATGTGCCTTTTCTTTTATTTGTTCAACTGAAACCAAAATAGTTTCAAAACTGAAAGTGAACATCAGATTTTGGTAATTAAAAAACTGTCAATATTTTGTGACAAAACAAAAAAAACTGTCAATATTCAATTTCCCGAAAAAGGGTTCTGAGTAACAAAAATGAAAATAGAGGATTTGTTACTATTCATCCCGCGTTTGTCTAGTCTCGCACCGCACTGTCACTGAGCCAACCGTCGTTAAAAAGAATAAGAATTTTTTTTTTTTGGTGAAAAAAAGAATAAGAAAATTATACATACATATTGGACAAGAAGGCTTCTACATAATTTCAAAAATATTCTTCTACAAGTCATAAAATGATTCTTCCACAAAGTAAGAGAGACAAAAAAAAAAGAATTGAATATTAAAAAAAAAATGCTAAAAGATTTCTAAGAGATATTAATTAAAAAGCTAGATTTACAAGAAATCCATTAAAAGAAAACTTGGAGATCTATCACAAGAAGACATGATCTTCTTACTTGCACGAAACTAAAGCCTTTAATTTGCTCCTTACATACATAGACACACACTTATGCTTATACATATATGTGTAATGCATACGGACGGTGCGTAAGTCGGTGAAGTCAGGCGTCGAGAGATTCTACGGTGAGGCTAGGCTCATTAGAAGGAGAAAAAGCCAAGAAAATGAGGAGAATCATGAGGAGGAGAGGTAGGAGGAGGAGCGTCGCCGGGGGTGGTGGAAGCGGCGGAAGAAACGGTGGCAGAATCAGAAGAAACAGTGAAAGACAGAGAAGAAGTGCGACGGATCTCGTCGTGATCAAAGAATTTCCGGTTAAACTCATTGGTTTGGGTTTGACATCAATTCTCAGCCGTTGATCATGTATCCTCATCTTCCATTTACATTCAAGTTAATGAACAAACAAAATTTTGGTTTTGTGTGTGTTTTGTAAATAATCTTAGACCCCTTTGCCTTTGTCCCCCTAGTTATATATAGTGGGAAAGTTGGGAAATCTCTGTCTATGTGTGTGTGTGTCGCTATACGTCGTGTATGTATCTTGTATATTTTTGACACCCAAAAATGTACAATTTCTTCTTCATTTTTACCAAATTATTTTGTTTTATTTAATGAAATGGTTTATGTATTAATGATTTGTTGAAAAGTTTCTATTAGTTTTGACTAGTGGTAAACTGGTAATACTATTACTTTCTTACCTTTGTCGATGATTGTATATATAGGTTTTATATAAAAGTTGATAAAACTGACCATTTCCAAAATGTTAAAAGCCTGTATCCAATGACCAAGTTACAACAAAATAGTCTATCCGTTTTAAAATATAAATTGTTTTGAAAATTTTTTTTATCTTTTAAAATATAAGTTGTTTTGATAATATTAGGTAGTTTTTAACTTTATTAACCAATAATATTTTGCGGTCGTTTTTTCATTTGTTAAATTATTTTTATTATATATATTAGATACTATTTTTTAGAAAAAAATAATTTTTTAATATTCATATTTTTAGCCAAAACAACTTATATTTTAAAACGGAGGAAGTACTATCTAATCCATTCGAAAAAATTAAGACTATAGATTACCAAGAAAATAAAAATAAAGTTAAGACTATAATAATTAGGGAGTTTATGATTTTCCATTAGAGTGATATGCATGTCAAAGAAATGTGCAAAAATGGTAATTAAAAAAAAGAGGGTTTAATTAGAAAGTGCCGGTTTCAGGTAAACAGCTGTGATTTATGTCTATATGTCTTGATTCAGGTAATCAACTAATTTCACTCTTCTCCATTTGTTTTCACTTTCTTTCTTGTTTGTTGCTTCAACCATATTTCTTACTAATCAAGTGGTTGTAAGTAAAGTGGTGAAAGTATTATCAGGTACATTAAAGTAGAATTCAGATCTCCCCAACTAAGGATCTCTACCGTTGGTCTTCTATTTTATCATTGTAAACGCTTTAAATGGTAAAATATTCAAATTACCCCTACCATTTTTTTTAGCCAAAAAAAAAAAAATCAACTTTCTACAAATTTCAGAAACTGTATGAATCTACCACGGTTAGAAACAAAAAAAAAACCCATATTTTTTTTTTAAAAATGTCTGATTTATTTATTTATTTATGGAAGACCATATAGTCCAATGGTATAACCAAAATTTAACTAATGTTTCTACATCCGGAGGTCTGAGGCTCAAATTAAATATAATGCAATTTATTAATAAATATGCAGATTAATTGAGGCAAGGTTACATGAGATTTTCAGCGTTGTTCACCGTGATTCCATGCAATAAAAGTAGAAGGTGTCCATCATGAACGTGAAACAAAAAATGTCGTCTGTCGTTGATTTAATAGGGTTGGAGTGAATTGTCCGTGATAGAATTGTTCTCATAATTTGTAATAAAAAATTTATATTTAGTATTTTTGTTTTTTCTAATAAATTAACATTTAACTAAATCTTTAATTTTAATTTTCTTATAATGTATGGCATCCATTATATTGGCAAAGCTATTAAAGAATTGTTGTTTTATTATTTTGGTAGCCTCCATTTGTTTAATAGGTTCGAAATTTAATCCATACTGCTATTTAAGATTATTATTTGGGCAATTCTTAATTTCATTAATTTAACTTTCCAGTTTTATGATTATTTTATCTAACATGAAACTTCTGGAAGAATAAAAGGTTTAAAAAAAAAAAAAAAGGTTTACAAATATTTTACTGCAAGCAAGGAAAAAAGGTAGATGCATGAACATCCCAAGCTTTAGTTGTGTTATAGGTAAGTTGACGGAGACCGGAGGCGAATGTACTTTTCTGTACATTGTTTTTTTTTGTAGTTCCCAATGAGGTCCGTTGTCTAAATTCTCTTTCTTGAGAAAATGACAAGTAAATCATATTATTTTTAATATTTTCTCCAATATAGAAAATTCATGGACTAATTACAAAAATACCATTTTTTGTGTACATTTACAAGAATGCTATTTAGGGATATCCATTTACAAAAATGTCATTAATTATAAATTTATAAAACCTATATTTTAAAATTTTAAACCCTAAAAAATATTTTGACACCTAAAACCCCATGAACACTCAAAACTAAACCCTAATAGAACATAATTAACTCAAACATAAATAATATTAAGAAAAAATAATTTTTAAAAAATTGTTTTTTCGTAAAGATTTCAAAAGTGTAATATTTTTATACAGTGACATTTGAAAAGTGGCATTTTTTGAAATTTCTCAAAATTCAATTTGCTCTACTAATACATATTCAACATAAAATAAAATAAAAAAACAGAGCATCTGCCGAATTTAGTAAGATAGTAGAGCAAGTTGGATCGTGTGATATCTGCCCAAAAAATATGAAAATTCTTTGTTTTATTTTTGATAATAGAAAGAATTTTTCATTAATCCTTATACATTTTGAATTTGGAGAATGCATTGCACCTAACAGCACTATGTTATATGCTTTCCCGTAGATTTGGCATCTATTTGTTATTATTATTTGACCATTTGATTATTTTCAACTTGTTCCTAATTTAAGTAGTTTGATTTTTATTTGGTCATCTTGTTCCCAACTTGGTAGGCTTTACAGCTTTGTTGATGAAGTCTACCCAGAAAGCAATTCCCTTTCGCATTTTTTTGTTATATTAAAAAAAAGAATTATCGACGGTAAGTTACACTGAATAATAAGACTTACATATATTTATTTATTTTTAAACTTTATGAATTACATATTTAATCCTCTAATTTGACAATATTTTTTTTTCTTCTTATAATATATTGTAATTTTTTCTCTAGAAAAATATATTGTACATTATATATATATTCATTAAGTTTGCGGGAAAAAAACGAACACTTCTTCTTTTGGGGGGTTTTCATAAGAATGTATTTGGTACTTGATACGTGAAACATCGTAACAGTTTCATACCCAAAAAAAAAAAACATCGTAACAGTTGGTGATATAAATAGTTATAAATTTGTTGTCTTCTCACCTTAGTTATAAAAATGTGCCAAAATAACTTTTTTCAATTGAGGCCCAAAACTTGATCATTCACCTAATCGGTTTTGAATTGCTATTACAGTCGGTGGTGGTAAGTGGTCTTCTAACTTCTAACACTTTGTTTCATTATCAATAATCGTGATTTCCCAAATAAAAAGGAATATTTAAACACTAAAAAAAGTTACAGAAACTAATTTGTTTTTTAAAGATTGTCTGATAATTAGTGTATATATTTGTGTGTTGGTGATAGTCTCAGTTGAGATCTATGACTATGAACCATGGTTTATTTATACATATAACACGTATTTGAATGATTCTCAACTCACCAACCGTTAGAACCGACTTTTAACAATTGCAAGTGGGGTATTTGTTTTGCAAATTCTCACATATACAGCTCCATAAATTAGGAATATAAATTAATACTATTACAATTATATAGTATAATGCTACTCAAAATTAGGGTTTTCTATTACTTTCAGAGCCCCTTTTTGTTTTTTTTTTTTGTTTTTTGGTGAATGAGAGGAGACAAAATCTCCTATGCTTTATTTAAAATAAAAATAACGAACTACACTCTTGTATCTTTCGGGCGCAGACCCGATCGCATCATCTAACATAATCGAATTAACATCATCCAAACAATTATTAAAAGTATGAAAACCTAAAGACAAAGAAAACGCATAGTTCGCTAACCCATCCGCAAGACGATTAGCTTCCCTATACACGTGAGCAAGGCGGACTATCCAATCCCTAGATAAAAAACAATGACACAGACGTACCAAAAACAACAGAAGATGCGAATCACTTATCCCTGTCGTGAGAAAACCAACCACAATATCTGAATCTACTTCGAGCTCTAATCTTGTAATCCCTCGCTCCCAGGCGATACACAAACTATAGTAGATCCCCACAACTCCGCCAACGGTGCTGAGCAAATTCCTATGTTTAGAGAAAACCCTCCAAACCAGCTCCCATACCCATCTATGAGAACTCCCGTTGCTAATCCAGCCTCTTTTTGGTTTGGAATTAGCAAAGGATTGTAAAAACACAACTAACTCTTTTAAGTTTTAAGCCATATAAAAAACTTTTTATTTTGACAGAAAATAACATTATACAAAAACAAAACCTTCTTGCTTAGGCAGAAGAAGGGTTCTACGATTTCTAAAGAACCTCGAATTTTGAAGAGAGACAAGAACAAGACATTACATTATAAGTTTACTTATTGAATCACGTAAACGACTAAAACGAGTTTCCACATTTCTCGTAGTAGTACAACAACCTATCACTTAATTCTTCGCAATTCAGCTTGCAACTATCCATCTGAAGGTGTAAAGTGTAAAAGAGTCTCTCTCCTTGAGACCTTGAAGATGAAGCATCCACAAGAACCAACCCGTCTTCTTCTACACCACTCAGCACATTCCCAAACGAACATTTTTCAGTCTTTAACGATGAGATTTGGACCATCACTTCGGTCTCACCGAGCCTAGTCGCAGAAACTGTTGATGCATAACTTGTGACCCCTTTCTCTGGCTTACCGTTTTCGTCGGTGTAAACGAGACCTCTTTGACCCGAGATTTGAAACGAGAGCTCTTCTTTCTTCTTTTTGAGCTTCTTAACTTGCTCTTGTAGCTGTGGTATGTACTTCAATGCTTGTGAAACCGTCGCTGAAACACTTAACTTCTTCTGCAAGAAATATAAAAAAGAATTTTTTTTCATTTTTTCTTGTATAGTAATAGGCGATTGGTATGTAAATTTTTTCTTGGTTCCGTAAAAAAATATCTTAAGAAAAGACAACATCTCACTATTTTTATCAACATAAAAATTGCAAATTCAAATGAAATGAGAAATATTAGAGCATCATCAATGGGGTTTTTAAGCTTGGTTCTTAAATATAAAATTATTAAAACACTCTCTCTTCCTCTTACTCAACTTTTTACTTTCTCTTTCATCATTTTACTCAACTTTTATTAATTTTATATTTAAACACTCTCTCATCATTTTAAAAACACTCTCCAAAAATTCTTATTTAAGCAACTCTCTCTTCCTTTTACTCAACTTTTATTAATTTTATATTTAAACACACCCACTATCTTCTCTCTTTACTCAAATTTTATATTTCAATACACCCCACAAAAACTCTCTTTCTTTCTTTTACTCAAATTTTAATAATTTTATATTTTAAAAACTCTTTAAGCACCCCCCATTGATGATGCTCTTATTTGCCCATTTGCAATTTGCAATAAAATATTTGATAAGAGCAACTTCAAATATTAATTTTTCTTTTTTCCGTTGAATGTTCATTTAGTAAATTAATTGCAAATATATTGGGCCACGTTAATATTGTTACGTTTATGTACATTAAGTGTAGGTTAATCACTTAATCTTGCATACTTTGTATATAAAGTATTGCCTTCTTCTAAAATCGATAAGAAACTTTTTACAACTTCTACTGTTTCTTGACAAAATAGAATCATTTTCTAGAATTCTAAATAGAAAAATGTAACGAAATGCGAGTTAGACATCAATGGGTTGTGTTGCTTTTACATATTTTTTTTTTCCGAATGAATCTACAACCTATATTAACCAAAATTTATTTGTTAATTAGTTGTAAACATAAATGCCAAACGTAAGCGTAAATGCAACGATATAAATTTAAAATAATATATAGAAATCAAATATTTCAAGAATTTGAATTTTTTAAAATTTGTATATAAACACAAACGCATAAGGTACGTTTGAAACATAATAGGCCTTAATGCTTACCGATTGGTCGGTGGCTGGAAGACAAGAACGGAGAGATGAGAACATTGTGTTGATCTTCCTACGACGATCACGTTCGCTCGCGTTGTGGTTAAGCTTCTTCATCACGACGGGATTCTGATTTAACTCTAATATTTTACTATTATCCGACGACACATTCTGATGAGCCACCGTCAAGTCCGGCAACGGTAAATCAAGAAACGTGTTGATTACGTCTTCATTTTCATAGAAGCTATGATCTCCGCAAGGCCAGCCAAAATTTGGGAACAATGGAGGGACAAGTGCACACATTTTGAGTGTTAGATAGTTAAAAAGTCTACCCTTTCCTGTTTTTTCTCTAGAAGCTATTTCGGTTTGGATTATGCTGGTGAGTTAGTTGGATTATATTTATGTCTCACTCATTTACAATTATATATACACACGGATACAATTACAAAATAATAATAATAACTCTCTGTTGTAAGAATATAAAAGCATTTTATATATGTTTATAATACCATAGGGTGATTTATATGGGTCACGAGTGGACATGCGTTGACACGTGGTTGCGCATTTTCTCCTCAAGCATGTTCCAAGGATCACCTGTTGACCTACACATACATGCATGATATACAACTCTTTAAATATCAAATATTAAAATCTAAATATTCTAACAGATTTGTAGCATCATGGTTACGAATTTAGATTTAATAACGGGCCGGGAGAGTATAAGTTATAAACCAAAAAAGCTACATATTTTACTAAGGTGGTCGAATAGCCTTTAACAAAAGAAGGTGGTCGAACAGAAATTTGATTTTAATACTACGATTTTAAGCAAATGGTTGAGTTGATTGGTTCGAGAGAGGAGGAGTATTGACCGGAAACTATAATATTTTAGTTAATATAATAACAGTTTAAGAGGAATAATGCTATAATAAAAAGTATAAGAGAATTTTGTATCCACAGATTTTTAGCTCTAATTACATATATGAAGAGGGATTATACATATATGAAGAGGTATTATAAGGCCTTGATTGGTATAACTTTTTGATGAGCAGTAGCATAATGCAGCATTAGCAGTAAGCAGCTAGAGCAGTATGATCTGATTAATATACACATTTAGCTGATTGGTTGAACTGTGAATGATTTTATATAAAATTAAAATAAATTATTTTATTTTACTTATTTATATGTATTCTAATACATTATATATATATATATTAGTCATAAGTTATAACATCAATTTTTATTTTTTAATTAAATTATTATTTTATTATAATACTATTTCACAAATAATATGACAAATAAACTAATGGTATAGATTAAGTTTTCATTTTAATATAAATATAAATATGTTTAAGAATTATAAATTTTAATATTTAAGTTATATTTTTATTAAAATTTATTTAAAAAATAATAGAACATATAAAAAAATGATAAATGCTAATACATATTATGTTTTTATAATTACAGAAATTATGTATATTTACTTTTATTGAAATGATTGTATAAATTATAACATAAATTTCTTTTATAATCTTTTCGAATTTAAATTATATTTAATTGAATTAGTATTATATTATAATATTATCTTAACATAATAGAATAAATAAAATAATGATAAATATGAATTTAAATAATTAAAAGTTAATATAATATGTTTTTGTTGTAATATAAAATAAATTGGTTAGTTTATAATTTTATTTTTAATTTTTATAAAAATATTTAAAGATCAATGCTATGGAAATACTCCATTTGAGAGCATTGAGGAAAGAACATTTTGAGAACATTTGCAGTTACTAAATGTCCTATTTACTGCTCTATCAACCAATCAAGTTTTAATGATAAAATGCATAATATTCTTTAAAATGTTATGCCAATCAAGTTTTAAGAAACAAACGCTCATGAGAGGTACAAGAGGGATCTTGAGGCACGTGCAAATCACGTGGAATGTGTTAAGGCTTCTCTCCTGATACAAGCATAATTAACCAGTGATCTAAATATTCTAACAAATGTAAACTCCGTATTTGAAATTTATTATCGAAAGTTTATATAGTGTAGTGAGTAACGTTTATATTTTTACTTAACCTCTGCAATCATACAAATAAAGTCATTATTATTAGTAATGTCATTGTCAACTCCAGTCATCTTGATTCTAGTCGTGGTCGTGGACGAAGAGAATAAACGACGGCGAGATTTGAGATTTTAGGTCGCTATTTTTTAGCTGGGCCATTGAAATCCAAAGACCTAAATGGGCTTTATTTAAATGTGTGAGAGGCTTAAGAAAATCGCTATCTGTGTAGGTTATGAAAGAAAAGTGATTTTTCAACAAATTGGAACGTTGATTTTCTTTGTTAGGAGTCGAGTATGTAGCTTTATATTTAGACTTGGACACACTAACGGTGACGGCACAAAACATGGATCGACGTAAAATACTGAAGAAATTGAAGAAGACTTTTTTACTTTGTTGATATCCTTCACACGTTGAGTAATTAATGTGGTTTTTTATATGCTTATGCTAATGGTTTATATCTCCTCTTCTGAAAGTATATAATAATGGCGTTTTTAATTTTTATTATGTTTTTCGTTTTATGCATCGTCTAGCTAAATTCGAGCTACGTGAAAGAATTTCCAGTTCGATTTTAAGCTTCTCTCGAGTTCACTCACAGACATTAAAATAAAACCCTGAATTTTCGAATTAGAAATTACGATCATGAAGCTTTATTGATCATTTTTTCTGGTTTTTCACATAAGCAGAGTAACATATATTACACACACACACACACACACACACACACACACACACACACACACACACACATTAAAGTACAAAAGATAACTCAAATGTACAAAACTGCTCATAAAAAGAAAAGCTAAAACTGAAGCCTAAACATGTCTGAACCATTTATCTCATATGCTTTGCTTCAGACCTTCACTCCTATCCTTTGAGCAACCTGCAGAACAATAACAAAAAAATGAATATAATAAACTCTTTGAGAGATTTTAAAGAGACCAGAGAGATTTCATTTACCTGTTTAAAAGAAGTAACTTCACTTCCCCAGAGCCAAGCGTCACAGCCTGCGTCTCTAGCGCCCCATACATCGTTCCTACGGTCATCTCCTACATGAACCGCATCCTCGGGATTCACTCCTATCAATTCACATGCTTTCAAGAAGATGATCGGGTTTGGTTTCTCTGCTTCAACCTGCCAAACAATCAACCAAAATCATTTTAATACACACTCGCTCTCAAAATCATCAACCAAAAGATATAAAAGGAAAAGAGAGGTTATGTTACTTCTGCTGAAACAGCCACAGCATCAAACCAGTCTTCACATCTCAGTGCTCGTAGGAGAGGTCTTAATCGAGTGTCGAAGTTGGACACAATGGCAACTTTTACACCCGCTTCTTTAATCGCTTTGAACACTTTCTCTGCCTCTGGATCACATAGCTTCCACGCCTGGTAAAGCAAATGGATAACATATCAAGAGAAAGAAAACAAACTTTAGAAAGTGTTCCTCAAGCGTATGGAGAAATAGTAGCGGAGATCAAACCTGTTCTGTAGTAAAATAGTCGTAAAGTTCTTCAAAGTACTGAGAATCCGAACATCCTGTTGATGCAGTCACTATATATTGCCAGAAAGGTCTTGCATCGTTTACATATCTGCAAACAAAGGAGTAAGAATTAAGATCATCACACCCGATTATCACTCGCAAGTAACTCCTCTTAAACCAGAGACATTCATGAATCCCACAACAAATTCAACTTCCAGAGTAAGTTTTACAGAGATGAATCAATAGAGCCTTAATCGTGATGTACTAAACATAATGCAATCTCTGTCAAATCCATCATTCAAGTTGTGAGCATAATGCAATCTATGTGAACCCTAGTACTCATCAAGTGGCGGTTTTCTTGGATTAGAAGAAACATGAAGAGGAAGATGAAGATACCTAAGATGAGAACCACCCCATGGTTTCTGATAAGCTCTTCTGTATCTAGTAAGAATCTCAGCCTCCGAGTACACAACTCCATACTTCTCTCCAATACTCTTGTATATCTACAGAATCAAAAACCCCAAACAGAACTTAGAAATACACACATTGAATTGAAATTCCCAATCTTATCTTCTAGGAAAATCAGAGAGATCATAACACGAAGCATCTCAGGATTCCAAAACATAACAAACTTCAATCCAACAAAACAATCAGAGAATTTCCAGTCGCAGTAATCAAAATAACGAGAAACACATCAAACATGTGAAGCATGTTTTTGTGCAAATCGTTTGAAATCACAAAGAGATTAGAGATTTCAACACAAAACCTGAGCCGTAGGTTGAGCAGGAACAAGGAGAGTACCAACGGCATCAACAAGCAAAGCCTTGTGAGTGTATTCACCATAGAGAGATCTCCGATAATCTTCGTACTCTTTCAATACACTTCCCAATCCGTAAATCCCTCCAGATTCATCATCCGCCACAACGGCGGAAGATGACGAAGCAGAGGAGATCCAACGGCTGAGCAATGCGCCGGTTCTATCGATCCGATCGGTTCCGTGACGAATCACACCGGAGTTACAGACACGAGAGTTTCCGAAAACGGAGAAGAGAAGTGTCGTTGCCCTTCTGCTTCGTATCATCGCCATAGCTCTCTCTCTGAGATTGTTGTTCCGTTCTCTTCGGCTTTTCTTGGGGTTATAAAAGGGGAGAAGATGCGTGTGGAGAATCTTTAAAGAATGGCCCCATAAAGATGTGTGAAATTACAGTCGTGCCCTTTTCCATATATTATATTATTATATATCCAGTTTTTAACCCTTATCCGTTGAAGGGATAAGGCGCTAATCTGATTAGAGGAACTGATGATGTTATTAAAAAAATTTGTTACACTCTTTGATTTAATAATATACCATTATGATACCCTTTTTTTTTTTTTTTTAATTCCACATAAGAGTGTCTAATGATATGAAATATTTGATCACATGAGATCCATTTATTAAAGGTATGTATGTTCTCGACAAAAATAAAAGAGGTTTATTTTCTTTTAAAAAGTTAAAATAGCTTTATCTTCTTCTTCTTCTTTTTTTTTTTCAAATAAAAACTCTTTGACACAATTTATATATCATCCTCTACTTGTTTGTTTGTTTGATCAATTATTTGAATCTTTGTTTTTTTTTTATTATATGTGTGTAATATCATTTTCATATTCTTACTATACAACGATCTTCACATGAAGACATTCTTAAACAATTCAAACTAGCCATTAACAGGAATGAATGCATGCATACAACTATTTTTCTTTTATTAACATCGAGAAACATATTATAAGAGAGACTCAGAGACAGTAACTGTGAATATCATTAAGCTTCGTTTGAATTATTAAAACTAATCATTGATATAGAAAAGTGGGAAAGTTGAGCCATGAAAGTAATACAAGGATACAAATGGAGAAACGGTCGTTTTTAGAGGGACCTCTTAAAGGATACGTGGCTTAGAAATTTACAAACGGTCCCACTTGTTGAAAAATATGGGCCACATAATTAAAAGTAGTTTTGGCCCATTTATGGATAATTTGATTGACTTATTAACAAAGGCCGAATCCGTTCTCCACCACATTGGTGGCTTGAAGGAAATGTTCAATTCCACAAAATTTGTAAAACGATTGTCCATATATCATTTCCTGATTTTTTATTTATTTAATGTATGCGACTTTGTAAAACCAATATTGTAGATGCTTTTCTAAAAAAATATATACTTCTAGTTCTAACTAATTAAGAAATTATAAATCGGATACTGAAGATTTTTTTTATAATATAATTAAGACATCATATTCATGAATCATGATACTGTATAAAGGAAGATTGATAAAGTCTGAGATAAGGAAACAGACGTCTAGAATTGGAGCCATTATGGAGAAATTTAAGTGCCATTGCACTAAATGTTCAAAAACGACGTAACGCCGTTGATACTTAGTATGAAACATAACGTCGTTGATACTTTTTTGTAATCAAGAAGTTTGGACCAGATGAAACCAAATGCTTCATGCGTTTTTTTTTTTTTTTCTATAATCAAGAAGTTTGGACCACTTCGGCTAAGAAAACCAAAACAATGGGTTGGGACCCAGAAAAACATTTGTATTTTTTTTTGTTTGGGGAATCGAAAAACATTTGTATTTCTTGCTTTTAAATTGAAGAAAGTTTCCAAAAAAAAAAAAAGGTTTGGACCAGAGATACAAACATGGAAATTAGTTGTGTTTTTAATGCTCGAACTCACCATGGTCCGTGTATTTCTAAAAGCTAACTCCAAATTCATCCTAGCTCAGCCAATAAGATTTGTTAGAGCATCCTTGTAACATCCCAGTTTCATGATATATGTGATGCATACGGAGAGGCTTAAAAAAATTGATTTGGCTACCTATATCACCAAAGTGCACTTATCTTTTCCGTCATACATTCAGAGAGAACTCCAGAGTTAAGCGTGCTTGGGCTGGAGTAATTTAAGGATGGATGACCTACTGAGAAGTAATTTCTCGTACCGTGTGAGTGAGGACAAAACACGGGGAAAGATCACGTGGTGATTTGCAGGCCAGTAAACAAGTTTTTCTAACTTCTCGGACTAACGCACCGACCATCGGACAAGGATGGGCCCACATGCCGAGAGTAGACGTGTGGCCCTTTGGGAGATGAGGATTTCTCCTGAAGGGATAAAGATTTCTCCTGAATGGATAAAGATTTCTCCTGTATGTTATTGAGAGATGAAGGTTTTTCTCAAGAGGATGGGGATTTCCCCTGCATACCGATAGCTCAACGGCGGTCTGGGCGTTACAATCCTCAATGGATAGATACTATTAGAGTCTTTATAATATACTAGATGAAAGATCTGTATATATGCGGGTTTGTGATTATGTTTTTTATAAATCTGTAGAAAAAAATATTTAATTATGACGAACAAAATTAGGTCACCCGTTAACATCAAAGTAAAATGTTAATGTAAAACTATTGATCGAAAATATCATTAATTTTATTAATTTTTTATGTTTCTGTTATTTGATATACAATTAAATTTTATCACATATTTTGAAATTATTAGTTTTTCTTATTCCTATTTAAATTTAATAAACTTTTTTACTTTTAATATTATTTTACTATTCAAATATCTATTTTGAAAATGTTAATGAATTATTTCTCATATTTATATTTGAACTATTTTATACTTAATATTTTATAACTTGCAAAAAAAATCAAAGACGAAAAATATTCAAATGATTAAATATTTATAGAGAAGTCTATCAAATATTTATCTATTGTATTCTTTATATTTTTTTTTATGTTGTTTGATTTTTAATTAAACTATATCACATATATTCAAATAATTAAATTTTTCCAGTCCTATGTAAAATAGGATTATTTTTTACTATTTATCAAATAAAGATATTATTATTTTAAATATATAAACCTTTTGACATGTGGTTAAATCTAATTGAAAAAAATATTTTATACTTGTATAAATCTAAGCGATTGACTCAAACATGTCTCGATAAGATTGATTATATTGTATACAAATCCGAATTTAAAAAAATAAAATATTTTTAACGTTTTAATATTTATTATACGTAAAAAAGTAAAAAATGGAAAAATAAATTACTACACATCATATCAATGCGGTAAGAAATAAACAAAAAGTGAATTGTTAGCAAATAAAATCAATTTATAGTTAGACATTAATCAAGTAATTATTAGCAAATTAAGACTAATTTTTATTAAAATAAATAAGATTTATTTGACACATGTCAAAATCTAATTAGGAAAAAGATTAACATGTGTTAAAATCTGGTTAACTGACTTGACACTTATCACGACCATATTAATTATCACGTTTGACTCATCAAGTTTTATATAATAAGAGTATTGTAATAATTTTGGTTATTTTTTTAAATTTTAATCATTAAAAAGCTTTCAACCAATCACAAATGGACAAGTGTTATATGAGTTTTAATAAAAAAAGTGGCAAAAGCTTCTTATGCTAGAAATCCTCTTCATTCTCTCTCTTATTTTTTTGTTATTTTTTTTTTCTTTGGTAGAAAGTAGAAATCCTTAAAGAAAATGAGAAATTTAAAAAAATGCTATTTTTCAAGAGTCACTTTACAAAAATGTCACACTTTTGAAATTTTTACAAAAATGCTATTTTTTCAAAATTATTTTTTTCTTTATATTTTTTATATTTGGGTTAGTTACGTTCTATTAGGGTTTAATTATGAGGGTTTAGGGGATTTTAGGGATCAAAACATTTTTTAGAATTTAAAATTTTAAGATATAGGCTCGATAAATCTATAATTAGTGATATTTTTGCAAATGAGCACCTCTAAGTAGTATTATTGCAAATGTACACACAAAATGTGGTATTTTTGTAATTGCCCCTAAAAAAAATTCTTCATTGGGGTTGCTCTTAGTTGATGCAAAAGAAATACACAATATTGTGGCTATGAGTAAGGAAATTAAACGAAATTTATTCCTTGATTATTTTACCTATAGACCGCATAAAACATGTATGTAGTTTACAAAAGTTTTCTATGAGATTGTTAAACGGTTATATATTACTCGTTAATAGTAAACTGGTCCGAAATTTTGGTGATGTGTACTATAGATGAAATCGATAAATTTTACTAATTTGAACATGTGCAATAAATTCGTGGGTCTTTTCAAACAATCTGTAATAACTAATGAGTAATGGTATGATTTGATATGTCCCATATTGCCGCCCATATTTTCTCTTGTTTTGTTTTTTGGGTTGGAATTGGAGTATCCTAGATCTCTTTCTGTTGTGGAATGCTAATTGATTACATAAGTACACTACATCCACATGACTAACTGAAATATTGGCCCATATAAAGATTTTTTTTTCTGTCAACCCCGTATAATTAAAATTCAAGTATTATTGGGTCCAATAACCATTAAAAAAAATTAAAACCAACAACAAAATCTTGATCTTTAGATTTAGGGATTTTGGTTAGTTTGTTAGTTATAACTTTTTTTTTTTTTTTGTTATTGAACAAATTCACCCTTATTTTTAATCTCCAAATTAAGATCTTAAAAACTAACTAGGTGATACTTTGATATGCTTTGTTCGTTGGATAGATACGGGATCTCCCAAAGAGGTGTAGTTGCAAAAAATTCTGAATTTCCGAGGGACTAAACCATCAAATTAATCAAGTGGTGGTATATAGAGCGATTTTGTTGGGTTCGGTTTTTGATTCTTAATGTATGTTTTCGACTTAAAACGTACGAATATGCATTATAATGGTTAGAAACTCGAATTCAAACACCATTTAGTATCACTATATATGAACTGCGCATGCATACAAAACATATACAAAAGACCACTTATTTTATTCCACGAACCATCTAAGGTACGTTCATAGTACCATATTTATTGTATTAAACACAAGTGCTTAAAGTTGCTATACGTACGTTATATGGTAACATATCCATGATTTAGCCAGGACCAATCCAATATTTTTGGATGTCCTATGTAAATATAGAAAAATATGCCTTTTCTATAGATGTTTAATTGTACGTTTAAACGGTAACATGTCCATGGACCATGGCTTATCTCCCTTTTCTAGGTTGGACCTGAGCCCAAACTGGAGTTGCTTCCTGCTCCTTAGCGTTCTCTGTGACTTGGTTATGCATCCTCACACTGTTAGTTTTCTCGTGTGGGTAACGACAACAGCTGATGCAGTTGTCTCGTCCCCCATAGCAGCAACCGTAAGAGCAAACTGTTTTGTATGGTTCGGGATAATTTTGCTCTGGTTCTTTCGCATCGGTTTCATCATTGAGATCCACCACATCAGCTGTTTATTTAAGTAAGATATGAGTATATATATATGTATAAAGTATATATATTTCTAATCATTTATCATATGAGAGATCACATATAATCATGCATGTAAATGAATATCTTTACATATATGTACATAAATCAAGATGAGCTACATAATTGCATCTTATACATCTATTTAAACTAATTAACCATGTAATGAAACATATATTTTGAAAAATTGAAAAACATACAAAAACCAAGATGTTATATATATATATACATATTATATATTTTTAAAGATGAATATATTATATATCTAATATAATATTTTAAGGTTTTCTCTAAGTGAAGTTTTGAGAGGCTGTCACGTGTCACTTTTGGTGTTAACAATTTTTCATTTTTAGTACTTTATTTTTATTTAATTTTGACATTTGTCCCTCTAGATTTTAGAATTTTTGCATTGATTCTTTAAAATAAAAATGTAATATCAATCTATTAACTTAAAGTAAACATTTAATTAACATCATATTATCTTCATAAATTAATTAAAAATATGTAAAACCATATTCTAATAGATAATTTTTTTTTCAATATCTCTTTTCAAATTCTTTAAATTTTACTTAATTAGAACTTCCGAAAATCTATCACATTAAATTATTTTTTGTTGTTTTGTCTTTTTTTTTATGATCAAGTATATTAAGAGCATATCATATATTAAAATTAAATTATTCTATAATAAATTAATTAAAAAGTATATAAGATGTTCCGATGTTTTTTTTTTGTATTAACGACATGCCATAATGTCATTATATAATTTTCTATCATATTTGGTATATCAATATTTTGATAACACAAGAAAAATTTATATACTTTAAAATAATTCACATAAAATAGTTTGAAATTATTTTTTATTTTTACTTTTGAATCTCTATTTTTATTATATTGTAAGATCAAATTAACTCTGTAATTAAAAAATAAATCTAATAAATACACCTTTTAAAACCTGAGAAAACATCTTGAGGCTACTTTTGTTATATTGTAAGATCAAATTAACTCTGTAATTAAAAAAAACAGTCTAATAAATACACTTTTAAAACCTGAGGAAATATGTTGAGGGAAAGAAAATTAACTTTATACATGAACGTCTTGTAACGAATGATATTAAATATCAATAATTGATACAACAATTTTGTAAGTTTAGGCCAAGTTTAACTCATCTTGACACATCATTGACAATTTTGTACTATATTTTTTTCTCTATGCAACTAATATTAGGAAATGCATTTAAAAACAAATGTTATGAACTTCATTTACTGATAAGATAAAATATAGTTATGGAAAAACTAAAAAAAAAATTATGTCACATGCGATCTTGATTTTTATATAGAGTATTTTATGCAAATACTCATAAAGACATGAATAAAAAATAAATTTATATAAAAAACTGTCATTTTGTTAAAAATTGTAGAAGCTATATAAATTGGGGCAATTACAAAAATGCCATTTTTTGTGTGCACATTTGCAAGAATGCCACTTAGGGGTGTCCATTTACAAAAATGCCATTAATTATGGATTTATAAAACCTATATTTTAAAATTCTAAACCCTAAAAAATGTTTTGACACCTAAAACCCCATAAACACTCAAAACTAAACCCTACTAGAACATAATTAGCCCAAACATAAATAATATAAAGAAAAAATAATTTTGAAAAAGTGACATTTTGTAAAGATTTCAAAAGTGTGGCATTTTTGTAAAGTGGCACTTGAAAAATGGCATTTTTTGAAATTTCTCATATAAATTTAGATAACATAAGAATTAAATTCTGTAAACCAAATATGTGATTAATCAATTACAAAAAAATTAAATTTCACTAATTTTTTTACATGTGGTTATCTATAAATTATTTCATATTTTACTTTATAAGTTTTATCTTTCCGGTCACGTGTGGACGTAACATTTATATTTTTTTAAACAATAGCGGACACGGATTATAACGAAAAGATTCCAAAAGAATACGCTGAATTCTAGAGCAAAATTGAAAATATAGTATTCAAATGAAAATATATATATATTTATCATCATATGGTTCACTTTCATATTTAACATTTAAAAATAATGTTTGAATTTGTATAAATAGAAATTGTGAGCATAAATCTTAAACAACATTTAATTATATCAATGTTAGTATATATATATATATATCTATATATTAAAATAGTTTTAATATTATAGATATATATAATATTAAAATAATTTTAAAAATCATCTAAATAGTTGTTCCGCCCAACGTGTTCCGTCCAACTCATGGATTTTCACTAGTATATATATATATATATACTTTTTCCCGAGGGTATGTTCCTAAAGGAGTCTGAATTAGCAAGAGATAAGCAGGTAAAGAACAAAGCCATGACAAATTTGGAGACTGCCATGTTTTTTTCTTCTTTTGCTTGATTACACGAGCACACTTTGATTGAAAGTAAAGTAGATCGAAACTGGTGGACTAAGCTTTCTATGCGTATTTAGAAGAAAGAGGCTCTGGTGTGAAGGATCTGTGAGCTTAAGTGCAAATATTTATAGTGAATATGTCGACAAATAGTCACGCAAAACTATCATAACGAAATTTAGAAAATTAAATGTTTTTTTTTAATGAAAATTAAATGTTGACAGCCCATTTTTACTAATTAACAAGACTTTTCTTTTCATGAAATTTATTGTGATATAATGATACTACATACTATCAAATATCTGATCATATTAAATATCTTAAAAATATACGTACAAATGTCGATGTTGCGATGGAGTTTGGACCAAAGCGGTCCGGTTATATTCGGTACTGATATATAAGGTTTTGGTCCGATGGTTGGATAATCATGTCGTCCGTAGTTAAATACAAGTTCTTCAATATACATATTAAATAACTAATAAAGGTCATGTTTTAACAAAATAAATGTTATTATGGATTTCTATATGTAGCTAATTCTAAAAGTGTCCTTTATCATGGCAATGCATATTCATTTTAGATATAGTGGACAGATTTACTTGGCTTGGAAAAGTTGTGGAAAATCGGCACCATCGAGTGGCAAGTGTGGAGCCAGTGGACATATTATAACGTGGAAATAATGTTATAAAGTCTAATGAGCAATTTCTCTAACATTATTTCCAAATTATAATATGTCCACTGGCTCCACACTTGGCATTCGATGGTGCCGATTTATAAACACTATTTTTCCAATTTCTATACATGAATAATGAAGAGTGGTAAATAATGCGAGTTTTGAGTTTTTTGACTTTGTAGACAATTATAATTTTCAGACAAATGATTTATCACAGTGTACATCAGAGGAAGCTTCACATAGACTTTCACAGAAGCTTGTGTTTCATATATATTAGTATTTACGTAAGAGATTTTTTTTTTCTGGTTACATAAACTAGAAAAATGTTATGGAATTATAATTTTGTGAAAATAATAACTATAAAGATTTTAGGATATGATGTTTTAAAATCATTTTTGTTAGAAAAAGCAAAATTTCAATGATAAGTAAAAATAACATAAGAAACCTATGTTTAAATGGAATAAACCTATGTAAATATTTTTTACGATTTGCCTCTTTAAGTCTACGCAAGGCAGTGTGAACGGAGGTGAAAGCATGTGAATTAGTCTTTTTGCTCGAATTCAAGATTTAGTCCGACTTGCTCCAAAAATTTGACTCCGAATTCATGCAGGTTTACCTATAACTTCGGCTTTGTGATTGTTTTTGAAAAGAACCAGATTGGACCATATCGGACGAACGGTGGCACAAGGATCTAAAACTGGAGATGGCGTCGGATCACCGTTGATAGCAGAAACTTTAGCCATGAGAGAAGCCTTAACCCAAGCAGCGATGAGTGATTTCTCGGGCTTCACAATGGCTTCGAACTCTCAACAACTGATAAATCTCATCGGAAACAAAAGTTTCCACCTAGAAATCTCTGGCCAAGATATCATCAAACTCTCCCTAGACTTAGATGTGACCTTTGTTTTTGTTTTGAGATCTAAGAACGAAGAAGCTGATCGGATCGCAAAATCAGCTCTTTTGATGTAACAATCGGACCCGGTTCACAACCGGTTTAAGTAATGAAATCAATTTAGACCAAAAAAAAAAAAGTTTTTGAAAGGAAAAGAAAAATTAAACAGTTTTTCTGATGATTAGGGAAACGAAAATTAGAATTCCTTGCTTATTTTACCATATAGACCGTATAAAACACGATTTGTAGTTTAGTACAAGATTTACAAAATTAATCGTTAAAAATAAATTGGCCTGGAATTTTGGTGATGACTATAGATGAAATCGGTAAGATGAAGATCCAGTGGCCTACTGAGCCTGTACGATATATTACCTATTGATGTCGGCCCATAATATCTCTTAATTTTTTGTTGTTGACACTCTGAATTAAAACCCCATAAAGATAAACTTCACTCTGAGCTTTAGGAAATCTTATATAGAAGTAATGCGTATGCATACAAAACAAACATTCATATAAAAATGCCACTCGTGTTACGTACCATCTAAGATACGTTCACAGTACCATTTTATTATTGTATTAAAAAACAAGTGCTTAAAGTGGCCATACGTTTATACGGTAACATATCCATGGTTTAGCTTCCTTTTTCAAGGCTGGACCTGAGCCCAAACTGGAGTTGCTTCCTGCGCTTTAGCGTTCTCTGCGACTTGGCTGAGGCTGCAACATGCACTGCACTGTCCATAAGCGTAGCTACCGCAGCAAACGTATTTGCAACGCTGCGTTTCTTCTGTATTTCCACTGTTAGTTTTCTCGTTGGAGTAACGACAACATCGGATGCATCCGTTCAGGGCCGGCCCTGAGTTTTAGAGGGCCACAAGCGAGAGAAAAAAATGGGCCGCTTTGTAAATTTTCATAGAGTAAAATAATGTTCAATGTCATCACAAGTTTCAGAGTTTTTGAGATATCTTAAAGCGTAAGCTAGAGATTTTATCGCGGTTTCTTGTTATGACGCTCATCTCTCCTATTTTTGCTGTGAGGCTCGTCTCTTTTTATTCAAACTAAAGTGATCTTAGTGCAATAAACAAATGGTTAAAAGATGAGTGATTATGCAAAGAATAAACAAGCAAATAAATATCAGATGTAAAAAAAAAAGAAGCAAATAAATAAGCATGATTTTTTTTTTAAAAGAAATAAATAAGCATGATTAATTAGTTATATATATTAATATCAAATATGACTTTGATAATGAGTTAGTAATCTCTTTTTTTCACATTCAATACCCTAAAACAAAACGCTAATAGTTCTGTTGAATTATTGAATTCACAATGTTCAATGATCATGCAAAGAATATGAATTCAACTCACTGCAACGAATCTCTTGATAAAACTTTGATTCTTTACTGACCTTATCCTACGAGACTTGAGATTGAGAATAAGTTTGGTTTCTCAATGGTTACAGTATTCGACCAATACAAAAAATCAAAGTCATAAAGGACAAAAACTCACGATGGACGATAATGATGTCAACGAGAGGAGGAAGAAGAAAATATGAATAAGAGGTGTGATAATTTAGGTTTAGTTGGGACTTTTTCTCGTTCCTTTAATTACTTTTTTTTAATAAGATTCGAACTCGAGACATGACAAAAGAGTAACCAATACTCCACCACCAGGCTAAAGAAATCTTTGTGAAAAACAGGGCCCAAAAATATACTTATTCAATTTGGGGCCACAAGCATGAGCTTTGGTGGCTTGCCCTCAGGGCCGGCTCTGCATCCGTTGCTTCCCCCATAGCAGCAACCGTGCCTGCACCAACCTGTGTATCCTCCACCATTTTGATCTGGCTCTTTCACATCGGTTTCTTCATTGGGATTCACCATTTCAGCTGTTTATGTACGTAAAATATGAGTATATATGTATCATACTAATCATATGAGAGACAGAGATCACAGATGTAACATATATATATAACAATGTAATGTATATTGTTTACCTACAAAAACCAAGATAATCTATCAATATTATATTTTTTTACTTACTAAGAGAGGGTATAAATATGAATTAGATATATCCTTACATTTTTTCCCAGGGTTTGCTCGGTTGTCAAATAGCAATAGATAGGCATGTAAAGAACAGAGCCAAGACAACAAGAAACTTGGAGATTGCCATGTTTTTTTTGCTAAATTATACGATCGAGAGTAAAGTAGATCGAAATTTGTTATGCTTATTTAGATGAAAGAGGTTCTGGTGTGAAGGATGTATAAGCACATGTATTTATAGTCAAGACGGCGACAAAGAGACTAAACTATAGTCACGCAAAACTATCATTACGAAATCTAGAAAATTAAATACCTGACCATATAAAACATCTTTTTTTTTTTTTTTTTAACTTACCATATTATTATTATTAAAGCGGTCCGGTTTGATTCGGTTCGTATAGAATTTAACCTAATTTGATTATGATTTTTAAGGTTTTGGTCCGAACATACGTTGTTTTTTTTAATCGTCTAGATTTATGAATTATTATAAATTATAAGAATAATTAATACGGACAATTTTAGCCTTGACATGCAAGACTAATCCGGACGACTCTCCTTCCACTACGCTGAAAATCTTCTGTAAATTTTGTCTTTATTATAATTTGTATTCTCCGGGACTTGAACTCAATATTTATAGGTGTAAAAATATTAATGAACTCTCTGTCAAACCATAGACTGAGAAGGCTTCCACATGTCGTACGTAGTTTATATACAAGTTCTTGAATATATTTATATTAAATAACTAATAAAACCATATTATGACAAAATAACTAAATATTGTATTATGGATTTTTATATGTAGCATTTGGTACATACTCTTATTTATTATTATTATTTTATTTAATTTTCTTATTTAAATTGTATACATTTGTGGGTTCGAATTCTATATAACTACTAGATTAAGAACTCGCATATATGCGGATTATTCTATATAACTACTAGATTAAGGACTCGCATATATGCGGATTATGTAATTTGATCTCTTATAAACATATGAAATTAAAATATTTAATTTTATATAACAAAAATTAGATCATTTGTTAAAGTAAATAAAATTAAAATGAGATAGTTGATGTATATTTATTGACATGTATCTAAATCTAATAATAAAGTAATCACTAATACACATGTTAGATTATATCACATATTTCCAAGTAATTAGATTTTTCAAATATTATTTAAAATTTGTTTAGATTTTCATAATCCTATTTAAATTAGGTTTACTTTTCAATAATTTACAAATAAAGATAAATCAATAAATCTTTTGAGATATGGTTAAATCTCATTGAAAAGAATTTTCTTACACTTGTATACACATACCAAAATCTGGTTAACCGACTTAACACGTGTCCTGATCATGTTAATTATAAAGTTTGACGTATCAAATTTTTATATACTATAGATAGATCATATAAAATATAGAATTAATATAGTTTTATTTTTAGATTATCTAACAACTTCCTATTTTAGGTTTCCAAAAAAATAAAAAAAATCCTATTTTTGGTCTGTAATATTTCCAAATAGAAACAAAAATATATAAAATTATTATTTTCTACTAATGTTTAAAGTTTTTTTTTTTTTTTTTATAAACCGCGGGAGTTCCGAACCTTTAGCTCATAATCTCTTCGGTACCAGGAGGCAGTTTTGGATATTCCGATTTAAAGAATAATTCTCCATACCAAAAAGGATTTGAACCCAGGGCACAAGAAAACTAACTGCTTTGTGTTATTATTAGGCCACCACGCATTTGGTTGGGAAAAATGTCAATTCCCCCGTGAACTTACGAGGTGCTGTTTATTTATACGTGATCTATTAAGATAGGCCAAAACCTCCATGAACTTTATATAATTTTGAATTTTCCCCATCACCTATTAAAATTTGGTTAATTTACACAAACCGCAGACGGAATCTGTTATCCATTAACAAATGGTGATGTGGATTACAGGTAACTAACAGGGTTTGATTCAGTTTAAAATTGACCAAAATCAATTGGTTTGTTGACTAGTTTAATACAAAAACGACATCGTTTTTGCATCTGGAATTAAAAAAAAGAAAAAAGGGAATTATTATCATATCAAAACGTGATTATCGCTCTGTAGTTATTAATAAATCACGTATAAATAAATAACACCTCGTATGTTTACGATGGAATTGGTTTTTTTCCCGCCTTTGGTTTAAGTTTTGAAGTTAATCTCTTCTTTCCCTATCTCGGCATCTTGCTCGAGCATCGAACATATCACGCGTTGCACTAATAAACTTCTATTGATTGAAGTTATTGAACTATTTATGCTTGTTTAGTTAGTTTAGCTACCACATCGAAAATAGAAAAAAAAATTGAACTAATATTATGATTTGGGTAGTGGAGATATTGTTCAGTGTCAAACATTGGTGGAGATAGATACTCATGAATTGTTGTTTTGTGAATTCTTTCTGACCGGATTCGAGTTTCTTTATCCTTAAGACTTTTCTAAAGCTATTGGAAAATATGATTAAAATTGTTAATTTACTATTGAAAGAAGCTATGGAAAATGTTGCTCAATCCAATTTTATCTCATCTAAATTTTTTAACTATCAAACTTAATTAAATAATGCTAATTAAAGTTTATGGGTTTTTTCGGGTCAAATCATTTTAACTTAATTAACTAAATAATTTAACTATCGAAATATTATATATTATAATGTTTGGCTTGGAAAAGTTGTGGAAACCGAGCACCGCCAAATGACAATGTCGAAATATTATAATGTTAATAGAATTTGCTCCCAAAATAGTTAAGTGAATATTTTCATTCCACGAAGTACTATGTTTCTTTAATTTTACTTGAGGACCAATTTTTTTTCAAATGTAGAATTATCTAATAAAAAATATTAAAAGCCGGAGACTATAATCATTATTATTATAAAATTTACGTTATGGTTCACTTATATAATTAAATTAAATTTTTATTCCGCGTCAAACACGAAATTAAAATATTTAAAAATAAAAAATCATAATTTTTTATAATATACAGAAAAATTAGAAATAACAAATATCAAATAGTATATTTCTCACATATATATAAATATGGAACAATTGCAAAAATACCATTTTTAATGTGTACATTTTCAAAAATATCACTATGGGTTGCTCATTTGCTAAAATACCACTAATTATGGATTTTTAAACCCAAATCTGAAAATTCTAAAATTTTAAAAAATGATTTGATCCGAAAAAACCCACAAACCTTCAAAATTAAACTCTAATACAATATAGTTAACCCAAACAATGAATGATGTAATGAATAAATAATTTTGGAAAAGTAGCATTTTTGCAAATGAAAAAATGATATTTTTGAAAAGTGGCACTTCAAAAGTGGCATTCTCAAAATTTCTCAAATATATTTAGCTTTACAAATATTAATTTGCATGACATTTAGATTAAATGCAAGTGTTGTAAATGTACGTTTGAGATTATGGATTCTCTTTAATTTAGTTGAGCTTATCAAACCCAAAAAATATCGTGTTAGTATGTAAATCTTTTTAAGTAAAAAATCAAAAAAAATAATAAAAAGTGAAAATGATGATTAATTCAAACATTAATGTTTGATTTGTAAAGTTGTAGGTTTTAACAAAAGTGAAACTTTAATTAGAGTAATATGAATATAATTAAATGATATATAAAAAAATTATATGATCAATCACATATGGTATCCAAATGGATATAAATACAATTTTTATAAAGTAATTGACATCGGTAAATGATTTGTCGTTATAACATTATGCTATATAGCATTTAAAATATTAAAATGTTATATTTTAGTTACATTTAAATTAGTAACATATGTATTTGTGGGTTCATATTAAAAAATTAATGTAAATATGTAGATATTTTCAACATAGCATATAAAATTAACTAGATGACTTCTCTCGTTATATGCGATTAAATACTTTTGAAAATTCAAATAAATTAGAAAAATACTATTTTGTGGTTCAAAATTGATAATAATGTTCAATTTGGATTTCGATTCAATTTTCTTTACATGAATTAATATATATTTTTCTGTTTGTTGGAATTAATTCTAGTTTATAACCAACATCAACAATAGATTCGTTTACCCATTTTTTTGTTTTTTCAGATTTTATTTACAATTTAATTAACAAAAAAATAGATTATAAAATTTGCTTTTTGAATTTAATTTTATATCTTAATAATCAAGTAAAATTATTATTATTATTATTATATATATATATATATATATATATATATAATCAAAAGTATTTTTCAACTAAATTGGTTGTTGTCTATCATATATATATTAAGGCTGGGCATAAGACGGGTATACTGAAAATTTGGACTACCCGTTATCCGATCCGATCCTACCGGGTATTTGACAAACAATACCCTTATTCGTTGACCTGCCGGGTACCCGGTCCTTTACCTTTACCCGCCCAATTGTAATATAGTTTATGTATAATTAAAATTAAGCAACTTATAAAATCCATTAGCTCCATGAGTATCGATAATTTAAAAACACAAAAGATTGTCTTTGTGAGTATTTATACTATATTATACAATTTATTTTATAACTAAGTTTATCAAATATTAGTGATATAAAATGCGAGTTTTTAAGGGTCGGATAGCAAATTGAGTATGAAGACGGATAACGAGAAGGGTAGTGAAAAAATGATATCCTTTATCTGACCCTTATCCACATGTATCAAAATTATAGTATCATTTACCCGACTTAAATGTTATGGATACCCTAATTTTGGAGACGAGTATGAACAGGGTAACGGATATCTGTTCCGAGATCTAATATATATAATAGAGGCTAGACGTATATCTTGAGTTTAGGTTATCAGTGGGCAATTTATTTTTATATCATTCATCTAGATATAAATGATATAATAAATAAATAATTTTGAAAAAGTAACATTTTTGTAAAATTTTTGAAAAAGTAGCATTTTTGAAAAGTGGTATTTCTCAAAATTTCTTCTAGGTTGATTTATTATTATTATTATTTAAAATTCAATTTAAAAAAATTCCACAAAATCATTTGTCAAATAATATAAAAGGGAATTGTTTTAAAGAAATCATTTCATTTGGGAGAATTAATTCAATATATAATGGAAGTTAAGCGTGGATTTTTAATTTCTGATGGCCTAATTGCTTTTAGAAAATAATAATTTTGTTTGTTTTAATTGGGCTAATTGTTTTTTAAAATTTTTTGCCTTGTCATAATAAGAGTGTTGCCATGTCATATTTATTTAGTAAAAGTGCTGTTTTAATTGGACTAATTTTTCTTTTTTTTTTAAATTTCCATGTCATAATAGGAGTGTTGCCATGTCATATTTATTTGGTAAGAGTAATTGTGGAGTTGACATGTAAGTAATCTCCACAAAATTATTTCCCAAGTAATATATGGACAATTACAAAAATGCCACTTAGAAGTGTCCATTTGCAAAAATGCCACTAATTATGATTTTTTAGAACCTAAATCTTAAAATTTTAAACCCTAAAAAATATTTTGACCCCTAAACCCCTTAAATCCTCAAAACTAAACCATAATACAACATAATTAACCTAAACATAAATGATATAATGAATAAATAATTTTTAAAAAGTGGTATTTTTGTAAAGATTGTAAAAAATGCATTTTTGTAAAGTGGGATTTGAAAAGTGGTATTTTTTCGAAATTTTTCTTTGAGGAGTTTTAATGAGATTTTAGATGATTTTAATGATTTTGTGTGATTTTAGAAAATATAATATAAAATTTTTTTAACAAAGAAATCATCTCAAATCCCTCATGAATATTTTAAAAATCATTAAAAATCAAATCCTTCTTATGTTTCAAATAACAGTAGATTTGAATATATTTTTCCAAATCACTAGTTCAATAACATTAGATTTTAATAGAATTTTTTAAATCCATGTTCCAATAACATATGATTTGATAAATCATAACAAATCACTCGAAATACTATATTGAATACACCTTCTTAGAGGTTGATTGGTTCATCCGCTACCACTCGTAAAGGCTGCATTTGCGGGCGGTAACGATTGTTGGCGTTTGACAACAATCATAGAATACGCCATATATCTCTCTGTGTCGCTTCAAACCACTCAAATCTAAAAACTACTTCCCTCGAGCATTTGCGATTGCGGGTGATTACGGTTGGATAATTACAACAATAAAAATCAATTTTTTAATCAAAAAAGAAAAGATTAACTTAAAAATCAAAATAAATATAATAAATTAAAAATTGATATTTTAGTAACTATAATTACGAAATATATCAACAATTTGAAATTTTTTAATTAAAAATTAATAATATATCATAATTTTATATTTATAAAACTTTCAAATCGTATTTTTTCGATAAATTGTTCTTGATCATTGATTAATAAATCTAACAAGTTAGAATTTTCAAAATCACATTAATCTCTAAAATAAAAAATAATTCTTCTTTAAAATCACAATTTTCATCTTTTTTTTTTCTGGTCACAAACATAATTTTCATCTAAATTAAAAAAATTTAAAAAGGAACATAAAAATATATTTATGGTATTACTAATTATTTTGAAATAATGATTTTTTTATATTTTATGTTAATAGTATGGTTTTTGATTTTTTTATAACTAGATAACGTGTTTATATTATTAATTTAATATTTAACCGTTATTGCATCTACTGTTAACCAGTTATAAAAATTCTGCGAACGCACCAGTTTTCAACCGCTGCGCCACCTGTATAAATCGCTCAATTACATTTGAAACCGTTACCGTCCGCTTTGCAATTTTCTGTAACCGTATCTACTGTGTCTGAACTAGTTGGGTCCTTAATGTTTCTTCAACTAATATATAGAAAATAGGATAATTTACCAAATACAGTTTTTGGATCAATAGCGCTAATTAGGAGTTATTTAGGTGAAATTTAATTCTCACGGGAAGTAGAAATGTGGTCTTAAAAAAACAAAATTTCTCAAAAGTCAAATACTAATTGGGACGAGATATGGGTTTAAAAGAGGGCCCAAAATTGGTTGTTAAAACACATTTTTCATTTATTACAGTTTTAATGCTTTTGTTTTTACCAAAAGAGGAAGAGTTGAATTGGGATTGTGTGATTGTTTTTGGAATTTATCGAAGGACATCACCCTTCCGAACGGTGGGCTTTGAAGCTTGGACTTTGTGACTACTAAATTTAACACGTGTAAGCATCACATGTTTGTGTAGAGAGCATGGCATTTACACGTGGAACCACATAGAAGGGTTTAGCTGTTTGAACCTGTCGATGCATGAAATGACTTTTATTAGTTTTTTTACCAGAAGCATGAAATGAATACGTTAACTGGAAATTCTGGTCCCCTAAAATGTACTCGGATCTTTTCTAATCGATTAGATTAACCATATTTTATTAGATACTAGACCTATATGAATTAGGGCGGGACAAATTATCCGTTAAATTCGCTCCAATTCAATATTCGTTTTGGTTTGATTTAAAAAATTCGGATATCCGTTATGAATCAAAACAAAGCAAATAGTATAATTTAGTCCGTCTAAATCGAAACAAATCACAAATAATTCGAATATCCGATCCGATCCTTATATTACTTATATATACATTCAAATTAATTAATTTTTTTTTCTGGACTACTCTGAAGATTTGGATTAATTATGTTGTATTATAATTTAGTTTGGAGGTTTTAGGATTTTAGAAGTCAAAATGGATTCAATATAGCTTCAAAATCCACAGAAAAACTAACCCGAATTTGATTTAGTTTGTTTTTGTGTATTAACCGAAAGAAACTCATGATGAACCAAAATCACCCGAAATTTATGTTTGATTAATAAAAAAAAAAACATTTTGTAGATATTTTTTACGACTACACTCATTTGAGAGAATTAGTCGAGTTTTAACCAAGAATACACCTTATTAACAAAAGGAAAACAACAACAAAAAGAGAAATGTGTGCAATAAAAAAAAACAATAACTAAAAATCTAACCAATTATTTCTTAGAAAAACTAAAATCAGTAAATGATATATAGAAAATGGATTATTTTCAAATCTACCACTTTCTAGATATTGACTTTCCAAATCATAATCCAAAAAAACTTTTAAAATTTACCACAAATGACACTATTCACGGAAAGAAAAAGACACTTATATCTATAGTCAGCAACATGGCACATAGAGTACATTTTCGTCCACAATGTTTTCGTTTTTGTTCACCACCGTCTCTGTCATAATTTTTGTCCACGACCACCGTTTCCGTCGCCGTTTTTGTCTCCGATCGCCGTCTCCATCGTCGTTATTGTCCACGATCACTGTTTTCGTCGTCGTTTTTGTCCCCCATCACCGTGTCGGCATCTTTGTCTCCGACCACTGTCTCTATCATGTCCACCATCGTCTCTCTCGTTGTTTTTGTCCATGATCAATGTCTCCGTCATCGTCTTTGTCCACGACCACTGTCTCCATCGCTGTCGTTGTCTACGGCCACCTTCTCTATCGCCGTTTTATCTCCAATTACCGTCTCCATCGTCGTTATTGTCCACGATCACTGTCTCCGTCGTCGTTTTTGTCTTTCGCTACCGTTTCAACGCCATTTTTGTCTTCGACCACTGTCTCTATCATGTCCACCGTCTCTGTCGTCATTTTCGTCCATGATCACTATCTTTGCCATCGTTTTTGTCCACGACCACTATCTCTCCATCGCCGTCTTTATCTACGGCCACCGTCTCCATCTATAACCACCGTTTTGTCTATTGATGTGTTGTCCACCATACACCACCTTATTTTGTTCCATTCCATTGGAGAGAAAGAGAGATGTACACCACCTTATTTTGTTCCATTCCATTGGAGAGAAAAAGAGACGTGGAAGATGAATGTGAGAAAGAGAGGTGGTGAGGAAGATGAAAGTGAGATAGAGGAGATGAGAAAGAGAGGAAAGAGAGGGAGAAATGTCATGAGTGAAAGAAAAATAAAAATACATAAAGGTAAAAGTGTTTTTTGGTGTTGAGAAGAAAAAAATGCAGTAGATTTTAAAAAGATTTTGAGGGGAAAACGTACTAATTTTTTTTTTTTTTTTTCTTCTTCTTCTTCTTCTTCTTAGGCGGAGCCCTCCGTTCGATCAATTTTACCATCCCGGTTCCGATCAGACTCCGATTGGTGAAATGATGTCCGATCTGGGGTTTCCTCTTGACACTGACGGTGAATTCGAGCTCACTTTCGACGGTATGGACGATCTCTACTTTCCCGCTGAGAATGAGTCGTTTCTCTTCCCTGTGAATCAAGAGCAGTTTGGAGATTTCACTCCGGAGTCTGAAGGTTCTGAGATTCTGAAGATTGTGTTCCTAAAGATGTCGATAAGAGTATTACTCGCTTACCCTCTACTTCGGGAGGTTGTAACCATGAATCTCCTAGGGATTCCGATGATCGATGCTCCGGACTGAGCCTGGTTTGGATCTACCAACTTCTTTGTCGTCTCAAGGTTCCGGTAATTGCGGTTCTGATGTCTCGGAAGCTACAAATGTCGTCGTCGATACAGAGATAAAGTTGCGGTTCACGATGGTCAAATTCGAAACCACAAGGGTCTTGGGGTTTTTCAACGGCGGGAAGAACGAGTCCTGAGTCGTCGTCTCCGTCGTCATCGATTGAGATAACAACATCTGGTGATTGATCGAATGTTTGATGATGGATCAACGGAGATGCCAAATCAGGATCTGCCATTATCGGTGTCTGGGTTTCGGGTTACTGTTTCGTAATCGGGTTATTAACGGTTAAGTAACGGTTTTGGTTTCTAATAAATTGGTTAGCAGAAAATTGGTCTACAGTAAACCGAGTTTAAACTGATTTAAGGTGAAATAAGCGTTTATTATTCATGGTAGGAAGAAATAAATGTTTAATGTTTATTGTGTGGGGAAATAAGCGTGTAATGTTAGTTCTAGGGGGATGTAGTATGAGATTAGTTTTTCGGATCTATTTAAAAAGATATCGAAATTTTGGGCGGAAGAATTAGTATGTTTTCCTAGTTTTGAGATTATGATAGATTGGAAAATAAATTTTGGAATAAATGGTAATTTTGTTAATTTTTTCTATGGAAAATTGTGGTGGAGAATGAATTCGGTCTTTGTTAAATAAGTCAATCAAGCTATCCATAAATGGGCCAAAACTAGACTCTTAATTGTGTGGCCCTTATTTTTCAACATGTGGGATCGTTTGTGAATAAGCCACGTTTTTCAGAGAGGTCCCTCTAAAAACGACCGTTTCTCCATTTGTATCATTGTATTACTTTGCATATCCGGCAGATTGGTCAGAGCCCAATTTTTTTCACTATTTTCTTCAATTATTATTATTTTGGATAACAATGATTAATATTATTCAAATGCATTCCCACATACTAGTATATTTCTCGATGTAAAATATTAAATTACGTACATGGAATAGAAGAATAACAATTGCATGTTTCAGAAAGCTTCTTAGTATATCATAAATCAGACAATTAGTTTGAATTGGTTTTTTTTTTTTTTTTGCTAACTTTGAAACATGTCTACATTTGAAAACACGGTTTTTTTTTTATCTATAAATAGTCGTATAGTAAGAAAATTAAAAAACAAAAAATTGCCAATGCCTTGGCCTATTCCTTAGCAAAGAGGGCTTTTCATAGGGCCTCTACATTGTAAACTAAGACTCATTCTTTAATGTCTATACATTAAAGAGAGAAACATTTTTAGATTAATTTGTTTAGATATCAAACTCTCAATTTTTTGGAATTTAATTTAAAAACTAAATTTTATTATTAATTATCTACAATATTATTACTCAAACACTCCACAAACCTATTAATTCTCTTCTATACTATTATCCAAACACTACACAATCACACTATCTTTCCAACTAAACATCATTAGAAAACAATTTTTTTGATAAAAAAGAAAATAAAAGAAAATTTAATATTAATATTCACTACTAACGAAATTTATTTCAGTTAATTAAATAATTAATATCACACCAATTAGAAACTAACTATACACAATTTAATTAAATTTACTATTAGATATATTTATATATTAAAGAAAAAACATTATTAGATCATTTTGCTTAGATGTCAAGCTCTAAAATTTTCTCAATCTTTTTTTATTATTTATTTAATTCTTCTATACTCATTACCAAATACATTTAATTCCAAATAACTTATTCTAATTTACTCTAATCCTAATTGTCAAACACATTAGAATACATTTATAAACTAGCCTAAAACAATTATTCAAATATTGTCTTACAATTAAAACTTGAGAAGATTATTAAACATTATATGATTACTCTTATAATTACCCTAAATCTATAAAATTTAATTCATAGTTGCAATCTTTTATTTTGTATATTTGAGTCATAAACCGTATTTTTGAAGATTATGATATTAAATAAATATATTTTATTAATAAGTGATATATATTGACGAAGAACTAAAAATTTGTTGTTTTCAATTATTTATGGGTGGGATATATTTTTATACGAAATAATTGCAACATTCATATATATAAACAAGCTTTAAATTCCGTATAATAATTTTCCCAATAACTATAGACGATTTTTTAAACTAAAATTATATTGATTTTACTCACATATCACATTATCCCGCGTTTAACGTGGGTAACTATCTAGTTTAAATAAAAGAACTGGCTGCACAAACAAAAAAAATTATTAATTTAAAATAAATATAATAAAGAAACATTGATTCAAATAATTGATTGAAAAAATAATAATTTGAAATTTGATAAAAGCAACTTTTTTGGTTCAAAAGAAACGAAAACAAAAACTCTAATCCGATCTTTGTGAACATCAAACTCAATATTTTGGCTTTGTGGATACTTATGCTATGTGAAAACTATATGAATAACACACTACAAAAAGATGTGTAGCATCATTTATTTTGTTTGTTTAAATCAATTATAAATGATCCAAAAAATATTTACATCATTTATATAAGCGACTCTGAAAATGGTGATGCAAATATTTAACATCAGTTAAAAAGACCGATACAAATACTTTCATCACTTACAATAATCGATGTTAATTTGCATTGATTTTAAAAATTGATGCTAAATATTTGCATCGATTAATAAAAATGATGTTTGTATTTGATTCGGTTATAACAAGTGATGTCAAAAGTTTGTATCAATTAAAACTTGATGTTAAAATAAAAAAAAAGAAATTTGAAAAAATATCTTGTTTATGTTCTTAAATTTGAAAAATACACCTTTATTTTAAATTTTTGAAAACTATATTTTAAGAATATCAATTTTACGTAAGTAACCTCAATAAAAATATATAATAATTTATATATCTTACATATATATTAAAAAAATTATTTTTTGTGATGATAATACTAAATATTATAGTAGTCTCGATTTATCTTCTATCAATATTTATTTATCCTAGATTTTGATGCTGCAAAATGTTTTGTATCTTTATTTTGATAAACCAAAAGAGTTAAAAGACTAAACCAAATTTATGGTTAAGACCATGGGTTTGCGAAAAAAAAATTTGAACGGTTAATTTAAACCAATCAAATTGACAAAATTGATTAATTTAGAAATATAAATTGATTTAGATTTTATTGAAAGTTCTTTTGTACTGTCCTTAGCAAAAATCGTAAATGATTTTCTTCTTTCTTAAATCACCGACCAATTTCATCAATCTACTCTTTTTCATGATATTTACTATCATTTATATTTATATTCATATTTCTCATTAATGTCGTATCCAATATAATGTTTACTCGTTATCATCATATATATTTATTTATTATACAATTTTCAGTGTTGTGTTTGATGTTTTATGATTGTTATTCATTCTTCATTCATTTCACATTCATATATATATATATATATATATATATATACTTTTGTGGTTTTTTGGTTTTTAAAAAAAATTAACTTACTGGCAATTTCAAAAAGATTTGTTAAATAGTAATGTGCAAAAGATGGAACAAAGTCAATGTTTCTTCGTGATTATATAAGCAACGTAAATTTTTTTTTTAAGATAAATTTTGACATATTTTCATAGGTTATCTAATAGTATATTTTAATTTTTAAACCAATAAACATATTTACCTTAATATTTACGAATTTTAATTATTAATTGTCCGAACATGTAATTTGTTTAATTCAAATTAGGATAAGAAAATCTTTTTACATATTGAAAGAGTTAGTTTTCAAAAAGGAAAAAAAATGATTTGTTTTTCAAATTTGAAAACATAAATAGGATATTTTTTAAAATGTCCCAAATAAAAAATGGACAATTACAAAAATACCATTTTGTGTGTGTACATTTGCAAGAATGCTATTTAGAAGTGTCTATTTACAAAAATGCCACTAATTATAGATTTATAAAACCTATATCTTAAAATTCTAAATCCTAAAAAATGTTTTGACACCTAAAATCTCCTAAACACTCAAAACTAAACCCTAATAGAACATAATTAACTCAAACATAAATAATATAAAGAAAAAGTAATTTTGAAAAAGTGCCATTTTTATAAAGATTTCAAAAATGCGGCATTTTTGTAAAGTGACACTTGAAAAGTGGCATTTTTTGAAATTTCTCAATAAAAAATTGAATCGATATTATTATTTTGATCTAGGGAAAAACGTGATTAACAACAATAAATATTTGGGACAATTACAAAAATACTACTTTTTGTGTACACATTTGCAAGAATGCCATTTAGAGGTGTCCATTTGCAAAATTGCCACTAATTATAGATTTATAAAGCATATGTCTTAAAATTCTAAACCCTAAAAAATGTTTTGATCACTAAAACTTCCTAAACCCTCATAACTAAACCCTAATAGAACATAATTAATCCAAACATAAATAATATAAAAAGAAAATAATTTTGAAAAATTAGCATTTTTAGAAAAATTTTAATAGTGTGGCATTTTTGTAAAATAGCACTTGAAAAGTGGCATTTTTTGAAAATTTTCCAAATATTTTCCTAATCTACTTTTTTGGCAACTAAATTTTAAATATTTGTGTTGGCCATACTATATTAGTGATTTAGTTGGCAAACACGATCTCTATTTGTATCTAAAGTTTCAAGCACCTTCCTTACAACTTATCGATGTGGGATAAGTAGAAACTGATTTTTCCTTTTATGCTATTTGTATAACTTAAAATACTTTACGGGCTTTCACTATTTTTTTTTTTGTGGATAATTATATTGTGTAAATGATGGTGTAATATTACATTTATCAAACAAGGTGTTACATCACATAGAATATAATAAATTATTAATTTAATCATCAAATTCTAAATTGTAATCAACATAAATTATTTTCCAAAATCAATATATTTGACTCTTTTACATTATATATATATATATATATATATATATATATATATTACTATAATATTATAACTAATGCTTACGTAAAGTGTTATGCAATCCATATTAAGTTATTAACCAACATTATCCATTATAACTGTAGAAGATAACTTTTAAATTATATAGATATATTTTTTTGTATCACTTTTAAAGTTAACATCGTTTTTTATTGATCTAATACTTTGCATCTTTTTACTTAATTGATGTTAAAAAAAAAATTTAGATATATCAATTATATAATCGATATAAATTCATATTTTTGCATCAATCTTGTTAAAATGATTTAAACTAATATAAAAGTATCTCAATTTACTATAATTGATGTAAAACAAGTCAATTACAACATCAATTATTATAACTGATGTTAAACATATATTTTGTATCATTTACTAATAAAAAATTTAAAACGACATCATTTCAATTTTGGAGAAATTGCAACAATGCCACTTTTTATGTGCACATTTGCAAAAATGCTACTTAGGGGGGTGTTCATTTGCAAAAAATGCCACTAATTATAGATTTTTAAACCCTATATCTTAAAATTCTAAACACTAAAAAATGTTAGGGCAATTACAAAAATGCCACTTTTTGTGTGCACATTTGCAAGAATGCCACTTAGGGGTGTCCATTTACAAAAATGCCACTAATTATAGATTTATAAAGCCTATATCTTAAAATTCTAAACCCTAAAAAATATTTTGACACCTAAAACCCCTAAACACTCAAAACTAAACCCTAATAGAACATAATTAATCCAAACATAAATAATATAAAGAAAAAATAATTTTGAAAAAGTGGCATTTTTGTAAAGATTTCAAAAGTGTGGCATTTTTGTAAAGTGGCATTTGTAAAATGACATTTTTTGAAATTTCTCAAAAGTGTTTTGACCCCTAAACCCTCATAATTAAACCCTAATAGAACATAATTAACCCAAACATAAATAATATAGAAATTTTTTTTTTGAAACAGTGAGCATTTTTGTAACAATTTCAAAAGTGTGACATTTTTATAAAGTGACATTTGAAAAGTGACATTTTTTGAAATTTCTCTTCAATTTTTGATACAATTTTAAATGATGCAATACGCCTCTTTTTTTTTCTAGTGATGTGGGAGATAATCTTTTTTTTTTTCTTTTTGTTATCAACCAAACATTAATTAAAAATATGCCATTTTAAAGCACAAAATTATATACAACAAAATATAACATGTTTATCCAATAATAATGAATATATATATATATATTTATAATTAATAGTTTTTTAACAATTATTTTTTTTTTTAACTTTCATTAAGTATATAATTGTCTTTAAAAGAAAGAAAGGAAAGAAAAGACTAAGTTTTCAAAAAAATTAAAACATAGGGTACTTTTCAAAAAGACTAATATAAATAAGGTATTTTGCAAAACTCCCATTTCTTTAACATAATAACCTTCCACAGTATACAACATAACAAAATACATTTTATATGAACCACCGTTATTGAGCTAGGTACCCTCGTACCATTATGTTTATTTAAATTATTTTTGACATACGTACGTAAACGTAATAGCAATCAACCATGCATTGCATATGTATACAAACATAGATTTGTGGTACACATGCCAATTTATGGCTTAGCTTCTTGCTTCTTCTTCTCTTCCTCCATAGTCATTTTCTTGGAACAACAAGCAGCACACTGTCCATATGCATAGGCTCCACAACAACCGTGCCTACAGCCACCTCGGCCACGCTGCTGAGGCTCTACAACAACGTCTTTAGCCTCGGTTTCGGCTTCTGCAGCCTGGGCTTGGCTGCAGCAAGCGCTGCACCGCCCAAAAGCGTAGCTGCCGCAACATCCGTACCTACAACCGCGACGGCCACGTTGTTGTGGCTCTATGGCATCGGTTGCTTCACTTGGCTTCACTTCATCCTTAGCTGCACGTGTGATTTATATGTTATACACTTCGTACTACGAATTAAACATTCAATCTATGTGAAAGTGTAAAAAGTGAAATTATAAATATAGTTTTTTTTTTTCCTGCTAAAAATATAAATATAGAGTTACATACCATGTATGCCATCGTTGGATGTGTCCGCAAAAACAGTGAGAGATAGGGAAAGGAGCAAAGCCAAGAGAGCAAGAGACCTGAGGCTTCCCATGTTTTTGTTTCGTTATACACTTTTGCTTGTTCGGTTTGTTTGTGAGGGAGGATGTTTTTGGTAGTGATGAAGAGTATATGAGCACCGAGCACATCTATTTATAGTTCGATAGCAAAACATGGCGATAAGAGACAAGTCAATTATGTCGAGTGAGGGAAGATAATGACAATTTTATGGGGAAAAACAAATTTTACGCTTTGTAGACTATGTAAAAAATTACGTTTTATAGGCATAAAATATCAGTAACATCATTGGTTCTGATTGATTATTTAGGGTGCAATGGTGTTAACTTGCAAGAGTAAGTTAAAAAATAATTAATAAAAAATGGTGAGTGGAATTAGAATTTTTTTCATCCATTTTTTTCTCTTCTCTTTTCTAGATTACCAATTTTGAGCATAATTACATTTTTTTAGTTATTTTGTGGGATCCATTAAAATTGAGAGCAATGCATTTTACTCTAAATGGTGATTTTCTAAAGGAATTCAATGGAATTGTTAATTCCATCCATTTTTGCTCCTCTAGTATGGTAACTATTTGCACCCTTAGTCTCGGCAGACGTAATAAAATATGCATGTGATCGAGCGGAATTGTATAAAATGATTTAAGAAAAGGTTATAAGAAGTTTTAATGCAAAACTTTTCTACTTACTAAAGGGATGATGGCCTAGTGGTAACACATGGTAGGAGTTAGTGTCGAAGGCACTAGATAAAAGGCAATCGTCTAGGACCCCACTTCACATCAATAATTTTAGGGCCTCAAATTTTATATAATTAGTTTGATCAAAATATATGTTTTTCATTTTAGTTTTGATTTTTGATATTAATTTTCTATAAATTGATTTATATGAATTTGTACCATATTAGGATATCATATTTTAAATACTCTAATCATTATAAGTTGAGAATTTTTGAGCATACCACTTTTGAAATTTTATTTTTCAAAAAAAATGTTTTTTTTAAAAAATTATTTACTCAATATATTATTTATGTTTGGGTTAACTATATTGTATTATAATTTAGTTTTAAGAGTTTTGGATTTAGTTGGCGTCAAAACATTTTCTAGGGTTTAGAATTTTAAGATTTAGGGTTTAAAAATCTTTAATTAGTGGCATTTTTAAAATGGACAATCCATAGTGATATTTTTGAAAATAGACACACCATAAAATGACATTTTTGCAATTATACCCTATAAGTTTTCCATTTCATATTTTTGTTTAACTGATTTGATATTTTAATATCGCATCGGACCTTCGAAAGGCTAGGCACGGCACTGCCCTTATGGCTCGGGTTCAAACCTCTTTTGGAACGGAGAGTTATTTTTTAAATCAAAATATCCAAAGACTGTATCTGGATACTGAAAAAATTATGAGGCAAAGGTTCGGAACTCCAATGGTTTATAAAAAAACAAAAAAAAAAGTTTTGTACGCTTATATTAATTTCTAGTTTCTTCGTCCACTACCAAAAAAAAAAAGGTGTGTGATATCAATTAAACAAGATCAGAAGCTAAACGATACTAGTTTAACTTGCTTATAAATAAATTATACTTTGAATTTTTTTCTAAATGATATTTTGAGAGGATTTTTTTGTTTTAAATTAAGTGATGTTTACATTATTGGATAATTGCAAAAATGTCATTTTGATGTGTTCATTTTCAAAAATGCCACTATGGGTTGTTGACATGTGTCTAGTTTTACCTCAGACTAGACAAAGACCAGTCGCAAAGCACGGCGATCAAAATAGTACTTAAGGGTCAAATCCACTAGATTGGTAGGGAACTATGAATTTTCGGGAAAAGAATTAAGGTAAGACAAAATATGGGGGTTGTGATGATGCGATTAAATAAATGTCGATAGGAAATCAACGGAAAACAAACGTTGGGTAGCAGAGAAATCTCAGGGTTCATGGAGCAATTTATTAAGGTGTTCACGCGAGTAAATCTAGCAAAGTGAGATTTCTAAATCGAATTCACTTAATAGTATAGCCAACAAACTCTTGCAGTGAAGACTAATATATCAATCAACCTAATACTCGACTCTTGCAAAGCAATTAGATGAATATATATGTATAAAAGGGATTAAGATTCGATATGTTAACCTTATCCTTAACACGACTCTCACAGTGATAAAGTCCAAACTCATCTATACTAGTTCCAATCAATTAGTCATGACTCCCTAACACAAATCTCATAATGAAAAGGTTCAAACTCGTAAGATAGATTTAGATTCAATCACAAGATGGTTAAACTAGCTATATGCAAGAGATGAAAGTATAGATGAAGACTCCACTAAATTCCTAAGCATGAACAATTTCTATTTATCGATCCATGAACAACTCCCCTTGAAAACCTCTTTAACCCAACAATCAAACTAGTTCAATCATGTTGCAAGTGAAATCATAGCAAGATAAAAGTATTTCACATAGAAAAAGGGTTTAGAATGCTTCTCTCTATGAATATAAAGATTAGCAAAATGTCTCCCTCAAACAACTTGCAATAGAAACTCTATGAAACTCTCGTCTGCTTGGTGTCTTCTTCAAGCTCTCGCCTTTAGGGTTGATAGCGGCGTGTCTCTGTGATGGTGTCCTTTCTTCATGGCTGCTGAATCCCTTTATCTAGGTAAGAAGTCAGACTCTAGGTAAAACCCTTTAAGATAACTTTGAAAATAGAATATTTCCTGTCTTTGCGGGTGTGGTGATCGGTCGGACGCCATATTGTTCGGTGATGAGGTAAATCTAGTTTTACCCAATGTAAAACAACTTAGGCTGCAAGTGCACAACCAATCGATCGTAGTACTTAGGGATCGAATCTACAGTGAATTAGAAACACTCAGCAATTTAAATTAAGAACTACGCTAAGTCAAGCAAAGTTTTAGAGTGATCAAACGGTAATCAAATTTGGTTTTAAACAATAATTAAGAAGTGTTGGGCGTTCGGAGATTCTCAGGGTTTCATAGTTCGAATTATTCATGTAATTCTTAGAGGCAATTGATTCGAAAGCATATTAAGCTAAACAGACTCTCGCGATTATTAGCTACTAATTCAAACCAGCCCTATCAATCTACTCTCGCAGCAATAATGACTAAGTTCTAATGCAATTTAAACTGGTTCAATTGTTCATTAAATCCTAAAGGTTTAACTCTCGCCATCCTATATAGAATAAAACTCATCAAACATCCTTTTTTCAGACAAGTAATGGAACGGGTAGAACTCAATACTTATCTAAGATCAGTTTCAAAGTGATCAATCCCTAAAACAAGTAATAAAGCATGGATCAAGATGAAGGAATAATATAACAAAAGCGACACCCTAGTTCATAAAACCTATCTATCGAATCATGAAAACCCCTCTAATGAGTTCCCCTAGAAGCCAACAAGAGAACTACTCAGACATAGCAAAACAACTCATAGAAATACTTGTATTCATTAAGAACAATAGAAAGAGAGTTCGAGAAACTTCTCTAATGGTTACAAAGAGGGTGAGAATCCTTCTCCCAAAATCCAAACAAGCAAAATAACAAGTAAAAAGATATGAATGCCTTTAAAACTTCTAAAGAACTAAAAGCTTTGAAGTGATGATGGTGGTTAGCGTGATAAAGGTGGTCGTGGCTGCTCATGTCTTTATATAGGTAAGAGGTCAGTTTTAGGATAAATCCCTTGAAGATTTGGAGATAACGTCAAAAAAAAAAAATTCCCAATTTTCTCGGAAGAGGTGATCGATCGGTCACCTCCTGTGAACGGTCGATCACCATGTAAAAGTGTATGTCCGTCAAAACCAGTGAGTTTGCGTCCGATCAATCGTGTATGGCGTTTGGTCGATCACTGATAGATATTCTGAACCGTCTTTAGCTTGATCCTTACTCTAACAGATTTTAGTAGATCGATGATATTTCAATATCTAACCGTCGCATTGTGGCGATCGAATATTCATTTTGAAGATGAGATACTCTTCTATCTCGTGGTAAAATATAAGATTGATCTGACGGTGAAAATTTTTTCATGTGGAATGAAACATCTGACGGTCAGGATTTGTTCTTTCCTGAAAAAGCTTGATTTCACTCTTTTCAGGCGCAAAGTGATCCAAAAACCTATATTGACTTCAAAATCCACGAAAATACTAAAAGAAACATGTTAAGTCCAAAAACCATTCATTTTTTTATTAAAAACATATTAGAAATAATATAAAAATAGGCAAAATATCTTATATATCATTCGGTCGATTACCTTGTTAAATCATTTATGAGTTAAGACCAGGGACTTAGTGTCCGATCGAATGGGGTTGATGATCAATCGATCATCCCTTATGCTTCTTGATTGATACCTTCTCGAATCTTCTAGGATCAGCCTTCAGTAAATTGAGCGTATCGTACAATCTAACCGCCCGATTTGGCATTCAAATATTCATTTTGAAGCTGAGATCTTCATCTATCACGTGATCAAATATGAGCTTGATCCAACGGTCAGAACATCTTCATCTGACATGATACATCCAACGGACAAGATTCGTCCTTATCGAAAAATGCTTGTATTCCTTCCTTTTTGCTCTAAAATGCTTCAAATCCTGTCATGGCTCTAAAATACACGAAAACACTAGAGAAGCCGATAATATTCCGATACAAGTAGATTTTTCATAGAAAATCTTATGTTAAAATAAGTAAAATATGACGTATATCAGTTTTCCATTTTAGAAAATGACACTAATTAATAACTTTTAAACCCTAAATTTTACAATTTTAAAATCTTAAAAAAGATTTTGACCCCTAACAAATCTTAAACCTTCAAAACTAAACCGTAATACAACATAGTTAACCCAAACATAAATGTTATATAGAATAAATAATTTTGAAAAAGTGGCATTTTTGCAAAGATTTTGAAAAGTGTCAGTTTAAAATAAATTCTCTTACATATTATTATGTACATAATTAACTGTTATTTTTATGACCGTTTAAATTCTACAGATTATTTTTCTATTGGTTGAGTTGTGTTTGGGTAAAAAATAATATATGTTTTATTTTTAAAAATAGTAAAAATTATAATTTTTTATTAGTGTACAATAACCTTAAACATTAATGAGCTTGATCTAACGAAAGATGCAAACAATATGCAAAATAGCAAGAGAGAAAAGAACCGTTGATGCCACAGTTTTCCAGTCACCCTATGATACTCTTGCAGAATTAGATTCTTCTATGGAATTCCACGAACCTCTAAAATGTCACCAGAAATCTCTGAAAATTGTACCCAACTCTCCTTGTTGATCCATTTATTTCCCTGAGATTTTTGATTACCTTGAGACTCATAAATGTGATCAATTTATTTTTCCTTAGTATTCTCAATTTTTTTTTTCTTTATTTTTTTTAAAAAGGGGAAATGATCTTATGAAGATGGAGTCTCAAAGACACGAAAATTACCATGATATTGTGAAAATTCTAGGGACAACCAAGCTTTGAATGAATCTCCATGTACACACTAAGTAACCTCAAATTTTCTCGCATTTACTGTGCTGGTCCTTTTTCTCTCCGACGTTTTTCACTTGTCTGCACATATGACAATGAAGAACAAGAATGCATGAGGTTTGAAAAGAGTTATGGGTTAAAGGTGGGTACCAACTAAAAATGAGCTGACCATTCAAGATCAAAGAGTGGTAAAATGAGCTGACCGTTCAAGATCAAAGAGAATCAATGTATAAAATCAAAATCAGATTCATCGAAGTCTCGACAAACCAAGATCTTCTGGGGATCATTATGATCATGAGGTTTCCAACTAGTCCATTCTGAATAACATGTCATAGCGGTGACAAATCTCTGAAACTAAGCATAGTTCCTAGGAAGGTCATAATTTCTTACAAATTTTGACTCAATAAAAATTTTAAATGACTTGATAAAACCCAAGATCAAACCAAAAGGAAATAAAGGTCGTTAGATAACGAGGAACTCCTCCCAGACTTCAATTACACCGTCCCGGTGTGAATTCAAACTGAAGAGAGGCAAAATCAAAAGGTAAAAGTTAAGTGTCAGGAAATATGCCTCAATGCTATTTTAGGACTGGTTTTGGGTTGGTGAACAATCGGTGAAGATGTTCGACCGATCGTTGGATTCCTCTGTGTTTCCATTTTTGTCTCATGGTGATCGTTCGATCACGGATTGGGATCGGTCGATCATGAGGCTGCTAGGATTTTTTGGACATTTCTTTTCCAAGGTGATCGATCGAATACCAAGGTGTTCGACCGATCACTATGAGTAACGGGCCAAACATTGGTTTTTCTTCATGCCTCATCAAAGTTATCCCTCCGGATTGGTTTGGTAGGATCCTTCCGAGTAGCTGGAGCACTGAAACAAGAAGCTCTGAGTGGCACTCGAACTCTGGAGAGTGCATGCCACATCCTGTGTACCAACCCACTAGTCCTCCAGTGGCTCCCAACTGTCCAGCAACGGTAAGCTGTCTCATCTGTAAGGTCTGGAGACAGCGCAAGCTCATACTCAGTGGTAACCGGAGGTATTAGTGTAACACTCGCATCTAGGACTATGAATCCCACCACAAATGTTAACCAACTCAAGTATTCATTGCTCTAAAATTTCTTTGTTACATTATGCAGTAAAATTAGAATGTAGGGAACTATAACTACCACGCCTTGGGAAAGCCTCTACCACATCTGCCGTATCCTCTTGCCTTGCCGCATAATATGAGCCACTTGACCAGATCTTCTATCCTGCAAGTCTGGTAAAGGGTGAGTATTGAATACTCAGTAAGACGGTCTACTCCGTCTCATAACGTAACTACCTATCTATCCTTAACTACCATTCACATGATGCCTCAGCACCATGTGTCATAATCTCTGTACTGCGGAACCCTTCAGGGCTCTTCTTTACCATTTGACCTGCCGGTTCTATCTTCCTTCCGCATCGAGGTTGCCTGGTCTCTCTACCAGGGTTCTATTAATCTGTGGTACCGTCCTGCCGCATCGTGGCCTATCGTGTCGCGGCATGATCTCTTATCGAGATGCGGCACGAGGCGATGCCAATACGTCCTTACTGCCTATATCCAGACTCCATCAATGTGCCCGTCGATCATAATCTAGGCATTATCGATGCTCGTACTAAGAGCTACCGTGGCTCTGTCAAGGCGTCACCGATCTCGTATCGATAGCTTGTAAAGACGGGGCACGATGCTTCTGCCGTGTCGCGGCACGATGCCTATCTTGGCACGATCTATAGCATGTCGTCACGTGGCACGAAGCTCTACCATGATGCAGCACGATCACTATCATGACACGGCACGATGCCCGTACTGATGATTTGCAAAGGCTCATCGAAGTACCCAAGGCTATACCGACGTCCTGCCTTGACGCAACACTATTGTATGGATCGAGATGCTATCGAGGCACCCCGAGGCACTCTTGATGATCTCTTTCCTTTATTGCGGCACAATATGTATCCGTACGAGACCGGGTACCTATGGAGACGTGGCATGACCGACATCGTTACCCGTATCGCAGCCCCTTGCTGTCTACTAGACTCCTTCCCATGCTCGACCGTAGTCGAGTGGAACGTTGCCACTACCCGAACCTTATCGAGGGTCCCGTCCGGATCTCTTATCCGGATCGAGTATTCCTCGACCACTACTCTATCCTACAACCACATGACTACTAAAACACCTATGAAAGCAATAATAGAACAAATTAGAAAGAAAAGTTAGGTACGGATCGCACCTTACCTTAAGCGTGCACCTTCTCTATCTGTGGGGCTCGGGTGTTGAGTTCCTTCTCAAGCTCCTCCTTATTCTCTTTCCTAAATGTTTCTCTTTGGCTCTGGAAGGAAAGAATGATTTTTGTGTGTAAAATATGAGTTTATTAGCTCCCTATTTATATCCCACGAAAATTCCCCTAGAGAATATTCACTTTTCTTCTTTTTCTCCACCTCCTTACTATACCGACCAAGCCCATTCTATTTGCCCTTTTCCCCCACGTTTTTGCCTCTTTTCCTAAGGAAAAATTAGAGGTTCCCTTCCCTTTTAAGCCGGGGGCGGCCCGCTTACCATTTCATGGGCCGGTCCATGGATTTTTCTTCCCAAATGGACCATCCTTTCCTTTTAGACCATTTCTTTTCTTTCTTTAACCTCTAACTAAATTATTCTAAGTTACCTAAATTTCTATGCTTGGGCTTGGGATGTTACAATCAACATCTCGTAGTGTCCCTGGCTGCTATCATGAGTAGGCATGGTGAAGGTATGCTCATCAACCTAAAGAATGCTAGTGGAGGCTAATGTGGTTCCTCTACGACAAACGGTACAAGTAATATGACCCGGCATGAACTCTATACATCCTGTGGTTCTCTTTTTTTTTTTTACAAAATTAAGTAATGAAATCTGAAGAAAAATAAACTTGTTTTTGAGTTTTTTTATTTATTTTAAAAATAGAAGAAAAATTAAATAAAATAAATAAAAGAAAAATTAAATAAAATAACTTATCAGTGGGTTACCTCCCACTAAGCGTCTCTTTTTAAAGTCGTTTAGTTCGACTTGGTTGATTTTCCTAGTCGTGAATTGGATTTATTAAAGAAATTTGAGTTTCTTTAAGTTGCATCTTTTTGTAGTTTGCTGCATTAGTCTTTTTGATCAGCCATGGACTCCTTAGCAAACTCTCGTTTGATTGTGAAATTGGGGTCTCCATCGATCATCTTAATGGTTTCATCGTCTCTTAGAGATTCTCAATCGTTCTCCCCTTGCTGGTTGTTAGGATCAGGAGACTTTGACTCAATTGTGAACTCTTCTTTTCCGTCCCCGTTTCCGGCAACAAACTTGAATTGTTGTTTGAAATTACAGGATTCCTATTCTCATTACCTTGATACCTAGGCGGATGTTTCCTCGTCGAATTCTTGTTTCTTGTCCTATGAAAGAGTATTTCATCTTCCTTTCAGCATTATGTCTTTTAAACTTGGTGACAAGATCTGCATCATTAGAATAATCATTAGGTTCTCTAAAGGGAAAATTATTTCTAGAATAGAAAACTTCCTGTCTTTCGATGAATTTTGGCAATTGATCTTGGCTTTCTGCCAGCTGCAAGTCTATAGCATCAACACGAGTAGTGAGCTCGTGGATTTTTTCTCTTGACCTTTCTATTCTCCAATCATGAGACTCCGAAATATTATCAACGGTATTCTCCAAGTTTTTTTATACCACTGTAGTGTTGTTGCTCATTGTCAATCTCTTGCATCCGTTGGTCACTTTGGAATGGAGTAATATTGCTTGCTAGTTTTGCAAACTGTTCTGCGAGCTCGTCCATTTTCTTAGTAAGCTCGGATTCCACCTTTTAGATCTTTTCGTTTAGCAATCCTTAAGTCATCTCTCGAACTTCCATGAGAAGGCGGAGGTTTTGGGTCAGGCACGAAGAGAGTATCTTCGTTCATGTCTTCATCTTTGAAGTAGTGTTCAAGCGGGAAAATAGGATTGCATCCTCTTCCGAATACCAAACGGTTAGGCGGTATGTTAGGGTCGAGATTCCTAATTTTAATGTGGGGTTGGAATCGCCCTTGGTGATTTGTAGGTGCTGGTAGTTGAGTTCCTTTGCGAAAATTCTATGGAGGTTGAGATTGGTTCCTTCCCATATCTCGATCTCGAAAGTACTTAACTAGATGACTAGTTTTTTATCCATTGTGATCGCCTATTCTTTCTCAAATATGAGTAGCTAAAACACAGAAGCATAGAAAAAAAAAAGAAAAAGTAGAAAACGGGAAATGAAATTTTAATCTAAACTCTTTTCTTAAACCTAAAGGCAACGCCACCAATCCCCGACAACGGCGTCAAAAATTTGACGTGTGTCTAGTTTTAACTCAGACTAGATAAAGATCAGCCGCAAGTGTACGGCGATCAAAGTAGTACTTAAGGGATGAATCCACTAGATTAGTAGGGCACTATGAGTTTCGGGAAAAGAATTAAGGTAAGAACAAATATGGGGGTTTGTGATGATGTGATTATATAAATGTCGATAGGAAATCAACGGAAAACAAATGTTGGGTAGCATAGAAATCTCAGAGTTAATGGAGCAATGTATTAAGGTGTTCACGCGAGTAAATCTTGCAAAGAGGGATTTCTAAATCGAATTCACTTAATAGTATAGCCAACAAACTCTCGCAGTGAAGACTAATATATCAATCAACCTAATACTCGACTCTCGTAAAGCAATTAGATTAACATATATACATAAAAGGGATTAAGATTCGATATGTTACATGATCCTTAACACGACTCTCGCAATGATAAAGTTCAAACTCATCTATACTAGTTCCAATCAATTAGTCATGACTCCCTAACATACCTCTCGTAATGAAAAGGTTCAAGCTCGTAAGATAGATTTAGATTCAATCACAAGTTGGTTAAACTAACAATATGCAGGAGATGAAAGTATAGATGAAGACTCCACTGAATTCTTAAGCATGAACAATTCCTATTTATCGATCCATGAATAACTCCACTTGAAAACTCCTTTAACCCAACAATCAAACTACTCAATCATGGCAAGTGAAATCATTGCGAGATAAAAGTATTACACATAGAAAAAAAAGATTTAAGACTAGGGACGTAGTGTCCGATCGAACGGTGTTGATGATTGATCGATCATCCCTTCTGCTTCTGGATTGATATCTTTTGAATCTTCTAGGATCAACCTTCAGTCAATTGAGCGTATCGTGTAATCTAATATTCATTTTGAAGCTGAGATCTTCATCTATCTTGGGATAAAATATGAGCTTGGTCGAACACTGGGAACATCTTCATCTAACGTGATACATCCGACGGACAAGATTCGTCCTTGTCCAAAAATGCCTGTTATTCCTCCTTTTTACTTAAAATTGCTTCAAATCCTGTCATGACTCTAAAATACACGAAAACACTGGATTAGCCAAACAAATGCCGAGACAAGTAGAGTTTTCATAGAAAAACTTACGTAAAACATAGTAAGAATAGGTAAAATATGATGTATATCAATTGTCCATTTTCAAAAATGACACTAATTAATAATTGTTAAACTTGTCACTAATTAATAAATTTTAAACCCTAAATCTAACAATTTTAAATCCAAAAAAAAGTTTTGACCCTTAACAAACCTTAAACCTTCAAAACGAAATCTTAATACAACATAGTTAACCCAAACATAAATGATATTTAGAATAAATAATTTTGGAAAAGTGGCATTTTTCATAAATTCTCTTACATATTATTATATGCATAATTAATTTTAATTCTTTTTACCATTTAAATTCTACAGATTATTTGTCTATTAGTAAAGTTGTGTTTAGGTAGATAATAATTGATGTTTTATTTAAAAATAGTAAAAATTAAATAATTTTTTTATTAGTGTAAACATCACTGATAAATAAACATAAAAGTATAAAATATGTCGTTTAACATAAGATAATAATTGATATTGTTATTGGTGTGTTTGCAATCGGTTAATCGAAATTGATACAAATTATATGTATTAATTTGCATCACTTCAAAAAGAAATGATGCAATGGTATGAACTAGCATCGGTTAATCAAAATTGATACAAATTATATGTATTAATTTGCATTTCAAAAAAAAATATATGCAATGGTATGAACTAGCATTGGTTAATAATCAGTGTAACTACTAAATTTTATTAACATCAATTTTTTTTTCAACCAAACAATAATTAAAATATATCACCACCAATTAGACGGAAAATTGTTTACAAAAAAAAAATCCACATATATGGACCGTGCAGCTGGTTAAACAGTTCGCTTTTAAATTAATAGAGCGAGAAATTAAAGATGAAGAAAATTGAGGAATACAGCGGTACAGTTCCAAGAATTTTGCCAAGCGAATAGAAAAGATCGTCTACTCCTCCAGATGTCTGACGATATCCACTAGTATTAACATCTTTTTAAAAAGAAAAATTTTGAGAAATGCCACTTTTGAAGTGCAACTTTTCAAAAATACCATTTTTTAAAAATCTTTGTACACTTTTTCAAATTATTTACTCATTATATCATTTATATTTGGATTAACTATATTGTATTAGGATTTAATTTTGAGGGTTTAGAGTTTGGTAGGAGTTTAGGGTTTAGGTTTTAAATTTTCATAATTAATAGCATTTTTGTAAATAGACAACCTATAGTAGCATTTTTGAAAATATATACTCCAAAAATAGTATTTTTATAATTGTCTCTTTAGAAAGTGATACAAATTTACATCAATAAAAAATGATGTAAAATTTTAATTAATTACTTCTTTTTTGTTATCTTTTTACTATCACTACAAGAAAACATATCAATTTTTGGCCAATTTTTTTGTGGTCAAAACTATTTTGACCATTTTCGACCAATTTTAGACGAATGTTTATTTTCGTTATAAATTGGTCGAAAAATTTGACCAATTTTTAACGGATTCGTAAATTTGTCAAAAAAAAACTTGCGACAAAGAAGGATTGATTGAAAATTGGTCAAGAAAACTTGTTAATTTTTGACCAAATTTTTTACCAATAACTTGGTCAAAATGTTTGTTGACAAATTTTCGACCAAAAAAATATGAAAATTTAAACTCGTCAAAATATGATCAAACTTTTTTTACTAATACAAGTGGTCAGTAAATAGTCAAAATATTCTTACCATTTTTATCGACTAAAACAAAATTTGGTCGAAACTTCGTGAGTAATTTTTTACGAATAAATATTTGACAGAAATTGGTCACAACTTTATCGACCAAATATTGAGGAGGACACTTCTATTGTATTTGTCCCACATCGCCCATATGGGAGGGATGAAACTTTGACTTTCTCTATAAAATAACACTTACTCCATTGTGAAAAACGTAAATGAGCTTAATGGCCAAATAGTTAAATTTTGAAATATTTTAATCGCTGATTGAGTGAATATTTTGAAATTATTATAAATCAAATATTTTAAATTTGAATTTTATTTTTTCGAATATATTTTTTTGAAATATTTTATATTTTAATTTTTTAAAAATTATTTAGTTTTATTTTAATTATTATGAATCAAGTATTTTAATTTCAATTTTTTCGAATTGATCAAAATATAGTTCTAAAATTTAAATATCTAAGTTGGTCAAAAATTGGTTAGAATATATGATCTAAAATTGGTCAAAATATATAGTTCCGACCATTTTGATTGATCAGAAAATTTTGACGATTTTATTGGTTATAATCAAAATTTTGACCATTTTGTTGGTCAAACCCAAAATTTTGACCATTTTTATTGGTCAAAACTTTTGACTATTTTCTGACCAAATTTCATTTACGACCATCCATTTTTTATGAATCGATTTTGGTCAAGTATTAGTCAGAAATAGCTGTTTTTGATCAATTTTAGACTAAATTGATAGTTAGAATTAGAATGTTTTCTTGAATCAAGAGAAGATGTGAAGAGAAAACAGTTGTATAAATAATGAGAAAACAGTTGTATAAATAATGAACATGTGTCTCCAGAAACCAAAACTAAATAGGCCAATAAAATCAAGAGTCAATAAATAATTAAAGATTGACATAGATTTTTCGTAGATTTTTTACTTGTGATAAGCTTCTTGTGGTTGTAAGCCCTTTTTGCATGTGATAAGCTTCTTGTGGCGTCAAATTGTTCCTAGAACAAATGCTAGTTTGCGATTTTTCTGCTTTTTGAAATTTGAATGGTCAACCATTCAAACAAAAAAAAAAAAAAATTTGACCATTCTCACTCGGTGAGCAACAAATGTTCTGAAAACAATAAAATTTGGTTATTGAGAAGAAATAAGAAAATAAATTGGTAATTAAGTTTTGTATATGGTGGATAGCTTCTATTTTAAATTCACAAATTTAAATCTGTTTTTTTACAGTTTTCCATGTTGAATAGTTTATTTAAAAAAAATTTACAAAATTTTAAAAGTATTTTGCACGGGAAAGTTTAAACTGATTAGATAACACAATTATCGAATCTAATTAGACACTTCAGAGAAATAAAAATTTGTGAGTGAACCATACAAAACGTACGTGAATTGTTTTTTGATCAGAGAAATTATTGAAATAACTTCCTTTCTTTAATTCCAGAGATTGCAGCTTTGCAGTTTAATAAAAAATAATAATAATAATAAAAATAAAACAGAAAGTCATATCTTTCATCAACTTGTGGCAAATTAAAATACCGTGGCTCCAACAAAAACAATATCAATTGTTATCTATGTAAATAATAAATTACTAGGGTGTGATTGGTTAGTTTTTAAAAATTTTCTACAACTCCTAAAAGTTTATTTATACTATTTGCTTACCAATCACGTTTTAATTTTTTTTTAATGGATCTTATATAAAAGTTAGAGGGAGCAATTGTAAAAATGTAATTTTTGGTGTGTACATTTGCAAAAATGCCACTTAAGAATATCTATTTGCAAAAATGTCACTAATTATGAATTTTTAAAACCTAAATTTTAAAATTATAAACCCTAAAAACTATTTTGACTCATAATTAAATCCTCAAAACTAAACTCTAATACAACATAGTTAACCCAAACATAAATGATATAATGAATTTTTTTTTTTTGAAAAAGTGGCATTTTTGCCAAATTTTTGAAAATGCGGCATTTTTGAAAAATGACAATTGAAAAATATCATTTTTTGAAATTTATCAAATTACAGCCTCTACAGCCTTGATTTTTTTGTTTGTTCATGTTTTAAATTTTTTTTTTTAACGCAACTATTTTATGGCTTTAAAAGTTGTAGGATTTTCTCACAACCAAAAAAAATCTACGGCTACAACAAAAACATCTACAACCTAAATTCTACAGCAATTAATCTACAGCTATAACCGAACCAATCATCTAGTAAATCTAAATTTGTATAATTTGATGGTTTCTATATCAGTATATATGTCAATCATTATATCCCTATCCAAAATTAAATTTGTATCATACGTAAGTACGTAGAAAAACAATTACAAGATGATGATACGATATGATAGAAAAATGGTTCATTCATAGGACTGGGCACGAAGCAGATATTCAGGAAAATGTAGTATTTGTAATTCGATTGGTTTTTTACGAATATCAAATTTTCCAATTTGTGTTGTTTCAGAAAATTTCTAATATCCGGATTTTTTTAATATATATGCGGATATCTTGATATTCACGAATATATGTTTTAAACTAAAAATAAGAACTGAAGCAGCATATTTTTTTAAAGAAATTTTTTTAATATAATAATAAACTAATGTGCAAATATATGAAATTATTTATTTTATTCGATATAATTGAAGAAAGATGAAAAGTGGAAGACAAAAATGGTAAAATTAAACATATTTTTTTATTTAAAAAACAAAAATTAATATATATTTCAACTAAAAAGATAGTATCTACCAATTTTTACTACAAGTATTTTTGCCAAATATATTAAAAAGTCTAAAAATATAGATATTCATTATAAATTTATTAATTAAGTAAAAAAATAAAAAATAAAATAATTTTTTTTCAAAAAAATAAAATACAACATAGTTAACCCTGAAGTCTTTTTTGCCATATAATTTCGCTTTTATTTTTACGTTGGAAATTCAAGGATCGTAAATTTAAGACAAATTAAATGAAAAATCTTTTTTTTACGTTGGAAATTCAAGGATCGTAAATTGAAACCTTTATTTAATATTTAACATATTGAAATTTATTTTAGGAGAGAACGAAAAATTTTAGGGGCAATTACAAAATATCACTTTTTGTGTGCATATTTGCAAGAATGCCACTTACGGGTGTCAATTTACAAAAATGCCACTAATTATAGATTTATAAAGCCTATATCTTAAAATTCTAAATCCAAAAAAATGTTTTGACACCTAAAACTCCCTAAACACTCAAAACTAAATCCTAATAGAACATAATTAACCCAAACATAAATAATATAAAGAAATTGTTTTTTTTGAAAAGTGGTATTTTTGTAAAAATTTCAAAATTATGGCATTTTTGTAAAATGAGACTTGAAAAGTGACATTTTTTGAAATTTCTCAAAATTTTAATCACAATCATTTATGTTTGGGCTATTGGAGAAAATATTTTTTTCACCAGTTTCTTGCGTATTTTTTTTTAAAGATTTTCTGAAAAAAAAAACTCCAAAGAGAATAGGCCATATATTTTAAATTTAAAGAAATAGTCTTTTTAACGTTAATTAAGGACAGTAATTAATAGTCTTGTCCATTCGTTTTTGTAAAGCAGCTAGTAACAACAAATAAGTATGAGAATATTATTCATCTCCCCTCTCGTTATTAGACTGAAACCAAATGAGAGATCAAAGTAACAACAAAAAACGAATTGGAAAAAAAAAATCAAGGGTAAGATGATTTTCAAGAAAAGTTATTCCGAGAACTCGGGCATGAAAAAAGGGTACGTGTCTATGGTTCATAGTCATGAGCTCACACTTGGGCTTTGTCTTGATCTTCGTTTCAATGCTCGGGGAACCAGTGTGTATATTCTACGATTTGTGTTCGATTTGAATTTGTAATTTTAACTGTTGTGTGATTTGTATGTTGTTTATGAGTGCATATTTAATCTTTTCTGTTAAATGGGTAAAAAGATACTTCACCTTCAAATAATAAGCAGATTGTATTTGTTTTTATCAATCACGTTATGTAATTTTTAACCTATTTTCTTAATTATAAAAGCTATGGTTTATTTTTTTAATTTTAATTTTTTTTGGACCTATATTCATAGTTTTCCCATTTTTATTTTAGCATATTAGTAATATAAAATAACTATACTTTTCAAAACAACACGTAGTCCATTATAACTAAAACGATGCGTTTTGATTTCCGTGACCAATATAATCCTTGACTCGGATTGACTCGCACTTCAAAGGTTGACCTGCATTAATCTGCATTTAGTTTATCTGAAAGGTAAATTTGCAAAATTTAATCACTTAAAAATTTTTTTTTGCAGAAAACTCTTTTTTAATGTCAAAAGTTTGTTAGCTAATAACTAATGATTTAAACTAAAGTCTTTAGTACTTGATCATTCGACGAAATACCTAGTTCATTTTTTGGACTTAGTATACTGCATTATTCCATTAATAATACTAAGTGAAAGTGCACATTTATTGAAATTTATAAAATTCTTTAACCAATTTACCATATTGCTACTTATCCACGAAACATAATAACCAAATTCATAGGCGTAGTCAACCAATCTATTTTCAATTTGATTATATATCTTATGACATAAATTAAAAGACAAAATAGTTGAAAATAGTGAGCAAACAATGCATGTTTTGCCGATAAGACTGGAAGGCGAGACAAGTCTTTGAAATAAGAAATCAATAATCCAGTTTCTTACTCTTTTGATTTTTTTTTTTTATAAGACGTGTTGAAATTTTTTATTTGACAATGATGAAATAGTTAAAATTACATGAGTGGCTAGAATTTTACAAATATATTATCTTTATCATTTTTTTAATAACATTGTAGTTTTTGTTTAGATTCATATAAAATATCGTTGCTCTATTAAAATATGTCGTTATAGTGTTTTCATGGCCAATATTTTAACATATGTATTCCTAGTCAATGAAGTTTTATGTAGAAATATTTAATATATTCCTATTCATTGAAGTTTTGTGCAGAAATCTTTTTTCCTAATACTTTTTAAAATTCTTTTAGTTATATGTTTTGCATTTTTTTATACTAATTTTTTTTAATTTTATAATCTTTTGAATTCGAATATCTTATTTATTAAAATATAAATATAAACCTTAAAGTTAAATTTATTGTATTCTTAGTTATGTATATATTGCAAAGATAATAAACAAGTATTAAAACAAATATTAAATTATTTTGAAACTATTAATTGTACTTATTTTCTTTTTTATTTAATTTAAATATCTAGTAATTATAATTAATAAGAAACATGTAATGAATGTTTATAATAGATTTAAGGGAAATTACACTATATATTAGTATTTTCATATAGAATTAAATATCTAACATCTTATAAAATGTAATGTAGTAACTAACATTTAATTGACATTAAATTTCATTTTCGCCCCTTCAACAATTATATAGTTAAAAAAAAAAAATAATTAATACTCGAAAAAATTAATCTCAAAATAATTAATACCCATCAAACATTTCATTTACCCTAAAATTTGTTCCTTCCGTCTGCCTTCTTCTTCTTCTTCTTCTTCAAGTTAAACAGGAGTATGTTTAACCATTTTTTTGAGACAATCATGATATCTATCTAATTAACGTTTTACATATCGTCATATACTTCAATTAAATTGTATAGTTGACTACACAATATAACTATTGATCTGGATCAATGCAATGTTCTATATAGTGAACTATTTTTTTATCACCATACATGATTGAATAGCTAACTATTCTTATATAACCAGCGAACTATTTTAGTTAACTAAATTTTGTTATAAGTGTTATTTAGTTAATTATTTTGGTAAACATAGACTAAAATATATACAATTTTAAAGATTATATAGTTAACTATATTATTACAATCGAATTAATTACTGTAAAAATTATACTATAGTTTACTATATTATTAATTGAATAGTTAATTACAACAACATAGAAAGTATAAATATAGTCAATTATACAAAGTAAAAATTTTAGCTAACTACAAAAAAAAAAGAATATAGTCAACTATACAAACTTTCTTTGTTTTTGAGATCCGCCGACTACAACAACATAGAAATGTTTTTAGGGGTTCTAGGGATTTTTTTGTTTCTACTACTTTCCTTATCTGATTGTTTTTTTTTTCTTTTATTGTTGACATTTATTACTAAATTAAATAATTCTACGGTTTTCCTTATTTGATTATTCTTTTTTATTTATTATTGACATTTTTTACCCAATTAAATAAGGGCAATTTTGAACAAATATTTTACCTCTCTAGTACTCAGCTAAATTCTATTATACCTATGTTACTCTCCTAATTATGTACTCCAAAAGTAATATTAAGGTAATTCATCCTAGATTTAAATGAATTTTTATTTTTTGCTTAGGTGGACACCTTAAGAGGAGAGAAAACTCTCTCATTACATACATATATAAATCGGATATCGGAGTTTTTTTTTTTGAAAAAAGAGAAAGAAGAGAAAAAAAAACCCCGATATTGAAGATTATTTATGATTGAAGACATTATATTCATTGTATTAAGAAAGGTTAATAAATTATGAGATAAGGAAACAGCGCTAGAATTGACCCATTTTGCAGAAATTTGAGTGTCATTGCACTAATGTTCAAAAATGACTTTAACATTGTTGATAGGGAAATTAGCAAGGATGACCATCAAAAAAATTATAATATGCCAAATAGCTATATTAGAACAATGGTTAGGATATGATGTGTATAATGTGTAATATTACATTCCTATCCTACCTATTTGAGATCACTCATTTTTCTTCTTTTTGATTACTCATTTTTCTTCTTTTTCTCTTCTTTTTTTTTTTATTTTTTTCTTTATGATTTTTCTATCCCTCTTGGACTTATTTGTTCATGATCTTCACAAAAATACTGATTAAAACTTGTAAATTTAGTAAGAAAAAAATATTCTGCATTTAAGGTGGTTAAAGTTTAAAAAAAAAACGATAAAAAATTCAAAAGTAATGGGTAAGTGAATTTTTGTTATTTTATATAGAACATGATATCCCTCTATTCTATATAGAACACAATGTTATGCTATTCTATTTACTTCTATATAGAATGTTGAATATTTATATAATGTTATATATATCAATTCACTTTGGAAACGAAATTGTTTTATATATATAAACACTAATTATTTATTGATTTTTGGTGAATGAATGTTTGTCTAATTTTAAATCTATACTATTTTATACTTTATATAGTATAGTTTGTCTAAATTAAAATCGCATATTTAGTTATGAATAATTTTAATTTGTTTAAAACAAAATTCAAGTTATGCCATCAGTAAAAAAAATAATATTTTTGTAAGATTGTGAACTATAATCTGTTTCTTTCTTGAAGAGAAGAAACCAATTGAAATTAGAGGGTGAGGTTTTTTTTTTAAAAGATGCTAATCTCCTATAGATGTATCACATATTAAAAAATGAGGGATAGCATGGCTATTTTGGTTACTTGATTAATTATAAGAATAGCATGGCTATTTTCTTTGTTTTTATTTTCAATATAGTTGGCTAGTTAATTGACCCTTGTTGTTAATAACTTTTTTTTTATAAACCGTTGGAGTTCCGAACATTTGGCTCATATTCTCTTCGGTATCTGGAGACAGTTTTTGGATATTCCGATTTAAAGAATAACCCTCCGCACCAATCTCTTAAAAAATCATTTCGTTTTGCCCGATTTATATATAAAACATAACGTCGATGATATATTTTCCTGTAATAAGTTTGGACCATATGAAACCAAATGCTTCATTTTTCTCAAAAAAAAGAAAAAAAAATGCTTCGTGAAGTTACTATTTTTTTTGTAATCAAGAAATTTGGATCAGAGATCATAACATGAAAATTAGTTATTTTTTTGCTCGAACACACGATTTATCCCGACTTTTTCTAAAGTCTGATTCCAGATTCATCATGGTTCATCTATCAACTTTGGATTTGTTGTAACACTCCACTTACACCAGTTTTTAATAGAAAGCTCTTTATAATTTTTTTTTTGGCTTTGTTAGTTTCTGCAAAAAGTACACACTATTGTTGTTATGACTAGGGAAACAGAATTGTTTCCTTTATTATTTTACCAATAGACCGTATAAAACATGATTTGTAGTTTACAAAAGTTTTCTATGAGATTGTTAAACAGTTATATATTACGTTAAAAGTATGTTGGTCTGAAATTTTGGCGAGAGTACAGATTAAATCGATAATTTTTATTAATTTGAAAATGTGCACTAAAATTTTGTGTCTTTTCAAATAATCTGTAATCTAGTATGATTTTAATAATCTGTAATCTAGTATGATTTTATATGCCCAGTGAACTTGTATGATTTTATATGTCCCATATTGCTGTCCGCCCATATTTTCTCCTTTTTTTTTCTTCTTGGATGTGGAGTATCCTCTCTTTCTGTTGTGGAATGCTGATGATTAAATAATTACATTACATCCACTGATCCACATGACAAACTGAAATGGCCCATATAAAGATTTTAAATCTCCAAATTAAGATCTTAAACACTAACCAGGTGATACTTTGTTCGTTCAATAGATACGGGACCTGGAAGGTGCAGTTGGAAAAAATTTTGAATTTCCGAGGGACTTGCACCCAATCGGGGGAAAAAATAGTTGTGACTCGTACTAGGTTTTCTGCAAAAAATTCTTCAAATGACTAGGGTTAGCAACTTTACCCAGTAAATCATTAACCCACTGGTCAATTCATGAAATAATGGTCAATCCGCAATATAACCCATGGCCGTATATATATGTATAAGAGCGTGTATTTTTTTTAACAGTTTTCACGTCGTTTTGGTTGTTTTTTTCGGGAATAAAATTGTAAAAATGGGATTTGAATTCATGACCTTTCGAGATTAATCACCACAAGCAAACCGACTGTGCAACTTCGGTTTATGTCAAAAATTCAAACACGCACATATGTATATAGAAGCAACATTTCTTCAAAGCTCAAAGAACTCATATATGGCACCTTCTTCTTTCCAACTTTTTATTTATGACAGAATTCTCAGAGACTCAAAGAACTCTTCAATGTCACCATATTTTTTCTCATTCTTCATCCTTTCTTATTTTTCCATGGAAGTGAAGCTTAATCTTTAATGGTGATTTTCGTTTGGTAGTGAATTCATATATACTCTCCATTTCATATTAGTTGTCATTCTTGGCTTCATCATTTGTTTCATATTACTTGTCGTTTGGTATTTTCAATGCATATTTATGAATAATCTTTTTATTTTTATTCCTACTTTTTATCTTATTAATTACGCATATCAAATAAAATAGTGCATTAATTAATAAAATTCAATTTTTTTCTTAATCTACGTAAAACAACCTACAATGACAAGTATTGTGAAACGGAAGAAGTATATAATTAGAGAGTTTTCTCTCCAGCATCAAAACAAAAAATGTTACATTAAAATTTATAATAAATGTTCATTTATATAATCTTTTTATATTAATTTTTTTTCATCATTAGTAGAGATTCAAATTGAATTAAAAACAAAAATAAGTAAATAAATAAGTAAATAAATATTAAATACAAGATTATAAATTTTTTGTTAGTAATAATATAGAGAAACGAAACAAAAGTATATGTAGAGAGACACGAATGTATATCGGTAGATGACAATATAAATGTAAATAAAAAACTGTTCGAAGAAAATTTGATTATGTTTCGGAAATAAATATGCACAAGACTCACATAAAATCTTTTTTAGATCGTATTCACATTCTGAAGTAAATTAGATTCATAAAATACACGGTATGGATTATTGGACCGGGTTATCAAGTTTAAAATGAAGTTAATTCGTTTCACCATGTAAACGTGATATGTGAAATACGATAGAGATATTCATGATTGGTGTATCATCTCGGTTTCTGAAAATATATGATGCATGCGGAGAGGCTTAAGATAATTGATTTGGCTACCTATATCACCAAAGTGCACTTATCTTTTCTGTCACACATCCAGAGAGAACTCCAGAGTTAAGCGTGCTTGGGCTAGAGTAATTTAAGGATGGGTGACCTACTGGAAAGTCATTTCCAGAACCGTGTGAGTGAGGACAAAACACGGAGAAAGATCACGTGGTGATTTGCAGGGTCATTAAACAAGTCTTTCTAGTATCCCGGACTAACGCACCGACCGTCGGACAGGGATGGGCCCACAGGCCGAGAGTGGGCATGGGGACCATTGGGAGATGAGGATTTCTCCAGAAAGGATGAGAATTTTCTTGTATGTTATTGAGAGATGAGGATTTCTCTCGAGGGAATGAGGATTTTCCCTGCATACCCATAACTCGACGACGGTCGGGGCGTTACAAGTGGTATCAAAGCGAACCCTGACTAGTGTGTGAGTCACACTATCGGGGGTAACGATCCTGGAACGCAATGAGGACGTTGCGATCAGTTAGTGGAGGTGATTGTAACATCCCGGTTTCTGAAAATAAGTGGTAGCAGAGCATATCCTGACGAGTGTGTCAGTCACTGTAACATCCCGGTTTCTGAAAATATGTGGTGCATGCAGAGAGGCTTAAAATAATTGATTTGGCTACCTATATCACTAAAGTGTACTTATCTTTTCCGTCACACATCCAGAGAGGCTTAAAATATGTGGTACTGGGAAGTCATTCCCAGTACCGTGTGAGTGAAGACAAAACACGGAGAAAGATCACGTGGTGATTTGCAGGGTCAGTAAACAAGTCTTTTTAGCCTCCCGGACTAACGCACTGACAGTCGGACAGGGGTGGGCCCACGGGCCGAGAGTGGGCGTGGAGCCCATTGGGAGATGAGGATTTCTCCTGAAAAGATGAAGATTTTCATGTATGTTATTGAGAGATGAGGATTTCTCTCGAGGGAATGAGGATTTTCCCTACATACCGGTAGTTCGACGGCGGTCGGGGCGTTACAGTCACACTGTCGGGGGTAACGATCCTGGTATGCAACGGGGACATTGCGATCAGTTAGTGGGGGTGATCATAGCATCATGATTTCTGAAAATATGTGGTGTATGCGGAGAGGCTTAAGAGAATTGATTTGGCTACCTATATCACCAAAGTGCACTTATCTTTTCCGTCACACATCCAGAGAAAACTCCAGAGTTAAGCGAGCTAGGCTGGAGTAATTTAAGGATGAATGACCTACTAGGAAGTCATTTCCAGTACCGTGTGAGGGAGGACAAAACATGGAGAAAGATCACGTGGTGATTTGCAGGGGCAGTAAACAAGTCTTTCTTGTCTTCCGGACTAACGCACCGACCGTCGGACAGAGATGGACCCACAGGCCGAGAGTGGGTGGGGCCCATTGGGAGATGAGGATTTCTTCAGAAGGGATGAAAATTTCCCCTGTATGTTATTGAGAGATGAGGATTTCTCTCGAGGGGTTCCGGAGGTTTTAGAGCAATGTGAGCAAGCCAATGAAATCTTTGTTCGATTTTGACATGTTTCAATTTTATACCGACTGCAATTATGGCCTGTTCAGTTGTTTTCAAACTGATTCTAGGAAAACCGATACCAGATTCGAGATTCGAATTTCGAATTGATCTTCTCAAAACCTTTCCGACGGTATTTCAAATTTTTTTGTTTGACGTTTTATTTTTTTCAGTTTTATTTTTAATCATCTAAATTTATGAATTATTACAAATTATGAGAACAATTATATTGACGATTATATAACAAACAAATTTAGCCTTGACATGCGGGACTACTCGAACTCTCCTTGCACAAGGCTGAAAATCTCTCGTAAATTTTGCCTCCATTATAGTTTGTATTCTCCGGGACTCGAACTCTATACCTGTAGGTGTAGAAATATTAATGAACCCTGAAATATTAATGAACCCTCTGTCAAACTACTTGATTAAGAAAGCTTCCACATTTTTCAGTTTAAATAATGTATTTTTTGACATAAAGTTTATATTAAGATATATAAATTTATGTGTGTAATTCTTTGTTACATAAGTACCTTAGTGCAAGTGGTTATGCCTTTGAAATTTTCCTATGTGGTGGTGTGCTCGAATCCCATTCAAAAAGTCAAAACAACGTAGTTTTGAAAAGGGTTTTCTGTATATATGTATAAGAGTGTGTATTTTTTTAACAGTTTTCAAAAGGGTTATATTGCTGGTTGACCATCATTTCGTGGATTGACGTGTGAATTAATGACTTGGAAAATAAAGTCGCAAGCTCTAACCAATTGGAAGGTTTTTCTGCAGAAAACCCAATCCTACTTGACTAAACCATCAAATTAATAAAGTGGTGGTATATAGAGTGATTTTGGTTGGGTGGGTTGATCGGTTTTCGATCTATAACGTACGAGTATTCATACGAATATGCATCAAAATGGTTGGAAATTCGAATGCAAACACCATTTAGTACCACTATAGAGAACTGCGCATGCATACAAAACATATACAAAAGACCACTTATTTAATTCCATGTACCATCTAAGGTACGTTCATGGTATCATTTTTATCGTATTTAAACAAGTGCTTAAAGTAGCCATACTTACGTTACACGGTAACATGTCCATGGACCATGGTTTAACTCCCTTTTTCAAGGTTGGACCTGAGCCCAAACTGGAGTTGCTTCCTGCTCCTTAGCGTTCTCTGCGACTTGGCTGTGGTTGCAACATGCGCTACACTGTCCATAAGCGTAGCTGCCGCAACAACCGTATTTGCAACCACCACGGCCGCGTTTTTGCATCCCCACACTGTTAGTTTTCTCGTGTGGGTATCGACAACAGCCGATGCATCCGTTGCGTCCCCCATAGCAGCAACCGTGAATGCACCGACCTGTGAAGTATCCTCCACCATATTGCTCTGGCTCTTTCGCATCAGTTTCATCATTGAGATTCACCATTTCAGCTGTTAAGTATGATATGAGTATTTATATAATATATATATATATATGTATAAAGTATATATATGTATTATCATTTATCATTTATCATATGAGAGATAGAAATTACAGATAATCATGACTAATTAACCATGATGATCTACATAATTACATATTATATTTATTGACTAATTAACCATGATCTATATACATCTTATATATATACTTACTTTCTTCCGAGGGTCTGTTCCTAAAGGAGTCTGAATTAGCAAGAGATAAGCACGTAAAGAACAAAGCCATAACAAATTTGGAGACTGCCATGTTTTTCTTTCTTTCTTTTGCTATATTACGCGGGCACACTTTGATTGAGAGTAAAGTAGATCGAAACTGGTGGACTAAGCTTTCTAGCTCTGTCGAGCTAGCTCACTCTTGGGATTAGTCGGATGGCTTAAATCGTTCTGGACAAGATGACATAATCAGTCATATATAGTCGTTCTAACCGGATCACTAGCTCAAGATTATCAAAAGAAAAGTATATTGAAACTGTTTATGCGTATATAGAAGAAAGAGGTTCTGGTGTGAAGGATGTGTGAGTTTAAGCGCATAAGTATATACATAGTGATGATGGCAAAAAATAGTCACGCAAAACTATCATCACGAAATTTAGAAAATTAAATGTTGACAGCCGGTTGCAAATACTAACAGTGTATGTTACGTAAGCGCATAAGTATACTGGACAGATTTACTTGGCTAGGAAAAGTTGTGGAAAATCGGGTACCATCAAGTGACAAGTGTGGACATATTATAATGTGGAGAATTGCTCCGAAAATATAAAGTCCAGTGAATATTTTAATCCAAGACGTACGTACCAAGTGCTGTGATGCCTGTGTTTTCCATAAACGACCACAAATGAGTATAATTTGACTTCGGAGGTAGGAGCATAAGTTTTTATTTATTTTAATATCTTCTCGAAATAACAGTGCAATGGTTGTCCATCATCTATAGCTTTTGTAGTATACTAGAAGATTTTTGAAAAGGAATATGAGTTGGAATCTCAATGTTGAATTGTTGAGAAAGAAAACGAAAGGAATATGTGTTGGAATCTCAATGTTGAATTGTTGAGAAAGAAAACTAATTTACATGATCTAGTCTCTAGTTTTTTTTTTGTTTTTTTTTCCTAACAATCTAGTCTATAGTTAAATAGGATTATAGGCCGAATAGTTCTTGTTGCAACGATGATTTAAACAATATAGGTATAAAGTTTTAACAGAACCTAGAATTGCAAGAAAGAAGCCATTGGTTGATATGCTAGAAGATATTAGGAGGCAAGTAATGGAACGTATCTACAAACGTTACAGTTTGCAACAAAAAAAAATGTAGGTTATCAAAAAACAAAAAAATGAAGAGAAAGTTCACTCAAAAGACACATGATGCGATCGCAATGGCTGAAAAAGATGCTAAGAGGTGAGTACGGGTGAAGAATGCGAGTTTTGACTTTGTAGACAATTATGGTTTTCAGACAAATGATTTATCACAGTGTACACAGAGGAAGCTTCACATGGACTTTCATAGAAGCTTGTGTTTCTTAGAGATTACTATTTACGTAAGAGATATTTTTATTTTACATAAACTAGAAAAGTGTTATGGAATTATAATTTTGTGAAAATCATAAGTAAATATATTTTAGGATATGATGGTTTAAAATCATATTTGTTAGAAATAAAATTTTCAATGATCAAGTAAAAATAATATAAGAACCATATGTTTAAATGGTATAAACATCTTTTGCGATAAAAAGCCACATATTTACAATTTGCCTCAAGCCTCTTTAATTCTACTTCGCAAGGCAGTGTGTGGACGGAGATGAAAGCATGTAAATTAGTCTTTTTGCTCGAATTCAAGATTTAGCCCCACTTGCTCTAAAGTTTGACTCCGAATTCATCCCGGTTTATCTATCGACTACGGATATGTTATATTTTTTGAAAAAAAAAATATTTTATGATTAGGGAAACGAAATTTATTCCTTGTTTACAAAAGTTTTCGGTAAAATTGTTAAACGCTTATATATATTACTCGTTAAAAATATAGTGGCCTGGAATTTTGGTGATGTGACTATAGATGAAGATCCAGTGAGCCTGTACGATATATGTATACATATTGATGTCGGCCCATAATATCTTCTTTTTCTTTTGTTTGTTGGTGGACTTGAGTATCTTCTCTCTTTGTTCTGGAATGCTAATTGTAATTGATTACATATAAGTACACGACAAGTCTATAAATATACATGATTTAGTGAAATATAGCTCGTATAAAGTTCTCCAAGTCTCAAAGTAAGACCTTAAGGTTCAGCTGTGTTGGTTGAGATCGGTTCTCGATTCTTAAAGATATTATATACGTTATAAAATAGTATCCGATTATGCATCGAAATCGTTGACACTCTGAATTTAAACCCCATTCAGATAAATTTCACGCTAAGCTTTAAGAAAACTTATATAGAAGTAACGCCATGCATACAAAACAAACATACATACAAAAGGCCACTCGTTTTATTCCCACGTACCATCTAAGATACGTGCATATAGTACCATTTATTATTGTATTAAAAGAAGTGCTTAAAGCGGCCATACGTTTTTACGGTAACATGTCCATGGAGTATGGTTTAACTCCCTTTTTCAAGGTTGGACCTGAGCCCAAACTGGAGTTGCTTCCTGCTCCTTAGCTTTCTCTGCGACTTGGCTGAGGCTGCAACATGCACTGCACTGTCCATAAGCGTAGCTACCGCAGCAACCGTATTTGCAACCGCCACGGCTGCGTTTCTTCTGTATCTCCACACTGTTAGTTTTCTCGTTGGGGTAACGACAGCATCGGATGCATCCGTTGCTTCCCCCATAGCAGCAACCGTGCCTGCACCAACCTGTGTATCCTCCACCATTTTGCTCTGGCTCTTTCACATCGGTTTCTTCATTGGGATTCACCATTTCAGCTGTTTATGTACGTAAAGTATGAGTATATATGTATCACATTAATCATATGAGAGACAGAGATCACAGATGTAACATATATATAACAATGTAATGTATATTGTTTACATACAAAAACCAAGATAATCTATGAATATTATATATTTTTTACTTATTAAGAGAGGGTATAAATATGAATTAGATATATCCTTACTTTGTTCCCAGGGTTTGCTCGGTTCTGAAATAGCAAGAGATAGGCATGTAAAGAACAGAGCCAAGACAACAAGAAACTTGGAGATTGCCATGTCTTTTGTTGTTAAACTAGGCGATTGAGGGTAAAATAGATCGAGACTTGTTATGCGTATTTAGATTTAAGAGATTTCGGTGTGAAGGATGTGTGAGCTTAAGCACATGTATTTATAGTGAGATGGCGATAAAGAGACTAATCTAGTCAAGCAAAAGAATCATTACTAAATTTAGAAAATTCAATTTTGACACGAAATGTATTGTGATAACCTATATATCAAATACCTGATCATATTAAACCTCTGAACTATACGTACAGATGAGGATGTTGCAATGGACCAAAGCGGTCTGGTTTGATTCGGTTTGTATTGAATTTAACCTTAATTTGATTCTGGTATTTAAGGTTTTGGTCGGATCATGCTTCGGTAATTATATATGTCGTACGTAGTTAAATACAAGTGCTTGAATATATTTATATTAAATAAGTAATAAAATCATATTATAACAAAATAATTAAATATGTTATTATGGATTTGTATATGTAGCATTTGGAATATATTCTTAATTATTAGTATTTTATTTATTTTTCTTATTTAATTTGTCACACTGATGAGTTTTTGGGTGTGGATTATATATAACTATAGATCTTTTACAACATATAATTCTTTTTGGTCGATTAAAACATATAATTAACTACTATAGTTTTAACTTTTAGATTATATATCAACAACTTCCTATATTTGGTCCGTATATTTCCAAATATAAACGAAAATAGATTAAATTAGTATATTCTCTGCCAATGAATTTCAAAGTTGACCTTGAGAATCTCTTTTTCCCTATCTCGGCATCTTGCTCGAGCATCGAACATGTCATGTGTTGCACTTTTACGGCATCTTGCTCGAGCATCAAACATGTCATGCGTTGTACTTTTACGGCATCTTACTCGAGCATCGAACATGTCATGCGTTGTACTTTTAGTGCCTTCGCAGACAAGACAAAACTAAGAATCTCTTCTGTTGAGAAGTTTTTCTATATATTCCTTCTGTATCGTAATAGTTTATGTTTAAAGGTGTTATACATAAACTAAAAAAGCATTAAATTTTTAAATTTTTCTAAATTAAAATATTTTTTATCATTCAATTAAATACTCCATCCGTTTCAATATGTATGATGTTTTAGAATATTTTCATATATTAAGAAAATATATTAATTTTGATCTATTAATACATTGTTTATTTGCCAAAAACAGTTTTCCATTACTTTAAACCAATAGTAGTTCAATAAAATCAATTAATGTGTCTTGAAATTTACAATTCATCATCATTAGTTTATAAAACTGTATTAAAAATTGAAAACATCATACATTTTGAAACAATTTTTTTTCTAAAACATCATACATATTGTAACAGAGGGAGTACAATTCAACCAATAAGAAATTAAACTACATAATACAAATAGTCATATCAAATAAAAATACATTAATTTTGTATTGAAAATTGAAAAAATCAGATAATTTAAAATAAAATAAAATTCTCTAGAAAATCAGTTAAAATGATACCGATGAAGTATTGCATTGATTGAAGTTATTGAAGTATTTATGCTTGTTTGATTAGTTTATCTTCGGAAATAGAGAATAATATGAAGTAATTAATAAACAAGAAATATAGATCAGGATATTTATTATCAACTAATTAAAAAACATAAAGTTTATCGTAACATAGTATCATATTCCAAATACATATTATCCATTCGAATGAAAATCAATTTTGTTTAAAAAATGGCGCAATCGATCTAACCCAAATTCGGCTCGATATTTATTTAGTTCAACCTATTTAATCTACAACTAAAATCAAGTTTGCCGAGATTAATAGCTAAACTAATCATTATTTTGAATGAACATGTGACAAATATATTCACGTAAAAAACATAAAGAAGTTTAAACTGATATGTAAAACTATGGGATAATATATTTATTGTCAATTAATTATAAGTAGAAGGTTACTGCAACTAAACATATAAAAGAATGAAAAGTAGCAATTTGGATAATATATTATTATGATTTGGCTAGTAGAGATACTTTTCAGTGTCAAACATTGGTGGAGATACTGATCAAGTGTTTTGTTAATTCTTTCGACGGGTTTCGAGTTTCTTTATCCTCAAGACTTTTCTATAGCTGTTGGATTAATTAAAAATTGTTAAATCACTATAAAAAGAAGCTATGGAAAATATTGTTCAATCAAATTTTGTCTAAGTCTAAATTTTCTAACTATTAAACAATTAAATAATGTTACGTAAGTAAATTGGATAGATTTACTTGGCTTGGAAAAGTTGTGGAAAACCGAGCACCACCAAATATCATGATGATTTAATAGAAATTTCTTTAACTTTACACATTTAATTAGACTACGGTGTAACTCAAACGTACCTAAGTGCTGTGATGACTTCTTTTTTTCCAGCAAAGACAAAAGTATAATTTGATGGGTGGTGGTACCGAATTTAGCACTTTTGACTAAGATCTGATCCAGATCCGAATCAAACATGAACTTTGTTAGAAAGAAAACAAAATGTGGCCCACGTGAGTTTCGACTTAGCAGATGTGTTCGGCCCAGATTCATGACGATCTAACCGATTTAGTAGGTTCCGGATAAAAAGGAAAAGATCAACATGAATAATGGAAAATGGTTTAAATTAGAAGATTTTTCATAATTTTTTTAAGGTTTTTGACCGACTAAAAACTTGTATAAATAGGCAATATAATTCTCTGAAAAAGAGATCGGCAACTTTATCAATTTAAATATTAATTGTTTATTCTCTTCATCGTGGTTACTTTCTTTAAGCTTTTACTTAGAAAACTTAGTTCTTCAATTGTTTGGAAATGATCTGAATAGCATACACGATCCTAATTCACTAATGGGTATATTTGATAAGCAGAAAAAAAAAAATACAATTAGTAATGTAATCAATTTTAGTATATGTGGCAAAATCATAGCCATTAGATCTAAGGTAATTACGTAGATTGATAGTACAATTTTTTTTAGTTATTCAACACAATTTCCCTAATTGATTTCGGAGTTCGGAGCATAATTAAGTTTTACTTATGAAATGTATCACCATTTTAAAATATTTAAGTTGTCCAGCTTCTATGGCTTTAGTAGTATAGTCGAAGATTTTTGAATAAGGAGACGTCTCAAGATTACGAGTTAGAATCTGGACACGACCACTCGTCCTCGAGAAGGGAGAGGCGGAGACGGAAGAGAGAGGAGGAACCGACATCGCCAAAAACGTCGATCAACTCCCTTTATCGGAACTCTTAAACTTCATCTCAAATTCGACAAATCTGGCCAGGTCTACGACATGATCTCAAAAAATTAAGACGAAGAGAGAGAAGGAGGGGAGGGGAGGCCAGACCGGTGCTGGAGAAGCCACTGGCTCCGACCTCAGAACGGAGAAAATTTGTGCGGCTGGGTTTTGTGAAGGAGAAGAGAGAGAGAAAAGGGAGAAAGTTAGGACGAATTTTTTGTAAACTCGTAAATGATATGACTAATTGATTTGTGGTGTTTCCTTAGGATTTTGGGTGGGCTCGATGTTTGAGTCTTGGTTCCCTTTGTCTCTATCGACGGTAAGGTGCGTTTGCTTATTATGGTGGTTCTCTAGGTTTCGTGAAACAAAATTTGTGGTGGCTGCGAGAGTCCAACGCCAGAATCGTACCTAGAGTTTTGAATGCCATAAACAAAATAAAAATTATAATTTAGTATTTAACTGTTTATAATAAATAAAATTACAAATTATGAAAAAATGTTCATAAATAAATAAAACAAACAAATATAAGAATATACTATGATATATGAAAAATGGCATTTTATATAGAAAACGTTATGTACAATTAAAATCGTAAAGCATAAAAAAATAAATGAGAAAAAAAAAATTGACGAATGATAAGTTAGCGAAAAATAATACTGAAATTTACATCTAAACAAGTGTGAGGTTAAATACAAAAAAAATTATATAAATTTAGAAAAAATAGTTTGCACTTTGAGTTTTTGGTAGGCATTTGTAAAAGGAAAAAAAAAACTTTACACCATATAAAGTAAAGATATTTATCAATATATATGCCTGTAAATTTAATATGAAATGATGCCCTAAGAAAGTGTTTCAAATTTTATTAAACAAGCACGGTTCTGTCCAACGTTGTCTTGGTTAATTTCCCCATATCTGGTCTTCCGCTATTTCATCGCCTCCTTTTGTATGTCTAGTGTGTGGATTATGGCAGTGTTACCTATACTTGGGTGCTTGAAGATAGATTGTTAGTGTGTTTGAATTTAGCTTGGTTTCGAGACTGGTTATTGTTGTGTTTTTTCGCAATTGGAGAACCTAGTATGGCCGGGGATTTGATTGTCGCAAAGTTAAGCAAGAACCAAATTCAAGGATGGAAATTTGGTTGAGTTTCTTTGCATATTGCTTCTTTGGCTAGTGTAGTCTCTTCTAAGCTTTGGTTCCTAAGTCTTGATGGTCGAGCTTCCTTCACAGGTGTTGAGGCAGCCTTAGGTAAATCGTTTGTTGGCTCCTAGGTTTCGATGGCTTAGTGTGTGCTACCAGAGCGGTGAGCATTTCATTGAACTCTTCAGTTGCTTCTCCTATTCTGGATACCATATTGCATCTTCGCACGGTGATTATAGGATCATTATTGCTACTTTCTCGGGATCCAATGCTTCACCGCTAAGAGTTCCGAACGTGTACCGATTGTATTTTGTTTCCATGTTTTATACCTTTTTACCATGGATTCATTTTCATAGGCGTAACTTATTGTTCTAGTAACCGTTTGTAATCCTAAACGTTTATTTGTATTAATGATATTTATATTCGTAGAAGAAAAAAAAATTACGTTATGGTTCTACATAATGTTCCAAATAGATTTTGGATGAATGGCGCGAATTAGAAGTTGTTTAGGTGAAATTTATTTTTGACAGAAAACGTAGGAGTATGGACTGTATGGTTCTTAAGAAAAAAGTCAAATATTCACCCAAAAAAAAAAGTCAAATACTAATTGGGTCGAAATGTGGGTTTAAAACAGGTCCAATTTTGGTGGTTAAAAACGTTTTTTTGTCCTTATTTATAATTATCTGCTACGCGCGGGTTGTTTTTTTATAAGTTTTGTTTTAAAACAAATGGTTTTTTTCTCTAAAGACTTTAGTCTTTTTTAAAATTTAAATATTCTCTTATATTCCCCATATACTTAATGAATTATTTTATGTTTTACTTGAAAAGTTGACCATGTAATAAAGCTTTTATTAGTGAAAATGAGAAAACATAAACGATCCATAACAATTAATCGTTTATGTTTGATTGTGTTGTAAATACGGAATGCTGAAAAAACATTTACAAAAGATGAATCTACTTTATTCTCGTTTATGTTCTGTCTTCTATCAAGAGTATACCACTTCTTATTTAATGTCTCAAGTGCCCCGAACTGGTTTTGCATTTAATTCCAGCTAGAATTTCAATTAGTCACATTTTGCAAGATTTTGGCATTGTTGAGGTACCTCATTTTTACAAGCCAACTCAAAACACAATTTTTTATGCAACGGAAGTTTCTTTCCAAATATCTCACCATTAAAATAAAAGGGAAAATTGGCATATATACCCTAAATCTAATTAAAAATTTGAAATCTATACCAAATTTGTTACACTTTGAAAAGTACTCTATTTTAAAGGTTGAAATGACGGTTCTATCCTTACTTAACAAGATTAAGGTAAAAAAAAATGATTTGATTTTCTTAATTTTTATTTAAAATTGATTTATAATCTGTAAAACTAATATATCATCTATCTAATAATCTAATAAAAATTTTGTCATATATAATAGTATGTCAAGTCGATGAACATAAAAATTAAGTCAATGGTTTAAATAAGCTGACAAAGTAAAAAGTCAATCAACCAATATATAAATCGATAGTTTAAAATAAATCGATCAAAAAAAATATTTAAGTCGACGAATTACAAAAGTAAGTCAGTGGTTTAAATAAATCGATAATTTAAAATGTCAATCAAATGAAATATAAGTCAACAATTAAAAATAAGTCGACGAAACTGAAAATTAAGTCGACAAAAACTGAAAATTAAGTCAATGGTTAAATAAGTCGACAAAGTAAAAAATCAAGCAAACGATAATATATGTCAACAGTTTAAAATAAGTCGATGAACCTTAATAATAAATCGACAAAACTAAAAAAATAAGTCAATGGTTAAACAAGTCAACAAAGTAAAAAATCAGTCAATCAAAATATAAATCAACAGCTTAAAATAAGTCGACGAAACTGAATATTAAGTCGACAAACATAAAAAAAAATCAACTGTATAAATAAATCAACCAACCAAAATATAAGTCGACTGTGTAAAATAAGTCAATCTTTATTTTTTATTTTAATAAAGAATTTAACTTTTAGATATTTATTTACTACCAAAATATTTTTAAAAATAAAAAGTAAATACAAAACTAAATTTTGAATTTAAATTTAATAATTTTAAATTATTTTTAAGTTTTTTAGTATGTTAAATATGTATAAGGGTATTAACATACTTTTACGTAATAAAAAGGTATATTTTTCCAATTTTACAAGATTAAGTGTACTTTTCAAATTTCCATATAAAATTTAGGGTACTTTTCAAAATCCCCCAAAATAAAATAAAAATGAAAAAATTTGAGAATCGATTTCGAAGGAAAAACTCATGAGAGAGAAGTGAGAAACTTGGAAGATATTTTTCAATTTATTAGTGGTGTAGTTTTTATTTTTAAATTAAAATTTAATTATGCAACAAAATTATATTAAATTACAAATACTTTATTGTGTAGAAACTTTTTTAGTTTTCGGTCTCTCAAGCGATGAGAGTGCTCTAAGATAGGCATCAAATGTAAAACTCATCTCCATCATGTATTCTAAAGAAAAATAAATGTTATCTTAGTACATGAGTTATCTTCACCGATTAAGCAAAAGATAAGAGGTTACATATCTCATAAGAAAGGCCATAATCCACAACTATTTGCTTTTATAGCTTTGTCGATAATGTAATTGTGTTGTGTAATCTTTAAACGTATGGTGTTTCTTTAGAGGATCTAGTTTTCATTGTGTTTTAACCACGATCAATCATAACGGTAAAAGATTAAAGTCCATCCACATCTTGGGAAATTTTACTTATTCTTCAACACGTAGAGACGTTCCATTTGTTGATATCTTTCTTATTCTTTTTCTTTTCAAAATTTAAAGGCAAAATCTTGAAATAATGTTGAAAATTACAAATTCAGATTGGCAATGTTCTCATGCTAGGTGAAATCCCAATAGAAAAAAAAAACAAAAAACTAATATTCAAATCTGGATTTGTAAATTTTATGGGAAGGATAATTTCCAAATTCACGTGCAACTAATTGCAGTATTGGGAGAGGTTAGACGACAGAGCTCTAAGGAGAACGGGGAACAAAAAAAAGAGCGATCGAACCGACTTGGGTCCAAAGAAATATCAGAAGAATATGTCTTCCTGCTTTTGCATATATGGGAAGAGAAATGTTGAATCTAAAGCGTTGTTAAATTGAAGAAATGTTTTAGCAAAAGAAATTGAAGAAATGTTATTTGTTATTGAAAAGAGAAGTCGCTTTACCACAGTTTTAAAAAGGACCTATTAAATCATGATGCATGTAGGAGACGAAGTTAGAAATGTGGAATTTAATAGTTTTGCTTTGACCAAGTTTTAGAAATAAATGTGAATGTTTTTTATATAAACGTGATTCCAAAAATGAGGTGGACAATTTTGTGTGATTTGTATTAATAAAATGTACTAATTGGTTGTGAAAACATGAGTTTTTTTATGAGATGGCAGCTTAAGAACAATTGGAATAGCTTAGGTGTCAAAACATGGAGAGATTCTTGTGGTTTTGTTGTATTGATTTAAATAATTTTTTTTCGAAAAAAGATGTATAAATGATTTTACCGAAAGAGGAAGAGTTTCAATTGGGTTGTGGAACTGTTTTTGGAATGACTACCAAAAAAAAATTGTTTTGGGAATGTACATTATCCTTTCGAACGGTGGTCTTTCAAGTCCAAGAGTTGGACTTTGTGACACGTGTAAGCATCACAGTTCGTGTAGAGAGCATGGCATTTACACATGGAAACCACATAGATCTTTGAACCTGTCGATGCATGAAATGGCTTTCGACATTCAACTTTTGTTTTGAGTATTTTGGCCAGAAGCAAGAGAAATGTTATTTGACAAGAAAAAAATTGTTCGTTTTTTCAATATTACGTTAACTCGAACTTCTGGTCCCATAAAATGTACTCAGATCTTTTCTAGTCGATTAGATTAACCATCTTTATTAGATACTAGACCTGTGAATGATTACCATTTTTCTATCATATAATTCTTTTTCACTTACAGATAAGTAAAAGTTAATTTTTTTCCGATAGGGATACAATGATTGACATACATACTGATATAGAAACCATCAAATTATACAAAATAATTTAAATCTAATCTATTATATACAAAGACAAAAATTGATATTGTTTTTGTTGGAGCCACGGTATTTTTTTACCACAAGTTGATGAACGATATAACTTAATTGTTATTTTATCAAACTGCAAGGCTGCAAACTATTGAACTAAAAAAAAGATAAGAAATTAAACTGAACTTCTTGTGGTTACAGAAATCAAGTGTCAAACATTATAATCAATTCAACCACTCTTAAAGATAAGAAATTGTGATGTCCTAATTGATCTACAGGAGAAGTATGTCTAGAAGAGGATCAAACTGGGACTGAGAGAAGAGAGTGTTGGAGCACTGAAGATCCGAGCAATATTTGCAGCATAAAGCAGACAAATTACCGAAGCTGATCTACAAAGGATGAAAAACATCGAATGGTCAAACATGAGATTTGGTAAGTTGTTTCTCATTTCATCTTAGATTAATGATTTATGTTTAAGTTTTAATTTAATTGTTTTATTTTATTCTGTTTTAGATTATGAAACAAATCCTCCATCAGCTAATGTTGCTGACCATGCAGAAATCATTAACTGTTTAGAGTTGCATGAAAGTTTTCATCCGTACAATATGACGATTGTGAGCGGAGATCAAATCTTCCACAACACATTGAAAAACCTACATGATCAAAATTACAACACCTAAGCTGCATTTCGCACAGGTAGTAGTTCATAAAGTAAAATGAATAGATTTAACTACAAAAAGTGGTGAAGTATCAATTGTGATCTATCTAAACACTTCAACCAATAGAACAACAATATGCATAATTCAAATTGTCAAAAGAAAAAAAAATTCAATTAATTGTGCATAAAATAGTGTAAATGTCACTTAATTTGGAACAATTTGTTTTTCTCAAAATATCATTTAAAAAAACAAAAAAGAAATGATATTAGTTAAATTACTATTTATAAGTAATTTAAACTTATATCATTTAGTTTTCTGATACTATTTAATTGATGCCACACCCTATTTTTTTTTTTTTTGTAATGGACGAAGAAACTAGAAATTAAATATATATATATATATATGTGTGTGTAGAAAACTCTTGCATGAAAGCTTCTTGTAACCCCTTTCTTAATCATTTTCTACGATTCGATCACATGCATACGTCTATTATCAAGTTTATATATTTTATATATGTAATTACATCTGCCGAGACTAAATAATCAATCAGAACGAATGATGTACGTTATTGATATTTTTTTACATTAGTCTATATATAAAGCGTAATTTTTTTAGTTTTTCCCCATAAAAGTGTCATTATCTTCTCTCACTCGACATAATTGACTGGTCTCTTGTCGCCATGTTTTGCTATCCAACTATAAATAGATGGGCTCGGTGCTCATATACTCTTCATCACTACCAAAAACATCTTCCCTCACAAACAAACCGAACAAGCAAAGTGTATAACCAAACAAAAACATGGGAAGCCTCAAGTCTCTTGTTCTCTTGGCTTTGCTCCTTTCCCTCTCTCTCACTGTTTTTGCGGACACATCCAACGATGACATACATGGTATGTAACTCTATATTTATATTTTTAGCAGAAAAAACAAAACTCTACTTTCTCCAAAAGACAAACAAAAAAAAAAACTCTATATTTATAATTTCACTTTTTACACTTTCACATAGATTGAATGTTTAATTCGTAGTACGAAGTGTATAACATATAAATCACACGTGCAGTTAAGGATGAAGTGAAGCCAAGTGAAACAACCGATGCCATAGAGCCACAACAACGTGGCCGTGGCGGTTGTAGGTACGGATGTTGTGGCAGCTACGCTTTTGGGCGGTGCAGCGCTTGCTGCAGCCAAGCCCAGGCTGCGGAAGCCGAAACCGAAACCGAGGCCAAAGACGTTGTTGTAGAGCCTCAGCAGCGTGGCCGAGGTGGTTGTAGGTACGGTTGCTGTGGAGCCTATGCGTATGGACAGTGCGCTGCTTGTTGTTCCAAGAAGATGACTATGGAGGAAGAGAAGAAGAAGGAAGAAGCTAAGCCATAAATTGGCATGTATACCACAGATCTATGTTTGTGTACATGCAATACATGGTTGATTACTATTACGTTTACGTACGTTTGTCAAAAATAATTTAAATATAAATAATGGTACGAGGGTACCTAGCTCAATAACGGAGGTTCATATAAATGTATTTTGTTATGTGGTATAATGTGGAAGGTAATGTTGAAGAAATGGGAGTTTTTGAAAAAATACCTTATTTATATTAGTCTTTTTTGAAAAGTCCTTATGTTTTAATTTTTTTGAAAATTTTATAATTATATGTTTCAATAAGGAGGTTTATTTATGCTTTTGAAAAGTACCCTATGTCTTTTCGTTCTTTGAAAGACAATTATATACTTAATGAAAGTTACAAACTAAATATTTGTTAAAAAATATTAATTATAAATTATATATATACATATATATATATATCTTCATTATTATTGGATAAACATGTTATATTTTGTTGTATAAACCTAAAAAATGTTTTGACCTCTAAAACTTCATAAACCCTATAACTAAACCTTAATAGAACATAATTAACTCAAACATAAATAATATAAACAAAAAAATAATTTTGAAAAAATGACATTTTTTAAAAAATTTCAAAAATGTGGTATTTTTATAAAGTGACACTTGAAAAGTGGCATTTTAAAAAATTTCTCTTTTAATTAATGTTTAGTTGATAAGAAAAAAAATGAGATTATCTCTCATGTTAATGCTCTTCATATAATTTTCACCGAACATAAATATCCACATAGCCAAAATATTGAGTTTGATGTTCACAAAGATCAGATTAGAGTTTTTGTGTTCGTTTCTTTTGAACCAAAAAAGTTGCTTTTATCAAATTTCAAATTCTTTTTTTTTAATCAATTATTTGAATTTAATTATTTATTTAAATCAATGTTTCTTTATTATCTTTATTTTAAATTTATAACTTTTTTTGTTTGTTTGTGCAACCAGTTCTTTTATTTAAATGAGTCTTAGGTTACAATGTAGAGGCGCTATGAAAAGCTAAAGGTTGCATGGCACACATATAATTTTCTTTTGTATATAAATCAAATGTGCTTTGTTGGAAGTCTATGTAAGAGTTAATTGTTTTTTTTTTTAACAAAACGAAACGAGTTAATTGTTGCATTTAAAAAAAGAAAAAAAAAAACAAATAATTTATGTTTCACGCGATAATTTGTATTTTTCATGAAAATTTGTATTTAGATATCTAAGTAATTAGTACGGATAGTTTAGTAAATTAACTAAAAAAGTGTAGTTTTACAAAAACTAATAATTAAACAGGTATAATTTTAAAAATTTAGTCTCATTTTAGTGTATTTTCCCAAATTTTCTCTAGCGTCGAATTATATAGTTCGGTGAATATTTTTATCCCGACGTACCAATACCAATGTTTCTTCAACTTTAGTATTACATTTAGACTACGGTCCAAACATAAATGTATCTAACTAAGAGTAGTTTCGTTAGTGAAATATCTATCATATTTCATCAATATAAGATGAGTATCTAATAATACTTTTCAAAAAAATAATAATATATATATATATACACATTTTTTATTATGTGAGTATCTCATAATACTTTTCAAAAAAAAAAAAAAAATATATATATATATATATATATATATATATATATATATATATATATACACATTTTTTGTTTAATTGTAAGAATCCCTGGGAGAGACTAACAATTGAGAACGCTTTTAATATTTTTTTAGTATAATTTATTTTGAAATTTTCATCTCCAATTTTTTTTATTCCATTTGGTAAATTATTCACTAGGTCTCTCGTAAGTATTATTATATTAAACTTAAATAATAACAAATAATATTAATATATAATTTAAATTCATGTATAAGAAAGTTTGATAGCTTGATAATTTTATTTTATGATTTATAAAAAAAAAATAACTTTAAAGCACATTTTAATTACTATTCTATTTATTTGTAAAATACATTGAACCACGTTTAAATAGATAAGTTATATCATATGTAAGGGTCTTTAGAGCATCCTCAATGAATAGATACTGTTTGAGTCTCTAAAATATAATATTCTAATATTTTTTATTATTTATTTAAATTTTAAATCATTAGAAAAATATGTAACCAATCAAATAGGTACAACTATTATATAGATTTCTTCAAATCTTACAATCGGTTCTCCCCTGAGAACTTCATCACATTGTCACTCCTATTTTCTAATTATTACTAATTGGTTAGAAACTTCTTTAGAGACTTCCATTACAGATGCTTTTACTTCTTATGAGATTCTTAAAATCTTTCAGTTGTAAATCGATTCTCTTTAATTTTTTATAATTTTTAATTGTTAAAAATTCATTGAAATACTACTAATAAGCATGGTTTAAATGCTCTATTCTGATTTCGAGCCTACAGAGGTTAGGGAAGATTTCGGTCGAAAACTTGTTAATAATTATAAAACAAAAAGGAATTTAATATTACTACAGAAAATTCCTGTATTTATAGCTTTAATAGTCTACTAGAGAATTTTTGAAAAGAAACACGTCTCAAAATCACGAGTTGGAATCTCAATGTTGAGAAAAAGAAAACTAATTTCCTTACTAGATTTTCTAGTTACCAATTGATCCAGTGAGAAAATCGTATTTTTTTGGATGAAATATTATTTGGACGAAGTGGTGATTCTTATGTAGTAAAAAAAGGGACTATTGACTTATTGTCGAAAATACCATTAGTTAGAAATGACATTTTTAAAATTATTATTACTTTAAAAGTTTTTTCAAATATACTACAAAAATATTGTACGCGTATGGAAAAAAGATTTTTTTGTCTCTGTCAATAACTTATGTTATAGCAAGCGTTCTTTGTCCACCGTTGTCTTCGTCTTGTTTACCACCAAAGACCGTCGTATTTGTTTTTGTCTACCATCAGTCGTATTTGTTTTTTGTCCACCACCGGTCGCCGCCAATCCTGTCCACAACCACCGTCCCGTCAGTTTTTTGTCCATAATCATCGGTGACAGTTTTCGTCCATGACCACTGTAATAACCCTGTAAAGAGATCAAAACAATTATGGGAAATGATCGAACAAGACCTAGTTGTTGGAAGAAAAAAAAATTGTCAAGTATGACGAGATTTTAAGCACGAGGTGTCGTGAATGTAATGATCAGCACTGTGGCTAAGTAGAAGCCAAGGCAAAGGCTCATTGATCGGCCCGATCATTCAGATTAGTTAGATAGGTTTTAGGCAAAAACCTAAGTAAACACCTCGGTGACTAAGCTGCTCTACTTGCTTGCGGGTGACTAAGCAGTTGTGGCTGTTTGGTGACAGAGCAGGATGCTTACTCCGGTCGTGGGTAGACCATGGTAGGCTTGTGTCCGAGTTATGCCCGCGTGTGTTGACCACACGCTGGCGTGTGTCGGTCACGCCTGGTCTTATGCGTCATCACCACCTCGTGTCGAGCCTAGGACATTACCCACGGGTGAAGAATGGACTTGCTGGCGTGAACTGTCCAGATGTTTCACCTGCTTACCCGCGCCTATATATAGGCCGGCTCGACCCAGTCCGCAGGACACACGCAAAAAAAAAATATCTTTCTTGTCCGAACATAACTTTTTTTCACCGCAAACTTTTATTGCAAATGGTAACCTAGTACGTGATCATCCCATCCGATCGGTCCGTCCGAACCGAGCAGATTTTCTAGCCCACCGTGAATCATAGAGTAGTTTTGTCGCGAGCCTTGTCGAGCAGTTTTGGGAAAACTTAGGGTTCAGTTTCTGTTAGGTTTCAAAGGAACTTGGATTTCTGCGAGCAACCTTGATCCAGTCTAGTGTGCTAGTCCGAGTCTAAAGTGAACTGAGAGTAGGAAACTTTGGGCAAAACCATGACCTTTCACTATGTCAAAGGTGAGTCTTGGTGATGTTTCTCGTGTGTTAGATGAGTAGAGCACATGTTGCTTGTTTATTCTTATGTTTTATAGTCGTAGAGGTTCATGCTAGAATTTTAGGAATTTGGTTAAGTGTTTTCTTTGATTATTTGTGCATGATGTTTGATTGTGTGATTGCATGCTGCATGAGTCATGGGATGTTTATGTTTGTATTTGCCGTTAACCTTTGTGGATGCAGGATTTCAAGAGGAAGCTAATCCGCGTGTGATCTGTCTAGATACATGCAGGTCAAAGGTAAATTTGTATGTTGTGTGTGAGGTTAGGCGTTACAAGTGATCAAGAGGATCATGTAACGTTCTAACAATTGTAGAGAGCGGTTGACACTTCCAGATATCGCGTCACGGAGGAACGGGATTGCAGCCTAGGACCGTGACTACCGATTGTAATACCCAGAGGAACGGGATTGCAGCCTAGGGCCGGTGTATTACAGAGTAGGATCACTGGTCTTTTAGCCTTTGTAGTTAGAGCCGTGTGAGGTAAAAGGGACAATGAAAGGAAGTTGTCAATATGCGGTTTAAGGTTTGGTTACGCGAGAAAGGACTTTAGTGTGGAAGATCCTTGGTTATGTTATGTTTGGTTTATCTTTTCCGCATGTGCATCTTCTGATTCATTGTGTGATTGCTTGTTGATTGTTATTCTGGGTTTGGGTTGGAAAATATATTATTGCTGCTTGTTAGAGGGAGCTTTGGCTCACTGAGTAATTAGTACTCATGACTCCAATTTGTTTTGCAGGTAAGCCTTTAAAGGGAACTATTAGTGGGCGTACGGAACGATAGGACCACCTGAAGTAGGTTTTTGTATGTCTTTTGTAAAGCTATATTTATACTATGTTTTTACGACTCTTTTGGACTCTAGGCCTCGGTCGAACATAAACCTTGTAAAGTTGTTGCAAATAAATAAAAGTATGTTTTATGAAATTATGGTTGTTGATCTAATATTAGTCTCGTCCAGACTAACACAATTCGAGATCATGGAACGGATTGCAAAGCCTTAGGCTGTGGTCAAGAGGTAAAGGTACCTTAGACAGGTTGGTTCGAGGAACTAGATTGGTTCTAGTGATCTCTATCAGCCGGTCAGCGGGTATCTACTGTGGCATCCTGGTCAGCGATGATCTGGGGCGTTACAACTACCGTTTCCGTCACCACCCCGACCACCGTCTTTGTTTTCATCTACGACCGTCTCTATTTTGGTCCATGAACACCCGCTGTCTTGTCCGTCACTTTCTTCTTCTTCATTTTTGTCACCATCAATTTGAGAAGAAGGAGAAGAGAGAGTAAGAGAGAAGAGAGAGTAAAGAAGAGAGAGAGTATAAAAGAGATGAACGTAGGTGAGAGAGATGGAGAGCTCACAATCAACTTGAAGGAGATGAACGTGGGTGAGGGAGATGAGAGAGAGATGGAAATTTTTTGTGAGGGAGAAAGAAAGGGAGAGACATATAAATGGGAGGATCAAATTAGTAATTTAAAGTTGGGTTGTAGTAGTTTTAGAAAAACATTTAAATAAATGATATTTTTGAAAAGAGGTTTTTCAAAAAACGGTATTTTGGATAATTATTTCTTAAAAAAATTAACAAAAAAAAAATTCAAGCAAGGAAGAATATAGACCATGATCAAGACATTATGTTATAGAAAAGAAAAGAAAAATTAGCTCAAAACTATATAACCTTTGGTTTTAAAAAATTGTATTATGTTTTATTATATAGTTAAATACCGTTAAATAAAATAATGTATCAAATTTTTGTTTTACTGTAATAAACAAAAACAAATTATACAATCTATCCAAAAACTTTATATGTGGCAAAATCATAGCCTTTACATCTAAAATTTTTGGTTAGATTATCAATTATATATAATAAAAAAAAAGGTTATTACATAAATAAATCCTTGAAACTTTCTCAAGTGATGGTGCGTTAGCAGTTTCTACTTGGAGAGGAGTTGTTATGTGGGTGTAAGCCAAAGTTCAATTTCCCTCAAGCGCCAAATTATCTAACTCCTCTCATTTTCCAATTGAAATGGTTACACGCTTTAGTCGGGTGGTAAACTCCGGATTAACCTCTGTTCACCAAAAAAAAAAAGAACTTTCTCAACAACAAAAAAACTACGTTGATAGGATACTTAATTGGGTTAAATGGCCAAATCAACAAAAAAATTACAATTAAAAAAGTTACCAAAATTAGTATATGTGGCACTACATCAACCCTTAGATTTAGTTTAAATTTTTAGGATTTTAATTATAGTTTTTTCATAGTTATGGAATGCAATTTCGCTATTTAATTCTGACAGGAAGCGTAGGGTTTTTAAAATAAAATAAAAAGTCAAATACTATGTAACGGGCCGAAATATGGGTTTAAAATAGACCGAAATGATCAGACCCAAATTTCGAGATCGAAATGATTCTCCACCTCCGGTCTTCCTTCTCCAACATGGGATCCTTCTAACCACTATGACTCTCGTGCTCCTCGGGTCATTCCAAACTCTCCTGAAGAGATTTCTGCCGGTGCACTAACAAGATCTACTTCGATTTCATCACCTCTCTCTCCATGGCGTTTACGATCGAGCCTTTCCGATTCTTTCTGGCCTCATCTTCTGCTCTGGCGTTTCCCACATATTCACTCTTCGAGATGATGGCTCTGGTGCAGCCAAACCCTTCTCTTCCACTAGAGCCGCCGGATCCGCCAGATCAACCGGAACCGCCAGATCCACCGGATCTATCTTCTGCACCTCTGCCTTCTCATTCTGCTTCCAGGACCCACCACCACCATCTGCTTACACCGACAATCTCTCCTTCTCTAGATCTAAATGGCACCAGATTTGGAATCTCGAATTGCTCTCGAAGGTTGTTGTTACCATCTCCTGGTTGCTTCTCCCTCCGTCCCCAGTCTCGAGACTCTGTGTCTCACCTCCATTCTCGAAGGTTGATGTGTCCATCTCCTTCTCCCTCACCAAGATCTCATGTCGAATTTTCTGGACCAGCCAATCACTCTCTCATCGGTCAAGATCTCTGTTCCAGCAAGGGTTTCGACTTGGCTCCGATCCCAATTTCCCGTCATCCTTCCCGGCGAGGATCCGATACTCCGACTACTCACCGTTGTTCCTCCACCACTACTTCAGATTCCCAAAACCATGCCTCCCTCACGGCAACAAACAACTTTGGGCCTGGCCCAATCTGATGAGTTGACTTTCTAGCTCAATAAGATCATTTTCTTTTGGCTCATCCTCTAACCAAAAGCCACAAGCCGATTATGCTTCTCTTAGTGCATTCGCAATGTTTGTTGTTACGGCTTATATAAGGATGATTAGAGTACCAAAATTATTCCTAGTGGAGAGAGCAATTCCAATTTCCTCCTCGTTCGGGGAGAGATCAGTTTCAATATCTTCTCCTATGGAGATAAGAACTTTGCCACCTTCTTCCACTTCTTTGAGAATGGTTGAAACGTCTCCCCTCTCTTTGAGAGTGGTCGTAATTTCGTCTCTCTCTTTGAATATGGTCGTAATTTTTTTTCTCTTCTTGAGAGTGGTCGTACCTTCATTCCTCTCTTTGAGAATGAGTGTATTTCTGAGCTATGCGCCGGAAACTTTTAAGAATATTCTATGTCTTGTTTTCTTGTGTAGCGGTCTCTTCGGGACCAGCAGAAGCAACTGGTTTCGTCTCGACGATTATTGGAGGTAGGGGTTCGATTTCAACATCATATTGGAAAGTGACCAATCTGAGATTTTTTGACTTTGCCGCGAAAACTTTCTTGACACATTTGAAGCATGTTTTAGATCCGCCATCTATTTTTTGAGATGAGTTACCTGCTTTATGTTCTTTTGAGTTTCAATTATATTGTAGTAAATTTAGAACATGTTTAATTCTTTCCATTTATATTGTGGAAGCTTAAGTTAATGAAATAAAAACCAAAAAAAATATAGGCCGAAATTTGGTTTGGTAAAAACGTTTTCACTTCTTTTTTTTTCACAGAAAGTAGTATATATAGAAGGATTGTTTAAGACGTACATGGTTACAACCAATAACAGAATCGAACACAATCAAGAGCCAGGGATAAAAGGCATTACAAAGAAGCAAGGTTTCCTTCAACGCAAAAGAATTCATCAAGCCAAGAAGGAGGTCCATAGGCTATATAAGATTGTAGCCGATTCCCCGACGTCACACTATCTGCAATCTTGAAGGCTCCTAAGTTAGCAAGCTTGGGTTCCAAAACTATTTTCCACAGGGAAAACCTACCTAAGAGAGTTAAGATGATGTTCGATTGAAATCTGTAGGAGGGCCAAGCATGGGAACGAGAAACTGCTCCAACTATCTCTGGATCCGTAGCTACAAAGAGAACATTCAGGCATCCAAGAGTTAAGACGCTTTCAACAGCCCACAAAATGCTTTTGAATGAGGCTTCTTGTTTGGATTGGACCATTGCAAAAGAACGTCTTCCATGGAGTAGCACCAAACCCTTCTCATTTCTTAACACCCAAGCTGCTCCACTATCTTTTGTGAATTTATTCCACGCTATCCCAATGTTGCACTTAATCCATTTCAATTGTGGTGGTCTCCATTGATTTTTCTGGGGCTGTTGGCCGATGAGGTTAATTTGAGGCCTCTAAAGTTCTTTCAACAGTTTGAGCTAAGAACCAGCTATTGGAATCCTCTATGATCTTGTTAATGGTCCCCAAACCACAGTAGCTAAGACCATCAAAAATCAAATTGTTTCTATTTTTCCACAACATCCATAAGAGCCAAGGGAATGCTCTAGCTGTTTCCTATGGAATCCCTAGTCTTTTGTAAGTAATGAGGACATAATAAAGGTTCTCATAAACCGAGGCTTGGTTGAATCCATCAGGAGGGAAGGAGAAAGAGGATAAGGCCCAAACCTGTCGAGTAACTGAGCATGTGAAGAGGACATGGTTTGAGGATTCGCCTTCCATCCCGCATCTCTGACATCGAGTATCAACCACCATTCCTCTTTCAATAATCTTATCAGCTACAGGAATGGCTCCACTCAGGACTTTCCACAGAAAACTTTTGATCTTTGGGGATGTTTTGAGATTCCAGACTAAGTCTTTGAGAGGGTTGATGGAGGGGAGCATCGTGGCTTCTCTGAGGCAGTCTTTGTTGTTGATTTGGTTAGCAAGCCAATAACCTGATTTGACTGTGTAGTCCCCGCTCTTGTTATGTTTCCAGGCCCAGTAGTCCCAGGAGTTCAGGATCGGTCTGATCTTGAGGATCAAGTCAATGTCTGGTTGAAAGAAGAGGTGAGAGAGCTTGCCTCTGTCCTAAGTTATGTTTTCTTGATTGATCAAGGTGTGGACCTTAGCATCAATGTCAACGATTATATTCTTCATTAGCGGAGCCCTGTATTGTGTATCTGGAATCCATGGGGATGTCCAAATCCAGAGGGATCTACCATCCCCAACTTTTTGAGCAAGGCCTGCTTGTAGAAGCTCTCTACCATGTAGAATACTTCTCCAAGCAAAAGATGTCATGGATCCCATGTTAGCCTCAAGGATATGATCATCAGGGAAGTACCTACTCTTGAGAAAGAGAGACTTAAATCCAAGGCCACCCTCATGTTTTGGAATACAGAGCTTTTCCCAACCAATCCAGTGGATCTTTTTCTTATTTTCAGCTGTGTTCCACCAGAAGGCCGACATTGCGCTAGTAAGCTTTCTACAAGTTGTGACTGGTAGTTTGAAGCAACTCATAGCATACACCGGTAAGGCCATAACAACTGCCTTCAAAAGAACATCTTTTCCTGCAACCGAGAGACATCTTGCATACTAGCCTGAAATACGGTTCTTCATCTTGTCTTGGATGTAATCAAAGAGGTCTCGTTTGGATCCACTAAAGCATTCTGGTAATCCCAGGTAGGTACCAGCTCCTCTTTCATTAAAAATGCCTAGGATGTTTTGAATGTTGTATCTCTTCTCCTGTTCAACCTTATTACCAAAGGTAATGGATGATTTGGAAAAGTTTATAGTCTGACCTTTGACCCCTCCATAGGCATTAAGAATTTGTTGGAAGACATTTATCTGGTTGACTTGAGCCTTGCAAAGGAATAAGCTATCATCATCGAATAGGAGATGATGAATAGTTGGACCTTGCGGTGAAAACTGAATCCCACTGATCTCACCAGCTCTTTCAGCTTTATTCAGAAGGTGTGTGAACCCTTCTGTGCAGAGTACAAAGAGGAATGAGGATAAGGGATCACCCTGACGGAGACCTCTTTGAAGAACCACAAGACCATGAGGTTGTTCGTTGATTAAAACCGTTTAAGTGAATGTTGTTACACAAGTCATTATCCAGCCTATCCAGGTCGGATGAAACCCTAGAGTAGTAAGCAAAGCATGAAAGTAAAACCATTTCACACGATTAAAAGCTTTAGACATATCAGTCTTGATGGCCAAGAATTCTTTTCACTTTAATAACAATTTTTATAAATAAATAAAAAATTATAATTTTTATCAAAAGAGGGAAGAGATTGAATTGGGATTGTATGATTGTTTTTGGAATTTATAGAAGAAAGACATTATCCTTTCGAACGGTGGGCTTTAAAAGTCCAAGAGTTGGACTTTGAGACTGCTAATTTGACACGTGTAAGCATCACAGATCGTTGAGAGCATGGCATTTACACATGGAACCATATAGAAGGGCTTAGCTGGTCAACTTTTATCATGAGTTTTTGGCCAGAAGCAAGAGCGCGGGTATTTGACAATTTTATTTTAGAGAAATTGCATGTTATAACCAAAACAAATTTTAATATAAATCTTAACTATTTAATCTAAATCTAAAGGTTAATATTTAGTTATACATGTTAATTTTGTTATTTTTTTAGTTATAATTTTTTTTAGTTATTTTTGTAATTGACTTTTTATTTTAAATGTAGTGTTTTTTAATGTAGTGTTAATTCGAAATTCTGGTCCGAGTACTCATGCAGGTTTTATAATCGATTAGGTTAACTATTCGATATTATTAGATAATATAGACAGGGGCATATCTAGAATTATTTTTGACTGGATACACATGATCTAGTATAAATAAAGCAATCACTATAAGCAACAATAAAACAAACAATTCAGGGTGTATCGAACCCTTGTCCACTGGAAATAGTGGGTGCAAAAACCAGAAATTGAGCTTAGAAAACTTAAGCATCAAAGCTTCTGCGATTCCTCTCGATCACATACATTGATACATACACCTACTATTATCTTAGTTTACATATTTTTTATAATATGATCAATACGTATGCCGAGACTAAATAATCAAGGGAATCAATCAGAACGAATGTTGTTATTGATATATTTTTTACATATTATATAAAGCGTAAAATTTGTCATTATCTTCCCTCACTCGACATAGTTGACTGGTCTCTTGTCGCCATGTTTTGCTATCCAACTATAAATAGATGTGTTGTGTGCCCATACACTCTTCACTACCAAAACCATCTTTCCTCACAAAAAACCGAAGCAAAACTGTTTTGTACCAAACAAAAAATGGGAAGCCTCAAGTCTCTCGCTCTCTTGGCTTTGCTCCTCTCCCTCTCCCTCGCTGTTTTTGCGGACACATCCAACGATGCCACACATGGTATATACAACTCTATAATAATAATTTCACTTATTTTACACTTAATTCACGTGTATAAATTGAATGTTTAAATGTTTAATCCATGGTCTGAAGTGTATAACATATAATTCACGCATGCAGCTAAAGATGAAGTGAAACCAAGTGAAGCAACCGATGCTATACAGCCAAAACAACGTAGCCAACCCCAAGCTGCGGAAGCCGAAACCGAGGCCAAAGACGTTGCTGTAGAGCCCCAGCAAGGGACGTGGGGTGGTGGTTGTAGGTTCGGATGTTGTGGCTGGGCGTTTGGACGGTGCAACTTCTGTTGTCGCCGGCCCCAAACCGTAGAGGCCGAGGCTGTTGAGGCCAACGATGTTGAGCCTCAAACCGTAGAGGCCGAGGCTGTCGAGGCCAACGATGTTGAACCTCAACAAGGAAGCCGTGGTGGTGGTGGTTGTAGGTACGGGTGTTGTGGATGGCGTTATGGAAGGTGTTCCTACTGTTGCAGAAGTCCTCAAGTCGAGGCCGAGACCAAGACCGAAGCCGTGGAAGCCGTTGAGCCTCAACAGGGAGGCCGTGGTGGTGGTGGTGGTTGTAGATACGGATGTTGCAGATGGCGTTATGGACGGTGCAACTACTGTTGCAGAAGTCCTCAAGCCGAGGCTGAATCCGAGGCCGGAGCCGTGGAAGCTGTTGAGCCTCAGCAAAGATGGGGTGGTGGTTGTAGGTACGGATGTTGCGGACCCTGGCGTTATGGACGTTGCTCCTACTGTTGCAGAAGTTCTCAAGCCGAGACCGACGCCGTGGAAGCTCTTGAGCCTCAGCAAAGATGGGGTGGTGGTTGTAGGTACGGATGTTGCGGTGGCTGGCGTTATGGACGGTGCAACTACTGTTGTACCAAGAAGATGAGTATGGAAGAAGAGAAGAAGAAGGAAGAAGCTAAGCCATGATTTGGCGTGTAACACAAACTGTATGTTTGTATGCATGCAATGCGTGGTTTATTACTATTACGTACGTATGTCAAAATAATAATAAAAAGGTATCTAAGAGGGTACCTAGCTCAATAACGTAGGTTCATATAACATATATGTATTTTGTTATGTAATGTTTTTGTTCTTGTGAGGATTATAAATAATAACAACTGTGTTTACTATCAAATCATGGATTATTATATTTAACTTCAGTTGCATATAGTAATGAATAAACTTGTAACAAGGTCAATAAAAATCAGTAGGTTCATATAGACTTATGAATAGTATCAACTTGTTATCACTATAAAATCGCGAACTAAAACATTTGTATTTAAATTTAATTATGCATGAATTAGAATGATGTAATAAAAGCATGTTTGTATTAATCAAATTCTAATTTATACATGCCAGCGAAAGGAGTATTCACCGATCCAACCCATAGAGTACCGTCTCTCTCTTCCACCTCGCTTATGGAAATCCACTTATTTCCATTTTTACCCTCGAAAACCTCTGAAATTACGTCACTACCCTCGCTCAGCCTCACGGCCATGCCGTTCCCTTTGAACGTGGCCCAAAACGAATGGACCTTCATCCAATCCACCGGTAGTCCCAAGGCGGCGCGTCCAAGCCACGCGTTAGATACGGCGAACTTTGTCAGCTTTGTGTGTTTCGTGTTCAAGCCTACCCAATATCCGCCACGTGGACTCCTCTTTATGTTGTCGGGAAAGCCTGGGAGCCGATCCGCGAAAACCTCGTAGTTTTGGCGAGGTTTTGGCGTCGACGTCCACGTGTCATTGAGCCAGTAACGTAGGATACGACTCGTGGCGGTCTCGGCGACGAGAAGGTAATCACCGTTTTGGCTAAGAACGACACCGTTTGCGAACGCTAGGTTGGTTAGAAGAGTGGTCGCTTGTTTCGTGTTTGGGTCATACTTCATGAGTCTACCTGTTTTGTCCCCACTCATCATTGCCCCTATATAATTCCTGAAACATACAAAAAAAAAACAATTTATAATATCAATTTACGCTGTTGTAAGTTTAAAAAAAAAAAAAAAATTACGCTGTTATACGATATAAGTTTTTCATGTTTAAAAAATTACAATTCTAACACGTTTTAGCTGAAGTTTAAAAACCGAGAAAAAAATGTATAAAAATGAACCGTTTTGTAGATATATATATAGAAGTATAGAACATACTACGATTCTTAGAAACCCGCAAATCTATGTTTGGTTCAGGACCGGTCATGAATGCAATACGATATATTACAGTAGATGCATGTGTATGTTACCTCCGTTGATAAACCAAACTACTGTCGGTAAAATAGACAACCCCAGTTCGTGGATCTATGTCCAGTCCGTTGGTAAACCTGAGGGGCTCATCCAATGCACGTGTCAACATCTGGCTGGCTAAACCACCTTCTCGGCCAACTTTTAGAAGGCCCATATAAGCATCGGCGATATAAAGATCACCAGTGGATTTTTCAAAGGCCAGGCCCAGTGGTCGCCCGCACACGTGTTCCGTTCGTTGGTGCTCGTGCGGGCCCTCACAACCTTCTCTGCATTGAATCAAAAACATACATAAATTGCCAAGTGTTAACCCCATCATCATTAATTATTAAGGCTAACAACAAACCTGAAGTATAATGAGTATACTTTTTATCTTGTTTAACATAATTGTTATTCCTCTGATTCAGAAATAATGGTCGTTTTACAAATATCATGATTCAAAAGATATTTTTTTCCCTGAAAACATATCGTTTCGCATTTTCAATTTGATTTTTCAAACCAAATCTCTACTTTACCTCTTATTTAAAACTAAAATTTACATCATCACCATTTAATTAGTGATATATTGAATATAGATATTGTTGTATATGCTATAAATATTTTGTAACCTTTGTGAAATGTATCAAAAACAACATTCTTTGCTGGTAAATCTGGACCACCAAAAGTAAATTACACCTTTTCTAACTTTTGTAAGTTTGTAACCAAATATACAAAAGGGTCGTTTGCTCATTTACTCATAGTAAATAAAAATAATGCAGCATTTTCTATTTTGTCACTCATTTTTTAGCTGCCAGAATTTAATTTAAAATTTCATATAATTTTTTGCAATGTTTCAAGAAGCAGCAAAGTTGCATAGTCAAATATGCATATACAATGCACATGCAACTGAGTAGAATCCCCCAAAATGGGAAATTCACATGCATGCTAAAATAACAACTTGTGAATCAGAAAATTAATTTGCAATTTTAAAAACAACAAACCTGACCACGTGAAAGTTGAAGTACATATGTAGAAACAAAAGAAGTATACGTTTCAATAGTCATGAATTCAAAACTAATTATATTAAATCAAATTTTCATTCCTACCAAACGTACGATTAAACCTAATCCATCATAATATTTTATTATTCTGATAATTTCAAATGAGGTACGTAAGAGCATTTTCATTGGTGGGTATCTCACCAAATATAATAATACTATTTTGTATATTGTTTAGTTAAATAATTAAATTTCAAATTATAAACAAAATTGAAACCAATCATAGCTAGACATGTTTCTCTTTCCTTTTTTTGTTAATTTTAATAGTTTATAATGTGAGAATTTCGTTGAGATATCCTCGATGGGTTGGTCTAACAATATTATTCTGATAAGTAAAATAAATAATTTCGATGGGACAGAGGAAGTCGGTGGATACAATTGAAGGAGATAAAACCACAAAAAAAAAAAAAAAAACTAGGAAACAAAAAAAAAACAGAGAAGTTAGTGCGTACCTTGTTGGGGTGGTGACGGCGAAATCGATCCAACGGCTCTCATTAGCCAACCATTTAACAATCCGACCGTCAGATAAACCGGTGTAAGGACCTTCGCCGGAGAAATCGAAGACGAAACTCTCCGGTCCCAAAGCTCCGGTGGTCGGAATAAGACGGAAGTCAGGGAAATGAACAGTCAACATAGATTCTCCATGATTTGGTCTCTCGCTGAAAAAGTCGTTGAGGCTAAAGAGAAGAGAAACCAAAATGGCTACCACGAAGAGGAGTTTTATCATTTTTTTTGTTTTTTTTTGTTTTGTTCTCTTATTTTGTGTGTTTCTTGTGAGAGTTTATGGTTATATTTAAGGTGTCAGAAATAATAAATAGTTTTCTTATACATGTCGAATTCGTGTCAAAACTGAAACCCAAATATTTTACTCTTTGACTTTTTTTTTTGTCAACAGTATTTTTGTCTTGAATTAAATTATGGATTTCTTGGAATTTATGGATCCAGTAATCTTTTTTTACTATACTAAGCCATGTAATGTAGAGAATTGTATTAGTGTTGAATAATAATAATAATAATTATATGTTTATTTTTCTATTCAAACATTTCCTTCTTAATAGTTAATTTTCTCATGAAAAATAAATTTCCTTTTTACTAACCAGGCATTCACCAACCAAAATTTTTGACAAGAGAAGTTTTTGGTGTTTATGGAATGAGATTATAAGGACATTTCTTTTGGTCTGCCTCAATGCATGTACATTGATTAGAAATGACAATATAAAGTTCCCATAATTTGTATCTAATAAGATGATTTCATGTCTTTTTGCCTATTTAAAAACAATATGAAGAAAAATAATATCTAAATTCAGATTATATTTCTTATCTTGTAAGTTGTGATTTGGAAGGCATAGTACATGTAGATGGTATGACTGCTTGCAAACGCCAGAAAATGAGGTGTCACATTTACTTCATTGTATTCAAATTTTAGGACTATCTTGTTTTAACCTCTATTTTTTCAATCCAAAACTACAGATTTGTTACCTATTTAGTTAAGGTCAATTTTACAAGTTTGGGTAAAGTGTAAATATTATTCAAGAAAAAAAAAATATAGATGGTAAATAATATTTTCTTTTTTGTTTTGTTGAAAGGTATAATAATTTTTTTCCTTACACAGAAATCAAACTTTGGGTGCGAGAAAGACGCAACGAGATCAATACCTCACTACCCACATTTGGACTTGTAACAAATAATAAATGTTTTTGGTTGATTACATATGTATAAATGAAACATAAATTTTAATGAAAAAAAGAAGACAAAGAAGGTCGGAGTAAGTGAATTGACAGGAGAAGAGGGCAGTGGGCAGAAGAAGCAACGGCATGAGCCCCACTCGGCAAACCTATTCGTTGTGTTGCCTTCTGAGTTCTGACCATTTTAATTATTATTATTATTATTTATTTATTTTTGCGTCATCAAACCTATCCAAACAAACAAATTCAATTTTGTTTCAGAGCCAATTAAAGAAAGTTGTTCAAAAAATTAATTAATGTTGACCTCATCATGTTTACAAATATCCTTGTCTAATCCTGCCTATTATGGTTAGTGGGGCTGCACAGGCCGGTCCATAGCCTCACAATTTTCAAGTTTTCTGAAGCAACAAAAAAAAATTAAAAAAAAATCGTAAGGATCTGCATTTGTCTCCCCATATGCTTTAATTTAATTTTGCTTGTAGTCCATTTTTCTTTTGCTTAAATAAATTATCTGCTTGACGAAAAAACAAAAATTTATCCGCTTTATACCATCATTTTCTTATCGCCAAAAATGTTAAAAATCCGTCTTTAATTAATGTTGTGCGGAAATTCATTTTGGTAAATTTTCTTAAAACTCGAAGAAAGGTTGGATTGATATCGTCAATATATCATCAGTGAAGCTCATCCTCGTCAAAGTGTATGTGCAAAAGGAACCGTTGCTCTTTAAAATTAATTTATCTGTCGAATCACCTATATAATGTCATTGTAATCCTATCCAATTCATATTAACAAGAAAAACAACAAAACTAATGTTTTCCGTCATGAGATTTTTCGCTTTGAGCTTGGTAGATAGTATTTCATACAAGTTACTTTTTCACTTGAATATATTAACAGTAAAACCAATAAAAACAATACTCAATTTATATTCAAACTGAAAAAGTGGATCATCGAATTGAAAGGAACGTAAACCATCAGAAACCAAGATTACTTTAACAAACAAAAAAAACCAAGATTTAATTGAAAGGAACGTAAACCATAAGAAACCAAGATTTCAGTAAAGATCAAGACTCTTGAGAAGGACTTTATCTTAAATGCAAATCTAACCGGATAAATACTTATAGAAAACCCTTAATCACGGTGCTAATCAAAAACACTTAAAAAACCAGACATATAAGAAAGTGATAATGCAGAAGCAAAAGAAAAATCCTTTAATCACGGTGCTAATCAAAAACATTAAAAAACGTAATCGTGTAGATCACAGACGATCCAGAACCCAAACAGAAGGCAGGAAAACAGAACCAAACCAGAGTTTACCATCTCTCTCTTGAACCTCACTTATAAACTTCATTGTCTTCCCTTCACTATCCTCAAGAATCTCCACAACTTCACCAGTCTCGCCGCAGAGTTTCACGGCCACGGCATGAGGCTTCCCTCCTTCGAAAAGAAAAACCAACAGTTCCAACTTCAAAGTCTTCATGAAGAATTTTCCAATCCACGGATGCATCAACGAAAACCTAGAAAATGGAGTTTTCTTGGAATGCAAGGCAACCCAGAAATCCCCTGTCTCGGTCCTCCTGATGTTATCAGCGTAGCCCGGGAGCTTTGCGAATATGTCGCGGGTCCCGGCTTTTGGTCCCTTGACCCAATATCGATGCACAAGTTGCGTTGGGACCTCACATGAAAGCACGAACGAACCATCTTTGCTTAAGGCAAGACCATTAGGGAAATGGAGATGGTCCATAATAACTTTGGCCTGTTTCGTTTTCTTGTCGTATCGAATCGCTCTTCCCGTCTTTTCGCCGCAGACAAACGCGTAGAATACGTCCCTGATCCGAACAAGAGAACGTAACAATTTTACAAACCATATAAAAAAACAATTTTAGAAACGTTTTAATAAGAATTTGTTTTACTTTTTGATATTTTTTGTTTTTCAAAACGAAAAGAAACTTTTAAATTGGCTTATTTTGCAGAAAATAAATGCAAATGTGCAAATTACCATTGCAACGTAAAATAACATATAAATGAAAATGTAAACAAAGAATCCAAATCTTGATTTCCGAACTAAAAAATAAAAATAAAGTAATAGAGATGTGAAGTTATAATACCCGAAGTGGTAGGTGTCGCTACTATCGTTGAAGTAGATAACATCCTCTTCTTCGTCTATATCCATTTGGTTCGCAAACATAATTTTCTGGCCTTCGACTTCGTCAATGACCATCTCAGCCAATCCTCCTTGAGGCCCGACCTTCATTATCCCAAAGTAACCGTCACAAAAGTACAAATCTCCCGATTTCTTCTCGAAGCTCAGTCCCAAAGGCCTTCCACACGCAGGTTCCACCTTAGTGCTTGAACAGTTCTCTCTATAAATATAAACCAATTTTTTTTAAACAACTTTATTTTGTCTGTATCTATCGTATAATCTTTTTTTGTACAGCAAATCTATCCTATAATCATTAATCTATTAACATTTTATACGAGGGTTTGATCTCTTAATAAGGTTTGCGTATTCATTCATATTTACATGATAAATTATTGTTTTTTTTTCTTATAATATAAAATTCTTTTATAATATATTTTTTTTTTTTGTCGTAAAACTCTCTTATAATAATAATCTTTAAAAATTGTAAAATTAAGCGCATATGCAAAGCGCATATATCATTCAACAAGAGCATGTGACTCGAATGGGTAAAGTAGTTTGCCATGTAGGTCTTAGTATACACATATTTTGCTTTGAAATAAGCGGTTACCTTAAATTATATTTGGTCAATTTGTATATAATTAAACATACCTGTGGGGAGATGTGTAGGCGAATTCGACCCAACCAAGATCCTCCCCGCGCCACTTGAGAATGCGACCGTCGGTGACTCCGACGTATGGGCCTCCTCCTTGCGGGTCCCAGTCCAGGCTCTCCGGTCCTTCTACGGGAAGCGGGATCATCCTCGCCGCGGTTAAGACGTTTTTAGAGCCAACTATACTCTCCGGTCCGATGATGGATGGCCCGAAGAGAACGACCAGGACGGCTATAACCGCCGTTACAACGGCCCAAGTCCAAACTTTCCGGCTGATTGGCATTGGAAGTAACTCCTCTCTACCTTCTCTCCCGAGAAAAAAAATGTGTTTTAAGTGCAAGTTAGAATGGCTAATTACTTAATTATATGCATGTGTATACATACTAATTATTTGGATGTTTCACGTTTGAGAATACGTGAGAGACAAGACAAGGAATAAATAGAGAAAAGCATTAGCTATTCAGAGAAGCGATTCCATGTTACTACTTTAAACGACTTTTTCTTTTTCGTCTTTATTTTGAAAATAATACTTTTCTAATTCATTAGTTGTTTTGTTTTTTACATGAGGAAAAAAAGACAGAGAGATTTAAATAAAGATTCCGACAACAATGCCACTATCACCTTGTCGAAAAGTTCTAGTTGGAAAATCTTGTATTAAAAAAATATTTGTGTTTGTGTAATTTTTAGTTCTATATATTGATAAACCAAAAGTTCTTAAATAAAATAAGATATGTATATCCAAAAAGGGTTGGTTACATGGTTTTGTGACATGTCTCTCTATCTTCTGTTCCTTTTTAGATATTTTCGGATTGACGTGGAAAGGAAAAGAGTCTGATTTACGTTTTTGTAAGACACTTTTGTAATTTGAATACCATGCATTCTTTATCTCACTTACGAAGTTTCGCTTTTTAAAATTATTATAAAAGAAAGATTAGTCATCGGTTATATCTTATATATAGATAACATCAACATTGAAAACAAATAGTTGTGTATACTCATTCACAATATTAAAAAAAAAAAAAAAATTGCATTTCCAATCCAACACCAAATCCTTTACCAAAATAAAATCATCTCCAACCCAATACTATTTAGAGCAATTACAAAAATGTCACTTTTTGTATGCACAATTGCAAGAATACCACTTAAAGATGCCCATTTGCAAAAATACCACTAATTATAGATTTATAAAACCTATATCTTAAAATTCTAAACCCTAAAAAATGTTTTGATCCCTAAAACCCCTTAAACTCTCGTAACTAAACCCTAATAAAACATAATTAACCCAAACATAAATGATATAAAACAAAAAAAAATTTGAAAAAGTGGCATCTTTGTAAAAATTTCAAAATTGTGACATTTTTGTAAAGTGGCACTCGAAAAGTGGCATTTTTTTAAATTTCTCATACTATTTTGATGTTGAACTTTTTCATTTATAAAAAGATCCTTCAAATTTTAGTTAATTCTAAAATTGATGAAAAAATAGATACAAATCGTGATTGTTAAATCAAAATCTAATATGTTTGGTGATAATTAAACAGAAATTTAACATATTTTGTTATTTTATATGTTGCGATGTACTATATTTATATAATAGTTGTTAAATTTAAATTTTCATAATTTTTTAAACTTAAAAAAATAGATGGGATCAATTTGTAAATACTAAAAATTTGAGAAAAAGAATATGTTCAAAATATTTTTTTTTGTGTAAAAAATGGTGTAGTAAAATTCAACACTATTTTGGTGTTACACCATTTCATTTTGATGTAAAAAAATTAGTGTAATACATTAGAAATCCTCGTAGGCACATAATTAATAAAAACAAAATTTCACCTTATCTTCTCATTATTAGTAAGATTTTTTAATATTTTTTTAATGAAATAAGATATCTCTTAATTTAGACTTTCAACATCTTATCAATTGAAAAAAATACGATGTTTAAATAATTAATATTATTTATTTATTTGTTATTATCTCATATCATTTAAATAAAATATATTTTTGTTGTAATTTTATATTTACAACAATAAAATACTTACATATTCTTATATTTACTACTTTCAGTAATAAATTTACATTTTTTTATTTTTTTATTTAATTTCACTTTTAATAATTATAAGTAACAATAATATTCATAAACATGAATTAAATGAACATGTTTAAACTTAAATATTTTAAAAAATAGTTTTACCTATGTGTACACTATAGATGGAGAGATAAATCTCTAGTTATATAATAGACTTGATTTAACCAACGCGCGATATGCGAGATTTTAATTTTAAACCATTAACAATACAAATTATTGAATATATATATATAACTATTTTTTTAAAGATAAAATTTATACAAATATTTATTTATATATTATATTAAGCGATATAAATATGAATATTATCGAGGATATTTTTTTATTTGAAAAGCAACGAATCGCTAAGTGTCACGTGGAAACCAAAGTAAACTATGAACCTCGTGAGAAGAGGGAACGGTCTTGATGACCATCCCATGATTTTTTATCTCAGATAAATTTTCTTCACATTAAGATATTATATGGACATATCCCAAGAAGTTTTAATGTTGACCATTGACTCAATAGTAAAATTTATTAAACGATGATGCGAACATAATACAACAACACATTATGTGAATGTGTCAAATATAAACTACTAGAGATCGTCCACGCGTTGCGTGGATTTAAAAATTAACATGGTAAAATATGCAACAATTCTAGGTTATTGATTATTTGTGTATTTAATATTTCAAAAAATTGTTGTTGTAGTACATAATTATCTATGTTAGAAAAATAAACATTTTGAGTAAATTGTTAGACATATATAATGTTATATGTGAAAAAAAAAATAGTATGTGCATTAATAAAAATTAAAGCGTATGCATATACAAGATATCTTTTTTTTGCACAAATCCGCAACTTGTATGTCTTTATCAATATACATTACGGTTCCCTAAAAAATGATTGGTCGTTTTTTTTTCTTGCATCAATACATTTGTAATAAAATAATTATTGATCAGACAAGTTGTAGTATGTTTTGCTTCTATCGAAAAATTTGCATTATCTCAACAGAGATGTTGGAATGCATCTTTGTGTTTTATTTCGTTAGAACCTTAAATTGTAAGGAAAGAATAATTGATATTTGATTTTTTTGTCTCAATTTTTTTATCGTTTTTCTACGATTTTTATTTTTCACATCGATTCATTTGTGAAACATTATGTTTTTTTTATTCACAATTTGTGGAGGAGTAAGGTTTTCTTTCGAGAGTATTGGTTAGGAAATGATTGGCAACTTTAACATTCTAACAACCTTAAAATTTTTAAAATCACTAATTAATTTTCACACACCACTTTTTTTTTGTTAATATTACGATTCTTTTTATTATAACTTTTTGCGACTTTATTTTTCTGACTTTTTGTATTAAAATGGTAATTACCTATCTAAAATTTTAAATGTATTTATTGTATAATATATTACTGGATTTAATATATAAAATATATATTTTTCAAACTGTTAAAAATTTACAATAACACATTTAATTTAAAATTATAATTTTTGGTATATATCAAAGAAAAAAAAATTGAAATTGGTCATCCTTATGTTACACTTTAATTTTTGTAATTAGTTTAAATTAAATTTAACTATTAAATTGTAGAAATTAATTACTAAAGTTATTAAAAACATTTAATTTTTTTTAATAAATAAATTAAAAAGATAAATGTCAAAAGAATAAGTGACACATGGCATCTTCTCATGACTTGGGTTTAGAAAAACCTTAAAATATTATATAAGATATTTCTTGAAAATGTATGAACAAAATACTCATGATGTTACAATGGTTTGGGGATGGCAATTTATCCATCAAATCAAGTGAATGTTCCGATAAGATAATGTTTGATCTAGTTATGAATGCCCTTATCCTATTTTACATATAACGTTTACATGATAATCCGATCCAAAAATCATGTCATATATTTTATGAAAAACTAATTTATTTTAACCAGTGAATGCGATCTAAAATTTTATACGTTAGTCTTATGAATAATATATCTTTTCGAAATATAGTCAACTTCTTTTCGTACACCTTTTCACTAAACATTTCTTTCGAATACTGTAACGCCCCGACCGCCGTCGAGCTATCGGTATGCAGGGAAAATCCTCATCCCCTCGAGAAAAAATCCTCATCTCTCAATAACATACAGGAAAATCTTCATTCCTTCAGAAGAAATCTTCATCTCCCAATGGGTCCCACGCCCACTCTCGGCCCGTGGGCCCACCCCTGTCCGACGGTGAGTGCATTAGTCCGGGAGGTTAGAAAGACTTGTTTACTGATCCTGCAAATCAACACATGATCTTTCCTCTTGTTTTGTCCTCACTCACACTGTACTGGAAATGACTTCCCAGTAGGTCATCCATCCTTAATTAAATTTCTCCAGCTCAACCACGCTTAACTCTGGAGTTCTCTCTGGATGTGTGATGGAAAACATAAGTGCACTTTAGTGATATAGGTAGCCAAATCAATTCTCTTAAGCCTCTCCGCATGCACCACATATTTTCTGAAACTGGGATGTTACAATCACCCCCACTAACAGATCGCAACGTCCCCGTTGCGTACCAAGATACTTATATTCTTTCTAGCCTTCCGGACTAATGCACCGACTATCGGACAAGGGTATAACACCCGCTTTAAGGACTATAAATCCTACCGCAAAATATTGTCAAATCAGTTATCTCATTACTCTAAATTTTCTTTATTATATTGTGCGGTGAAATTACAATGCGGAAACTCTAAACTACCACGCCTTTGAAAAGCCTCTACCGCCTCTGCCGCATCCTCCTGCCTTGCCGTATCCTATGAGCCACCTAACCGGATCTCCTATCTTGCAAGCCTACTCAGGGGGTGAGTATTCAATACTCAGTAAGACGGTCTACTCCGTCTCACGACCAAATACAATCTAACTACCCTTGAAAACTATTACCCCCATATGATGCCCTCGCACCATGAGTCACAACACTTGGTAGCAACTAGGCAAGCCCACCGCTTGCTAGCTTTTACCACACACTCGTAACTAGGTAAGCCTCCTGGCTCACTAGTGTTCACCACACACTCGTAACTAGGCAAGCCCACCGGCTACCTCCTAGTTACCACTTCTTAGTAATATGAAGGTGTCCCACTAGACACAGTCATAATACTCTCACACACACACACACCTCTTGTCCTCAGGTCTACGTAGTTACCCGTCGGCGAACTTTCACCACTCTGACCACCCTAGCCCTCCCGTGTCAGCCCCCTTAGGGCTGCCAGGTCTCTGCCACTTTTTCAGGCCAAGCACAAACAAGTCGGCGACGGCTGCTCATACAACCGCCCCTATGCAATTATTAACAGTGGCATTGTGAACCTACTATCCTACCAATTTGTATGCACTTCTACTCAGACTCTCCTAAGGTTCACAATCAATTTTCTACTCCATTTTAACCTAGTCCACTCTTCTACGTTCTCAAGCAATAGCCAAAGCATTTCAAGCAATACCTTTGCCCTGTATGGTTGGCCCTAGGTAAGCATGGCTATCCCATTACGTTACCCATGACACATCTATGGCCATACGGTAGCTGTCCCTGCAGAAATTCACACATAAGATTTTCTGTTAATTATGGATAGCTCATGACACCAACTTGTACTACGGACAGTCCAAGCAATACCATGTCTACCTTCTATCCCCTTGGTTGCAAGTCATCTAACTCGAGTTCGTCAAACCTCTTTGACTCTTCTCTTGCTAGACCTTAATTACACCCATGTGACGGGTTAGCTAAGGTAGTACTAGCATAACCATTAGGTTATCCTGGTAACTTCCTGCTTGGTTTACAACAACCTCTAATAGACTGTCGGATCTTACAAACAAACGAACCATCGGGTAGAACTTACTTGCCTGGAGCGATAGCTCTACCATAGCTCTATTTCCAAGGTTTAAGATCAGTTAGTCTTGCTACCTTTCAGCTTCCTGGACTATCTTCTCATTTGGTCCAAGGCAGCTCCCTGGTGAAGGGTATAGCTTTGCCAATGCAAGACCCAATTCCTAAACATCCTAATATGAAATGTGATCCGGGCCATAAACCCTCGGTGGAGCTCTTTCCCGCAATCACCAAACAACGAGTCATCCTCGGCGTTGGTTGGTACCAAGCCAAGCTTCCTCGAGACTAAAGGTCGAATCCCACGTCCGGAATACCCTTAGCGCGTGTATCCTATCCAATAGTCCAACGTGAATAGGACTAGATACCTCGTCAAAATCCTAGACCTTATCAAGTTATATGCCTGACTTCACCTACAAGTCCATAGTCAGTCCTTCCGTGGTCCGACCGGATGCTCTGCCACCGCACCGTTTAGTCAAGCCTTCGATGTCATTCCGGTCTCGTGTAATGTGGACCCAGGCTGCCTCATCTCTTTACCAAGGTTTTGCGCATCCATGGTACAGCTTATGTCGGGTATGTATTGGGTTTCAGCCAATACGCCCTTACTGCCCATCTCCAGACTTACCGCCATGCTCACCCCGATACTCTATCGAGCTGCAACATGATTGCCACTAACACCAATAGTTCACCGCGGCGCTGTCGAGCCATCACCGAACCATATTGGGCCCTCTTGAGACGCGGCACGATGTCTATCGACCCGTTATACAGTACTATGCTGTTGCGAAACGATCTCTTATCATGTCGCGACACGGTATCTTTGTGTGGCACGGCTCGCTGTCGTATAGTAATGTGGCACGTCCCATACTGTGACACGCTACCTTATGCTATTTATCTGTCGAGACGTCATCGAGGCATCCCCGAGGCCATACCGATGTACTACCTAAACTTCACCATAGTCTGGATCGAGACTCTCATCGAGGCACCCCGAGGCCATACCGATGCTCTCTCTTTCTACCAGGCAAGTGCTACCGTTACCAGACAGGGTGTCTGCTGATACGTGACCCGATCCCTCATCGTTCCCGTACCGTAGCCCATCACCATCCACGAGACCCTTCTCGTGCTCGATTGTAATCGAGTGGAACTCGGCCACTGCCCTACACTTGTCGAGCCTCACATCCAGATCCCTTATCCGGATCGAGTTACCTCGACCACTACCTAGCCTATAACCCATACTACTAAAACACCCTATGAAAGCAATAATAATAAAAGAACGAAAGGAAGGGTTAGGTACGGATCGCGCCTTACCTCTACCGTGAACCTTTTCTACCGCGGGGTCGGGGTGCTGAGTTCCTTCTCAAGCTCCTCCGATTCTCTCTTCCTAACCGTTTTCTTTTGGCTCTGGAATGATAGAATGATTTTTGTGTGTAAAATATGAGCTCCCTAGCTCCCTATTTATACTCCACGAAAATCCCCTAGAGAATATTCACTTTTCTTATTTTTCTCCACCTCTTTACTACACAGGCCAAGCCCACTAGCCTCCACGTTCTTCCTTCCTCACCAAGGAAAAATTAGGGTTTCCTTCCCCTTTCCCACGTCACTAGAACCTCCAGGCCCGACCATAAGGCCCGTTAGGCTGTTACCTAGTCTGGCAGGGTTTATGCCGCAATTAAGCTGGCAATTACTCCTAAGTTTTCCTACCGAACCTCCTACCGCAGGTTCGGGGTGTTACAAAGGGTGGGCCCACGGGCCGAGAGTGGGCATAGGGTCCATTGGGAGATGAAGATTTCACCTGAAGAGATGAGGATTTTCCTGTATGTTATTGAGAGATGAGGATCTTTCTCGAGGGGATGAAGATTTTTCCTGCATACTGATAACTCGATGGCGGTCGGAGCGTTACAAATATACATTTGTGTCTACTTACATTTACTTTTGTTTCGCCTTCTTATATTACTATCACCAAAACAATATTTCATAATCTTGTAAATACACTTTGTTTATTAACTTACTAACTTATTTCTTTTTTTAATTTAAAATTTAATCTCTAATAATTATAAATAACAATAAATATAAAATATGCATTAAAATGAACGTTTGTTATAAATTTTAATATAACAATTTGTGTTTTGATGATGTAGATATCCATGGAGAGATAACTCTCTAATTATATATTCTCTCTGTTTCAAAATATAAGTTGATTTGGCTAAAAGAGCAAGAAACTATTTCTCTTTTAAAAAATATCATCTTATATATAATAAAAGTAATTTAACCAATAGAAAAAAAACGAATGTAAAATACTATTGATCTAAAATTAAAAAATATTTAGGATTATCAAAACAATTTATATTTTGAAACATAAAAAAATCTCCAAAAAAACTTATACTTTGAAACGAGGGAATAATAGATTTCTCATCTACAAATTCACCAAAATCAGGCCGGTTATTTGCTTTGAGCCCAACTCCTTAATATCCAACCTTTCCTTTAACGTCAAGCCCATTTCCACTTTCTCATGGTTTCTTAAGACCTTTTGTTGTGGTGAGAGATAAGTTTGGGGAGCAAGCTCTTTTGCTTGCACAGAAAATCACAGAAGAAGAAGAGACCCAACGAAAGCCTTAGTCACTGTGATTTCTCTCTGCAAGCGAAAGTGCTTAGTCACAAACACAAGGAACAGTTTTTGGATATTGATGTATATGATTTAGAGAAGAAGATCAAGAGGAAAACGGAAGAAGAAGAATGAGTTTATATAGGAGAGAGAGAGAAGTAGGGTTTTGGGCTGAGAGATTACGATGCCTATTTTTATTTACTAACTATTATGATATTTAATCAATCATAAGATGAGGCCGAATCACTTATATATCAAGTCCAATTTTAGCCCAATAACATGTCTTTTTTTTGTCGGGCCCAATAACATGTCTAGAGCGGCCCGATTATCGTTTTATATTTTAGCATAATAATCGTTGATAATAATATTTTAGGGTGCCGTTTTTTTGCACTACTACACTTAGATAAAATAGCATTATTCTAAAATCTAAAGTTCTAAACCACCAAAAATAAAGATAAAATATAATTAATTGTGGCGTTAGAAAGGCGTTTAATGTGCTTTATAATCAAATGGAGTTACACGAACATAATCATATAATCTTTATTTATTGTATTATATCGTCTAACATAAAATATAAAGATTTGGTGTGTAATATTGCCTTTTCCTTGGCCTTGTGTACTATCGGAGGGGCACTGGCCATATATATCGTATATCGTGTCCTAACTTAGGTTGTAAGGGCATTTTAAATTTCGGTTTAGTATAGTATTATATTTTACGAATTAAAAGACTAATGATGTAATCACCTCGGGGATATGATATATGAGGACCATGCATCTACATTTTCAACTTAATTATGAATTTCACATGAAATGAACTTCGTTCCTTATTTATACATAAAAGATTTAGTACATAAACATATTATTAACCACAAGATTTATATTTGAACTAACCATACATTTAACTGGTTAAGATATATATATATATTATGATCCGCATTTATATATATATATATGTTTTCGAGACTATATATAAAAAAACAAGTACTAACATAGGGAATCCATAGCATCTTAGTTTCTGAAAAGAAAAATGGTAATTAGAGCATAGCCTTTTCCATAAAATGCCACTTGAGTACTTGAAATGAAAATAAAAAGTTAATATAAAGATTGATCCCAAGAATGATTAGAAACTCTTGAAATAGCCACTCGTTTTTCTTTTTCTCCCTTTTTGGGTTCTTTAAGCAGTACAAATTTGGGAAATTTCCCTTTTAATTTCTTAACGTACGATGCTACTGTTTTTTTATTGATAAAGAGTATTAACTAAATTTAGTGTGACTATTTTTTAAGTGTCATGTGTCATTGGATGTCATGGCCTGTCCGATTTACGCCACTACGATTGTATTGACGTCTTATAGATTTCAGACACCCCGTATCGCGGACGATTCATGTGTTTAGAGGCATCTTCGTGTATGGGATTTTTTTTTTTGTTAACTAACGAAAATCACATTGAATAGCTCCATAATTTAAAAATGTACTAATTTTATTATGTTAGAATTATGTGTTTCAAATTAGCAACTAGTGAAAATTCACGCGTTGCGCGGAACAACTATTTAGATGATTTTTAAAACTGTTTTAATATATATATATATATATATACTAACATTGATATACTTAAATGATGTTTAAGATTTATGTTCACAATTTCTATTTATACAAATTCAAACATCATTTTCAAATGTTTAATATGAGAGTGAACCATATGATAATATATATATATATATATATTTTCATTTGAATACTATATTTTCAATTTTTCTCTAGAATTTAGCGTATTCTTTTGGAATATTTTCATTATAGTCCGTGTCCACTATTAAAAAAAAAAATTGAGACCGGAAAGATAAAACTTATAAACTGAAATATGCAATAATTTATAGATAATCACGTGTAAAAATTTTGTGAAATTTAAATTTTTTTGAAATTATTGATCACATATTTGGTTTACAAAATTTGATTTTTATATTATCTAAATTTATATAGCTTCTAAAATATTTTAACAAATTGATAGTTTTTTATATATAAATTTATTTTTTATTCATATCTTTATGAGTATTTGCATAAAATACTCTATATAAAAATCAATATCATATGTGACATTAAAAAAAATTTTAGTTTTTTCAAAAATATATTTTTATCAATAAATGAAGTTCATAACATTTTTTAAAAAATTGCATTTTCTAATATTAGTTGTATAGAGAAAAAATCTAGTACAAAATTGTCAATGGTGTGTCAAAATGAGTTAAACTTGGGCTAAATTTACAAAATTGTTGTATCAATTATTGATATTTAGTATCATACATTACAAAATATTGATATACCAAACATGGTAGAAAATTATATAATGACATTTTGGCTTGTCACCAATACAAAAAAAAACATCGAAATATTTTATATACTTTTTTAATTAGTTTATTATATAATAACTTAATTTTAATATAAGGTATACTTTTAATATACTTGATCACACAAAAGACAAAACAACAACAAAAAAGTTAAAATATATATTTTTTAAATATGATAGTTTTTCAAAACTTCTAATTAAGAAAAATTTAAAGAATTTAAAAAGAGATATCGAAAAAAAAAATTATCTATTAGAATATGGTTTTACATCTTTTCAATTAATTTATGAAGATATTTGATGTTAATTAAATGTTTACTTTAAATTAATATATTGATATCACATTTTTATTTTAAAGAATCAATGCAAAAATTCTAAAATCTAGAGGGACAAATATCAAATTTAAGTAAAAATTAAGTACTAAAAATGAAAATTTTTTAACACGTACCAAAAATGACACGTGGCAACCTCTCAAAGTTTCACTTAGAGGAAACCTTAAAATATTATATTAGATTAGGTGAAATGAGAGCATCTCCAATGGTTTATGCCATATTTTACACAAAAAGGGGTGACACCAAAATGGTGTTAGATTTTGCTCCAATGGTTTACACCAATTTTTACACCCAAATGAAATATTCTTAATAGATTCTATTTTTCTATTCTTTAAAATTTACAAATCATCTCCACTTATTTTTTTAAGTTTAAAAAATTATGAAATAAATTAAATTTAACATTTATTATATGAAAGAAATACATTATAACATAAAAATAACAAAATCTATTAAGTTTTTGTTTAATTATTATCAAATATATTAGATTTTGGGTTTAAACATTGTAATTTGTATATGTTTTTCATTAATTTTAAAATTGATTAAAATTTGAAGGAGTTTTTTATAAATAAAAAAAAATTCAACACCAAAATTATATTGGATTGAAAAGACTTTTACATAAAAAAATGGGTTTGGTGTAGAATTTGATGTTTGATTGAAAATGCTCTAACTCGCCATTAAAATTAGATAGCATTATATTAGAGTTCATTTGAGAATGAGCTCTTGTGGTAAAAGTTAAAACCGTTAATAAGCACGGTTGTTGATTTTAACGCAGGTTTTCTATAATAAATACATGTTGTTTTATACGAAAACACATTATTTTACATGGTATCACGCTAATTATTTGATTAAAACGAACGGAGAATCAACATCCACTTTTTTTTTTATAGGGACAATTACAAAAATATTATTTTTTGTGTGCATTTTTGTAATAATGCCATTTAAGGATGTCCATTTACAAAAATGTCACTAATTATAGATTTATAAAACCTATATCTTAAAATTCTAAACCCTAAAAAATATTTTGACACCTAAAACTCCCTAAACACTCAAAACTAAACCGTAATAGAACATAATTAACCTAAACATAAATAATATAAAGAAAAAATAATTTTGAAAAAATGGTAAAAATTTCAAAAGTGTGGCATTTTTATAAAGTGGTACTTGTAAAATGGCATTTTTTGAAAATTTTTTTTTTTTATATATGACATCATTTGTGCAAAAAACCCTTTGATGTATAATATTGTATTGTGTCTCTATTTTATATTGAATATTTATTTTCTTACTTTGGATAAAGGGTGTAGATCTCATAAAGTTTTTTTTTTTTTTTTAAACTCTTGATCTGATAAGTTAGGAGAATTTATTTCGAGGTGTCGTTGTATTGAATTTCCTCAACATATTTTTATACGTCTACGATCATGTGAACATGTGATTGATGAATATCCGACCCCTTTGTCCATGGTTTCTGCGAAAACGCATTTATATATGTATCCAATCTGTTTTGTTTTATTATTTGTTCATATCATTTAGGTGTTTATTATTGATCACATACGATACCAAAAACTTGCTAGTTTTATAATAGAAGCGGTTAGATTTTTGGAACAATTTCTTACGAAAATGTAATTTGTAGTTTGTATATAAATGGTTTATGCTTTTGTTAATTTAGCCTTGAAATTGTATTAAAATTTTAAAATGTTGTATGGTATTCGGTAAAATAATTATTTCCGTAGAAATCTATTATATAATTAGAGAGTTTTTTCTTCATCTAAAGTGTCCACATAGGCAAAAATATTTTATAAAACATTTAGATTTTAAAATGGTCATTTACTACACACTAAATCATATTTATTGTTTTGTGTAACTAATAAAAAAATTAAATTAGATTTAAAAACGTAAAAAATTAAATAAAATGAATGAAAATAAAAATTAATAAATACAAAAACTATACATAATTTTATTAGTGATGATAATATCAATTTTTTTTACCAAAAAATATATATTACACATATAAAAAAAAACTTTTCTCTTTTTAACGTTTAAGAAATAGTATCCTAAAATCTCAATTATTTTTTTACGATGAACAGAAACCAAAATATACATAAGTTTACAAGACTAAGATAACTAAAAAAAAAATGCATAAAACTATTTATATCAATTAAAAAGCAATTTCAATAAGATTTACGAGTTTCTTCAACTCTGACTAGCAAAAACCTAAATCAAACTTGAAGAAGAAAACTTACACCTGATGAAGAGATAAACTTTCTCATTCCGCGATTGAAAAGACAGTAAACAACAAGCAAACAAGATGTTGTTCAGTATCTTCCATATACCACAATACTAAAACATGGTGAGGTGCCAAGTATAAGAGAATAACAAATAGACATTACGAAGACATATGAAAACCACTTATGATTGATAAATCATACTATAAAGATAAATTAAAAAATGATTCATAAATTTTTTATCATCAAATTCGTAATCAGTTATTTAGATATGTAAATAACATGCTTTATCTAATTATGGCCAGATATATGTAAATAACAAAGTTTTAAAAACAAAAAAAAATTCAAATGGTAACTTCGATATTTTTATGCTGCATTAAAATTATTTTATTTCATATTCTAATATGTATAAGAGTCCTAATTAAATCCTAATCTTGATAATCTTCCGTTTTGTGTTCACTTTAATATTATAAGACTAATTAAAATCTAAAGACGTTTCAGTTCAAGCTCTACTCAAGTTACTCTACACATGATAATTTCATATCTAAAATGTAACTATTTTTCTATTAAAAAAATACAGAGAAAAAATGAGATCGATCGCACAAGCAATCGAAGTTATCGGAATATGCAAAAGTTATATAACTCGTATTGTTTCTTATTAATTTTTTTCGACAAGTCGAGCTGTTAATATTCTCAAAATAGATCTCAACGTACGGTCGTATCTTTTTAAAATAGTGGCTGAGGTTTTTGGTTCACCGTATTAAGACCATAAGCTCATTTCTTTTTATAAACTAATTATTGTTAATGATATCACCGTGAGCTAACGTGATTCGAGACTAATTTAATAGTTATACACACGGAAACAAATAAATACATATACTAATGATAATGTGAGCTTATCGATACATCAAAAATTAACATATTTTTGTCAATTATAAGATCGATCGAGTACAACCACTCGTAATACGCGTCCGTTATATTCATTCTTTATTAACTGGATGATTTTAAGTAATAAATTGCATGTATTAACGATTTTATACGTGTTTAAAAAAAAATTATAACGTTTTTTTTTTTTGAAAACATTAAAAAATAAAAAATCATAACGTTTAGAAGGGATGCTTCGATAGCTTTTCTTGTTCTTTTTAGTTTCAGGATTTCTCGGCTGAAACTGATGCAAGATATTGATTATCTTCAAGAGAATTTTATAGACTTATCATCCATGTGTCACGATACGATTGATGATTATCTTTTGATGCATAGAAATTTAACTTCAATAAATATATTTTTTATTTAACAAACTAAAAAAGTAAATAAACTAAAAAAAAAATAATAGTTGACAAAAAATTACAGTAACAATAATAACAATAATGGGTGTTCACGCTTGGATACCATCCACATTGTTGAAAATTTTTTTTTGACAAAAAACAAAATATATGATAGAAAATAAAATAAATAAAAGATGGAGGCCACCAGATACGATCCACCGTATCTTCTCTCGTGTCACATGCCAACGTCTCTCTATGCGTTAATAATATTCGTGACATTGACTTTGCATTTATACCAATCTTAAAAAACTTATATATATTTATGCACATGAATAGTGTAATTTGTGTCGAATATAAAATAATATCAAAATTACAAGTCAAATACAAAATATTCGCCGAATAAGATTTGATAATTACACAATAGGTTTCTTTCAACCAGTCAAATCAGTTGCAACATTATAAAGTAAAGATCTTATATACTTATTATTATGTGTAGAACAAGTCAAATATTTACTTTTGTTAGGGTTTTTTTTTGGGATAAAATGATTTTTGTTTGGTTATTACATGGATTTTAGATTTGTGATAATAAATTATCTGAAACGTTTTTATCGTCGTCAATTAATGATCTCATCAGAATACGACTCACGAGAATCTGATAAAAGATATTAGTCCGATTGGTAACCACAAACCGTACAAGTTTTTCAGCGGTAAACTTAAGGTATAAGCTGTTAGCATAGTGTAAAACCGTAAGATATTGTTGGAACTCGTTTATGACAAAATAGTTTTAGACCATTTTCCGGTGGGTTTTTTGGTGGAGACGTTCATTAGAATAACCGGATTTTGGACACGATAGAATCGTCGCCGTGAGCACTATAACGGAGTGCATCGAAGTTAGTTTGAATGAGAAATTGAGGTCCGATGTGGATGAGTTCGAATGCTTATGAAGTTTCTAAAAATGGCTAAGTGTAAAAACTAGCAAATGTCCCATATTGAAAGTTTGGATGAAAATCTTTAATGATATAAGTGGAGAGTTCATAACAGGGCTCAAAATCTTAGATACACTTTGGTGTATTGGAGCATGGAGATACTCGGACCAAACTTTGGTTGGGTTTCGAGATTTGGCAAATGAACCAATGGATAAAAATAATTAGTTTTGAACTAAATTATTTTTTGAATTATAGAATTATTTAAAAATCTATTTTATAATCTCCATTAATTGATTTGTTTGACACGTTAAAATATTCATTCATGATGGAATGATTATAACATCAAAGTCAATTGTGATTGGAATCAAAATTCAATCATGTTATTAAAGGTTGATATCAATTCTCATAACTCCATTTGTACCTCCTTTGTTATCGAACGTTGGGGTATGGTTATATATTGCAGCCATCGTCCTTCTCATCAACACACAGACAACACATCAATCCTCCAATTATTTTATTTTATTTGTTTTTTAGTTTGAGAGTACTCGCAGAATTTTGGTTCGATAGATTATGTTTTTTGGTGTTGGAAGACAGAAACAATCGCAGTTGTATCCTCAAAATCTTACCGCTACGAAACCGTCATACTACGAGGCGTTTAAATATTTAAAGAAAGAGATCCGACGTCTCGCCTCTGCAATTCTTTTTCATCATTCTGATTTGGTATTGTAGTTTTTGATTCATGTTCTTAAATTAATCTTGCATATTTCAGTTGCCAATTGTAGTAAATTCAGTTTCTACATTCTTAAATCTTCAACAAAATAATGTACAAAGAAGTTACTGGCAAAACATCATATGAACTTTGGAAAGGTGTTGTATCTTCGTACAAATACTTGAAAGTGTGGGGGTGCTTGACAAAAGTCCTAGAACATCATTTAGTGATGTAGAAGAAGTTACATGTATTCTTATGTGGAATAAACCAGTGTCGACATTATGTGTACATTGTGCTAGCCAATCGGCTATAGCTCAGGCACTGAGTAATATGTATAATGGTAAATTTCGTCATATAAGAAGATGACATAAAACCTTTAGATACTTGATCTCAACTTGTGTAATCACCGTAGATTACATTAAGTCGAGTGACAACCTAGCAGATCCATTTACTAAAGGTTGGTCTAGAGATCAAGTGGTTAAATCATCAAGATGAATGGGTTTAAAGCCTATGACTGAGGATGTTTAATGGTAACCCTACCTACATGGCTGAAGATCCCAGAAACTAGGTTCAAAGGGAAATCTAAATCAAATCTAAATCAAAGGGAAACTGCGAGACTTTTGTCTCGACCCAGCTCCTAGGATGATTGTACAGTGCTACATGTATGTGTAGAGGATAAGCGTTTGCTTTTAATGATTTGAGTCCATAACGTTGAGATATAAGTGAAGTATGACAAGATACTTCTTGAAACAAAGCTAATGGCAAATTATGACAAGATACTTCTTGAAACAAAGCTAATGGCAAATGACCTTGTGAGTGTGAAATGGGGCCGTTTCTAGGAGAATGAAGGAAAGACTATATTCTCCAAGTTCACTCATGATTAACCAGGAATGTTCAAGGCCAAAATGAACACAATAAAGAACCTAGTTCTATGAGAAATTAAAGTTGTGTTATAGTTGTTATCTAGGTTTACATCAAAGCCCGGGTGGCTCAAGACATCATGTTCACTTCCTCATCGAGTAAACCCGTAGCTATTAACTATGACTGGTTCAAAGTTGAAAAATGCTACCAGCTCAGATACAGTGAATTTTTCGCTTGTACTCTCAAAAGTCCGTTTTCTCGAGTCTTGTCGTGTCTGTCAAGTCTGTCGGGTCGTCATGTATAGAGTCATTGCTATTCATGTGAGGGATTGTTGGAACTCATTTTTGACTAAATGGTTTTAGACCATTTTCCGGTGGGTTTTTCGGTGGAGACGTTCATCGGAATGACCAGATTTTGGACACGATGGAATCGTCGCCGTGAGCATTATAACTGAGTGTATCTACTTGTCAAAATCGGAGTTAGTTTGAATGATAAATGAAGGTCCAATGTGGATGAGTTGGAAAGCTTGAAAAGCTTTAAAATTGGGTTAAGTGTAAAAATTAGCAAATGCCCCACATTGGAAGTTTGGATGAAAATCCTTAAGTATACAGTAAAACCTCTATAAATTAATATTCGATAAATTAATAATCACCATAAATTAATAAATTATTCCGGTCCCGAGTCGGGCCAATGTAAAAATTTGCGAAATTCGATAAGATGATAAGATAATAATTTTTTTGAAATTCCCATGTAAAAATATGGTCCCAATAATATCATAAATTAATAATCATGTATAATTATGCATATATATATATATATAATTTTTTTGGCTTATGTAAATTTTTATTCTACTTACTATCTCAAACAAACTTTTATGATTGTTTTTTCGGTATCCAAAACTTATGATAAGGTATAGACACGATAATTGATTTTGAACACATAATTTTTTTCAAATGTATCATAATATATATCGTTGCTGACTTTATCATCAACATTGAGAACGATAACCATGTTTTTTTCTCTCTAAATTTTGTACTAATAATGTGTATTAATTTTAAATAGCTATTATATTATGATGTTAATATTTATTCTATTACAATAATAAAAAATATAAATTATAATCTCAAGTTAATACATATTATTTTTACAAATTAGTTTAATTAAATTCGTGAACAGAATATCATTTGAATTTTGTTAAAGAAAATTCTTACCTAAAACAGATATATATCTCTATAAATTAATATTTATTAACTTATCGATTAATTAATATCTCTCTAAATTAATATATTTTCAAAGTCCCAACATTATTAATTTATAGAGGTTTTACTTTATAAAGTGGAGAATTCCTAACAATATTCAAACTCTTGTGTACACTTTAGTGTATTTGAGAGAAGAGATATCCAGACAGAACTTTTGATTTTGGGTTTCAGAATTGGGTAAATGGGCATTGGACTTAAAAGATTTATATTTTTAGTCTAAAATTCCTGTTGAATATAAGTGTTGATAAGTCAACACACATTTCTTCCAATTGATGAGTTTAACGCCAATTGATATTAGTATTGAAGTGCAAATTCAATTTGATTTTGTAACATATAGAATATCAATTCACATTAGGAGTTATAATGGGATTGAATTCTCAAATCTCCCATTAATGCTCACACGTTACAAGACGTTGAGTTGTTGGCTATATAATCAAGCCATGTTCTTATTTGATAGATGATTAACAACACAAATCCCTCACAAGTTATTTTCTTTTTATGTTGTTTTGTGTCTGAGAGTACACATAGATTTTTGGTTCGTTAGCTTTTATTCTCGAGTGTTGCGGAATAGTCGATCGTGTAGTTGTATCATGGGATTCTGATTGCTTCACAACCGTTACACTACGAGCAATTACAGAATTAAGGAAAGAATGTCTCGCCTCCACACAAACCGTTCATTCATTCATCGTAATTTTGATATTGATCAAAACTATATTGTATATGTGTTTTATCATTAATCTAAGCAATATTCAGTTTTGTCTTATCGTAGAAATTGTGCTCTTACAGATATAACTATAAACTGTACAAATAAATCTGAGTATAACTTTTTTGGTAAAAATTTTGTGATTGGTACAATCTAAAACGTTATAAATTATAAAAAAATTGTAAACTTTAATAAATTGGTTACCAATGAAAACCAAAAAAAAATCCATCAACGGGTAAATTTCTTCCTATCTTTAAATAAACGATTTATTTTTTTCTTACTGTTGAAAAATTTGGGAACACAGAAGAAACAAACAAAAAAGAGATATACCATTAAGGCCAAAAAAGCCCGAAGACAGGGGATGGTGCTGGTCACCGTCAATCCTATTACTAACTAGTATTTTTTTGTTAATGAGTATTAAATATTTCATTCCATATTATTTTGCGTATTTATAGAATCCTATTTCTAAAGTCAGGACTCAGCAGTAATAAAAAGGTGAAAAAACGTCTTGACTAATAAATATCTGCGTAAACCAATTACTACGTAGCTATCATAAAATGACTAAAATTAGTTATCTAGTATTTTTATACTAACTAAGAGATTTATTTGTTTAACAACGTAGGCTAATTTTTTACTTTATTTTGTGAGATAGACAACATTTTCTATATTATTTAGAATTTTCAAACACATTCTTTTTGCCTGAACTTCCAAAAACTTAAAACACAGAGACAAATTCTCAGCTGATTACTAAATATATATCACTAACACATTCGTTTTATAATTTATTTTACATTATCAATATAGGTGTGGTCCGATTTACATCCACTTAATGTTTTCATTTACCCCCACTAATTCATAGACGTCGTGTTCTTCAAATTTGTCCATTTCATATATAAAATAGTAGGGTCAAAAGTTGTGATGATTGGTTTTTGTTAAATGTTTTCAAAACAAAAAAAAAAGTTGTGATGATGAAGTTATGAATGTGTTTGAAGAGCAGGGGTCCTCTATATATCATCAAAGAGACATGGACGGTTGTGCTTAAGTTCAAAGAGACAAGATCTCCATTTAAGATCTTTGCGACTATTTTTTAGGGTTTTTGAGATTCAAAGCATGCCTTCTCGACACATCGTGCATTATAATTTCATGATCATGCACACCATTTTTCAAATCTCTTTTTTTTTTAGTCAACACCACGATCCTTTGACTCTTGCTTCTCGATCGCTTTACTGATTGTTGTAGATTGCATGTATATATATTTAGTCTGTTATATTAGTTTCTATACTATAGGTCTGAAATCTCCGGTTATTAAAACTAATGGTAAAGATTTCGAGATCTAGACGTATAAATAACAAAATGTCCGTGCAATCGATACATGACTATTGTTCAATTAATTAGAAAGATTTTTTCTTTTGGCCATACAATTCATATTTCAAATATGACTCCGTGTTAAGAAAAAATAAGCTATGTATTATGGATCCTTACAAATATTAAAACAACAGACTAAACAAACAAAAAAACAAATCATTTGAGTAAACAATGTGAAATTTAATTTGTTTTGTGTTGACAATCGATTCATACGTAGTATTTATATAATATTAATCTCATAGCAATTCTTTATCACATAATTAATCTAGGTCACCAAAGGACATGTTTTAATGTAAATAAAACTTATGAGTAATCACATGCAAAGAAGTGAAAAAAAAAGAGTGTAAACACATGCAATATTAGTTTAAGAAATTGATATTAGTAGGAAACTAGGAATCTTATGTCATAGCTATTAGTCTGTTCACAAAGAAGATACAATGCCATAGGCTTTACATTGTCATTTCGTTGGATTCAGCAAGATAATATTATGGGAAAATTATAAGGAAAAAGAAGAGAGAAAGGAGACGTTGAAAGTGAGGAGAATATGGAACCCACTAGACCAATAAGAGAGGATGGTTATTGGAGGGACTTTCCATGTGTGTATACCATACTTCGGACACGTGTCGTCTAGAAAGATGATTATGATGATAATGGTGATGATGGGCATGACCATGGGAGGCAAATCTTTGGCAGAGAATCAAGTGAACATTGCCATGTCTTTCCCACTACCACACAACCAAACTGCTACTAATTTTCTATTCTTTTGCCAACGAGTCTAAACTCGTAAGTATGGTCCATAAGTGCCACCGGTTTTTTAAATTTACCTTAATTTGTTTTGTTTAAAGCTATATTATGATATGTAGATGGAAAGTAAGAATATATAACACTCGTAATATATATAACTTCTTCTATGAATGAGATAACTCATAGTATAAAAATTCTTTTTTTTTTATCATTGTATATATTTCGTTCGGGATTTTAACAAACCCTATAAAAAGAAACAGCAAATGTATGTGATGTAGATTATTTCCATAGTGTCAGTGCTTCCCCTGGTCTTTCCCATCGGAAATTCCAAAAGAACATGTTAGTGGTTCGAATCCACAACCATTTCTAAGAGCATCCACATTGGAGACATTTTGTAGGTGTCTTCAAATATAAAATTATTATAAGTTGAGTAAAAGGAAGAAATAGAGTATTTTTGGTTGAAATAATGGGGTGTATTGAAATATAAAATTAATAAAATTTGAGTAAAGAGAGGAGATAGTGAGTATTTTTGGAGAGAGAATGTCTCGTGGAAGACAAAGTTGGAGAGAAAATTGATGAAAGTTAGAGTGTGTTTAAATATAAAATTAATAAAAATTGAGTAAAATGATGAAAAAAAAAGTATAAAGTTGAGTAAAAGGAAAAGAAAGTGTGTTTTTAATATTTTTTTATTTAGAGACATCCACATTTTGGATGCAATGTGGATGGCCTAAGCGGACCGGGGAAACGAGTTTTTACTCAACCAAAAGAAAAGGCATTCCTCGAGAAAGATGCACAAACAAAACAGGAAACTACAAAGGTCTCAGGAGCAATATCAACTATCTAGGCCGACCTTCGTAAACAAAAATTAAGTTATGGATAGTTGGTCAAATTTTGGTGAAATTGTATTTTTTTTGTAACTCGATAATTCTAAACCGAAGAAAAGTTATTTTTTTATAACCATCACCTCTTAGACTATCTCCATCCATACTATCTATATGAGTCTCTAAAAAAAAAAGTACTAACAATAATATAATATGAGTGAGTCTCTCAAAAATAGAGAAACCAATATTAAAACATCTCATTTGAGAGATTTTGGAGTGAATTTTTAAAATTTTGAGAAACTTATTTAGTTTTATATTATTATTTGTATCATATTATTTATTGAGAGATTTCATGAGATATTATGGATGAAAATGGTCTTAGCTATCAGCCTATCATTCATTTTCTAAAGGTCTTTGGTACTAAATATTTTTTTACCAGAGTTGACAAAAAAAGAAAAAAAAAATATATATATATACATATTTTTACCATTCAAGTTATTATATAGTATATGATCAATTTAATTTTTTTGTTGATAAAATATACTGATTGAACATTATAACCGAGACCTACTATATATATATATATATATAGATATTTGATATGAGAGAAACCATATTTGTAGTACGATTATATGATGCAGATATGATAAACCCATAAAAAGTAGCATAAAATTACATCCAATAACTGAATGATACGCAGCATCACACGTCACATCGAGATCGAGTCGCATGAATCCACAAATCCCAAAACATAAAATGCAAAATAAAAATAAAGACGATGATTTTTTAATTTTCGTGGTCCGATGAAAACCTTTATATATTTTATTTTACTGTTCAAGCCTTTTACACTATATAAGGTGATTCGTCCCCGGTACTCGCATATATGAAACAAATTTTAAATTTTATTATATAAATATATTTTTTTTTAATGAGGTAGGTAAAAATTTATATATATTGCTAACAGATGAAATATTTTTTTAATAAAATTAAGTATGTTAAATTATAAATAAAATAATATATTTTGATGTTAGCTTAATCTCCACCATATTCTTTCATTACTAAATCCAACTTATCTATTGTGATAATATATGTTGACTAAATTCACATTAATGACTTAAAAAAACTATGTTTTTGCCACTCTTCTATGGACCAAACGTATTTGTTGTTGTCTTTGTAAAATATTAGATGGTTTTGAATAAGTGGTCATTTGATTTAGTGTTAATGTATGCATATTATTTCCCAAGCAAATTTTATTTCTTAAGATTACATTTTTATTATTATTCTATCATAAATTATGAGAATTGTTATGTAGACGATTTTACAATAGACAAGTTTTCTGTCTTAATGCACGCCATACGATTATACTTTGCCCCACGTTGAAAATCTCATGCAAACTTATCTCCATTAATCTGCATATTCGATAATAAACCGCATTTTTTGAGATTCTAAACTCATTTCTCTTGATGTTGAAACATTAATGAATTATTGATCAATCACTTGGTCAAGGAGGCTTCCATAAGCAAAAATTAAACTCTCAATTTCCGAATCCGAAAACTCTTTAATTAACCAAATAGCATGAATAAATATGATTTTTTTTTAAATGTATAAAAAAATCAAATGCATTCACAGATCAAGCTTGACGAAAAGAAAAACATTCAAACCATCTTCTTCTTTTTTGGGAATTTACACTATTTTCAATTATAGTAAGGTAATTATGATGTCGTAAATGGTAAAAATATATGTTCGGGATTAGTTTATATTTTGATATAAAGCCTCATATTATTTTGAAAACAAAAAATAATTTTATCTAATATATTAGAGCTAGGTAAATCAAATATGATAAATATATGAATTTACGTGAGTTATAAACGTGAGTTTTTTTCTTTTCAAAGCATCTAATTATGGCTGTCAAAAATTACCAATAGCAATGCATGTGGTCGTGGTAAGTATATATATTATCAAATCCCTCATCCTCTTATCTTAATCTTATAGAAAGTCTTTGGTTGAAAAAACAAACCCTTTAAAATCTTCATATAGATTTCTTTTCACTATTTTATCAATTTATCAAAGTTTCTTTATTTTATTTATCTCATTATCTCCTTGAGAACTTAACTGCATCCCTCAAAACTTGCTTAGTCCTTAACTCAAAGCTAGATCCAATTTTAGCTCGCTCTCTCTCTCTCTCTCTCTCTCTCTCTCTCTCTCTCTCTCTCTCTCTCTCTTTATCAAAGCCCTTTTATTTCTCCTCCTCGTTGAGAACTCTCAACATTTCAAAAAAAAAAAAAGAATCTTCCAAGAGAAGGAAAGAAAAAAAAAGTTGAAAACTTTGCATCTGGGCTAATAGATTTTAGATTCAGATCTCAAAAGACTTTCGATTTCGGAAATGGGTATGGTAACAGAGTCACAGTTCCATGTTTTGGCAGTTGATGATAGTCTCTTTGATCGGAAAATGATTGAGAGATTGCTCCAAAAGTCTTCATGTCAAGGTAAATACTAAACACAAAGAAGGAGAAACATAAAAAGACCAAAACTTTAAGCTTTGTTATTGAAGAAACAGAGGAAATATCTTTAAAAGAGCTTTCTTTTTGTTTGTGTTTTTTTGCAGTAACTACAGTTGATTCAGGCTCTAAAGCTTTAGAATTTCTGGGTTTAAGCGAAAGTAACGAAAGCAACGACCCAAATGCGACTTCTACATCACCACCCCAAACTCATCAGGTTTTAGTTTTTAAATTTCTCAAAGATTCAATTTTTTTTTAATTTTACTGTTCAGTTTTTTTGAAAATTTTGTCTGTTTTGTGGATTTATGGACAGGAAGTTGAAATAAATCTTATAATTACAGATTATTGTATGCCTGGCATGACTGGTTACGATTTACTCAAGAAAGTTAAGGTATTTTAATTTCTTTCATCGATTCTTGGCTAATTTTCTCAATTTGGGTTTACTGTCTTTTCAATCTTTGTGAAATTCGTTTTTCCAGAAGAAGAAATAAAAAGTTTCTCTCTTTAGTTTTTTTGTTTTTTGTTTTTTAAAAGGAGAATGTCAATGAAGAGAAAATCTCTTTGGAATATTTTTCCCACTTGCTTTTAAATCTTTCTTTCTTTATGACATTGTAATAATATAAGAACAATTTGTTTGTGTAGGAATCAGCAGCATTTAAAAGCATACCTGTAGTAATAATGTCATCTGAAAACGTTCCTGCAAGAATCTCCAGGTAAGATTCTAAAGTTTAATTTTGAGTCTTATTGATTTGTGTGTATTGGCATTAAGTCAACTTTAAACAATGTAGAAATTTCTGGTTTCTTTCTTGCAATGGATATGGAATCTTGGTACTGATTTTGATATCATGAAATGTTGAACAACAGATGTTTGGAAGAAGGAGCTGAAGAGTTTTTCTTGAAACCAGTAAAGTTGGCTGATCTTACCAAATTGAAACCTCATATGATGAAAACCAAATTGAAGAACCAGAAGCTAGAAGAGATTGTGAAACCAGACGGTAATGAAGAGAATGCGGTTTTGATACCGGAGATAAAAGAAGATTCATCAGTAATTGAGATCTTGCCTCTCCACCAAGAACTTGAATCTGAACAACTTGAACAAACATTGAGTAGTAATAAGAGGAAATCGATGGAAGAAGCGATATCTACTGATCGATCACGTCCTAAATATAACGATATAACAACCTCGGTCTGACCCTTTCTTTCTTTCGGTTTTCTGCACAAGTTTTTTCTTCTTTTTAAAACTTTTGTTTCAGAGATTTTTTTTTTATAGGTTCTTTATAGAAATGCTTCTTCTGGTAAATACAGGGTTGCTATTAGAGAATGAAGAGATGAGATATATGTAAATGATCATGAATCATGATGCTGATGTTTATGGTAATGGTTTTGTTACTTGTTAGTTCATTATGTGAAAATCAGTACATTTTCCAATTTTGTTTATGTTTCTTCATTTTCTGGTATCAAAACAATTTCAAGAGTAAATAAAATCTACTGAGTTTTCTTATGTTTCTTTATACTTTGTTTGAGTTCTTGATTTGTCTATGAGATGATGAATCTTGGAGATTTTGACTATATAACGCTTTTATGAGCTTGAATGGGTATGGATCAAGTTTTTAGGCCCATTTATGCGTTTCGGCTTATGAGGCCCATCAAGTAGTTAAGTTTCTTTTTACATTCAGTTTAGTTACACAGTAGATTAATAATACATCCACAATGGTAAGGCTCATATCTACAATTGCTATTCCCGGAATATGTTTCATCAATAATCAGATAAAGTTGCTAATATCCACAATGGTAAGGCTAGTATCCACTATTGCTATTCCGGGAATATGTGATTTGAGATTATTATTTTTCCGAAATAAATATCGATGAAAACCCTTTAACAAAAAAAGAAAAGAAATAAATATCGATTTTATTAGAATTTTAGATGAAATAAGTCGGCGAATGTATTATCCCCCGAAACAACGTCAGAGGAAGACATGAATTTTCTTGAAAATTAGCCTAACAAAGCAACAAATACATCACAAGATCGAAAGACCGGACTAATGCAAAACCTTAAACTGAAACCAAAGACCATGGGAAAGACTGAAACCAAGCCAAATATCATGTTTGCTCAAAATCCGAACTCCTAATGATTCTTTGAACGAAACAAACCAAAAAATCCAATGAAACCTATCCAAACCTCGGCATTTTTTTTTTATGGTGAATAAATTATACCTTTTGATACATAAAAGTCTTTAATTTTGTGATAAGATAGAACAATACATTTTCTCAACAATCTTTCAGTAGCAGCAAAATCACTTGAATTCGACATTTTAAAACGTCTCAACCTAATCTAAAAAAAGATCAGCACTCGAACAATGTTAAAAAAATAGGGACAAAAAGCGAACCTAAATCCAAACTAGATATCACTTTCCATACCTACCAAAACGGAAACAAATAAACTAAAATCGAATTAATTTTTCAAAACAGTATGAGGAACCATATTAAAAATCTTGTATCCAAAATAGCCAATAACCCGCCTACCAAAAAAAAAAAAAAATAGCCAATAACCCAGAAGAGGCAAAACTCACACAGAGGAAGTAGCAAGGACGATGGAGATACCATGCTATCGAAACACAAACTGCCATTGCTCAAATCCGCCGAGGAAAAAAAATGTGTTAAAGCATTTTTTAGGTGTTTTACAATACAAATGACAAATAAATAGAAGGCATTACATCATAATTGGTTTATGGAATTTTTACATTTTTAGTAAATATGTTAAATGCTTTATGATTTTATAGGTAAGACTAAAATAATATTTAAAAAGTTAAGTTATTACAATATTGTAATTCTATTAAATATAATTACATATTTATTAAAAAAGAAATTTCTTACATCTATATTCATGTAAGGCACAATTTTGTAAGTATCATCATGGACACCCATTATATTCTTAAAATTGTTATAACTAAATAAAAACAGTTTTTATCATACATATTTTGTGTTTATTCGTACAAAACCAATTTTTCAATTTAACAGGTAGATTCATGTAAAAATCTATTTTGGCCTTTGATCTTTTACACCCATTATCTTTCTTTTTTTTACTTCAGTAGTTAAAAGAAAACTATAAAATCCGCTTTTTCTCGAAAAAGATAAAAGAAATAAAATAGAATACTCCGTTGACCCATGAAAACCTGAACACGGCCATATATATTCTTTTGACTTTCCGAAATTAGGGTTTCAGGTATTTGTGTGATACGTTTTCTTCAGATACACAGTTTCATGAGTCAACGAGTTTGCATCGATTAAACCCCCAAATCGTTTCAGCTCTTAACTCTACTTTTCACTAATTTTCTTCAAAAAGGTAAATATTATTTCTCCTATATAAACTCATCTTAATTCAGCTCAGCTCAACATCGTAACTGATCTTTCCCCTTTAAAAAACAGTGAATAATGACGATATTCGAAGCGAAATAGTGTAAATTTGTTACTAGTTCGAAGATTGTGAAGCTTGATCTCGACGAAAGATGAACAACAACAATTACTGAAAAAAACCAGGTTCTAATTTCTCTTTCTATTTCAATATTTTCTTGTCAAAAATAACACGACGAATGAAACTTTTCTTGCTTCCGTTACGCTATTTCTGTATTCATTATCCACAATAAAGAATCTTAATCTTGTTTTTGTTTTCATGAAGGAGAGACCCCATTAATTTTCTTTTGTCAGATTCTTAATTCCAAAGTTATGAATCAGTCATCATCATCAAGTCAAGGAAAACATTGGGGTTCAGGGTTTATGGACAGTGTAATAATTTCTATCTAAAACATTCGTGACTCTATGGTTCATCTTTCAAGCTTATTATGTTTCATCTTTGCTTAGGTAAAGTACAAAATCGAAAGATGTATTCAAAAGTACATGAGTTTGGAAGAAACAATGACATATCTGCAAGAGATTGACAAGATTAATGGTCACAATATCACCAAACCACGTAAGTCTCTATAACATTTAGTTGATTCTATCTTATATGGTTTTCTTTTTAAATCTTGGTTTCTTGTGTTTGCTTGTTAGTTTGGGAAAAACTTGAAAAAGAGAACCAAGATTTCTTCAAGAATTACCACTTAAGATGCGAAATAGCTCGTGAGGCAAAGATGTTCAACGATTTGATCATGGAGCAACTACTTATGATGCTCGTGCATGGACATGTTGATATCTGTAATGCATCACGTAAGTATATAACACAGAGACTACATTCTTCTTATGAATTATTTACTGATCTATTTATGGGAATTTCGGTTATGCTTGTCTTTATGCAGCTAAACTCACGGCTTTTCTTCATGAAGACCCTGAAGGAGTCCGTCTTTTGGCGAAACTAGCCAATATATCTCGTAAAGCTCTCTAATGATGTCTCTTGAAGTATACAATACTTTTTGATAATTTGGCTTTGTTTGAAATCTCTTGCATTGCGTAGCTAACAAGACGATGTCGAGTTCTTCAAGCTCAGCATTGCCTAATACAAATGGTCCAACAGGTAAAGCCAAGACAAATTTGGTACTATAATGATCGAAAAATCGGTTTCTCACGATTTTGACTTATACTGTCTCTCTGTTTTGTAGTGAACCAGTTGCAGATTCCTATTGAACAGCAGAATCAACTCCATCAGTATCCAGTGTCTACATCTAATCATCTTCCTTGTAACGAAAATACTCAATCCTTTCTCTCTCATTGTTTTAACCCTTTTACTTCTTAAGCATTTGTACGAATCATTCTCCGTTTTTTTTTTCAGCCATAGATAACAACCTTGGAGCTCCAACCATTGCTACTGATCCGTATGATCAATGGTCTACATCTAATGATCCTCCTTGTAATGAAAAGACTCAAATCCTTTTTCTCTCGTTGTTTTACCCCTTTTACTTAAGCCTTTGAATGAATCTTACTCTTTTTCTTTCGCCATAGATAACAACATTGGAGCTCCAACCACTGCACCACCAGCTAGTACTCAATGGTGTACACCTTGTAAGAAAAGACTCAGCCTTTTGCTATTTATCTCTCATTTGTACATTAAAGCATTTGTATGAATCACTCTCCTTTTCTTTCCCCATAGATCCAACCGTTGCAGCAGCTACTGAACAATGGCCTACTACACATAATGATCTTGCTGGTAGAGAAAAGACTAAACCTTTCTCTCTTTATCTGTCATTGTTTTTAAACCCTTTTACATTAAAGCGTTGGTATGACTCACCCTCCGTTCTTTCCCCGAAGAATATCTTCTTGGAGGTCCAACCGTTGCAGCAGCATCTACTACTGATCCATGGCCTACACTAGATGATCTTGCTTGTAAAGAAAAGACTCAACCTTTTGCTCTTTAACTCTCACTGTTTTAACCCTTCTACTTAAGCATTTGACTGAATCATTCTCCTTTTCTTTCCCCATAGACATCAGAGCTCCAACCGTTGCACAAGCAGTTACCACTACGCCAGTATACCCTTCTACACTTGACTCTGGATGCTATATTGGAGATAACGGCCTAGATTTCGAGGACATATATACAGATTTTCCAGGACTACAGCTAATGCAACCAGAGAAACAGTTCCCGGAACTAAATGGACAATACCAACAGCAATTGCAGCTGCAACGCAACTTCTCACCAGAAGCGCAGCAATCACAGCAATATGGAGGAAGCAATGGACAGCAATATGGAGGAGGCACCAGCATTGACCAACAGCTATATCATAACTTTGATCCAAACCAATCGATGCAAATGTATACAAACGTTGACCAGCAACAACTGCAAGGAGTAATGCTGCATAATCATCCTGAGATACATGAGGTTGGACCAGACCAGTTTCAAGGAAATTCACAGTATCAAAGCTCTGAAACTGATGCTTTGAGCAATCTAGATAGTGGTAAGTGGCAAAACCCTTTTCCCTTTTTGTCATCTCTTATCTTTAACTTGTTTGCTGATTTTCTTCTCATTCTATCAACGCTATGGGACACTAACAGCAGCTCAAAACCAGTATAATCTCTGAAGGCAACAGCAGCGACTATGAGGTCTCTGAACGCAGGGAGGTATATAAGAATGAAACAAAACATTAGTGGATTTATTCTTTTTGTCTATTTTCTTCTTGCTCCCTAGATAAGCTCTTGGTTTTTCTTTTTTATGAACACAAAAATGAACCTACAGGATTTTTTAGGAGATTTCTTAATAAATAGTTCTAACTTCTAATGAAAGGAAGACCAAAATCTAAGGCTAATGCACACATTGGAGCTTAAGAGAATCCATAATGAACCTTATCTATACAATCTTACTACATTCACTAGCTTAGGAACCGTTAATATCAAGATTCTCTCAGCTAATCTCATACTACATTCACTAGAATCTGTCTGAAGCATAATGAGAAAGTGTCATTACTAAACATTCAATGGGAAACAAAAATCAACCATGGATACCTTAAACTGTGAAGGCCTCTCGAAATTCTGCTCGCTACTTCCCTTGTTGCAGAATCGGCTTGTTTCCTGTTCCTTTCATCAAGAGTTAATTAACTCATATAACTAAATCCCTTTACGTTTAAACCCAAAAAAACACATTCCTTCAACAAAATCTACACTGTAATCAAAGAAGCATGACTGAGACATGCCTCCAAAAGGTCTTTCAAACGAGAGATCTTATTTAAATTTGAGAGGATCTCCAAAAGAAATTCACTAAACTATAAACAGATAGAATTGATGCTTATTATTGAACACAAGATCTCATTTTTCCAGCAAATCTATCATCAAAGCAACATCTTTATGATTGTTAACCCAAAACACATATATACACATCTCGAAGGTACAAAGAGATTCACAATAAAAGCATCAACAATGGGGTTATTCAGTATATATATATAACGAGAACCCAAAATCGGAAAATGGTCGAATCTTCTTCAGCTTCTGGATTCCCGATGAAGCAAAATCTCGAGATTTACTCACCTGAAACAACAAAGATAAGATTTTTACATTTTCTGATTTTCGAGAAAAAAAAAAAAAACATTGCAAAAGTAAAGTAGTGTTAGCAAATTTGTCCCACATCGGAAAGACGGAGCTTTTCTTTGTTGTATATAATAGACAAGTTTACCGCAATGCAGTGTCGAGCTCAGTAACGCGGGTTTGTGATCCAAGTGGTGACAAGAAGGCGATGGGACATTGGGCCGATCTGCTTGGGCCGGGTTCGGGTTGGGCTATTATTTGGCCCGCCCATTCCAAGTTGGGAGTTGGGTCACGCGGCTCGAGCGAAGGCTCGGGTCACGTGGTTCCTAGAGTGGAGGAGACTGCGTGAGGCTGGTTTCACAGAGCAGCGTTCACTTCCCGCTCTTGACGGTGGAAGGATAACGGGCCATTGCCTTCTGAGCCCACTGTGACCCAGTAAGCCGACTCCAATTGGACCATCACTTTTTTTTTATTGTTTTTCTTATTTGGCTTTCTCGTTTTTGTTTCTTGTCATTAAACTAATAATTCTTGTGATGAAATTAATAGTATTTCTTTTTCCAAAATTTATTAAATTCATTTTTGTCTTTAACCATTAAATTAATATTAGTTTTGCTGTCTTGTGAATAATTAACTAAAGTTAGTGAAAATACAAAATTTCGGTTACAACTATATTAGTTTTAAAATGTCCAATTATAGAATGAAGACAAAATATGTTCAATTATAATAACGTTAACAATTTGTTCGTGTGGGGAAATGTCAGCTAGCTCGTAGATGACTTTAAAGCTTTGTTTTTTTTTTCCTTTACAACAATTACAATTTCCATGAGTGTACACGAGCTTTTGGGTCGGGTTGATAAAAAAGTTCGGGTCGGATCTTCTCTTTAAAAGCTCTCCGAAATTATTGATGGAAACACTGACGTGTCACCTAACGCTCTCCTAACTGGCCAGAAAGAGACGCGGCTGGTGAACAGAACAAACACGTGGCAACGTCTTATTAGTCAAAAGATCCCCCGCGTGTGACACGTGCGAAAAGATTCTTTCATATTTCTCCTCTCCTTTTTTTCACACCACTGAGAGAGAGATAGACATAGAGATAGAGAATGGCGATGCCTTTGGAAGTGGCGATGCATCTGATAAAAACGGTGTGGTTTGCTCTTAGCTGTTGGATTTTCACATGTTTGTGTATCGCCGACGAGATCGCCGGTTCTCTCAGAAACCGTGAGATTGGCCCTTTCCACGTCGGTTAATCATCGGTTACAGATTAAAGAGTTTGGGGGTTTATTATAGAGGGGAAATATAGGTCGATGTAAAGTGAGCTTTTTGTGAACATAGATAAAAAATTTCATTTTAAAAAACTGGCACAATGGCTAAAGATATTGTAATTCTTTGTATAATTTTTGATGTTATTGCATGTCTCTCCTCTAGCGGTCACTCGTCCGGTGGTCTCTCCTCCACGGAAGAAGCAAAAAAACGTAGGGATTTACCTATTCGTTGTCCGGAGCGGATCCGGATGTGAAAATGGAGAATCCAAGATATGAGAGGAAGAGGACGAGAAACGACTAGTTTTTTTGTTTCTACTTATAGAAACAAAAAAAAATATCTAGTTTGATTATGTTGTTTGTTTCAATGAATTGCAAAGTGGCATAATCATTTCACTGAAATGAATCACACTACAAAACCAAATATGTATCGGCCTCCTAGGTCTTCCAAAATAATCCGATAACCATTTGGAAAAGAAAAAAAAAACTAGATATTGTTTTAGTGTGATTCATTGTGAAAGCTTCAGGATAAATAGGGTTTTCGAAAAGACAAACACCACAATTTATGTCTCTAACTACACCACAATCACCAGATACAAATTACAAAAGTGTCAGATCGTCTTCTTCTTCGAGACACCATACCAGACCAGCTCTTTTCAGATTCCTCGAAGAATTCCTCATTCTCCCTCAATAACTAAAAACACAAACAAGGATGGATAAACATGAAATAACAAACAATGGTCATTAATTTGTATATTTTATCTGTTTCTGCCTCTCGTCAAGTTCCGAAGCTTTACCGCCAAACTTTGAAACCATGTTCTTCCTGCGAATAACCAGTAATCATTGCATTATAAGATTGTCGATTAAGATTTTCTGACTTGTCAAACAAAATTTGAGCATCTTGCATACTGTCACACTTTGCGTACATATCTAACATCGCCGTTGTCACAATACCATCTGCTGCGAAATCTGACTTTAAGGCATGAGCATGTAACTGACCACCTAATCTCAATTCGGATAATACAGCGCATGACCTCAAGATGCTAGCATAAATCGACTGGCTCACTCCACCATTTACCGTTTGCATCTCCTTGAACAGCTTCAAAGCAAGGGACAAGAAGTTGTTCTGAACACAACCCGCGACTATAGCACTCCACGAGACAGAGTTCTTCTCTGTAATACATTGAAACACTCTAAGCGACTCGTCAAATCTCTTGCATTTTGCATAATATCTCACATTGCACTAGCAGCAACCACATCAGTATCACAACCTACTCGAACAATAATCCCATGAATCTGCATTCCTAAATTGGTTTCCTCTAAACACGAACATACTTTCAAGATGATGGCAAAAGTTCTACCGTCAAACTCAATACCTTGTCTCCCCATGTCAACGAAAATCTCAATACATTTCAAACTCTCACCATTCTGCAAATACCCAGAAAGCATTGAATTCCATGACACAACATCTCTCACAGGCATCAAATCGAAGAAAGAAGTCGCTTTTTCCATGTCCTTACTCTTCCCATATCCATTTATCATTGTGTTCCACGAAACAACATCTCTCAGAGTCATTTTGTCGAACAACATAGAAGCAAACACAAAATCTCTAGAATTTGTGTAAACTTGTAGCAAACAATTCAACACGTATGTAGTCGGACGAAACCCAGATAGTATCATATGAGCATGAGCTTGCTTGCCTAGCTCTAATGCTCCTTGCTTCGCACATTCCTTGAAAACAGACGAAAAATCCGTAAAATAAGAAGTGATTGGAACTGGACGGAAGAGCAATACGCCAATTGTATCTCCGGCTCCATTCGCCTCTACGAATCACAAATTGACAAAATAAACAAATAAAGATTTGTTTTTCTATAAAAAAAAAACCCTATGATACGATACGACTCTCGAATTCGACAGAATCAGACAAGTTTACCAGGCGGTGAAGAGAAATTGCTAGCTCCACTAGATCTCCCACAAAGCCAGTAACACTGTAAAAGTTTCTTCAATCAATCGATTGCATAAACAAGGAAAAAGTAAAGATCATACGCAGATTTTCGGTTTACCTGCGCAAAGACAGATCTCATGGTCGGGAAAATTTTAGGATTCACTCACTCTCTTTATTTTGTCTCTGATTTCTTTCTCCGAGACGGGAAAAAAAATCCTTCTGCTCTTGTTGTCAAATGGGCCTGTATTGGGCCCATGCTATAATTGGAAAAATGGACTGATTTCAATATCAATCACGAATCATGTTGCATTGTCAAAGAAAGTTGGAGTTGGAAAAAAAACCTGACTGGATCTTTATGGAAGTTGATCCATGGCTTTGAATGGGTTATTACTTATTAGAAATGAGAGGTGATTGTAATTTATCTTTATAACATCTCTTTGCTTTGGATTGAAGGTTACCGACAAGTTATACATATGTCTAACAAGATAAAATAGCATGGGAAACTGGAAAGTGGTTTATAAATGAAGTGCAACTTTTCTTCTTGAATTCATATATCCAACATACAAACATTAAACAAAGTTACTTCTTTTCTTCTGAATTCATCCCTTCAACTAGCTCATGCATCGCCTTAGCTACATGAAAAACCAGAGAAAATTCTAGTTTTTGTTTTTTTTTTTAACTCCAAAACATATAAAAACTAACAACAATTTCTTATCCGTTCCTCATGAAGCTGTTTCCGATGTTCGAATTCTTCTATGTTTCGCTTCGCCGTGAAATAGAAATCTGCTAACGCCCACGTTGCTCTGCAACAGAAAGAACAATCACAAATACCAATATCATGATCCGACTCGCGAATTCATACAAATCTCATGCGGAATCAGAGATATAATTTACCAATCGATGAAGAGAAATTGCGAGTTTGGCTGGATAGCCGGTAACACTGTAAACCAATTCTTCAACCAATTGATCGCACAAACAAGGAGAACAAAAAAAGATAATCATAACCAGACTTTTGGTTTACCTGAGCAACGACGGATCTCAGATTCGACGGCATGATCGGGAAAATTAGGGTTCGCTCTTTCTCTGATTTTCTTTTCCTGAAAGTAGGGGTGGAATTATTATCCGGGATCCGAGATCCGATCCGGTATCCGTTCGGATCCGCTCCGAAAATTAGGATATCCGGGGAGTCCGGATCCGGATAAGGATAGTAAAATCTAGGATCCGTGAAAAGAGGATCCGGATCCGGATAGTAAAATTTTAAGGTCAGGATATCCGGATCCGGATCCGGACTCATTAAATATATCAAAATTTTATATTTTTTTACATATCTTAAGGTACTTTTATCTTAAATATATATAAAATTTAACTTTAGTCATTTTATAATAGATATAATATTTATTTCTAAAAATATCATGTAAATTTTAATTAATAAATTTTAAAAAAAAATTTCAAATATTTTTAAATTATTTTTTATTATTATTTTCGGATCCGAATCCGGATCCGGATATCCGGCGGATATCCTAATTTTTTATCGGATATTTGAAATCCGGATATCCGGAGCCACGGATCCGGATCCGGATACCTTAAGCACGGATCCCACAGATCCGGATCCGGATCCGGATATCCTGGAAAAGTCCGGATATCCGGATCCGTCCCAGCCCTACCTGAAAGGGGGAGAAAGCAAAGAACAATCAATGATCTGATTGGTTAGGATTAAAAAAATAGTTACAGATTTAATTTATTTTTAGAGCCTTAAAATTACCAATCAAACTTTACACTGATTTTGAAAACTACAATGCTTATTTTAAAAACTGTCTATAACCCCTTTATTTTCTACAACTTTTTTTTCTGCTGTAAAAAAAAAAACGTATCTATAAGATACTGTTGTTATTGTAAATTTTTGGCTGTAAAAAAAATGACTATAGGAATTCTGAGTGTAAAAACTGTTATTTTAAATATTAACTAGTATTAAGCTCGTGTCTTTGCACGGATACACAAATTCCTCACAACAATTAAATGGTCTCGCTCTATGATAACTTTCAAATTTTGTATGCATTTCTTTTTCTTCTTTAAAGCTTTGTTCAGAAACATTGTCATGATAAATGTACTGTTAAAAATTTAAAAATAATAGTGAGTTAAAATTTGTTTACCATGTTAATCTAAAGTAATTAATTGCTAGAGAAAACAATAGGTAAAAAAGGCATGAAAATTAAAGGCAGTAAAACATGATCCAAAAAAGGTTTATCCAGAAATTCGTCGAAAATTGGTTGAAAAAAGGAACGATTGACAAAGAAAAATATCAAAGGGAAAGAGATACCATGAAGAAGTAGATGGTATTCCATCATGTTCAATATAATATTTCAGATAATAAAAAAATATATATTATAAACAAATTTAGCGCTTAATGGGGATCTTTCTTTACGGATAAGTTACTAATTAGGTTTCTTCTTTTGCCCATCTTGCTTTTTCTTTATTTAGATATTACTTTAATAATATTTTTGCTTCTCTTTTTACAAAGGCAAAAGGCAAAGTACCAAAGGAATCGTTAATGAGTGTGCCTTGTGCAATTCAGTTACGTGTTTATTCTCAAATCTCAATTTTTCTTAGATAATAGTAAAACTTAATTCCAACTTTTACGTTATGTGCTGGAATTTGAATACTGGTGTTTGACATTAAAGTTTTGAGTCTACTCTACACATTATTGACTTTCTACGGGATAACCAAATTATTTCCGTATTTATAGTTCATAATTTTTGGATTCATGACCATAAAGCACTTTACCCTGTTCGCCACCTGTTCCCAAGAGTTATCTACCATGGTATTAGAGTCGGAAAAGTGGCTGCGTTTCAAGGCAGAGCTGGAAGAAATGATGTTACTACGAGTTTTTTTCCTCAGATTTTACCGTCAAGTATTGTCCAAGGGAGATGAATGTGCGGGCTGACCTACTGGTCCAGCATGTCCGGCAAAAAAATGTAGTGTTTTCTTATATTAGCACTTCGGTCTCCCCCATTGGTTTCCAGATACTATTGTATTTGGATAAACTATGATTGAAGTGTGTTCGTGACAAAAAAAAAAAAACAAGGACTATAAAGCACTTATTACCATAATCGATCGATTGTTTTTTTTTTTTGGTAAAAATAATCGATTGTGTTAACTTATAAGCTAAGTTGTATGGAATCGAAAACGGGTAGGCGAAACCAAAATGTTAGGAAACACGAAATTGAATTTTTAAGAAAAAAAGAGGAAACGGAAACGTTTTATAACGTATATATACCTATATATATAGATTTCTATATATAAATATATTAATAAAGTATATATTATGAAACAAAAATTATCAAAGTTAAAAACATATTAAAGAAAAATATATGAAACAACACAAATCTAATACATAAATATTGAATAGTTTAACTAAAATATTTAAAACAACACTCAAAGTCAAATATTTAGAAAAGAAAGAAAATATAAGTGTTTTATAACTAGGTTTTAAAATTTATTTAAAATAATAAATAGATCCTTAATTTTTCAAAATATGTACACAATTTGTTTTCAAATCAAAAATCGTGTTTCCGTCGGGTTTCCAAATTAAAATTTTTAAAAAATACGTTTCCATCGCATTTCCTCGTGTTTCCCTTTCTAAAACGGGAAACAGAACTTAGTTAGAGTTTCCGTGCAACCTAACTTATAAGTTTTGAATTTTTAATATTATTTTACTACATTTATATTTACATGCTTGATCCAAATTAAAAATAACTAGGAGAGAGTATCACTGCTATCTAGAAGGACTAAGAGCATCATTATTGATGATACAATATGAGTATCAATAAATATAAAATTATTAAAATTTGAGTAAAAGGAAGAAAGATAGTGTTTTTGGTTGAAATAATGAGGTGTATTGAAATATAAAATTAATAAAATTTGAGTAAAGAGAAGAGATAGTGGGTAGTTTTGGAAAGAGTGTATCAATGAATTGATACTTTTGATATTCAAATGAATGTGTTTGAGTGTATTTTTAATAATTTTATATTTAAAGAGAGTATAAAATTAATAAAAATTGAGTAAAAAGATGAAAGAGAAGGTATAAAGTTGAGTAAAAGTAAGAGAAATTGTGTATTTTAATATTTGTTTATTTAATGATACTCACGTTGTATCATTGGTAATGATGGTCTAACGTGAGTATTTTAAAACCTCATTTTTGAGGTTTTGATCTCTTCGTAACTTCAAAACCTCAAAATTTATATATCACTAATTTTTGCATTTGAGGTTTCATTTTTTTGCATTTTGATCCCTACAATTTATATATTATTAATTTTTATCTGATTAATTTCTTTTTTATCACTTTTAATCCTTGAATAAACAGGTTTTTCTCAAATAAAAGTTTAATGTAAAATATTTAGTAATTATTTATTATCCATTTTTTTATAGTATAAAATATTAAAGTTTATGTAGGTCAGTTTCATACATTATGTTGTCTTGTTTTCCCCAAAAACATATTAGTTCAAATTTAGAGGTTAATGCAGTTTTTGAGGATCTTGACATTTAACTTTAATGAAACACGGTTTACTTTGTTTTTGATTTCTGAAATCAAGCTCTTAAAAATAGAATCAAATTAAATACTTTCCTTAATCCTCAAATAAAATCAAATTCCATATCGAGAAAAATCACCATCGTCTTCTTCTTCTTCTTTAATCTTTACTGTTTCACCATCTTCCACCTCCAACTCACCCAGACAGCTCTTTTCTACCTGTCTTTTCTCTCTCTCTCTCTCTCTTTCTCTGTTATATTCTCCGACAAAAGAGAAAGCACAAGAAACTCAGAAAAGAGTGTGGAAACTCAAAACTTTCTCTGCTTCTTCGAAATCATGGGCTCTTCTTCTTCGAAAACTGCTTCTTCTTCTTCCTCCAATTCGTCTTTCTCGGCCTCAAATTCACCTCCGGAGACGAAATTCAAAACCCAATTCCCGACAACGGTCCCGAGAGCTTTCTCATTTCCGATGCCGTCGATTCATCATCCACCGGCTAAAAAAGGCGATACGCACCACCTCGTCTCTCTTACATCCACCACTTACGGTTCTCTTCTCTCCGTCCATATCGACGGAGCTTACTCCCTCAAACAAACATTGCCTCATATGAAGTCACCTGAACCAGAGGAGCCACGTGACGACTCGTTGTCTCCTGACTCAGTGATCAACACATGGGAGCTCATGAACGGTCTCGACGACGAACTCGATTCGACGAATTCCGGTACCGGTAAGTGTAATTCCGTCGTCAAATTGGAATCTTTCGCTAAACCCACCGTACATCGAGACGTGTGTGTTAATGGGTCTGCGTCGAAGTTGGACGAATCTTACGAAATCGTGAGGATGGAAGAAGAAGATTGGATTCCATTGTCTCGTAAACACAAGCAACCTCTTTGGAAACATATGTCTGAAGAATCGTTTCTCTCTGATTTAGATCCTAACATCATCTCATCTTACAAGAAAGCATTGTCTTCTAAACAAGTAAGCAAAAACAGTAGCAGCAAGTCAAATCAGTCGACTTTGATCAGTTTACCATCGAGTCAGACTTTGGAAGAACAAGAGGAGAAACCAAGATTGGTTGAAACAGAAGACGAAAACAAGAACAAGATTGTATTTTACTTCACTAGCTTGAGAGGGATTCGAAAGACTTATGAGGATTGTTGTTGCGTAAGAACGATATTGAGAGGGTTTCAGGTTGCGGTAGAGGAACGGGATATCTCGATGGACTCTAAATACCGAAAAGAGCTTCAGAATGCAATCGGCGAAGAGAAACCGGTTTGTTTGCCTCAGGTGTTTATAAAAGGTATCCACATTGGTGGAATTGAAGAGATCAAGATACTTAACGATGGAGGCGAATTGGGAGAGATGTTAAAAGGGTTTCCTGTTTACGAATCCTCGGGAGCTTGCGAATGCTGCGGGGATGCGAGGTTTGTACCGTGTACTAATTGTGGCGGTAGTACTAAAGTGTTTGAAGAACAAGAAGATGTGTTTAAAAGATGCAATGGATGCAATGAGAATGGATTGGTACGTTGTAACAAGTGTTGTCTCTAGTGATTGTATCTGTTTTGATTGATGTAATTGTGAAGAGAAGAAGAAGAATTTAGAGATATACTTTTGACTTTATAAAGATATGTTTGATTGGTTATGTATTGTTCTTTGAATGATTTGGTTTTGTAACTTGTGTCTTGTTATATCACAGCTACCAATCAATTATATCTTCAAGTAACCTACTTGAGCCAATGTTTTATGTTTTTGAGTTTCCCAAAACCACACATTACCAAAGTGCACTAAAGTAACAGTTTGACTATGTCACCTACTTGCTCATTGGTCTGTTACAAACTTCATTAGGTGTCACCGTAACAACGTCACCTTCACTCTTACTCAAGCTTTACTTCCTTCTCCAAGAGAGAGAGAGAGAGAGAGAATGGAAGGTAAAGGTAAGGAGTTAGCGATTGGACCGTCTTTGAGCAATGAATCAAGTGTGGTAGATAGTCACAGCTATTACCTAGCTCGTCGAACCACCATGGAGATGCTTCGGGACAGAGGATACGAAGTCTCCGAAGAAGATATTAACCTCTCTTTACCAGAATTCCGAGCGATCTACGGCGAACGTCTCGACGTAGATCGACTACGTATCTCTGCTCAACATCGCTCTGATTCTTCGAAAAAGGTAATTAATGGATTTCGGTTTCTTGCGGTTTCTTTCTTTGCATGTTGAATTTTCTGGTTCCTCTGTTTTCTTGAAACAGTAAAGTTGTCTTTTTGGCAAAAAAGTATATACATATGGAATGTGTGATTATAGATTTCTAACAAGAATGATGAAATTGTAGTACTTGGTTTAGGCCTAATTGCTAAAGAATTTTTTAGCTAGGTTGTTTCTTTGAATGTCTTCATGTTTTGTTTGTTTTTTGTCACTGCATTGACGAGCATAGAGCGAGTTCTCTGATTTTGAATTTCAGATTGTGGTTGTGTTTTGTGGAAGTGGTATGGTTAAAGTCAATGCGATGCGCGTTATTGCAGCAGATGTACTTAGCCGAGAAAGTATAACCGGATTGATATTGGTTATGGAAAGTCATTTAACAAATCAAGCTCTAAAAGCCGTTGAACTTTTCTCGTTCAAGGTCGAGTTATTCCAGGTCTATATCTATCTTTATCTTGAATACCTTGTTAGATTAATAAGTCGTTTCGACTTAATTCTCGGTAGGTTCATAACATCTTTGTTGTTGCAATGTTGTGTTGTTAGATAACCGATTTACTGGTTAACATAACCAAACATGTCTTGAGGCCAAAACATCGGGTTTTGAATGATAAAGAGAAGAAATCACTTCTCAAGAAATTCAGTATTGAGGAGAAACAAGTAAGCTAAGTTTTTGTAATTAGACCATTGCTAGGAACTCTGAGCTAACTTCAGTTGAAACGTTTTATGTGTTTATTATGTTTTCCTTTTCTTAGCTGCCCCGATTATCGAAGAACGACCCGACTGTGCGATACTACGGATTAGAGAAAGGACAAGTCGTGAAGGTCACGTACAAGGGCGAGCTCACCGAGTCGCATGTTACATACCGATGCGTTTGCTAATCTCGTTTTGTTTACATTTTTATCATGTATCATGTCTTGATGTCAAAAACTTGTAAACTTTGTGTTACTTTGATAATTATAAGTTTGTGGTTTCATATAAGATATACACAAACTATACATAAGAAGAATATAAGAAGGCTTGGTCAACTATGGACGATAGTCGAATCTGGCTGATTCTTGTTTGACCCATGTGTTGACTTTCTCGGCTTCACGACCAAGTCTTTGCTCCTCTAATCTTGCTGCCTTAAGCTGATGCTCTTGCTCCTTCACGGAGAAGGTGGTTATGTCCGATAGAAACTTGTCGTCGCCGGTTTGCCAGCTCCGGTCACCGGTGTTGCCTTTCGTACTTCGTGTGGTATCTGGATCGCGAGAGCAGCATAAGCTTGAGCCCATGTGGATCAAACTAAGATCTTTGATGGAAAAAATTAAGGAGATGGGAAGAAAAAAGAAAATTTTGTTGAAGATGAAAATTCAAGAACAAATGAGAAAAAGAAGGTTGGTTTAGAGTTGGACCAGAATGTGTAGTTGCTGAAAATTGAGTGGTTTGAAACAAATTTTCAACAATTTGGATCTTTTTATATAAATGTATAGTTGAGTATGACATCAATAATAAAACAAAACAAATTTTAAGAATCTAGGTCATTTTAAAATATTAACTAAATAAAAATGGATTTCAAAATTTTTTTTATGCTGAAATTGTAAGTAGAAAAATCAATAACACTATTTTAAATCTTTTTAATAGACATATCGTAAATATATTAGAAACTTTATAAATTGTGAATTTTTTTTATAAATTAATATTTGATAAATTAATAAATTCGATAAATTATAAATTCTATAATTTCCGATTCGGGTTAGTCAAAATATAGTATAATTCAATCAGTTAATAAATATTCTGAAAACTTTATGTAAATATATGGTACTAATAAGATCACAAATCAATATATATATATATAATTTTATATATACACAGCTGTTGCAAAAATCAAAAGATTGCACTATCAACATAGTGGTGCACTATCAACATAGTGGTGCACTATCAACATAGTGGTGCACTATCAATATAGTGTACATAATTAATTGAAGACCTAATTTGCCACTATGTATGCTTAATGCCTATATAAGGAGATGTGTTTGTTGATCATTTACACACAATTCATAACTTCAATAATAAGAAGAAACAGCAAATCTTTCATTCTCTCTCAATCTTCATTTCATCAATATCCCGTTCTTTACCGGGTATAATATTTTTGTTCTTATTAATATTTATCGAAACGATAAATTATATCATTCTTTTTATAACACGTTATCAGCACGATCACTCTAAAAAGCTCAATTTTCATATGCATACTTATTGTACCATATGGTGTGCGGACTACCGCCTCCATAATAATTTTATGTGGTTGCTTTACGCACCATAATTTATTTACTGCTTTATTTATGGTCGATTGAACCGCATGATATTTTATTGATTTCTATGTGGTTGTTTTACACACCATAATTTATTTATTTACTGTTTTAATTATTTATGGTCGGTTTAACCGCCTGAAATTTTATCTGTTGTTTTAATTATTTATTTAATATTCTCCCGTGGATGGCTTTGTCACCATAACCTTATTATTAATTCTCTGTTTAATTTTATGTCTAGTATATATAATATTCACCCAGTTTTTTCTAAAATTAATATTTGAACTGGTAAATTTATCTGATTGATTATCAAATATTTTCAGATTAATTTTTTGTTCTCATCCGATTTTACAACGGTCACAAAGAAAAATTTTCAAAATATTTTTCAAAATTTTTACTTTAAAAAACGGCTAGTTAACGGTTATGAACAGTATTTTTCAATCTATAAATACACTTATTTTTCATTCATTCATTTCACTCAAACATTTTATCTTCTTCCAATCTCTTCTATAAGAATTTATTTTGTTCTCATTTTTAAAAAAAATGTTTCGCTTGTTTTTTATTTTTATTATCGGTGTATTTCTTACCGCGATTTATGGTCTCTTCGCTGGAGAATTTACTCGCGAAGAGTTTATCATAAATATCGGTTTACTCGTTTATGCTTTAATGTTCTTTGTAATTGCGATTATGATTAATGTATACGGTTTCTAAAATTATGTTATATTTCTAATAATAATATTTTTGATTTTGTTTTTGTTTTTAGAAATATTATTATCATAAATATCGGTTTACTCGTTTACGCTTTAATGTTCTTTGTAATTGCAATTATGATTAATGTATACGATTTCTAAAATTATATTATATTTCTAATAATAATGTTTTTAATTTTGTTTTTAGAAATCAAATGGCCACCGTTGAGAAGTTTAAGTTTCCAGCTCTCAAAATTACTGGAGCTAATTATATAGCATGGACAACCGATGCGGAACTCTATATGGAATCGGAAAATTTATCCGATACCATCATTGAGGGAAATGATTCATCCGCCCAAGCTAAGGCAAAGGCAATAATATTTCTACGGAAACATTTGGATGAAAATGTGACGCATGACTATGCGCACATCAGAGACCCAACAGAGCTCTGGAAAGCTCTGAAAAAGAGGTTCGATAATCAGAAGGAGATAAATCTCCCTCATGCGATGGAAGAGTGGAAAAACCTGAGATTTCAGGATTTTAAGAAAGTGGAGGAGTATAACTCCGCTATGTTGAGGATTGTATCACAATTAAAATTTTGTGGTAAACCTGTCACCGAAGCAGAAATGCTCGAAAAGACATACCTCACATTCCACAAAGAACATAGTGTCCTACAAGCAATGTATATAAATTGCGGATACACAAGGTTCTCTGAGTTGATTGTAACACTCATCATCGCTGAGAAAAACAATGATCTTCTCATAAAGAATCACAACTCTCGCCCTACGGGAGCCAGAGCATTTCCTGAGGTGAATGCAACGGATTTTCAGAATCCGAAAGAGAAAAGTCAAACCTATCGGGGTCGTGGCTACAGATTCAAACGCGGACGTGGAAGAAATTTCAGTTCACGTGGGAGGAATTCTTTCCAATGGTTTCGTTCTCAACAAACCCCCAAAGGAAAAGATATTCAAGAGACCACCGCACAGAAGCGTGATAGCATCTGTTACAGATGCGGAAGCAAAGGACATTGGTCCAATGTGTGTCGAACTCCCGAACATCTCTGCAAGTTATACAAAGAGTCCACCAAAGGCAAAAGGAAAGAAGTGAACCTCACGGAACACTTTGAGGGTACATCGTACCTTGATTCTCCCGACTTTGCAAATGACTTTGATGAGACCGCTATAGCGGATAACTAAAATGCTTGTAATAATGAGACTACTGAAAGATCTCCGGTTACACCATTATGTATTTCTGTTTTCAACGAATAATTTTTTTTTTTTTTTTAATATTGTAATGCATGATTATTAAGCGTATTTTCTAATAAATAAAATTTACTTTCTATCATCTAATTTTTGTCAATTTCAGCGGAAATGGATGAATCGATACCCAAGGAAATGGTTCGAGAAATTTGTATACCAGATAGTGGAACAACACACACTATTCTGAAGGACAAGAGATACTTCTCTAATTTAAAACCGACAAACATTATTGTCAATACAATATCAGGTCCTACAGACTTAATTAAGGGAAGTGGAAGTGCAAATTTTATATTGCCTAATGGAACCAAGTTTTCCATAAATAATGCCTTATATTCTCAGAATTCTAAAAGGAATTTGTTGAGTTTCAAAGACATATACCTTCAAGGATATGATACTCAGTCTGCGACTGAGAATGGAAAAAAGTATATGTATGTAACTTCCGATAAATCCGGAAAAAGGCTTATACTAGAAAAATTTCCAAAACTTCCTTCAGGATTGCATTATACTCATATAAGTGCAATCGAATCACATCTAGTGGTTAAAAGAAATCCAGAAGATTTCACATTATGGCATGATCGCCTCGGTCACCCGGGCACCACAATGATGCGTAATATTATGGAGAACTCACATGGTCATTCACTGAAAATCCAAAAGATATATCAAGGGAATAAAATGACATGTGTTGCGTGTTCTCTTGGAAAATTGATCATAAGGCCATCGCCAGCCAAAATTGATAAGGAATCACCAAAGTTCCTTGAAAGAATTCAAGGCGATATTTGTGGACCAATACACCCATCATGTGGACCATTCCACTATTTTATGGTGTTAATTGATGCATCTAGCAGATGGTCACACGTTTGTCTATTATCATCTCGAAATATGGCATTTGCGAGATTTCTAACTCAGATAATCAAACTGAGGGCTCAATTCTCTAATTATCCTATTAAGAAAGTTAGACTAGACAACGCTGGTGAATTCACATCCCAAGCATTTAATGATTATTGTATGGTAACGGGGATTGATGTTGAACATCCTGTAGCTCATGTTCATACACAAAATGGTTTGGCTGAATCATTAATTAAACGTCTGCAATTAATTGCAAGACCGTTGATCATGAGATCAAAACTCCCACCTTCTGTATGGGGACATGCCATTTTGCATGCAGAAGCACTTATTCGGATAAGACCAAGTGCATATCATAAATATTCTCCATTACAATTAGCTTTTGGTCGAGAACCAAATATATCCCATCTAAGAATCTTTGGTTGTGCGGTATATGTGCCTATAGCACCACCACAACGTACAAAGATGGGACCACAAAGAAGAATGGGAATATATGTTGGTTGTGATTCCCCATCAATCATACGATACCTAGAACCACAGACTGGTGATGTCTTTACGGCACGATTTGCCGATTGTCATTTTGATGAAAAAGTATTCCCGGTTCTAGGGGGAGAAAACAACAAAGTAGGAAAGGATATAGAATGGCGTGTGCCATCTTTGCTACACCTTGATCCTCCTACAAGACAGTCAGAACTAGAAGTTCGACGACTTATGCATTTGCAAAGTATCGCAAACCAGCTACCTGATGCATTTGCAGATACTAAAACGGTAACGAAATCACATATACCGGCTGCAAATGCTCCTGCTCGAATTGAGATACCAAATGAACATGAAAGAGCAGATAATACACGTGAGTCTAGAACCCGCTTGAAGCGTGGTAGACCCGTTGGTTCTAAGGATAAAAATCCTAGAAAACGAAGAGAAGCTGATAAGCATAATGATCCCAAAATTACTGAAAGTATTTTGGATGAAACGAATCATGAGTCTAACGACAATACAGAGCTTCATGAAGGAAATCATGAGATCTCTATAAACTACATTCATAATTGAAAGATATGGAATCGTACTGAAATGAATGTAGTCGATGACGTTTTCTCATACCTTGTGGCAAAGGAAATAAATGAGGAAAACGATGATCCAGAACCAATGTCTGTATATGAATGTCAAAACAGACAAGATTGGATGAAATGGAAAGATGCTATACAAGTTGAATTTGATTCGCTTAATAAACGAAATGTATTCGGACCTATTACACTCACACGCAAAGATGTGAGACCGGTTGGATACAAATGGGTCTTCATTCGAAAACGAAATGAGAAAAATGAAATTATGAGATATAAAGCTTGCCTTGTGGCTCAAGGATTTTCTCAAAGACCTGGGATCGATTATGAGGAAACATATTCCCCCGTTATGGATGCAATCACGTTTAGATTCTTAATGAGTCTAGCGGCTAATGAAAATCTAGAGATGCGTCTCATGGATGTTGTTACAGCATATTTATATGGATCATTAGATACTGATATCTATATGAGAATTCCAGATGGGTTTAAAATGCCAGAAGCATTAAGTTCCAAACCTAAAGAGTTATGTGCAATAAAATTGCAAAGATCATTATATGGGTTAAAACAATCTGGACGCATGTGGTACAACCGTCTCAGTGAGCATCTAACAAAAGAAGGATATGTAAATGATCCTTTATGCCCATGTGTTTTCATCAAGAAAACAACATCCGGATTTGTGATTATCGCGGTGTATGTTGATGATCTAAACATAATAGGAACTCAAGGAGAAATACAAAAGGCCTCAAATTATTTAAAAGGAGAATTTGAGATGAAAAATCTCGGACAGACGAAGTACTGTCTTGGCCTACAAATTGAGCATTCTCAAGAGGGTATATTTGTGCATCAGTCCACATATACCAAAAGAGTACTAAAACGATTCAACATGGATAAGGCAAATCCATTGAGTACTCCCATGGTCGTTAGATCACTCCAAGTCGAAAATGATCCATTTCGACCACATGAGGAGAATGAAGAGATACTTGGTCTTCAAGTACCATATCTTAGTACCATTGGAGCCCTTATGTACCTAGTGAATTGTACAAGGCCCGATATATCATTTGCCGTTAATCTTTTGGCAAGATTCAGTTCGTCCCCTACGAAAAGACATTGGAGTGGGATTAAACACATCTTCCGCTATCTCCAAGGGACTATTGACTTAGGTTTATTTTATCCTAAGAATTCAAACGGTCAAATGATTGGTTTTGCAGATGCAGGATATTTATCAGATCCACATAAAGCCCGATCACAAACTGGATACATTTTCACGATCGGAGGCACTGCTATATCTTGGCGTTCTCAGAAACAGACACTTGTGGCAACTTCTTCAAACCATGCTGAAATCATTGCACTCCATGAGGCAAGTAGAGAATGTGTATGGTTGAGATCAATAAGCCAACACATCAAATCAAGCAGTGGGATCCACGAAAATACGGAGCCAACCATTTTATATGAAGATAATGCTGCATGTGTCGCTCAAACAAAGGAACGATATATCAAAAGTGATAGAACCAAACATATCCCTCCAAAGTTCTTTTCATACACTCAGGAACTTGAGAAGGCTAAAGTCATTGAAGTCAAGTATATTCGATCATGTGACAATGCTGCTGATCTCTTCACAAAGTCGCTACCTACCACTACGTTCAGGAAACATGTCCATAACATTGGAATGCGTCATCAACGAGATTTACAAGATGACTCATGATCATTCGAGGGGGAGCATACGTGGTTGCACTCTTTTTATCCTTCTATGGTTTTTCCCAACGGGTTTTCCTAGAAAGGTTTTTAACGAGGCAACAGAAAACACGACACAAGAGACATAGTGACATTGGTCTTCAAGGGGGAGTATTGCAAAAATCAAAAGATTGCACTATCAACATAGTGGTGCACTATCAACATAGTGGTGCACTATCAATATAGTGGTGCACTATCAATATAGTGTACATAATTAATTGAAGACCTAATTTGCCACTATGTATGCTTAATGCCTATATAAGGAGATGTGTTTGTTGATCATTTACACACAATTCATAACTTCAATAATAAGAAGAAATAGCAAATCTTTCATTCTCTCTCAATCTTCATTTCATCAATATCCCGTTCTTTATCGGGTATAATATTTTTGTTCTTATTAATATTTATCGAAACGATAAATTATATCATTCTTTTTATAACAATAGCTAAATTATATATATATATATATATAATTTTAGCGTTGTTTGTTTTTTTTTTAAATTAAAATTTTTTATAATTAAATTATTATTATATATAATAAACAAATAAAGAGAAAAACTAATTTAAAAAATGTTGTTTAATATAAAATATAAAATTAAAGTGAAATTTTTTATAAAAAAAATTACAAAAAATATATTTTCTAAAAAAATTAATAATTTTATAAACTAATAAAATATTATAATTCCAACATTATCACTGAGTTTCTACTGTACATAAACCAATGGATTACATTAAATTCTTAAAATCTGAATAACAGTATGGTTGGTCGTGTCTTTGTAATTTTCCATCTTCATTTTTTTTTGAAATATTTACTGTTAAATTCAAAATCCGCCAATAACACACAAAATAATCCCCCTTTCCCAAAATTGGAAAATCTAGGGTTTCTTCGAAGGCGATTGCATCTCCCAAATCACCCAAATTTTCCAGTGTTCTCTTGATTCACTCGATTTCAGTTGTTTCCTTCTTTGTTTGATCCGATTCAGTGTGAAGCGAGAGCGCCATTTCCTCCGTATATACCTTAAATCTGTGTGGATTTTTTCCCCCATTTGGAAGAGAGACGATGAGCGATGTCATCGGCGATCTCGCGGCGGTGAGCGAAGCAAAGGGCGGTTCTGACGCGGCTCGGATCGCGGAAGTGAAAGCGTGGTTCACTTCTCAGTTCGAATCCGCCGGTAGAGAAGTCCCTAATTTCGAGTACACTCATCGAAGCATTAGCCATCTGTATAATCTCGCTACTGCTTCTCAAGCCAAATCTCAGGCTGCAAGCATTGTCGCCAACGATTTTCGTCAAAAGGCTTCGGAATATCGTGCTCAAGGTACTTGCTTTAGCTCCTAATTTGTTCGCTTGGCGGCTTTGATTATGAATCTTGTTTTGGGGAATCATCAGTTCCTGATCTGTTACTATACATTTGTTGTTCTTGATTACGTTATCTCTATGAGTTGGGTTTTTTGGGAAATAGTTGTGCTTCTCTCTTTTTTTATCTCTGTTTTGAACTTCTCTGAGTGATGTAGCGGCTAGGATTAGAGAGATATTGGAGAGTGCGGGAATGGCGCAAGATAGTTTACCATCTAATGTGGTCTCTTCAGCTCAAGTTCTTGCAAATGTGGCAAATTTATTGAACATAAGGGACACTGAACTGAGCAGGTGAGTTCACTGTTGTTAGCTCTTCTTATTAGGTGTGCTGTTATATCGAGATTGTGAAACTGATGCAGAGAAATGTGCATAGTTTCCTTGTTGCGATGGGAGACATTTCTTTGAGGAAGACTGGGGTGGAGGAGAAAAGGGCTAAAGCACAAAAGGAGTCCAATGTTCTTCTTGATTATACAAGGAAAGCGATACAGAGGCTAACATATTTGAAGAAGTAAGATTCGTGATGGAGAAACATTTAGATTGAACTTATAATATGGTCTCACTGGCATTACATGTAAACCTTGCTATTTTTGGGGGAACATTTAAACATTTGTTCTTTTGGGAGACACTGATATTACTTTATCTGTGTGAGCTTTTTACAGAATCCTTGCGCAGCTAGAAGATGATGTGGCTCCTTGTGAATCGCAGATGGAGAATTGGAAAACGAATTTGGAAGTGATGGCTGTGAAGGAGGAACAGTACATACAACAGTATAAGAAATATGAGGTAAATGTCTTCTTCTTTTAGAATCCTTTGGTAATAGGTAAAGTGAGAAGCTTTCTCCAATTAGATCTGGTGGGTGATATTTGAAGAATCAGATACTGTTATGTAAAAACTGAAACAAACTCTTAGTGAATTGAAACAGGAAGGATTAGTAAGGGTAAAGCTATTTTCTTTGCTAGTAATTCAAGGATTTGATTCCAGGGCTAAACCGCTAAAGTTATTTTGAGTTTGTGATATCATAAACAAACACTCTGAAAAAGATTCAGGTTGTATGAGCACTGCAGTGATGATGTTCACTAGCAAATTTTTCCTATCGTTCGATACTACGATGCAGGAAAATATTTGAAACGTCAGCAATTAGAGTTTTGGATGCTACTCACCTTCTAATGGTTTAGTGTGATTATATAGAGAATTTGGGTTCTTCAAAAAACCTGACAGCGTCAAAATGAATGGTTGCTAATACCTTTTTCTTATGGATAGCAGATGTTGCTCAACCGTGTTGGCTACACTCCTAAGATCAGCCACAGAGAGCTGGTAGAAATGGCAGAGCACCGGAAGGAATTGGAGAAGATGACAAAACCCGTTCTTGATACTCTAAGAAGCTACCAGGACTTGCCTCCGGTAATCTTCCTACTTACTTTTTATCCATTGAATCCAAAAAACCGATGCATCTCTGGTCATCCAAGACTTCATTAAACTCTCTTTGATGAGTATATCAATCTCCTCTTTGTTATTGGTCATCGCTAGTCCCAGTTCACAGTGTGGTGCGTGCTCATTTCTTTGAACAGGACAAAGCTCTCGCTGCATTAGCAATCGAAGACAAGAAAAGACAGTTTGCAGCTGCGGAAAAGTATCTAGAAGAAGTATTACAATCTGCCCTTGAGACAAGCGACGAGTGATGGATAGAAAACCGAAAGATACTGTTTTGAGTGTAAATGAGCAATGCATATGTGTGTGTTACCAGAAACCAGAGTAGAATGCAACACATTGCTTTGTAACCTTACCTTCGTTATTCTCATTATTTTGTCTCAAGCAGAGAGAAGTAACACAACAATCTTTTTAATGGATATCATTCTTATAACTATCAGCAAATATAAATATCAGCAAATAAAAGTAAACCATGTGAAGATGGACTCGAATTATCTTCCAATATTCTTGTGATTTATATACAAGGAAAGTGATACAGAGTCTGAGTTATCTGAAAAAAGTTTTGTACGCAAGGGAGAAACATGTAGACTGTAATGGACATATAGACTGGACTTTTAATATGGTCTCACTAATGCAAAGGAATGACTTAAACTTGATCTCACTAATGCAGAGAAAGAGAGTGGAACCAAACCGTGCAAAGGAACGACTTAAACTTGATCTCACTAATGCAGGAAAGAGGAAGGGAGCGAAACCAAACTGTGCACAGGAATGACTTAAGCTTGATCTCACTAATGCAAGAAGAGCAAAACCAAACCGTGTAAAGGAATGACTTAATCTCAAGGGTCCATAACATCTCCTCCGTTCACTTGAGCTTGCAATAATGCCACACGACCTTTAATTTCGATTAAGGCTTCTGCTATAAAGGACCTGACAATTGTAATATCAGACTTGATCTCATCCAAACTCATGCTCTCAAATCTCCCTTTCTCATAGTTAACTAGATTTCTAAACCTCATTCCATCAGCCATCGACTTGGTCTCTTGGAGTTGTTTCCAAACAGCAGCATTACCTTTTTCATTGCCCTTCTTCAACTCCTTGTCTCTCTTACCATCTCCTTCATTCTCAGACTCGTCATTTTCATCTTCATAACCACCTTCCTCCTCTCCTTCATTCTCAGAATCGTCATCTCCATATTCATAACCACTTTCCTCGTCGTCTCCCTTCCCAGCAAAAACGATACGGCAATACTTCACTTTCTCATCGCTGCCAGAGAAGAGAACACGACAGTTACTTTAAGATTCACAAAACCTCCATCAAACATATATATACAAATCAATGTTCTTATCATTACCAGCGAATACACACAGGAGTAACTTTCAGAGTTAAATTACTATTTCATCAAACATGTAGAAACCAAATCGATGTTGAGACAAAAACCTAGTTACTACAGATCATCGAACATGTTACAAGGCAAAGAGCGTAGAAGAGAAACATTAAGCTAATGTCTGTACAGATATGTAAGAAAGATGAGATCTACTTTACTTTGTTACCAAATCGAAACAAGAGGAGATCTACGACATGATCTAAAGCAACAAACGAATATGTCCTACTCCATGGAACATGTACGATTCGCCTAGGATCTATCGGACATTAAGCCAATGTTTGTATGTAAGAAAGAGGAGATCTACTTAACTTTGTTACCAAATCGAAACAAGAGGAGATACTATAATCAAGTGATGTAAAATCGAAACAAAACATGTACAAATCATCTACGACATGATCGATACATGTACAAATCAACAAAGCGCCTAGTTACTACTCCATCGAGAACCTGTACGTTTCATCTAGACGTAGATGAATGGAGGTTGAATTTCAGCTGCTTGATCTCCGATCGGAAAAGCTTGTCGAATATTTCTTGACCTGAACTCATCTTCTTCGTCGGAGTTGAGAAGCAGAGAGAGAGATTCAGTGTGTGAGAAGCAGAGAGGGAAAAAGGAGAGAGAGGGAATTGAAATAAAAGAGTTCAAACAATATATAGAGAGGGACGAGAATCCACAAGATGCGTTAACGCGATAAATATATATATATATATATTTTTAAAATAAAATAAATACTAATTTCAATGTTCCCAAATTCAATGTCTACACGAACATTGCAATTTGAGAATCCGGCGAGAAAAATGGGGTTTATAGTCGGACTTCTGATCGGAACTCCTGACGACCGGCTATGCGAAGGCGAAGAATTATCGATCTTAGCTTCGATCTGAACTCGTGAGAGACCCCAACTTGTGTTTTCACCTTTACCCCTTTTTCGAAACGATTCGCTCTCCTCGATGTTTAAGCTCTTTGTCGGATTTTGTTTCCTTTTTTCAGGCAAATACGGTGCTTGATTTCGCGAGGAAACTTTTGCCTGCTGTTTTGATCCCATCTTGAGTTGTCTTCTCCGAGCGTCACAAGTTATGTTAACTAAACTACTTCCGATTTTTGATGTGTGTTGCATCTGCTTTACATAGCTTTCTCCTTGGTGTAGACACACATTATTAGAATTTGGTCGAGTGTTCTTGTGGTCTCTGTGGCTCGAGACTGATTTCTAGTTGCTTTGGCATTTGATGGCTGAATCATCAGTCACTTGACAAAGATCTGGCCTTATGTTATGTTAGTGTGTTTTTTTTTTGCCAAGATCATTATGTGATGAAAAGATGTGAATTGTGTTATGGATGAAGATATGTCTCTAACGGAGATTGGAGTATTTAGACAGCCTCTTGAGCTTATAAAGGCATCTGCGGAGCTAGTTCTCGAGCAATATAGACCTGCCATTGTTCAGTTTTTGTATTTGGGATGAAGTATTGCTTTCGTATATTACCTGATTCACACTGAGTTAGCTTCTTCTGGGTTGAAATACTTTGTCACTGCTAAACAAGAAAGAGTTTTCCCATCTGACTTGAATTGGTTTGTCTGCGAGGAATCATTTGGGAACATCCTTCCAAGTAGTTCCTAATTCCCCGACTTTCGTCTCTGTTCTAAGGTAAATGTTTTGTATGTCATCTTGAATGTTTGGATTGAAGTTTATTATAGGTAGTAGGTTGCCTAATCGAGCATCAAGTATAGGGTTTACTTTGCAAGCATAACATTCAACCTTCACACGGTCTATGGTATATATATTGAGAACATAATCTATACGAAAGTGTTGACTTTTTAGTGTCTTTGTGTGTAAAGTAGATGAATCTTTGGGCACACATGACTCTTCCTGCTGGTTATCTAGAAGTTGGAGAGTCAGCTGCACAAGGAGCAATGAGGGAAACTTGGGAAGACCTGTGGAAGTTATTTCACCTTTTGCGCAACTCGATATTCCTTTTATTGGCCAAGTAAGATCTACATAAAAAAAAAAACATCCCTTATTTACTTTTCTTCCTATTTGAGTATTCTTAAAAATCGATTCAGTTTTAGGTAAATTTACATATCAATTTCGGTTCTGATTATTTTGTCTAGTCCTAGGAAAAAAGTAGGGGAATTCAAAAATCGGAAAAAGATGTTGATTAAAAAAAACAAAAACCCACGAGTCACCGCGAGTTCCTTCGTCGTCATCCCTCTCTTGTTTGCCTGACGAGATCGTTTTGGATTGCTTAATCCGCGTTCCTAGACGCTATTACGAAAACCTCTCTTCCGTCTCCGAGAGACTCAAGTCCCTTGTCCGGTCGCCTGAGCTCTACGGTATGCGATCCTTGCTCAACAAGGATCCCATCTATCTCTGCTTATGCGATGTGGATAATCTATGTACTACTACTAATCCCACTTATCTTTGGTTCACTCTCCGTCGGACAACGACGACGGAGTATGAATTGGTCCCGGTCTCGTTCCCTTGTCGTTTCTTCATGCTCAGCTCTTCGACTGTAGCGATGGAATCAGAGATCTACTTTATCGGTGGATATCCAAAGCTCCGTCAAGGTCCGATTATGCAAGAGTCTCGGTTTGTGTCGAGAAGCGCCGTGGGACTAATCGACGGGAAGATCTACGTGATGCAAAAAGTCGGAAATGGCGTGATCCATGAAGAGGTTTTCGATCTAGAATCGCAAGCTTGGAAAGTCGCGGGAACCCCTGTCCCTGAGGAGAAACTGGATTCTACACCGATGATGAAGTCATGTGTGACACTTGAAGGGAAGGTTTATGCAATGGATAATGGAAGTATCACCGTGGACAATCTTAGAGAACAAGGAGGTATAAGAAAGGAGAAGAAGATGGAGATGCCTATTGATGATGATTGGGTTTGGTGTATATGCGTAGCGCAAGATTTGCTCTTTGCTTTTTTCACCAAATGTGGGTTAATGTGGCTTGACACAAAGCTCAATGTATGGAGAGTGGTTAGTGGTGATGTGCAGACACTTCGTTCAGAGTTGTATGGCTCTGCAATGGCGGAATACTATGGAAAGCTAGCTCTTTTCTGGATAGAAAGTGACTCTGATACTACTACTAGTACAAAGAAGAAACAAGAGAAGATTTGGTGTGCATTGGTCGCGTTGGATAGGGTTGAAGGAGTTTGCGGGACTATCGAATGGTCTGGTGTCGTTGCCATCATCCCATACCCATATGATTGCCATTTTCTCCATTGTTTAGTGGCTTCTGATTAATATAGCACTTTGAAATTGTTCCATGACAACCCGTAGCTATCTTTTCATTGCTAATCAGAAACCGGTTGAGGAATCATCAGTTCCTGATCTGTTACTATACATTTGTTGTTCTTGATTACGTTATCCCTAAGAGTTGGGTTTTTTTGGGAAATAGTTCTGCTTCTCTCTTTTTTTTTTTATCTGTGTTTTGAACTTCTCTGAGTGATGTAGCGGCTAGGATTACAGAGATATTGGAAAGTGCGGGAATGGCGCAAGATAGATTACCATCGAATGTGGTCTCTTCAGCACAAGTTCTTGCAAATGTGGCAAATTTATTGAACATAAGGGACACTGAATTGAGCAGGTGAGTTCAATGTTGTTAGCTCTTCTTATTAGGTGTGCTGTTATATCGAGATTGTGAAACTGATGCAGAGAAATGTGTGTAGTTTCCTTGTTGCGATGGGAGACATTTCTTTGAGGAAGACTGGGGTGGAGAAGAAAAGGGCTAAAGCACAAAAGGAGTCCAATGTTCTTCTTGATTATACAAGGAAAGCGATGTAGAGGCTAACATATTTGAAGAAGTAAGATTCGTGATGGAGAAACATATAGAATGGTTTAGTGTGATTATATAGAGAATTTGAGTCCTTTAAACAATCTGACAGCGTCGAAATGAATGGTTGCTAATACCTTTTTCTTATGGATAGCAGATGTTGCTCAACCGTGTTGGCTACACTCCTAAGATCAGCCACAGAGAGCTGGTAGAAATGGCAGAGCACCGGAAGGAATTGGAGAAGATGACAAAACCTGTTCTTGATACTCTAAGAAGCTACCAGGACTTGCCTCCGGTAATCTTCTTACTTATTTTCATCGAATCCAAAAAACTGATGCATCTCTGGTTCTCAAAGTCTTCATTAAACTCTGTTTGATGAGCATATCAATCTCCTCTTTGTTATTGGTCATCACTAGTCTCAGTTCACAGTGTGGTGCTTGCTCATTTCTTTGAACAGGACAAAGCTCTCGCTGCATTAGCAATCGAAGACAAGAAAAGACAGTTTGCAGCCGCGGAAAAGTATCTAGAAGAAGTATTACAATCTGCCCTTGAGACAAGCGACGAGTGATGGATAGAAAACCGAAAGATACTGTTTTGAGTGTAAATGAGCAATGCATATCTGTGTTGTGTTTGTTACCAGAAACCTGAGTAGAACATAAGAAACTTGGAGATGCAACACGTTGCTTTGTAACATTACCTTCTTTATTCTCATTATTTTGTCTCCAGCTGATATTTTGATACTTAAATATCAACAAAGAGAAGTAAATGATGTGAATATGAACTCAAATTAATCTTAAAAAGTGACTAGCATGATATACCAGATGATGTATACGATTGAAATTCCATATATTTGCTGCTATGATTCAATTAAAATGGGAGACATTTCTCTGAGAAGGACTAGAGTGGAGGAGAAAAGGGCCAAGGCAAAGGAGTCCAATATTCTTCTTGATTTATACAAGGAAAGTGATACAGAGAGTGAGTTGACATATAGACTTGTAATGAAGAAACATAACTAGACTTTACGTAATGGAGAAACATAACCGGACTTTTAATATGATGTCACTGAAAAGCTCAAGAAAGAAAGTGAAAGCTTGAAGATACTTGAAACGCAAATCAGATGATCCAACCTTCTAAACCTCGTGTAAAACCAAAAGAAAACACTTCCATGTCAGATCAATTCAGTGTTAAGAGTAACAAGAAAATAGAGGAAAATTAAGCTAAAGAGAAAGAGAGTGAAACCAGATTTGACGGTAAGCTCGAGGTTACATATCATCTCCCTCCTCCGTGGAGTTGAGCTTGCAATACTTGGAGACGGCCTTTAACTTCTGTTAAGGCTTCGGCTAGAAACGATTTCACCATGGCAATATCAGCAAGTATCTCATCCAAGCTCATGGTCTGCAATTTCAGTTTGTCATGTTGAAGTAGAGTCTTGACACTTTGAAGCTCATTGAGAACTAGAACATTCACTCTCTCATCCACTCTATTGTTTCGGTCAAGGTCCATTTCTTCAGCATCTTCTTCTTCATCCTCATATTCATAGATCTCATCTTCGTCTTTCTCTTTCACATCGAAAACAATAGTAGCGTATTTAACTCTTTTCTCAGTGCTGCATTTGCAGAAATCGAAAAACTTCCAGTAAAAACGGCTTTGTACATAAACGAAGGGAAACAAAAAAAAAAAAGGATCAATCACAACTTTCCTATACTAGCAAATCGAAAGAGATTATTTCTGTAATCTATCGAACATGTATAAAATCAATGTTGTGTAATCCATCGAACATGTATAAAATCAATGTTGAGAGATTCCTTTTGTAATGGCGGAATGAAGAGAAATGTTGTTGGGAAGAACAAGAACACAGATTCTGTCTCAATGTTATAGAGTTTTGGGGAAGATATCATCTCACCTATTTCCTCCTATAATGATGACACTGTGTATGATACCTCTGATGGTACCTTTTAGGACTGCATGATTCTTTAAGACTTAGATGAGAGATAATTGTGTTGCCTTTTTCGCTAGAATCGTACTCATTCTATTGCAAAATGTGATTTCCACTCTTGTTGAGTTTCACATTGATGTTTTCTGCTACACACACTCTTTTTTTTCTCTTTTTCTCAAAAGGTACTCTAAACCATTTGTTCCCAAGGAATTTCGCACCGCAGAGGAAACAAGGGCCACGATATAACTTCCTTTGGAGTAATGATATGGTTAGTAGTTTCATTTTTCACTGCAAAAACAATGTTTATTTTGGCATTTTTGCTCACTAACTTAGATTGATTGACTGGATAAGTGGATGGAATATTATAACTCTAGATACTCTGAAAGTAACTTGTCAGGTTCCTGCAGGGCAACAATTAGGAACCAACGGCTTGATCTGGAGACAATTGATAAATGGTTTTCCTATGTGACTTGAATTGGCTTGCCTGTGTGGAATCGTTGGGACTGAATGACGACCTCCAATTACTGAGGAGGTCTCTTCGATTGAATATCACAAATCCTTCCAAGTAGTCGAAAGCATTCTCCTTCCAAATCAAGATGATACTTTACCATATATATATTTCTGACTACTTACATATTCCAATAGCCATGCTCAAGGTGATACTTTACCATATGCGGTGCTGGTCCAAGAGAGATCCGTGCCCAGATGATTATGCCAAACTGTCCAAGCTCCCCCCAAAAACACTGTAGAAATGTTCAGAATTCCTCTTCTCAGAACAGGTCACAACTTCTCCTTTCCCTGATTCAATATGTAAAATATATTGTTTATCCATTGTTTATTTATATAATTTCTTTCTTGGAAGTTACAAGTGCACATTGGCGCCTACACACTCCTTTTTAGTTCCAAAACCTATGCAAGTCTTTAGTGTTTTAGCTCTTGGTGAGATGCATATTCTTTACTTGTGCGTACTTTTTGTGAGACTACCACAGAGATATAGCATGACTGAAATACCTGTGACAATCTCTAGCTGGTAGATACTGTTGATTTGGGGTCCATGCTTGAACGCTTGACCACTGATTCCAGCATTAGATAGAGTACCTCCAACAGTCAGATGAAGATAGTCTGTCCAGGACTTTGGTGAAAGACCGTATTTTAGAGTCTCGCGTAGAATGTTGATCCATAGTTCACCACTTAAGACATCGACATACGGTTGCTGCCCCTTGTAAATCCTGATATCATGACTTCAAAGCGACTTACAACACCTTGATGAGGTAGAGCTTGTCCTTGAAGCGAGTGACCATGGCCTCTGGCCGCATTGTGGACATCATCGAAGCTTACATAACCCTCAAAATCTAGTGAATATAATGAGGAACAAATATCTGAAGGATTTGAAGGAGGTAAATCTATTGGGGGTAGTAACAGAATGATTGGAACAAAGATTGGGTCGACCTGGCATACAGCTTAGAACCAAGACCATGAAGATTCTGAGGAAAGTCTTGTTGTTTCGTTTAAGGATCCCCACAAGGATGAGGTCAAAATCCCATTTCTACTGTTTTGAGAGAAATTGTTACGACCGATATGCGGGATGATAGGGAGGAAGTAGAGGTAAACTTGAGGTTTAGAGCATTCTGGAAAAAGGAAGTAGAGACGGGAATTGAAAGGAAAGGTTTTGGGAAGTACAGTTATATACTTGTGCTCACTATATATAGTTATATTGTCGTTACTTTTTGTCTCTTGCTGCAAATTGAGATATCTTTGTGGCATTTTATTTTTGGTTTGCATAATTTACAGTGTGAAAGTTACTAGAAAAGTATTTCTAAAATTTCTATTTCCGATCTTTTTTTTTATGGTAGGTTCACATCAGGAGCACATGCATTCGATGTAACTAAGATCGACCTTCATTTTCTCTGACTTCGATTATGTTGGCGGGTAAGTCACTTTTGAATCTATGGTAAAAATACTACTGGTAATCCACATGCACATAGCTCAACGTCCTGTCGCTTTGGTGAAGATTCGTCTAGCTCATAAGATGTCCCTTCTATTGTATACGATCTAGGTTTTGGTTTTGATGTTCACATTATAGTTTTTCTGGCTGATGATCTGAAAAAACCTTGTGTGTAGTGCTTTCTATAAAAACATGGTGAAGGTTTCAAAGTGCTTGAGTCTTAATAAGGTGACTGTGCTTTCTATCTCCTTGAATTGCACAATGTAGCTGCTGCTTTGTTTTCCTGGTTTTTCATTTTTTATGTTTCCTTCTTTGCTAGGCTAAGGCAACCTTTGGCTTCAGAGATAAAGATCCTATTGGAAAACTCAGTTTCCCTCCTGTGCAGGTATGTCTTTTCCCTGTTGGTGCGGGCATGTGTATTTCTAACGCATATAGACTGTTATATATAAATTGGATAATTGTTATCCATGTATTTGTAGGCAGTTCCATCTTTTCCTAGTGGCAAGGACAATCTCCGTTGCTTGATTCCTTGTGCGATTGATCAGGTGTGTGCTGTTTTCTTACTTTGGATCTTAACCACGTTTGTTTTCAAAGATCTATTGTTTCGTTCCGTCCATAATTTCTCTCTTTTGTGTTCTGCATGTATCAATATGTTATGCTGCTTTTTGTGTTAATAATATCAATCTTTGTTTTTAGTTTCCTTCAGGATCCTTATTTTAGGATGACTCGCGACATTGCACCCGGGTTAGGCTATTGCAATCCTGCTTTGGTTGAGTCTTCATTTTTCCCTGCTCTGAAGGCAAGTACTTTCTTAAGTAGTCTAGAGTTACTGCATGCTTATAGCTTGTACAACAGACCTTCATGCTTTTCAGCTATTGAATGCCTTGTTCACTTCTCGCAGGGAAAGAATGGAAAAATGTCTGCTAGTGATCCAAATTCCGCTATCTATGTGACTGATACTGCAAAGGACATTAAAAATAAGGTGAATTCTGAGTGTCACTTTATTGCTGGAACAGCATGTGGGCGTCACACATTACAGAACCAGCTCTAATAGGGAAACCAGATAATTGCTTCCAGTATCTAAAACTTGGTGCGGTTCTATTTGCAGGTAAACAGTGCGGTTAGTGGTGGGAAAGACACGGTCGAGGAGCAAAAATTATTAGGGGCAGACCTCGAGGTACCAAAAACTAATTGGCGTAGGAACCATTTTGCCGATTCTTGTAGGAGGGTTTTTCGTGATACTTACATCTATCGGTTTGGAGTGCTTTCCCAAGTCTTTTTTTGTTGGGAATATCCTTTCCCTTATTTCGCAGAAAGACGTACGAGTCAAGTATCTACATTTCTTCCTTGAATCTGATTATGAACATGAGTACATTAAAAAGGTAAAATACATTACGTTTGTCGCTAGTTTGTTATTAGATGATTAAGAGAAGGAAGAATGTGTCGTACCGGATTTTCTGAAAAAGTCTCAACACGTCGATTGTATTTGTCTTAGGAATATGGAGAGGGGAGAATGCAAACCGGAGCAGTAAAAGGTCGACTTGTTGAAGTTTTAACAGAAATGGTGGAGAGACATCACAGAGCTCGAGCTTGCGTTACTGATGAGGTAAAACCGATTTCTCAAATTAATCAAGATTCATATCATTCTCACTAACTACCTTGTTTACAATTTGCAGATGGTGGATGCGTTCATGGCCGTGAGACCACTTCCAAACATGTTCGAGTAAAGCTCAGAACCCGATCTATAATTGTTTCAGAAACTATAGTTGGTTGTTTATTTAGATGTATGTGAAAAGATTAGTTGATTTTTGAAACTGAATTAAACTCGTGGTATTTATGAAAAATTTATCCAATTATATTTTAAATATTCTACTAACTATTGTAGGACTCGAAATTACATGGTTTGATTTTGTCTATTATCCAAATAAACGCTCATTGATCTTTTAATCTAGAAAGCTTAATTACATTTCTTTTGTTTATGGGCCTAAATAATCATGATTTACTTGCAAATCACAATTTATAAATCTATATGTTATATGCTCTTTCCGATTATGGTATTTTACATGAGTATTCTACTATTTATTAACATTAACATTAAAAAGAAAATATATGCAAAAATTCAGAAAGATATTACATGTGGAATATTTTTTAGATTGTTAATGTTTTATAAATAGTAGAATTCACATATGGAGAATTCAATTAGTTGCAAATTTTATTGTATTGTGGCTTCTAAAAAAAACTGCATTTGATTCGTTAATATCTGAATTTTAACCGGAAGATTTTCGGGTGCACCATTATAGCATAATCAATTGTCAGTTTATTACAAAATAATGGTTTATATATAAATAATTATCAATAATTAATGCTTGCCATTTTTTATACAAAAAATAGAAAAATGTTTGAAAATTGATAGTGTATCTCAGAATATATCACGCAAATTTGTTAAGAAATAATATTATTGCCATTATTAAATCAAAGAACTAAATACAAAAACTATTCATAGAATCCTTTTAAAAATAAGGGAAAAAACCATGCGATTATTTTTTTAATAATAATTTAGAATATATCATAGACACACATAAACTTATTTACTGGTTAATTTGTGTGTTAAATGATTAATTTTGTTATATAATGATTGTGTGTAGATGTAAATGTATTTTGTAAAAAAGAAAAATTATGATTCATTATTGTAAATTTTTGATTAGCAATTAGCTTTTTAATTAGGTTCATGTTCTACATTATGACACACCAAGAGGAAGATTTGATGGTAAGAGATCGAAGATAGACACAAGAAATTTTCTTCCATATACCATTTTTCAGTGTTTCTCAAACTCATTCAAATTTTTGCCAACATTCAAATTTCAGTGTTCTTTTTTTTATTTTATTTTGTTAATTTCTTATGTTTAATCGGGAGATTTAATCGTGAAATTTTTTCTATTATTACTTATCATTTGAAAGAAGAAACTATAACCATAAAATAATAGTTTTTAGAAGAATTTCGAAATGGTTGTTATAAACAAATTTTTGAAATATAAATTTTAATTTTTGAAATTTATTATTTTAATTTAATTTGTGATAAAAATTGTGTTAAAAGAGTAATTAGAGATTAAGCCATGTCATCTTTTTCTATAGACATGTCATAATTTTTCCATGACAAGTCATAGTTTTGAGCCAATAAAATTAAAACAAATAATCATTATAACTAATTGTACTTCTCTTTTAATAGGAAGGAGATGGGATTGAAACGTTTAAAAGTTTTTAACGTAAAAAAGTAGTTGATTGGTTTAATAACGTGTCTAATTAATATATGGTGTTATCTTAAGAGAAATTTTGAAACATCCCACTTTTGAATTGTCATTTTTAAAAAATGTCATTTTTTCAAAATCTTTGCAAAAATGTCACTTTTTAAAAATTATTTATTCATTATATTATTTATGTTTATGTTAACTACGTTGTATTAGGGTTTAGTTTTGAAGGTTTATGGTTTGTTAGGGGTCAAGACATTTTTAGGGTTTAGAATTTTAAGATTTAGGCTTTAAAAATCCATAATTACTGGTATTTTTGCAAATGGACAATCCATTGTGGCATTTTTAAAAAAGGAGTCACCAAAAACGGCATATTTACAATTATCCCCTATCTTAAAATGTTGTCATTAAGTTCTTAACCCTCGACCCTGAAACAACAATGTGGTCCTGTAAAAAATAGATAAGTTTTCAACAACAAATATATACCGACAATTCTAATATCTACGGAAAAAGGATATATGTAAATACCAGAAAAAAAAACATAGAAGACAAAAATAAGGTATATCATAAAAAAAAGATATATGTAAGAAAAAAAAAGATATGTAAAATACTGTTAAACATAGAAGATGTGAGATTGTGGTTCTATACTGGAGTCATCGCCTACTACAATTATGGGAAAGAGCATGTACACATGCAAGTGTTTGAACTCTGAATGAATCAATGAATCCTTCTTACCAACCCACTACTTCTTCGAGCCATATAGTTTTTTATTATGACCTTCCTTGTATTATCGATTTGCATTATTTTATGTATAAACTTTTCGTTATAAGATGTTAGGTGATGCTTTTCGGCTACCTATTAGCAGCAATCAAGCTAAAGAGTAGTTGGATATCACCATCCAACGATCTCAATTACATTTTTTTTTTCTATTGAAAGAAAATTGGCCCGATCATAAGGATCTAATAATTAGTTATATGATACAAATTAACAAAATAGACTATATGGCAAATCATATTGAATCTTTCAAACTTGTTTGCTTTTTTCCATTGAAATCCACTTAACCTTTTACAACTTTATACGAGAATATGGAGTCGAACTCCCGTCTTCAAGGAGCTTACAAAAATAGTAATGCTATTTGCACTAGCGAATCTGGCCATTTTAACCTAATACAAATCTAGATTATAGATCATTCATATTTTTATTTAATTTTTTTTCTTGTTTGTTTTTTATTTGAATAAATAAAAATAAAATAGAAAACACTTCCATTATTTTCCTGTAAAAATATTATCTTCTTTATGAAAAATGTGAATCAAAAGGTGTTGTATCAAAATCCAACACATTTTTTTCAAAGCGGGAATCGAACTTGAAAGTTTGAGGAACACATCATTTTTGGAGGATCCGACAGTTCCACACCAACTCAAAAACTCGTCATTAGTTCAAAATTCACTTATCTTCCTTACGGTTAGCTAGCGTTTTTTTACATATTTAGTTGTATATATGTGTAGATTTAGACCGAAAATCTATCCAGGGATTCACTAGCAAATCATTTATGTTCTCAACTATTTCACTCTTTGGTCACAGATTTTAAAAATTAGTCTGTACTTTAATCAATACACTACTTCATAACAATATAATGTAATTGCGTACATGCATTTCTTTTGTCATGCAAACGGCGTGCTTCTTCACTTAGCGTTAATATTGCTTGATAACGTATACATGTATTTTCCTTCCAAGTTTTATAATCATATACTGTATTTTTTTTAAAATACTAAATTAATTTGAATCCATTATCTTTCAAAACAAAAAAAAATTGAATCCATTATCTTTTATGAGGTTTTCCAACCTTATTAGTGCAATGACTATAAAATCGGTTCTATATAAATATATGACCATCAAAAGTTCGAAAAAAAATCGTTTGAATCATCTTGCACACGACAATTATGATTTGTGAATGCTTTTTGAAAATTCAATTACTAGCCTTGCAATTTTTTTAATTATGTTTCAAAACATATATGCTCTATAACTCCTTCATAAATGATCCCCTTTATAATTTTCTGTAATATTAACAAAAAAAAAAAAATCAAAAATCTGTTTTAGGTCTAGGATCTGACCATATCGATCGAGGTAAGACATTATGAAAGTAGCATTCATGATATCAGCAAGGGTCACGACACGCTTATCGTTACTTTTTATAGAGTATTTTTACTAGACTTATAATGGTTCTTTTTTTGTGTGTGAAGAAACGGTTCTTTAACAATGTGAATATTATGTTCAATTCTCCTTCATGGACGAATGGAGTAAATGACAAGATAAGCATGCATGCACGTTGATGATGATCTGCAGAGCTCTGACTTTTGTAGAAATGAATACTCCGGCAATGTTTATCGTACGTTGATGATAATTACTTATTCTTACGTAAATTCAGATCGTTTAAACATATATATATAGTTTATATTCTCTATTATAATTTCTTTTTATACCATCGGTGTATAAAGTGATTTCCAAGATCCTGGCAAACCGACTAAAACAGATTTTACCATCGGTTATCTCCAATACTCAATTTGCGTTTATTCCAGGGAGATTATTGGTGAAAAATGTGGGTTAGGCCTGCGAAAGTTCGGCTTATGGAATAAAACACTATGCTTGAGGTTGATTTGGATGTTGTTTGCAAATAGCAACTTCCTTTGGGTGCAATGGATCAAGGCTAATAGGATGAGAGAAGAAAATTTTTGGAGCATAGAGGTGAAAAAACATACATCTTGGACGTGGAAATCAATTTTAAATCTGAGACACGTTGCAGCTATTTTCTTAAAATGTCGACTAGGTGATGGGAAATCTCTTAGCTTCTGGTTTGATTCTTGGACGCCTTTGGGACCCTTAGCAAATTTGTTTGGTCCAAATGGTTCAAGGGAACTTGGTCTTCCACTTAACTCCACGGTGGCCTCTACTTGTAACCGCAATGGCTGGAAACTGAGACCAGCAAGATCAAGAGAATAAGAGAACCTGCAGATTTATCTAACAAGTGTTCCTTTGCCATCTCTATCTACCTCTCCAGACACCTTCTACTGGGAGGTTGAAGGCAAAGTGTTAAGAAACTTCTCAGCAAAGGAGACATGGAACTCAATAAGGCCAAGATCATCTTACAAACCGTGGACTGAAAACGCTGGTTTAAAGGAGCTATTCCAAGACAAGCTTTCACGATGTGGGTAGTTGAACAGGATCGCCTCCCAACAAGATCAAGATTAGCAAGATGGAATTCTCAGATGGACAAAAGATGCTGCTTGTGCAATACATTTGAAGAAACCCGAGACCATCTTTTCCTAAGGTGTGAAGTTAGTGAAAAGGTTTGGGATTATGTGGTAAGAAGGCTTGGATACAGGCCGTTTGCTTTTCTTACTTGGATTGCGTTTTCCTGTTGGATGGGAATGAAGGACTTTGTCTCGCCAACATCGTTGCGCAGATTAGTGGCCCAAGCAACTGTTTATATGCTTTGGAAAGAAAGAAATTGCAGGTTGCACAACCACATCAGCTCATCTCCTCAAGTTATCTTCAAGACAATTAACCGCCTGATCCGGGACACAATTCTAGCGAAGAGAGGAAGCAAGGAATATGGTGACCTGATGCAAACTTGGCTCACTTTTTACTAACATATCTCATCTCATTACATTTGGCTCTTCTTTGTTTTTAATTTTTTTTGGCAAGGAATTACCAGCTGGTTAATCTTTTTGTAAACACTTACAACCCTTCTCATTTTATATGAAATTCACATACTTATAAAAAAAAAAAATTTATTATTATTTTTTCTTAATTCCTGAGAGAGGAGCAGCTCATAGATAGACCCTCTCTCAAGATATGCAAATGGACGGAAAGTAAAAGCCCATATCCATGTAGGTGTCCAGGATAATGGGACTTAGTTTCGCGTAGCAGGTGGATCGAACTTGAAACGTGTTGGCGTCCAGTCCCGTCTCTTTACCACTTGACCACAGTGTCCTGGACCTCTATTATAATTTCAAATTGAAAAACTAGGAATATTTAAATTTCCATTCTGTAAATAAAGATGGTATCGGTTAAAAGGAAAACAAAAGAGGCCTTTTTTTTTTTTTTGGGTCGAAAAAAGGTCTTTTTTTCTAAATATGTGTTCATTCATGTTAATATTCAATAAATACAAACTATACATTTTTCTAGTTTCATTTCTTCTATGTATAATTTGTTTTTTATAATTCATCATGTTTCCTAAATTATAAAACTAGAGTATAATTAACTGGATTTAAAGCACTTAAAATTATATTTAATCACAGCACCTCACAGGTAAATCATATATGAAAACGTATATAATTTGGTCAAACGGTCCGTCTTGTACAAATCTAGTAATATCATTAAAGTAATAACCAAATTACGTAAATAATTGTTTTGTGGTCAAAGGTTCGGTCTTGTGAAACTGAAATAAATTATTGATGAATAAAAATTCAAATAAAAAGGGTACAACTTACCTAAACAAATTCCAAGTAGTCTAACCATAACGAAATATATAATAAAATAGTTCATGCTGGTCTGGTTCGATTTCAACTATTAGTTCTCTAAGAGTATTTGTTTGATACTTTAATCTGAGTTAATTTGTTTGTATAATTAAGTTTATTTGATTAGGTTCGATTAGGTTTTCGGTTAACACGACCTAGTCCGGTGGTCTGACAACAAAATAAGGCATCACCATATAAAATGCATGCAAGCCATATTTTAACTTAAAAAGCATTACATAAGACCATCATTACCAATGATACAACGTGAGTATCATTAAATAAACAAATATTAAAATACATACTTTCTCTTACTTTTACTCAACTTTATACCTTTTCTTTCATCTTTTTACTCAATTTTTATTAATTTTATACTCTCTTTAAATATAAAATTATTAAAAATACACTCAAACACATTCATTTGAATATCAAAAGTATCAATTCATTGATACACTCTTTCCAAAACTACCCACTATCTCTTCTCTTTACTCAAATTTTATTAATTTTATATTTCAATACACCTCCTTATTTCAACCAAAACACTCTTTTTCTTCCTTTTACTCAAATTTTAATAATTTTATATTTATTGATACTCATATTGTATCATCAATAATGATGTTCTAATGAGCAAAACTGTTTTAGGATTATGATTGTATTGTCGATATATACAAAAAAAAAAAAAAAAAACTAGACTCTACGTTCTTACATTACACACACACACCTACTCCCTTACTCATTCCCAAACCCAGGCCATAATCACTCGTAAACAATTTTACTACAAAATATCTCTCAAGTCTCACCAACCGCAAAACGCTATTTTCCTCAGCCACCAACCCGCGACCACCTTTTTTCAACACACAACAAAACACCGCGTTAAAAAAGAAAAGAAAGCCAAATTCACGTTTTCCATTCTCCACCGTTAGATAGTCCATTCTTCATCCAACGGTCATCATTAATCTCTCACCCACCCCCTCTTACTCTCATTTCATAAATCAAACAAATACTTGGTTCCTCTTCTCTTCTCTTATTATGCTTACCTAACAACAAACACTAGTATCGTCTTCCTTATTTAAACCACTCTTCTCTCTTCTCTTCTTCCTCAGGAACCAAATCTTCCTTAACAACATTTCAATCCTCTCTCACTCTCTCTCTCTTTGCTTCACCAAACAAATCAAAGATCATCTGATCTTATTTAAACCAAAACCAAAAAAAAAACTCGACCAAATGGATCAGATTAACGGATCATCAGCACTAAACCAAAACGGCAAAACCGAAGCCATGAAACTGTGCGCGGCGGATCCGTTGAACTGGGGTTTAGCGGCGGAGCAAATGAAAGGAAGTCATTTAGATGAGGTGAAAAGGATGGTTGATGAGTTTAGGAAACCGGTTGTGAATCTCGGTGGTGAATCGCTGACGATCGGACAAGTTGCGGCGATCTCCACCGTACACGGTGGAGTTAAGGTTGAGCTAGCGGAAGCTTCGAGAGCCGGTGTGAAAGCTAGCAGCGATTGGGTTATGGAGAGTATGGGAAAAGGCACCGACAGTTACGGTGTTACCACCGGTTTTGGTGCTACTTCTCACCGAAGAACCAAAAACGGCGTCGCATTGCAAAAGGAACTCATCAGGTAATTAATTCAAGTCAAACTATTGTGTCTAATTTAATTAGAGCAAGGAAAGGAATGTGATCAAAACATTAATATTTTTTTTTTTCTTTTTCAAAAGGTACCTACTTATAATCAGAGTAAATAGTAAAATTAGTAGCTAATATGGCAGAGATTATTTGGTGCTTTATTAAGTGTCACTGAATATATTCACGAGGACAAAACAAAAATTCCATTTGCATGAGATTATGAGAATCACGCCGTGTCGGTAACTCGGGTCGGGTCTAAGTTTTTTTAATAATAATTAATTTAATTGTTTGTTTGTTTTGTTTTCAGATTTTTGAACGCCGGAATATTCGGGAACACGAAGGAGACATGCCACACGTTACCGGAATCCGCCACGAGAGCAGCCATGCTTGTACGAGTCAACACTCTTCTCCAAGGATACTCCGGTATCAGATTCGAGATCCTCGAAGCGATCACAAGTCTTCTCAATCACAACATCACTCCTTCTCTTCCACTTCGTGGAACCATAACCGCTTCCGGCGATCTCGTTCCTCTCTCCTACATCGCCGGACTTCTCACCGGTCGCCCAAACTCAAAAGCCATCGGTCCTAACGGCGAACCCCTAACCGCCGCAGAAGCTTTCGAGAAAGCCGGAATCAGTTCTGGATTCTTCGATCTGCAGCCAAAGGAAGGATTAGCGCTCGTTAACGGCACGGCGGTTGGATCTGGAATGGCTTCGATGGTTTTATTCGAAGCGAATGTTCAATCGGTTTTAGCTGAGGTTTTATCGGCGATTTTCGCGGAGGTGATGAGTGGGAAACCTGAGTTTACCGATCATCTGACTCACCGATTGAAGCATCACCCAGGTCAAATCGAAGCGGCGGCGATAATGGAGCATATACTCGACGGAAGCTCTTACATGAAATTAGCTCAAAAGCTTCACGAGATGGATCCATTGCAGAAACCTAAACAAGATCGTTACGCTCTTCGTACTTCTCCTCAATGGCTAGGTCCTCAGATTGAAGTAATCCGTCAAGCTACGAAATCGATTGAGCGTGAAATCAACTCCGTTAACGATAATCCGTTGATCGATGTTTCTCGGAACAAGGCGATTCACGGTGGTAATTTCCAAGGAACACCGATCGGAGTTTCGATGGATAACACTCGTCTTGCGATTGCAGCGATTGGGAAGCTCATGTTTGCTCAATTCTCTGAGCTTGTTAACGATTTCTACAACAATGGTCTTCCTTCGAATCTAACAGCTTCGGATAATCCAAGCTTGGATTATGGATTCAAAGGAGCAGAGATTGCTATGGCTTCTTATTGCTCAGAGCTTCAGTACTTAGCGAATCCAGTCACAAGCCATGTTCAATCAGCTGAACAACATAACCAAGATGTGAACTCTCTCGGACTAATCTCGTCTCGTAAAACGTCTGAAGCTGTTGACATTCTCAAGCTAATGTCGACGACGTTCCTCGTAGCTATATGTCAAGCGGTTGATCTCAGACATCTCGAAGAGAATCTGAGACAAACTGTGAAGAACACTGTCTCTCAAGTTGCTAAGAAAGTCTTAACCACTGGAATCAACGGTGAGCTACATCCATCGCGGTTCTGCGAGAAAGACTTGCTTAAAGTCGTTGATCGCGAACAAGTTTTCACGTACGTGGACGATCCTTGTAGCGCAACGTATCCGCTGATGCAGAAGCTAAGACAAGTCATTGTTGATCACGCTTTATCCAACGGTGAGTCAGAGAAGAATGCAGTGACTTCAATCTTTCAAAAGATTGGAGCTTTTGAGCAAGAGCTCAAGATAGTGCTTCCAAAGGAAGTGGAAGCTGCGAGAGCTGCTTACGGTAATGGAACTGCAGCGATTCCGAACAGGATTAAGGAATGTAGGTCGTATCCGTTGTACAAATTCGTGAGGGAAGAGCTTGGAACGAAGTTGTTGACCGGTGAAAAGGTTGTGTCACCAGGAGAAGAGTTTGATAAGGTTTTTACTGCAATGTGTGAAGGTAAACTTATCGATCCGATGATGGATTGTCTCAAGGAGTGGAACGGAGCTCCGATTCCGATTTGTTAAGTGAGGATGGAAGATGATTCCTCTGTTCTGTTTTGTTTTGTTTTTCATTTTGTTGCTTTTGCTGTTTTTCTTTTTATATGTTTGAATTGAGTTTTGTTTGTAATCTGAAAATAGTGTCACTTTGTATGATATATATAATAAATTTTACATGTAAACTCGTTGTAACTAGTGGATTTATTTGTCTGGCTTCAAATGTATCAACATAATAATGAATCCTTTTATGTAAGCTTTTGGTCAAAACTTTATGGTATGCATCATCATCTCATGGCTATTTTTAGAACTTCTACTTACAAACATATCCCTTAGCTTCGACAATGTATTCATGTAGTTTATTTTTTTTAATGTAGTATGGTGCGCCAATGTGAATCTTCGCTTACTAGTTACTACAAAACTATGCATTTGTCATAATCTCTCATTGTCAAGTTAAAGAAGTCTAATTTCTTGACATTCATTTTTATGATGGTGGAATAATCTAGCACCAAGCTCATTCTTTTCGGCTATAGACAATTGATAGAAACTGGAAGTTTATTTCGATTCATCCGAGATTCTCTGAAAATATGTGCATCGGATAAGAGTTTCAGTCTGTTATATGACACAGAGCATTTCAGTTACTAAAAAGTTTTGCTATTTGTCTTGAGATGTATGAGAAAAAACAATCTTTGTCAGAGTTTAAATGTTCAAACATTTTCTAGATGTTGTTGCATGTTCAGTCACTCTTGCTTATACTTATAATACTACTAATAGAATCATATGAAGATGATACTCATAATAAGAAACTCTTACTTAATTAGTGCACAACATTATCTAAATCAATAATAAACATTTCATTCTCTCTGGAAACATAAAACCGGAGATGATGAATAAAAATCAAAATGGGATTATCATCATTTTTACATTTACATGCCAATGCAGTTCCTCTGATGATGCTGAGGAGCTCTACTGCAACGAACAAAATCGAGGAAAGTGTTCTCGTCGCATGGAATCCATAATCTTGAGGAGTTATAAGCATCTTGAGCTTGATCAAGCAATGCCTTGAAGATTGGATGGTTAAGCAAACTCATCTTTATCACGAACCTCTTGTAATTATCACCTACATAAACTACCAAATGTCCTCTTGGAACATCTTTTGGTATTGCTTCGTTTTCTTTCTTAAATCCCCAAGAAACCTTCTCGCAGCAACTCTCGCATGAAGATGTACAACAAGGTATGACTATGGATTTGGCTTTCATGGTTTTCAATTTGTTTTCACAAGCTTTTATGAACTTGTTCTTCATTTTGAGAATATAGAGAAAGGAGAGGTCAAATAAAGAAAGATTCAATAGAGAGATAGAGATGTTTTTTGTGATGAAAAGTACAATGGTGAAGGACATGTTTATATATAGAAAAGATTGTTTACAAAGCTTAGATAGGTCCATGGTGATATTAAATGTTATGTTTTTGATATGAGAATGGGCAAGTTTTTTTCATTTATTTAAATGATACATCACGAGTGCTTTGAATTATGATAATTATTTGCCACTTTGTGTTCACTCGTGCGGTTCCGTTATTTTCCTCATCAAACTGAAAGTGTACGAACATGCAATGCATTATTACAATTGCAATTTAAGTAATGTTATATTGTTCACGTTGAGATCAGTATTGTAACTTGATTTCATGGGGGCTAAGACTCGTAAGACCCCACAAAATGAAAGAATAGAGAGAGAGAGAAGATAAGAGATATGAAAGAAGAGGGATGGGTTTTAAAGTTTTCTTGGACAAAGTGTGATCCCAAAATTTATGATTCATAGATTGTAACCATTAGCAAAGATATCATAGAAGAAGATCTGATTTAGCTTCTAGCTTTAAGTGACTTCTTGAATTACCTAAATCATAAATAAAAATGTGATATCATAATCTCAAGGATGATTGATTATGATCAGTCTTTATCTAAATGGTTCTATGATTAATGGATCAGCGATATTGATAAGCTATCTATATAGGTCTGTTTTTTCTTTCTAGGGATTCGGGTAAAACGGTTATTATGCATGGATTGCAAGTGTAAGAGAAGTGTCAATTTTTGCAGGGTCCAATATGATTGGAAAACAGAACAGAGCAGAGCAATTATTCATCAGTATTCAGATTTCAGATTCATCCCCCCATATTGCTGAGAAAAAGCTGAGTAAGTGCAAAGCAATCATTCTTTCTTACACATCAATTTGCAGATGAGTTTATGGTATGTTGTCTTTTTAGAGTGTCAATTAGACTTGATCTTGAGGTTAAATCCCAACTCCTTAGACTCACTTTAAACGTAACAAAAAATAATAATAATGAAGAGTTTTTTGTTTTGTTTTGAAAACATAGTAATGAAGAGTTCAAATTGGTATAGTTCAAATACAATATTGATGACTAAGAGCCAATAGCTCAACTGGTAAAAATCTCAGGTAAAATCTAGGTTCGAGTGGTTCTTGGGATATAACATATTCTGGTCTCTGATCCGAGGGGATGTATGAGAGTAGGTCCATAACCTCTTAGTTATTCAAAAAACAAAACAAAAAATTGATGTTTTCGGGTTTTATCTGTAACCTACGAGGCTATGACAAAAAAATTATACATCCAATAAGTTTTGCATCCATATATATAATCCGCAAAAATTACTGTTTATGGATGTTGTAGGAATATTGAACTCTTAATCAACTGAACTATATAACAAATCATTTTTTTCACGATTTTTAATTTCGAAACAATTTAAACTAGTCTTTGGACCAGACCGAAGTGATATATCACTAGACACGGGGACGGGTCAAGCTGGTTTGAGATAAGAATGAGGGCCATTCTAAACTTGGCTGGCTTCCTCTGCATGAAATTTATTGTGGGAACGTGATGATGATTTTATGATATTATTATATTACCTGTCTTTTTAGTCTCATAATTCCTGCAAATCACTCATTTCGTGACCAGAAATGATTTTAACATTTTCGAAAATTCCCAGAAATGATTGACTGGGAAGTTTCAAAAAAGAAAAAAACCGTTGATTGGGGTTAAAAAATACGCTAAGTTTTGATGAAGAAACGGATTTTATAGCCTATTAAATTACTTTTTCTTTGATATATGTCAAACATAACAAACACACTTTGTGAAGTTACGTAGATAGTAATTTTCAGAAAAAAATATACGTAGATGAAATTTGATGTGTCGATGAAGAATGTATTATCAAATTCTTTCAGATATGAATCGATCTGATTAAATTAGAAGAACTTGCATCGATATCTTAATTTCGATTCAAACATGGGTTTGATTCACACTCCATGTTCTTTGTGTCTTACATGTCAAAAATGTATACATATCTGGTTTAGTATTTTTCAGTATATCATAAAATATTGATGTAGTGTACGCGTATTTACATTACATGATCGGGTCAAGTTGATACTATCATATTATCATATACTCGCATCGCTCATCCAATATCGGTCGATCGATTGTGGACTCTTGAGAATTGGTTATAAAAAAATCTTAAACTCTATAAATTTTTGAAGATCATCAAATCTATTTTGACCTTTATTCATTTGGAAAAGAAAAAAAAATGCTATAGATTGAGGGAGCCATACCTTGTTATTTGATTTGACTTCCCCATGTGTCTTCCACAGTTACTAGCTGTCATTCTTTTTCCATTATTATATCACTGTTGAATATAAAAAAAAATAAAAAATTAGAAGCTCATTTTTAGTATAAGAAATTAAAATACCGTGGTGGTTAATAAATAACTAGATAATTACCTGCGTTATACGGAGATAATATGATACGCGAGTAAAATTAATCTAGTTTTAGTTTAAAATATTATTTATAGTTATTGGAAAAATTATTATACGGAATCTAAAACTCGTTTATATATATGAATTTTGCAATTCTTTTGTATAGAAATGCATCTTACCCGTTAAATAATTGAATTTTTTTTTAGTCAATATATCACTTACTAATAAAATGTATTTATTTACTATCATAATCTTCAAAAATACGGTTTATGACTCAAATATACAAAATAAAAAATTACAAATATGAATTGAATTGTATAGGTTTAAGGTAATTATAAGAATAGGTGAATATTAATAGTAAACTTTCTTTTATTTTTCGTTTTTAAAATACAAATCCAAAAAAATGTTTTCTAATGATGTTTGGTTGTAAAGATTGTATGATTGTGTATTGTTTGGATAATAATATAGTAGAGAATAAATATGATAGTGGAATGTTTGGGTAATAGTATAGTAAAGAATTAATAATAGGATTTAATTTTTAATTAAAATCTCCAAAAAATTGAGAATTTGACATCTAAGCAAATTAATGCAAAAATGTTTGTCAGATGATATTCTGTTTGTCATGATCATCTGTTTGTCATGATTTAAAGTATAGATAGTAAAACATTTAGGTATGAATAGTTGATAAGGATAACAAAACACTTCGTAACACTTATCGGCAATTTCTTACAGTTGTGGTAAAGAGGTAAGAAATGGTAAATCCAAAACGAGAGGAGATTAAAAAATCATCAAGCCTTTTCCAGAGCTTCCTGTCATTTCGGTCAAGTTCAATAAATAAATAACTAGATGCGCATCAAACGAGATTAAAATATTAAAAAAATCTAATTTTTATAATATACGAAAAAATTATAAATTACAAAGATCAAATGATATATCTCTTACATAGATAAATATTTTTTATTTTACAAAATTTAATATGCATGACATTTATAATGTAAATTGAATACGTTTGAGATTATGGATGCTCTCAAATTTATTTGAGCTCACCAAACCCAAAAAATATCGCGTAAATATGTAAATTTTCTTTAAAAAAAATCAAAAAAATAATAAAAAGTGAAAATGATGATTTTTGAAATTCAAATATTAATGTTTGATTTGTAAAATTGTACGTTTATAATAAAACGCAACTTTGATTAGAACAATATGGATACAATTAAACGATATATAAAATAATAATTGTATAATCAATAACATATGGTATCCAAATGGACATAAATATAATTTTTATAAGTAACAGACTTCAGTAAATAATTCATCTTTTAAACATTATGTTATATAACGTTTAAAATATTATGTTATACTTTAGTTTAAAATGTTATATGCTTTTGTGGGTTCATGGTAAAAATTAATATAAATAGGTAGAGATTTCTTTAGATAGCATATAAAATTAATTAGAATGTTTTGATTGGTTAATTTAATTGATGTTTTTTTCTAAAGTTCTCATTAAATGACACATAAGATTTTTTTAGTTAGTGTCTGCACAATTAATATATAGAATATTATAGAAACAACAAAAACAATTGTTTCTTGAAAAAAAAAATAAAAATAAAAACGAAAATAACAACAAAAACAAAAACAATAAACAATTATCTTCCCTTTAAATTAGGATACTACAATTTAGACAAAACTTTTGCTCAAATTCAGTAGGTATGAATATCAAATTTAGACTTGCGAAGATATGTCAAAAGTCTGCGATAGAATGCCGTCAAATTCAAAATTTTTTTTATCAAAGTTTCATAAAAAGAAAACCTTCTCAAATTCACGAGAAAAAATCACATACCTTGAGTTTCAAATTTGAATGCAATTAATTTACTAGGTTATCATTTATCAACTATGATTTATCATATTTTTTACATCAACAATATATATTCAATTAAAACGATTCGAAAATTCTAACTTGTGGTGCATAGTAACATAAAAATTATATGTTTAAACAACAACAAGAAGATAAAAATAAAAATGATACATTTTATGATTAACTCTACATTCAAATATATTTGGCATAGTAGCCAAAATAGGTTGGCCTTTTAGAAATGATCATTCCAAAAGTATTACAGACGAGTTTTTGTTTTTGTTGAAAGTATCACAGACGAGTTTAGAAACATTTTTAAATGTTTACGAGCATCTCTAATTCCATTCAATTTTTCACTTTACACATGAGAAAAATATTTTTCAAAGTTCTTTCCAAATCTAAAATGGATTAAAAAATAGGACTACTTCACTTTTCCACTCGTTTTTCAATAAAAAGTAGAGTGACGTTGAAGTTGAAGTTGAAGTTGAAGAAGGTTACCTACGACAAAAAGCTAAGTTACATTGGCTAGCAGTGGGGGACCGAAACAATGGGTTCTTTCACCGTTCAACACAGATTTGGAGAATGAAAAATTCAATTCGAGAAGTGGTTGGATCAACTGATGAGGTGTTAACTTCTATGGATGATATCAAATCAGAGACGGTCCGGTTTTTTGAAGATTTCTTGACACATGAACCACCAGGCTTGGAGATACCCACAGTGGAAAAATTGAAAGAGATGATGAATTTCCGCTGTAGCTTCGAAGATAAACAACAACTTGTTAAAGAAGTAACCGACGATGAAATCCGCCAGGTTTTATTCTCAATGCCAACCAATAAATCCCCGGGCCCAGATGGATATACGGCAGAGTTTTTTAAAGCAGCATGGTCGATTATTGGGGTTGACTTCATCGCAACAATCAAATCTTTCTTTCTCAAGGGTTTCCTCCCGAAGGGGCTCAACTCAACCATTCTCGCTTTAATTCCCAAAACGGACTCAGCAAGAGCAATGAAGGACTATAGACCGATCTCATGTTACAACCTCCTTTACAAGGTTATCTCTAAGCTTCTTGCGAACCGTTTAAAGCGTATTCTTCCTCAATTTATCAATCTCAACCAGTCTGCATTTGTTGAGCAACGCTTGTTGATGGAGAATGTATTGCTGGCATCTGAGATGGTAAAGGATTACCACAAAGAGGATATTTCCCCGCGATGTGCTATGAAGATTGATATCTCAAAAGCCTTTGATTCGGTCCAATGGAATTTCGTTGTTAATACTCTCTCAGCATTGGACTTCCCTTCGACCTTTATCCACTGGATCAAGCTTTGCATCACTACGGCATCTTTTTCAATACAAGTCAATGGCGAGCTCGCTGGTTTCTTTCGTAGTAAACGTGGTTTGAGACAGGGATGTGCCCTCTCCCCCTACCTATTTGTTATGTGCATGAATGTCTTGTCTTGTTTGATTGATAAAGCAGGCATGGATCGAAAATTCGGATACCACCCGAAATGCAAGAACATTAGGATGACACATCTCTATTTTGCTGATGATCTCATGGTATTTGTGGATGGAACCAAACGTTCTATTGCAGCAATTCTGAGGACATTCGAGGAATATGCGACAATGTCGGGTCTTACGCTCAGTTTGGAAAAATCCTCTTTATACCTGGCAGGTGTTACAGAGGCGGATAAAGAGAGTATACATACACAATTCCCTTTCTCTCAAGGGAGTCTACCGGTCAAATATCTCGGCCTACCGCTCCTAACCAAGAGAATGATGAGATCCGACTATGAGTCGCTTGTGGGAAAAATTCGTTTAAAATTGCAGTCCTGGACGACGAGACACCTATCTTATGCAGGGAGAATGCAACTTCTTAACTCGGTGATCAGTAGTGTGACAAATTTTTGGATATCTGCTTTCAGGTTGCCCAATGGTTGTATTAAAGAGATCGATCAGTTATGTGCAGCTTTTCTATGGTCGGGACCGGAGCTCAATCCAAGGAAAGCTAAGCTAGCTTGGAGCGAGGTGTGTAAGCCGAAGGGAGAGGGAGGTTTGGGGTTTAAATCCTTAAAAGATGCAAACGTGGTTAGTTGCTTAAAACTCATTTGGCGGTTGGCCTCGAGACAAAATTCGCTATGGGTCAAATGGGTCCGGGTAATGCTCATCGACAAGAGCTGGTTTTGGACGATACGGGAGAACACAACCAAAGGATTTTGGATGTGGCGGAAACTACTAAAATACCGTGACGTTGCAAAGCAGTTTCTTCGAGTCGACGTACGTAATGGCCGCACAACCTCATTCTGGTTCGATAATTGGTCACCTCTGGGCCGATTGTGGGATGCGACAGGCCCCCACGGACCCATTGAAATGGGTATACCACGAGTCGCAACAGTGTCGGAGACAAGTGAGCGTCGGAGACGCAGACACAGGGTTGATCTCCTGAACCGCATTGAAGATGTCATCGAGCAGTTTAAACGAGCTACTCCATCTGCTGAGGATAGAGTTCTCTGGAAAACATCAGAGGAAGAATACAAAAACCGTTTTATCACCAAAACGACATGGAATCTAGTTCGGGTAAAGCACCTAACTAACGTTTGGCATAAGGGAGTGTGGTTCACCCACGCAACTCCAAAATACTCTTTCGTAACGTGGCTTACGATTCATAATCGTCTACAAACCGGAGACAGGATGAAATGTTGGAACTTGGGCGTCAACACATTGTGTATGTTTTGCGATAGCGAGGAGGAGACGCGAGACCATCTCTTTTTCGGATGCAGGACCACGGGTTTGCTGTGGAAAGAGCTAATGCACAAGCTTCTTGGCAATGGTTTTACGGCAGCATGGGACCAAATTATTACACTTCTCACTGGACAGATCTCCAAATTCAGGTTGTTACTAACCCGCTATGCATTCCAATCGGTGCTCTACATTGTTTGGGGTGAACGAAACCGGCGTCGTCATGGGGAAATACCTATGACAACAACAGCTTTGGCAAAGCAAATCGATAAAAACATCTGCAACAAAATCAATGTCATCCGCAGTAAGGGCGACTACAAATACTCCAAGGCGATGGAGCTCTGGTACTCCACCCGCTAAGACGTTCAGTTGTAATCTATTTCTCAACTAGCTCAGTTTAGGGGTCTATTAAGAAGTTCAAAATAACGATGCATTAATATGTATAAACGTTTGATTTGAATACAATTTAACATTCAATTCAAAAAAAAAAAAAAACTCAATTTTTTTTGGAGTTATTTAGGATGAAAGCTAAGTTTAGAATGGCCCTCATTCTTAAAATTATAAGAACTCTCCTACTAAAAGTTTTGGTATGTAGTTGTAAAATAATTGTTTACAAGACTTCTCTTTAAAAAAAGGTCAAGATGATATTTTAAATTAAACCATACAACATTCCATTCTCCAACCAACTAATTAAGTCTCGCCCACGCTTCATCTTGGGAGGCAGTAGCCATATTCTTCTCATGTTCTTTTATTATTTTGTTGTTCTTATAATATCTTTTCATACTAAAATAATTTTGTGTAAGACGGTGAACTTTTTGGTCGTTTAGTTTTAAAACAGGAGAAATATCAGAGGACTCATCCCTAATACTACTCTCTCGATTTTTTTTTTTTTTTTTTTTTTGAACAAACCGATTCTATTACTTAAAGCCTAAACTCCCAACTAGCTAGGAGGGCGAGTTCAACGATACAAGACCAAGTTTAGCCAACGCATCGGCTAATACATTGTCCGAGTACGGAATAAAAACAAAAGAGATAGACGTGAAATCCTTTGTAAGACAACTAATGTCAAAGAGAAGAGGTTTCAACTCATTGTGCACGCCATTAGAGTTAATTAATGTGACAAGAGAGAGGGAATCCAAGCAATTTAGAGCTTGGAAACCGACTGATTTAGCTGCAATTAAGGCAGCTTTCAAAGCAAGTGCTTCTGCGATCAGCACCGACCCTACGTTACGGTGCGTTGCAGAGCCTTGTAATATTATCGCCATGCTGAGTCCTTAAAGCACCACCCAAGGCCACAGTCCCGTGATGCTATTGACCACGGCCTGGCTTTCGTGTCACTCCGGTGACCTGAGCATCTTTCCAATTTCTTCCTTCCTTGATGGCTCGTAACAGTACCTCTGTCGCAGAGGACCGTCGATTCTCAAACATCAATTGATTTCTAAGTTTCCATAAATTCCACATTAGCCACGGATACAAGGGAGAAACAGAGAGACCAATTGGCGGGAGATTGACATGTCTTCTAGCAGACGCGAGGAATTGATTCATTGTGCTCGGTAACACTGTAAAAGTTTCTTCAATCAATCGATTGCATAAACAAGGAAAAAGTAAAGATCATACGCAGATTTTCGGTTTACCTGCGCAAAGACAGATCTCATGGTCGGGAAAATTTTAGGATTCACTCACTCTCTTTATTTTGTCTCTGATTTCTTTCTCCGAGACGGGAAAAAAAATCCTTCTGCTCTTGTTGTCAAATGGGCCTGTATTGGGCCCATGCTATAATTGGAAAAATGGACTGATTTCAATATCAATCACGAATCATGTTGCATTGTCAAAGAAAGTTGGAGTTGGAAAAAAAACCTGACTGGATCTTTATGGAAGTTGATCCATGGCTTTGAATGGGTTATTACTTATTAGAAATGAGAGGTGATTGTAATTTATCTTTATAACATCTCTTTGCTTTGGATTGAAGGTTACCGACAAGTTATACATATGTCTAACAAGATAAAATAGCATGGGAAACTGGAAAGTGGTTTATAAATGAAGTGCAACTTTTCTTCTTGAATTCATATATCCAACATACAAACATTAAACAAAGTTACTTCTTTTCTTCTGAATTCATCCCTTCAACTAGCTTATGCATCGCCTTAGCTACCTGAAAAACCAGAGAAAATTCTAGTTTTTTTTTTTTTTTTAACTCCAAAACATATAAAAATTAACAACAATTTCTTATCCGTTCCTCATGAAGCTGTTTCCGATGTTCGAATTCTTCTATGTTTCGCTTCGCCGTGAAATAGAAATCTGCTAACGCCCACGTTTCTCTGCAACAGAAAGAACAATCACAAATACCAATATCATGATCCGACTCGCGAATTCATACAAATCTCATGCGGAATCAGAGATATAATTTACCAATCGATGAAGAGAAATTGCGAGTTTGGCTGGATAGCCGGTAACACTGTAAACCAATTCTTCAACCAATTGATCGCACAAACAAGGCGAACAAAAAAAGATAATCATAACCAGACTTTTGGTTTACCTGAGCAACGACGGATCTCAGATTCGACGGCATGATCGGGAAAATTAGGGTTCGCTCTTTCTCTGATTTTCTTTTCCTGAAAGGGGGAGAAAGCAAAGAACAATCAATGATCTGATTGGTTGGGATTAAAAAAATAGTTACAGATTTAATTTATTTTTAGAGCCTTAAAATTACCAATCAAACTTTACACTGATTTTGAAAACTACAATGCTTATTTTAAAAACTGTCTATAACCCCTTTATTTTCTACAACTTATTTTTATGCTGTAAAAAAAAACGTATCTATAAGATACTGTTGTTATTGTAAATTTTTGGCTGTAAAAAAAATGACTATAGGAATTCTGAGTGTAAAAACTGTTATTTTAAATATTAACTAGTATTAAGCTCGTGTCTTTGCACGGATACACAAGTTTCTCACAGCAATTAAATGGTCTCGCTCTATGATAACTTTCAAATTTTGTATGCATTTCTTTTTCTTCTTTAACGCTTTGTTCAGAAGCAGTGTCATGATAAATGTACTGTTAAAAATATAAAAATAATAGTGAGTTAAAATTTGTTTACCATGTTAATCTAAAGTAATTAATTGCTAGAGAAAACAATAGGTAAAAAAAGCATGAAAATTAAAGGCAGTAAAACATGATCCGAAAAAGGTTTATCCAAAAATTCGTCGGAAATTAGTTGAAAAAGGGAACGATTGAGAAAGAAAAATATCAAAGGGAAAGAGATACTATGAAGAAGTAGATGGTATTCCATCATGTTCAATATAATATTTCAGATAACAAAAAAAAATATTATAAACAAATTTAGCGCTTAATGGGGATCTTTCTTTACGGATAAGTTACTAATTAGGTTTCTTCTTTTGCCCATCTTGCTTTTTCTTTATTTAGTTATTACTTTAATAATATTTTTGCTTCTCTTTTTACAAAGGCAAAAGGCAAAGTACCAAAGGAATCGTTAATGAGTGTGCCTTGTGCAATTCAGTTACGTGTTTATTCTCAAATCTCAATTTTTCTTAGACAATAGTAAAACTTAATTCCAACTTTTACGTTATGTGCTGGAATTTGAATACTGGTGTTTGACATTAAAGTTTTGAGTCTACTCTACACATTTTTGACTTTCTACGGGATAACCAAATTATTTCCGTATTTATAGTTCATAATTTTTGGATTCATGACCATAAAGCACTTTACCCTGTTCGCCACCTGTTCCCAAGAGTTAACTACGATGGTATTAGAGCCGGAGAAGTGGCTGCGTTTCAAGGCAGAGCTGGAAGAAATGATGTTACTACGAGTTTTTTTCCTCAGATTTTACCGTCAAGTATTGTCCAAGGGAGATGAATGTGCGGGCTGACCTACTGGTCCAGCATGTCCGACAAAAAAATATAGTGTTTTTTTATATTAGCACTTCGGTCTCCCCCATTGGTTTCCAGATACTATTGTATTTTGATAAACTATGATTGAAGTGCATTCGTGACAAAAAAAAAAAAGACTATAAAGCATTTATTACCATAATCGATCGATTGTTTTAATTTGGTAAAAATAATCGATTGTGTTAACCTATAAGCTAAGTTGAATGGAATCGAAAACGGGTACGCGAAACCAAAATGTTAGGAAACACGAAATTGAATTTTTAAGAAAAAAAAAGAAACGGAAACGTTTTAAAACGTATATATACCTATATATATAGATTTTTATATATAAATATATTAATAAAGTATATATTATGAAACAAAAATTATCAAAGTTAAAACCATATTAAAGAAAAATATATGAAACAACACAAATCTAATACATAAATATTGAATAGTTTAACTAAAATATTTAAAACAACACTCAAAGTCAAATATTTAGAAAAGAAAGAAAATATAAGTGTTTTATAACTAGGTTTTAAAATTTATTTAAAATAATAAATAGATCCTTAATTTTTCAAAATATGTACACAATTTGTTTTCAAATCAAAAATCGTGTTTCCGTCGGGTTTCCAAATTAAAAATTTTTAAAAATACGTTTCCATCGCATTTCCTCGTGTTTCCCTTTCTAAAACGGAAAACAGAACTTAGTCAGAGTTTCTGTGCAACCTAACTTATAAGTTTTGAATTTTTAATATTATTTTACTACATTTATATTTACATGCTTGATCCAAATTAAAAATAACTAGGAGAGAGTATCACTGCTATCTAGAAGGACTAAAAGCATCTTCAAGAGATACTTTAAAACCTCATTTTTTAGGTTTTGATCTCTTCGTAACTTCAAAACCTCAAAATTTATATATCACTAATTTTTGCATTTGAGGTTTTATTTTTTTGCATTTTGATCCCTACAATTTATATATTATTAATTTTCATCTGATTAATTTCTTTTTTATCACTTTAATCCTTGAATAAACAGGTTTTTCTCAAATAAAAGTTTAATGTAAAATATTTAGTAATTATTTATTATCCATTTTTTTATAGTATAAAATATTAAAGTTTATGTAGGTCAGTTTCATACATTATGTTGTCTTGTTTTCCCCAAAAACATATTAGTTCAAATTTAGAGGTTAATGCAGTTTTTGAGGATCTTGACATTTAACTTTAATGAAACACGGTTTACTTTGTTTTTGATTTCTGAAATCAAGCTCTTAAAAATAGAATCAAATTAAATACTTTCCTTAATCCTCAAATAAAATCAAATTCCATATCGAAAAATCACCATCGTCTTCTTCTTCTTCTTTAATCTTTACTGTTTCACCATCTTCCACCTCCAACTCACCCAGACAGCTCTTTTCTACCTGTCTTTTCTCTCTCTCTCTCTCTCTTTCTCTGTTATATTCTCCGACAAAAGAGAAAGCACAAGAAACTCAGAAAAGAGTGTGGAAACTCAAAACTCTCTCTGCTTCTTCGAAATCATGGGCTCTTCTTCTTCGAAAACTGCTTCTTCTTCTTCCTCCAATTCGTCTTTCTCGGCCTCAAATTCACCTCCGGAGACGAAATTCAAAACCCAATTCCCGACAACGGTCCCGAGAGCTTTCTCATTTCCGATGCCGTCGATTCATCATCCACCGGCTAAAAAAGGCGATACGCACCACCTCGTCTCTCTTACATCCACCACTTACGGTTCTCTTCTCTCCGTCCATATCGACGGAGCTTACTCCCTCAAACAAACATTGCCTCATATGAAGTCACCTGAACCAGAGGAGCCACGTGACGACTCGTTGTCTCCTGACTCAGTGATCAACACATGGGAGCTCATGAACGGTCTCGACGACGAACTCGATTCGACGAATTCCGGTACCGGTAAGTGTAATTCCGTCGTCAAATTGGAATCTTTCGCTAAACCCACCGTACATCGAGACGTGTGTGTTAATGGGTCTGCGTCGAAGTTGGACGAATCTTACGAAATCGTGAGGATGGAAGAAGAAGATTGGATTCCATTGTCTCGTAAACACAAGCAACCTCTTTGGAAACATATGTCTGAAGAATCGTTTCTCTCTGATTTAGATCCTAACATCATCTCATCTTACAAGAAAGCATTGTCTTCTAAACAACTAAGCAAAAACCCAAAACACAAGGGGGCATTTTTTTTAATAATATAGAGATAACTTTAGTAACAACCCAAAACACAAGGGGTCTTATTTACAATTTCAAAAAGAAACAAAATATTTTTCTTGTCGTTCTCTTTCGTCATCGATGATACTTGAGAATTAAGAGAAGAGAACACAAAGTCGGCGATAATTTGGATCCGGCGAGTAATGGATTCTAAACTCGGAAATTTCTTCGACTCAATCGGTTCCTTCTTCACCGGCGGTGATAAGATCCCATGGTGCGAACGAGATGTCATCGCCGTAAGTTTCCTCTTTCTTCTTTTGTCGGTGGTTTTGATGAGAGAAAAACGTTAACAAAATCGCCAGATATTCCTGGGTTTTGTTAGTGATATTGCTGGGATTTCCGATATTAGGTTTGATTTCTCGATGATCTGACCGTTCTTTGTTCGTTCTGAGCTCCAGAAATTCTACGAGTTTGTGTATATCGTTGTCAAATTTCGTAATCAACAATATCGTATCTATCCTCTGCTTTGGAATTTGTTGAAATTTTGTGTAAATCGGATGATCAGTGGAAGCATGATCTTTATTGAACTTTGCCAAATTTGTTATAGCTTAATGGGTTAATGTCACATAGCTTCATGCCTTTCCAATGTAAACCTCAGATGCTTTTTGGTTTCAGGGGTGTGAGAAAGAGGTTAAGGAAGCTACTGATGGTGGCTCTGAAGAACAAAAGAAAGAGAGTATAATGCGATTATCATGGGCTCTTGTTCATTCTCGGCAAGCCGAAGATATCCAGCGCGGAATAGCCATGCTCGAAGGTATAGTTTTTCGCTGAACTACATACAGTTTAACATCAAACGCAAAGTGCTTTGATCTACTGCACCGCGAAACTTTGCTTTGTGCCTTAATAATCGCCCAACTATTACCAGCTTTTCCATTAAACGGTTGTGTAAACCAGAATTTGAACAAAAATCTTTTGTTGCAGCTTCTCTAGCAAGCAGTAGCCCTCCTTTGCAGGATCGAGAGAAGCTTTATCTTCTTGCTGTTGGGTATTACCGTACTGGTGATTACTCGAAGAGCAGACAGCTTGTGGAACGTTGTATCGAGGTTTCATACTTTTCTTCACAGTCCGATAATAGGCTCACGGTGCTAAAAATGCTATATTACATCTTACTCGGTTGGTTTTGATATAGATTCAACCTGATTGGAGGCAAGCTTTGGTCTTAAAGAAAACAATTGAAGACAAAATCGCAAAGGGTAATATAAAAGTGCTTATGAGCATCTTTCTATCACCAACCTGAACAAATTGATCACTTCTGATGTAAAAACTTTGTTGGTTCCTTAATTGCAGATGGTGTTATTGGGATAGGCATCACGGCTACAGCCGTTGGACTCATTGCCGGTGGAATCGCTGCAGCTTTGGCTCGCAAGAAATGACCAACCAACCACCTCTCTACAGATTCTGTGTGCATACCAATAACAAGATGGTTTCTATAAGTTTTTTTTCTTCTTTTTCAGCCTTAATTTGTTGCATCATAGCTTTCTTAATTTGTTTTATATACTCTGTTCAAAATAATGATTATTCCACGCACTACTATAACCCAAAGCTTTGATTTTAAACCAACCAACACTTTTGTGGTAAGAATTATAATCTGGTGAAGCTTTGATCTTCTTTGGTGGTGGAAACAAAACCGAACACAATAATATGTTTGTTCCAGGACATTGCAACAAAGTTCTTATCTTGTTACTTGAATCTTTATCTACATATTCTAATAACGTTGAATCTTAATATGTAACGTTGAATCTTTATCTACATATTAAGTTGGTTAGTAGTGAACCAAGTAAAGCTTTGGAAAGAGTTAACTATATGAGCCTGCAAATTGAATACTTTGATCTCCATATAGTAGTTAGAATTATTTTTGTTTCGAAAGGTAAAATTTAGCTCTAAGGTAAAATTGTATATTGTCTACAAATCATTGTGGACTGTCAGAACTATGATTATGCTGCCTGTTATCATGTTGCAAAAAAAATTTATTTACGGCATAATTACAAAATTGCAATTCCACAAAAGTTGGAAATTATGAATGTTGCCTAGTGCCTAGAACGTCTAATCGGAGCCTAAACGATTTAGTAAGCGTTCTAAGTGTTTTACAAAAACAAATAATATATTAGATATATATAGTAAAATATAAAAAAAATCATAATTTATAAATAATAGAATTTTTATTGTATTTATATTCATCATTTTATAGCAAAATATATAGAATATTACGATTTATATATAAAACAAATTATTTTATTTTAGTATTATAATACCATAATATTTTACGCTGCATAAACGTTAATTTCTAAGGTCTATATGGGCCTAGCGCCTAGGCGGAAGCTTTGAACATTTTTAAGAATATTGTGAATTATTGATCATATTTCAAATGGTTTTATTTCTAAATACTTTGACATTTATGGTTATTACTTTTTCCATTATTATCTCTCATGTTCTATTTTCTGACTAAATTTTGGGGAAAAAAAATGTTGGGGGAAAAATAATGGGATACAGCCAAAATAATGTTTTGCGATGAAAACGAAGACTGACCGAAGACATTTGATCGGATTTGATTGGGCTCTACATTGTAGAGATGACATTGACACTCCCATAAATATTGGCTTTTCTACTTTCATTTTCTTTTCCTTTCTAAAAATTGATATATATATATATATATATATACAGATATAACGTCAAACAAAAAAAATATATATATATATATACAGATATATATATGTATATATGTAAGTGTGCGTTTTTCTTTTTTTTTGATAAAGTAAGTGTGTGTTTTTCTATATGAACAAGGGTGTTTCCTCATGTAATGTCCCATTCTCGTCGTGTTAATCTTTACACGACAATAGATTTGATGTTTCACATTTTAAGTTAGAGATGAGAAAACTGATTCCTTCCATACTAAGTTTCCCAATCAATTCACAACCTGCTTATTTCAAGTTCGTAAATGAAGATCTTCTTTTTTTTTTTTATCAAGATATATTTACAATAATGTGTGGATATATCTTGTAATCTCCTCTAATTAAACTTTCAATACTCAAAATTTTTTTTTTTTAACATCTTTTCAATATTCAAATTTTTTTTGGATAAAATGCCTGAAATATTTACAATTTTTTGTCTTATTAATTTGTCAATATAACAATTTTTTTTTTACCAGATTATAGTCTAAATTTTTTTTTCAACTAGACATTTGGTCCATTTTTCAACAATTTGCGAGAAGTTGAAATCAAACTTGTTATATATGTATATAAATTAAAAAATAAGATAAATGATTGGACAACCGGTTGAAGATCCCAAATTTACTAAAGAATTACAGTTGAACTCTCATAGTAACACTGTAAAAAGAAAAGCTATAATGATATCACCTCAATACCTCATATTTCCACTTTTGAAAATATGATTAGATGAAAACTTAAGGATATCTCTCTATCTTCATTTACAATTTTTCCTCTAAAAATAATTTTTTTCTTCTTATATTTTTATTTTTTTGAATGAATGTAAAATTGGTATTAAATAAAAAAAAAAACGTTTCTATAAATAATGTGCCTTCAAACTGAATAAGAAATCAGAACTAGCAACAAATCTACTTTCTTCTTAGCAAAGTGGAACTTTGTATATGGGAAATCACTCGTATTATATACTACCGATATTCCATGTGAAATTGCATACCGTCTCAAACGACGATGGATAATCATCCACACAACAAATATTTAGAAACTATCGAAATTTTTTACGGGGAAGGATATATATTTGTATTGTACTTGTGTGTAATATATATAAGTATAGAATATGATTATATTTGAAAAAGATATTGCTGATGCAAATACATACAAAAACTTCAATTAAAAGACAGTTCTCGAATCATGAATAAAACAAAATATGTAAAAACTATTCTTGTGAAATGTTTATTATTTTGTACTATTTTATTTTTTCCAACCAGATGACCATCTTATAGTAATAGTATCTCTGTTAAATACGCTTTAATAAATTTAACGTGCGCTTGCCTCTAATATATTATCCTAACATATACGAGAGCATGTACTAGATAGATTAGGGTAGAACAATAAGGAATTAATTGATGACAAAATTAATCAAATGATTAATTAATTGATACAACTCTAGAGCAACTAAATTAAATAAACCTACGTCTTTAAATAAACACATGATCTTAAATTCCTCAATGCCACCTCTTGGCCTCTTCTTCGTACTCTCCTTATATGTCCTCATTTCCTTACACAAAAATATAAATAGAAGATATAACATCTAAATTAATAAATATATCTTAGAGTCTTAATATGGTTGAGATATAGAGAACTAGAAGTGGTGTTGATGATGGTGATGATACATAGTAGATGGGTCATGATGATGCCGACTCATACCTTCCCTCTGACTGTTATGGTCATCCCCTTGATCACGACCCGGACCCATCTGACCCGTGCCCGCTCCAAGATTGAGATACACCAATCTTGAATCCAAATTGTTATTACTCCCTCCACTACTTCCACTATTGTGCTCCTCATTCATATGAGGGTAAATCGAGTTGTTGTGATCATTGTTGTTATTGTTTCCTTCTTCTCGAGATATCACCATCGCAGCGGACTGAACAAGCTCTAGGCAAAGCCTGAGCTTATTCGGTTCAATGTGAGTCAATCCAGGAACTGCCCCCTTGAACAAGAAATCCGAGGTTAACGTTCTAAGGATATCAAGAGGAGTGATTCCACCGACCGTCCGAACATTCGGATCGGCATGGTGGTCTAACAAAACAGCCACCATGTCGGGAGAGACCATCTCAGCCGCAATGTGTAGCGGTGTCTTCCCCGCGGGACCCGCAGGGTAATTGACATCAGCTGCTCCAAGCTCAAGCAAAGCCTTCACAACTTCTCTACTACAACTTTCAACAGCGTAATGCAATGCTAAGGACTCATCAAGATTGAGTCCTTCTCCCATAACCATTAGCTTCACTAGCTCCACGTCAGATGAATCCAAAGCTCGTCTCATCCTTCTAATCTTTTGATCTTCGAGGTCTTGAGCCACGGTGAGATCATGGTGGTGGTTATGTGGCATTAGAGAACGGCGAGCTAAGGAAGATTTGAGTCGAAGCTCTTCGATTTTGGCGACTACATCGATGGGGATATGTTTGGCTAGAATCTCCGGAGGTAGACCTGATTTAGCGACTAAATGAGAGCAAGTTGTCCATAATTGATGCATCTCTTGCTTCCTTGATGCTATTAACACTTTCATCACATCTTCAATTGATGCTTTCTCCACCATGCTTGCCAATTGTTTCTGCCAATAATGTAAAATTAATTATTGATTAGTGTTAAAATCCAAAGAACCGACATTTTTTTTTTTAGCAGGTGGGTTTAATTTCCTTTTTTAGGTTATGCTTTTTTCATTTTCTTGTCATCTCAGAAGGATGTTTTGATGGTGGAGTAGGTTTCATTCGTTATCTATGGATTATTATCAAAACCCCAAATGAGGAAAATTGAGAGAATAATGGAATTTGGATAAGAAATTAAGACCAAATAAATGAATAGATCCAACCACATAACATAGCTCTTCAAAGTTTCTACTTTTAGGAAAATTCTCGTCCGTGCAACAAAACCACCATCTTCTAATTCCGGAAAATTTATCTCACAAAAATGGTTTAAGGCAAGAAAACAAACTCATTAACACATGAAATTAAGACAAGAACAAACTATGTATTAATCGAAAAGAATTTTAAAAATTTGACAAATTTAAGCCAAACCCATGAAAGAAAAACAAGATTTACCAACTCTAAGCCAAACCCATGAAACAAACCAAATCCAAAAAGAAATTTTAACCTTGTGATATGCATGGAGATGTATAAATTGAGTGAAGACAGAGAGAGAGAGAGAGAAAGAACCTGAGTGAGCAATGCGAGTTGCTCGACACCGAAGTAACGAGAAGCAGCGAGAGTATCAAGAGCAAGATCCACTGCAGCTGAGCAATGCGTGTGCCAACATCCTCTCTCACCACAATTCGGTCTCGGTTCGTGTTTCTGAGGCACGATCGAGACTTGTCCGCTATAAAGAAACTGAAGGAGCAACAGAAACACCTCGTAACCGACTGAGTTCACTGGTATGACTCCACCGGTTTGACCCGTGGACCCTCCTCTTGTTGGGCTAACGGGTACAGACCCATGTCGGGTCGGGTCTATGCCTGTTCCGGACTGTGGTGGGTCGGACCCACAGAAGAATTTGCGGAAAAAGAGGCTACGAGCGGCGAGGATGCAACGGTGAGCGTGGACTAGACGACCTTCGACGCTAAAAGTTACGTCGGAGAAAGCTTGACCGTTGATTAAAAGGTTTAAGAAATCTAACGATAGAGATCTCAAGGATTCCTCGAGGCTGCTCATCTTTGGTTCTTGAACTCTCGCAAGAATATTAAAAAAAAAGCTAGGGTTTAGCAAGGAGTCTTCTAGAGGAAAAAAAACAAAAATTAGCTTCCTTTGATTTATTTTGTTGGCTAATGGAGGATGAAGTTATTGAGATTTTTTTTGTTGTTGAAAAAGTGGAATAATAATTTTTCCGGTGAGAAAAGCTTTAACCTTTTATCTTTTGAAGCTTCTTGCTCCTCTCTGAGAGCAAGAAGGAGAGAGAGAAGGATTCTTTATTGCTTTGTGGTGTTAGATATTTTTTTTGGTTTGATAAGAGAGAGAGTGAATAAGAGAGAGAGATTTGAATGGAAGAACCGGGTTGATCAGATATTTAAACTAAGATGGTAAAAAAATTAATAACTGTTTTTTTGTGTTGATATATAGCTGATTAAAAAATGGTTAAAGTAATTAATTAATGAGAAATTTAGTGATTTGGTTACTAAAATAGGAAAATAATTATTAAGAAAGAAAAGAATACAAGGTGGACCAAATCTATTAATGGAAATGGAAAGAATTAAAATGATTTGTTGTCTAATGAAAAATAAATAATTGTTTAATTAGAAAGTGTTAATTGATAATAGTATCATTAACATCTGACTAATCAAAGAATCCTACTTATATTTCCAAAACGAGACTTACGTATTTATTGGGTAAGAATAAGATAATAATATAATAAAACCAAGATCTTCAGAAATAATATAATATAATTTTATTGGTTAAGTGGTATAAATTTTTCAGCTGTTAGTATAGCGTAAACTGTAAGCTATATAAACAAAGTTGAATGTAATAATTTTGATAAAACTTTTGTAATTAATATAATCTAAAAAGTTATAAATTATAAAGTGGCTGTAAGCTTCATTGTTTTGGTTACCAATCAAAATTGGCTTTTTGGCTTGATACAAAACATGTGAAAGACTGAACAAGAAGAAGACCATGAATGTATATATGTATGGATATGTACATGGAGATGGGATAAAATGGTAAAAATGAGAGGACGGTGATGGATAAGAACATAGGCCTAATTAAGTTAAAAGACAGAAGGAGTGAAATAAATTTGCTAACTGTAGTGAAATCTGATTTGATGGTTTTCTGTTTGACCGTTGGACCAATCCTCACCATCCTCCTTTTTCTCCTCTCTATTTTCTTTTTCCTTTTTTTTGCCCACAATCCTTATTTGAAATTCTAAAAAAATATTGTTAAATATATATTGAAATATATATATATATATATTAGTCACATTTCAATATATATTTAACAATATTTTTTTTAGAATTTCAAATATATATATATATATTTTAGAATTTTTTAAAAATACCACTTTTGAGTGTCGCTTTTTCAAAATTATTTATTCAATATATCATTATATTTTGGTTTTCTATGTTATATTATATGTTTGATTTTGGGAGTTTAGGCCATCTTTATCCACGAACTTTTGAGGATATCATTAAATATAAAATTATTAAAAACACACTCTCTCTTACTTTTACTTAACTTTATACCTTCTCTTTCATCCTTTTACTCAACTTTTATTAATTTTATACTCTCTTTAAATATAAAATTATTAAAAACACACTTTTTCTCTCTTCAAAAATATCAACTATTTGATACTTTTGATACCCTTTCTCTTCAAAAATATCCACTATCTCTTCTCTTTACTCAAATTTATTAATTTTATATTTCAATACACCCTATTATTTCAACCAAAAACACTATCTTTCTTCCTTTTACTCAAATTTTAATAATTTTATATTTAATGATACCCACTAAAATTCACCAATAAGATGCTCTAATGACTTGGTTGAGGTCAAAACATTTTTTAGAGTTTAAAATTTTAAGATTTAAAGTTTAAAAATCTTTAATTAGTGGTATTTTTGCAAATAGACAATCTATCTATAATGATATTTTTTAAAATGAACACACGAAAAACAACTTTTTTGCAATTATCCCTTTTTAAATTTTTTTGAAAAATGCTATTTTTGCAACCAAAAAAAACTTTAATTAGGATCTCAGTCGGACACTAATTTTGTTCCATTTTTTTTTAGCGCAAAATTTTAATCTCTTAGGATCCCGTCAATGCTGCAGGTCCCGCATTTCCATTTACTTTTGGGTGGTAACTAATTGAGATGACAATCCAATCTTTTACGGTTTTACCAATTACCTTCTGTTCTTTGTTTTTGGAAGAAATAAATTCAGATACACTATAAATTTACTTTCGGTTTTGTTTTCGAAATTATATTTGTACAGTTTAAGATATACGTTTTAAAAATTCGAATCTATTAGCGCAAGTAATGTTGTAACCTCTATAATAAAATGTAAGCACATGAATTTGACTCAGCAACAAAATTGAGCAGAGTTTCAGAGATCATCAAATATGTGTTTCTTTAGCCCTAACAGAGATGTGACTGTCTCTAAACGACTTGTTCCGTGTTTGCAACGTTTCATGATCCGTATTACACATTTTCAATCTGTAATCATTCTCCAGACAAAAAAAAAACATTATAGTCTATCACAAAATAGTAATCATAGTCAGTAATAGATATTGAATGAATAAGAGACATTGAATGAATCCCATATATATGATTCACCTAAGACGAGTGGGGAAACTCAAAGCTCAAGACTTGCGCAAACTAGGCCAATCACGACGATGATGTGTTTCAAACTTTTGCCTCTCATATAAGAGTTTGGGGAAACCCCGAGAAATAGAACATTTCTATGTGCAAACGACATTTTCATGTGTTGACAAAAAAAAAAAAAAATTGATATAAGAAAAATGTTTATAATTGAAAAGAAGAGAGAGAGAATGAAAAGACTAGTCAAACGTCAAATCGAACCACTTCCTTATCATACGACTGTCAGTGCCCTTCTGTGTTGTCATTCTTTTTTCTCTTATTTTCTTTCTCACTTTCCTTTAATTTACCCCTAAATTATCGAACAAAGAGAGAAATAGTTATATTTTCACAACAACAAAAATTCAAAAATCAAAATGAATGGGAAAAATAATTTTCCTCTCGCACGTGCACCCCCGGCCCCCCGACCGCACGACGTAGATATACTGAAAAATAGTTCGTAGAAGAAAAAAAAATCATTCGAACTTACAACTAATAAGTTTTGGTAGGGAGGCAAATTTCCCAAACTTATTAGTAAAATGATCTTAACTTTTAAAAAAAAAAACCTTTTGGAATTAAATTAAAATTTCATAATAAAACTTTGGAGACTATAATATTTTATAAATTTATAGAGTTATTAATTTACCAAAAAAAAGAATTCCATATTTATCTTTTAAAAAAATTACTTGACCTTTTAATTTATACTAGACTAATTTTTCTTAAATTAGTTTTTTGCTCTCTTTGTTTGTGTTTATTATATCCAATAATGATTGAATTATAGTATATAAACTTCAGTTTTAAGAATACAACAAACAACACTAAAATCATATATAAATATACTTTAGTTGTGTATGCATTAATTTTTATATACTAAATATTAATTTATGATATTATTGCGACCAAATATTTACATAGGGTTTTTATAATATTTATTATCTTATTATTTTATCGAATTGTGTTATATTTTGCATTGACCCAATAAAATTTATTAATTCATAGAGTTTATTAATTTATCTTTTTTTGTTAACAGAATTTATTAATTTATCGAATATTAATTTATAGAATTTCTAGTGTACTTTAAACAAATCATCACACTATTATTTTACTATAAGACAAGTTATTTTATATGATATCATACTACTATTTTACTATATGATAAGTTATTTTATATGATATCATATTTGTTCATTAATAGATAAATAATGGTACATTATTTTGCACAACAACTAATTTATGTAACAAAATAGCAACAATTATGTGCAAGGATGAGAAGCACATTTCGTCAACTCATGTGAAAAAGAATTTCCACTTTTTTACGATCTTGGCATTTAAGTGATTTTGCAAATAGCTTCTGGTATTTAGCTTTTAAAAATTAACCTAATTTAAAAAAATATATATTTTTAAAACAATTTAAAGTTTAACATATATAAGACATTACAACAATGAATTTCTATGAGAAAAAAATCCAGAAATTTTCAATGACTAGAACAGAGGGCAATGCTAAGGGTTATTAAGGGCATGACTGGTGTAGACGCAGCGGTTACAGTTGCGGATGCGAAAATTTGCAGAAGCGGACGGTTGCGATTTCAAGCGTTATTAGGCGATTCATACGACTGGCGCAGCGGTTGAAAGTTGGTGTGTTTGCGAGATATTTATGACTCGTTGACTAGCGGATGCGATAGCGGTTAAATATTAAATTAACAATATAAACACAATATATAATTATAAAAAAATCAAAAATATACTATTACAATAAAATATAAAAATCATTAATTCAATATAATTATTAATAGAATATAAGTATATTTCTTATGTATATTTTTTTTTTAGTTCAGATGAAACTTATGATTTTAATGGAGAAATTTTTTTATTTTGGAGAGATTAATGTTATATTTGAACATTTTAGTTTGTTAGATTTATTAATGAATGGTCCAAAAAAAAATTATTGAAAGAATTTAGTTTGAAGGTTTTATAAATATAAAATTATGATAAGCTATTGAATATTGATATAAATTTTAATTTTTAAATTGTTGGATACTATTCAATATCCAAATATTAAATTTTAATATATTTATTTTGATTTTTCAATAAAATTTCTCTTTTTAAAAAAAACAAATAAATTTTTATTTTTTTAATTATCTAACCGCAAACGCTCGCAACCGTAAACGCTCGAGGAAAACAATTTTTGATTTTGAGAGGTTTGAATCGATATGGAATGGTATAAAACGTTTTCCATGATTGTTGTCAAACGCCAACAACCGCTACCATCCGCAAATATTGCGTTAGCAGGTGATAGCGCGTGAACCAATCAGGCTTTAAGAAGGATCTAATGCGAACATAGAAAATAAACAGGGTAAATAAACATTAAACACAAAAACAGAATCCCAAAACATGTAACTAATTTTTATAATTGTCAATAACATGTGAATAATTGTAAAGTAAATTTAACTAAGTGTATTTTCCTAACTAGCGAAGCACGGTCCGACCAAATAGTGTATATATCAATTGTAATACCGGTTTGGTTATACGAATAATAACAGAAGAAGAGACCGGACCCTATCGTTCCGGCCGACACGCTTCTCTATGCCTTACCCACTCTCTCCCATCTATTTTACATGAAAAATGAACTTTCTTTCGTTCACAAAAAAACAAAAACAAAAAAAATTGATTTGATTGGTTCATATATAATATAAAAGACACAGCTTTCTGACCTGTTGTTTGACCAACAAAAAAAAAGAAAAAAAAAAAGCTTTCTCAACTGGTGAATATATGGGTTCGGACCACGACTGCACCATTATTAGAGCCACGTCTTGACTTCTATGGTTGGATGTTTCACATTAATTTCATTCTCTACCTGATTGATTTGATTTTAGTATTTTACACGAATAACAGATCACTACTATATCAATTTTTTTTTAAAGAATACATAGATAAAATTTTTGAAAATAATACATACATGTTCATGTTCTTTGGTTCTAAACTAAACTGTATGAAAACAGAAACAGAAACGTGAAAGTAAAACGTTAGAAAACGCGGAAACGATTTTTTTTAAAAAAAAGAGAAAACAGAAACGTTTTGGAAATGTGTATATTTATTTATATAAATATATATATATATATGTATATATATATATCATGAAACCAAAATTATCAATAGTTTTAAAATATTTGAAACAACACTAATCTAATCCGACTCGAACAAAAAATACTTCGTTTGTATACGACTTCACAATTTCAATAATCAATAACAAATCTACTGTAATTAGAAAAAATACCTTGCTTATCCCTTCGACTCTTCTACGTTTTTAGGTTACGGTGACGATTAGAGAAAAATAATGTATTAGTGTTTAATAATTAGGTTTTAAAACTTATTAAGAATATCAAACAAATTCCTATATTTTCAAAATATATTTAATTTGCTTCAAAAACCAAAATTAATTTAAAAAAAAAACTAAAATTCGCGTTTCCGGCCGCGTTTCTAACTGTGGAAACACGTTTCCAAATCAGAATATTTAGAAAACGCGTTTCCTCGTGTTTCCGTTGCATTCCCGTTTCCGAAACGAAAACTCCACTTTTTCACGCAACGTAGGTTCTAAAGTAAGTATTTTAGGGTTATTTCACGACAAAAGATAAAGCTACAATCCAAAAGTTTAGTAAATAAATTCTACAACAATTAATTTATTATTACAACCCTAACAAATCATCCATTATGTCGTATTCATTTTTACTTTTACATTTATTTATTTTATGTTATAGTTTACAATGTTTAGAATTTTTAGATTTAAGATTTAAAAATTTTTAATTAGTGGCATTTTTGCAAATGAATAACCTATAGTCGTATTTTTTAAAATAGACACACAAAAAGTAGCATTTTTGTAATTATCTCTAAAAAAAATTTTGACCTCAAACAAGCCCTAAACCCTTAACTCTAATACAACATATTTAACCCAAATATAAATAATATACTGAATTAATAATCTTGTAAAGATAGCACTCTAATATAACATAATTAAACAAAAAATAAATAATTTATTGAGTAAATAATTTTTTAAAAATGACAATTTTATAAAGATTTTTTAAAAAATGAATTTTTAAAAAGTGGCAGTTAAAAATAATAATATAGATATTCCCCACTTCTTTTTCTTCGCCTTTCTCTTTTCTTATCTTATTTTTTGGGTGTAAAACTCTTTTCTTATCTTAAGATATTATTTTCTGTCATTTGCTTGCTTTTTGTTTTTCATTTCCCGACAGCACTTAATTTTTATATAATTTCACAAGATTGAAGGGAAAGTTAAAAAGATGCCACCTAAACACGTAAATATTAAATAAATAAGTTTGATACGTGGAGAAATATTGATCACTACATTTTCTAAATCATCCATGCTTTGTTTTGTTTTTTTTTGGTTGGAAACACTAAACAGCTTGTATATAAATATATATAAACTCGAATAGGTTTAAGAGGGAGCAAAGCAAATTGAAGTATGTGTGGATTGCGTGTATGAATGGCCAGAAAAAAGATTGGACCAATGAATTATAAACAATAAGAACATAAAGAAACAAGTGAAACTATTCACATGGCTAATTAATCCTGTACTAATTTGGCAATCTTCACTGTTCTTTAACAGTGAACAACTAACGAAAGGCTATATGAACAACATGGTTATACACTTTTAATGCCAACAACATTGACACACCAAACATAAATATATAGATTAATTTATTGATAACGTATGTGAGGCCAATGATATGCGAAGATTATGTATGTAATATCACACACAATATTTTTTAATAATTATTATAATTAGTAATTTATTGTCCTGATCTGAATCTTAGAAAAATTATTTCGAAGTTTGCTAGAGTCAGTAGAAAGTTTGCAATTGTCAAAATGTACAACCAATGAGAAAGATTACATGTAATGATGTAAAGCCATTATTTTCCTAATATCATGGCATACTCTCTAGGTTTAGGAAGGTGAATTAAATAGAATTCTAATAGTTTGAACAAGATTTGAGTTAGCTAAATTTAGATTATTGTTGGAAAATATGTACACATACGTGTGGTTGTGTGTATCTCTATATAGATGTATGTAGGTATGTATATGTTGAGTAAAACGTTTTTCAAAAAGATGACGACATGCAGCTTTAAAAGCAGCCGAAAATAACATGAACCCCAAGAATTTCTACTCTTCAAAGTCGTCTTCAAGTGAAACTCCTGAAGTTGAAACTTCAAATTAAAAAACTTATATAGATACCAAATAACTCATATAGGTGTCCACCAATAACCCATGTCTATGCTTTGAGTGCAAGCCCATTGGCTTAGGTCGATCTGACTTTTTGACTTGTAGCCTACAAGTTGTAGAGTTGTGTGTGTATCAGTGTATATAATATATATAGGTATAGATCAATATTTATGTATGTATATATAACACCAACATATAAATATATGTATAGAAGATAGAGGAGGTATTTAAGTGGAACCCAACTGAATGTTGTGAGCTGGTGATTCAAATGTTGATGGAGAATCCATAGAAAATGAGAAGTGGGTATGAGCATAAAAAATTAGGTTATTGTGGATGGAGTTGGGTCAATACACCACATTAAATTCTTTTTTAAGTGGTGGAAAATATATATCATTGTGAATTTGTGATGATATTGTCTCTCTTAATGTTTGTGTTGGAGAAAGTCACCAAATATGCTAGCCGGAAAAAAACAGAACAATGCAAAAATAATATGAAAAAAATCAGTAAATTCACCTTATAAAAATTGAAAAAACAAAATTATATGACAATATGGATTTATATTGTAATTAAAATGACATACCACAGATTATATATTATAGATCAAAACTTTATTTCAAGATCAAACACAATCGAAATTGGTTAAGTATATACACGCTAACTACTGAGTGTCAGTTTTCTTAACATAACTATTAAATAAACCAATTTAAAGGATTCAAATAAACTTAGCAAGTTTTTCGGTTTCAGATTGGATTTTTCATTTTTTACGAAGATGATATATATCTTTTATTTTTTTGGCGATTTTATAAAATGTGGTATTTTGTTTCCAAAAGCAAAACAAAACATCAACAAATTGAGCAATGGATATGCACTCTTGCAACTCTTTGTTGTTTTAATCCAATAAAAGGATGGCAAAATATTGACTTCCCATTTTTTGGTGATGAGATATTGAATTTCTCGAAGAAACTTTTAAAGTTGACAAAAGTCACTTAGAAACATTTGACCAAAAATATATATATTGGCCGCATGATTATATATAATTGGAATTTTTGTAGTTTATAGAAAGTCCAATATGCTTCAATTGTTGCAATTGTACTCACATGGTCTTTGCCCTAAATCATTGGTATTTGAATTGCCATTCTTCAATTTGGCTTTTGTCTTCACAGCTATCACATCGATCGGTCTATATATATATTGTGTGCACCCTCCTCCACATATTCGAATCGGTTCTAGAATTTTGATTTTCTTAATGGGATTTGAAAGGATATTATACGTTTTCATTGGATGATAATAGTTTACCTAATAATATCCAGACACTTCGAATCAAGTCCCTTGAAATCAACTTGTTAGTCTTGCGAACCGACAAAAGCGTGTGTATACGTAGGTGATTCCGGTTAAGAATATTCTCACTATTTTTCATAAGTTTTTTTTAATCGTCTGAATTTATTATTATTCGATTACAAACTATAAAAACTGTTACATCGACGATTCTACAACGGACAAGTTTTCCGCCTTGATCGACGCCAAACGATTATATCTTGTCCCACGATGAAGATCTCCTGCAAACCTGCCTCCATTAATCTGTATCAATATTAATAAATCGCATCTTCTATGGTTCGAACCCCAGATCTCTGTTAGAATTTAGAGAGAATAACCGAGAGAGAAGTGTGTAACCGAGAAAGAAGAGAGATTGAGAGAAGAATGATGTAGTTTCTTATTGTTGTTGGTACATTTTATGATGAATGTCTCACATATTTATAGTACATTTGAGGAGGGGTTGGTGAAGTGTGAATAAGTTGATTAACAATTGTTGACAACAAAATCAACCACCAACCTCCTATCACCAAACTCCTTCACCAACCTTCTTTTACCAACCTCCTATCACCAAACTCTTTCACCAACCTTCTTTTACCAACCTCCATGTATCATAAGATGACTAATAATGTGATCACTATCTTTTGTTTAACACTCCCCCTCAAGCTTAGCCGTAGAGATAAGCTTGGAACCGAAAAGATTCACCTCATTAAAACCTTAGTGTGAAAAACCACGTGGGACAAAAACACACATAAGGAAAAAGAGTATGAATCTCACGGCTGCTTGATTTCTACGAGACCAAGCTTGGGGTGTATAAACTCGCACACCTTTAAGTTTGCGGCCTTGGTGAAAATGTTCGCGAGTTGATCCTAGCTTCTTGTGTAACAAGGCAAGATGAGTCCCTTCTCAACAGCTTGGCGCACCTTACACTTCAATATGTTTGGTACGCTCGTGGAACACCGAATTTGAAGCAATGTGTATGGCCGCTTGATTGTCGCAATGCATGGTTATGGGACCTTGAGTGCCAATATCTAAGTCTTTGAGGATAGCCTTAATCCATGTGAGCTCGTTGGTTAGCTTCTTCATAGCCCGATACTCGGTCTCGGCACTCGAACAAGCAACTACCTTTTGTTTTTTTGTCTTCCAAGTGACCAAATTTCCTCCTATAAATGTACAATAGCCGGTTGTAGATCGCCTATCTCTTCTATCACCGGCCCAATCGGCGTCGCAATATCCTACTATCTCCGAGCTTTTATTGCGACCCATCCAAATGCCATAAGCCGCGGTTCCCTTGATATATCTTAGGATGCGGTCTACCATGTTCCAATGGTATATCTTTGGGGCTTGCATATGTTGGCTTACTTGGTTCACGGCAAAGCACAAGTCGGGTCTCGTGATGGTCAAGTAGATTAGCTTGCCCACCATCTTCCGGTATTGCTTTACATCTTCGAATAAGCTATCTTCAATTTCCCCCTCTCGTTCTACTTTGTAGTCTTCTTCGAGAGGTGTTTTGGCTGGTTTTGCATCAAGCTTTCCGGTTTCACTCAAGAGATCATGAATGTATTTCCGTTGTGATATGAAAAGTCCCTCCTCGGATCTGCACACTTCGATTCCTAGGAAGTATTTGAGCTCGCCGAGGTCTTCGATTTCAAACACGGATTTGAGGTACTCCTTGGTACTTCGAATACCTTCCTTGTCATTTCCGGTGATGATAATATCGTCAACATAGATGAGAATCACCACTATGCCTTCTTGTCTTTTCAAGGTAAATAATGTGTGATCCGACTCCGATCTCTTTAACCCTCGATCTCTTAAGGTCATGCTAAGCTTGTGGTACCATGCTCTTGGAGATTGTTTCAACCCGTAGATAGCTTTCCTTAGTCTTAGAACCTTCCCCGGTGTGATTGAGTCTTCAAGACCCGGTGGAGGAGTCATGTACACCTCGTCTTCAAGCTCTCCTTGAAGAAAGGCATTCTTGATATCCATTTGCCATAGATCCCAATCTAGGTTTGCGACAAGTGACAAGACAATCCTTACGGTGTGTAACTTGGCAACGGGAGCAAATGTGTCATTGTAGTCTTCTCCATATGTTTGTGTGAATCCTCTTGCCACAAGTCTCGCCTTGTGCCTTTCGATATCACCACTACTAAGGTATTTGATCGTGAATACCCATTTGGAGCTCACAGTCTTCTTCCCTTTTGGCAAGTCGGCTTCATCCCAAGTGTGGTTTTGTACCATCGCTTTGCACTCTTCTCCTACTGCCTCTTTCCACACTTTGTGTTTCTTTGCTTCTTCATAACTTGTTGGAATGTATTCTTTGTCAAGTTTCCCGAGGAACGCAATGTGCTCTTGAGAAATGTATGTTAGTGTGCACACGGCTTGGTTTGGATGAGCCACCGCATTGCAATTATACAAAAATCGCTTGTTTTGCCATGTTGATGGTGAGGACCTCTCTCTTGTGCTTCGTCTTAGTGTGACCGGTTGTTGTTGGACAATGGAACTCGGCTCGGTTGACTCATTGAGTATGCCTTCGCTTGACTCGCCTTGGTCATGAATGTCAGAGTGTATCTCGGCTTGGTTGCCCGCTCATGGCCAAGGGGAGGGGACTGCGGTGGTGGACTAGAAGCGGCTGGACTAGGCGTAGCATCCTCGGCTGGACTAGGCCCAATATTTTTAGTTTGGCGTGTCCCGGCTTGGATTGGGCTTGCGATCCCAAGCATCTTAAACCTCCCGAAATGTTGAGTAAACTCCATATCCTCTTGATTGAGATCGTTGATAGCCTTCTTGACTTCAAAGACTCGGCTTAGGTTGGAGATATTTCCGAACACCTTTTGTAAAGTGTCCCAAAGTTCCTTGGCATTCTCGCAATACGAGTAGGCTTCAAGGAGAGAGGCTTCAAGCGAGTTTTGAATGATTGAGAGCACCATTTGATCTTCTTGGAACCATTGGCTTTCGTCACCATCAATAACCGTCTTCTTGCCATCTTTTTCAACCGTAGTCTTTGGTACTTCACTCGTCACGACGTGAGTCCAAAGCCCTCGGCTACATAGAGCGGTCTTGGTTGTTCTTGACCATAATAGGTAGTTTATTCCCTTGAGAACTACCGGAACAACCACCGGTCGTAAGTTGTTTGAGGCTTCCATGCCCAATACAAGTTTTTACCCAACGGATAAAGAGAGATGTCGCAAAATAGATTTGAGAGAATGAAGAGAGTAGCGGAAGTGGGTGAGAATGGAGTTATCTAGGAGCGTTAATGCTCTGATACCATGTTAGAATTTAGAGAGAATAACCGAGAGAGAAGTGTGTAACCGAGAGAGAAAAGAGATTGAGGGAAGAATGATGTAGTTTCTTATTGTTGTTGGTACATTTTATGATGAATGTTTCACATATTTATAGTACATTTGAGGAGGGGTTGGTGAAGTGTGAATAAGTTGATTAACAATTGTTGACAACAAAATCAACCACCAACCTCCTATCACCAAACTCCTTCACCAACCTTCTTTTACCAACCTCCTATCACCAAACTCTTTCACCAACCTTCTTTTACCAACCTCCATGTATCATAAGGTGACTAATAATGTGATCACTACCTTTTGTTTAACAATCTCCTAGTGTAGAAGTATTAATTAATGAATCTTTAATCGAACCATTGAACCAAAGGAACTTCCACAAACAAGTGAAGATATTAGTTTTGTTCATAAAAAATAATCGAACAATTATATTGTCTCAAATCTAAATATGCTTAGAAAACAAATAAAATGTTCTTATCAAAATATAGATTTTTTTTCCATGTACAATACATATATAAAACATTAGGTATCACTATTTTTAAAAATATGGGTATTGATCTAGTATAGTTTTTAGAAAATACTATTTGATCAAATTTTCAATAGTAAAATTTTATTATTTTTTTTTTTGTAAAATAAAAAGTCGAACTATTTCTCTATTGTGCGTATCATACCATGCTAATTTTCTATGTATCGTTTCAAATTTATTAGATGTACCCGAAGGAACAAATTCTGGTATAGTAATATTCTAATCTTCTTAATTACTAATGATCATTACAAAAGTGATCGTTAGTTTGTAATCGATATTTTAAACTGATGTCAAATTCTAGTTTTATGGTGGTGAGAGTACAAAAGATTACAAAAGAAATCACTCTTTAATAAACGGAAAGAAAAAGTAGTAATAATTATGCACAACTAATTATGATTCCATTAGTAATCTTGTGACTCTCTTTTTGCCAAAATTTTGACTTTAAATCACTCAAAATCATATATATATGCCATATATGAGATAATATATACATTTTGCACTAACTTCATGATTTGCATACGACAAAGTAGTGACATATACATATTATGGGGGGCAAGGAGAGGCCCCCGCTCTTAATTAATGTCATCCAGATGGAGATAAGGACAAACTAATCCATCATTTCTAAATCTCTTTAAGCTTCTAATTTCATTGAAATTTCACACGAATTTTTTTCCCGTATTCTGCATTAATTTCATTCAGAGACTTCATTTTAAAATATTCTCTTATTGGATATAAATGGGACGGAAACAATTATTAAAAAACACTATAAAATTTGGAGATTAGCCGTATCTTTCTTATAATGGGAAAGAGACTTGACAGGAGAAAGCAGATGAAGATTAAAGAAGAGCACACACTTCACACTTGATGAAAAGAAGAAAGTTTCAAGTTTAGAAAATATTTTAACATTTAATTATTTAAACTATATTAGTATTATGGGTCAAGTGGAGATTCTTTTGTGGTAATTTGATAATGGGTCCCATTGGCCACAAAAAGTTAAATTATTAAAATAAAAGGAAATTTTAAAAGTTGGAATTGAGAATTACCACACAAAAAAAATTGTATCCATATTTGGTTCACCGTCACTAAAATTTATTTCATGGATCCCACACATTTTATTTCCCTCAAATCATTCAAAAGGAAAATCTTTGGCAAATGTAGAGAATCAGATGCAAATAACTGCGACACAAAGGAACTATAAACCATATTTCTATATATCTATGTATATGTGTGTGTGATTTGTTATTATAAAAAAAGGTGCTTGAGTTATCATATTGCATGCCTTTAGGAGACCAGCTAGTAATCCATTTGTATAAATTAATACAATGCTAAAAGTGCTTATTATTTTCTTAAGTATAATTATTACCAACATTTGTGCAATATATATTCATTAACAATAATAAAGCTAACATATATATATATATAGACGGGCCCTGTATATACTTCCAATTTCTCATGAATATATAGTATTTTTTTTTTTGAGGAATTAAAAAAATATATATATATATATAGAATATTTGTTGCATGTTTGTGTATGTAAAAGTAGACAAGAAAAGCTGGAATTACTAGGTAATGAGTTGCTGCTATTCTTAAGTCTCTGGCATACGACAGAAGGAGTATTTGTTATGGATTGCAGATGAATTAGTTTGAAGCGTGCAGAAAAAAAAAAAAAAATTTGCTAGCACAGCTGAACCCAATGCAAACTAAAGAATTATTTACGTAGAAATAAATAGAAGAAAGTTTGTTTTTTTTTTTTTAATCATTTGGAAGATGTGTGTGGATGGAATATGATCGAAAATATAAATATAACCCTCTACAAGCTGTTAGTTAAGAATAGTTTTACAACAGCCATAGGATTAAAGTTTAAAGCCATAGGATTAAAGTTTACAACAGCAATAGTTTTACAAGATGGAATATGATCTAAAATATAAATATAACCCTCTACAAGCTGTTAGTTAAGAATATAACCATTATATATGCTATGCTATCAAATATTTAAATAGTTGATAATAATGCCCAAAAGTCTAAAGTCACGCATTGAAGGATCTACAAGTACCCACCCACATGAAATTTCAAGTTTGTAGAGATAGATGTATATGTGATTAAAGTTTTGTTGGGATGCAAAATGATATATGACAAGACAAGACAACGGTGTGTGTTATTGCATGTGAAGAGATGTGATGTTGACTTCTACGATTTGACGTCTCAATTTCCTCCTCTCTCTCCCTCTATGCTCCTCCTCTCTTATTTTTCTTACAAATTTTTATATATATATTTTTTATAAATAGTGATAATTCTTAACCATTGATTCATAATTTTTTCGATATCCATAATCAGAATGGTTTAGTTTTGAATATTGCAAATTAATTTTAATTTTGTGGTTTATATACTTACCAAAAATTATTATTTTTAGAACATTTAATAATGATTATATTTTTAGAAATAAAATTTTAAATTATGATATTTTTGAGAATTCCATATTTGTTTTCCATCTAGAACAAAAACGAATCTTTTTACAAAGCAAAACAATTAACCTACTATCATTTTTTTTCTTTACTCTTTTTGTTATCGACATATTATTATCTAGCGGAGAAATTTGAATACCATTGACTTTGATATCTCTACATTAACCGAAAACAATCTAGTTGCTAGTTATTTATTTTGCTGTCAATCCTTTTTTTATAGCTAATAATTACAAGAACTTTTTAACTATCGCATGAGCGGTCTCTTCCTTGTTATACGGCTATGCTAAAATAGCGGCTTTCAAAAAATTCAAAATAACGGTACGGCCGGGAACGCTACTTTAAACGGACTCCGTTTACTTAAAAGTTATTCTCAACGTTCGAAACGTGTCATGAACTTCACTATCATCTGACTAACTTCTGCTACCAAACCCAACACTCTTTCCTATGAGTCTACTCGTACTTAAAAAGCAATCACACAAACCAATTAGTGTTCTGTTACTAAATAATTACTCTCTCCATTTCAAAATATAAATTATTTTAGTTTAAAATGTAAATATTAAAAAATTATATTTTTCTAAAAAATATCATCTTATATATATAATAAAAATAATTTAACCAATTAAAAAACAACTGCAAAATATTATTGATCACAAAATAGTCGATAAAGTTAAAAAATACATAGAATTATCGAAATAACTTATATTTTGAAACATAAAAAACTTCTAAAACAATTTATATTTTGAAACGGAGGGAGTATATGTATATATTTGACCTATCTATATATTTACATTTTACGACAAAAAATTATTATATTTACATTTTTGAATACATTAGTCACGTACATATTTTTTTTTTTTTTACAAACGTGGTAGTAGAAAGACCTGGTTTGAGTTATTGTTCAATAAAACAAAAATTATTGTGTTTCAACCAACAAAAAATATATCATGATCTCATGATAGAATATTTATAGGGAAATTGACATAACTAACAATCAAAAAAATTATAATTCATCAACTAACCATAAAAATGTTTGGTTATGATATTCTTTATATTAACTACAATATATACGAAAGTGTCCTTAGACATCATACACTTACACGTTTACCCCCTCCCTCCCTCCTTCTCTGTTCTTTCTTCTAATTTTTTTACCCCATCTCATTTTATCTATCTTAGATTTCTTCATCTTTCTTGATTTGAGTTTGTTATCATACTTAAAAACAGTCTATATTTTCTTATGCACATTTCGTAATTCAAATTTTTAAAAATAAATATAAATTAATCGTATGATATATGATTGTAACTAATTATATATCCGTCTATTATATATAGAACAACAAAAATAGAATAGAATGATATTGTTATTCTATTTATATATTTTTTATTTAATAAAATAATATAGAAACAAACTTTAAATTATAAATTAATTCCAAACTTGCTATCAAAAACCCTAATTAAATATTCTTCTGGTCTATACTATTTTATTATATGTTCTATATAGTATATGAGATATTCTAAATCAAAATTACATATTCATTTCTTAAATAGTTTTTCGTTTCAAAAATTCAAATTGTTATATACAAAAAGTCATTGTTTTTTAATAGAGGTATGAGTTTGAATCATTTTCTAATGAAGAGTTTAAACCAAATTAAGTGAGAAGCGAACAAAAAAAAAATTAAGAAAGAGAAATGCCAATCCTTCATAACACATGACATCACTTAATCCTTTCTTAATCAACTTATTACATAAAAAAAACTGAGGTTATTTTGGTCCATTTTTCCTTCACTTAGTTATTTACTTTGTTTTCAAATTAGTATGGCTATAAGCTTAATTTTTAAACCCAATATAGTTGTCTTGCTAATTGACCCATATTTATATTAATATAATTAATGGTCTCTATCTACATCAGATTTTCTTTGCAAAAATATGACATAACAAACCAAGTCGAACTTCTCTAATGTTGTATATATACTTGTATTGAACTCGTACATGTTCACGGTTTAGTTAACTTAATTTACGTTCTCGTAACCGAATTAAAACAGTATCGAGTTATGAATCTATGTGATTCAAATGGCATATGAATAATAATTACTACTTATGTTGGAGGAGCACTGACTTCCACATGCCATATTGCCATGAGTAGGCCTATTAGCTTCAGTCTCAGTCTCATTTTCATGCGTCTCTCTCACTCAATGTAAATGTTCACTAATATTAAATGTATAAATGATGTGAGGCTGTGCATATAACCAGAGAGAATGAGAGACCTTTGGGTTGAACTAAAAGCTCTCACAAAATTCCTTTTGTTTCAGAGATAGAGATAGAGATTGAGAGAGAGAGAGAAACTCTTGGAAGTTGGAGTTAAGAGATACCTGAATCTCTCTGTTTCTGTAATGACTGTGACCATTGGGCTATGCTCTTCTCTATCAGTTCTGCTCTCAGGGGTTTCCTGTCTTTTTATCATCTTAAATATCATTTTTTTCATTTAACTGTTTATTTGTTTTTATCATCATCATTTACACTGTATATTGCATAAACCAAGATTTGGATTCGGCTAAAATTCTGCGGTGGCACTAATGGAACATCTCAATATTATTATTATTGTATTTTCTTTTTTTTTGTGTGTCAACTTCTTTTTGTACATTTTCTGATTGGATTTTTTTCTATCGTATCTTCAACTTATTTGTTTGACAAGACATATACTTGTCTGATTGGAAATCATAACAAGAAAAACGATACTTGTGTGATTGATGTCTCAGTAACAGTTTTTGCTCTTCGTTTTATATCTACTACCAATACATTATTATTTCTCAATGTGCTTTTAAAATGAAACAATGCTAATCGAGATGAGCTAGCACAAGTGACGTTTACGCCTCTGCAAAATCAATAAACACTAGAATTTTAAAAATGGGTTCATAATATGTTTCACTCAATTTCTATCTACTTGTAATCGCTTTTAAAAAATGTATTACTAAGGTCATAGCGTGTAACCGTTTTAATTAATAATAATTGATTTAAAAAAATAAATAAATAAACACGAGAGTTCGACTTCACCTCCCCCTAGCTAGAATATTGGAAAAATGTTCAATATTTGAAAAAGATTTATATCGTTGGAATATCCATTAATCATGAAATTGAAAAACTTGTGCTATTGTAAGAGCATCCTTAATGGTGAACCCCATTAAAGAGTCTTAAATTATATTTTAAGATTAAATTAAATATTAAAAAATAGTAACACTCACTTAATTTATATAGTTATATATGTGTGCAATGGTGACACTCAAGTGAGGTTCTAAAGAATAAAAAAATAATAAAATTTTATATTTTATAAATGTTTGCAAAATAAAAAAAAATTAAACTATTATATATAAATATTGAAGATTAAATAAAACAGAGTAATATAATAGGTTGCATAAAAATTTGAACATATATTACAATCCGTAAAAGCGTAAAATGAAATAAAATATTTTAAAGCATGATGAATAACACAACTAACTCGGGTCTAGTCCAAATTTTTGCCAAATGTGCTCAACCAAATCATCTTTCAATTGTTCATGCATTCTTTTGTCACGAACTAGAGCTCGATTGGCCATCATATTATTCACATTTGTAGGAGACTCTGTAGAGAACGTTTAGTCCACTTGTGAAGTCCCGCTTCCTTCTCCTTGTAAGAATTCTGATAAATCATATTGAGTACCTTGGTCTCGTTCGTCTTCTACTATCATATTGTGCAATGTGATAGATGCTCTCATTATCTTACCTATTTTTTTTTATCCCAACTAAGAGCTGGGTTTCTGACAATTGCAAATCGAGCTTGCAACATTCCAAAAGCACGCTCGACATCTTTTCTAACAGCTTCTTGACGATTAGCAAATAAGGATGCCTTCGGACCTTGCGGCTGCGAAATTGATTGGATGAAAGTTGCCCATTTCGGATATATACCATCTGTGAGATAGTAAGCCATATGGTATTACCGTCCATTGACAACGTATTTGACATTCGGAGCTCGGCCTTCTAATATATTATAAAAAACGGGTGACCGATCAAGAACATTGATATCGTTAAAAGTACCTGGAGGTCCAAAAAATGCGTGCCAAATCCATAGATCTTGTGAAGCCACAGCCTCTAAAACGATTGTGGGTTTTCCATGTCCACGTGAATACTGTCCTGCCCAAGCCGTAGGACAATTTTTCCACTCCCAATGCATACAATCAATGCTTCCTATCATCCCGGGAAATCTCCGAAACCCTCCAATATATAGTAATCGTTGAAGATCCTCTGGTGTTGCCCTTCTCAAGTACACATCCTCGAATAAATGTATAATTCCACCCACAAAATGTTCTAAGCATCTGCTCGCAGTGGTTTCACCGAGCCTGAGGTATTCATCGATCGCATCAGCTGCAACACCATATGTCATCATCTGAATTGCGGCTGTACATTTTTGTAGGGCTGAGAGGCCGGACCTTCCGATAGCATCTTGTCTCTGTTGAAAGAATGGTACCTTATTGGAGAGTTTTTGAACAATAAACATGAACAATGGCTTGTTCATTCTAAAGCGTCGTCGAAAAAAAGCATCTGCGTAAACCGGTTGATCACTAAAGTAATCGTTCCATAGTTGAATGTGCCCTTCTTCGCGTCCTCTTTCTATATATGCTCGTTTTTTCTTCTCTTTTCTCGTCACTTGATGTTCACTTACACCATCTACGCAAGCTTGAAAACCATCTATGCAAGCTTGAAAACCTTCGTCAAATATTTGATCCAAATTTTCATCAAAGTTTTCATAGAAATTTGGATCATATGGATGAGAAGTCATGATTTATTTGTTTGGTAATTGTGTAAAATAAAATTTGGAACTTGAAAGAAAAATAAGATTGTGAGAGAGAAAGTTTGATAGAGAGAAAATTGGTAAGAGAGAAAATTGGTAAGATATTGAGTTGCAATAATGAAAGACTCCAACATATATTACAATGTCTTATAAAGAGTAAATCCGAAAAAGTTGCAAGTATAGTTCACGTGAATTCTAGTACAACAAGTTGTAAAATAAAGACAACATACATCCACGTGAATTCTAGTACAACAAGTTGTACAATACAACCAAAATATTAATGACCACATACATCCGAAAGATAAAAACACAACTACCAAGTTGTACAATACAAACAAAACGTGTGTACTCCTCATGCAGAACACACACCTTCACCATACGTGTCCTCCTTGCTCACTGACTTCTTCCTCCTTGCTCACTGACTTCCTCCTCCTGCAATATGAGCACACACACACAAAATCAGAACACATAATATGAGCACATATGAACACACACAAAATCACAACACATATGAACACAAAATCAGAACACATATGACCACATACATCCGAACAGAATGAAAATTTACCGAAAATATTACACATCTGCGTGATAAGCGTGTTCTTAAGTGTGACTTCTGCCTCTGATAGTGGTTCGGGTTTGGTAAGGAGGCTATCAAGGATTTTCTGTTGGGAAAGTCTTTCTCTAGCAGCCAAGTCCTCTTTTTTAACCAACCACATCTCCTGAACCGCCTTCACATAACTCTCACCTGCATCTTCACTCTCCCCCCTAACTCTCTTCTTCCCCTTGGCCTTTGAAGCCTTCACACCCAATGGCCTCTCCTCTGTTTCTTCCTCCACATGACAGGCGGTTGTGGAGGTGGAGGACTGACCAGGCGGTTTAGCTTTATCCTCAATATATTTACACCATTTCTGATCATTCTTCAACATTCTCCAAGCGTGTTCAAAGCTGAACTTCAACTTCTTTGGGTGATCAGAGGTGTACAACTGGTAAGCCATCTCCATACTATTGTCTTCATTCTGGCCACTCTTCTTGTTACGGCAGGCATACTCATAGCAGCCTGCGAACTTGCTGACACTCTCACTGATTTTCCTTCATTTTTGCTTACAAGTATTCGCCTCCCTTGGTGGTAGACCAACCAGAAGAGGACTTGCAGAGTATAAGTCAACAACTCTACGCCAAAAAGCCCCTGATTTCTGCTCATTCCCCACAACTGCATCTTTGCTTGTGTTTAACCAACATTGTACAAGCACTTTTTCTTCTACGACTTTCTATCTCTGCCTACTTTCCCTATTGACTGTTGGAGGTGTTGGGTTTAAAGATGAATGTGTTTGTTGGGACAAGGTTTCGGGACTGTTAATCTCTTGTTGGCTATTCAAGAGATCAACATAGCTTTGGGAGGAGTTAAGAGGATTGGTAAAATCCAGATTCATTTTACTACTGAGTTTTGAGAGGAGCTAACAGAGAGAGAGAGAGTTTTGAGAAGGAGTTAATTACCTAATCAGTTTTGGGAGGAGTTATAACAGTTATGAACAACTGTAATAAATCAAAGGAGCCACCTAATTTTTCATTTACTTTGGGTTAGGTTTACAGATTTAAGTCACTCATCACTTAATGACTTATGTCTCCATCACACATGAACTAAGTTTTCAATTACTTTAGTTTTGGTTTTGTTGTGTTTTAACTTAACTTAACTTAGTTACTTTATTGTGTTTTCATTCAATTTCACTCAACAACAACAACCACACATCACACAACTACTGTTTCTGTTACTTAACTTAACTAAGTTTATTGTGTTTTCGTTCAATTAGACACAAAAACCACAAGCACACATCACACAACAAACCACACTATTTAACAACTATTTAAAATTATCTGGAAAAATAGAGAAAGAAAGCAAGAAACAGATAGAACAGCATTGTAAAAACTCAATCCTCTTCTTGTCTACTCATTTTTAAACACAATTTACACTTTAACCACACTCAAGACTGCACAATAATGCCCTAATCCAACTTATTCAGACCTAATATCATCTGAAAAAAGAGAAAGAAAGCAAGAAACAGATAACACAGCATTGTAAAAACTCAATCCTCTTTTTGTCTACTCATTTTTTAAAGCATTGTACACTTTAACCACACTCAAGACTGCACAACAATGCCCTAATCCAACTTATTGACACCTAAAATCATCTGCAAAAAGAGACAAAGAAAGCAAGAAACAGATACAAAACTTGTGTACCAATAGAACCAGTACATCCAACGATTGAGATGGGTTTTGGTCCATCCCAAGATCGACGAGGTGGCTCAGGAACAGCTCTCCCAGGCCATGCTGGAGTAGGAGGAGGTTGCTCCTGCACTTTCACTGAACATTTAACTCCTTTTTCAAAACCCTTGAATCTTGCAATAAAAATCACACAAACAAATTGGAATTAATCTCTGCAACAAGAATCTCCACTTCTATGCATATGCCTATATTTCTCAGTATTACATGTCAATTGCAATCCAAAATGAAAACAATCAAAGACAGTAACAAAGCAAATAACCTGTCTTTGAGATTTCTGAAACAACGGCCAAGAGCGATGAATCGACCAAGATAGATGAATCGCGAGATATGGTGAAAGAGAGAGAGAGACGACGGGATCGACATCGGAAAAGAACATGCACCGACGACAACAACCTCTACGACATCCCAATCTCAATCGCCATCGGAGAGAGAGAGAGAGAGAGAGAGAGAGAGAGAGAGACGACGACAGAATCGCCATCGGAAGGGATAAGCTCCGGCGACAACAACAACGACATCGATTATCTTTATCGCCATCGCCGTCGAGAGAGAGAGGGAGATGAAAATGGGAAAGATATTTTTTTTCCCTCAACAGATCTGAGTTTTTTTTTAACGCCGATCGAATAAAAAATTGACACTTGTCCTACAGACTCGATTTCATCCCTTTCTTTGTACAGACCCGTTTCATCTGTATTTCATCTCATAAAATACTTTTTTATTCATTTCAATTTTAAGACTCCCTAAATATTTCTGCGTTACTGATGCTCTAAATTTGGATTGTCATTCCAAAGTTGTGCTATTTTCAGTTTTTTCAATATAATATCAATTTAGTAATTAGAGGTGCCACACTTAAACCTTCGTTTTTCTTTTTTTGAGAAATAACACCACACTGAAACTTGATTTTGAGATTTTTTTTTTGAGGATTTTTTAGTGATAGTATATATATATATATATATATTTTTTTTTTTTGAAATTTTTGTTAGTGATAATATCAATTATCAATACATGCATTTTTCATCGTACTAAACTAATATTCCGTGCGGATTTATAGTCACAACTCACAACAGCATTTGTTTTATTTATTTGAATTCCAGTACCCATAATATACACCTTCGTTATACGTACAATTGATTTTCCTGTTTTTAGTGATTTTTATGTTGTACAACAATTATTCGGGTTATTTAAAAAAAAAAAACAATTATTCGGGTTTCGATAACTTTGCACCATATGGTTCGCGTGTTATAAAGATGTTTTTGACCCCATTTATGATGTCAATCGACTTTAGAATCCAATGTAAACATAAAAATACTCCATGAATTTAATTATAAAATAAATATCAATCTTAAGCATTCTTCTTTAATAATATGGTAATATTGGATTTGTGGACATGACTAGAAAATAAAATTTCGAAAGGTAAAATCAAATAAAAGAGTCAGTGGTGAAACAAAGTTGCCGATAATTACCTTTTTTAAAATCGAGGGGCCAAAGAATTAAAGAAGGGGAAAATAATAATGCCCCGACAAATGAAATTCGATATGATTTAATGAGGATTTACCATTAAATTTGGTTGTCACTATCATAGACTTTTCACCAATTTCCAGATCCCTCACTTTTGCCATTCCATTTTTGGGAATTTCATTATTTTAAACTTCTATATACTGATGATATTTACTACCTACATACTGATATTTTTTTTATAATAGTTGAAAACTGTGGCAAGAAAAAGGTACTTTCCATAGATGCTAAAGTAATCTCCAATATTTTTCATGTTCTGAATAATGGGCCATTTGAATTTATTGTTATTGGGCTAAGCAGAGTCGATAAAAGCCTTTTCCAGCTATTGTATAACCCTAATCGACATTACTCTTGAGAGTTGAGACCTGAGAGCAAATGTAAACAAGGTGAAAGAAAAGAAATCAGAAATTTTCTTCACATTTCTTAAGCTCAAATCCCTGAGATAAAGCACAAACAATTGTCAGTTACGCACAATATTGCTGACCCTATTAAAAGTTGGCGATAGTCCTCTCTCATTCAACATATATTTCTTCGGTTTGGATTCGATTTATAAGGTTAGTGATCAAACTAAAATTGAATATAGGTTTTCCGACATTAAAAAAAAAACTGTGTAATTTCACTCAATTCGCGTGTACGTTAAATTTGAAGTCAATGTTGACCTAATCCGGGTCGGGAGTGTTACATCGATAGCCTGATGGTGTTGAGGAGTAGACTTAGGAACCAGAGGCGAGATGAAGGCAAAGTTTTCGATGTGGTTCGAGAAGCAAGCTGAGGCTTGAGTTGTTTTTTCTGGTTTTCAGTTTCTGAGATAGCATGTTGCTATGAGTTGTTTATGTATTTTCGTTCGGGGTTGTAACGATTTATACACTTTTGAGATTAAAAAGACGAGTATTTCTTATTAATGTGTTATAAGATGCGGATTCTTATGTTGTGTTTTATAAGATGTGAGTTCTTATAGTTTGACGGGTTATGTCATGAGTTATGTGTTATAGGATGAGGAGTTCTTGTGGTATGACTGGTGAGTCATGAGGGATGCGTTGGTAGGAAATAGAGGTTCTATGTGAGTTAGGACTTGTCTATTTCTAGGAGCCTGGGAATGGAAGTTTTATGTGAGTTAGAACTGTTTATTTCCTACAGACTCTAGTGGAGACACCCTAGTGATTGGGCTGTTTCGGATGACCTAGGGATTGGTCATGGATGTGATGATATTCCGGGTTAGGGGATGTCATGATGGAACCACGAGAGATGAATTTAGTCGACATGTGCTTATGGTGCACGTTGCAGAATTGATTGCTACAGGGGATAATGATTTTCCCTGCATATACTTTGAGGGCTACTGATTTCTCTCTAGGAGATAGTGAGTTTCCCTGCATATACTTTGAGGGATAGTGATTTCTCTCCAGGGAATAGTGAGTTTCCCTGCATGCCGATAGCTCGACGGACTGTGTGTTCCGAGAGTGAGAGGGGCATAGAGCATACCCATAGCCTGACGGACGGCGGTCCGGAAGGTGGGAGGGGTATGATATACACCGAGCTCAAAGGGTGATGATCCTGAGAGTGTGAGGAGTGTATATATATATGAGTGATGAGCAATAATGTCTGAACGTGATTGTAAGTATGAGACTAGATGAGTCTCAGGGATCGGTGGATGATCTCAGGGATCGGTGGGTGATCTCAGGTGGTACTGGCCGGGTTTGGTCAGGAGTGTTACCGTAGTGCGTTGGTACTATTTGATTCGAGTGTGGATTTCATAAGGTGCTGGCTGGCTTGGTCAGGAGTGTTGACCGTAGTGGACGGTGTTGTGTGATTCGAGGTGTTGATCTCGAGTGTTGTTGGTTGAGTGAGTCAGGTAATTGAGACCGTAGTGAACGGTATCACGAATTTCGAGGACGAATCTTGGTTAGTGAGGGAGAATTGTAATGCCCGTGAACCAAAATTAAAAATTTTAGAAGGTTGATTTGAACCGGTTGGTTCGATTTAATCGTCAGGTTGGCGGAAGGGTTAAGGGAACCCTAGGTTTCGACTATATAAGTCGTGCAGGCCACTTTGTGTCGTTTTTGGTCAGAAAAATAGAGAGAAAATAGAGGGTTTGAGAGGAACTGAAAGAGAAGAGAAGAGGTGAAGAGATGAACCGCCGTGTCTAAGGAGGAGATGAAGGCAGTTCTGGTCCGTTTTAGAAGAGTAGAATAATGGATAGGCTATTGGATTAGTATTCATAAGTCGTCCACTCTCATATCTAGCTTTGGGCAAAATTGTTTTGTCAATTGGATTAGTATTCTGAGAGTTGTGGTTGTTTTTTCGAGAGAGATTCGTGCAGAATTGGATCTGCAATCAGTCCACTTCGTGGGAGTTTTCCTGTCGAACCAGAAGGAATTAGGAGGCGATCTATATATTGTTAGAAAGGTCTCGGTCTCATGATTCCAGATCATTTTTCCGATCATGATTCTGACGTATGCTCCGTTCTCAGTGTGTTTTCGAAGTCGCATGGTTGTTTATGTTTTCAGGAACCCTAATCCGGTTTAGGGGAAACTCCAATTGGTTTGGTTAACCAGTTTGGGTTGGTTCGGTTTGGTTAATCAGACTGGTTTGGTTGGTTAGTTTAATCGACTAGTTTGGTTTTGGTTAACCGACTGGTTTGGTTTGCAATGTTCATCAGGCAAGAGCCCATAAGTCAGAGGAGCATTGCCAGAGGTTAATGTTTGAGGCAATTGATAGGCTAAGGTGAGTGCGTGACCATAGGCTTATCTGGATGAAGAATTGGATAGAATGCGTTGTTTGTGTTTGTTGGTTGGATTCGTGTTGTATTGTTGAGTTTTACGTAGGGTCTGTCTGCTGATTCGCGTCTGATTATTTCGTGTATGTATTGTTGATTGTTCTTCCTGGTATTGTATATCTTTCTTATGCCTGTGTATAGCCTGTAGATGGGATAACCGTCTCACTGAGTATTTGTGATAATACTCACGCATCTCTTTTTGTCATGTGATGCAAGTAAAGAGAAAAATGTGATCGTGGAATCAGGGCGAGGAAGAGGAGATGATCAGTGTCTCGATTGATTGGCTTTACGTTATTGTTAGAACTGTTAAGTTGTTGGTTCTGGTTGTGAACTTAGAATTGATAAGTTGATTTATGAATCGAGTTGAATTGGTTATGTTGATTCAATGAATTATGAGATTTGTGGAATGATTTGTTGGTTTAATTGAGTTTATTTCCTCTGGTTGTTGTTGAGTGAATGCTGATGTTGATTGGACGTTGAGAGTTAGTATTTATGGGAATGCTAATTCGAGTCTAATGTTAATTGTTAAAAAAAAAAGGGTCGGATTGTTTCAAATTGTGAATCTAGAAAAATAGAATCAATGAATTAATGTTAAAGATAAAAAAATAATCATAGCAAAACGATAAAGAGAATAAGACAAAAATACAATAAAGTATCAATTATTCTCTCAATACGATTCAAAGTTCCATTGAAATAATCACAAATATACATTCCAACATCTTTGTTGAGATGATGCATATGTCAAGGTAAATCAAAATCATATTACATTTTTCTAATCAATAAGTTTTTTTATAAATGTATTTGATGCAAGAAAAAAGACAATAAATTATTTTTTACGAAATCGTAGTGAATATTGATGAAGACATAAAAGTTAGAGATTTGTGTCAAAGATGATGTCTTCTATATGTTGTAGTTTTATGAAAGATCTAATTCTTATTTCATATAACATTGTATATGTTCAATAATTTGTTACAAGTGTTTAATATTCTAATTTAGATAATTATAATCTATAAACATCAAATTTATGTAATATTAAATACATAATTTGTTAATAATCTAGAAATTATTGTATATTATACAATATTTATTTTTAAATCCACGTGTGAGCATTTCCTAGTATTTATATATATATATAGGTGGATTTATGCATGGTCCTCCATTTGCAATAGCTTATGAACACCTCCATCTTTGTGTAATTATCGTTCCGTGTGTAATTAGTAAAATATATGGCAATTAAATATTAATATTAATGTCTCTTAATCCAGATAGAAAAACGTATTATTTAGGTTCTGAAATGTAACAGTGAAACTAATGATACTTCAGCAATTTTTACTAGTTGAATAGTTTTAAAAAAAATTTAAAAGGATTCGCTAAAAACCAAATGTTGGACTAACCTGCAAATATTAATTGAATAATAGTTGACAATTTTAATATTTAATATTGACTAGATTTTGATATGTATCAAGTACGGGATTATAAATTTTAATTGTATACTATTGAAGTTTATTTTGTAATATATAGAAAATATTGAAAATATATAACTATATAAAATAAATTTTAAAATTATCGTTTTGAATCATAAAAAAAAAAAATTAGATAAATAGTTGTTATATTTGATTTATATAGTTCCAAACTGATGTAAATAAGTTTGGTATTACGACTTTTCTCTAATGCTAAATTCTCAACTTATATCAGGTTGAAATTAAAGAAAATTCATATCCCGAATTATAAACCCAAACATAAAAATTATTTTAATACTCCTGAGTCCTGACCACTAGACTAATGCCATGTTAATTAAATAATTGATCAGTTAAATTGTGATGAGTTGCATTATGAAAGTGATTATATAAACAAACGTAATTAGCTTGCAGAGCTGCAGATCCAGACTTAAACCCCAGCTTTAGCCGAAACTAAAGCATCTATTTCGAATACTGAGGGGATTTCTTATGCATGGTCCTCTGTTTTTTTTTAATATCTTTTCAATTAATATATATATGGATTCGCAGAGTCTTACCATTGGTTTCAAAGCTAGATTCAGAAAACGTGGATCTAGAAAAATCCATCAATTGTGATCAATTCAGAAAAATCCACTTTCTCGGGAATTCCTTCACCAACCTGTGATCAATTCGTGTTTGACAAAGTTAAAAGATTTAATTTTTTGCCTTTTGTGTTCAAGAAGGGAACCTCCCAAAAAAAAAATGGAATGGCCATGACGTTGCTTGATACGCCGGTATGGGAAGTAGCCAGGCCTCACGATCGGTAATATAATAATGTTCTATAACTTCCACTTTTCTTGTTATTATTCTTCAATTTTAATTTTTTTTAAAAACGTCCAAATTCGTTGAAATTTGATAGATTGGTTCATAGCATTTATCTAATACATTAGTCACATTTTACTTCAAACGCATGATTCCTAAAACTCTCAATTTCAATTTCGGTTTCAGAGCTGAATTTTTTTTGTTTTCTTCAAATTTCTAGCTAGCCGAGACTAGAATTAGAACGTAATTGCTACCGACACGAGCTCCAAGCAACTTGACTTGAGTTTGCTGCAAAGCTTCCCAATTTAGTAGCGCCAGAAATAGAATCATTGGTCGATATAATCATCACCATAGAAAAAAGATCAAGTTCCACACATTTTTTCATCTATTCGCGTGTACGTATCAACGCATTGACATCGCCTGGTTTAACTTAACGACGACTTTCTAACCGTGAAAAGATATATATACACGTACACTTCATTGTATCTTCTTTCACTAGAACAAATTCACATTAAATATTATTTCTAAAATGACTCTTCTATTACAAATACGTTTTCCTATTTCCTTTTCCTTGGAGCATTTGTATGCATCCAAAGCTTTGTTCCTAGTAAGAAACACGGTATAATGTATACATTAATTACTTTCAATAAGATGACAAGTTCAAATTTAAAAGTTACTGCAACCAATAATAATATTGCGTATCACACAACTCTTGTCATTTTTCTTGTCCACTATCAACCGACTTTTTTTTTACATTTAAAACGTTCCTCCATAAACACTAATTTCCATCAACCATCATAAAAGCCTTTGGCTCTTATACCATATACTATGAACAACCACAGAACAGACGCCGTATTGACTAAATCGTATTGACAGACGCGGAGGTGATAATATACTATCATCCGACTTTAGAATTAAAATATATGGATAATATATCCATGATTTATACGATATTTATCAAAACAAATATCTCACGCATACCAATATAATACTCCTCCCCGTATGCATTATTTGCCACATAACACTTTTAGTTTTTTTTAAGGGTTTTAGTAAAAATACTTTATAATTTCATCTAAAATTATGTGATTTGTTTTTTTATTGTTTGAACTAAGAAACTCCATCAAAACATCTTAAAATCACAACAAATCTCCAAAAATCTACTAATTAAAATATTTTCAATAACAAAGAATTTCAAGGTAGATTTTGAAATTACAAGTTTAATAACACTAAATTTTAAAAAAGTTTTTAAAATTTATGTTTCAATAACATAGAAATTGTCATTTTAATACAAATCACTCTTGAAATACAAGGTTGAATACTACTTTTATAAATCAGTTTTGTAAATGAACTTTTACTAAATAGTTCATTTAAATTGTATTTAGTTGAATTAAAAAAGAGAAATCTTGAAAGAAATTAAGGTAATTATCCTGATGATCTTAAAACGTGGAGCCTCCACATATCAAGAATGTGACCTTTCCACGAAAGTGCGAGTCTTTTCACTTTTTTTTTGGATTTCTCCACCAATCTATGATCAATTCAAATTTGACCCGCGTCTCTCGAATCCTCATTTTATACAATGCATCCAACGAATTCTTCAAAACACAAGTTTAAAGATTTAAGCTTTTGTGAGTTCAAGAATAAAGGGAAACACATAAGAAAAAAATATGGCGAAATTATTCATAAAGCAAGCAGAGCAATACGCAGCAGGCCGACCCAATTACCCGATCAAACTCTTCGACTTCATCGCATCAAAAACACGGTGCCACGACCTTGCCTGGGACGTTGGTACGGGAAGTGGTCAGGCCACACAATCGGTAATTAATAATGTTCTATAATTTCTAACAACTTCCAAATTTCTTACTACTCCTCTGTATCCGAAAATTAATTGACATAATTTGATTGGTCCATATCTCTTATATATTACTATTTCAGTTTTCGATTACGATTTCTTAACTGGTTTTACTTTTTTCTTAAATTTTCAGCTTGCACGAGTCTACAAGAACGTGATTGCTACCGACACTAGCTCCAAGCAACTTGAGTTTGCTGCAAAGCTTCCCAACGTCCGTTACGAGCTAACTCCACCGGTTATGTCGCTGTCCGAGATCGAACAGCTAGTTGCGCCTGAATCATCGGTCGATTTAGTCACCGTCGCTCAAGCCCTTCACTGGTTCGAACTCTCGACCTTTTACAGAAACGTGAAACATGTGCTCAAGAAACCCAACGGTGTAATCGCCACCTGGTGCTACACCAACCCGGAGGTTAACGCCACCGTAGACGAGGTTTTCCGGCGGTTTTACGAGGAGAGACTTGGACCGTATTGGGATCAAGCTAGACGGCTTGTGGAGGATGGGTACAGAGGAATTAAGTTTCCTTTCGAGAAGATCATGGATGATGAGTCAACGGAAAGTCAAAGTTTTCCGGTTAGGTTTGTGTCGGAGAAAGAAATGGTGTTTGAAGAGTTTATGACGTATTTGAGGTCTTCTTCGGCGTATCAGACGGCTCAAGAGAAGGGTGTGGAGCTTTTGACCGCGGAGATGGAAGGAGAGTTTGCTCGTTCGTGGAAAGAAGATGGTAACGAGAAGAAAGTTATTAGGTTTCCGATCTATTTGTTGATCGGTAGAGTCGGAGACTGTGTTTGAATATTTGTCTGGTCTATTTTGCTTTAAGAAACAGAGTTCCAAAACATGAATTGTAGTTTCTCGATCCCAAATTTCACTCTTATTTGAATTATTGAGAATTCGGATAATAATTTTTAAAATCCGGTTTGTTACAAAAGGGTCAAAATTGTAAACTTTTAGCCGAAATAATTGTTTGTCCTAGGGCCCTAATAATTTTGGGTTGTTCTGTAGATAAGAAATGGGACCATGAGTGAGGATGATAGTGTTACAAGAGTCGACGTTAAGCGAAACCATGTTTTGTAGTTCCAACTTCCTTGGGGATTGAATCTATTGCTTAGCCACTCGTGATATTTGTCCTCTTTCTCTCTTACGGCACGCGCGAGTACACGACATCTATGGTCACTACTTAGTAGTTTCCAACTTTGTCATTACTGTAGGAAAATATTTATAAATTAACAACAAAATGCCCGATGTTTTTGGGCTCATCTACTTTGTGGTAGTTCATATATAATCAGTATGGTAATCATCAAAGATCACAATTATTTGACATGATCAGATTTATGGATCAAAATCCAAACTATTCCAGGATGAATGACATTAGGCTATGTAACCGGGATGAATTTGTATAACAAACTCCACATCATAGTTTAAAACCCTTAACATTGAATAACATATAATTATTTATAACCAGGATTAATTACACTAAACGGTAGACTATTACATCTTTGTTATACAAAAAATGCACGGGACAAAGATATATTGTTAGGGTTGGCATGATTTGTAGTTTTAGTAAAAAGACTCAAATATATCCGAGATGTTTCTTCGAAACTTCGAATACAATATCTTTGATTTTGGATTTGTTTCATCGATGCCAGTTCAAAGACAAAATGCTAGTGAGTAGTGAGCGATGAAACTTATAGATGGTATAGAGGTTTGAAGTTTTGGCTATTTTAATTTTAACCGTTCTAACTTTTATCATTGTTTTCTTTTACACCAACAACAGTGCGGATAAGAGCATGATCTGGGTGTTAGTAAGTTTTTTAAAGGGTTGCTAATGGATTAAAAATAATAAATAATCTTAACACCCCAACTTAAAGTTGCTAATTTTAACATTTTTAGAATCTCAAAAATGGATTGTTAATGGATGCTAAGATTATTTAATTGTATTAAATTCATTAGCAATCCATTAAAAAACTTACTAACACCCATCGTTGATTATGCTCTAACAAACATATCTATCATCACTGTGATAGTGTTTCGATCTGAGGGAGGCTTTTTCCGTCCAACAAAATGCCAAAGCATTCGGAATTTGGAAGATACTACAAGCGGCCATATATACAAACGTGTGTATATGCGTGTGCATACAAACAAGCATCCCAAGAACTTTCAAACTAATAGACATATGAAAAGTCACGCCTATTGTCGACATATCCAAAACACCACTATAATTGAGAGGTGCATACAAAAACCTAAACCACGATATCATCTTGTTTGAAACTTTTAAACTTGAAATTTGAAGTATTTATAATTGAATACCTTTTATTATTTTAGTAAAAGTTAAAATCGAAACCTATATATGCTTATTCTAGATAAAATATTAGATTTCAGTGTAATTACTAAACTTCAAAATTTATGACCGCTATATAAAATATACAATGGCCAAATAAAAACATATAAATGAGAATAAATTTTACACCTCTCGACCATTAAAAAAATATTATTATCAGCATTCCTAATTTGTTTACGCATTTCTGTACGGTCTACACTTTCTCTCTATATTCTTAACAAAAATATTTTTCAGTCTTGGAGAGACATAAATTAATTCGAATATAGGAATCCTTAACCGAGAGTTAATGTCATTGACTATGTGAAAAGTATACTTTTTAATCGATCGAATCTCACAAAATTACTTCATAATGGAGTAACAATTAAAATACTTGCAAATTATTGCTGTCGTCCGTTACATTAAAAAATCTTATAATGCATTTATACTTCGGGTAGGGTTTTGATTCTTTGGCTCTTTGCTACAATCATGCTACGACGCGTTGCTTCTAATAAATTTAATGCGATAATCGACCAACTAATACAAAAATCTTGTGCTGGTCCGAATATTCCACGCGTATATGTGTGGTTAGGACTCAAGAAGCGGCGCAAATGCCTTTTATCTCACGCAAATTCAACTAAGACTAAACAATCTCATCGTCCACTTATGATTGAAAGATCCATTCTAAGGTTAGTGGACTTTCTCAAGCAAATTCTAGTTGATTGGCCACTATATGAAATATCGTTTTCAGTAAATCTAGAGATTGGTCTAAATTTTGATTTATGTTTTTCTGGTATAGAAAAAGAAAACAATTGAGACTCGGTTTTTGTTTTCGATTTGAATTTTGATTCCTTGATATAAATTTTTATATATTGTTAGGGTTGGCATGATTTGTAGTTTTAGTCTTGACACAAACTTTGACAAAAAAAATCTCAATGATTTCGAAAAAAAACTATTAGAATGTTGTGGACCAGAGACTTAATATCAAGGAATCTAACGATTTATATATAAAATTAATTAACAAGTTTAATTAAAATACATAGATAAAATATTCGCCTCAATTTCGATATTCTCTGAACTTCGCTAAAATCCTTGGTCAACTTTCATCAGAATTTACAAGAGTTGTGAATCTTGTGGTTCATGTATCTTTTGTTTACTTCCAGTTTAGAGTTCTGTGGAATCTGTTACAAGTTAATTTAGAACAATAAAGACTAGTAAAAGTATATAGATTCGCATTTAATAAAAGAACAAGAACAAGAAAAAGAAGAAAAAGCATTGGAGATGTGAGGAGGGTCCATAACGACCATACTCCATAGGGCACGGGTCGAGTGGAGGACAGTTGGTCGACGCACTTGCTTAACATTTCTTGTGGACACAAGTCCATCCAATTTTCTCCCCATTCTCTCTATTTCTTTTTCAATACGAAATTTTGTATCTAAAGTCGTTAGCAAATGTGTAATTTTCGGTGGTTTATATAAGTTGACAAGCAGAAAAATAATGTAATTCGAACATCGAACAACATATATAATGTAGTTATAATGGTTTTACTAACACATCACATGTGTACATTTGGTATGATAAATAGAGTAAAAACATTGTGAATAAAACTCTTACAAGAAAAGTCATATTCTATTGAGAAGTAAATTAATTTTTTTTCTTAAGTCTTGGATTGATTAGTTCACTAATGTTCATGTGTTTGAGAAGTTAAACTTAATTTGAAGTAAAACAATTTTTAATGAAAACAAAAATCGAGAAGGTTTTCTCTCAAATTATCATAGGAGTTAAAGTTATTTTTAATATAATAACAGACTCAAAACCATATTAGATAATTTTGGTATTTTTCAAAATAAGTATAGTGATTTTCGAATCTTTTAAAAGAAGCGCGAACACGAAATTATTTGTTTTTACTTAAAATCATTTGGAATCCGATTAATTGTTTTCTGATGTAATCATTTTTTACCGTATTTAACTAAAATATGGAGTTTTACTAAGATAAGAGTCCAAAGCTAAATAAGAACATTTGCATATAAAGTATATTAACCCATTTAGAAAGACATTTGAATTTAAACCGACGATTAGCGATTTAAATACTTTGCCGCAAAAATAGGAAATTACATTATTAATAAATAATTTTGAAACGAGAAAAAAAAAATGGCTTATATCACCATCATACAATCATACATAAATATGATCATCATTCATCGTTTATAGTAGGAGGAGTATGAAGATCCATCATTCGTGAAAAATCATCGAAACAAACAAAACCGTCACCGTTTTTATCAACAGTCGCTATCATACGCCTACACTCTTCTAACGTGCACCGTTCATCTCCGATCACACCAAACACTCTGTATAACTCCTCCGCCGATATTCTCCCGTCACGATCCGCGTCGAAATACTCGAAAACCTCTCTCATCTCCTCCGATCCTTCAACGGAAGAAGTTCCGGCGACTCGGCTAGCGAGATCTTCGAGACTGATACAACCTTCTTCGTCGTCGTCTCTTCCTCCGTCGACTTCTCTCAGCATCAGACTCACTTCTTCATGACTCGGTGGTTCAGGACTCAGTCTAGTAATCAGATTCGCTAGATCTCCTTTCGAAACAACACCGTCGTCGTCGCGATCGATTAATTTGAAAGCCTGAATCAACTCGGAGTAAAAATCTCGATCTTCTGGGAGGACACTGATCGGAGTCGCGGTTGGGTTCGGTTTGAGATTTCCGTAAGATCCATCGGAGGAAGAGGAAGAAGCGACGGAGCTGAAGGAAGAAGGATCAGATCTGGTGACTGAGGATTTAGATTTGGATCGGAAGAGACGTTTGGGGCTAAGGCTGAGGAATTTGGAGCTGAGGCTTGCGGCGAGCTTCATATCGGAGAGATGATTGAGAGAGATTGAGAGATTGTAGGAGAAGAAGAAGAATTGATTGGTAGTGAGTGGTTTGAGAGGAAAGAGCGAGGAAGGGGAAGGTATTAAATGGGGAGAGAAAGAGGGAAGCCATTGCAGCTTCCACGAAGCTTCGTTCAGAGAGAGAGTGGTTTAGTGTTTTTGATACTTATACCAACTTTTTATCATTTTTTTTTCATTCTTTTATTTTATTTGTTTTTGTAGAATCTTTTATTTATGTGATTAGCTAGATTATAACATTTATTACTACACTACTATTAGGGCTGGGACGGATCCGGATATCCGGACTTTTCCAGGATATCCGGATCCGGATCCGGATCCGTGGGATCCGTGTTTAAGGTATCCGGATCCGGATCCGTGGCTCCGGATATCCGGACTTCAAATATCCGATAAAAAATTAGGATATCCGCCGGATATCCGGATCCGGATTCGGATCCGAAAATAATAATAAAAAATAATTTAAATAATTTAAAAATATTTAAAATTTTTTTTTAAAAATTTATTAATTAAAATTTACATGATATTTTTAGAAATAAATATTATATCTATTATAAAATGACTAAAGTTAAATTTTATATATATTTAAGATAAAAGTACCTTAAGATATGTAAAAAATATAAGATTTTGATATATTTAATGAGTCCGGATCCGGATCCGGATATCCTGACCTTAAAATTTTACTATCCGGATCCGGATCCTCTTTTCACGGATCCTAGATTTTACTATCCTTATCCGGATCCGGACTCCCCGGATATTCTAATTTTCGGAGCGGATCCGAACGGATACCGGATCGGATCTCGGATCCCGGATAATAATTCCACCCCTAACTACTATCCCATTCACAATTTTATTTCCTCTTGTATATTTTTCATTTAAAAAATAATAATACATATAGTATGTATTTTTATTTTTTTGACATACATTTAAATAATTTATTCATACATTGTCACGAATCAAACAGTAAAACAATATGTATTTATATATATATATATTAATGTTACAATATATATATTTTTGTTATTATTTGAACGGTTTCACGTATATTTTCGTTACAAAAACCTTCAACGTTTATATTTGATAGGAAAAACAAAACCTATATAGATTAGAGTGATTTGTAACAATAATAAAAAAGAATTATAATTTATATTCTAACCAAAACATTAGAGAGAGATAAGAAAAGATAAAGAGAACTAAAAATGATTAGTTTGTATATTATAGTTTATTTGGGATTATATATGCTAATTTTTCTATAGATTATCCACTGGTTTGTTTTTGCCTTTTTTTTAAAGTTGATTCTTCTGATAGTTGAGTAAAGAAACAAAACTGTAATTGTCTGATTATGTATAGGATTTTGTTTTGTGTTTTGGATTCGATTTCATAATTTATGGTCTGACATCGTCATAAAACATGCAGGTGCAGTGGTCGTCTGGTCATGACCTAATTTTATTTTTGTTTATTATTTGTTGGGAATTACGAGGATGTTTTGTTTTATTTTATTTTATTATGGTTTAATTTTTACTTGACAAGTTAGCGTAAAAGCTTGGTTTCAGACTTGAGACTATTTTTTCTCTATGGCACGCGAAAGCAAATCAGAAAGAAATGTATAAAAAGTTATAATGATTTATTTATTTATATGTTATCAATTAAAAAATCAAAATTTACATCAAAAGTCTATGCTATGTAATTTCACATCATTTGCATGATAGAGAAGTTTCGAAATAATAGTGTAGCTTTTTAACGATAACCTTTTTTAGTGCTAAACCTCGGCGTGGCCAAACACGTTGTGTGTTTTTTTCTTCTTCTTCTTCTTTTTGTTAAAGGATTCATGAATTAAAAGTTTTACAAAAAAATACTATTCAACATTTTCGGCTATATAAAAAAAATCTATACAGAACGTAAGACGCACTACTTGGTACGGCCGTCTTTGGTCTTAAAAAACATTTTGTGTGTAGAACTGATAACACAAATTGATATAACCGAGTATTGTTTATATTATCTTTTGACATTCGAATATATTATTATGAAATTTCAACTATCATTCTAGAATGTCACGAAGCAAAATCAACTGAAAAAAAAAAAAACAATTTGTTTTGCCTTGTCAGTATCTAAAGGAATCAGTAACAATCTCATATACACACACATTGTCATTGGTTCAGAGTCTAGAGTCTGAATGTTTTCATAAGATAATGGGCTTTAAATGGGCTTCTGATAAACCATAGTGGGCTTAGAATAATTTTGTATCACTCTTTTAATTTAATCAACGATATTCAAAATTTTGAGTATAGAATCACATAAGTGTACAAGTTACACCTTAAGGAAGAATTGAGTTATGCTAATTTTCAGTATATTTCACCTTTTTTGGGTGGTACCCCAAAAACCGGTTCACGTAAAAAGGAAATGCCGGTTATATTCTATGTTCGTGTGGTATAGAATTTTAGTTGTCTAAAATCAATGCATAAATACAGAATTGATATCCGTGTAGTATAGTATTGATATGGAATGTTTCCATAAACAAAACAAAAATGGAAAACATTGTTCTTCTAGTTGTTTCTAGATGAGTTTTGAAGTCAAAGCGTCGAAAACAAATTAAAGACCTTTCAAAGCCTAACCAATCTAGTCTTGTTCTTCAAGTAAAAGTCGTAGAGCCCAAGAAACTCACATGTCCCAAAACCCCTACGAACACTTTTTCCATAATCTCTATATATATAAAGCAATACACATTGGAGAATATCAAAGAAACATACATAAACAGACGACATAAAATAAAATAAAAACTAGTTCTATTCACAAATTTGCTTTGAGTTTGGATTTGATATCAAAAAGTTCGATGTCGGGTCTTCTTCAGTTCAATTTTTTCCCAACCGATTTCTATTATCCGAAGCCAAGTCGAGTAGAAACTGTCGACAAGAGCAAACCTTGCGTTCAATCAGTTTCGACATACGGATTCAAGAAAGAGAAAGCGATTGTTCTCAGAGAAAAGAATCAAAGTGGTTTGATTCTTTATGTCAAAGACGAAACAAAACGGTGTGTGTCCCCTGATGCTTCTACGTTGCTTGAGTCTTCTGCTAACAATTGTGATTCCACCAATTAGGCTTTTCTTTTTTTGAAGTTTTAACTGTTTGTTGTTTGGATTTTTTTTTGGCTATTTTTATATTTATATTTGTAATAGAATGAACATAAGCTTGATTTTGACACAATATTGGTAATGAATTCTATACTTTTTGTTTCCCTTCCCAACAACATAAATCGATCTATGTTATAGCATCTCCAACCCCACTTTTCATAATCCCCGATAAAAACCTTACCTAACAACAATAATGGAACCAACCCATGTGACCATGTGGATTTGTTTGTACAAGTTCAGTCCAAATGTTTCTATTTTTATTGAAATAATAAATTATCTATGATCGAAGAATCAATGATATAATCGAAGTAAATCATTGAGTTATTCTCATATGAATTGCTAACACACACATAGAGAGAAAGCAATAGACTGAGGCATAGAAAGAACAGTGTCTCCCCACCAATTTACATTCCCATAGTCAAATCCAAACCGAGCCACAACGTCGAAAAGACAGTAGTTTATTTATGAACCGAAGAACATAAAACATAAACGAACGAAAAGAGAACAATAATTAGATCATCAATGATCCATTTTTAATGCCCACAAATGAATTTAAGGTTTGTTGTTTTTACTAAAAACCCTCTCTTGCAGCAAACCAGTAGCTTCAACCAGAGACTCCAAATCAGAAGCAAGCATCCAAGAGGCAGCAACAGCAAAGAGCAGCAAGACTGCAAAACAAGTAAAAAAAACATTCAAAATCAGGTTTAGCTGATACAACAAAAGTAACCAAAACTTGTACAAAGACATGCAAACCAGGAACACAATTACAATTACAAATCCAATTGCTTTAGACATGCAATGTAGTAACCAGTAATTCAATGTAGATGCAAATTCACTACATGCAAACATGTTAAAACCAGAAAGATGCAATGTAGATGCAATTTCACAAGGCCATTTACATAACAAAACCCAATTATCCAGTAATTCACATTACACAAACAATCAGATTATCAAATAGTGTACAGAACCAAAACACAGTCACTCCTAAGCACACACAAAAGTCAAGCTCAACAATAAGAATATTCTAAACATTACCACATGACTTTATCCAAAGAATCTGTAATTGAATATTCCAAATACACATAAAACAGTCAAATTCAGACTCCACACATATCCAATACAAAAACTCGAGTAATTTTCGACTTACCATCCTTCTAGAAACCCAGGACTGCTCTGTTGTTGCTGATGCTGAGGCGGAGGAGGATATTGCGGCGCGTAAGGAGGAGGGTAACCTTGTTGAGGATAACCCTGCGGTGGATATCCCTGAGGTGGATATCCCTGAGGTGGATAACCTTGCGGTGGATAAGCATCCTTTGGATATCCCTCCGGTGGATAACCTAATTTTTTCCCATCATAACAAAACAAATTTTCAGATACATTATACAAAAACCAAAATTCAACAAACAAACGAAATAATTCAGATCTACGGATTCGAAATTAGAACCTTGAGGAGGAGGAACACCGACGGGAGGTTGATTGTACTGACTCATTGTTATTGCTTTTTTTTTGGATTTTTTTCTGATCTCCTTCGAAGCGATGTGATTTGGAGAAGGAAGGAGATCACGAAGAGTGTGAGAAACCCTAGATCCAGAAACTGTGAGACAAGTTTATAAAGCGATTAGAGAGAAAGACAAGGAGAAGGAAAAGAGGAGAGTGATTTAAGTAAAACGCGTTTTGCAGTTACTCTTTTTCTTTTTTTTTTTACATTAAAAAATCTAAATAAATATTGAAACAAGATTCACGCGGTTTGTTTTCTGCCTTTTTGCAGGGATACTTCTGTTTCTTTTTTACGTTAAAAATTTGAATTTAAATTGAAAAAAAAAGAAAAGAAATCAAAGATAATTCATTTGTTGTTTTATCCGGTGCTATGTTCTAGTGTTCTGCATGAAGATAATGCTGAAAATTTTATGTATCTTTACATTAAATTCTTTTACAAAATCACATATTTTATCTGACCGTCTTTTGACTTACAAACATTATTAACTTGTTACCAAAAAATCCCCAATTAATTGAAAAATACTATTCTCTCCGTTTTTAAAAGATAAAAACTTTATAAAAAAAAACTTATTCCACAAAAATAGATTTTTTTTTTTTATGATTTCTATCTATTTTTATCATTTATTGATAAGAAAATATAGTTTTCGAGAATTGATGAAACTTTTTGAAAATCGTTTATTGCAAAAATCAATACATTTATTATTCAACATTAACTGTTTTTCTTAATATGTGCGTATAACCTTAAATATACATCTTTTAAAAACGGATGGAGTAATAGATAGAGGTGAAATTATTATCCCGGATCCAAAATTCGATCCGCTATTCGTTCGGATCCCGTCCGAAAATTAGGATATCTGAAGAGTCTAAATCCGAATAAAATTAATAAAATCTAATATTCGTGAAAAGAAGATTAGGATCCGGATAGCAAATTTTGAAGATGTGGATATCCGGATCTGAACGCATTAAATATATTAAAACATATATATTTTACATACATTAAGCTATTTTTATAAAGATATATATATATGAAAAATTGATTTTAGTTTTTTTATCTATCTATTATTTGAGAAGTGCAAAAGCTTGTGGCAGATCGAAAAACCCTCTCAAAAAGTATTTAATTGTATTTATTTAATAATACCTTCAATATTTTCACTAATTAAATTTGGTTCCATCCAATTTTTTCACAGAAATTGTCCTTGCTTTTTGATTATGCGATGGTTTTAATGTCTTTTTGTTAATACGACCATAGTTATATTTTATTGGGCTCTATCATTTTTTTTATATGACCCATAAGCCCATGAGTATATGTCGGTTCCCCAAACCCTAGGTGCTTTCAATATTTTCTTATAAATATTGAACGAGGTTGGTGTTCATACCCTATACGTTTTGATGTTCTTTTATTACGCTGTTTTTGTCTTTTAACCTAATTTGTCATTTATGCCGTTTTCGTCTTCTAGCCTAATTTGTGATCTTTATGGTTTCCAGGTTATATTATCGTTGTTGAGGTTAGTTATACGTGATATATATGTTGCTATATTTATTTTCATTCTCCTTTTTGTATACGTTAATCTAACGTTTTCATATTAGTTTGTCATCTTTTAATCTAATTTGTGATTTTTTAGATTTGACAGATTTTATTATCATAGGTAACGTTTTATATCGCAAACTAATTAATATAGTTTAATTTTTATATCGATACGTTATATCTTTGAATTTCTTATCGTTTATGATTATTTCTTATTAGTTTAATTATTGTTTATTATTAGTAGTTCGTACCATGTATTTTTAATGTTCTTATATTTGTGTTTGTTATTTTTTTAAATTTCTTGGCTTGGTTTTTGTAGAGGAGTTTTTAACATGAAACCCTAGATCGATTATATATTTTAGGGTTCTTACGATATGTGCTCTTTTTTCGTCATTAGTTTTTATTTGGATTATGATATATTTTTTCTTCACCTCAAGTGTGAGGAACTTCGCCAATTACCTAAACAAAAACACAAAACCTAGATGGCTCGATCTCTCTGACGAAAAAAATCTAGGATAAAAGACGTGTGTATATATCTTGGAGGTTGTTTCTTTCTTATATTCCTTTATATACATATATGCTCGATTGATCTTTGATACATTACTAATAGTGTTTCAGTCTCATCCTTGGTTTGGATTACGTAGAAGGTAACCAGAAAAGTCTACTCACGGTCATCTTCATATTTTTTTATTTGTGGTCAAATATTAATTCTTACAATAACAGGTTTCTCTTTACCTTTTGTATTCGATTTGTCTTTAGAGGTGCTGGAGGTTGATTAATCATGCGTTGTACCTTGCTAGATGCGTGAGTGTATCTCTTCTCTCATTTAGTTATATATTTGTTATTAATTTATAATAAAGATGCTTAATCGCACTGGTTATTTGTTTCAATGGTTAAGAAGCGAACAATCTATATTTTATTATTCAATATGTGTTGTTCTTTTCGTTTTGTTTGGGATTCACAAACAGGATCTTGGAAGTTTGCTAAAAGCCATTGGTAGTGTTTGATTGTACGCAGCGTATCACTAATTAAAACGGGATATTGGAAGTTTGCTAAAAGCCATTCTGTTTATTTTTAAAATATTATTGATGATGGGACTTGAAGCCATTGGTAATTTTATTCTCAACATAGTTTAATTTGTTTGTTAGAATTTATTGATATACAAGTAGTATATTTTTTTTTCTCCTTTACTGAGAATATTCTAATCACAAGTGCACTCCAATATGACTAAATATTTAGTCATTGTGAACAGTTTAAATCATATCCATATTTTGCATTCATTTGTAAGAGTTGAGGTTCTCATACTAAGGTTTAGTATCAATTAAAATCCATATGTTTAGTCAAATCAATTGTTTTAAATCATTTCATACTGTATGTATATATGTAGAGGTTTAGGATCTCATATTAGAGTTTAGAATCTTTTAAATCTACATATTTAGTCAATGCGAACATGTTAAACCATTCAATATTTTGCATTCCTTTGTGAGGGTTCAGGTTCCCATAATAGGGTTTAGTATCACTTAAAATCCACATTTTAGTCAAATTGATCGTTTAAAATCATTTCATATTGTTTGTATATTTTTGAGGATTAAGACTCCCGTATAAGGGGTTATAACCCTTAAAAATGGATATATTTAGTCAATGCCAATAGTTTATGTCTTTCTATATTTTGCGTTCATTTGTGACGGTTTAGGCTCACAAATGTGTAATTCCTTTTGTAATGAATATTTGCGTAATACAATATGGCACAATAATTTTCACATTAATAATAAGCCCCCGTCCTAGCCATTAGTAAAAGACAGCAAATTTTTATATCGAAGTCTCCACATACATTTGATCAAATTTTTTTCTACACATTTTTTGAATCTCATCAATTAGAATATTATCTACCAAAATATCACATTTCTAAAAATTCAAAGTTCAATTAATATCAAATTTCTAAAAAATATGTAGATAGAAGTATGGTGATTGTCATTTAACTAGTAATTTTCACTAAAAACCAAATCGAATTAAAACTTTAGTTCTTGGTGCAAAATGTTGCATACGAATCATTTTTTTCTATAGGCAAACTGAATCGTACCGTAGTTTTTTTCAGTGTGAGGGTTAAAACTCTTCTAGGGTTAAGGCTCCCCTCTTAGGGTTTACCTCTTTTTACTTTGCTAAAAATTAAACGTTTTAATTTGCCAAAAATATAATTGATTTATCTATAAATTAAGAAAACATAATAATAAATCATTAGTATAAAATGAGTATTTGATCATTGCAATTTATTTTATTGTTTTAGTAACCATAGCATAGTTGTTGTAATAATTTTCACTAAAAAGAAATATTGAATTAGAATTTTATTTATTTTTGCAACGTTACATACAAAGCAAAATTTTGTGTAGGCGAATTGAATTGAATCGTAGTTTTACTCAATATGTGAAGGTTATGACTCCTCTAAAAAAATTATGTTTTAATTTCGTTAATAACATATTAATGAATTTACTTAACAAGAACAAGAAGAAAGCCTCCAAATAAAGAAAATTATGGGATCAAAACAAAAACAATTAAAAGGTAATTAAAACATCTATATTTATAAATTAGTTTTTTTTCTTTGCAGTAGGATCTCTGAAAGACCATAGATTTTTGTTGAGTTTAGTTCTGACTCTTCAAAGATATAGAAGTTAAGGTTTCATCACATCCTGTTATCTAAGTACTCTGCCCCATTGTTTCATGGTTCCATATAGCTACATCGTGTTTAGTTGGCCTTCTTTATAATACTCGAAGATTTGGTATGTTCTTGGTCCATGTACACAATCATCCGAGTTTGGAAAGATTTCCACCCAAGACGAGGACAAGACGTTTGTTGATAAGCTTGATGAGGCATGAATCATATTTCTTTCTATCTAAGTGTTTGACACTAGAGTGGTATTTAGTGTGCAAGATTGGCTTTACATGGACAGTGAGGATGCTAATGCCATAGAGGCTCACTAAAATCCATTGGTAGTCTCATATCTTTCCGGTTTGTTGTCTTCCCTGCTTAACTTGATTTTACTGGAGCCTTGCTGAAAATGTTCTTACAAACCATGTGATATGAATTTGTACATATCAGATGAGTTTAAAGCACCACCTGTAGCAACAAGACTCGGAGATATACATAACAGAATTTAAAGATGTTTTTTTGCAGTTTTCTCAAGATAATAATAAAAAAAAAATTGTTGAATTTTCAACAAATTGCATATTGTAAAAGAGTGGAAAACAAACAAACTTGGCTTCGAAAAGACAAACTTGAGGAAGTCGAGGTTAGTTTAAGTGGAACACATACATCTCTTTCTCTACCATGAAGCCTCTCTAATGTAATGAAAATCGATTGTTTATTTAATTTGGATATGTTTGTGTGTTTGGCGTATTCTAACAAAATGCAAACACTTTTAAAATTTTTTTTTTGTGTGATATGACGTAGGGAGAACTACTTTGTTTAGAACTCCAAGCTTTTGTGTCCTTCTAGGATTAGGGTTTGTTGGTGTGCGATATGGTAATAATTTATTCAACGGGAAACAAAGACAAAACATATCCATGGTATTTGAGATCCCCCAATAAATGTATGTTAAATTTTGTAATGTGTATAAATGTTTTGATAACTTTTTCCTGAAAGTAAGAATTTTGTGTAGTAATGAACATGTATAATTTTAAGATATTTAGATGATTGTAATGAATATGTATCAATGATTTTAAAATCACACTATACATAAACCACATAAATATCTCATATCAAAACATAAATCCAATAATATAGAATTTTTTGTATATATTCCTATTCTACGAAAAATAAGAACGTTAATTACTTTTCTGTAATATATGATATAATATATTATATAATCCTTCAATAAATATATAAAGTATAATTTAATACGTATTTATTTATATCAAACGAGATTTCGGAAATTCCTGTTTGGTTCCCGTCCCGTTCCCGATCGGGAATTGAAACTTGTCCCATATGGGAATACATGATATATATGGTACGAGAATTCGGGAACGGGTACGGAATGGGACGGGTTGGAAATTATTCCTACCCTTAATTATTGTTTGGAGCAAGAATTTGCAAATAACGTTTTAAATTTTTTATGGAGGAAGCAACTCTGATCCAGCCATCAATGTGATCAAATACCAAATGAAGGGTTGAGCCTTGGGTGGGTGAAAATAGATCCCAAACTTGAGACGCATACGTACATTCAAAGAAAAGGTGAGAGCGAGATTACACAACTACATTACAGAGCATACATGTGACTGGGACTTGCAATCCCAGCGCCGTAGCCTATCACGAGTAGGTAATTTGTCCCTAGCAACCACCCACTGAATATTTGGGAATATTTTGCGAGAACCAAGCACGCTCTTATACTTTCTTTAGGTATCTTATCTCGGTAGATCTAACTGTTTTCAAGTTGGTGTATACGGGTCGAATGAATTAAGCATTGAGCTGATAAATACATTTGTCAAGAACTTATTACCTCCAACCGGTAAGTCTTGATAGTCTTACACCATGCAAGACCACAGTTTCTTTCAGTAGTTGACAATTGAAAATTTTGTTGTGTGTAATACGAAAATTCAAATTAATCTTGTTTTCTTAATTTAGTTAGGACTCTTAGAAATAGTGATGATAGCCAATAACTTGTAATTTCAAAATTTTGTCTATAGGACGTGTGCTTAATTCGTGCCTAACGGAAAGAAGTAAGGAGTCTTCGAAAGTTTCAAAGATATAATATGTGATTTTTGCATGTGTAGACTTATTGTTTTGCTCATAACGGTGCTAGAGCTGATTACACACTAATAGGAGGTAATGATAAATAATTATTTGCTAATTCGACTATATATTAGAAAATGAATTTCTTTGGCTCTAACTGGTGACCACTCGAGGAATAATAGGAACGAAGAGGAAAAAGAATGGAAAATGTTGTATGGAACAAATTAAAATGAATTATTGTAGAGAGGGAATGAAACAAATTGTCATTGTAAATAGTAACAAAAAAAAATAAATATTTCAAATAATAAAAAGAAAGTTTCTACATAAAAATGCATTCATTTTGTTCCTTGTCAAATTAGATGGAGAATACTTTTGTTCTATATTCCCTAATACTATTAGGAATGAAAATGAATGAAATGAAATCTTTATTACAAATAAATGGTAAAAAAATATTAGGAATGAGTAGGAATGTTATGTTCCTCTCCATTCCTTATATTCCTAATGGTCACCATTTAAAGTCATTTCTTTATATGTTTTAATTGTTAAAAACCAAACTCCTGTATAGCTCAGTGATCTATGAGATTTATATGTAACCAAAGACGACGACCTTGTGATGTAAGTAATCCATATTTCTCAAAGAGGAAGAGTTTTGGAACTCAGGTTTGTTATTTAGTTAATTATTTACAATGGTTTAATTTCATTATTCTTAAATTTGATTTTTAGTTATATTGTCTTTTTCCTATCTAAATATAAGTTGGTTTTGGTTATGATCAAATTTTAAGTCGTTTTTATTACCTTTTCTAAACTCACTCCCGATGAATCATTTTTTTCGTATATTTTTATGTCTCTTTTGCTTGCAAATAATTAAACAGTGTTTTACATTTTTTACATGGAAAGTAATGTTTGTCATTACAAGATCATGTATATGTTTCAGGCCATTGGGATATGTTGGAAAAACAACAATTTTATAGGGATATAGCATGTGTTTGAAGTTTTCAGTTTTTGAGTCTTTTAAGTTCCTTGATAAATTAAGCATTTTGTAACTTATGATATGGTTTCAGTGTAACAGGGGGACTCGATCGATGAATGGATGGGCATCACAATAAGAAATTATCGTGATGGTGCTTGCGAGATTGGTTCTAAACATGCCTCGCCCCCTGTTTGGTTTAAGTGGAACACACATACATCTCTTTCTCTACCACGAGGTCTCCCTCTCTAATAAAACAATGTAGTGAAAACCGATTGATTATTTTAATTTGGAGTCGTTTGTGTGTTTGGCGTATTCTTACAAATACCACACTTTTTTTGTTATATGATGTTGGGAGAACTACATTTATTTGGAAACTTCAAGCTTTTATGTTCTTATGGAATTAGTGTTTGTTGATGTGTGATATGGTAATGACTTCTTCAACACGTAATCAAAGACAAAAATATGGTATTTGAGATCCCAATAGATGTATATTAAAAATTTTAATATGTAAAAATGTTTCATAACTTTTTTTTTATAGTAGATGTGTAGATTTGAAAATATTTATAGATTAAGAAGAAAAATAATAATAGAAATTGGAGAGGGCGAAAATCAATCAAGAAATTCAACTGATTGTTTAATTTTGTGTTATTTACTCAGTTATCTCCTCTGCTTAAATGTTTTTGATTCTTATGAGACACTCTAAAACAATATAAAACGTTTGTGATAATTCCAAAATAAGTGACATCGAAAAAGTGGATAACTTTAGCGAGTTTAGAGAACGAGCATCACGAGATCATGATTCAAAACTCTATGGTAAGCCTCATGTTATTAGAGAAGAAGAAGAAAATGATGATGATGCGATTAGAGAAGAGATTTAAATTATTCCAAATATACCAAAAAAATTAATCTTTTTTTAGGATAACATGGATTTAGTTAATATATGCTCCAAATGGAGATTCACAGCCTCATTCTATATGTTAGAATGTGAATGCGGTAGAAAATAACATTTGACTTAAATCAGTGTAAATTGAAATTTCAAAGAAGTTCTAGCGTTTCTAGAGGATGTAGCTTAACCATTTTTCCGACCACAATAAATATTGGGAGAGTGGTAAATAATTTGGACCAATTTTGTTTGTTTGATGTAAATCTTCTTACAAACGTAAACATTTTTGTGAGATTTTTGCATATTGGTTGCATTTTGATGTAAGAAAAACTCATATGTTTATCTAGAATCTTTGAATGTTCATGTTTTTCTGGGATTAGTGTTTATTGATATGTGCTATTGTAATGATTTATTCAACGTATAAATCATTATTGATGTTGAGATTTTATTGATGTTGCTCGAGTTCAGATGATACCATACCAGTGACATGGAGTCTGCTGCCTATAACCAATTTATGGACTTTGTGGTGAAAAATTAATGGATTTTCTGGAAGATTCATCTGATGTATCTTCATCAAATCTCCTTCGAATCGATTAGACTTAGAGATATGGAACTCATGCGCTTGAAAGGATTTGATTTGGAGTTTTTGTGTATAACTGCTTGCTTTTGGATTTCTTGTGAGTTAACACTGATTTATGGTTTGTAGATTCAAGTTGTATCAGTCATTTACAGCGAAATAAGGTCTTATGGCAAGGATAAAACCTCACGCTCTTCTAAATCAAAGCAAGAATAAGAAGAATCGTATAAGTATTTCCACAATATCACAACTTATCGTCATTGGTCCCAAAAGTTTGTTTCCATCTTTTAATTATTCCTTTTTCTCTACTTCTATTACCATATGATTTCTGATAGCTAGGTTTAACTTAGCAGGATTTAATTTGTGCTTCACTTTTAGTGTATTGATTTTTCTATGGACATGTTATTACGATTAAGAGAACGAAGATTGTGAAGAATGTGTTAAATGTGATGCTAGACCTAACGATAATCACATATTGCCACAAATTTTTTTATTTATTTTCATGTCACTTTTGTCTCTTTTTCCAACCATTTGGGTTCCCAAATGGTTTATTTGCATTACCATCGAAATCTTAATTTGTTGTAGGAGGAACTTGATTTTCTCGATGCTCTCAACGAAGAAGTTTCAAAGATTGGAGGTGCAAAAATGTGGCCCAAATTCACAAATTTAAAATAGGAAAGTGTATAAACATTCTAAGTTATATAATTGAGTATTTTGTAATATAGGTATTTTGTATTATGGTTTCACATTAATCAAACATGTTATTTTTCTTTTAAACTTTTCATTATATCCAAAAACCAACAATTATACATTTTAATATAAATTACATGTAGTGTATTCTAAGAATACCCACATTTCCTATAACATCCCGGTTTCATGATATATGTAGTGCATGCGGAGAGGTTTAAGAGAATTGATTTGACTACCTATATCACCAAAGTGCACTTATCTTTTCCGTCACACATCCAGAGAGAATTCCAGAGTTAAGCGTGTTTGGGCTGGAGCAATTTAAGGATTGGTGACCTACTAGGAAGTTATTTCCAGTATCGTGTGAGTGAAGACAAAATACGGGGAAAGATCACATGGTGATTTGCAGGGTCAGTAAACAAGTCTTTCTAACTTCTCGGGCTAACGCACCGACCGTCGGACAGGGGTGGATCCACGGGCCGAGTGGACGTGAGGCCCATTAGGAGATGAGGATTTCTCCTGAAAGGGATGAGGATTTTCTTTGTATGTTATTGAGAGATGAAGATTTCTCTCGAAGGGAAGAGAATTTCTCCTGCATACCGATAGCTCGATGGCGGTCGGGACGTTACATATCCTGTAATATATACGTTTTGTTAGTCACCTCCAATATTTCTTATATATTACCTAAACGTTTATATATGTTTGTTCTCTTTTAACCTAATTATTTCACTTTTTGGCAGTCTTTAACGTTGTCATTGAGATATGGTCGATCAAGTTTGCTTTGTTTGTTGATAGATTTTGTTACGTATTCACATATATTGGATATAAGAACATACCCAATTCGTATGTAAAATTAACAAAGATGTATGTTTAGTTTTTTTAATACGTATAAAGATTTCAAAACTTTTATTTTCTAAAAGTGAGAGATTTGAGAGGCAATAAACATGTGTAGATTTAAAAATATTCTAAAAGAAAAAGAAGAAACAAAATTTAAAAAAGAAAAAACAAACCCAATATTTTTAGCCTCTTGTGATCGTGATGTCATTTGTAAACCGGAGAAAAGTTGTATTTGACCGATAGATAAAAAGGATGACCGAAGCGTATTGCATACTATCATTAAAAAGCTAGAAGGAAAGAAAATCCTTTTGAAGCTTCATATATCAGATGATAATCTCAAGGCTACATTACGAGGTTTTGTGATGATGATCAACAAATTTAGGTTGTTCTCCTAATAATACATTGTGGAAACATCATTCACACTTTTTTATATTTCGTCTACATAATTTATTTAGTTTAATATATCATTTTTTACGATATATATTGATTAATTATAATATGTAATGCTTCATCGTATTATATTGATTCCGTATTTACCCGCGCTAGGCGCGGGCAACACCTAGTAATATATTATATTGATTATGTAAAAATACCATCCAAAAATTTAACTAATAATTTTTTAAAATTTATTTTTTATTTATTTATTAATTGTTTTAATTATTTTTAATATTAATATCGGATCCGCATATCCGCGGATATCCTGGTTTTTTGTCGGATATTCAAAGTTCGGATATCCGGAGACCACGAATCCAAATACTTTTACCACGGGATCCAAATTCAGATCCGGATACCCTAAAATTCTAAGATATCCGGATCCGTTCCACCTCAACTAATAGATCGAATAATGTCTATACTATATTATATACTCACACATAAGTACCAAATACTCCTTCTGTCCCAAAATATAAAATTTTCTAGTTGAATGCACAGAAATTAAGAAATATTTTTTTAACAAAAATATCATTAAATAATAAATTAAAAACGTGAATAAAAGAATGCAAACAGCTACACATATCTTTGGTCAACTTTGACATCCATATTCCTTCTTGTTTTCTTAAATATAATTCAATAAATTTGCTTAGAAAATTGAGAAAATCTTATATTTTGAAGGGTTAATTAGCTTAATATTTGTTTTGGGGTACATAATTAGGTAACTAATTTCTGCATAATGAAATTTAGTTATTTAGGAGAGAGAAGAATAAAATGGACAAAAATAGCCCTGCGAAAATTAAGAAGGAAAATGTGTAAAAATCAATCAAAAATATTTACCATTAATCGCTAAAATCACAAAAGCTGTTTTCTTCCATCGAAACCTAATTAGCGATGTCTGCGAAGGAGAAATAAAATATCAGATTTTGGTTGATCGATGCAGAATGATCTTGATTGATCTTGTTGTTCCCGATCTGATATTTTATGAATATCAACCATTTAATCGTATATCTCATGTCTTTTGCTATAAAATGGAAATTGGTTGTATGGTCATCAATTAGAGGCTTTAGGAAAAAATTTACAGAGAATGAGCACAAAACTGACAATGGTGAAGACGATGGAAAACAAGGTTGGCGGCGGATATGGGAAGCAAAGAGAGGTTCATATAGTTAGCTATTTTCTGATTTTGTTTCTGTTGTAGTTACATAATAATGTAACTGAGATAGTTAACTATTTTCGAAACACTTTCACATGATTGTTAACTACATCACATTATTTGTAGCTATATTCGAAATTATATATTTAATTGATTTCAAAACATAGTTAACTATTTTACTCTATTTTGAACAATCTAAAACATAGTTAACCATAAATTTAAAAACATAGTTAACTATTTTTATAGTAGTTATCAGTTTAAAAACATAGTTAACTATTTTTGAGATCATAGTTGACTACATAAAAATGTTGTAATAGTTACTTATTTTCAGAAACATAGTTTACTACGTTCAGAAACATAGTTAACTATTATCAGAAATATAGCTACATGTTATAATGAAAAATAATTGTTACCTATTATACTGATTTTCGAACATAGTTAACTACGACTGATCTCCAGCGCTGGTTTAGTATGACCAAGAGAAAAGATGGTGGTAAAGAGTTTAGCGAAGATGAAGAAGGCTAAAAATGGAACTTTGGTAGCAACAATTTTAGATAGATACATAATTATATTTTACCTAAGGTTAAATACCTAATTAAATACATAAATTAAATACCAAAGGACATGACATTTGAAAATTAAAATGTATTTTTTATGTAGTTGATAATATCTCTCATTTAAAGCTCAGAACAAAAAAGAAGATAACAACTTATTTTTCTTTATTTTTGATATTCACATTTTTTAACACAAGAAAGACCTTTATATCGTATACCAAACAAAACCAAACTAATTTTTTTTTTTAATACTTTATTTTATTAAAACTGATTTAAAATAAATTACACCACTGAAGAATTTCATTAGATGAAATACAAAGAGAAATGATCATTTTCGCACAGAAAATTAAGTGAATATAATAATCGTTGACGATACATTATTGATACCAAGATGATATTGTTTCGAATCGAAGGTAGACAATTAGGTGTTCCCGAATCCTTAATAATAGCGGAACTTCCAAAATCTATTATGATAAGATGATAACAATTCTCTTAATTTAGATAAATCTCTTTCTTTGACTATCTTTGTCAATTTTGTTCCGAGTTAGTTTCAGTGAAACGCCGTTGAACAAGTTTGAATTGCAAAATTTAAATCAAATAGATAACTAGAATTGATTAGAGATTAAAAATAGATATTTTACGAGGGAAAAACCCTCAACTAAAAACTTCAACCATAAAAAACTAAACGCAATCAAGAGAATCAAAATAACTCATAAAAACTAGACGGCGAAAAATATCGCATCATCTTCTGACCAAAAAACTCCAAAACATCCTCTAAACATCATGTCGAACGTAAAAACTACTAGTTTACAACTCTTTCTCTCTCAAAATGCGGGGAAAAGTACTAGATATCATAGAGGGAATAAACTCAATACCGGCAAAATACGTTCGACTCATGATGATGCCTCGAAAACTAATTAAATTTAGCCAAGTAAAAAAGCACCAAATTTTTGAAAAGGGCCTTCATGTTTTCCAATGTGGCAGGCATAACTTTAAAATCTTCTTAATAAGCATCACGATCAAACTTTATTCAAATCCAACTCAGAAGCTTATGATTAATTAATCATGAGTGGGTTAGGCCCATCAGGTCGTTAATGGGCTTATATTGGATTAGTTTTTCCTACCTTATCCTCTTCGACCGAATTTAAAGATATTTTTTTATAAAAAGAGAATAACAATAATTTACTTTTATACGAGTCGCAAACGGATTGGAACGAAAAAGAAAGTCAATAATAGCCCACAGTAACGCGTCAACACGTGGACGGTGGATTACTCAAAACCATGTTAGGTAAGGGTCCAGACCTACCCACTTGTCTCTCACATATAATTCTGCTTCGGTATTACAAACCTTAGGTTCGGCACCGAACCTCGCTTTATATATTATATACTCTCCTTCTAATCTTCTCTCATCGTGTTTGATCCTAATCCGTTTCACTTTTCCAAGCGAAGAAAAAAAAAAACTTATCAACTTGATAGCAACTTGCAGATATTTTCTCCGTCGAGGTAAAAGATCTGATACTGTTCTTCTTCTTCTCGATCAAGCTTTGTTTGGTGGATTTTGATGGATATGTTTGGTTTTATGTGATGCTTCTTCATCAAAATGAAGTGATTGAACCCTCGATCTTTGTATTGATCCTCCCTGAATCAGTAGATTAGTGCTAAGTGGATCGATAAATCTTTAGATCGGGAAATTTTGTAGTTGCTTCATGTCAATAGATCTGAGAAATTTTGTAGTTGCTTTGTGTGCAGATCTATTTGAATTTGAATTGATCTTTGTGTGTGTGTGTGCAGATCTAGAGTTTTTTTTGTTGAAGAATGGCGATGGTATCAGGAAGACGATCTACACTAAACCCAGACGCACCGCTCTTTGTTCCGGCAGCTGTACGACAAGTGGAAGATTTCTCACCGGAATGGTGGCAATTAGTGACAACCTCGACTTGGTACCATGACTACTGGATCAGTCAGCACCAAGGACCAGATGGTTTCTATGACAACGGTGAGAACGACAATGGTGGTCAGGTCGATGTAGCTGATCTTCTTCCAGAATCATTTGATTTTGATGACATGGAAGATTACTTCGACACTGAGTTTGATCAAGGATTCGATGGAAGTTTGTACTACCAAGCACCTTCCGAGTTTGGTAAGCCGAGCTTCATTGTCAGTTGACTGACAACTTTGGTCTATGGTTTTGGAGTCTAATCTTGAATCTGTTTATGTATCGTTCAGGATTAGGTAAGAATGGTGAGATGGTACGGAAATCGACCGGGAACAGGAGTCCGAAATCGGTTGCCGAACCTGCGAAGTATGCGGAAAAGCCGGCGAAATGGGGAAACCAGAGGGTTGCTCCAAGAAACATCCACCAGCCTCGTTGAAGAAGAAGAAGAGTAAACTAGTTGTGTATCTTTTAGCCACCAAATGTACTTTTGTAATTTTTAGTAATTTGCTTCCACAAGAACCTCTCTGTATAACTTTGTACCTTTTATGATGATGTTCATTCTCAAACTTTGTTATCACCAAAAAAATGTAAAAAAAACATAAAAAAAAATTTGTAAACTTTGAATAGAAACGAGAACTAGAGTTTATAATCCATCAAAGTTGTTCAAAACTGCAATTTGGTGATCAAGATCGGTTCTGAGGTACCAACCACCGAAGAACCGAATCACAAATTTTCCGATCTTTAACCGGAATCAGCGTGCGTTTCAAAAACGCGCGTTTTCTTTTTTTCTTTTTTTTTAAGATCCCTAAATTTTAATTACGTAAATGCCCTTGGATAAAACTTATTTATATATACTCTCTTTGGCGTTTTCATTTAGTTTATTTTTGTGCAGTTTTGAAATCCCGCTCTAAAAATTATCATGGCGCCAAAGAGAGCACCGGCGGCGATGCAGTCTTCTCTCTACCCTATCGGTAAGGAAATCGGAAACCTTTGATTTTCCGATACTCCGGTCAATTAGAATGAATCTTCGCTGGTTCTGAATGTATATTTACTTGATTTCTCCAGGTGATTACGAAGTCTCAGTGGATGGTAAGAACTTTACCTGTGAATCTGGTCCAAAAAGCATTCAGATCAACTTTTCCAGAACCAACAGAGTAAAAATCTCAGGTTTTTTTTTCTTCTAGCTTTTGGGTTCTTGTACTAATGCGAGAGTTGTAGACAAATTTGTTGATCTGAATTTATTGTCATCTGCTTATGTTATTGCAATTCGCAAAATGTGTAGCAAACGTTTCATCTTCCTCTCTCTCTGCATTATCTCTGAGGTAGTTTCTCTTTAATTGTGCAGAGAAGGAAAAAGTCGTCTCTGGTTATACGAAAGAACACATGTTTCTACTTGTTAATCCTCGGGATGGAGATGAATCTACCAAATCTCATCTTCAGGTAAGTGGAATCCGAACAAAAGCACTTGAAAGTTGATTTTTTTAGTTTTTATTGTTTATTTAGCGCTCGTAAGATAAGAACTCGTAATTTCATCTATTCAGGAAGTGCTGAAGTTATATAGTAAAGAGTTACCTGACATGAAATACGCTTCAAACACTGGGAAGCAATCTGCATTTCTCGAGAGATGCGTCTCTAAAGGGTAAATCGTTTCTTTCTCATAACCATTCTTTACTTGTTTCCACTATAGAGACTAACTTTTTTTTGCCATTTTCATTGAGATTGGACCACATTCTGTTTGCTTTCTTTGAAAAATTTCCCTTTCTTGCAGCAAGTATTGTTCATTGGTTTTGAAGTCCACGCTTAACGGAGTCTCAGATGAGGTAAATAAGCTTTAGTTTTATGCTGTATTCTCTTTTGTTTTCAATTGAAGAGCAGAATCTATCTCACTAATCTGCCAAAGAACAAATGATGCTCTTAGTTTTTCTGCTATACTGCATTTGTACAATTTGATTATTTGGTGTGTGTGTTTTTTGTAGATCTTAGCTGCAGTCACCTATCAAATAGTCCCTGCTGATACACAATATGCTGAGATACCTCTTGCTGCTGTAACATATACACACCAGAAAAAGGTTCGTTTCGCTCTTACTCATTGACACTTACTGTTGTTCCTGTTTCCAACAATTCAAGAAATAGTAGTAGCGTTTGTTATGTAATGCTTTACCAAAGATTTTTTTGGTTTGATGGTAAATGTCTATAAGTGTGCATACTTGGTTTTACTAAACATGGCACGCTAAGAACCGCATCAAAAACTAAATAGACGGGTTTTTATTAATACATGTTCAGGGTTTTGGTAAACTTGTATATGAAGAATTAATGAAGAGGCTTCATAGTGTTGGCATTCGAACTATATACTGTTGGGGAGACAAAGAATCTGAAGGGTTCTGGCTTAAACAGGTGATTATTATCACTATGTTTATTGTTTCTTGGTGTTTTATCTTTATAGTTTGTTGGTTTCTTCATGTAACTCTTTTACGAATTCTTCAGGGATTTATAACATTAGCAGAGGTAGATCAGAAAGGAAAAGCAAAGAAGTTACACATTAAGTCTAATATTCGAAAAGCCTTGTGTTTTCCCGGTGGTTCAACTCTCATGGTTTCTCATCTGGAAAAGGAATCTTCTCTTAATCCTGCAAACCTCGAGGTTTCCTCTTCATGGAAATATCACTGTGAGAAATCTCCACTCTCAGCAAGAAATAATTGTGCAGGTCCTGTGGCTGGAGATTCAGTTAAACTTGGAGAGAGCTTAGGCGAAAGCGTATATGTTGACTGTAAGTTCTTCAAGTATTTTCAATCTTAAGATACTTATTTTGTTTCCAATTGTTTTCATCAATTGGTATAAATAGAGTACTCTTACATTTCTGCTACAATGTGGCATACACAGGTTTCTCTGGTTTTAGAAGTCCAATGGACTCGATCACAGGAAAGGAAAAGAATAATGTGATCTCTGATCAAGCTACTACAGCTGACAGTGAGACCAAATGTTCCACACCGCGCTTGAAGAGATCTTGGGAAGCTTCACTGTCCTCTCTACAATCCAAAAGGATTAGAGCAAACCAAAATAATGACTCTGAGATAGCAAAAATGGATTTGGCTCTCAGCTCTGCAAGAGAGCAGAAGCAATCGAAAGACGGGTCTTCCTCCCAAGTGGATTTAACCAAGAATCCTCTGTCCATAAGTTGCAAAAGAATTATTGGTGAACAATGCAGAACAGCGATTGAAATATCTAACTCTCTGATCAATATGGAAACTCGTCCAGATGGACAACACTATACAATCTTGCTAATGGACATTGGTGATGAAAACAAGAGAGCTTGGTTAATAGAGGTATTTGGATAACTATAGTCTTCTTAGATGTGTTTTCTCTTTACCTTATTATCGTCTTCTGATTTCGATTGCAGGTAATAAGAAAACTCGGTGGTGATGTGACCTTGGATGGCAACTTGAGCACACATATTGTCACTGGAAAAGTCAGGAAAACGCTTAATTTCTGCACTGCTCTTTGCTCTGGGTTAGTCTCAAATTTACTGCCATTATCCTAAGTTGTGAAACTATGTGTTCATCATAAGAATAACGCGATTCCTGGTGCGTCATACTTGCTTGCAGGGCTTGGATAGTATCACCAAGTTGGTTAAAAGAGAGTTTCCGACAAGGAAGATTTGCTAGTAAGATGACACCAAAAACATCCCATAAAGTATCAATCTATCTGAATTCTAATGCTGCCACTAATTTGTTTCTTGTTTTTTTGAACCGGATTAACAGATGAAGCTTCACACATATTGCAAGACGAAGAGTACCAGTTGAAATATGAAACTGAACTGAAAAGCACAGTTCTTAGAACAAAAGCTAGACCAAACTCATTGCTCAAAGGATATGACATATGCATTGGACCTCACGTTGAGTTACCTATCGAAACTTCATCTGCAATCATCAAATCTGCTGGTGGAAATGTAAGTACTGAAATTCACATAGTGTCTACTTTCACCACAAACAAGCTTTTCACATTTGAATCCAAAACATGTAAATTTTCAGGTGATTAAAGGATTGGATAAGGTAAAAGAGGCATCAAAATCGATATACATAGGATGCGAAGAAGACATAGTGGTGGCTTTATGTGCAGCAAAGAAAGGGATTTGGACATTTAGTAGTGACTGGTTAATGAACTGTGTCATGAAACAACAACTTGAGCTTCAAGTTTCTCAATTTGTTGAGTCATTGTGATTGGAACTCGAGACCTCTCCCTCTCTATAGCCTGTAAAATCTTTTACTTTTTTTTTAAAGAATTTAAAATTTAACTCCATTATTATTTGTTTATGATTTCTTAATTTTTTTTTTTTTGTATATTATTATGATATGAAAACATAATGTTACATTATCTGGTTAACTAAATTAAAAAGATAATGGAATTACGAATTTTTATACTTATAGTAGAAAATATAACAAAAAAGGCTATAATCTGCGTTACCAAAAGGACTCATTACTTCTTCAGTTTTGGTCTTTTGACTGGACTTAATTGCAATTTTCTCATTTACTCTTTGCAATGAATTAAAAAGTTATTCAGAGTACAAATTCTTAAATTAAATTGTTACCAAAATTAGCAACTCTCATTTACGTTTTTGGAAACAAATATATTTCTAGGTCCACATATATATTTTTATGTTTGCAAGTTTTTGACGTAAAATATGGTATAATACACGTTTTTCCTTCTAAAATCCAAAAAAGTAATTCCCCCTTATTTACTTAATCAGCCTAAAGTTTCAAGAAATTACAAGAATGGCCAACTAACAAAACGGCTCGTTTCCAAATTTCAAAACTCCATTTCAGTTTCAATAGTATCGTCTCCTCCTTCACAAACATCACCACCACCTCTATATACACCTATACATACAATTCCTCTGCATTCTCACATGGCGTTTCTCTATTCTTCTTCTTCAAAACCAACTCTTTCTTCTTCTTCTTCTTCCTCGACGCTTTTCTTGCTACTGACCCTTCTTCCTCTTTCTCTCGCTAGCTTCGCCTTCCTCCTCCAATGGCGAGGCGGATTCAACGACTCTGTTAATCAATGGTTTAACGATAACCAACCTTTCCCCGGTATGGCCTCAACCTCACGGTCACTTCGATCTGATTCAAGCTGCGTTTCTCTTCTAAGTCAGAGCCATACACAATCGTTCCCTTATCTCCGAGATTGGAAGCTTGATCAAAAGCCGGATCTTAAACCTATGGTTATAATAACTCTTGATTCAATTTTTGGTTTAAGCTAATAGAATGATTAAAAATCGGATTTTTATTGGTTTTTTTTGTCAGATTTGTATTACAACTAGTACTTCTGCTGGATTAGAACAGACATTGCCATGGATTTTCTATCATAAAGTCATTGGAGTTTCAAAATTTTATCTATTCGTTGAAGGCACTGCTTCTTCTCCAAATGTTTCTCGTGTTTTAGAGTCCATTCCTGTTAGTTTTTTTTCTTCCCGAGTTTTGTTTTGTATTTATGTTTCTTCTTATTCTTAGTGACAAGTTTTGTTTGCAGGGTGTAAAAGTTATACACAGGACAAGAGAATTAGAAGAAGAACAGTCTAAAAGGTATTTTATTCTGTTTGTGTTTGTAATTAAGTTGTGGATTCATTTAGACAGAGCTAAGCTAAGCATGATTGGTAATGGATCAATGGATCTTGATCTATCAAAAGTGGTACAATTCTGAAATGGTTATTTCAGATCATAATTTGAGTCTTCATCACTTGTTTTATGTGGTTTACAGTCGGATTTGGAATGAGACATGGTTGGAGAAATTCTTCTACAAACCGTGTAATCACGAATTGTTCGTGAAACAAAGCTTGAATATGGAAATGGCTATCACCATGGCTAGGGTACTAATTGTTACATTTAGTCATAGTCACTAGAGAAAAAAGATAGAATTGCTAACATTTTTCGCATTCTCTGCTTTTTGCTCGGTGCGTATATTAGGATGATGGTATGGATTGGATATTGCATCTCGACACCGATGAGCTTGTACATCCTTCTGGAACCCGTGAATATTCGTTAAGAAGTTTGCTCAGAGATGTTCCTGCAGATGTGGACTCAGTTGTATTTACAAATTACGTGAGTTAGTCGATTATTTGAATTGCATCCAAATTGGTTTTTCTTTTTTTTTGGCTGTTTATTGATGTCGATAACTCGCTTTGTTTCAGGAGAGCAGCGTTGAGCGAGATGATATCAAAGAGCCTTTCAGTGAGGTACATAACATTATCTTCTAGATTTTATCTTAATTGATCCAAAAATGTTGTTTACTTTTAGGTATCAATGTTCAAGAAGAATTATGAACATCTTCCTAGAGATGTTTACTATTCAAGTTATAAAGATGCAACTCGAGGCAATCCAAACTTTTTTCTTACATACGCAAATGGGAAATCCGCTGCTCGTATTCAAGACGGCCTTCGGCCTAATGGTGCTCATCGATGGTACAACTACAACGCGATCCCAAAGTATGTTACTTGTTCTCGCTTTTGCTCAGAGATTGACATATCCATTCATTCTTTTTGCTTTTGTAATAATCTGACAAAGAATCCACATCTTTATTGTGAAAGTGCCATTATACTAGACGAAGTCGCGATTCTGCATTACACTTACTCAAGATTTTCAGATCTTGCTTCAAGACGTAATCGATGTGGCTGCAAACCAACTAAAGAAGATGTCAAGAGATGTTTCATGCTAGAGTTTGACCGAGCGGTGAGCTAGGATTTGATTTGTTTTTTCTTTTCTTGTTGATTGCTATAGTTCTTGTTCATTCATTACATTTTGTTGTATTGTAGGCATTCATCATTGCTTCGAGTTCAACGTCAGAGGAAATGCTTCAATGGTACAGAGAAAAAGTTGTATGGACTGATGAAAAACTGAAGCTGAAACTTCTTAGGAGAGGAGTTCTGACTCGCATTTACGAACCAATGGTCAGATTGTTAGTTTACTACTACGAAATCCAAAACTTAAAACATTCTCTGATTGATTTTGATTTGAATCAACTTTCTCAGGTTATAATCCAAGCGCTAAGAGAAGCCGGTGTTTTTACCTCGGTGGTAACCTCAGCTCACATGTCTACCTCAATGAATAGAAACAACAACAACTCTTCAAACTCAAGCATTACTAGAGAATCAACTCAAGCAACTACTAGGAAAATGTTGGAATTTAATCTTGATGATGAATCTCAAGCAGTACCACCGCAATCGCCTCCAATCTTGGAATCAACCCAAAATGTTTAGTTTTTGAGTTTTTTTTAGGATGGTTTCAAGTTTGCAGAGTAATAAAAATGAGATCTTTATGTACATTTTCGTCAAGTTTTTCGTTTCGGTTTCTCCTTGGTCCAATTGATTAAGTAGAATGCTTTGGATCATTCTGATTCTACTACTTAAACATATATAGTTTTATGATCCAACAAGGTTTCACATTTCTCTTTTTTGTTGTTGGTCTTGAATCTTGATATGAAAAATGAGTCATGTTCGTTCATGTAAGTGGAACAAAAGAAGACCAAACGGCGCGTGGACATACGCGCAGATACGAGCGAGCGAAACTGGGAATCGCGTTGTGAAAAAAAGACGCTCTTTTTTTTTTTTTGGCGGTTCTTTTTCTTTCACCTTCTTCTCTTGTGCCCCCCTTTAATCGATGAACAAGGTTCTTCATTTAGGTATCCAGAGCTCTGTAATCAATGTCGCCAAGTACGTCTCTGTCTTAATTTCTTGAAAACTGCTTCGATTTGTCTTCTTCTTCCTCTTCTTCAAATTTAGGGCTTTCTGTGTTGTCATCTTCATGACTCGTTTCGGACAAATCAAACCCGTGACTTATTGTAGTTGGTTTCGGATTTCTTCTGGTTCTGTTTCATTTTTAGCTCATGTTTGAATCCAAAGCTGTGACCTTCATTCTGATTGTGTGAAATTTCGTGACTGGTTCTAGGTTTCTGGTGGTGCCTCTAAGGAGATTAAGAGTTGGTTCATCGATTAGAACAATAAGCTCTAATAAGAGACTTATGTCAAATGCTACAGCTAAATCTTTACCTTTCTCTATCAACAACAGTAAGAGAAAGGAACTCAAGATAGTTGCAGCAGCTACTAATCAGAATTGTCATCAGATGGTTAGTGCTAAGGTTGTGATTGATAAGTTATTCACTTGTACTGGTTGCTTAGGATTTTGGGTTCTGTTGTTTAATTGTTGGGTTTTGATGTATAGGGAAGTGATAGTGATAAAGATGAAATGGGAATTGTTCAGGATGATGGAAAGGAAATCGAGGCGATGACAGTTCAAGAACTTAGAGTTACATTGAGGCAAGCTTGTGCTCCTCTTTTTCTGTTTTTTGTTGTTCAGCATCGTTATTGCTCATTGTTTGAATTCATGTTACAATGGTTTTGAATTATAGGAAACTTGGGCTACCTGTGAAAGGACGCAAACAAGAACTTATCTCAACTTTACGACTTCATATGGACAGCAATTTACCGGGTATGTAACTGCGCACCAAGAACACACACTCTTTGGTAGTTGTTTTCGCTTGTTCCATTTGAAATAGAATGAAAAGTCTCAAAATTGCTATAGCGTTTGATTATTTGGCGGAGAGAGTATTGGTTCAGAGCTGTGTCTATTGAACATTCGCTCTTTTGAGTAAAAACCAAGTCCTTGCATATTTATCTGTTACAGATGAAAGTTCTGGTGCAGTACAAAAGGAAACTACTTCGTCAACCCTCTCAAAAAGTGTCGCGATCAAAAGAAAAAACAGAAATGGGGAAGAGCCTACTGAAGACGACTGCATTAGCTCTGAAGTGTATGGCAATGAACTTGAAACGAGAAGAGTAAAACAGTCTACTGAGAAAAACTTGAAAGCTATCTCAAATGAACAGAAGTCATTGAAGAAAACAGGTTTGCCATGTTTTAACCAAAAGCGAAAAACTGTGTTAAATATCGACATCTACAGTTATAACATTGTGTTTGCTTAATCTTCCTAGGTAAGGCTCTGTTAAAAGAGGAAGCATCATTGACCATCTCTAGTGAAGTTCTTAAAACCGATGAAATCATCTCATCCTCGAATCAAAGTGAACCATGGACTGTACTTGCCCATAAGAAGCCTCAGAAAGACTGGAAACCTTACAACCCAAAGACAATGAGACCTTCCCCTCTACCAGAAGGTACCAAGTGTGTGAAAGTTATGACTTGGAATGTTAATGGACTAAGAGCATTGTTGAAGTTAGAGAGCTTCTCTGCTCTGCAGCTTGCCCAAAGAGAAAATTTCGATGTGTTGTGCTTGCAGGAGACTAAACTCCAGGTCATTACACAACAGTAGCTGGTGTTGAGTAGTTTCTGCTCTATATTTTCAAGAAAGCCAGCTCTTTAAATTCCTGTACTTAATACATCTGTTACACTTATGGCAGGTGAAGGACGTTGAGGAAATTAAGAAAGCTCTTATTGATGGCTATGATCATAGTTTCTGGTCCTGCAGTGTCTCCAAACTTGGTTACTCTGGAACTGCGATTATTTCACGGGTAACACAAGAGTGTGCTTATTTGTTATTTCTTTATCCATTTGATCATATATGTTGAATTGAAATGCAAGTGTTCTAATGAAGTTGGTTTTTTGACAGATAAAACCGCTCTCGGTTAGATATGGTACTGGTCTATCTGGATCAGATCATGACATGGAAGGACGAATTGTGACTGCTGAATTCGACACATTCTACTTGATAAGCACATATGTCCCTAATTCCGGAGATGGCTTGAAAAGACTGGTACTCCTCAAATTTTTGGCATTTGGTTTCTACAGTTGACATATTCTACTTTCCTTTAATTTAACAAATGTGTGGGTTTTCAAGTCATACAGGATCGAAGAATGGGATCGAACACTCAGCAATTACATCAAAGTATGAAACTTTTCTTCGGAGTCTTTATTTATTGTATCTGTTCTTGTTACACAGACCTCAATGGCTCTTTTGCATCTGCAGGAGCTGGAGAAGTCTAAACCTGTAGTCTTGACTGGTGATCTAAATTGTGCTCATGAAGAAATCGACATCTACAATCCTGCGGTAACTAACTCAGATTCTTCTTTTATGTCATTCAAATAGTTGAAAACAATAATCACATCTCAGTCTTCATGCTTATTCCACCAAATCTTTTTTTACTTAGGGGAACAAAAGAAGTGCTGGTTTTACAATAGAAGAAAGACAATCCTTTGGAGCAAACTTCTTAGACAAGGGCTTTGTAGATACCTTTAGAAAACAACATCCTGGTGTTGTAGGTTACACTTATTGGGGTTATCGACATGGTGGCCGCAAAAACAATAGAGGTAATTAAGTCTGCATAAAAAACTGTTGATAGTTGTTTGACATATTTGGATCGTTAAACTGATGAATTGTTGTGTGAAACAGGATGGAGACTGGACTACTTCTTGGTATCTGAATCGATCGCAGCCAATGTCCATGATTCTTACATTCTCCCTGATATCAACGGCAGTGATCATTGCCCGATTGGCCTTATTCTCAAGCTCTGATCTATTCAAAGCTTCACCTTTCCCAGGTATTTTCGGTGTTTTAGTTCTAAATGGCTTTCAGCGAGAGATTCGCAAGTTTTGCTTCTACCGAGAGCCGTGCTTATGTGAAATTCGGAATTATTTATCAATCAGTGAACATACCCCAAACAGAACAGTTAGTTCAGACTCTTGGCCAATCTATGCTTACGATTTACTTTGATTGCTCTTCTTGTTTACTAATTCATTGCAAATAAATGCCAAAATATATAGAAACCAACCCATCAATTGAGTATTAAGAAGCCACGAAATGTGAAGAAATCTCCTTTATAAAAACATAAGAAACTGAAAGCTAAAAGATACACTTACGAAGCTCAAGCAGGAACAAGAGTTGCAATATACTCCTTCATTTTGCCATTAGCACATAAACTAATGGGTAAACTAGCTTCAACCTAGCTCATTGTACCCTCCTCCATGTTGTATTCACATAGTTTTATTCCTTTCTTCACTTGTCATCGCTTTTACAAGCAACGATCCCACCTGGTTTATCACAGTTCCTAGTCGAAACTCTTGGACCTTCCAACATGTTGACCTCTCAATATCGGATGCCGTGAGCCTCAAGATCTTGCTCCAAGATTTGATTCTACTTTTGTCTTCTTTTTCATGGCCCGCGCACCAAACCTCCATATCATCAGAGTAGTCTCCTCTTTCTTCCTCCACTGCACATAGACTTCCTCTCAACAAATAAAGCTCTATACTTTTGTCCATGTTTTGGACTAGGGCCAGAGCAGTGGTTGAATCTCTCTGACACAACACTGAAGGCCAGGATGTCTTCGCTTGTTTCTATGTATATTCACAAGGATAGACCTGCCAGAAGATAGTTTCACCCACCAGGATTCCCTCTTTCTTACTACAGAACCCGATCCAATCTTTCTCATATGGGAAATCAATCATCCTAGACACACTGGACTTAAGTGTCAACACTTGTGCTTTATTAGAGCAATTTCTCATAAAAGGCGGAATCAAGACGATCTTGTGATCTTGAATTGAGTGGTCATAACCAAAACCAATCAGACTCCCGTAGTGAGGTTCTTTGATTCCTGATACTTTTCTTAATTCTCTCAAGATCGGGATCCAAACAACGACAGATCCGTCTACAAGCTCTAGGCAAAAGATTCCATCGCCATGACCATTGACAACAGTTTGGAGAAACATGTTTTCATATCCAACATTCTTCAGTTCAGGCTCTTTGAATATCATCTCTAGCCTTCAACCTTCATAACTACAAATGCTCCGTAGAACGTCGTGGAAACTAAAACCAACTGACAGAATCATAGTTGGTGCATGAGTTGTGTGCTTTCTGATGGAAACTCATATCTTGGAACAATGACCTCCAACTTTTGCAGACACATCTAAACCGAAGCAAGCCCTTGACCGGAACCCTTGCAAGGATCTCAATGACTAATTCAACCGGAAGTTCACTCATCTTCAGCATCTTGAAAGCCATTAAACATATATGATTCATAGATTTCAAAGACTCTAAACTTAAATGGTTTAAGAAGTGTGACACAAGGAACTTTATTGGCGACTCTAGGTTTTAAAAAAAAAGGAACTTTATTGGTGCGTGACTTGTGTGCTTTCTGATGAAACTTCTATCTTGGAACAGTGACCACCAGCTTTTGCAAACACTACTAAACTGAAGCAAGTCCTGAAAAGGAACCCTTGCAAGGATCTCAATGACTAATTCAAACGGAAGTTCACTCATCCTTTTAGTATCCTCAAAGGCATTAAAGATATGATTCAGATTTGCAAAAAAAGAGCTTGTAATAAAAAAAGAGAGAACTTTAAAAAAAAAACGATCAAGGGTTTGGTATTACAGGTATATCACAGGACAGATCATCACAGAAGCAGAGGGAGAAACTATTAGCACCTTATCTCGGGTCCTGTCTTGTGCCGGTGAAAACTGATAATAGATTCCAAAAACCCTAAACTCAAGTGGATTAAGAGTTTAAAATGCGACACAAGGAAACTCTAGGTTTTATAATACCGCAAGGCTATAATTAGGTCGTTCTATAAACAAAATCGGTCTACTTTTTTTTCTTTAAACCGCAAATCCATGTTTTGTCTATTTGAATTTTAGTAGAAAAACCAATTTCAACTAATTGCAAGACTTTTGTTTATAATGCTATTTTTATTTTTTATATAAAAAAAACAGAGAGATGTATGTATGTGTGCCATTAACAACATACATGTTTGTTCTCACAAATACACTCAAGCACATTGCTTATGTTCGGTTTCCGCCATAAAAATAGCAATACACAGATGATCACAATCTTTACATAGCTGCAACAGAGGCAACAATGGACTGAGAAGACTTGTCATTGCCATTCCCATTTCCAATGCCATTGCAGACGTTAAAGCCGTACCAAACAGAGTTAGGCAAGAAGAGATTGTAGTAGAAAGTGACTGATCTGATTGATGAGCCGTAGATCTTGACGTTCTCCGGTTTCCATCCGTCGGATCCTTGCCTGAGTAGGTAGAGATAACAAACGTCGCGCATACACGGTCCGTTTATCTTGTACGTGTCCGAAGAACACTTTTCGAATATCCGAGAGGAAGGATCGTCTAGTCTCTTCACATATACCTGAACAAGAAAATGATATATTCACTACTTTTTTCCTCAATTTATTAGACAAAGAAACAGAGAGAATATTATATAACCTTTTGGATATGCATCGTTATATAATCTTTTAGTGAATTGCTTTATGGGTTGAAAACTTAAAATTCGATTCGATTAAACCCAGATCTCAAAAGCCAGAAGAATTCAATAAAACCTCATTGAAGCAATCAAATTTTATGGAATTTTGTAGAAACCAAAACCTCATAAATGAATTTAAAGAAAAAGAAAAAAACTAAACCTCGTTGCCGTACACATCACCAAACGCAATACTGATCTTATCTCTTGTGGAAGAGACAGAGGAACAGCTTGTCTTAATGATCACCGTGTAAGAACACACACCAGCATTCTGAAATTTCAATAATCCAAAAACATATTTTTTTTAAAAAAATCAATCATTTGTTTCCGCAATTCTTGGATCAGAATCTTTGGTATTCATTACCTCAAGCTTGGTTTTAGGGAGAAACGAATCAATCGGTCGAGGTTTTGTGGTGATGAAAGATCTGGCAGAAGAAGACCATGTGAAAGAGCAAAACGCAAAAAGAAACAAAGAAATCGCTAATCTGAGCATTTTCAGTTGAAAAAACTTGTGGAGATGATATGAACAAGAAATGGTCAGATCTTAGTGGTTTGGAGTTTGGACCAAACTAAATTATCTTAGAGACCGACACGAGCATCACGTTCATTATAATAAATGGGAGAAGGTTGATGTTTTTTTTTTTGTTTCTTTAATTTAGTCAGACAATTCAATTGTTTTTCTTTTTTCTTTTTTGCCAACGAGAATATATTACTGTCTTTTTCACGAATTTAATTGTTGTCTTTATAGTTTTGCTCAATCATTATAAAAAAGTAACAATGATTGATAAAAAAGGGTAATTTAGTAAAATAATCTTGTATGTTGTTTTCCTAAACTGAAATTTCTTTATATTCATTTTCTTACCAATTTTTTTTTTTTTTTTTTTTTTGTTACTAGATTATTTTCTATTGAAAGATTTAAAGTCAATGTTGTATCTTGAAAACCAAAGGGAAATTTTTTATTGATTGTTGACTAAAAGATTAATTCTTTTGAAGGATAAACGAAAAGGAATTTCAAAACAACAAAAAAATCCTTATCATTTTTATACAAAACATATATTTAAGTGCTCATTATAGAAAAGGTAGACGCTCGAAGATTCAAAGACTAGTAGTATTTTTTTTTACCATTCAGAATAATTCGATTTCTTATGTTTTTTTTTTCTCTCACTATTCGATTTCTTACGTTTATTTTCTGAGACTAAAAAAACTAAACAATATCAAGTTATAGAGAATTACAAAACATTAAATTATTAAAATTATTAAACTTATAAAATATATAACCAAAGCATGTATATTTTGTATTAATGCCATCATTATGTAACCCGGTTTCAAGTCTACATAATACATAATACATGTTTTTGACCATGTATATTTATGTTTTACTCTCAAACTAGTTTATCTTGGAACAAACTTTCCTAACCTCACCATCAACATCTGTCTTTACATCAATGGAACTCATCTTAACCATAGCTTTACCAAACTCATTATCAAACCTAAACCCAAACAAACCCCTAATAGTACTCGCATACTTCTTCACCACGTCATTTGTCTCGGCGTCCGACCAAAGCCGCTGGTCCGACTCCAAAATGGCGTTGCCGTCTCGTAGATTCTTGAAAAAGCTTGTATCGAATTTTGATGGACTACCAATGTCAAGAGCAACACGTTTCGAACCGTCTCCATTGGGAGGACAAAGAGTCTTGAGTTGTGTAAGAAACGATGGGCTTATGGTCGGGTCGGAGTTTCCGGTCACCGTGAAGTTGTATAGACGGTAACGGAAGAATAGACAATCCGTTTGTCCTATTGTATGTGCACCTGCATGTCCTCATAAACATAAATTGTGGGTATATTATATTTAAATGTGTTATATATCTATATGAAGGGAAAAGTTTAAAGTGGATGTTTAGTGAAACAAGTTGTTGCACGCGTTCAGTAAACAACTAAAAGTGTAATTAATTACTCTACATACGTGCACCAAAAAAAAAAGACCCTAAATCTAACGGGTTAATAATTTTCTTGATCGATTTTGAGTAAGATCGCGACTATACAAGGTGTTTTTAAATTTTACTCTTCCTCAAATCAACAATTAATTGTGTATATAGCCTTTGCATAAGTTTCAAAAGAAAAGTATCAATAAAATGAGACAGGTCTCACTTCAACTTTTACGCACTTGAACTTTTTCCATGTTGTGTGGTTTTGTGCATATATACCTTACTTTCAATTTTCGAAAACAAAAACACTATCTATGTTCCTTTTAAACTTATACAATAGAGGTTTACATAACAGGCTATTAACAGCTATGAAGTATGAACTAATCATGAATAGGACTGTAGTGGTTCAACTAATGGATACCGCGTTATGCATCCGAACTAACGTCCAATGATTAGCAATTTATAGTTAAAATACCGATAAACAAATAATTACTCATATTTTTTTGTTAAAATATTTTGAAAAGAAACTAAATTATTTTCGCGGGCTATATGTAAAACATAAATATATTGTTTGAAAAAAAGATAGAGGGATGAAAAAACAAAGTAATTAATTAGCCTTTGCTTAAATTCCAAAAGAAAATTATCAACAAAATGGGACAAGAGGCTCACTTCACTTCAATGTTGACGTGAATAATTTGCGCATACCTTACTTTCAATTTTCGAGAGAAACAAAAAAAAACTCGATTTATGTTCCTTTTAAAGTTATGCAATAGAGGTTCAACATAACAGCTATGAACTAATCATGAAACGGAAATTTCGAATATGTAGTGGTTCAACTAATGGATACCGCGTTATGAATCCGGACTAAAGTCCAAAGATTCACAATTTATGAATAAAATATATATAAACAAATAATTACTCTTAATTTCTGATAAAATATTTTGAAAAGAAACTAATTAGTTATTTTCGCGTGGTTTATATGTAGAACACATATATGTTTAAAAAAAAAAGATAGAGAGATGAAAAAACAAATACCGAGTAGAGTAACAAGATCATGAGTATCCAAGCCTTTAGCTTCAAACTTTTGCTTTTGAACAGCAACAGAGTCAAGTGGAGATGGTAGATTCGATGCTTCCGATGCCAAAGAGATTCTCCCATCTTTTCTTCCCGTTGGAACTCGCCAGCTTGGTCCAGAACTCTGTCTCCATACGTAATCAATAAAAATCTACCAAAGGAATCAAGTAAACCCTAATGAATTAGGTTTAGTAAACTTGCATACCAAGTCAACAGCATCACGAGCAGCAAGTGCAAGTATATCCGCACATGACACAACTCCTGGACACTCCGACTCCAGCCGGGCTTTCGCATCATCGATCACTTCCATCCCTCGTAGACCGCCATTCGCTGGAGAGGCTTGCTCAGCAGATTTCCCTTTAATTAAAACCGACCCATCACAACCCTAATAAATAGGTCAAATTCAACAATATATATATTAAGTTGTATAATTGATCAAAGGAGATTAAGATTAGAGAAGAATTGGAGGAACCTGAACAAAACAGTCATGGAAATGAAGCCTAAGCAAGCCAGGAGAAATAGTCGGATCAGAATCAAAGTGAGATTCAACTGTGGATCTTACTATGGATTCAGCTTTTGGACATGAAGTTGAATAATAACCATTTTTTAACGACTGACTTCTCACTTCACTCACCAACACCAACACTATTATCATTACATAAAAACAATTGTCTAAGTACACTCCCATATTTCTAACTCTTTTTGTTTGTGTGTGATCAATTTACATATGATGATCTTCAAGAACCAACTTATATTTATATTCACACACATACATATGCATGCCTTTGTCTCAATGGAACCGTGTGGGGTCAGATAGTGCTTTCTTTTACCTTATGTTTATTTATATATGTTGGTATATACACTTGGTTGCCACTATGATGAAATAATGGGGATTTTCAGATAATTTTATATGGAAAAATTATCATGTTTACGAGTTTCGTGCTAACGTACGTAAAAACGTAGAACATATATGATTCGTTTGCTTTACCTAAAGGTTTCTTTGATCACTCAAACTTTAATAATCCATGAAATCTAAAAACGTGTTCACAACTTGATACTGACATAAGCCGTCACTATTTTTCTTCTGTTCACATTAGCCTCTCTTGTAGTAATTTCATCTCAATCCTAATCTTTGTTTTTTTAATTTACTACACAAAAGAATCGAACAGTCGAGAGATCTCACGTAGAAGAACAACGAATTACTCCATACAAAAGTGAAAAGGATAAAGAATCATAATAATTTAATCTCAAATCTCATTTCGTTTCGCTATTATTGTTTGGTACTATTACACACCTTCATGATTTCAACATAAAATGCTAAAGCTTCAAAAAAAAAAAAACATTAAATGCTATTTATTTGATTGAATTTTGTTCACGTGTTATTTTATGTAGTGACGGTGGTAGTGGTAGCCACAGTGACTGGTTATAGTGGTGGCGACGATGGTGGACACGGCGGACAATGTTTATAAAATTTTAAAATATATATGTATGTTTGCTTCGTGACAAAAAAAAACGAGGTTTAAATATATTTGCTTGTAACTTTTCCATTAACGTTTATGCACTACGCACTAAGAATTAGTCACATGTTTGTAATTTTTTTACAGTTTATTCTATTAGAAAATATATAGTTTTAGGAAATAGTCTACTACATTATCATCAAAGATTAATTCCACGACTACATGCAACACATGCGATTATGATTAACAACTTCGACGAACAACGATTCCACAACTCAGCTTTCCCCATCATTCCGACCCACAACGAACATTTTTCGATTTACGACATCTCACAATGAACATTTTCTCCCCGCAATACACTAGACTACGACGAACGGTTACTTTCAGCATTTCGAAAACTCCAATAAACTTTGCATCAATTATTCTACAAGAAACTGCACTCTCTGAAAATTTTACCCCAAATTTATTGTAAAAGCTTTTTAAAATTTTTGACCACTAGATCAAATAGCTTCCACTTGTTTATCATGATTTGAATGATTTTACATTTTTTTTTTTGTAATTAAGAATAGATTTGCCACTTTAAAAGATGGAGTTTTGTTTTGCAATTTGCTAAAGAAAAAACAATAATAAAACTATAGTCCTACTTGGATGACACGGTGTCGTATTGCAGCAAAGTGGCAAAACTCTATTGGTCACTGTGACGCTTAAAGAAAGTTTCTCTTCTCCGAATACTCTCATCGGAACCAAATCCAGAGGCGGGGAAACGAACGGATCCGCCATGGCAGCTCGTAAGAGAGCTTCTTCAATGTCAATTTCCAAGAACCCGGATCCGTTAGAAAAACCCAATTCAGCTCCATCGGAGCAGAAGATGACCCGTAATGTTTCCGGTGAGGAATTCCGTCTCGCGCCGCCGAAATTAGGAGTGATCTTCGTGATCTCTACTCTTCTATGCTCTCTCTATCTATATCTTCTCTGTTTTCACTACGAGATTGACAAGGAGGTCAAGCGATCGATCCTCATTAACGCTGGGCTTAGCTTGTTAGGGTTCTTCGTCACACTCAAGATGATTCCTGTTGCTGCTAGATACGTTCTGAGGCGTAACATGTTTGGTTTCGATATCAACAAAAAGGGAACGCGTCAAGGAGAAATCAAAGTGTAAGTTTTTGATCAATCAGCTTTTAAAAATATGATCAAAAATTGCTTCATTTCTTGTTTTCTTTACAGGCCTGAATCATTGGGAATTGTTGTTGGTATTGTCTTCTTGATCGTTGCGATTATATTTCAGTATTTCAATTTCACTGAGGATTCGAATGTAAGTGAGGGACCATTGTTTTCCTTTTGGCTAAATGGGTTAGTCATGGCATTGGTAAACCCATGTGGTTGATGGTTCTTGTGCAGTGGCTTGTGGAGTATAATGCAGCATTAGCATCTATTTGCTTCATGATTTTGCTTGGATTTGTAGATGATGTACTTGATGTGCCTTGGAGAGTGTAAGTTTGAATTGCAACTATGTATTTTGTTTTGATGAAATTCATGAGTGATATTAGTTTACATGTTCTCTCTTTTAAATTTAAACAACAGGAAACTTGTCCTGCCATCTTTTGCTACCCTTCCACTGTTGATGGCTTATGCTGGACATACAACTATTGTCATACCGAAACCTTTAGTTGCTTATATTGGCTTGGAAGTGCTTGATCTAGGTACTGATTCTTTTACATGTTACACTCGATGTACAAGTCTACTCCCATAATTTTATTTACTGAGGAGCTCAGTAGATGTTTCAATGTGGCTCAGGACGGATATATAAGTTATATATGGGATTACTTGCCGTCTTTTGCACGAACTCTATTAACATTCACGCTGGTCTGAATGGTCTTGAAATCGGTCAAACAGTTGTTATTGCCGCTGCTGTAAGTCCTATGGTCATAAACTCTGTCTCTGGATTCATCTCCGTTTGTTCCTTTTTGGGTTGAGATATGATGCATACCAGTTACTTGTAGATCCTGATACACAACGTTATGCAAATTGGAGCATCTGTTGATCCCGAGTATCACCAAGCTCATGCCTTTTCGATATTTCTTACTCAACCGCTGATGGCAACATCCTTGGCATTGCTTGCTTACAATTGGTAAAATACTTCACAAGTTTCTCTTTTAAAGTTTAATTTTTTCTTTGAGTTGAAGTAATGCTTTGTCTGACCAGTTCTTGCCATCTTCTGTTGTTAGGTATCCTTCTTCAGTTTTTGTTGGAGACACTTACACAGTCTTTGCCGGAATGACTATGGCAGTTGTTGGGATTCTGGGTCACTTCAGGTATACTTCCAAACCTACTAAAATAATATTTGGCACTTCACTGCTACATGGAAACTATCAACTCCATAGCCTTCTTATAAACATTTCGTCGTAAATGTTTTCCTTTAAGTTTTCTAAACTTAATGCTCAGATTCATCATGCATGCCGTTTTTCTCTTCTGAAATTTTGGTTATGCAGTGAAACCCTCCTCATCTTCTTTCTTCCTCAAGTTCTGAACTTTCTACTGTCGCTACCTCAGGTTTATATCTAATTACGCTCTTCTCTGGCATACTTATAATATTGTGAACTCATGTCTCAACCATCTAACATACTCTATATAACTCTTCAGCTTGCTGGCATTGTGAAATGTCCGCGCCATCGTCTCCCTAGGTAACCACCTTTGTGTTCTTACCTTTTGTAGAGTGATTAAAGAACAGACACATCGCTCATCTTGTGTTCTGGATTATCCAGGTTTGATACTACTACCGGATTACTGACCGGAACAAAAGATGGGACACTCGTCAACGTTTACTTGAGGTTATTTGGTCCTAAATCAGAAAAGTCTCTTTGTATCCATCTTCTCGTTTTCCAGGTAGTTCTCAAATAGATGTTCATCACCATATTTATATAATGAAAATAATTGCTATCGGTTTTGTGATACTCGGATTTGTTTCTACTACAGGCTCTAGCGTGCGCGTTTTGTTTCATACTTCGGCACTTTCTTGCTGGTTGGTACAAATAAATCTGCAACCTGAAGAAGCTTTAGATACCTCCTCTCTCTGTTCTATAGACGAGTCACAAATACAGAGTATTACTTTAGTTCTTTGTACAATCTAATATAGCAACGTAACTTTTTTTGTTACCATTGTGTTAAAAGTAGTATCTCAGGGGAGACAAAGGAAAGTCATTTGCTTTTGTTGAACTTAATGGCAAAATTTTCAAAGACAATGTATCATCATCCCGAGTTTGTACAATCTCTGGCATGATTACAATCAATACCATCTTAAAGATTCTCTCTAACAAGCTAATCTCTAAATCCCTCGATACCAAGTAGTTTTTTCATGTTTCTCTCGCACAAACATGAAAAAAGAAACTAGTGATCTATATCCATTGTTTCTCCCCCTTCGTCTTCTTCGTTGCTACTGCTTGTCCAAAGCTTGATGGTGCGATCATGTGATACAGTTGCGATACACGAGCTATCTGCAGTGATATCTAGAGAGGCGACTTTTGACTCATGCCCTGCTAAGCTTTTTACAAGCGAGAAATCTCTGCCTGACCATATCTGCCATAGACAAAAATGTTAAATTAGTGGAAATAAACTAAGTAAATGAAACAGAAGATTGAAAAAAAAATTAGGGCAAGGGATTAGAGAAGGATTTACATTGACTTTCATGTCGTATGAGGCAGTGGCTAGGAAGTAGCCTTCTTGTGGTTCATACTTCACTTGAGACACAAGGTTAGCATGAGCTGGTATAATATACAACGACTTTCTCATTCTAAGATCCCAAATACGGCATTGATTATCCTCACCACCAGATGCCAAGTGATAACCATTAGGAGAGAAGTTCACTGTGAGAACCTGGAGAAGCATATAGAACGGAGGAGATTAAAATAAGGGTCAGTGAATCACTTTTGCCTGAGGAAGAAAACCAAAGAAACAAAATTTGAGTCTTACCGGTTTGATGTGTCCTTGGAAGACAAGAATACTCCTACCAGTGCGGAGATCCCAAACCCGTGCGAGTGAATCAAGCCCAGAAGAAGCTGCTAATGCTCCGTCTTGTTGAAATGCAATTCCGTAGACACTGCGACTGTGACCTTCTTGCAAAAGCAGCTCTGCTCCTGTGTTTATATCCCACAATCTCCATGTTTTGTCAAAGCTTGTTGTCCCGAGGTATTTCCCTGATGGGTGGAAGGCAACACGTGCAAGACGATCCAAATGACCTTCAAAAGTTTGTAGGAGTGTTCCATCAGTTTTCCAAAGCTTTGCAGTTCGATCAGCAGAAGCAGTTGCTAGACAATCATCCACAGGCGAGAACACTACATCAGTTGCACGTTCTTTGTGATCCTTCAAGACAGCAATCTTGTTTGTAACTTCAGGCATCTCCCACAATTTAGTAACTCCACTCAAAGAACTAGCCAAAGAAAAACAATGAATCACTAAACAGACGAGAATTTGCAAGTCATGAACCTAGAAAATGTGTAATGCAGTTAGCTGGGGCAAATGCACTTAGACATGAAGAATGCTATGTATAAGATAAAAGGCCTAACTAACTTCATGGTCTAATAAAGGTGGAAGGAATTGAGACCGCAACAGCAGATTCAGTGTCTAAGGAAAGGATTATTGGCATAATTCTCTACTTACAAATCAATGAAAACCAACAAGCAGGTAGAATGCAGCATACTCCAGGCAAATCTAATCAAATAGACTAAGAATCAGGATGTGCAGAATATTTAAGTTTGTGCTTGAAAGTAAGAAAGAGATAGAAGAGAGATATACCATGTCGCAAGTATTTTTCCATCTCGCGAGAAGGAGCAGCCAGTGAGAGGACGATCATCTCCAAAATTACTGCAATCAAGAACCATGCCTTTAGCATGCTTTAAAGCCCACTTAGTCTCTGCATCCATATCCTCATCTGGATCATCTCTCCGCCGCTTTGCACGCTGAATCCTTACAGCAGCTCTCTTGATAGAAAATTTGGCAATTTCTATTCTAGCCTCTCTAAGCTCCATTGGACCCTCAGTAAAAAAGGGGTATTCAAGTATTTCATCGTCCACTTCCTCTTTTGGAGCCGCATCTTCTTCGTGAGCTTTAAGCAGTTTATCCAACTGCCCATCAATATCAAGCCTAGCCATAAGCTGCGCCAGCCTAGCTCTTCTCTCCATTTCCTGTTCTCCAAATAGAGTAATGGGCTCACCAAGTCGTCTAAGGCGATCTCTAACAGCTCTGTCATTTGTTGGAACTGCGAGAGCAGCAGCACGGCGCTTTATCAACAACTCTTGCAATGCCTTTTCCTGTCTTTCTCTGACCCGTTTACTGTCTTCAGATATCTCATAATGTTCATCATCTGATTCCGAATTCGAGTCATTGGCTCTCGCTCCACCATTTTGTGAAACAGGAGGCCTAAGAGTAGGTGGGCGGGCAACCGGTATTGGAGCCATTGGTGGGGGAAAAGAAGGAGGAGCCACAGGTGGTATAGCAGCGACTCCTGCAGTTATAGTTGAGATCTATATAAGGAGTTCAACTGCACCGTCTATAATCTTAAATGTAACATTAACCAAATGCTAGTAAATTACCTGGCTGAGATGAGGCATCTTGTAGAACTGGAGCTGCTGTGATTTGAGTAACAGGAGCTATTGGTGCAAATGAAACATTATCTTCCATGTTCCCTTAAATCCCCAAAGAAAAACACCACCGAAACAGCAATCTAGGCTTAACCCTGGAACAAAGAAGAATCCCAGATCAAGTTCTCATGATGATCCTTGTATATACGACGCAATACCAAAGCCAGAAAAAATGTTGCTACGAGATAAAGATGGTAGCTTTATACTAAAATTAAAGTCAGTGGTAACTAATACTCTCCTGGGGAAAAAAACAAACAGCTAATAGGCAAAGTATCAAGCTTCATAGTCACTTTTTATGGCATAGCACTGTAAGCTCAGGAAAACAAAATCAACAGGTTTCAGGAGAAAAATCGAAGCTGGGAATGTAGTATATACCAGGAATTTACGGAATCCCAGAATCTCGCTACTCTCTTCGAAACCCCCAAACACGAAATAGACTTCTGGGTTGCTCAAGCTCCGTATTCCCTGAGGAAAAAAAAAAACCATAACCTAATCAACAAATCAATGGTTAGAAATCCATCTTCCTAAGAAACATACAGAAGCTAAATCAGAGATTTTCGTCTTCTTTACCTCTCGAGAAGAAGAAGAAGAAAGCAAAACGGGAAAAGAAGAAGCCAAATTAATAAAACTGAGATTCCGCTTCGAGCTTAACCAACTCTCTGAAACGGATCGGTCCATATTGGGCTTTTTCATAAATGGGCCTTTTCACACATTGTTTTAACAAAACCGAACCCAAATCGGAAAAAATAATTAATGATGAAATTAATACATCATTTACGCGGTCATAAATCTTTTTGTGTGTGTTAAAAATAAAATTAATTTCATCTAATTTTTTTTTTTTTTTATACTGATCACTTTTTTATATATGTTTGTATTTTCCTTCCAAGCAAAATCATATTCACTATCAATCAACCACAAATCACAATCTAATTATGTTTTGCATAGATTGTTTCAACAAATTCACAGTTTTAAGTTCACTGTTTCCAAATAGACTTATGATTCTCTGACTTAAGCAAGACATTTTTAGCCTCTCTACATGCTATAATAGAGTAGCTAATTCAGGTAAATACTCAACATAACTCAAAGTCATATTTTAGGCTTTAGAAATCTTGACCCCTTACTGCTACTTTTTTTTTCTTTTTCTTCCACAGTATTGGTTTCTTTCTTCTGATGGCTCAAAAGTTAGCCAACCCCACAATCTTTTTCTCAGACGTTATAGTTTAGTTTTTTGGTGAGTGGTATCTATCAGTCAAAATGAGTCAGTCTAAGATTCAAGGTAGTGATGCTAACATATCATGCAAGGAAGGATCCACGTGGCGCAAGCCGAGGCATGGCTTAGAGGAGGGGTCCTTTATATTGCATATGGCTCGTGACTTTGTTTTCTCCTAAAGTGGTTCCACTTTGTTGAGACTTTCAAGCTCAACCATTGAATCTTGCTCTTCTTCTACCTTTTCTTCTTGTTCCTAAAAAACATTTGTCTGCTCAATTTTTTCTTAAGTCTTTTAGATGTCTTTTCGAGTTATCTCAAGTCCTTTTCTTACTCGTGTTAGTAACTTACTTTCTATCTAGTGCAGTTGGTGAGGAAATGGCTCCACTTACCACGTGAAGATAGCTTGAAGATAACTCTTTTTGCCTCTTCTCTTCTGTCAATATGTTTTTATAACCCCTCAATAGATAATAACTCGCTTGTCGCTATCATTTTAAAATACTTCGGGATTTGATGCTTAATCATTCCTTGTTTTGAAAAGATTTACCTTAATTTTTAAGATTTAGGGGTTATTCAAAAGACTCTATACTTTGAACCTTGTTAATCGATTTCGACTCGTTTATTATTTTCCTGTTTCAGAAAATCACTCAAAACAAGCCTTCTAAAGTTTTCCCTACTCCTTGAGAAATTTTTCTACGAGGTACTTATTATTATTATTCCCTTTTATATTATTTCCTCATCTTTACTATTACAGTTTTTGTCTATAATTAAGGTGGAGAAAACTATTAGATTAGACTAAATAAATTAGAATAAAAATACAATGATCATATGTGAACGAGTATGGGGTGTAACATTATGCCTCTGATATGATTGTGTTACAGACTTTATGCAAATGCTTATCTATTTGGCTGTTGATCTCCATCAGTGAGGGTCCAGAGAAGACTGATTTGTCACAAACTGATTTAATCTCTAAATGGCATTTAAAACAGTTTTTGAGTTGTTGCAGTAGACTCTCTAATGACATTTCTCTGTGGAGATGTAGTAGAAGCTTTCTTAATGATGTAAGAGTTTCTCTCAAATCTTGAAGCTGCGCGTGGCGGAGATGGTCATTGTCATTAACCTAAGGGGATCACAATGGACTTAGGCTCCATTTCCTTTTCAAACTTTTTTCTTTTCTTTTCTTTTTCCTTTGCATCCAAATTCAAACTTGTGAAAGGGAAAGTGTCTGCCACATTTTTGTTATACATATATAAACTGAAGTGTTGTTTTCATATACCCTTTCCTGACTAGTTGCAGTACAAAGTTCTCCCTTTATTAATAAGGGTTTATTTGATGGTGTAACGCAATTTTGAGAGAAATTTGCAAAAAAAAAAACATCATTGGCATTTTTGTAAATAAATAGTGTATTTAAGGTGCATGTTAACAAAGAAAACGTATTTTATAAGGAAAACGTATTTTATAAAGAAAATAATATGTTATCTTATGTGATGGTACATTGTTTTTGAATACGCAAAGCGCGATAAATTGCATCACTTATTTATAAAATAGCCACCGTGTTTGCATCTAATAGCAAATAACCTATATTAATAATTGAAGATTCTTGTTCGAAATCTAAAGTGATTTTAATTTTTTTTAATGTCAATAATGTAGTAGGAAAATAGGTGCATCTATTGAGATAGACTAGTATAATTAACCCAACAGACTACAACCCTTTGGCTATGAAAGCTGAGTTAAAAAGGCAACATTAAGATGATTTTGCAAGATGCTTTATTAATTCCCCCAAATCTTATTATTGTGAAATTTCAAGATGGAGCCCATAGATTTGTAATCCCGACCACACAATAGATATTTAGGAAGGAATTATGCCAACTTATTATTTGAAATATAATCTCTTCGGATCCAAAATCATTTCCCCAACGAAGGAAAAAAAATCATATCAAGATGAAGAATGGGGTTTGTTTGTCTCATCATGCTTTTGTGTTTTGACAAACCAATTATTTATTTTAGCTCTCATTCCATGTTTAGAAAGAAAAAAACATTCGGATCACTAAACTACAACTATAATTTTTATTGTAAAAAAAATTATAGAGATTCTAAGAAAAGTACCTTTTATATATAAAAAAAAATTGATCTCTTCCTAATAAAGTATCACACACAAAAGTGATTGAGCATGCAATTTATTATAGGTTGAACCGTTTGTCGTGGTTTTTGTATGTTTTAGATTTGATCCCGCATTTAGCCATTTAGTAGATGAACGTGCCATGACAATCTCAAAAGTATGTATTTCATGTGGACCACACTTGAAAATTGGATTCATAGCTTTAATATGTTGATATGGAGACGGATTTTTTTATATGAACATAATACAAAAGCTAATTCATCCACAAGACAAGAGGAAAAAGGTGATTAAGGATGTAAATGCGGAATTTGGCAGAATTTTTTGATGATTTATTGCAGAATCTAACTGAATAACTAATGATTCAAATGGTAACCGCAGAATCTGATGTATTACAAAAAAAACCATTCAAAAATCAATTACCATATAAAATTACAAACTAATAACGAACTTACAAATTGATTTATGATATTAATAATTTATTTAAAAACATAAAACTGAAAATAGGTCACTGAAAGACAAACATATTCTGCAAATTTAGTTTTTTAGTCACATTCATCAAGTTTTGTTTTTAGTCAGTTGTTCAACATTCAGCAACTTCAAATGGTAACCATAACACTACATTCTTCAACATTCCTCAATTCTTCATTTACCGGTTAGAGCCTAGATGCATATAAAATGGTGCTTTACACTTAGACCACATAATTTATTATTAATAAATGAAAGCTTTTTTTTTTCACAAAATTGGTTTTCTTTCGGTTTCCTGATCCTCCAACACAACAATCAAATACAATAGTCTTTTGCCTTGAATATCTTATAAAGAAGACAAGGACAAATGCTAAATATAATTTAAAGAAATGATAACAAATCTTAATGAATGTTCTTGCTCTAAGAAAAAGGTTATGTGCAGGATAGTTGTTGATTACTCCTATAGGGCTACGGTTCAGTGATACTAGCGTTAAAATCATACCTATGTATAAATAAATCACCTACTCTTTTAGTCACAAATTGTGGATTAATAAAGTTGATTGGCCTGGTTGAAAGAATTTCATGATGATACGACTCATATTGATATTGTTATTAGCATTTTTCTTTTCATTTGCGTTTGCAATCCTAAAAAATGTTTTTAAAATCATTAAATATTATGTTTTATACAAGCACATAACGCAAAAAGGGGACCGTAACTCAAGTATGATTTCGAATTTTGTTTAGTCTAATCGAATTTTGCGATTGTTTATAGGGAAAATTACTAGAACAACTTTTAAAATGGCATAATTACTAAAACAATTCTTACACAAGATTAAAATTTAACAAATGTCATAAAAGACATATAAACCTTAGCAATCAATTTTTATTACAAAAATATCATTCTAATTATTTTTAAAAAAAATTCAGAAATTTGTTTGAAATCGCGGCCGTGGAGGCTGCGGAAGTACCAGAGACGCGCTTGGCGGAAATGTACCGCCGGATTTAGATAAAGTCGGATTGAAAATCACAAAAAAACGTGAAATCTTTTGATTTTTGGTTAGAAAAGAGATATATGATGTTAGATATACTATTTTTAGACTAAATCCAGTTGAAAACACATTAAAATACAGTAAAAACGAGGTAAAAGATAGTTGGCCGCCATTGTTAGGGTTTGACAGAAGCTTGTTGTGTGGAGAAGACCGGTAAATTACAATTTTACCCTTTATTGAATAACTCTACCACTACTATAAATAAGTTTACTACATATTTATAAATCTACCACTACTACAAATAAGTCTACATATTATAAATCTACCACTACCACGAGTATAAATATATCTACCACATATTATAAATCTACCACTACTATAAATAAAACTACCACTACTATAAATAAGTTTACCAACTAAAGGTTGTTTAGTAAAGACGTGAAAAGATTGAATAAATCTACCACTACAATAAATAAATCTACCACATATTATAACTCTACCACTAGTATAAATAAGTCTACGATTGCACGAACCATCAATAAGTCTATCGATCACAAAATAACTCTACCACAACTACTAATAAGTCTATAACTCAAAAATAAATCTACTACTACTGTAAATAAGTTTACGATTACGCGAACCATCAATAAGTCTACCGATCACAAAATTAATTTTACCACCACTAGAAATAAGTCTACTGATCACAAAATTAACTCTAATACTATTACAAATAAGTCTACCATATTTTATAAATCTACCACTACTATAAATAAGTCTACAATTACGCGAACCATCAATAAGTCTACCGATCACAAAATTAACTCTACCACTACTACTAATAAGTCTATCAGTGAAAAATAAATCTACCACTACTATAAATAAATCTACGACTGCGCGAACCATCAATAAGTCTACCGATCACAAAATTAACTATACCACTGCTGCTAATAAGTCTATCACTCCAAAATAAATATACCACTACTATAAATAAGTCTATGATTGCGTGAACCATCAATTAATCTACCGGTCACAAAATTAACTCTACCACTACTAGAAATAAATCTACCGATCACAGAATTAACTCTTCCACTACTACAAATAAGTCTACCACATATTATAAATCTACCTACTATAAATAAGTCTACGATTGCTAACCATCAATAAGTCTACCAACCACCTAATAAATCTATCAATCGCAAATAAATTTACCATCACATGAGCGGTAAACTTATTCGATGTTTCATTAATAGCAGTTTCGTAAATACGTTTTTTGTCTTCAAAGGAAATAAAGGTAAAACGGGTATAAAAAATCTTTCAAGGTTGTTTGGGTAATTATGAAAGATTAGCATCATTTTGGTCAAAAAAAACTATTTTTCAAAGTTGTTTTTGTAAACTTTCCTTGTTTATATTTAAGTGTGTACAAATTTTAAAGTGGATATAAAACCTTAGACATCTTAAGCAAACGTAGAACACACTCATTAATAGAAGAATCGAAGCCTAGAACAACAAAACACTATCTAATAAAAATGTCCTGCGTACGGTTAATGCAAGGTTCGGCCAATGGAATTTACAAGAAAAGCTTATATGTAATGAGCATTTTGAGTTAAATTCTCTAATAGGTTAAAACACACTCATTAATAGAGAAAATTAAGTTTGTTTTCTTCCCCTGAATAGACGACCTAATTTGTTTTCTTACCCTAAATAGTAAATAGACAACTTTATTATAAGTAAAAGCAAATGTTGAAGATTTGCTCCAATTGGAGGATTTCTTTGCATTAAAAACCAAATCAGACCAGAAATTAAAATACTACTCTCCGTTTTTAAATAATTGATATTCTAAAATTTTCACACATATTAAAAAAAATAAATATTTTGTTTTTTGTGTTAAACAATTTTCAATAACTTTTAGCCAATACTATCAACAAAATCAATTAATATGTTTTGAAATTCACAATTCACCATATTACTTAATAAAAACTGCATAGAAATTGTAAAACATCAATCTTTTAAAAACAAATTTTTTTCCAAAAACAAACAATCTTTTAAAGTGGAGAAAGAAGACATAGAGATTTCTGAAACGAAAGAAAGAAAATAACCCATCACTGCAGAAGAAAAAGGTATCTCTATAATAATTGAAGACAGTAGAAACCTAATTGTCAACGAAACTAGCCAATGAGCCCAAACTCCACAATCACCACATTCTATCTTGGGACCATTTCTTTATCTCTCCCTAATATCAATAACTTGAAATTGAGGTATCTAATTATCTATCATCGTTTTAATATCCATAATGTTTTTTTTTTTAAATGACATAAAAATGGAAAAATGAGATTCATGTATCATATAAAAGTAATAATGATTAAATATGTTTGTGGAGTCTAACCTTATTTTTTATTTTGTTTTGCGGCAATGGTGGTGGTTTTAATATCATATATTGTGCTTGTCAATTGTCATGATGCAATTTAAACAGTCTTAATGTGCCCAACTATCTTCTTATTGCAATCTTCACGAAGATTTACCTGTGAAATTATTAGAAAAAGAAAAAAGAAACTTTTGAGTGGAAAGTGACACTACATTGAGACCTGCAAAAACTCGACAAGGCTAAAATAAACAATTAAAAAGAATTCAACCACAGAACAATAAACCTTTACAAAGAAAAAACCAACACTTTGTGCTACTAAATCTATGGGAATAATGTCAATACTGTTGCTGTACGGAAAGGGATTCATTTGGGGTCTACAGAAAAATTCATGCTCTTCTTGATTATGCATTGATCCTCTTTAACAAGAAATAGGAGTTACATCATTTCATATTATCCCGAAAAACTCGATTTGTTTTAATATCGGGTTTGCGCCACTAGACTAAAATGCTCTTTTATTAATAAGTCTAAATAGAGAAGAAAGAGTATCATACAGGGGCAAGTATTTGTCCACTATAGCGACCAAGGTATTGTGAGCTACGAAAAACAAAGGTGAATTAGCCAATGCCCCCAATAATTGGGACAATGTAATCATGAAAATATTAAAAAAAAGATAATAAAGCAAATAGAAAATAGATTGTAACACTAGTAATGCAAAAAAAGAGAAGCCAAAAAAGGAGTAATAATGTTTTAGAGCACTGGTTTTCATTGCACACAAAGTCACATAAGACAGATACACGACGAAGGGTAGTTATTCACTGCAAAATCTATGGACATAATTGGTCACTATAAACTTTTTGCGTCATAGACTCCTTTGAGTCATTATATCCTACGACTAGATTTGTTGGATGCCACTTGATACTTTACTATAAAGAAAGTAAATAAAGATGAACATATCAATCTAAAAATTTCAACATTTCTGTTCAAGTGAGCAATATCAATATTTCTTTATATTTTTTATACGAAGTGCTTCCTTTGTTCAAACTGTCACTCGACTACCCACATTACAATCTTCTTCAGCGTTTGATTCCGTATTTCCCCGACTGTGTAGGCAAGGCCCCTACATCTTTCAATTCAATCACACAACAACAAAAAAGAACATGAAGTTATTGGAATACACAACACATACCCACAAGTCAACACTATACATACATATCTTTATTGCAAGTACCACAGTGGTATTGATTTTTCTTCTATATATCTCTCTGTATATTTACCTCCAATAAGATCCAATATAACTCGTGAAGCAAAATCATATCAAGGCCTTAACTTGGTCATTCAGGACCACCAATAAGAACATAAGCCTACAATCTTTTATATGTCCACTTCAATATTTCATGCTGAAAGTTGAGACTCTTTACTGAGCAACACAAAGCGTTTCCACATACAGATGTAGGAATTTTCCTTTCTTACACAAGTTACGGCAAGAGAGGATACACATGAATAGCACCGATCACGCTAGGGAGACCTGAAACATTTAAATGCAACAAGATTATTATTTTCTCTTAAGAATTAGGAACAAGGAATGCTTTGGTGTTACATGCATGTGTTTAGGACAGCTCTGTATCCATCCTGCAAGGAATAGTAGCCAATGCTAATGTTTGGTCCTAAGGGGTAACTTACTTTCAAACTTAATAGTCAAACTTTAATGCTGCAAGAACTGACAAGATAAGTTTCAAAAAAAAAAGAACTGACAAGATCAAGTGATGTAAAATGGTCCAATAAATATGATCCCATGAGGTTTACCAGACTGGTCGTAAGGGGTGGTGGGCAAGATTGTCTTGTCTAAAACTGAGCTCAAGTACCATGAGACCCAAGTAGGGGACCTAGTGTACGTACTCTGACAGTAAGCTTAGCCAAGAGATAAAACAATAACAAGAAGAAAAAACTATGCAGTAAAACAAAAATTTATTACCTTTTATGCAGGAAATCTTGCCAGGGAGAGAATGTAAGTACTAAGCATGTAAATTATTTACCTACCATAAAAAAAATTGGGAAATAAGTTAGGAATACTTTACTAGTAATTTTCACCTTATAAAATATGCAAAACAAAAATAAAGTATCACAAAGATATCTTAATCTACAGCAAGAGACAAAACGTAATGGTAATCCATCTATATATAGTGAACACAAGTATATGACTTACTTGACTGTACCGCCCAAAACCTTTCCTTTTAAATTCCCTTCTCGCTATCTCAATCTTCCTCGAGTGCTTTAAACCTCAAGTTTACCTCTACTTCACATATCATATGGAAGCATTAGAAATGGGATTGACCTCATCTTTACGGTTCCGTAGACGAACCAACAAGACTTTCCTCAGAATCTTCATGATCTTGGTTCTAAGCTGTATACCAGGTAGAACCAATCTTTGTTCCAATCATTCTGTTAGTACCCCAATAGATTTACCTCCTTCAAATCCTTCAGATATTCGTTCCTCGTTAGATTCACTAGATTTGGAGGGTTACGTAAGCTTCGATGATGTCCACAATGCGGCCAAGGACTTTGGCAACATATACCATTACCGACCTTTGGCAATTCTACATCCGAGGTCAGTTTCTGATATTTCATCAATGATGAGGCATATAGTACATCTGGGCTCCACCTCGAATCTTACAGTAGCAGCTAGAGGCCATGGTCACTCGCTTCAAGGACAAGCTCTAACTCATCAAGGTGTTGTCATCAACATGGAGTCGCTTCGAAGTCATGATATCAGGATTTACAAGGGGCAGCAACCGTACGTCGATGTCTCAGGTGGTGAATTATGGATCAACATTCTACGCGAGAGTCTAAAATACGGTCTTTCACCAAAGTCCTGGACAGACTACCTTCATCTGACTGTTGGAGGTACTCTATCTAATGCTGGAATCAGTGGTCAAGCGTTCAAGCATGGACCTCAGATCAACAACGTCTACCAGCTAGAGGTTGTCACAGGTACTTCATTCATGCTATATCTCTATGGTAGTCTCATAAAAAGTATGCACCTGAAGAATATGCATCTCATTAGGAGCAAAAACACTGAACACTACCATAGTTTTTGGAACTAAAATAGGAGTTCGTAGGTGCCAATGTGCAAACATGCAACAAACACTTTCTAACTTGCAACAAAGAAAAATTGTATAACAAACAATGGATAAACAATATATTTTACATATTGAATCAGGGAAAGGAGACGTTGTGACCTGTTCTGAGAAGCGGAATTCTGAACTTTTCTACAGTGTTCTTGGTGGGCTTGGACAGTTTGGCATAATCACCCGCGCACGGATCTCACTTGGACCGGCACCGCATATGGTAAAGTAGTTCCATTTTGAGCATGGCTATTGGAATATGTATATAGTCAGAATATATATGCTATGATTCTAAGCACCAGTTTCCTGACACAGTTAAATGACTTTTAATAGGTTAAATGGATCAGGGTACTCTATTCAGAATTCTCTGCATTTTCAAAGGACCAAGAACATTTGATTTCGAAGGAGAATGCTTTCGACTACTTGGAAGGATTTGTGATATTCAATCGAACAGACCTCCTCAATAACTGGAGGTCGTCCTTCAGTCCCAATGATTCCACACAGGCAAGCCAATTCAAGTCAGATGGGAAAACTCTTTATTGCCTAGAAGTGGCAAAATATTTCAACCCAGAAGAAGCTAACTCGATGGATCAGGTAAAATTTGAAAGCAATATATCATTAGACTTAACGCGAACAAGCACTATACTCTCTAGATCAAACCGTTGGTTTCTAACATAGCAGGAATGGTTACCTTGCAGGAAACCGAGAAGTTACTTTCCGAATTGCATTATATTCCATCCACTTTGTTCTCATCTGAAGTGCCATATATCGAGTTTCTGGATCGCGTGCATATTGCGGAGATAAAACTGAGAGCTAAGGGTTTATGGGAGGTTCCACATCCCTGGTTGAATCTCATGGTTCCCAAGAGCAGCATATTTGAATTTGCTACAGGAGTTTTCAATAATATCGTCACAAGCAACAACAACGGACCTATCCTTATCTATCCAGTCAATCAATCTAAGTGAGCAAAATGCCAAAAAGGAAAATTCATCCAAATGATTCTGAAAAATAAGATTACTAACCACATTCCAACACTTGTTTTTATTGCAGATGGAACAAACATACGTCTTTAATCACTCCAAACGAAGATATCTTCTATCTCGTAGCCTTTCTTTCCTCTGCGGTGCCAAATTCCTCAAGGGAAAATGGTTTAGAGTACCTTTTGAAACAAAACCAAAGAGTAATTAACTTCTGCGAAGTAAAAAAACTCAATGTGAAGCAGTATTTGCCTCATTATGAAACTCAACAAGAATGGAAATCACACTTTGGCAACAGATGGGAAACATTTGCAAAGAGGAAATACGCGTACGATCCTCTCGCGATTCTAGCCCCGGGACAGAGAATTTTCCAAAAAGCAACACAATTATCTCCAATCCAACCTCTCTAAGTCAAAAAAAACAAAAAAAAAAAGGAACCATCACTGCCAAAAACCTAACACTATAAATCACAAACGTTAAAAAGTTCCTTGTAACGGCTCAGCTATAGGCAGCTAAGAGAGTGGAATTCTTTTTCTTTTTGTATCTTTTTGGTATACAAGTAGATTGGGGACACTGTATAGGATACACAAAATCCTACACAGTATCATTACATTTGTCACTATAACACATCTTCTCTAAGACCTTTTATAAAAAAGGGATCTAATCCATATATGAATCTCCCGAAATATCTTGATCCCAATCTAATCGAAATCAGACTCAATAAAATCTCCGTGCAAAGAGATTTTTACCTTGGAGATCTAAAAACCCAATCAAATCGACCTACGATTCTCGATTTGATTTCACGAGCCCGTTGTGAGAATCTGAATGAATCTCCCATCTCGATTGAGTTCACGACCTACGATTTTCCGATCAATTTTATAATCAGTTCACGACACTGATTAACCTTATCGAAGATCGGAGAAATTTGGCGCCCTTTCGCCATGGATAAGCCGAGAGTGCATCGAAGCTTTTCTCTCTTTGAAATGTGATTTCAAATTTCAATTCGTTTGTCACGAGTGAAGTAATAATACACACGTGTGTGTGTGTGTGTAACTGTATACATATATGTATTTATTTATTTTATTAATTTAATCTTCAGGCGGTCGCTTCTGGACATGTTCCAACAAATTTTATTATTATTATTATTATTTTTTTGGTCTCTTCTTCTTCATCTCTGGTAAGCAATCTCAAAAACCCTAACGGTCCTCACTCTTTTCCTTAAGAGACAACTACACACATTCATTCACCTACAACTTCCACCTTAAACACGCAAGAGAGAGATTCGTTGTACCGATTGATTCCTTTCTAAAGCCCTAAATTTTCGATTTTGATTTTGACAAAGTATCGAATAGTTTTTTTCGATGTCTCCTGCGGCGGTGGAGACTGGATCTCCGGTTGAAACTATCCCTTCATTCTCGGCATTTTTCCCGGAAAGTGTTCGCTCTCACGATCAACGAGGCATGGATCCTTCGTCGTCGTTCTCTACAGATTCTGGGATCGGAAATGGAATTCAATTCGGGTTTGGAGCTGGTTCAGGGCAGAACACGAAGAGTCGAACGAAGCCGAGGCTGGTTAAACTGAGGAAGAACGGTAGAAAGGTGAAAGGGACATCTTTCTCCGGCGAGATCTTGTCGGGTTTCAACCCGTTTGCGCCGTCTAGTAAAGGTAATTTGTGTTACATTGCTTAAAGTTCTTGTCTTTGGTACTTTGTGAGCTGAAGGGTTTTGTTTTTGTTTTTGTATTTGTAGGTAGTCTCCATATGAACAGAGTGAATGATAGAAATGATAGCGAGTCACCTGGGGATAAAGGTTTTGTCTTTGGGGCTAATGGGAACAGTTCTAGTGCAGAAGCTACCAGTGCAGGTAAGGTCTCAGTAACGTCTTTGTCTGATGAGGAGGAATTTGGCACTCCTATAGGTGATTATGACTTGGGTTCGGAATCTACAAAAGAACATTCAGACGAGGTTTTAAGAAAGCGAGATAATGATAAAGCAGAAAACATTAGACCGTGTAGTGAGAGCGCGTCTTGTGAAACGCAAAGTGGAGTTGGGTTTGGTAGTGGTAAAACTATAGATGATTCTGAATTGAACCTGCCTGCTGAGATGAGGAAGCTTAATATCAGTGATACCAGTGATCATGGTGGCAACGGCTATGCAGAAGGAAATAAATCCAATAACGCACCTGCATTTATCTTTGGTAGCTCTGGAAAGGTTGATGCTAAATATAACGGTGCAGCAACATCAGGGCCATGCTCTTTCAGTTCCAATGGTTTTCACCAAAGTGATAATACAGCGGATAAAAGACCCACTTTTCATTCCAATACCACCAATATAAACAACTTAACATGCAATACCTTTGGTACAAGAACATCATTTGACGATTTCAAAGCACCTGAATGGGATCCTTCTTCGCTTAAGAACGGTTTGTTTCCAGAAGTGAGCAGAAATCAAGGCCACACGCGAAGAAATCGGTCATCCAAGGACAAGAAATCAAAGAAAATCAAAGAAAAAATGAAACAGCATGAGCCGAATCGATGCAATGATCATGCTTCTGAGGGAGTTGAGTCTAATGAACAACTCAGTTCCCCTGGATATTGTTCACCCATGGATTTTTCTCCTTATAATGGTGAGAAAGCCAGCAATCAATTTCCAACAGGACCTCCTCTGACATCAATCGATCCCTTACATTTGAGAGAACATGTAAATTCTAGCTCCAGTAATGATTTTAAGGTTGCCTCAGCCAGGGATCCATCTGTTGTCACGGCAGAGGGTCATGGAATGTCGACAGATGGTCATGGAAGTAGTTGTATGCCGAATTTTTCTTTCTCAGCGTCCGCGTCTCAAGAAAAAATACCATATAGAAAGCTTCAAGCTGTTAAGAAATATAGGAGGAAGGTCAATAACATTTTTCAGAAAAACAATCAAGAGAATCAACCTGTAAATACAGGTCAAGCCAAACAGGAGTCAGGCTCTACATCTGTGATGCCTGGTGTATGTGAGGTTTGGCGACTAAGGTATTAAATACCAACACAAGAGCTTTAACATTTCGCTTTTTAAATACTTTCTTTCGGAGAATTAAGATAAGTGATGTTTTGTACCAGGGGAAATCAAGCCTACAAAAATGGTGATATGTGTAAAGCTGAGGAATGTTACACATATGGTATTAATTCCTCCCCATCAAGTGATGATTCAGAGTACTCTATGAAGCCTCCTCTTGCCCTTTGCTATGGCAACCGCGCAGCAGCAAGGATTTCTCTTGGAAGATTGAGGGAGGCTATAAGTGACTGTGAGATTGCTGCTTCACTTGATCCAAGCTACATTAAAGCGTATATGAGAGCTGCAAAGTAAGTTTAAGGCGTACTTTTCCAGATAGTTGTTTGATTTGTATAGCCTTTGAATAAAGGAACTTAGTTTGACAAAAAAAAAAATAAAGGAGCTTAGATCATGTCCAGAAATCAGTGCATCACCTAGAGTCAATTTGTCTTTTTGGCTTAAGCTTTATAGCTTCAGTGCGTAAGAAAGCAATACATTCTTGTTTTAGATGTTTTCATCTCTTTCCTCCTGGCACCAGCTAAGGTTTTAGATCCTTTTTTCTTTTTGAAGTGGCCAAGGAAGTGTATATCTTCGCAATAGCGATCACACTCTTTATCTAGTAAAATCAATTATATGTTATTTAATGGAATTTAATGTATTTATATTTTCTTTTATGTTTGCTTTAGTTGTCATCTTGTACTGGGGGAACTTGGATCAGCAGTGCAGTATTTTAATAAATGCATGGAATCCGCCTCTAGTGTTTGCTTGGATCGACGAATGACTATAGAATCAGCTGAAGGTTTACAACAGGCTCAGGTATGCATTCTCTCCTCAGCTAGAATATATCGATCACTGTTCTACAATGGTCTGATCAAAATAATTTTATACTTTATCAGTTTGGATGTCGTATATGGTAGATTTTTTGGATGTTCATTCGGCCAAAAACTGTGCTGAATCAGCACAGGGTTTTGTTAATCTCTAATTAAACACATTTTATTTTACTTACTGGCAGAGGGTAGCGGACTATACCAACTGTGCATCTGTATTTTTGGAGAAGAGAACACCGGATGGCGCATCTGACGCATTGGTTTCAATTGCCAATGCCTTGTCGATTAGTTCATGCTCAGATAAACTTCTTCAAATGAAGGCGGAGGCCCTGTTAATGGTAAGTTGTCTTTCCTTTTCATTTCTCAACATTTAAATTTCTCTTTTCATGAGCATGAGCTTCCTTGTCAATTTTGCAGATCCGGCGTTATAACGAAGTGATCGAGCTCTGTGAGAATACCCTTCAGACGGCTGAGAGGAATTTTGTTTCAGCAGGGCTTGTTGGCATGACAAATGTTGATCTATTAGGATCTAAGCATCACTCACTAATAGTTTGGAGATGGAATATGATTTCCAAGTCGCACTTCTACTTGGGAAACCTTGAGACAGCCCTGGATTTATTAGAAAATTTACAACAAGTGGGATCTAGCTGCAATGAGTAATCACTTTGTCTTTGTTGTGCAATAATAAAATTATTGGTATGCGTGTATTAACTTTAGTTGTGTTCCTTGCTGAAAGTCTAAGTTTTGTTCTCTAGGAATCAGGATGAGTGTCGTGACTCACCATCTTCATTAGTGGCCACCATTTCTGAACTTTTACGTTACAAGGTATGCTCTATCGTGGAACTAAGGGATTCTTCATATATCTGTGTAGTATAATGGTGTCTTTAACATCATCAGTTCTGATAAAATCCTTCATCATGCTTCCTTGCTGAATAACAATGATTTTTTCCATTGGTTACATTTAACAGAGTTTTTTTTTGTGTGATTGCAGAACGCAGGTAATGAAGCTGTTCGGACGGGAAAGTACATGGAAGCAGTAGAGCAGTATACTGCTGCACTATCAAAAAGTGTTGACTCACGCCCTTTCGCAGCAATCTGCTTTTGCAATCGTGCAGCTGCTAATCAGGCCTTAGTCCAGATTGCCGATGCAATTGCTGACTGTAGTCTTGCCATGGCTCTTGATGAAAACTACACAAAGGTATATTGTAATTTTCTTTTAACTCGTGAGCATGCTCACATGAACCTTCCTCTGTGCTAAAACAGAATTCTTATGAACTTTTGTATTGGATTTGCTATAGGCAGGTGTAGTAAGATTCATTTGTGAAATACCCATCTTCCAAAAACAATGTTTTTGTCTACTCATGAACAAACAAATTTGTATATATCTCTCAAGCTATATAGAGCTTCTTCCAAGTTTTTCTCACATCTGAGATAGATAGTAGTATTGTTTTCTTGAAATGTATGCATAATCTATTTTCTTGAAATGTGGTAAGGTACTGAAGCAGCATGTAACCATCATTTCTTGGAATGAGGTTCCATAAAAAAAGTCAACCCGACTTATCCTTTCCATTTCAGGCAGTTTCCAGGAGAGCCACATTACATGAGATGATCAGAGATTATGATCAAGCAGCAAGTGATCTCCAGAGGCTTATCAGCATTCTCGTAAAGCAAAATAATGAGAAGACAAAAACGTCAGATACATCTGCTGATCGTGCAAGCAGCAGGAAAGAACTAAGGCAGGCCCGTCAACGGTTGTCTGTGATGGAAGAAAAATCTAAAGAGAGCATTTCTCTGGATTTCTTCCTCATCATGTATGCTCACTTTTATGCAGTCAATTATACCATTCATGTTATTGGAGACCAGGCTAGAATTTATTCTATGCAATTAATTCCAGTATAATTATATGCTGATACTAAGGCTATCTTTTATTCTCGTTTTGCTAATTTGCAGGGGAGTGAAGACATCTGACACTGCTGCTGATATCAAAAAGGCGTACCGTAAAGCAGCTCTTAGGCATCACCCAGACAAGGTGATCTGTGTTTTACTTGCTGACAGTGTTGCAAATCATTAGTTTACATCTGCTGATGTTTCCTCTTTGATGTGGTATTCAGGCTGCACAGATTCTTGTCAGAAGTGAAAGTGAAGGACCATGGTTGAAGGAGATATTAGAAGAGGTTCACAAGGGTGCAGATAGGCTCTTTAAAATGATTGGAGAGGCATATTCAGTTCTTTCTGACCCAACTAAGGTTTGCTTTCTCTCAGCAAGAAAATTTCGCCTTTTCTGCCGACAAACCTTGAAACGCTGTGTATGAATTACTGATAAGGTTTTTGTTTAACAGAGGTCGGACTATGAACTTGAGGAAGAAATTAGAAAAGCAAGGGCATCTAGAGAAAGCTACAGAAGTAGAAAGGCTGCAGAAGCAAGTAGCTCTCCATTTCAGACAAGTCCAAGCAGTCGATACTGGAAGGACAGCGGGAAGTCATACCGAAACACGCCTTCTTGGTGGTAGAACGCTAAAATTCTTTGTGGTGTAAGTAAAAGTAACACACTATTCTTGGTGGCATGGCTACAGTGATCCACTGGTTCCTCCCAGGAGAACTGGTGAAGTGTAAAGGGCTGCTACAATTCAACTAATAGCAACTTGCATACACGAGAGAAGTGTTTGCTTCAATGGTGAAAGGGGGACTTGTGCGAGGTGTGAGTTGTGACCCAATTACGCTTTGTAACTAAACAAATGTTTGTTTGCTATTGTGGATTGTACCTTTTGTAACACATCCAAAAGATCAAAGAAATGAAAAAGTGAAAAACCTACAAATCTAGTTTTGATGTTTTGACCAATTTGGTCACCAACATGTAGAGCCATAAACTTCTGTATGCTACTACATCAAAAGACATGGTTTTGGGAGCTCAAGCAAAACTCTGATATTTGAGAATGCAGTCCAGTTTAATAGATAAACTTGTGAAGATGAAAAAGAATAATTTCTGAAACTACAGTCAATTCAGAGCAAAAATACATTCAAAATTTAATATGGTTGGCTAGCTTGAACAACAAAAAATGATCATCGAGCAGCTTGCGCCAGGGTATGTTCTAAGAGCTGAATAACTAACTTGTAAGTAGGTCCAGTCAATGCTTTGGTGTGGTTAATCAATTGCTCATGCCTGCATCATAAGAGAATTAGAACGTTTAGATTGTTTTTCGTTTTTTCAATGTACAGATCAATCAGAATTAGAAAGCTGTATTCCTGCATACATGTTCGGTGAATCATAAGAGTAGCTGTGAGACAACAAACTGTACGTGCTCACTTACGCCAAGTCAATTCGCTGGTGGATTCTGCAGTAGGTCTCAAAGATAAATAGACGGGCATTCTCAAGAAACTCATCCCTCAGCGGTACCCTTGAAAAGTTCCCACCCTCAATTCGTTTGCCAAGGAAGGGGATCATTCACAATCACCTATTATGTTTCAACACGTCAGAGTTTGACTACATTGCTCTGCAACCACATTCAAGTAAAAAAAGAAAATAGAGGTTAAGACAGCTTTACCTCCTCACACTCTTTCATCATCTTTTGAGCTCCATCAAAGTCAAAATTGACAAAGCCACAGGCAAGGAACTCAATAATGGGATCCTTGTAAGAGTAGTGAATTCTTTCAATTGAGGCCTTCTCCTTTTGTTGACTATAGCCCTGTTCGTTCACTTGTCGCTGGAAACAAAATCATGACAACAACAAGTAAAATAGAGCAAAAAGAGGATGGTGGAGCAGTCAATCAACAAAAACAGAGAATCATTTGTCTCAAAAAGCCAAATCAGTGGTTCGAATTGCATGATTTTGGCATCTCAACGAAATCAAGACAATAAAGAATCCAAAAAAACATCCATGTTAGAGACATGAAATCAAACAGATTAGTGAAGACAAGAGGGAAAAATTAAGACAGGTCGAATCTAACAAACAGAACTGAAATTTTGCTCAAAGCTAAAAATGCAACATGAAAGCAAAAACGTAAAGAAGCTGTTAAGTCTTCTGGCTGGATTTCATTTATTGTCATAATCAACAACCTTACACAAAAAAAGTTATGCAACAGGGAAAGCTTGAACTGAATAATGTTGTATCCATCAACACAAATTATTGCTATAACCAGCTAGAGAAATTCGTCAATCGTTCCTCACAGGATCAAACAGAAGAGCAAATATCGTAATGAATCCATAACGAATGAGAACGGAACGAGACGAGACACACACTCTCTCAAAGTTATTCAGAGCGTGACTTGACGATGAAGTTCTGGCGACTGATTGGGTTCATCACGACTGGAGGACCAGCGGTTCTTGGCCACGCTTGGAATCTCTCTTCAGTCGCAGCCCACCATGCCTTGTTAGAAACAGTTCCCGGAGTAGTGCCTGTGTTTAAAACAAACAAGTTCAAGATTTAGCTTTTCATTATACATCGATAGAAGCTAAGTAATGAGGTTTTTTGGGAATAAAAACTTGCCTCCGAATAGCTTGTCTGTAGAAATAACTTTGTCACACACGTATGCTATCACCGCAGATCCCGCAAGTGCACCGACTATGTATGTGGCTCTTGACATCTTTAACCTGAAAGTGATGATGATGTTAAAACATAAACCATCTCATTGTACATGGAGAGATCAAACATAATCAGGGCACGATGGAATCAGCAAAATCTAATATTAAAGAAAAAAGCGAGTACAAGCTTACAAGATGAGAATATATCAGAAACAATTGAATGGATTTGGATAAGCAACATATATCAGATTATCACATCTAGAGTACTATAGGGGGATTGAAATGAGGTTTCAAAGCAAATTCAGTCCTAATCAAGCCAACGAATCTCTTATAAAGAATGATTCATAACACAAACAATTCATAGAAAGCATCCCTCTGAATAACTAAACAAATTTCCAGATCCATTGACACATCGAAGCAGAAGCGATCTATAGATCTTGCCGAAACAAAAAAGAAAAATCGCATACACGACTAAAAACAACAAATATCTAAGAGAATCGGGAAGAATCATTTACCTTAATCGATTCAGAGACGACCAAGACAAGGAGAAGAAGAATCGTTAAACGAAACAGCGAGATTTTGAGGTAAGCTTGAAATGACCCCAAAAGGGTTGCCGTCAAGAGGCTATAATCTATGGTCTAATTCAATCTTGGGCCGGTTATGACTGCTGGGCCCAGATAATTTTTTCTTAAAAACGAATTGGGCTCAATCACATTATTTGATTTGTTTTCGAATTGCATGAATTTGGCATCTCAACAAAAACAAGACAATCTTTTTTTTTTTTTTTGATCAGAAGACAATAAGACAATCATATGTAAAAACTAAAGCTTTCTTCTTAGAGACATGAAATCAAACAGATTAGTGAAGACAAGAGGGTAAAACTGAGACAGGTCGAATCAACATAGTAGAAGAAACAAAAATCAAAGTTTTATATGAATCGGAGAAACCCAAAACAAGAAATTGAGATCAAACTATTGAAGATGAAGGAATGATTTACTTACAGGGAATTTACCGGAAGAAGGAGGGAGGTAGACAGAGAAAATCATGGAACATCCTAGTGTCGGACTGTAATGTTTGTATCTTTTGTTGAAGCCATCGAACATCTTCGTGCTTCCGATCTCGCTTAGACCAGTCTCCATCTTTATCTCTCTCACTAGCTCTCTCTCTCTCTCTCTCTCTCTCTCTCTCTCTCTCTATATATATATATATATATATATCTCACAGTGCAAACTCCGGAAGAAAGAACAGATGCAGCGAAGAAGAAGAAGAAGACACGAAGGTAGGTGGTCTATCGCTTTCTACAGTGGACCAGAGCCCACTGAAATATTTCCATATCTTAAACGATTTAGGCCCATATAGATCTTGAAAGGCCCATTTAAATCCAGATGGTTTTAGTCAAGAGCCTCTCTTTCAAAGAGGTTTTGATTTCATTAAATAGAGAAATATTGCCACGTGCGTGTGTGTGTGCGCGCGCGTGTGACAGTGTAACTGAGCTATTTTCGTGCTGTCCAACTGTTAGCAAAAACAAATGATTTATTCATGATTTTTTTTTTTTAAATAAACAGAGAAAAATATAACAAGTATACATTTCCACTAATTGAAAAAAAAAAAAAAAAAAAAACAAATCAGTCTTCTCTAATTAGATTTTCAGAACATTGGTAAAAAATGGAATATATATTGAGAAATCAAATTTCAGTAAACTCGAATATGAAAAGTACAATCCTAATATAAAAGGTAGAAAAAGGAAAGAGTCAATTCTCAGACCAGAGAAATGATACTTACCTAATGACAGTAACGTTGATTCACACACAAACCATGCCTTATGAAAATGATATAACAATAAATAATATACATGTATGAAATTTGAAGGCTTGGAATATGCAAACTATTTCTTTACTTAAAAAGATTAAAATTTCGATCTAAACTACTAGCTAAACCCACTAAATTATATTCCAAGAATTTATAAAAAAAATTATGCTTGTCTCTTTTCAAAATGTTTTCAAAATGTCATAATTTTCAAACCCACTTAATTAAATGTCATAATTTTCAAAACCCACGACATAAGAGAAATAAACTGTGAATTTCTCTTTTGTATGTTTAAGAATTTTTTTATCTGAGCCCAACAATCATATCCGGCCCAAGTTTGAATTAGATCATATAGCCCAAAATGTCTCTTTTCTCCAACCCACATGGACACACATGCACTGCATCGGGAACTGTTTCTCACGGTCTTCTAGTCGTGATGAACCCAATCAGTCGCCAGAACTTCATCGTCAAGTCATGCCCTGAATAACTTTGAGAGAGTGTATCTCGTTCGTTCTCATTCATTATGGATTCATTACAATATTTGCTCTTATGTTTGATCCTGTGAGGATCGACGAATTTCTCTAGTTGGTTCTAGCAATAATTTGTGTTGATGGATACAACATTATTCAGTCCAAGCTTTCCCTGATGCAGACTTTTTGTAAGGTTGTTGATTTTGAGGATAAATGAAATCGAGCCAAACATCTACCATCTTTACGTTTTGCTTCCATGTTGCATTTTTAGCTCTAAACAAATTTTCAGTTTGATTTTGGCAGTGTTCTTTAAAGCGTTCTAGGCGTTCGCCTAGGCGCTAGGCCCCTATAGACCGTGGCTTACCGTTTTTACCGCCTAAAATATTATGGTATTATAACAATAAAATAATATAAAATTTCTTATATATAAATCGTAAAATTTTATATATTTGGCTATAAAATGATGAATATAAATTTTATTAGTTATAAATTATGGTTTTTTTATAGAGATATTTGCAAAAATGCCACAAATCAAAACACACTTTGCAAGCGTGCCACATTTTCTTTCTCTTTCTCTCTCTCCGGGAAACCGAATGCGAGGTCTCCCCACAAAGCATTCAGACTTCTTTCGCTGTTAGAGCAAAGTGTTCGATACTGGTAAAGACAATCAGCAGCTCCAGAGTAGTTCCCACATTCAAACTGGAACTTAGCATACTGATACAAAGAAAGCCTCAATCTGGTCTGGACCAATCTATTAAAAACAAATGTCAGATATGTTAAACCCTCAATTTCGCATAAGAAACCACAATTAGCGTTCATGGGCATGTTCACGAAACACATAAACTTGTATACATCTGAAAAAAAAACCTAAACTTTACGAAATAAGACAATCAGTCATGCAAGAAACCAAACCTGATATCGCTCTTTAAGCATATGGAGATTGTTTTTTTTGTCAGCTCTAAGCTCCTTCACTGCATTTTCGTTCAAAAGGAAAGACACGAGTGGAGCAGCTGCTTCCTCCATAGATTTGAGCCTAGCCACAACTTCCAATCTCCTCTCCACCATATCTAACAAAAAAACAAAACCCACACTCTTCACAATTGAACAATCAAGCTAAAAAACGGAGACATTGCTACGGAGGAAAGTAAGCACCTTTAGGAGCATCTTCAGTGTTATAAAGACTCTTGTGAATATCCATAGCGTAATCGACCATGTTTGTCTGATTCAAAAGCTCGATCTTGAACTTAAGAATCTGTTCATCAGGATAACGCTTACGCGGCTCATAGGAAACACTAAGTGTCTATCCAGATTCGGCGCGACAAGAGGTGTAAGATCATAGTTCTCTTTACTCTGAGTCATTCTCGCAATCTCTCTCTCTCTCTCTCTCTCTCTCTCTCTCAACGAAGCTATTCAGTAGAAAAAAACCGTACTTTGATCTCTAAAAACGGCAGAGACAGAGTTTCGAAGAAGACGATGAAAATGCCAAAGGGTTTATTTTGCAGAAGCTTGGACTCGGAATGTGACGTTTTTTTATTTATATATTTAACCAACTATTTCATAAAAATTTGATTTTACCCCCAAACTTTTATATTTCAAATAGATCACACTGAGTAAACTGTTCAAAACGACCAGCGGCAATAACACACCACACAGAGCAGTTTATTGAGAACACAAAACATTACAAGTCATATGGTTGCTTTATTGATACTACTAACATTTGGACAAAGCCATATATGGTTGCCAAGTAGCTGAAGTGAGTTTAGAGCTTAAGCTTGAGGGCTTGAGCATGGTGACTGATGTGGTCTTCGATGAAGGTGGCAATAAAGTAGTAGGAGTGGTCGTATCCTGGCTGCATACGCACTAAGAGCGGCGCGTTCACTTTCTTGCATGCCTCCTCAAACTTGTTTGGCAATAACTGATCAGGATAGAACTCGTCGTTCTCTCCCTGCATTGAGTTTAAGTTTGAGGAATTTAGTGTTTTGGTTCACTGGGGAATGCAGAGACACTCCCTTTGTGTTCATTAGCTACAAGATTTTCCGGCAAAGTGAAGACGAAGAAGAGATATTGAAAAAGGGATTTTTACCTGATCAATTAGAATTGTCGCAGACAGATTGTTGAACTTGGAAATCAGGCAAGTGGCATCGTATTCCTGAGATTCGGAAAAGAAATCAGAGAATGAAATCATTATAGTATGGCGACTATATGGATATTGAAATCTTGTAGGGTGTATACCTCCCAAGCAGCCTTGTTGTCACCTAGATAATTGGTGAATGCTTTCTCTCCCCACGGGCAATTGACGGGATTGGCAATTGGTGCAAACGCAGACACAGACTGAAAGTGCCACACATGAAAAGATTTCAAAATATTGATCAAAGAGTAAGAGGTCCAACACTGGAACGTCACAAGGAAAGTCACATTGGTATTAAAGCACAGAAGAACGAAAATACTGAAACTAATACCTTATACTTATCGAGGTTCTTCAAGTAAATAGTAAGAGCTCCATGGCCACCCATGGAATGTCCAGAGATAGATGCCCTTGTTGTGTCAAGCTGAGAAAAGTTTTCACTCAGGAGCTTTGGCAACTCTTTGACAACATAGTCATACATACGCCAGTTCTTCCACTTTTCCTGAGTAGCATTTAGGTAGAATCCAGCTCCTAGACGAAATCAAACAGCAAAGAAAGAAAATTTATCACCCTTCACAGCAAAAATGACCTCAATACCTTTAAAGACCAGACCAATACGTCCAAAGCTACAACTTGTTCAGAGAAAAAAAAAAGTGCATAAAACGTTGCATACCTACACCGAGATCGTAATTGTCTGCTTCCCCTTCGATATTTAGTCCCCCTACAGTATCAAAATCATCACAAGAGTGTTAAAAGCAAAGACATTACAAACTTTTGGTTTGTTTAAACATCAAGATAAGATGATAAACAGGGTAAAACCAGGACAAATCAAAATACTGTGACTCACTTGGAGAAGTATCTGGAGCAACAAGAGCAATGCCGTGAGTAGAAGCAGCACGTTGAGCTCCGGATTTGATCATGAAGTTCTCGTCTGTGCAAGTGAGACCAGAAAGCCAGTAAAGCACCTGTCAATCAACAAAAACAGAGAATCATTTGTCTCAAAAAGCCAAATCAGTGGTTCGAATTGCATGATTTTGGCATCTCAACGAAATCAAGACAATAAAGAATCCAAAAGACAAACATAGAGTCATGAAATCAAACAGATTAGTGAAGACAAGAGGGTAAAACTGAGACAGGTCGAATCAACATAGTAGAAGAAAAAAAAAATCAAATTTTTATACGAATCGGAGAAACCCAAAACAAGAAATTGAGATCAAACTAGTGAAGATGAAGGAAAGATTTACTTACAGGGAATTTACCGGAAGATGAGGAAGAAGGAGGGACGTAGACAGAGAAAGTCATGGAACATCCTAGTGTCGGACTGTAATGTTTGTATCTTTTGTTGAAGCCATCGAACATCTTCGTGCTTCCGATCTCGCTTAGACCAGTCTCCATTTTTATCTCTCTCACTAGCTCTCTCTCTCTCTATATCTCACACAGTGCAAACTCCGGAATAAAGAACAGATGCAGCGAAGAAGAAGAAGAAGACACGAAGGTCGGAGAGGGATGTCTATCGCTTTCTACAGTGGACCAGAGCACACTGAAATATTTCCATATCTTAAACGATTCAGGCCCATATTGATCTTGAAAGGCCCATTTAAGTTATTAAATCCAGATGGTTTAGTCAAGAGCCTCTCTTTCAACTAGAGGTTTTGATTTCGTTAAATCTTATATAATATAGGAAGGTTTCTCAAAATTAAGTTACGAGAGGCTGCCATGTGTCATCTAATTTTTTTAAATTTATCTTTTTAATTTATTTATTAAAAATAAAACAAACATTAAGGGTCTTTTAATAGCTTTAGTCATTAATTTTAACAATTAAATAGTTAATTCTTATTTAAATTAATTCTAGCAAGTTACAATTAAGTGTTTTGTGTAGATTTATGTAATTCTTATGTAAAATACAATAGGATTTTTATGTAAATTTATGTATAGAAAATATATATTTTATTTATCAAATCCAACAATCTTATATAATATAATTTTTATGTAAATTTATGCATAAAATGATTTTAGGATTGTTAGGGCTGTTAAATCCAACAAGTCTGATTGGAGAAATATAGAATTCAAATGTTTTTTAAATGTTTCCATAGTTTTTAAAGTCAATTTACCAATCACCCTCTAATGCAATTGAAACAATTTGTGTTGGACCATTGGTAGCGGTTATTGAATCAATCTCGCATAGAAAAATGTTATTGGACAATTTGAAATAATTCAATTGAAGTAATGTTTGCTTACAAAAATATTATCGTACTAATAATAAAGATTTTTTAATTATATACGTTTTGTATAATAATTTTCCTAATAAATACAATTTTTTTTTTTTAACTAAAACTATAGGCGGGTATTTACCTACAGTATATAATAGGATGCTAACAAGTGGATTTTCTATAACTGTAAACGAAATTAATGTTATCTAACCGTTTGTGAACTTCATTACACGCCAGAATCGGAGCACCAAAACTGATGTATAGCTTCGAAGTCAGCAGCCCTTTTTCCATACGCCACACACTTGAGATTAATGTCACTACACATTGTATTAAGAATAAATGCTACATTAGCATTACCAAATAAAAACTAAAAAAAATGATATTTCTTTATACGTACTTAAAGTTTCTGATTTCGAACTCAATTCTCTTAATTTTGTCACCAAAAATTTCTTCGTACGAAATATACCAATAGGGTACAACAACTTCTTCAAGCTCTCTAACGTGTACAACAACTCCAATAAAGTCTAGCAATAATAATAGTGAAATGCTGATTGTGGATATTTTTGGTGATTATATACAAGTAAATATATTGAAAATGAAGAGAAAAAAAAACAAAAAAAATTGGAATCGAACGAATTGACATCCACGTCACCACGAAGAATTCTTTCAAACGGATAGAAATCCATCATGTGATCATCGGTCCTTGCGACAATTTGTGTTTGAAACAATTGAAATAATTTCTAATCAAAACTCTCGAAAGAAAATTTTACTCCACTACAAATTGTAAATTTAGAAAAACAAAATCACTTCAGCAATGAATTGATATGAAATATAAAAATCACAGTAAATCGATAAATTGAGTGAGACAAAAATACAATCAAATATCAATTATATCCTTTTATGATTCAAAGTTCTAATAAAATAAACAAAAAGATGCATTCCAACAACTATATTTAGATGATGTAGATATCTTGGTAGAAGCAAAGCTAACTACAATTTGTGTGATCAATAATTTGTTACAGACGTATTTGTTACAAAAAACGACTAATCATTTTTTAGAAAACCGTAGTGAATATTAATTGGAGCAATTACAAAAATACCACTTTTTGTGTGCACATTTGCAAAAATACCACTTAGGAGTGTCCATTTACAAAAATGCCACTAATTATAGATTTATAAAGCTTATATCTTAAAATTCTAAACCCTAAAAAATGTTTTGACACCTAAAACCCCATAAACACTCAAAACTAAACCCTAATAGAATATAATTAATCCAACCATAAATAATATAAAAAAAGTAATTTTTTAAAAGTGGTATTTTTGTAAAGATTTCAAAAGTGTGACATTTTTGTAAAGTGACACTTGAAAAGTGGCATTTTTTGAAATTTCTCATATTAATTCAGACATACAAGTTAAAAATTAATTTGTGCCAAAGAAGATGTCTTCCATATGTTGTAAATTTTATTAGTAAACGGTCTAATTTTTTCATATATAACATTGTATATATCCAATTTGTTTTTAGTGTAGATAATTATTTATTATAAACACTAAATTTATATAATATTAAATACATAAATAAATAAAAATTATTAATGTTATTATTTAAATTCTAATCACTAGTAGAGAAATATTGTGACGTGTGTGTGTGTCAGTGTAAGTGAGCTATTTTCGTGCTGTCCAACTGTTAGCAAAAACAAATGATTTATTCATGTTTTTTGTTTTTTATTTTTTTAAATAAACAGAGAAAAACATAACAAGTATACATTTCCACTAATTGAAAAAGAAAGAAAAATCAGTCTTCTCTAATTAGATTTTCAGAATATTGGTAAAAAATGGAATATATATTGAGAAATCAAATTTCGTTATATTTTTGTTTTGATATAATAAGATTTGATTAGTTAGGTGACCAAATCATAGACATATCACAAGATAACGCATGGATTTTTTTTTTCTTTTGCGGCGGACCCATATATTTAAATACTAACTTTTTCATATGTTTGTTTTTGTGTTTCGGTGTATAAATAATAAATGCTGTTTTCTTTTTTTTTCTTTTTACAAAAGAAGATTGAGAATCCATAAAAATGCAAATGGAGATAGAAATGGTGAAAGAAGACGACTAGTACCAAAACAAAATGTGAGTAGTATAATTTCTTCAAGCCATTAAATGACTGTTTCCAAAGTTAGGCACCTTCCCTTAAATACCAATAACCAAAAATAAATTAAAAATAAAAATCTCTTCCCTTTCCTCAACTGTACCAATCAATGCTATATTGCCCATTCCTCTCCCTTGCACAAATCCTTGTTCTTTACTAGTAGTATTTAATTTAACTCATCATCAGTTTCATCTTCTTGCATGCAAGTTTTATGATAAAAAATAAAAAATAAAAACCAAAATCTTTCTCATGCGTTTTCTCTTTTCTTGATTTGGTAATTATTTCATGAGTTTATTTAGATTTGATATCTTTCTTTACAGTTGCCAACACGAAAAGTTTGTTCTTGAACTTGTCTTTTTTTTTTCTTTTGGTGAGTCTTCTTTTGGTAGATGAACAACTCAAAGACGGAGCTAACAAAGTTTTATTGTATAATAACATCATAAATTTCTCATTATTTTATTCCATTAATCTTTCTCTGCATTTTCTTCAGTTTTTGCAGCATTACTATTTAAAGAATTTTTCAGTATCTATTTCATTAATGTCTGCTTTTTGATTCCCATTTTTGTTTATATGGCAGAAGAAGCTAGAACACAACAACAACAACAAAAAAGAAACTCAAATTTGTTTGGTGAGAAAATCTGAGTTAGTGAACCAAGAAAATCTTATTCTTTTTTAGCAAGAAGAAGCTGATTGGTTTCTTTCTTCTATATGATCCAAACCCATTTATATAAATCTGTAGTCACTGCCTTTGGTTTGTGTTGAGTTTCTTGGTGTGGAGACTAAAGAAAAAAAAATGGTGGGAAGTATTGAGGTCAAGAGCTTAGGATCAAATGGTTCTGTTCAACATAATGGTCTTAATTTGGAAGAGAAGCTTGATGAGTTTCGTCGTCTATTGGGGAAATCAGACAAAGATCCGTTAAGGATTGTAAGTGTTGGTGCTGGTGCTTGGGGAAGTGTTTTTGCAGCATTACTCCAAGAAAGCTATGGAGGTTTTAGGGATAAGTTTCAGATTAGGATATGGAGAAGAGCAGGGAGAGCTGTTGATAGAGAAACAGCAGAGCATTTGTTTGAAGTGATCAATTCGAGGGAAGATATCTTAAGGAGATTGATAAGACGATGCGCTTATCTGAAATACGTCGAGGCTAGGCTCGGTGATAGGACGCTTTATGCGGATGAGATATTGAAAGATGGTTTTTGTCTTAACATGGTTGATACTCCTCTTTGTCCTCTCAAAGTTGTGACAAATCTTCAAGAAGCTGTTTGGGATGCTGATATTGTTGTTAATGGATTGCCTTCAACCGAAACACGAGAAGTCTTTGAAGAGATTAGTAAGTATTGGAAAGAGAGAATCACGGAACCGATTATTATCTCTCTGTCTAAAGGTATTGAAACTGCTCTTGAACCAGTTCCACATATCATAACTCCAACAAAGATGATTCATCAAGCAAGTAAGCTTCTTGATTTGCCTCTTTTGTATTGAGTCTATTTGATACATATTGCTTGGTTCTGATTTGTTGTGTGTTGTGGTAGCTGGTGTGCCTATTGACAATGTACTGTATCTTGGTGGACCGAACATTGCTGCTGAAATTTACAATAAAGAATATGCTAATGCTAGAATCTGCGGAGCTGCAAAGTGGAGGAAGCCACTAGCAAAGTTTCTAAGACAACCTCATTTCATTGTTTGGGACAATAGTGATCTTGTGACACATGAAGTAATGGGAGGTCTCAAGAACGTCTATGCCATTGGAGCTGGTTAGTTTCTGTGTGTACACAAGGATTTGAGTGATTACCTCGGGTTTTCACGCTTTGACCCTTCTCGTTTTGTTGTTTTTTTCAGGAATGGTAGCGGCGCTCACTAACGAAAGTGCTACAAGCAAGTCGGTGTATTTTGCTCATTGTACATCTGAGATGATATTTATAACTCATTTACTAGCAGAAGAACCTGAGAAACTTGCAGGGCCTTTGCTAGCTGACACTTATGTGACCTTATTAAAAGGGCGTAATGCGTGGTACGGTCAAATGTTGGCGAAAGGGGAAATAAATAGAGACATGGGTGATAGCATAAGCGGGAAGGGAATGATTCAGGTACTCTATCTTTCACGAGAACAAGAAGTTTGGAACTTTTGTAATGTCTATTTGCTATATTTGAATGCTGGTTTTTTGTTGAATAGGGTGTTTCTGCAGTGGGAGCATTTTATCAATTGCTTAGTCAGTCTAGCTTAAGCATATTGCACTCTGAAGAGAAGAAACCGGTAGCCCCGGTCGAATCATGTCCTATCTTGAAGACACTCTACAAGATACTCATCACAAGGTAAATATCAAATCTCAAAGCTTCTAATCTCCAAAATGTTTGAGCTTTTTCATAAGGGTTGGTCAGATAATTGGTGTGACATGATGGGAAATCAAATTTCTAGTTTTCAGGAATGTCTTGGGACTTTGTGAGACATTGAAACTTGCTTCTTCCATTCTCTAATGAATTCTGTTTGTTCAATTTTGTGTCTGAAATTTTTGCAGAGAACAATCAACACAAGCGATTCTGCAAGCGTTAAGGGACGAAACATTGAATGATCCTAGAGACCGTATCGAGATTGCACAGAGCCATGCATTCTACAGGCCTTCTCTTCTTGACCAGACTTGATTAGTCTCAGTCATGGCTTCATGTAATCCAGACTTGTTGGATCTGATTACGTAGAGATACTTGTAATGCGAAGGGTTAGTTTCACATCTGTCATGTCTTAAAATGGATTCTTGTTCAGTCTCTGAGTCAATACAAACCTTGTACTGTTGTAACCTTTTCTTAATGATCAATGAACTTTCTTTGCTTCAAATAATTTACTTAAAGAAAGAAACACAATTTTTTTACCAAGCAGATATTAGCTTCATTATCCCAATAAGCATTCTACTTTAGACTAATCTGAAACACTGCACTCTAAAGCCAAGCAAGCCCCGTATGATTATTCAACCTAATAGTTGTACCGTAGAGTCAAAGAGACAAAAAGGAGGACTGCTCCGTAAGGTCTAAATGTTAACTATACCAGTGAGATTGGTTATGTCTCCATTCTCTGCTTTGTACATTCGGTTAGCTGCATGATTATCTGTTGAAGCAGTTCTTCTTTCTTGAGCTTATAGTAATGTGTAACTTTCAGCTCTTTTCCTATGCTTCTTAATTCCTTTCCTGTCTTGTTCTTCAAATCGCTTATCGAGATCACTGAGTCACTCATGGTCTCACCACCTCTTTCGATAACTCGGTCTATCGAATCCAACATAGAATCTGTATGCTGTGTAGGAACATTTGAACCACCCCTGATGATCTTAGGCGTTGACTGGGTTGATTTTTTCACTGGAACAATATTAATCTCTCCAGCTTCACCTTCTAGTTTCTGCTTGGTGGTTCTGATAAAACCTGTTTTCACGCCTTTATTGTCGCTGCTGTTAGATTTGCTCTCTCTCTTCTTTATTAAGACTGAACCAGGATTCAACAATGCTTTATTCTCTGCCTTTTTTCTTGTCTCATTAAGCAAGTTTATGATCAGCTCGTCTTTAACGACAGTCTTCACAGCTTCAGGATGTGATCTTTTGCTTCTCTTATCACATGGAGATTCTCTGCCTTTGTCCGGTTCATCACACATTTCTAAGAGAGACTCTGTGGTAAAAGGTTCAGAAACAGTTATGACGGCTTGGAAGCTATTGCTTTGCTGATGATCTTTAGACGTTTCTCCATCTTCGTTCGTAGCATTTGCCTTTTCTCTGGTCTCTAAGGCCAAGGGTCTCACAGTGGAACCTCCAATATTCTCTCGGCTTATAGGAGATGAAGATTTGTTCTCGGGGGCTAGTTTTATAGGATCAAACACTTGGTCAGTAACCAAGGATGAACAAGAATGTTCTTCAGCTTCATCTATCTTGTTTGCCAACACAGGGCTTGAAGAGGTGTCTGCATCTTCTGCAACCTGTCCATAATTTGAAAAAACAAAGCATCTTACTACAAAACATCCGAGCTGCGCATATGCGTCTTTAGCACAAGAAAAGCAAAAGTTGCACGAAGCAAGAGTCTTATGGTTACACAAAACAAGAAATCTTGACAGACCTCAACTGTTGGTGGGTCATTTGCTGCCGTCTCCTGAGGCTTTAACCTTGTTTCTGAGTCTATTTCTTCAATGTCGGTACTAGAATCTCTGGTCTCGATAGTTTGAGCATCGCTGATACCGGATGTGTTTTCATCCTCATCGAGAGCCGATTTTCCAGAACTTGTGTCAGCATCTGGAAGAACAGCACTGCGGGTCTTGTCCTGTAGAACAACATAACAAAGCAACTCATAATCAAATTATGAATATAAATCAGACAAAGATGACTTTAACTCATCAAAATTACCGAATCAGAAGAGCCAATATCGCGCGAATCACCGGTCCCAGAGGAAGCCATATCCTTGTCAAGCTCATCAATCTCAACAATTTGCTTCTTCTCATTCAATATCCTCCACACTAGCTCACAATACCTTTCGTTCTGAAAATTCTCTTCGAGCACATCTAAAAAACAACCATTGGAAACCCAAAAAGAAACAACAGATTATTCTCAAAGTGAATCACACAACAAATGATACATAAATCAAAACAATCCTCGGTAATACCTGTTCTGTAATCAAACCAAAATTCACAACCTCGTAGAAAGGTTTGCTTGCGAAAAGTATCGTCTTGTACAACTAAGAAGAAGAAGAAGAAAGAAGAACAAAACACCCACTTGCATCAGTCACAAAGACAAGAAACACAAAACAGCACTAAGAATTGGTCCAAACAATGTACCAAATGGCGGACCCCAGAGATCATCATCATCATCCATGGTGATAACAACGAAAACCCACAAAATTCATCCTGAAAAAAAAAAACCAACATTTTTTACACCCACATTACAAAACTCCCTAAAAGCAATTCCCCCACTAAACAAAGCAAATTTCCGAAAACAAAATGCAAGATGTAAAAAAAAAACCCCAAAATCCGTAGGCTTTAACCATACCGGAAAAAACAATCACATTGAACATAAGTGGAACAGAACACCGACGGATCTTCCAAAGTTTATCCTTTTTTTTTCTAGGGTTTCCGGTGAAGGTCGGCGAGAGAGAGAGAGAGAGAGAGAGAGAGAGAGATAAAGTAAGAGAGAGAGAGAGAAAAAAAAGACTGGCAGTGAAAGTGACGAACACTCTGCAATATAGAGTAGAGTGTACAGAGCGAGAGAGAGTTTAAACGGTGAACGGGGGAGGCTACAAATGGGAAGAATCAACGGAGGCGCGTGGAGGGGGAAAAATAAAGTGGATTCCCGTTTTGCCGTTTCCGATATTTGTGGGGACCCACGACAAAAAACCGAATCTCAACCGTCAGATTAGTTGACTTATGTTTTTGACTACGGTCTTCTGTTTGTTTTGTACAATATTCGTGTGTGTTTGAGTTGTACGTACGGATTGGTTGTTTTTTGATCGGACGGTTAGGAAGAAAGACGAGTCGTAATGAAATCTGTGATGGCAAAAGGGTAATTAAGTTGGTAAACCGAGTGGGTCCCGCGAAACTTCGGTTTATTGGAAAACTGACATCTGAGGGCTGAGAATGACGTCCGTACAGTTGTTGCTTTTCTTCCAAAGATTTTCGTCACGCGGCGTGATTAAGTTTTTAAATTAAAATTAGAAAGTGTTTCATAATTTGATTTTCTTTTGATAAAGTGTTTATACTTCCGGAAATGGAAACTATATAAGTTTGATGCAAAAAAAAAATTATTTTAAGAACTTTTTGCTGTTTTTGCATAGTATTGTATAGCACCTTTGGTAAATTGTAATGCAAAATTATTGCTTTCTTTTCATCAAAAAGGTAAATTATTTGCATTTAGGCAAAGATGGTTTCCACCTTTTTATGACGTGAGAATGTCATAGATGATAGATCTACTCATCTACGCTAATCAAATATATTATCTAGAACTAGACGTAAGCTTAAGAAAATAAATTACACAGTAAATGATTTTTCTTAGTTAGTATTTTACTTTTTGCTCTTTGAGGTAACAATATAATCCGATGATAACAAGTACAATAACAAGATACGACGGTCAGGATCGTTTTTCTTGCTTTAAACGAGATAGGTATATGAATTTTTTTTGTTTTCTCAAGTAACTCCTCTACTCACTAGGGCTTAACTTACCTTGGAGCTGAAGTTATTAGCACAATGTAACTCGAATTTTGCAAAAGAAGAGCACCCGTTACAGAACAAAAGAGAGAGTTACATTACAACCGTGTAGAGGATTTGGGCTAAACGAACACAAAAATTTCGATTTGTGGTAAAGATAAGAATTTGCAGTATCCAAAATAATCAAAGTAGGAAACTTACATATTTGAGTATCACTGTCCTGATAACCAAAAAAAGGATGAACATAGAAATGGTATCATGCCGAATTGGAGGAAGAAGGACCAGAAGGAAGTAGGTCGTAGCCATCGTGATGGTGAGAAGAAGACTCGACGGGTATACATTTGAGGATAACGGCTACAATCATGCTCAATGATCCTATCACGATTGATAGTAACCAATGTTGCCAGCTCAATGGAACGGTGCTCGCGAATGCTCCAAGAAACTCCACTATGATCACTTGAAAGAATACGGTCACAGTCATTACTCCTGTGAAGACCCAGCTATTGAACATTCCTTTGAATACATTTATCTTCTCTATTTCGCGGCTATTGATCTCATTGAATACCTGTTTTTGTATGCCATTTTGATTCTCAAGTTAGAACTTACGGGTTAAATTAATTAAGGATTGAGTTAGTTTTTGTTTTTGGAGTGGTACCTGGCAAAAGACGAATGAGTTGAAGATGACAGTGTTAAGAACGGCTGTGGAGTCTGAGCCATCGAGTTTGAGGATAGATTTGCCTGCGAAATTGAGAATTCCCAAGACAATCAACTGGTAAACGCTTTGACCGGCAATGTTTCTCCACATGGTTTTGGTGATGAAGCTAGCGGTTCTAGCGATTGGTGGGCGTTGCATTAAACCATCATTGGGAGGTTCTGTTGCTAGAGCCAATGCACCTAGTGTGTCCATGATCATGTTAACCCAAAGCAGTTGCACAGCCGTAAGTGGAGCAGATCCTGAAAACGTACCAAAAGAAACGGTTATATCATGAGTCCATGACATAACATTAGAAGTGTTTGTGATTGATACCTGTGATGCAAGCAGAGACGAAGTTGATGATTAGAGCAACGACATTGACAGTTAGCTGAAACTGAACAAACTTCTGAATGTTTATATACACAGCACGTCCCCATCTAGCCACATTCACTATTGTTTTAAAGTTATCGTCCATTATGATCACATCAGCATTCTCTTTCGCAACCTGCATATCAATAATTGATACAGAAATGAAATGTTAATCTCGTGTTTTCTTATCAACCAAACAAGTAACAGAGAATAATTAAGGTTTACCTCTGTTCCAGCTATTCCCATTGCAAGTCCAATGTCTGCTTCATGCAATGCAGGGGCATCATTTGTCCCGTCTCCAGTCACTGCAACCACTTCTCCAATTTTCCTCAAGTTGCTGACTAAAGTATGCTTGTCCAATGGAAGAGACCGAGCCATTACCTAAAGGCAGAAACAAGTTTAAGATTTTCTAGAGACTGGTCAACGATAACAATTCATTTCTATCTTCAATGTCAAAGAACCTGAATTTTGGGTATAATGGCTCTCATTTCGTGAGGAGGCAAATCCCGGAATTGTGAACCTTCTATAGCTAAACCTCCTTCAGTATATATGCCACATTCTTTAGCAATTGCTTTAGCTGTGCTTATGTTATCTCCAGTGACCATACGAACGGTGATTCCAGCAGCTTGACAAGTCTGAACGGCTTCCCTAACACCTGGACGTACTGGATCCTTGATTCCAACAACTGGTACCATCGTATAGCCTCCATCAGGGAGATCACCACTGGGAGCTTCATCTAAATCTTTGTGAACCAAGCAGAGAGTCCTCAGAGCTTCTGAGGCAAAACCCTCTATGATTTCAGATATATTTGTAATACGTTCTTCAGTTAGTGGAACGGATTCTCCATTCGAATCCACAACATTCTCGCACATTTTCAACACTATTTCAGATGCACCTTTGCAGAACGCTCGTGCGCCACCGTCAGGAAGAGCTATAAGAACAGACATTTTCTTCTTGTCTGAATTGAACGGCTCGATCTTGAGTATCTTATGCTCTTTACGTTGAGAAACAAATTCACCACCTAAAAGCAAACCAAATTCGAGTATTGCTCTTTCTGTTGGGGAACCTAGGATCTGAGTGTTTCCATCTTTATCTTTAACGACTTCAGAACCAGTGTTCTGAAATATACCCTGCAAAAGAATGCTTCGAACTTCTTCTGGTAGTTCCAACTGAAAGCTTTCTGTACTTCCCTCTTGCCTCTCTTGAACCTTATCACATATCCAAACTTTGTTGACCACCATGTGGTTAGTAGTTAAGGTCCCTGTCTTATCAGTGCAGATGCAAGTAGAAGAACCCATAGTCTCACAGGCCGCCAGATGCCTCACAAGTGCCCTGTCACTCATCAGTTTCTTCATAGCAAATGCCAAACTTAAGGTCACTGCCAGTGGCAAACCTTCGGGTACGGCAACAACAATGATAGTTACAGAAATTGCAAAGTAGTCAAGTAGCGTTAATGCATCTTCAGATGACCACTCCGTGACGCTACCAGACGATGCCTTCTCCAAGACAAACCTTATGCACAATACCACAAATGTAAGCACAGCGAAGCTTAAACCAATCTTACCAATTATTGTTGCAACCCCATTTAGCTTCACTTGCAAAGGAGTCTCATCTTCTCCACCATCAACCAGCGTCTCCATCAACTTTCCCCATTCAGTCCTCATACCAACTGTTGTCACCAACATTTTTGCAGAACCATTTTGAACTTTGGTTCCTGAAAGCAGAAAAGGCTTCTCTTTATTCACATGTGATGGTTCGCTCTCGCCCGATAAGCTTGACTCGTCTATCTCCAAGTTGTATCCAGATATAAAAATCCCATCAGCTGGAACTTGATCCCCAATAGATAAATGAACCACATCTCCAACGACCAAATCATGAATGGAGACTTCTTGTCTGTTCCCATCTCTAGTGACCTGAACAATAATCTTTTTCTTCTCTCTATCCAAGTCTATGAACTGCAAAGATTGCTTGTAGTCACTGATCGCAGTAACCATTACCACCAAGAGTATACTTAGCAAGATCCCCGTCCCATCATACATTCCCCCTGGAAATCCTTCTGTGGCAACACCCACGCCTATCGATACTACAGCGCAGACCATAAGAATGATAAGGGTTATGTCTTGGAGCGCTTCCCAAACAAACATTAAAAATGATCTAGCTGGTTTCTCAGGGTAACGATTTTCTCCAAAGATCTTTTCCCTGATGGGCAGATCACTCGAGCGGACACCTTCAGAGAGAGATACAGATAGTTTCTTTGCAAGTTCTTCAACTCCACCATTGGTTGCCAGGGTTTTAGTGTCATGATTGCTAACCATAGATGCAAGTTCGTCTGCTTCGATAGAAAATCCGGCTTCCTTAACCTCATCAGTGAGCTTGTATTCTGGCCGAGCGGCAGCTAGAGAGAAATACAATAAGAAATTAGAAAGTTTACATAGCCATATAAACCAAATCTCCTTAAATTTGTTAAATTCTGCATCTCTCTTAAAATTCAACACTGGATATCTTACCATGAATGAATTGAAAAGCTGCCTTTTGTACATAGAAAGCAACTCGAATCTTTTCCTGGTTATGAGTAAAAGAAAGTGAGCTACCAGAAAAAACACCACCACTTGGGAAGTCATAGCTAATACATGATATTGAATAAAGAATGAACACTTTCTATTCTGCAATCAACATACGCCTGATAATCCGTTGGTTATGACAGATTGTAGCCCTCTGCAACACCAGCTAATTATTTTTGGACGTCAATTATATCACTGATCTAACAAAAGACAACTAAAACTAATGTAGCTAAAAATGTCTTTGGATTTGAAACTCAATCCAGGATTTAACATTGCTTCTCATTCCCCTCACTAAATTATGTGTTGAAACCTGAGTTGCAAAATGTAAACTGTAATTTAGTTTACTCAATGGTCAGTTAAAGAAAACCTTTTTATGTAATTTAAAAAGACTGAAACGCGTTTAGATTTCAATGCAAAAAGAAAGACCAAAGAAAACAAGAAAAGACCAAACATGAGCTCATAATCATATCCAAAAGAATCCCAAAAATGCTTTCTTTATTTGGTTTATGCAAGTGGACAGATAATATTGATATATGTTTCAGAACCTTATGAATACATACACCTGGCGAAGTTTCCTCGCAACTTCCTTACGCTAAATAATTGCACACAAGAAGTCAAGGAGACTGTCGTACTCGTACCATAAGTCTAAAAAACTATATAAATATCAGAAATGATTCAAAGAAAATAAAATAAAAACTGCGAATTTCCATATCAAAAAGTAGATGTGTTGATTCTAGTATTCGTCCTTTGGTGTTTGGATTTAGTCACTAAAAGGTGGCCAAGAAGAGTAATAACTAAAAAAGGTCAGACTTTTTTTCTGGCCTCTCAAAATTGGCTCATCTTCTTTCTAGCGCCAAGAAAGTATCCATTTGTAAATACAGTAGAGGACACACACTAAGACATTACACAACTTGATGTCACCTTCATGTGTGTTGTAAATTGAATATTACAAAAAAAAAAAAGATAACAAAACGCCTAAATAAAATAATCCAATAAGAGATTTTTTCATGAATATCATAAAGAGAAAAGTAAAAACCCATTTTCTTTCTATTTTTATGCTTTCTATTTGGCTAATTAAATACTAAGTTTAAGGAACAAAAAAAAAGCAAAACAGTTTGGTAGATAATAAAAGGCGTTGAAAGATCAGAGAAAAAAAAAAGATGATTAGACTTAGAAAAATAACAAGTAAAGCTTTTCTTCTTATACTCCTTTTCGTACGGATCATCAATGGCAGAAAAGTATAAAGTGGTCAATGATTCTGGAGTTATTTAATTATTTCTTCAAAAGGTTTTTAAAGTATCACAATGGGTATTGAAACATTAAACCAACAAAGAAGTTTCCCTTATCATCCTCCAGAAAAATCAAAATCAGAACTACTAGTGAACTGTATCAAGAGATCTAAATATCAGAACCATAATCACAGTATTTCAATCTTCGTCGTTTGCTTATGAACAAACGGATTCACGAAAACAGAAACCCCAAACAAAATCTAGAAGAAGAAGAAAAACGAATTCGAACCTGGATCTGATTCCTCTTAATCTCAGACTCAGCGATCTTATCGAGATCGGGAATGTTACGGAAACGACGAGCACGATTCTTCACTAAAGAGACTGATGACCTCCATCGTTGCCTCGCTTCAAGCGACGGATTCTTAGCTTCAACTTCAAAATCCCTAAGCAGATTCGACATTTCTCACTTCTCTGTTCTTCAGTTTCTCGGAGAAAAACTTCGCCGGCGCGAAGGCGAGCGAAGAGAGTGAGAGATGACTGTGTCTTCTTCACACTTGCTCTCTAGCGAATGGGTTTCTTTTCGGAGAGACTTGATTTTTATGGATTACCCGAAACCCGACCCGAATTAATCGGGTAACATGCTCGGGTAGGTCCCATATGACTTTTATCTTATTAGAAATTCAATTTGGTCTCATTCGTTTATTCGGATAATAAAATGGGATCAAATCAAATAAAAAAAAATGGAAGTCCGGCCTGGACAAACGGATATTCGGATCGGGTCTTATCGGATACAAGTTCTGTCGGATTTAGAAATTTTTGATTTATATAAAAACTTGTAAGGTTTCGGGTCGGATACATGTTCAGGTCTTATTGATATAGATTCAGATCGGGTCACAATTAATTGTAACTATTAGTACCTAGAAAATTCGGGTACAGGTTCGGATTCAGGTTTTTTTACCCAAAGTTACAAAAAATAACCTGTAAATATTCAGAAAAATTCGGGTACAGATGCAGGTTCTTTTACTCAAAGTTACAAAAAATAACACGTAAAGACAACAAATATCCCAACCCATAACCATAACATGCATTTGAAACTCATAAGACCATAACATTAATGACCCTATAACTATAACTAAACAAAACATATATAATCTAAGTATTAAGTAATAAAACATTCGGGTTTTTCTGGGTCTCGGATAGGAACTTGTACCCGAACCTGTACCCACGGGTAGCATTCTAACATACCCAGCAGGGTAAAACACAAATATTCATATCCAGTCAAAACCTGTATTTTCGGATCGGGTATTCGGCTGCGGTTATTATGCCCATGCCTAGATCTAGTGGTTGATCAAGGATTCATTAAAACTTTTATACCAAAAGATATGGAATTTGAATCCTATAAGATGCTAGTTGTTATTATTTATGCATATTGATGGAAGGTAACTTACATAAAATCTTTAGTATGAGACAAAATAAAATTGTTTGGCGTGGATCAAAATAAAAGATTCGTACGTTGGAACTTAAAAAAAAAAAATTAAAAATCCGACCCACACGAATATTATTAAATATTGTTAGACTAGTAATATTAACTTTTTTACTTGCCTCCACAAATTATCACATGTCATATCTTTTTTTCTCCTTATCTCCGATATAATGCTATTTCTATTTTATTTTTACTATTATCTTACGATTAGATTTTTGTTCCGTGTTAAACACATGATTAAAATATTTCAATTTTAAAAAAATCATAATTTTTATAATATACAAGAGAAATTAAAATGAAAAAGATCAAACGATATATATTCCATATAGATACATATATTTTATCTTACAAAATTTCATATGTATGACACTTAGATTGAATGTAAAAATTCTTAATATAAATTGAATATGTTTGAGATTATGGGTTATCTCAAATTTATTTAAGTTTACCAAACCCAAAAAATATTGCATTAGTATGTAGACTTTTAATGTTTGATTTGTAATGAATATGAAAAATTTCCAAAATTCAACCATTAATGTTTGATTTGTAAAGTTGTACGTTTATAACAAAAACGTAACTTTAGTTAGAGTAATATAAATTTGTAAAGTTGTACGTTTATAGCAAAAGCGTAACTTTAGTTAGAGTAATATGGAACGATATAAAAGAAAATAATTATATGATTAATCACATATGGTATGGACATAAATACAATTTTTATAAAGTAATTAATATCCGTAAATGATTCATCTTTAAATATTAAAATATTATATTTTAGTTGGATTTAAATTAGTAACATATGTATTTGTGAGTTTATGTTAAAAAATTAATGTAAATATGTAGAGATTTCTAACATGACATAAAGAATTAATTATAATGTTTTGATTGGTTGATTTAGTTGATGTGTCTTTTAAAATCTTTATTGAGTGGCACATAAAAAATTTTCACTTAGTGTCTCCTCAATTTATATATAGAGGATTAATATAAAATTAGATTTTGGCTCGCGCCCAAGCGCGGATTTAAATGATTGAATAAATTAATTAATCGATTTAACATATACAATTTTTTAATATTTAAATGTGTATGACAAAACATATGATTTCTAATATTTGTAAGCGTACAGAAATGATATGAATTGTGCATAAAATGAATCAAACATATGTAAATATTATTTATTTTAATATTTTGTTAAATATAAAATTAATCTTCGTTATTCGTGTAAATTATATAACATGCGATAAATAAATTTGTGATATATAACAAACGAATACATATATATCGTCTTCCAATAATGAAATATATAAATATTTGTAAGTGATTAAATATATATAGTAGAGTACATGTCATAATAAAAATATTCGTATTGTATAATAATTTAAATACATAAATACACAATAGATAATTGTTATAACTACATTAACAAAAGTTTGTTAATATTTCAGAAAATAGATGTTATGGTAAGTCTAAAATATTACATTTACGTGGGTTTAAAGTTTTAAAACATGTATTAGTTAATTTATGTTAAAAGTTAATGAGAATATATAGAGAATATCCACCATGGAATACAACTTTTAATTGAAATATTTTGATTAGTTCAATTAAATGATGTGTCCCTTAAATTGTTTTTTGATTGACACCTAGGATTTTTTCTCTAGTGTCTTCTTAATTAATATATAGGATACTCTCTAGATTTTCACCAAAACTTTCTCCTATTTCACTCGACTTTCGAAAGGAATCCACTCTCATCCATCTCTCTTTTTGAATCCAACCATGAGTTTTTTTTAATGGAGACGTTCATTAGAATAACTGGATTTTTGACACGATAGAATCGTCGATGTAAATACTATAATGTAAATATTTGTCAAAATCGAAGTTGATTTGAATGAGAAATAAAGGTCCAAAGTGGATGATATGAAAAGCTTGTAAAGCTTCTAAAATTTGATTAAGTGTAAAAATTAGCAAATATTTTACATTAGAATTTTTAAAATAAAATCTTGACATATATAAAGTGGAGAATTCAAAATCTTGTGTACATTTTGGTGTATTCAAAAGAAAATATATCCAAAATGAATTTTGGTTTTGGGTTTCAAGATTTGGCAAATGAGTATGGCTTACGGTTGTTGCTATATTCTTTTGAATTAAGTGTTAATCAAGTCAAGCACACATCTCTTCTAATAATGAGTTTTAACGTTAATTGATGTTGGTAATTAAGTACAAATTTAATTGTGATTTGATTTTGTAACTTATTAATCTTTTTTTTTTAATTACCAGGAAGTTTTTGACCGAAACTCGTAATCCTCCCAGGCCCGAAACCACATCATGTAATATTAGTTTCGTCCCAAGAGCAACTCGAACCAGCGATCGCTAGGTTTTGCCTGAGATCTTTACAAGTTGAGCTATTGACTCTTGACTTGATTTGATTTTGTAACTTATTAATCTTAGTTCACGTTAAAATAGTTATTGTGAGATTTAATTCTACATTCACTCCCCTTTATGGCTCATACGTTGATAAACGTTGCATATTGGCTATAAAAGCAAGCCATCATCTTTCTCATATAATACACACATGATTTTAACAACATGAACTACAGAAATCTCTCACATTTTCTATCACAGAAAAAACGTTCTTTAGATTATGTTATTGGGTTATACAAGACAAATTTGATTGCAGTTGTGTTTTGGGATTTGGAATGCCACACAACCATCACACTACGAGATGTTTTTAGAATCAAGAATAAAATTAAATCTTGCATTTGCAAATCCGTTATTTTCCTAATTCATATATTGTTATTCTAATATCGATTTATCAATATCTTTTACTTACAAATATCAATTTGCTCATATTATAGTAATTGAAATCCTACAAATAAAAGGTATGAACCCTTCACTTTTTAATTCTCCATTGATGCGTTTTGATAATGCAAGTTCCTTGCTGTCCGTTTCTTAGGCTATTTACTCATGAGTTTGTGATTTGATTGATGAAGCTGAAAATTTTGAAGTTCTAGGATTAAAAAAAACAACGAAAATTCTTGGTTTTATTTAATTCTTGAGATGTAATATATGTTCTCTTACTGGTTGTGTTCATGATTATATAATTACATTCACAATTTGACAAAGCCATTGTAGAATTTGATTTTTCTTCACAAATTTTGGTTAGATGAAAACTCAAAAGAAAAATGGGATTTTTTTCATAGTTTGATTGTTTTGCTGGCTTTAATGCTTGTTAAAATAGAATGACTTTGAGTATCACTAAAACACAATGGTATTTGATTTTTGTGCACAAAAGCGTTTCTCTCTTTGAAATTGGACCCAAGAGTCTCAAAGCTTTTGAAACATTATGTTTCATATGGTTTATAAAATTTAATGATAGTCTAAATAGGCAAAGTTGTCAGCTTCTTACTGTCTTGGTTGAGTATTATGATACACGCAAAGATTATTTATGCATTGGGAAGTTTGAAAAGTTTTTCTTAGTTGATTTTGGCCTAGAAAATGTCTTGTATATTACCGGACTTCCCATTGACGAGAAACATATACTTCTCTTTAGTTTTATTTCGTTATTGGATTATCCATTATTAATATATTATATGCTCAACTGGAATACATGTATCAGGATATGAGAGCGGAGAGATGTGGATACAATATGCAAAACTTAAAAATAAATTCAGACAAGTCTACATAATTTTTGCTTGACTCTCATATCAAGCTCTCAGAGTTGAAATCTCAATCTAAGAAGGTGCTAGAAAAGATGCGAGAAGATAGTGAGGAGTTAGAGCCTTATTTAAAGGCGTATTTCCTTTTTTGTTGGGAAATATGGTTATCCCAAACAACGGCAAAGCTTTTTCTGCCATGTTCCGACCACTCTAGGAGTAAAGGAGCTCAACAAACATGCTTGGGAGCAGCAATAGTGGCAATCATGAAAGATTCAATGAGAAAAGTGAAGGAAAATATGCATATATATATAAGCTTGTGGTTTTTGACTGCCATCATTGCTACTCTCCAAGCATACTTGTTGACCTCCTTCACTCCTAGAGTGGTTGGAACATGGCAGAAATTGTCGTTGTTTGGGATAGCCATATCCCCAACAAAAAAAAAGGAGATACGCTTTTAAATAAGACTCTAACTTTTTATTATCTTCTCGCACCTCTTCTAGCACCTTCTCATATTGAGATTTCAACTCTGAGAGCTTGATACGAGAGTCAAACAAAAATGATGTAGCTTTGCTGCATTTCATATCCTTATACATGTATTTCAATTGGGCATATAATATATCAGTAATGAAAAATTCAATAACGAAGTAAAACTAAAGAGAAATACATGTTCTTCGTCAATGAGAAATCTGGTAATATAGACATCTTCGAGGCCAAAATCAACTAAGACAAACTTTTCAAGCTTTCAAATGCGAAAACAATCTTTGCTTGTATCATAAAACTCAACCAAAGCAATAAGAAACTGACAACATCGCCTGTATAAACCATCATTAAATTTTAAAAACCATCTGGAATATGTGGATTTAACAAGCTTTGAGACTCTTGGGTCCAATTTTTAAGAAACGTTTTAAGATGCATTTTGGGGTCAAGCGCTTTTGTTTGCGTCATAGCTTCAACTTTTGTAGAGATTTATGTTTTTGAGAGTTATTTATGTTGTTTCATGTAACATTATCATCTAAAAAATTTGTAAATTATAGAAATGTAATAATATTTTTAGTCTTTGGGAAAATGGCGTTTTATACATTTAGAGAAAATGAAGTAGTTAATCGGAAATCTCATATATTGTGGAAAAGGTAACGGTTGAAGGGAAGATAAATCTAAACATAAATCTATTATTTCGTTAACCACGATCCACGTTTTTTTTTTTTTGTTTTAATGATCCACGTTCTTACTTGTTTTGAATTTAAAAAGGTTTTTTGCAAAATTCAAAGGTAAAAATCGTGGAGTTGAGAGATTTGTTATACGTGTTAAGCGTTTGTTTAACTTAAGGGTTTTTAATAAAAAAATCTCTTCAACTATAGCTCGATCTTGAAAAATCTCCTCAACTATTTTTTTAGTTAAAATCCCTCAACTATACTTAGTTAGTGAAATCAACCCTCCATCTACAATAACGTTTAATTCCAATAAAAATTATTGGTTTTTTGTTACAAAACGACAAAACTTCTTAAATATTGACCAAAACATCAAGTTGTTTACAGAAAAACAACAAAAGTGCGCAAAGAAAAATTTAGCTGCAACTTGTGTTCACGAGCGCTTTGATATATTGGAGATTATATGTTTCAATAAACAGTCGGTCTATGGTTGTGAGATCTTACAACGAAACTTTCACATATGTTACTTAATAGGTGTGGTGAACCTCTACAGTGCACCTAAGACTGCGGCTGGTTTCCTGAATGAGTTTAGCATTAATCACGATTGACAGTACACCTACAATCACGTTTTTTTTTTGTCATAAGATTCACTTTGTTTTGTTTTTCTGTAATCAACTTGATGTTTTGATCAATATTTGAGACGTTTTGTAGTTTTTGTAACAAAAGACAATAATTTTTATTAAGATTAAATGTTATGGTAGACGGAGAGTTGATTTCATTAACGAAGTATAATTGAGGAGTTTTTTTACTAAAAAAATAAATATGTCATTTTCCACATGTCGCAATTTTATTGGTATAATGACTTGTGATTTAGTATATTAAGGATTATGATGAATCATTAATTAAGAAGAACAAACACATGAACGAGGGTGATTATGAAGATATCGATTACAAGTACTATCTCAAGAGTCAAGACTAATCATTTGGAAAAAGAGCAAGCTCTCTTGACTATGCAAAAGCATAAAGTTTGGGGTAAAAAAAAAAAAAATGTTACCAGTTAACACATTTGTCAATAAAATTCCCTCAAAAAAATCCATGGCAATGACTCTCTTTAGCTCTGATTATGCTACTCTGAAAAAGCAATTTACCATTGCAAGAAATTTTCCAAACAAAAAAAAAACGACAAGGTGAAAAAACAAACGAGCTAGTGGAGCGAACACCTCACGGCTTCAGAGAGTGTGAAATTGTTGATTCAAGCTTGCGTAACCAGTTAACGTACTGTTCCTGCTCCTTCTTGTTCAGATGACACAAGATGAATTTGGTTAGGCTTTCATCGAATCCCTTGGATATTATGTAATCCTTCAGTGTACGCGGTAGTTCGAACTCCCTAAATAAACAAAAATAAAATAAAAATGGTCACTGAAATCAAACAGATGCAGAACAAGAAGAAGCAAAACCGATTACGGATCTTGGAAAGACGATATCAGATTACGTATGTTCGATAACAAGACTTTCCAAATTCATTATAACTGTCTGCTTCTTTGAAGCTAATACAGAACATCTACTCCAAGAAGCAAAAGTGTACTAATGCTTTGAGTTTTTGGATGATCAAATTGAAAAGACACAAGGACTCTACCTATATGAGAAACTATTCGCCTTAACATACACTTCATAAGATCCGTAAAATCAAAAGCCCACTCAATGAATACAAATTGAGAAACTCGTGGCTTTAAACATACACTTGATAAGATCCGTAAAATCAAATTTCACTCAGTGAACTCCAAATTAAGAATAAATAAGGATTCTAATCTATCTGAGAAACTAGTGGCCTAACATACACTTCATAAGAACCGTAAAATCAAAACCCCACACAATGAATTTGTAAGTTTTCAAGCAAACAAAACATAAAGCAGAACACATATGGTTCAAGTAACTCTGATCAACCAATGAGTATAAAATATCAAATGATTTTACCTGAAATCTTGCTCTTCGTAAGTCAAAGACCGAGCAGAAACTAGAGAGCGGATCAAACACGTTCTGTCGATTTCGAAAACAGACTCGCGTTTGGTTTCAAAAAGCTGGCAATCAAACTGCAGAACAGAGCTGATTCCAGGTTTTTTTATACATACTTTAGCTAGAGCATCCCTAGGAAACGCTACAACATGTTCTTCAGCTACTGGTTCCTGTCGTAGTAAAGCCGAAACCACAACCTCCTCGCCTGAATCAAATTGTCTCCTCAGAACAATATCTCGACTTATCGGAGAATCCCAATCCAATTTGAAATCTCCTAAAGAACCAGTCTCAACGTCCTGTTCAGACACAAAGCAACATACTTTACAGAGATATATCGCAAAGTCTAGGGTTTTATGCGATCCAAACACCAAATTCATCATTTTTTTGAAGGCCCAGAAACAAAAAATTGTAAATTGACAGAGTCTAATGGAAATCACCATTGATTAAGAACTCAATTGAGTGTTTTTTTTCACTCGGACACGAACAAGGAAGACGAAGAGGGAAGACAATGATTACCTGGAAACGAGGGTGTGAGATTTCGTGACGAATTTCAGATTGGATGATCTTAAGCAAAGCGTTATCTTCAACAAATTTACGGCCTTGTTTCAGAAGTGCATTCATCTTCCTCATCTCTCTCGAGTTAATGATTCTTCTTCTTCTTCCCTCGAAATAGCACACACAGACCAAAATCGTTCGAAACCGGTCCGGTTCGGTTTTGTACCTTTTTTGTTGTCGGCTTGTGCCATTTTACGGATCTTATGAAATGTTCGTCTTTTCAGTATATGCATCACGCAAACAATAAAACTAATTTACAAATTAATGTGGATCGTCGCGCATACTACCACCTTATATTTTTGTAAAGTATAGAGTCACAAACCCACCGTATATATTAAGGTTGAGTAGGTATGCCAAAAATATAGGTGGACTAGCCAGACTACCCTGATTGTATTAGAGATGGACGTGGACCACATCACTGTTTTTATACTTGTTATTTTGTTAACCAGTTGATTTATTTTAATGCATTTTCTGTTTGATTTTACTATATAACAAGTATAATTTGGTTGGATTAGGCTACCATTTTTTTCGACCATTAAAATCCAAATCTAACATAATCCAATCATGAATTCGTTTGACCCGACCGGACTTATCCGGTGATTCATTATATACCATATTAGAATATGACTAGCGCGATGCGCGAGTTTTGATTTTAAAATTTTATTAGATTTAGAGATAAATATTTTGATTACCTAATAAATTATTTTTTATGTTTGACAAAATCAACCAATTCTCTGTAAATACAAAATAGTAATTGAACTCAAATATAATTAGTTGTTGAATTGTATGAATATAAAAACAACTATTTTGATTTGGATGGTTACTATTTGAAAATAAATATATTTGGTTAAAACTTTATTAGATGTTATCTAAATAACCAAATATTTTTTATAATAAAATAATTATTTATTATTCATTCTTTTTGTATAGTATAACTACTTTTTAACTTTTTTAATTTTTTATATTTGTCTCTTGTAATTTTATATATAAAGATTAGATTTTTTTTATGTACTTCAGTTACCTACAAAATATGTGTATTTAATCGACAAAAAATATGTTGGGGTACAGTAGCCCATGATGAGTGTAAAACAATTTTTTTAATCATCGATTCTATTTTATATATGAATCAATAATCTTTTATATACTGTATAAAAGAAAAAGACGGTTGTATATTATGCTAAAATTGAATATAAATTAATATTAACTTAGAGGTTTGTATATTGTGAGTTGATACAAATGTAAAGTAAAATTTGTATATTATGCTAAAAATATAAATTGACATTAATTTTATATATACATGGTCATTAAATATTTAATTACTGTGGAGGTCGAAACCAACTCAATTGAATTTGTCGAAGGTCGAAAAGAGAAACTGAGTCTTCTGAGTATGAATCACAAAGCAAAAGTCGAAGATATGTTTTATTGCTGTTTCTGTTAAGCTTTGATTACAAATGATTCGATCTCCTTTTTGGGAGATGATAATGAACTATATATAGTGTTTCTAAGTAAAATGGGCCAGCTAATAAATGGACCTGGCCCATTTAGCAATATATTAAAATTAGGCCCAAAATGACATTAAGCCCATTTTTGTTAATGAGTTTAATGTCATTTTGGGCCTAGATTCAGACTAGGCCTTTGTAGACTTGTTCCGATTTCGTTAGGATGCTGCCCAGTTGATCTTGTCGTTATATCGATCTCATAGGGGTGAAATCCGACCCCTACAGTTAGCCCCCCAGCTTGGCAGTATCGAGTTAAGATGGTGCCGAGGTAAAAATTGTCGAAGTCTGAGATCGATATGTTGGACTGCGAAGTCACATGTGTGAACGTCTCATCGTCGAACTCGGGAAGTCTCTGTTATTCCTCATTGAGTCGACGTCAGCGTGTTTTCATGTGCTTGTTTTCTTGCTCTGTTACTTAGAAGACTGAGGGAGTTACCAGGCGTGGATGTCTTGTCATCGAACTCGGGAAGTTTCTGTTATTCCGCATTGAGCCGATGTTAACATGTTTTCCTGGGCTCCTCGTTTCATACTTGATCCGATTTTGTCAGGACGCAGGCGTGGATGTCTTGTCATCGAACTCGGGAAGTTTCTGTTATTCCGCGTTGAGCCGACGCTTGCGTGTTTTCCTGGGCTTCTCGTTGTTATCCTTTTTTTTTTTTTTTTTTTTTTAGAAGCCTGAGAAAGTTGACAGTCTTGTTGTGTTAGTGGGCTTTGAAGCCTGCTGGAAGATTCCAGGAATATTTCCAAAAACCTAAAGATTTTAGGAAATCCTCTCAGTATAAATAAGTCTGCTTCCTTGAGTTATTTTCCACCAACTAACTTTTCCTCAGCAAAAGGTAAAAAATCCGTTCGCTTTTGCCTCCTTATTTTATTATTTTCTTTTTATGTTTTTTCTCTTTTTTTTTTTTTTTTTTTTTTTTGGATGAAGACGTCGAGTCTTCTTCTCCGTGCCGCCGCTCCCGGACTCGCCGTCGCCGCCGGCAGAGAACCTTTCGCCATCGTCGGCCTCGCCGCCTTCTGTTCGTGGTTCGCGGTTCGTGGAGATCGGGATTGAGGCGAAGATCGGTTCGGGATCGAGGCTCGGTTTGCGGTTCGAGGTTCGAGGTGAAGATCGAGTTCTCCGGCTTGCTTATAAACGGGAGAGGCGAGGCGAGCTTCTTTCACGGCGAGGCGAGGCGAAATCGGCGATTGAGAAGCTTGGTGTTCGAAAGCTTACGAGTTGACTCAGTGAGTCGACTCGGCCGAGTTGACTCACTGAGTTGACTCGGTCAAATTTTTTTTTTTTTTTTTTTTTTTTTTTTTTTTCGGCGAATCAGCGGCTCGATGACAAGGCTAGGTTTGTGGAGAAAAACTGACTTCGATCGTTGCTTATTGGTGCAGCGGAGAGGAGAATTGAGTTGCTTGTTCGTTGCTTTGGAGTTAGTTCGTTGAATTCGTCACTAGAGATGTCAGACAACGCGAGGAAACCATCTGCTCGTGAGAGGAGAGCTGCCGAAGCCAGGACAGATTTGAATACGAGAGTGTCTCAACAAGCTAGACAGTTGACGTCAGTCCCCAGAGCTGGCACTACTGGAACCCTTGCACCTAGACCGCGTCGTCCTGAGTTAGAGCGAAATGTTGTTGTCATCACCGATCGTGGATCTGAATCATCGCACAGGCGTTACGCTGACATGAGGGGAAGGGATGATCACGCAGGAGCAAGTCGTATGCGTTCGCGAGAAGAGAAGGAGAAAGGCAGTGCTGGCAAAGAGGACCTGAACAGATCGTGGCACGCTTCAACTCCTCGATGTGATCGTGTGGTGACGACTTCCACTATTCCTTTTGGTACGAAGGAGTCCTTTGGTGATGCTGCGCGGGCGGCGTCGCATTTGTCCCAGATTGTCTTCCCAGGCACTAAGTTTCCTCCTCCGGGAGAGATGTCGAAGAAGAGATCTTACTCAAGCATGGCCTTCGATTGTATGACGGTACGACTTCGTGGTAACTCTTGTGAGATAGCGATTTGCCTTTTCTTTCTTCGCTTAACAAGCTCGCGATTGACTATGAGGTGACTGTGCGCTCGCTGACTCGTCAACTTGCAAATATTCAGAAGGCTTGTGAAGATAATAAAAAGCAGAAAAGGGATGCAGAGGATCGCGTTGCTACTCTCCAAGCTGCTATGAAGGAAACCGAAGATAGACGTCGCGAGATGGATGGAACATTCACGGAGTCTGAATCCGAGAGAAAACGCCTTCAGAAGGAAGTTCGTGATCTTACCACCCGATTAGATGTTGCTGCTAAGGTTCAAGATACGGCTGTGCAGCGGGCTGTAGAAGAAGCAAGGCGCGAGCTGGTGGTAAGGTACGAGGCGAAGATCGATCGTGCCAAAGAGAAGATCAAAATGATTAACGACCAGCCGAGGATTGATATAATTGATCTTGCTGAAGTCCGGAGTAACATTGAGTTCATAAAGCTGCTTCAGAGTGACAAGGCGCCTGATCTCGGTGAAGAGCTCGTTGACCTTGTGAAGCAGGAGGCAGACCTATCGCTCGCGGATGAGGTATTTGCTAAGCATGTGCGCGAACTTGGAGTGATCCTTGAGGATTCGCCTGCTGGCACGATTGATGATCGAGTTGTCGACTCGAACGCTGATGCCGTTGAAGAGGTGGCTGACTCAGATTCAAGTTCTTCGAGTTTCTCAAGCGATGACAACTTGTCAAACTCTGCGGCGGCGATTCCTTCTGAGCAAGCCGTCAAGGTTGTCGACGTCGTTAAGGAGACCGCGCCTTAGTTGATTTTTGTTTTGGCACTTTGTCGTATTTCTGATTTCGGGCTTAGTATTTAATTCAGCTTGGATGGTGTTTATCCTTTTGTTCAGCGTCATTTTTTTCCTTGCATTATTTGAGATAGAGTTTATGAATGCGACTTTTACGATTCTTGTTCTTGTCTTTTGAGCGAACTGTTTTACTGTCAAGTCTTTATATTTTAGCGCTGATGCACTGATGAGTCTGTCGGCAAGTCGCCCTTGACAAGCCTGCCTCGACTGTGTTGTCGTTTTAAAGTTAGCGATTCAAGTTGGAATGATGGTCGTTCTGGTTTTGAGGCAGGCTGTCGCTGACCATTTTGTTGGCTTACGGGCGAGCCTCATCGACACGCCCGCTCCAAGAGTGAATATGTTGTGTTGTTTGAGACCAGCAATGCGTTAGCTGGATTTTCTGATGAACTTCTTGGTTTATGGGTGAGCCTCCATTGACGCGCCCACTCCAGGAATGAACACGTTATTGTGTAAAGACCAACGATCTGTTTGTTGGGTTTTCTGGTGAACTTCTTGGTTTACGGGCGAGCCTCTATCGGCGCGTCCGCTCCAAAAATGAACACGTTATTGTGTAAAGACCAACGATCTGTTTGTTGGGTTTTCTGGTGAACTTCTTGGTTTACGGGCGAGCCTCTATCGGCGCGCCCGCTCCAAAAATGAACACGTTATTGTGTAAAGACCAACGATCTGTTTGTTGGGTTTTCTGATGATCATTTCGGTTTACGACCATGTATTACATCGACACGGCCGCTCCTATAATGAACACGTTATCGCGTAGAGACCAACGATCAGTTTGTTGGGTTTTTGAATGAACATTTCGGTTTACGGGCGTGTATTACAACGACACGGCCGCTCCTATAATGAACACTTTGCGATGATACCAGCGAGGTTTGCTGGGTTTTTAGGCAATCACTTGGGTTTACGAAAATGTTTCTTTCTAAACACTTCCGCTCCTATAGTGATTACCAATTTATATAGCGCGCTTAACCCGTGGTGGGTGTAGAAGTCAGATCTGGATGATGAAAAAAGTTCGTCGCTGTGGCCAGCAGCGACGGTGATAGAGTCTGATTAAGTTAAGACTTAAGCAATCCGTGATGGACGCAAATGAGATGCAAACGAGAAGTGAGAAGATCCTTGATCTTTATTAATTGTAACATTTGTTTCAGAAAATGGGAGTATACGAGTATACGTACCCACTCCCCCCCTTTGTAAGGAGGGGGCAACTGAACCCATCCGAAGATGAGCTGCCTACGTACCCTTTTAAGGGATCAAGTCGCACCGTAGTTCGTTGAAGTAACTTAGTCTATTCGCTGTCTGGATTCGTGCGGTGGTGAGTCGTCAATGTTTGTCCTTCTTCGCTTCGGGTTAATGTCGTCGGCATTGTGAGGCTCATTGGTGTTGACGTCTGTATCGAGATCCTTGATACTGATATCGCCCTTGAGAGTGCCGGCAGCCAGTCTTGCAGCAAGTCTAAGTCCCAAAGTGCGGCACATCGCAGTAGAGTGCCCAGCAGTTTGATGGAACTCACAAAAAGCTGTTTCGTCATAAGCGTTCTGGTTTCTTGTCCATGTATTGTTCCAGGAGCCTCTGCCGCGACCTTGACCTTGACCTCGACCGCGACCGTATCCTGGCGACTCGATCTGATAATTATGAGCTCCCCTGAATCCTCCTTCATGCTGGACGAAATCGGAACCATTGTTGTTTTTTTTGGCTGCATTAGGGGTTGTGGTCTGCGGTGGGTCGCTTGTCTGCTTGGTCTTTCCCAATTTTTGAGATAGTGCGCGGACCTCCTCTTCGCTTTTGGCGAAGTCCGTAGAGCGATGGAGGGCGTCTTGGATGGTCGCCGGCTCGTTTACGGTCATCTCTTGACGAAAAGGAGAAGGACACCACAATGCTCTTCTCAAAGTCTCTAGTGCAGAGGTGTTGCTCAAACCTTCCACTTTAGATAGTACCGATTTAAACCTTCCCATGAAGGCTCGCAGGCTCTCGTGTTCTCCTTGCCGTATGGTCCAGAGGTCAGAATCAAAGATTTTTCGCTCCATGAATATACCGTAGTGTTTCACGAACATTTCAGAGAGCTGGTTGAAGTTGTCAATCGAGTTCTTCTCCAGTCTGTAGAACCACTGGAGGGCAGGTCCCTTAAGGTTTTCCACGAACAGCTTGCAGTACCCGATATCTCTTTCCTCTTCCCTGAAGTTTGCTCTTCCCATGGCTACAGTGAATGCCATGAGGTGGTCTTTTGGATCGGTGTTTCCTTCGTAAGGTTGCATCTTGATTCTTCCAGGATCGGAGATCTTTGCCTTCGAGATACGTTCTGTAAAAGGTGTGTTCCGCGCCTCCTCGAGCACACGATCGATTTCGGGGGCTTTGCTGTTAACCCGGTGCATCTGGGACTGTGCAGCTCTTAAGTCAGCGGCGGCGCGCTCCAGCTGTGCTTGCATCCTAGCCATGCCATCGATTTTAGTCAGGTCCTTGCGTTCCTGTTCGAGCTCGAACTGCTCGACCCAGTTGAGTCCTTCTTCGTCGTCGAAGTCTTGGCCGTGCTCGAAATTCGCGTCATTCCGACGGGCTTGGGATCGATCTCTCCTTGCAGGTGCGCTGCAATTCTCTGAGGTGCGTGTCCTGCGCGGGTTGTTGTCTGTGCCGACCATACGCGCGATCCCCTCTGAAGCAGCTTGGCGTTCATGCGCGATCCTTCTCGAAACAGCTGGTGTTGTGCCCATTGCTCCGTTCGCTCGCTCTGGAGTTGGATCCGCTGTCCGCAGTAGTGGAGGTGGTGGTAGGTCTCCTCGGGTTCGTCTCGCGGTGCACGGCGTTGAGAAACTAAGGGTTTGCGGCTTGAACCGCCCAAGTGACCGCCGCGGTCCACCAGTCCTGGTGGATTTTTTGCGGGCTTTGCTTGCTGTTGTGAGAGCCTTCAGCTTTTTATCATGATCTGCTGTTCTTTCGAGGAGTATCTTCATCATGTCTTTTAGCTCGGTCATGGTTGCCGGAGTCGTCGCTACGTTGTCAACGGCGTCGTCGTTCATTTGGTTATTCTTGGCTGCCGTGTTGTCTGGCCGTGATGCCGAGGAGTCCTCGCTGCTGTTGCCACTGCTGTTGTCGCTGCTGGTCATCTTCTCCTGTCTAGTGTGCGAAGTGATTCCTTAGTGTGAGAAGATCTCAAGTTCCCCTCCTTCTAGGGCCAAATTGTGGAGGTCGAAACCAACTCAATTGAATTTGTCGAAGGTCGAAAAGAGAAACTGAGTCTTCTGAGTATGAATCACAAAGCAAAAGTCGAAGATATGTTTTATTGCTGTTTCTGTTAAGCTTTGATTACAAATGATTCGATCTCCTTTTTGGGAGATGATAATGAACTATATATAGTGTTTCTAAGTAAAATGGGCCAGCTAATAAATGGACCTGGCCCATTTAGCAATATATTAAAATTAGGCCCAAAATGACATTAAGCCCATTTTTGTTAATGAGTTTAATGTCATTTTGGGCCTAGATTCAGACTAGGCCTTTGTAGACTTGTTCCGATTTCGTTAGGATGCTGCCCAGTTGATCTTGTCGTTATATCGATCTCATAGGGGTGAAATCCGACCCCTACAATTACTACCACTAAAACCATTAAGTATAAATAAACTTGAATTTATTTTGATTTTTAAAAATGAGATATATTATATATCAAAAGTATAATTGCCACATTGTAACCTTAAAATATTATATAAGATACATATTATATAAGATACATCAAAACTTGATACACCAATTAATACACACTCGCCGATATATTCGAATTTCCTTTTTTACGAGATTCTAGATTCAATTGCTTTATTTCTCCGATTTTCTTTTCTTTTTTCTCTGCTAATATCTCCGATTTTATTCTTGGTAGACAAGAATGGATCATTACTTTCTAAAATTGTTATTAGATAATCGAAACTCAAATATTTTCTAATTAAATCCATAACTAATTCACCTTCCACATTTAATTCCCCTCTCCCTCTCTTCCCTTGTATAAAAATATACATTATGTCTTCTCCATTTTTGATCCGTATAACCACAAGCAAGAAAAATAAAAGTTCTTATCTCTAATCAAATCTCTCTAACGAGACTAAATTCTCTTTTAATCTTTTTGAGATGGCACCAACGGAGATGATCAGCGAGAAGAGTATTGAGTGTGACGTGACGGCGAGCCTTAACGGTGGTAAAAGGGCTTATGTCACATTCCTAGCCGGAAACCTAGACTATTGGATGGGTGTGGTTGGTCTAGCCAAAGGACTTCGTAAGGTGAAATCGGCGTATCCTCTTGTGGTGGCGATTCTACCGGACGTGCCAGACGACCACCGTGAAATCTTGAGGGCTCAAGGATGCATCGTCCGTGAGATCGTACCCGTTCATACACCAGAAAACCAAGCCGGTTATGCTATGGCTTATTACGTCATTAACTACTCCAAGCTTCGTATTTGGGAGGTACGTACAATACTACTAATTATATTTGTGTGTAAATATATTTATCCATACGTTTATGGCAAATCATATGATCGAATCTTTAGATTTGTTTAGTAACTAGTATATATGACAGTATCATTTTTTTTCCATGTATCATGCATGGTGTTAACAATTACTTAGAGTGATATGTAGGTTTCAGAATTTTAATTAAATAAAATCGCTAGAGCATCAATATCTTGTTTATCTATCAACAAAATTTATTAATTTTTTAATTATTGATACTCATTAATGATTTTGTAACTTTTGTAAGTTTAATTGTGATACTCAACGAGTATCAAATGAATAAAAAATATTTTTTTAAAAAAAAATTAAAAAATGAAAAAAACTTTTAGCCGGTCCTGAAACTTTAATGAAAAAAATTAAAAAATGAATAAAAAATATTTTTTAGCCGGTCCAATAACAGTCCGACACGTGGCACAGTTGATACAAATCAACTAGATCAATACATTGACACGGTTCAACAACTTTTTCTTTCTAAAATTCACTTTTCTGATTATATTAATCATATTTAATATAATGATACCCATATAAATCATCATTAAAGATGGTCTATATAACGCCTTTCGTTTATAATAAATAAATTGTCACGTCAAAAACTTCTACTTGCGATTTATATGCACCCATGTAGATCCTTTATTAATGGATTTTAATCATATAAATGCAGTTTGTAGAGTATGAGAAGATGATATATCTAGATGGAAACATACAAGTGTTTAGTAACATCGATCATCTTTTCGATACTGCTTCCGGCTACTTGTACGCCGTCAAGGACTGCTTTTGCGAGGGGACTTGGTCCAAAACTCCACAGTACCAGATCGGTTACTTCCAACAGTCACCGGAAAAGGTGACGTGGCCGGTTGAAAGTCACGGTCCACCACCACCGTTGTACTTCAACGCCGGTATGTTGGTCTTCGAACCAAATCTTGCACTTACAATGATCTTCTTCAAACTGTCCAAGTCACTACTCCTACTTCTTTCGCCGAGCAGGTTTGACTTCTTTTTCATTTTACAATCTACATTATTAATTCGTTTTGATTTTGCATTTAATTTACAACTCTTGATATTTGTGTTATTTTATTTGTAGGATTTTCTGAATATGTACTTCAGAGACAGTTTACAAGCCAATCCCTTCGACATACAACCTCGTACTAGCTATGCTTTGGCGTCATCCTGAATGTGTTGACCTTGACCCAATCAAAGTTGTTCATTACTGTGCTAAAGTACGTTTTGTCTTTTTATTTTTTATGTCAATTCATTTATTTTATATGTATGTTCTTGTTACTAAGATTTTAATATTTGTAATGTAATTTATAGGGTTCAAAGCCTTGGAGATACACCGGAGATGAGGAGCATATGGACCGAGAAGACATAAAGATGGTGAAGAAATGGTGGGACATTTACCAAGATTCGAGTTTGGACTATAAGAACTATGTTAAGAATGAGCCGAAGCTAAATTCGATAATCATCGATTCTTTAGCCTCCAAAGAGTCTGGTGCCGTTACGAGTCTTGCCCCCTCAGTTGCATAACGAAACCTTACGTAGAGACGATTGATATTACGTTATGATATTAAGTCTTTTTGCTATTTATGAAAAGGTTTCACTACAAGAAAAAGGGCTATTGCAATAACAAAAATTTGTTGCATATCTCAAAATATTGTTGCAAAAAGTATAATTGCGATAAAATCGCAACAAAATATACATTGTTGTTATTTGGGAGTTGCAAATTTGAGTTTGTTGCACATATGTCGCAAATTAAGCAATGATTAGATTTCTTGCAATTACGTTGTATAAGTGCAACAATATCTTTGCAGCAAATTTGTCGTATATTTGCAATGTCCATTTGCAACTCTAACTTATGGTAAATCATTGCTACATAAAACATATAGCAAATGTTGTTACAAATTCACAATAAATGCAACGAAATAGTAATAGCAAAAAGGTTGTATAATTACGATGTGTGTTTGCAACCATAGTTATCACAAATTATACTACGATATATATATAGCAAATATAGTTGCAAATCTGCAGAAATTATTATGCAACATACATTCGTTGCATAATTATTAATTAATTTAAATTTATAAAATTAAGATTAATTAAGTAACTTGCAACAATATTTGTTATATACCGGATTTATAATAATTTAAAACTATTAATTAATTTAAATTTATTAAATTTTAGTTTTAGTTTCGTAATTTTAATGATGAAACGGATTTATAATAATATAAAAAAGAAATTAAAAAAATTTATTCAATAATGAATTATTGAATAATCCATTAGTACATAAATGCCAAAATAATAGAAAACCCAATGACAAATAAAATCCTAACAAAATAATAAAAAAACCAACTATGAATAAAATCCTAACAAACTACTAGAATAACCAACGATAATTAAAATCCTAATAAAATAATAAATACTAAACAAAACGTTTCATGAAGATTTAGTTGTTCACACGAAGGGTTTCGATAAGAGGGCAAAGCAACAACATCATCTTCTCCACTCCATCAAGCTTGTTGAGCCTTTCTTTGATTTCTGCATTTTCTTGAGAGATCTCATCAACCTTTTGTTTTAAAGCCTCGTCATTTCCCAAGTGACTTTCGATGGTGATTGGCGATCCAGCGTTGAGAGAAAGTTCACTTAGAAGAGCTCTGAGTCCGAACACACGTCCCTTTGTTTGATCAAATAACTGTAAAACAAAGTAATAATGCATTTAAGAATCTAACTTATGATATTAAAATTTCGAAATCAATATGTAATTTCAATTAATATATTACCTTCAAGTACATTTCATTTTTTTGTTCAGGAGTTAGCTCCTCCATTGTTGGGATATCATCTAAACTCATCTGATCGGTGATAATCTTCTCAAATCCTTCACTGATTAGCCTTGCTCTTTCATCAACAAATGATCCATCAGATTTTTTGTGTGTCTCGTGAAGAACATCAATGTAGGAAGCATCGCCATTCTTTTCTTTCTACAAGATAACAACAAAGTAAAATTAGATTCAAAAGTGTTAGAAAAAGACAACTAAAAAATAGATCTTACCAAAATATCTGCGACTTTAGCATATGAACGTGAGCCAGCTCGATGTTTATGAGGTCCCAAGCCGTTTCGATCAGACATTCGACATTTGGAAGCTTTTGTGCTTCTTTCCTTAGCTTTGTCTGTTCCCCAATAATCGACCAAATCTTTGTAGTAGTCATCAAGGATCCAATAAGGTTGTTTACCTCTTTGTTTAACTCGGCTCATCATATCAATCAGCTTAGTTGCGGCACATTTGTGAAACATCTTGCGTACCTCAGATTCAATTAAAGGATTCCAATAGAATTTACTCTGAAAAACATTTCAACAAATTATTATTTCTATCCGTAACATAAAAATAGAAACATAACAAAAAAGATCAATAAAAAAACGTATATAAACATACTTTAAAAGTGTACCACCTCGCTCCCTCACATGTATTGGTGTGGTCGACCAATTACGATACGGACCTGAAAAATCCGATCGGATGATGGTTCTGATTTCATTGGTGATTATGTTATCACGTTTGAACCTATAAAAAAAAATTATTAGTTAACTTTATCTAATTAAAAATTTAAAGTTAAATTAAATTTCTTTTTACCAAATCGTTCCAGCAGGTTTGGCAGGATTAAGAATCCCCAAAACATTCATTGGTACCTCTTCTTCATTTTGGCCATCGTTAGCCATGTGATTCATCTAAAAAAACAAATGTAAATGTTTTTACTCTATATAACACAGTATCTAAGTTAGAATAACTCTTAATTTAGACAAGTTTTTTACTGGAGTATCATTAACAAATTATTAAAGGTAAAGAGAAATTGTGTACCTTTCAAAACGTTGTAGATAACTACAATTCAAAAGGACATATGAGTGAGCTCGTTTGTAATCTTTAGCATCTAAACAGACATCTACAGATTTACCAGCACCACGTCCACTTTGCAAAAATATTTCAGGAATATCTGTAAATAAAATAATTGTATGCGACGCCGATGCCTCCATCATCGTTTCGAGAATCACTGCGATTCTTAGTTTGGATATGAGCTTCGAAATAGTAAGAGCTAAAATCTGAAATTTCCTCATTCACATATTGTTCCACGATAGATCCTTCAATTTTTGCTTTATTTTTTGCCTTTTTCTTCAAATGATACATGTAACGTTCGAAAGGATACATCCACCTAAACTAAACAAGACCACCAAGTTTAGCCTCGTGAGGAAGATGAATTGCCAAATGCTCCATCACATCAAAATCAGACGGTGGAAATATTTTTTCCAAATTGCACATGGTAAGAACAATGTTATCTTTCATAATTTCCACTGATTTGTTTTCTAAAGTCCATGTACATAGATCACGGAAGAACAAACTTATACCTGCCAGCATAAAAATTAAATACAAGTGAACAATAATAACTATATGTAGATCATGGTTAACCAAATAAAATTTGTGTATAGACTACGTACCACATAAAGCTTGGTGGATGTTCTTCGGTAACAACTCAGCAAAAGCAATCGGAAATAACATCTGCATGAATACATGGCAATCATGGCTCTTCAAACCAGAAAGTTTACCTCCATTATAATCAACCAAAGAAGATATATTTGATGCATACCCATCTGAAAATCGAACTTCATTCTCCAACCAATTAAAAAAATATTTTTTGGCTCCTGGAGACAATCTGAATAATGGAATGGGAGCTTTTCCATCATTAGTCATATGCAGATCTTTCCGATTGCAAATCTCTGCCAAATCAAGACGGGATTTCACATTGTCCTTTGTTTTTCCTTGAACATTCAACAATGTATGGATGATATTATCGAAAAAATTCTTTTCAATGTGCATTACATCGAGATTATGACGAAGAAGATGAGTTTTCCAGTAAGGTAATTCCCAAAATATACTCTGCTTGTGCCAATTATGTTTTTCACCATATCCCGATATTTTTGGATGTCCACCTCCCCCACAGTTCACTGTTTTTGGTAAATTAACCAATTGACCACTCCATAATTGTTCCCCTGAATAAACCGTTGGTAGGTCTGTGTCCACCATTTTATTCTTCCTAAAAAATTTTTTGTTACGTCGTAAGCTATGATACCCATGCTTCAACCAAAAAGCTCCAGTATCATCCATATAGTAAGGACATGCTAAACGATCATGAGTCGTCCATCCAGATAACATAGCATAGGCAGGAAAATCACTTATTGTCCACATAAGCATAGCTTTCAGTGTAAAGTTTTGCTTCATTGATACATCATATGACTGAACTCCATCATTCCACAAACCATTTAACTCGGCTATGAGAGGCTGAAGAAATACATCTAAGCTCCATTTAGGATGGTTCGGACCAGGGATTAAAACCGTGAGGAACAAAAACTCTCGTTTCATATGAGGAGGCAAATTATACGGAGTTAGTATAACAGGCCACAACGAATAATTTTGACCGGACATACCGAAAGGGTTAAATCCATCCGTGCTTAAAGCAAGATAAACATTCCTAGGTTCTTTGGCAAAATCAGGAAATACCTGGTTGAAATGCTTCCATGCTTCACCATCTGATGGATGACACATTACATCACTACCATGGGTTGAATAATGTTCTTTGTGCCATCTCATTAGTGCAGCCGTTTTCTTCGATTGGTATAATCTCTTCAACCTATCAGCTATTGGCAAATAAAACATTCGTTGAAATGGAACTTTCTTTCTTCCAAGTTTTGTGCTTTTGAATCTGTCAGCTTGACAAAACCTACAACATTCCAGATCAACATCATTTTCCCAGAAGATCATACAATTATTCTGACACACGTCGATTTTCATGTAGGGCAAACCTAGAGATCGCATCTACTTCTTTGTCTCATAGTATGAGGCAGTGACCTTGTTATCTCTCGGCATGTATTCTTTCATCATCTGAGCAATGGAATCCATGCATTTCTCTGATAAATTATAATCTGTCTTTAGTGTCATACACTGAGCCGCCAATGACAGTTGTGAACGCCCTTCTTCACATCCATCATATATTGGATACTGGCATGCACTTACCAGATTGAAAAATCTCTTGGCCTCTTCATTAGGCTCTTCTTCAACACTTACATCAGATGAAGTACGTCCATCAAAAGCATCAGTTACCATCTCAACATAAGTGTCTGAAACAGGCGTCGAGAAATCTATGGGCATGCTTATATTTTCTTCTGTCTGTGAACTGGTTGATTGCCAATCTCATAATCCTCTCCATGCGCAACCCAGACAAAATAGTTGGCCATAAACCCTCTGTTAAATAAGTGACCAGCAACTGTATTCTCATCAAGAAATGATCTTTTCTCACACATAGCGCATGGACAAAACATTTTCTTCTTCTGTATAAATAAAGCATGCTTTTTAGCTGTACTCATGAAACTTGTCAATCCTTCTATGAATGTATCCGAGACTTGATTGGTTTTTGGATCAATTCTTGCATACATCCATTGTCTCGAAGCATATTTATCATTACTCGAAGACATTAAAAAAGTCAAGAAATTCTGCAATCACAAACTGAAAGTAAAAATATATATATACATGAATCTAAATCACTATCAACGAGCTTTGGTTAAGTGCTATCAAACAGATTAATAAAAATATAGAAACAAAGGTTCTTAAAGTTTCAAATACGGAGAATCTAATTAGGTTCCTATAATGCACAAATCTAGAACATTCTTTCAACCAATCTAAAGCTAGATCAAAAGAAAAACAATAACTCGCTGCTTCCAAGAATACATAACAATAACTGTTGTTTTATAAACAAAAAATTTACCTCAGATTGAGCTACTAGGCAACAAATTTTGTCGTCAACAACAACCAGGTTACCTGTACCACAAATAACGAGATATATATCATTCCCCAATGTGATATACCTATATATATGTGTATGTATATATGTTGTTGTTGGACTGCCTCTAATACTAAAGTCCAATATATCTTTTTATGGGCCAGTAATTTCATCTAATTCCAAACCAAAATTCATTAACTATTGAATCAATAAAATTTGTATACCAAATACAAAAGATATTACAATTTTGCAATCCAATCGAATCTACATAAATTTTTATTGATTTATATTTTATTTTGTTCACAACTTTTATATAGAAGAAAGTGTTGAAAAGAGTTATTGAATTGTTACAAATATAGTGACAAAAGTGTCACATATTTTGTCACATTTTTTAAAATATTTTTTTCTTGCAAAAAAACAACTATTTATTATCGTTAAATGTTTCTTGCAAATTTTGCATGAAAATTTTATAAATTGCAAAAAAGTTGCATATTAGCAACGAAAATTTGTAACAACCCTTTTTATTGTGATTTTGCAATAAATTTGTCATAAAATTGTGATATTTATTCATCGTTGTAAATATATTGTAAATTTTATTGCAAATTTTTAACTAAAACTAATGTTGCAAAAATTATGTTACAATAGCCTTTTTTTCTTGTAGTGTTTAGCTATATATAATATAATTTTTAAATTATATATAGCAACCTCTTTTGAGTTTGATGTTTGTGAGATTTTGTGGTTGGTCTTGTGTTTTGTTAGACTATTGTGTCAATGACAACCTCGACCATCCTTTGTTTTCTCTTTTTAATTATCAATAATAAGACTACTATTTTCGCTTTTATTTTCTTTTAATTTCATTCTCATATTATATTCTTTCTAGTTTTTGGCAAAATCGGCTTAATATATAAATTCACAAAACAGCGTTTGTAATTTTGTATACATGACTTTGGACAATAAATAAATATGCGAGATGATATAATCATATAACACCTAAACTTGTGGGAAAGACAAATCAAGGGCACTTATTATTTTATATCAATTAATGTTTGATGTGGAAATTGATTACTAGTATCCGTTTTTTACTTCTCACGTAAAGAACATCTATGCTTCTAAATGTGCTCATCGTTACATAAACTCTAATGCTTAGACACTCCATCTGAATTCGAAATTCTAAGTCTTTAAACAATTTTTTCATAAAAAAAAACATCTATGCATATGGAATCATTGGAATACATATAGTAACCGGATATTACGTTTTCACTATATAAATATATAAATTAACTAAATAATCAAGCAAAGATCATTCGCCCTCAACAACTCCAATTGACTATCAATATTACTTTCTTTATTATAAATCGGATAGTGATTATCCATTTGTAATATTTTAATATTTATTTGAGGTGATATTTTCTTTCACCGACTTAAGTTTTGCTAATGCCCATTATTTTATGTATTCTTGTTGTAGTATATATAGGTGATTTGTTAATGTAATCATGTGATGAAGTAAGACAATCAACTCCATCTTCTTTCTCGGTTCCTTCTCTCTCTATATCTATACAAACACAAACATACTTATATATAATACATATATATATATATGATAGATGGTACATATAATATATATGATACATATACACATATATATATATACAAAAATCTCATCCTATAATAGTAATAGTTTATAACACGTTATCAGCACGATAGTCTCTCTATCCGATCATCTATCCAAAAAGGTAAAAACAGTTTATGTCCGTTCTATACCAGAAAGGTGAGATTTTGATTTATGTGTTTTGTATCTAAATTTAAATTTATGTGTTATTTACGGAGTGGTAGGTTATACCTCCTCCTTGATTTTATAGTAAGCTATGCTTACTAGTTATTTATAAGAAAGACATATAATAGGCTATGTCTTTTCGGAATTGATCATTATAATGGTAGGCGCTGCCTCCTTATCAATTAAAATTTTATGTCTCCATAATCTCATGGTAGGCTCTGCCTCCTTGATTATGTGGAAGACTATGCCTATTGTTTTATTATTATTTTCTTACCGTTATTTAATTCTGTTTATTATTCTTATTGCGTTTAATTTTATTATCGCAAATTATATGGAAGGCTATGCCTCCTGAAATATCTGTTTTAAATTATGTTGTTTTTATGCTCAATTATTTATCATGTTTATTTGAATTTAGAATTCAAAATAAAATAAATTCTTATAAGAGAATTTATGATGCACGTGTCAATATAATATTGGACAGTGCAAACGCTATAGAAAAGCGAATGCCCTGGAAGAGCATATGGTTGAGACATGCTTGTATGTAGTCATACATACAAAGAATAAAGATGACAAAATGTATAGTAAACCTGAAGTTTACTTAATTGATATGGTAGTAAACTAGAAGTTTACTACGTGATTTAAGAAAAAATTAATAATTTATGAGCAGTTATGCTGTCCGAACTGCTGTCCGAATTTAGCAATGATATAAAAGATCATTGAAAATTTATGTGAAAACCAGAAGTTTTTCACGTAGCATGTCTTAAGCGAAAATAAGGCCATCATGAGAGATTCATATATGAGTCAACATTTTTGTTTGTATATCAAAAAGAGCTCATGGGATATGGTGGTTGAGTTCTTTAATCTCCAGAATTATACCTTACGTAACTAATCCAAAAGTGAGATTCGGTTCGGATGAATGGGCCAAAAGTTCCATTATCTTGAAAAAAGTATAAAGAATCCCGTATTGGTATTTAAAAAAAAAAAAATCCGAGATAAAACACGTGATCCAAGATGGATATGTTGTTGATCCTAAAGTGGGATTCATTACGAGATGAATGAACTAGAATAATTATTATCTCGAGGGGGAGAATTAAAGAATCCCACATCGACAAAGTTGATAACTTTGGTGAGCTTATATCCCAAAACTTGATCACTTTTGGTGATTTTGCATCCTAAAGTTTATCACTTCATATCACATTTGAAATGAGCCTAATCCAAGGGATTTGAGATTGCAAAGATATATTATGGTGAATTTTAATCTCTATGATATGGCATAGAACATGTTGTCGTGCATGTAGTATATTAAGCCATCAAGTGGAGATGGGCTTACAAGATTTGCAATCATCATTTTGATGAGAAAATTTTTCCATGGGAAAATGGTTGAATAGTTGGTATCCTTGAACAAGTTCATGTGAACGCGGAGTTCAAAAGTTTAAAAGGATCACTATTCGAAAGTATGTTGCAAATCAAAGAAAAGGCTGATGAGATTTCAAGAAGAAAAAAAATTATCAGAGATCCTCATGAATATGAACTTGAATGTTTTAAAGATAATTCATTTAAGAGAAAAGTGAAATCTCATATTGCAGCTGAAAGACTCTCATAAGAATAGATGTCTCTGAAGGAGAATCTATTAAATCTATAGCACGTAAAAAACGTGATAGACTACTTGGTTCCAAAGATAAAAAAAAAATCCTCTAAAATAAACTGGAGCAATATTGATTAGAGGATTAGTTAAACTCCCGAGGAGGAGTAAAGATATTGTTGATATGGTTAATAAGAAAATCAGGTACCTGGATGTTATCATTGTAAATGATAAAGAGATCTCGACCATGTCAATACGATAAAAGGGAACCAAAGATAAAATGAATGTCGGAAAAAAAAAATAAGAAAGCGCGCGCTCTGTGTAAGATTTATTTAATGAGGATTTTAAATCTCCGCTTTGTGGATGAGCGTAGAGATAATATTGGCCAATAAGTTAGAGAGACAATCAAGTATGTATTATACTCATTTGACGAACGAGAAGTTTTTGGACTAGAAGTCTGGACTAGAAATCCAAACATTAAAAGGTTTTGTCCAATAGAATGAATGGACAAAATGACTTGGATTGCGCCTCAACGTTTATATAAATAATCCTAGAAGGATTAATGATATATTATTATGTTCCCGGAAACTCTACGCGATGAAAACTCCTGAAGAGTTATCGCATTTTGAATTAAAGATCTTGGAAAGACAAAATTTTGTCTAGGGCTTTAAATTGAACATCTCAAAAATGGAATTTTTGTTCATCAATCAAATTACACAAAAAGAGTGTTAAAACGCTTTAATATGGATAAAGCGACTCCTTTGAGTACTCCAATGGTTAATAGATCGCTTGATGTTTTCAAGGATCCATTTCGACCTTGTGAAAATGACGAGAAAATATTAGGTCCTGAAGTACCTTATATGAGCGCTATTGGTGGACTTATATATTTTGCTAATTGTACTCGACCAGATATAGCTTTTGCTACTAATCTACTTGCAAGATACAGTTCATCTCCTACTCGTAGACATTGGAACGGAATAAAACACATATTCCGTTACCTCTAAGGTACGATTGATTTTGGATTATTTTATTCAAGAAACCCTGAGGTTGGTCTTGTTAGTTTTGCAGATGCAGGTTATTTATCAGATCCGCATAAAGCTCGTTCGCAAACTGGGTACGTTTTTACAATTGGTGGAACTGCAATCTCATGGCGGTCTCAGAAACAGACTTTGGTTGCTACTTCTTCGAATCATGCCGAAATCATTGCACTTCATGAAGCATGCAGAGAGTGTGTATGGCTCAGATCAATGACTCAACATATTCAAGAAGCAAGCAGAATAACCATCAATAAAGAGCCGACAATTATATTTGAAGATAATTCTGCATGTGTTGTCCAAATCAAAGAAGGCTACATCAAGAGCGATAGGACGAAACATATTCCTCCAAGATTTTTCTCCTACACTCGGGAACTCGAAGAGAAGAAGGAGATTGATGTTCAATATATTCGTTCAAGTGACAACGTAGCAGATTTATTCACAAAGGCGCTTCCGACTACAACATTCCGGAAACATGTTCAGAGTATCGGAATGCACCATCTTCATGACCTCTAAAGAAAAGATATATATATATATTTTTCCAGGGGGAGACTGCACTCTTTTTTCCTTGTCATGGTTTTTGTCCCACTGGGTTTTTTCATGATAAGGTTTTTAACGAGGCAGTATAAAAATATCCAAACGTAAATGGATAATCAAGGGGGAGTATTATAAATCGGATAGTGATTATCCATTTGTAATATTTTAATATTTATTTGAGGTGATATTTTCTTTCACCGACTTAAGTTTTGCTAATGCCCATTATTTTATGTATTCTTGTTGTAGTATATATAGGTGCTTTGTTAATGTAATCATGTGATGAAGTAAGACAATCAACTCCATCTTCTCTCTCGGTTCCTTCTCTCTCTATATCTATACAAACACAAACATACTTATATATAATACATATATATATATGATAGATGGTACATATAATATATATGATACATATACACATATATATATACAAAAATCTCATCCTATAATAGTAATAGTTTATAACATTCTTTTCCTTGATTGTGGAATAATGAGATAAAATGTTGAACTTATTCCCAGATCAAAATTAATATATTACTTCCTCCGTTTCATAATAATTATCGTTTTAGAGTTAAATTTTTGTTTAATATTATTTATCGTTTTGTATTTTCAATATAATGCATATTTATAATTAATTTTTCTATTTTATTTTTATTTTTTAACTCATTAATTATTTTTATTAAATAAAATAGTGTATTAATTAGTTGGTGGCAAAACAGAAATTTAATGGTTTTCTTAATTCGTGTGAAAAGTCATATAACAAAATAAGCAGTGACTCCTCGGTCTCGGAGGTTTAAAATTTGAAAGAAGAAAATCAAGTTCCTGAAAATTTTATAAAATGGCAGGTAAAAAAAACCAATCAAGCGAATCAATGGAAATGCGACATATAGAAAAAATAAAAGAGATATGAATATGATTTCTTCAATGGCCAAACAAAATAAGCGAGCGATTCGAAACCGTTCATTTGCTTCTAGGTTTCTGCATCTCGAGACTAAAGCGTATGAAATGTTTGCTATGTGTGAAGCTGAGATTGCCTTTATCTTAACTGGTTTTAGTGATTTGTATATAGAAATTAGATTTTGGTACCCTAATATTGATTTTGTTCTGGATGCTGTAGAGGCAGCTGAAGCGGAGGCTAACGCGGCGGTTTATGCTCAGGTTTCGGCGGTTATGGCGTTGATTCAAGCTCCACTTTGATGGTATGGTAGATGCTGAACTCGAAGCTCTTGAATCGCAGGTGACCAATCTCATTATCCAAGTACAAGCTCGTCTTCCTGCTTGATTCTTTTTTCCACCTTGATTCTCTTTTCAGTTTGAGGTTTTGTTTATATTTGGATCCAATGTTTATGTTTGATCTGTGAGGCTTTGATAGTTGGAAGATTCTCGGATAATTTCCTCATATAATTTGGTATCTAACAATGAATAGCAAATGTCTTCCAAAGAGACTAAATAATCGATTATACTCCTACGACATCTACCTCTGCTTCTTCTTTCTTAGCGCTTCCTCCAACATTCTTCCTAACATCCATCTCCAACAGCATGCATCAGGAATTAAAACATGTGACAAGTTCTTGCTTCTGTGTTCAGTTTGTTCGTGAGAGTGTTTAAGGAACAGGCAGAGTATAGCTTGTATCTGAGAGTGTTTAAGTTCTTGCTTCTTATAGCTTTGCTTGCATCTGCACTATCTCCGAGCAATTGACGGATCTTGAGTGTAGAAGAGAAGCCAACGGAGAGAAACTCCAACATCTTTACTGCTCCACGACTGACGGAACTTGGCCTGTTGCTTTCTTTCTTCTTTGATTCTCTGTATGGTTCTCACTTCTCATGACCTTCTACTCTCTAAGACAAGTTTTTTGTATTGTTTTTTAATCAATATATTCAAAATGGAAGGAGAATATTATCTCATTTATTTTACTTATTTTTGTGTGTTTTTGAAGATTTAGTTTAAAACTATACTATATATTAATCAAAATGAACAATAATTAACATGAATTAAATGAACATTATAAATAAAATCTTGTTGATGTGGACACATAAGAGAGAACTCTCCTAATAATTTAATTTGAAATCAAAATGATAATATCATCAAGTACAAATTACGAAAATGTTCAATTTCATTAGGATCAAGAACATGGCCAAAAATGTTCAAAAGCTTCGAGCCACCTTCTCGTACAAGTCACGAGGCCAGTTCCGGTGCGTGTTGCTTGCAAGAAACCCAGCAATCTGCCCAAAGCAATCAGAGACTTAGGTTTCATGAATTCGTATAGTAACAGACTCAACCAAAATATGTTTTTCGTAAATTTATGTACCTTGGATCTCATGGCATGGACCGACCCATCAGTGTCAGGTACATTGTCCAGACAGGTTAGCGCAACTTTGAGCAGGTCCGGGACACAAGTCTGGAAGTAAGGAGACGCGCTCTGGAACAGGTCCGCCGTTGCATCGGGCACTCTTGGATCGAGATGAAGGAATGGAAGTTTTGCAATTTCTCTCAACGCATCCAGATGGTTGCCTTGTCTACCCAACTTGTGGATCGATAGTATTGCCTCGAGTTCTCTTAGTATGGTTTCTTGTTCCATCACTCGCTCTCTTTCCTGGAGACTGTGAGCGGAAAACGAAAACAAAAACCCGTTGAGCAGATTTTCAACTTGAAGCAAAAGTAGATAAATGATTTCTATAGCCTGTAATATAATAATATATATACCAGACTTCAGGGTAATATTTGTAAGTCTGAAGAATATCGTTTCCCGCGAGAATAAGCCCTGATGTTCTGCTTTCACCATCCAACCTTCCACGGGCAAGAGAACAAATCGCTTCAGATAGACACTTGTTTATAGTCTCCAAGGCAGCCGAAAAAGCACCCACTCTCTTCTGTATTTCCATGGACTGAGAAGATGAAAGCTCTATTAAAAGATCGAAAAGGAGTAAGCGCACGACAATGTTGGATAAGGTCAGAAAGTACTTACTTTGTCATATAATCCAGCTTCTTGACATTGATGTGCAGCTTCGATCAAGAACTGCTGTCGCAATCTAGAATCAGGGAAAAACCTTCCAAGCTGACCTTCTTCACCAGAACCTCTTGCCCCAAGCAAAAAGTAGATACCACCTTCTCGCAGAAGAATCTCAGTCAGTAGCTGCTTCAGCATTAAGTTTCTCTGCCTCTGTTGATCCACATTACTTCTTCCAGACCACGCTAGTTGTCCCCCGCCTACAGTAACAGCAGCTTGTGCGTAGTACTCTACCGTCATTTGAAGATCCCCGTGATGCAAAAACATTGACCCATATTGCCTAATCATACTAGATGCCTCCGCATTAGCATCCATCACACTTAACTTGTGCCCAGTCCCAGAGCCTTCTGATAAAACGGAATGGTCCACTAGAGAAATAGCTATATGAACAGCATCGATATTATACCCTCCATCTCCTGCTTCTTTGGATAAGTGCATGATAGCGGGTAGCAATTGGACGCTGAGAAGCAAGACATATGGATATACCAAGGGGTCTTTTCCATTCTTCGTGTAGTATGAAGGCTCGAATTTATTGAGATAAGCCTGAAGATCATCTAAACTGTACGGCGCAAGGCCATCATTCAAGACCACAGATGAAGATCCACCAGCGACGTCTCTTATACATGATAGTTTGAACCATAAGAAATCTTCAATTGTATTGAAGAGTGTAGACAGATCCCTCAGTATGCGCTCAATTTGCCTACGGGAACCAGAAATGATAGTGTAGAGTAGGAGTTTCTTCTTGTCATATGCGGTTCTACCCAACCGATCACCCATTCTTAGCATTTTCTCACATTCTTCGGACGCAATAGCTGCAGTCTCTGCAGCCACCATACCATCTGTGGTGATCCACTCTGTAAGCTGCAAAAAGGAAAGGTAACCAAAGAGCTGATTCCAGAAATCCTGTAAAATATTTTAAGATCTAAAGGAAACCTACCAGTGGTGCAAATTGTTGAGATGAACGAGTAGACCGAGCAATTTCCCTAGCCTCCTCATAATACCCAGTTCGTAAGCAAAAGTATATCTGTGAACCAATAGATAGATTTCACTCATTTCACATAAACAGGCCAGCAGGTACTCAATGTAAATCTCTATATCCCAATTAAAAGTTGGAGGACTAAATTTAAAATTCAAGTGCGAGGGAAATTATCCAAAACCTGTTGCCAAGTCGTATCAACAGGAGGCTGCCTACGGGCATCAGGTGAATCAAAATCTAAAATTCCATATTCTCTCAAACGAATCTGCACATTAGAGAAAACAAGAAATAAGAAAGCTAAACAGCTGTTTGAATATATGATGTGTGTTATGCTCTATGAAGTATGTGACACTAACCCGAAGGAAAGCACGAATTCTTTGCAGATTTCCAACAGATCCACCAAGAGAAGCCTGAAACAGGATTAGAAAAGCAAGACACATGTCAGAATGATTACCAACACTCTTGAAATAGGTTTGGAAGATCAAGCATCCGACCATTTGAATTAGAGGATATCAAAAAATGCATCGACATACATGTAACAGCTTTTCGTATCAAGTACAAACAAATAAAAACGAGACAGAAATGAATACTTGTGTAGGGTGACTATGAATTGTGTCCATTATATGTTTCTCATGCCCACGTTGTAAATGACGTCTTGCACCTATCGCAAGGGACATCCTCTTCGAAACATCCTGTCTAACTGCAGAATCTTCACCTGCTATTGCCTGGAAATTTTTTGTCAACAATCAGAAAGAATAATTGAGAAAGGTGGCAAGAGGACAAGAACAATCCTTAGAGGATGGTCTGGCTGGACGAAAAAGTTAATTGGCCAAAATATTACCTGAACAAGCTGCCATATTTTCTGCATGTTGACTGATTTTCCACGAGTTACCTCAGCACCAAGAGATTCATAAGCGTCCTTAAAACACATTGCAGGCTATACAAAAGTATGAACTGGGATCAGTAGAAAGCACACAAAATAATCAATACGAAGGTAGCCAGTTTTAATGGCTGCTGCATCAAAGGATATCATCATCAAATGGTAGAGTACATACAAAATGAAAAATTATGACAATCCTAGCTTGACTTCTAAAAGTAGTTAAGAACATTTTTCAGCTGCACTTATCAAACAAGATCTTAAGCAAAATGAACCAGTACTAAATTTTAAGACAAGGTAATGGAAATCCATACTTGAAATGGCAAGCCTCGTTCTCTTGAAGTGTTAAGTTGCTTCACAACTTCTCCATAGACATAAGCTTTTTTCTCATGAATGGGTATGGTAGCCAGAGCCACAAGTTCTTTGCCTGGTGTTGAAGATACTCGAGAACTCGAACCCACTGGCACTAGTTGACCAGCATGAGCCGCTCTACTTCTATCAGTCATATTCGTTTTGGGTAACATTGATATTCTGCTAAGGCTCTGAAGGAAGTCACGTTTTTCTTTTCTCCAATCCTCCTGTCATTTCAGATTCACAAACAATATTTGCAAAATCAGTAATCACATCCTTCTAATATATCAATACGCAAACCATCCAGCCAACAAAAGCCTCCTTGAAAAGCTAGTTGCATATTGCTATCCTCAAAGACAACTATTAAGTAGGAAAGAACAAAATACACACCTCTGTTTCACACAACTACTGACTATCAATCTTTGTATGCAAAAGCATAATGAGAAGAAACAAGAGACTAGGAGGAAAAATAAAAGAATGATAATATTAGACATGGAAATGGATAGCCAAAATACAAACCTCAAGCACTTTCATCATGTAATCATTAAAGCTTCGAACATTATCCTTTTGGGCTTCCTGTATAGCTGATACCATAGCCATTTCATGAACCTTAAAAGCAAAACAACAGTCAGTCATGGCCAAGAGAATTAATCTATATAAATAGTAAACTTCACTGCTTCAGTAAACCGTAGAGAAATAGAAGTACCTGTTGCAGGTATTCTTCAACGCTTGTTGCCTCAGCGGGGAACACATCCTCAAATGTTGTCTTTAATGAGTATCAAAGAAAGAAAACATCACATAATGACACAACGAATAATCACATTTGAAAAGCAGGCGGCACGCTGAGAGATGTGTAAGCATACAAAAGTAGGACTCCAATGCCTTACAATACCAATAAACGGACCAAGGACACAATTTATACAGCAGCAAGTGGTCATGAATCCGTTTGGTAAGACTATACATTCTTATCTTAAAGCCAAAATTCACCAATACACAAAGTAATCGTTCAAGCAACGTATGCACACAAAAGCAAGAATAAGCTAAAAGATAAATTACAGAATAAGAGACTATTCACCTTCAACTCAAAAGATTTTAGATCACGAGCTAGTTGCTCTGCATTGATTCCCTCCCGTGCGAGTAGTCTGCAAACTCCAACAAAAATAAAGACAACCGAATCATTGCTTGCTCGTGGAAACTATCTAGTAGCTACTCCCTTTCAAAAGTTCAACAATGGAAGAGAACAATTCCTAGTTACGAGGAAGCTAACTCAAGACAATTCAACTGCTTCTGGCACCAAGTACTTGGGAATAACTTCATTTTTTTCCCAACTCAAACAACACTTGATTTTGGCATATGCAACACAATACCAAGTGATTGAGACGACATTGAAGCAGAAAAACAAAAACTTACCTAGTGGCAGCAATAGACTGAGAAGGAGCTTCGTTTCTTAGGGTTTTAGCTTTGAGCTTCTTCGATAACGCTTCCAATTGATCTAAATTTCTCTGATAGCGATACAGACACGAATTAATCGTAAAATCAACGTTCCAGCCCAAAGAACAAAAACGAAATTCCGGAGAAAACAGTTGGAAATCGGAGGAGGAGGAGAAGAAGGGGAAAAAAGCAGCGGAAATCGGAAGAACCTGAAGAGGAGGAAACTGAGAAGAAGGAGCAGCTTGTTCTAGAAGCTTCGAAGAAGAATGAAGAAGATCAGTCCAACCACTCATTTCTTGGTCGTTCGCCATTGATTTTTGGATTCGAGCTATGCAGTCGGAGAAACAGAAAGAGGGTTTTTCTGGATTTAAACCTTTTTTTTTTTGTTTTTTTCAGCAAACTCCATATAATAAGGCTTTCGTTGGCAAAGCATTTAAACGAGCTTTATCGTTAAATTGATTTATAGATAATTGTTAATGCTCTCTAAATACTCTTACTTTCAATTTTCATTCATAAACTTTAACCTATAATATTATTAAAATGTATTAAAAATATATATTAAATGGCTATTTTTTTCATATATAAAATCAAAAATAAATTATATTAACTTTTATTTATTTTAGTTAATATTTATCATTATTTTATTGGTTTTATTATTTTACAATAATATCAAAATTAAAAAAAAATTAGTTAAATATAATTTAGATTTAAAAATATTATTAAAAATTTTATGTTATAATTTATAAATATATTTATATTAAAACCAAAACCTAATATTTAACATTAGTTTATTTTTCTATTTGTTAAATAGTATTATAATAAAATAATAATTTAATAAAAGAATAATTGAATAAAAAATGTTGTTATAACTTATGACTAGTGTATATATAATGTATTAGAATACATATAAATAACTATAATGAAATAATTTATTTAATTTTATATCTAGTTATTCACAGCTCTGCCAATCACTTAGGCATATTAAACAGATCATACTGCTAATGTTAATGCTGTTTCATGCTACTATTCTGCTATAAGCCATACCAATCAAGGCCTAAATCAAAGTTGGTCGGTAGGGGATTAGAGCGACCATTACCAACTCATCAAGATCTACATGGGAAAATATATAGTCGTGCGCACGTGCCTCTTTTGCAAGAGCATCGGCATGAGCATTACAAGAACGTGGAATAAGGGCTAATCGGAAATTCGCAAAGCTGTCTCTGAACTCATAAAAGTAGTCTAACTCCGTCTGGAAAGCTAGCCAGTCCAACGGGTCATTTACCATCTTCAATAAATCCGAGCAGTCCATCTTGAAACGAACGGAAGAAATGCCGTTTTGTTAGGCAGTCCATTGCCCATGTAAGGCCCTCGAGTTCTGCATGTAAGGCCGATAGGGATCTCCAACAACCACGTCTACCGGTGTGAACTTGTCCTGATGTATCGGTAAAACCCCATCCCAGTCCGCTAGTGGCTCCATGGTCCACCCATGACGCATCTACCTTACACACTGGAAGGTGTGGGTCCCAGAAGGTATGGTTGTCGTAGTTTGTGGAGAGCTTTCTCCCTCCTCGACGTCGTCCGTTTCTATCTGCGCAAGTCGCCAACTCTCCTTTTCAAGTCTCGCGAGTTGAAGAGTATCGAAATGTGATGTCTCTTTTCCGTCGAAGAGTTTTATGTTCTTTGCTTTCCATATGTACCATATGATCCATGGGTAGATATCTCGTTGTGGTTTAGGGAGACCCCTTTCCTCTGTTCTCCAAAATATTCCAAAATACGAAATCTATATTTTGGAATAGTAACATACTTTATTTATTTATTTGACGCAAATAACGGGTTCACTCTATAATATACTAGCATTTTTCTATAATAAAAATATTATTTTAAATTTGACCAATTTTACTAATGTTTTTGAATTGTTATTGTCACGCCTCAAACCCACATAGTGCATAATGCATAATGCATTTCATTAACAAAAATGAAATATTAATACAATTCAATAATGAAAGAGATTTGAATAAATTTGAGATTTTGTGGTTAAGACTGCCTATTGCCGAGAGGTAATAAAAAGCTCATAGTTCAAGTCTTCCTCGCCTTTTTCTTCTTTTCGCTTTGGCGAATGCTTAACTTATATAAGGAACGAGAGTGAAACGAAAAAAAAACTTCTTACTATGATTTTTTTTGTTTCCGAAGTTTTTAACGCATGACAAGAATCTTTAACAAAAGATATCCAAAAAAGAATTTAAAAAAAAAAAAACAAGAGCCTCCTCTACTGGAGAGAACAATTGCTTTATATCCTCCTCCTTCTATTGCATATAGAAGAGAAACTTTTCAAGGACTTGAGAGGTTCTTAAGATCCTCTTCCTTAGCATACCAACTTGGTGCTATCTTTGGAAGATGTGGATACAAGTCTTTGTATGAATTTCTTATTGTCCCTTCTGCTACTCCTGTCGCAGTCGATATATCTGCTTGCAACCCCAAACATTAATCAGTCTGAGATTTGTTTGTAACTCCTTGCTCGAACGGAAAAAAAAAAAAAAAAAAGCCAAACCTTTGAGAGACTTCTTGTCATCAGAAAGCTGAGTGATGATATATATAACTACTGCAGCTATTGATATAGGGCTCCTCCTGCAAGATGCCAAATCTTTTAGGTTCTATTTTGTGCCTATCTTGGTACCGAATCGGGAAAACAATTGAAACGTACCTTATATCAAACTCCTCGGCTGTTTTCACAGCTTCTTGAGCAGCTTTAACTGCTTGCTGAGACATTCCAAGGTTAGAGCAGAACCTTCTCTGCAGTATCACCAAGAAGTCCGCATTATGAATACAAGTCACACAAAAACTAACAGTACCAAATCAAGTTAAAAGGTACCAGCAACAAACTCACCATGAAATCACCAGCGTGTATAGCGCCCAATTCCACAGCCTTACCACCAGTCTCCAACCCCAATGTTTTAACTATGTAGTCTTTTGCTCGTCCAATTTCCTTCTTTGTCGCTCCATTGGCAACAGAGCAAATTTCTATTCACAAAGTTCAGGAATTTGATTGACTTTATGGCAAAAGCTATTATCAAGAGGTAACAAGACTCTCTCTCAAATGAGAAATCTTTGAACTGTACCCTTAATAGTTCGCGGTTTGTCCTCTTGTCTACAGGAAATGTACAAGCAGGCTGCCAAAAGTGCATCCTGATTCCTTCCCCTGCTAGACTTTTGATCCTCCAGCCTCTTAAATAACTCATTAGCCCGATCCTATATCACCAACAAAAAGCACCAACTCCTTAAATGATAGCCTCCAATATCACATACTGAACCAGTGACATAACTTCTAGTGATATATCCACAAGGTTAAAAGAGACGAACAATCTTACCTTGATAGTAGCAACAAGTCCCAACCTGGAAAAAATTGATCAACTAGTCAGTACTCTCCTCACAAGAACCATAATGTACATACACAACAACACATGAATGTGACGTTAAAGAGGAACCTCCTCTTGTCATGTAATTGACAATGCGATTCCTCAAACGAGTAATACACTTGTACAGGTATCAAGCATGGATAAACATAAACACATAACAATTATGCAAGAGATTGGATCCGTAAACCCGAAAACTGCGTGATAAATCAAAGCAAGGCCATACAAAATCAATCTCCAAAGCTAAAACTATCTTTGCATAAACCAGGAAACACCAACAAAGATCCTCACAAGTATCATAAACGATACAAGATCCGATCCAATCTCAGAGCCAATATGAAAATCCGCGAAAACGAGATCTCAAAAAAGGGGATCAAATCGCACTACCTATCGGACATGGTAGCGATTGTTTTAAACGCTTGAATCAGACCACGTTCGGAATTAGAGTTACGATTCTGCCACCTCCCAAGAGAAGAAGACAAGAAATCACCAGAGGAACCATTGGGTTTGGCGATAACAGTGGTTAAACCACTATCGACGAGAAGAGGGTTGGTCGGACCACCGACACGATTGGGATCGCTGTTCGATGACTCATTAGCGAAGGTACGCCACTCAGATGTCTCATCAATCGAGTGAGATTCCAAAACAAGACCACACTCAGAGCAAAGGGTATCTCCGGCGGAGTGATCGAACACCAACTCCGTCTCCTTCTTACAATCCGTACAATACGCATCCGACATGATTTTTCAAGAAAGAAAACCCTAAAAATCAAACCTCAAGAAAAACAAACCCTAATTTGATCTTAATCCGTTACAGATTCCTCCGATTTCTTCCTCGTTCGTCTTCTTTCCTTCGAGAGAGAGAATCGAAAACAGAAACTGAAACACGATGAATATGTGGAGATGGTAGAGAGAATCCGTAGGTTTTGCTTCCCTTTTTATAGACAAAGAAATAAAGTTTAACTAGTCTACGGTGAGGTGCACCTAAACAAGAAGATCTGGATCGTTGATTTTAATGGGACCCATTAATAATTAATCGAACGGTCAGTTAATTCTCTCCAGCGATTGACGCATGTTTTTTAAAATTTTGATTTTTTATTTATTTATTTTAGCTTGCTTGTCCGTTTTAGGAGGACAGAGGAAAAAGAAAGAAGTGACTTGTTAGGGAAGTCATACCGGTCGCATGTGTTGGATTTAGTTGGAAGATTTTGGGAGTGTTTGGTTACAGGAGTTTAAATAAAATTTGCAATGTTCTACTAATATTTGTTATCCATATTAGTGTTACTAAAATGGTTCCACTGAACTTGGCTCAATAGATAAAAAAATTGGGTGATTTTATTCCTGAAATAGCTAAACATTCGTACGTGAGACAAAGTGATAATTCGTTCTGAAGTTGACATATCACCCTTTTTCAGACGTGTCTTTATTGTAAGGACTAAATAATTTAATGAGATATGAATGCTTTGGATTTGTATCCATATTAGTATGTAAGTTCACAAGTTTCTGAACAAAAAAAATCACTGGGTAACTTTTACATCTATTACTAAAAGATAATGGTTAATAAATTAGACAGAATTTTATTTTTGTTTTTTGATAAAGACAGATTTTGTTTTTATTAGTTGTAAATATGTGCCATGCGGAATTAGGTAGATACTTTTGTAGAAACCAAAGCAATTTGTATTTTTCCCTATTTTTAACAGTGACCAAAAAAGAATATTGCATTATGGTTTATCAAGATTTGTTGATATTATAAGGTATATCAGTTGTCGTTATTATAATTTTCATTTACCCAAAAAGACGAAACATTCGGACATAATCAACCAGATAAGATAACCACTATGCTAAGAAAATGAACTATTTGAGGAATAGATCGACTCATCTTTCATCCAACAACAAGGAGATACATGTAATCATTTTGCAACCACTTTTCTTTATGATGTTAAACTAGAGATGCTTAAATTCGATCTAGTTCTTTCTTTCTATTCAGATCCTCTTATTTAGTAGAATTTGACATTATGTGAATCCAAAATCTCTACTTTCTATTGCTTGCTTTATGATACCGATATTTTGATTTAGATTTTTAAGTTTCCATCTTATAACGTAAATATGATGATCCATCACTTTTATGGTATATATATTTCCGTATTAGAAATGGCAAAAACTCCCCCTCACAATATTCAATTTTTTAGGGTTGTCTGGATGAATAAAAAAAAATTAGCTGAATTAAGAGATAAATAGATGTGAATAGCATGTGAGAGAAAATACGAAAGATTTAGATGTGAGACGAGGAGTTTACCTTTCGTGTTTGGGCAAACATATTTTCAAATTCTTTCGCTATATGTTGTTGGTTTTTAACCAATTGTAACTTCGAAAAAAAAGATCAAAGCCCTAAGATTCATTTGAATTTGGTCTAGCTTTGGAAGATAAAGCGAAAGGATGACAACGATTTTATTTCTATAGATAGTAGAAGATTAAACTGGCGCGCGACATATTACATTTTTTTTTTAATCGTTTAGATTTATTATTATATATTTTATGATAAATTATAAGAACTGTTACATAGACGATTCTACAACAGACAAGTTTTCTGTCTTGATCCACGCCAAACGATTATATCATGTTCCACACTGAAGATTATGAGAACTATTACCTCGACGATTCTACAACGGACAAATCTTCTGCCTTGATCCACGCCAAACGATTATATCTTGTCCAATGCTGAAAATCTCCGGTAAGCTTGTCTCAATTAATCTGCATCAATTATAATAAATCGCATCTTCTGAGATTCGAACCCTAGACCTCCTAGTGTAAAAGCATTAATGAACTCATGATCAAACTACTGGGTAAAGTTAGGGTTTCAATTTGAGAATGATATCTTATTCAATAATGAAATAAAGAATATTTCCTATCTTTGATTAGATACTAACGGAAAATTAGCATAAAATTTGACTATATCTTATTATAATATATTAACAAATATTTACTAAAGGAACGGGTGATACAAAATTATTATTTTCGTAATTCAATTATTTTTTTTAAAAGCTCAAGTCCAATAAAATAAAAAAAATGTTTTAGTGTTATTTTAGGCCCAAAAATTAACTCGATGGCAAAAGATGTAAATAAATTGATTCATTAAGGGTAATATAGCAAAGCAAATCTTAAATTCGCTCCGGAGACGACACGTAAGATTTTCGACCTCACAATTATACGTATAGATAGATATAATCTTAAAGTTTACTATACGAACATACTCCGTATAATTCTAGGCTAATCTTCACGTAAAGGGTTTTGACGTTAGACGTTAATATTCCATCTACTAAATAGGCAATAGCGCTTAACATTTCATATAATCTTGGATAATACTCTTTTTTACATTTAAAAAAAAAAATTATCTTCCTCGATCCGCTCCATTTTTTCAAAACCTTTTTGCATGATTATTTTCAGATAATGAGAACAAAAAAAAATCTAAATAACAATGATAGATTTTGGAGAAAACTCTAGAAATAGAATAGTTTTTCTTTGTTTTATTAGTCAGTCAGTAGATATATTTATACAAAAATATAATTTATCTATCAAGTTATTTAACTTATATACAAATATTAATTTTTTTAATATCTTCAATATTGACAATCTTATAGAAATCTTTTTTATTTTCATAATCTCTGTTAGTCATTTTGACCGTTTAATCTTGATCGATTTCGACCTTTTGATTTTTCAATAAACAATCTATCGTCTAAGTTCTCGGAAATCGTTGGAACTTGTAACTTGTAAGAGATGAGAAGTCATTGTAGACTAATAAAATATTCATTTTATGGTAAAAAACTGCTCTAATAATCGGAAAATATACAACTCGTTACCGTTGGTAATAAACTAATAATATAAGCGAATATAATGGAAATCTAATTGTCAAAGATCAGATGTTCGGCGTCATGCACATGCCACATGCTCAACAGCAAATGATTTACAAAACCTTTAAACATCAGGCCGTTTCAGGCCCACCAGACCAAATGTTGTGCCGTTTCTTGGTTCGTCTCTGAATCAGCCTTGTACGTACGTAGCTTTGTTACTCTTTCTCTCTCTCTAGCCACTAGCTTTTTTTTGTTCTCTCTTCCAGAATAAATTCTCTTAAAAATATTGACCAAAAAGAAACAAATGAAGTGATAGGTTTATGCAGAAATTAAGATAAAAAATCGGATGTACGATGTAACCAAAAAAAAAAAGAATTAAAGAAAATTTAAAGGGCTAATTATTTGACTTTGACCAAACACTTGACAGCCACCTCCTCTCTGTTTCCGTGTTCTTACCGAAAACCAGAGGAAAGTCCACTAAACCCCAAAAATAATTTAAAACATTTAAATTAATACCTTAAATAATTTTCACTCGTTAAAATAGTTATATCAAAACTCTTGCGTGTATATATCAAAAATCTATCTTTAAATCCTCACAAACACCCATCTCTCTATCCTTCCTCTCGAAGAAAAGTTTATTGTGCTTTGAGAAATTAGTTTCCTGAAACTTCTCCAAAATCAAAGCTTGAGTTCCGGGTTTTTGCTTTTTAGCTCTTGTCTTTGTACTTCTGCAAGAAGATGGTGCAGTATCAGAGATTGATAATCCACCATGGAAGAAAAGAAGAGAGGTTCAGAGTTTCAGTAGAGGAAATTAATGGCTTAAAGAAAGCTAAACAAAAGTTTCTCTCTCTTCTCTTCCTCTCTTGCTGTTTCATCATGTCTCCTTATCTCTTCGGCTTCTCCACTCTCTCCCTCCTAGGTATGAATCTCTCTCTCTCTCTCTCTCAGACACAATCTTATTGTGTAACTCTGTTTTTGTTACTCTGTTTCTCCTTGTGAATTTTCACTAATCTCTCTGCTTTTTCTTCTGCTGCAGATTCGTTTAGCAGAGAAACCGAAGGTCTTAGTTCTTATGAACAACTCACTGCTCCTCTCTGCTCAGAAATCTCCAATGGTTAGTCTTTTTTAACTTCTTTTACAAATCCAATCCCAAGTATTTTACCAAACCCTTGAAAAACAGAGTTTTGGTTTGTGTAGTTTCTTCAAAACTTATGGTTATGGATTCTTCGACTCTGTGTAGGAACCATTTGTTGTGACAGAACCGGTTTGAGATCAGACGTCTGTGTAATGAAAGGCGATATTCGAACAAACTCTGCTTCTTCATCACTCTTCCTCTTTACCTCCACCAAGAACAACAACAATACAAAACCCGAAAAGATCAAACCTTACACTAGAAAATGGGAGACTAGTGTTATGGACACTGTTCAAGAACTCAACCTCATTACCAAAGATTCAAACAAATCTTCGGATCGTGTCTGCGATTTGTACCACGATGTTCCTGCAGTGTTCTTCTCTACAGGTGGATACACTGGAAACGTTTATCACGAGTTTAACGATGGGTTTATCCCTTTGTTTATAACTTCACAACGTTTCAACAAAAAGGTTGTGTTTGTGATTGTTGAGTATCATGATTGGTGGGAGATGAAATACGGTAATATCGTTTCGCAGCTCTCGGATTATCCGCTTGTCGATTTCAGTGGCGATTCAAGAACGCATTGTTTCAAGGAAGCAACTGTTGGATTGCGTATTCACGATGAGTTAACGGTGAATTCTACACTGATGATTAATGGTAATGAGACCATTGTTGATTTCAGAAACGTTTTGGACCGAGCTTATGCACCTCGTATACAAAGCTTGGTTCAGGAGGAGGCGAATGAGACAACACCAGTTGATTTCAAGAAACCGAAACTGGTGATTCTGTCAAGAAACGGGTCGAGGGCGATACTAAATGAGGATCTTCTTGTCAAGCTAGCGGAAGAAACCGGGTTCAATGTCGAGGTTCTAAGACCGGACAAAAGAACAGAGATGGCTAAGATTTATCGGTCGATGAACACGAGCGATGTAATGATCGGTGTACATGGAGCTGCAATGACTCATTTCCTTTTCTTGAAACCGAAAACCGTTTTCATACAGATAGTTCCGTTAGGGACCGATTGGGCGGCAGAGACATACTATGGAGAACCGGCAAAGAAGCTAGGATTGAAGTATATTGGATACAAGATTACGCCGAAAGAGAGCTCGTTATACGATGAATATGGTAAAGATGATCCTGTAATCCGAGATCCGGATAGTCTCAACGATAAAGGATGGGAATATACGAAGAAAATCTATCTACAAGGACAGAACGTGAAGCTAGACTTGAGAAGATTCAGAGAAACTTTAACTCGTTCCTATGATTTCTCCATTAGAAGGAGATTTAGAGAGGAAGTTCCTCGTTTGCTTGTTACATAGAGAAGAATCATAAGAAAGTATAACAATTTTTTTGTAAAGTTTTGATTTTGACATTTAAATTCTTTTTTAAGTATTTTTGGTGTATGATAAAGAATAATTTACTCATCATCATACAGTTTAATTTCGTCCTAGCAAGTAGTCAAAATGTGAAAAAGCTATAAAGCCTATAGGTTTATCTTAATACTTGTTGGCATAAACAGTTAAAAATGCTCACTAAATGATGGATCAAGGGAGCTTTGATGAGGACTCCACTTCTGATTAGATATATAATTGATTTCTTTGTAACCTCTTCACTCTTGTATATAATGGACAAAAAAAACTTTTGTTTTATAGTTTTTTTGTATTTTTGTTTGATATTTGTTGTGAAGAAGTTACTGTACATGTAAATCTTATCCATTCATAGATAGGTTGAAAAATCGATTTTTAGGAGGGAGTCACAACTCACAACCCAAATTATAGGGACTTAAAAAGGAACAAAGTTCTTGAAGAAGTTTTTATCAAAAAAAAAAAAAAAACAAGTTCTTGAAGAAGCAAGAGCTAGAAGAACACTACAGTGTTTTTTTTGTTTTGATTTTTTTTGCTAAACCTAAGAAAACTATAGTTGAAAAACCTTTAATTACCGTTTTAATCATTTTTCCAATTGGGAAGATATATGACTCGTATAAACGTTACTTAAATCGACATAAAATCCCAAAAACCAAACATATATCAAGAAAAGAGAAAAATAATATTTATGTTCTTAATATTAATTTTTTTTTAGATATTACTCGAAAATATATATACATGGTAGCGAGTTCCAAAAGTCTCATGTTTTATTTTGTAAAAAAAATAAAAAAAAAAAAAAGATTCGTAAATCGATTATGAAAGAAAAATCGAAAGCACAAATGTCAGTGAAGTTAGCCCAATACTTTAAAAAAATAAAAACAATATAGCCCATGAGAGTGAGATGTTTTTAAAGAAATATATTCTCTATTAATTTACCAAAACAGTCTTAGAGCATCATTAACATTAAAATAGTATTAATTTGAATAGTAATTTAATCATTAATAATAGCATTAAACTTGGTCTAATTACACCACAACACGTGGACTAAAAACGAAGAACCGTATCAATACGTCTCAGCCCAAATTCCATTAGAATAATATTTTTTCTCCTTCTTTTCATTATCTGAAACTCACAAAATCTCATGATAACGGATGCTCTAGTCTTAGGTTTGTCTCTCTCTTTCTCTTAGGTTTTTCGGTGGGCAAAAGAAGTAATTACAAGTGTTGGGTGTTCCCTTGGTTTTGTCTCAGTAACTTTGTCTGTTTGATTTTTTGTTTTCACTCTTTTATCTCCTAAACATCAATTCATCAGATCACGTGATGTGAGCTTCGGAAGCAAGGGTCAATAAAATGAAGCGCAAGGCTGAAGCAGCGCATATTCAATGCCGCTCAAGTTGCAATTATTGCTTTCTCTTCGGATGATTTCGAGTGGAGACATATGCATCACCACCAGTGGAAACTTTGTTTGTTTGATTTGATTTTATTTATGACAGCATGAAATAAATTTTGTGTACGACTCGTATAGTAAAGAAAATGTAGTGACATGAAACGTTGTAGTTCTGGTATATGAATATCTAGACAAAAAATTTTGTGCGGATGTTTGATGATTATTTAGTTACTTTTATAACATTTTGCTACATATATTAGATATGAACCGACGATACAAATGCTAAGCATGTTAATTTTTAGATGTTGTAAAGAGTCTTTGTATAACATTCACGGGCCAAATTTTAGTGAACAAAAGAGGATTCTAAGGCAAGCGAAGCCAACGGGTCAACCGAGACACTACGTTCATATATCATGTAAGGCTGAAAATTTCATAGCAACAACAGTTGACTGTGACCGATCCAACGATCGGTTTTTCCGTTCAAAATTTTTTCAATATTCGTGATGCCATAGTTTCAAACGGCTGATATTGAAGGATCTATAGACCGATATGTAATTAGTAGATAAATACGGTTTAGTTGGTAAATTATATTTTTGTAACTAAGTTAAACCTATTGTGTATATAAGGCGATGCCTTGACAACTTAATAAACTAAGAAAACTTTTATACCAAAACAGTTTTCTTGACATGGTATCAGAATAAAACCTAAAATTCGCGTTCTTCTATCTTCCTTGGATATCCTTTTGGCAAAAAGGATTGGAAAGTTTATGTCCTTGAGAGTGGTAGTATTTCAATCTCAAGAGATGTTGTGTTTGTCGAAACTAAATTTCCTTTTTCTGTTGCAAAGGCCATTCCAAGTTCCTTATCTACTTCTCCATCGCTGTTGGTTTCATCTAATTCGGATTTAGACGATGATTTCCTTGAACCATTAACTCCGGTGGCTCTACCCAACTCAGCTACTATGACTCTGGTGTCAGACTCTTCTCCTTTGATACTCTCGGATGTGAATAATACTCCAGTTTTTCCTCTGGAACAAGTGATTGATCAACCTATCCTTGAACCGTTAGTTCCTACGGTTTTACCTAATATTGCTTCTCCATTCCTTGGTTCTGAAGAAGACTCTGGCACGGGTTCTCCGCTGAACATTGATCAAGGACCAATACATGATGTTCCGATGGGCAAGGGTTGCCGTAAAAAATTCAAATCTACAAAGCTTCTTGACTATGTTACAAATACGGTGCTTGTTGGGTCCGATAGTGACTTTGTGGATTCAACATGGTACCCTATTGATGCATATGTTGATTGTTCTCAATTTTCAGCTCATCATCAAGCATTTCTTGCTGCAATTACGGCAGATGTGATTCCACGGACGCTCGCGGAGGCAAAAGCTGATGAGAATTGGCGTGGTGCGATTGGAGGAGAAATGGATGCGCTTCATGAGGGTGGAACTTTTACGGTGGAAACGCTCCCTCCGAAGAAGAAGGCATTGGGTTGCAAGTGGGTGTTTACAATTAAATATCGATCGGATGGTTCTTTGGAGCGATATAAGGCGAGACTTGTGGTGCTTGCTAATAATCAAACCGAAGGTTTAGACTATATTGAGACATTTGCACTTGTTTGTAAGATGACTCCGGTACGTATTTTCTTGGAAGTTGCTGTTGCTCGTGACTGGGAGGTTCATCAGATGGACGTTCACAATGCGTTTTTACACGGTGATTTGGAAGAAGAGGTTTATATTCGACTTCCTCCGGGTTTTCAAACTGACGATAAAACCAAAATGTGTCGGCTACACAAATCACTTTATGGTCTAAAACAAGCTCCACGATGTTGGTTTGCAAAATTGTCAACTGCTCTCGAGGATTATGGGTTTAAACAAAGTCTAAAAGATTATTCTTTGTTTACTTTCTCTAATGGTGATACACGGATTTATATATTGGTATATGTTGATGATCTTATCATTACGGGGAGCTCTTTGGCGGTTATTAATGCTTTCAAGATATATTTAAGTTCGTGTTTTCGGATGAAAGACCTTGGGATTTTGAACTACTTCCTTGGTATAGAAGTTGCGCGGAGCTCGTCCGGAATGTATTTATGTCAGCGTAAATATGCCATGGATATCATTTCCGAGTATGGTCTTCTCGGTGCTAAACCGGTGTCTCATCCTATTGAACAAAATCATACGTTAGCTATGGCTCCTGGAGATCCTCTTCTTGATCCTTCTCCTTATCGACGTTTGGTTGGACGACTAATCTATCTTGGTGTCACTCGACCGGAATTATCATATGCTATTCATCTCTTATCGCAATTTATGCATGCTCCTAAACAGGATCACTGGGAGGCTGCATTACGGGTTGTTCGCTACTTGAAAGGTAATCCCGGACAAGGCATTCTTTTGCAGGCGATTCACATTTACGCTTGTCAGTGTGGTGCGATTCTGATTGGGCTGGTTGTCTCTTAACTCGCCGTTCGCTGACGGCATGGTTTATACAGCTAGGTGGCTCACCTATCTCTTGGAAAACACGGCAGCAGGACCGGCTCTCGCGTTCTTCTACTGAGGCGGAGTATCGTTCAATGTCGGATACAGTGGGTGAGGTTCTTTGGCTATGGGAAGTTCTTGAAACACTTGACGTTGATTGTTCCTATCCTATTCCGCTTCATTGTGATTATCGAACAGCGATACATCATAGTGCTAATCCGGTTTTCCACGAATCAGATTGTCATTTTGTTCGTGATGAGATTATATGTGGTGTTATTGCTCTTGTACATGTTTCTACATGTTTCTACGTCTACTCAACTCGCTGATATACTTACGAAGGCTCTTGGTGGACGTGAGTTTGATGATTTTAGACGCAAGTTGGGTATTTGTGATCTACATACTCCAACTTGAGGGGTATATTGAGGGATTTATAGACCGATATATAATTAGTAGATAAATACGGTTTAGTTGGTAAATTATATTTTTGTAACTAGGTTAAACCTATTGTGTATATAAGGCGATGCCTTGACAACTTAATAAACTAAGAAAACCTTTAGACCAAAACAGTTTTCTTGACAGCTGACCACATCATTTCAAATGTACCAACGATCAGTTGACATTCACCCATTTTAATTCGAACCTAACAGGCTGACACAGTCAGGGACGGCCCAATATAATGTGGTGCCTAATGAAAAAAATATCCTATTTATTAGCATAAAATTAAAAACATCAAAAATATCACTCAAACAAGCATTTTTGAGACTCGAACTCAACACTATTAGCCATCTTTAAACATCCACAGCCACTACACCAATAGAGACTTGGCTAAAATGATGTCCTTTAAATTAATAAATTGTTGTGTTACCTAAAGCCCTAACTTTACCAATTTTAGGTCAGAACCGGCCCTGGACACAATAATAAACTCAACCATAAAAGCCGTAAAAACTTATCATCCTAACTTATGTAATACTTTATATCTTTAATGCGTGATTAACCATTCTTTGTAGTTCGACCTATATATAAACATCATTTGCATGGTCCTAGAAGAAAAGTTACTGGAAATAAATAAACATTTGTTAAAACAATGATAAAATGTATCTGTAGGATAAACAAAATCGAAATCGTTTGAGAAGAAAAACAAAAACGAAAGATTTAAAACTATACTTTAGACATTATGTTTTTTTTTCTTCCATGGCAAATGAAATTTGGTTTAAGTGCGTATTGATGTAGAAAAAAATGTGTCAGGCCCGTCAACGGTCAACCAAAAGAAACCATGTGTCCGTTAGTTTGCGGTTTGTGATGTAGTTAATTAGGTAACCAACATGTTAATTGTTACAGCATCAACGAGGAACCATATCTCATATTTGAAACCGCCCAAATATCGGTACTAATTTGCAATTTTTTTCTCTTTATATAATTGGTATTTCAAACTATATATAATACTTTTAACTTAGGATGGTTATGGTGATAATTTTATTAATTATAATGAAAGCAAGGTTACGTGCGACTTTATGGGTACGTTGTGGCCTCACACTTTTAAACATAATATAAACAAAACAAAAAACATGCGTATTTTTTCCTTTACTAAAATAAACATGCGTATTATATAGTTACAAACATATAATTCTAAGACCAATGTGGTTCTCTAATAATCGAACACATACACTTTTGGTATATTTACCTTCTTTGTCTCGATCCTTTTTTTTTTTTTTTTAAGTTCTTAATTTTACTTTTTTGTCATTTTTAAATCACAATCGATCAGTTCATTAATTTAATTATGTAATAATTACAAAAATACCATTTTTGGTATGCTATTTTTGATGTAACATTTGTAAAAATGTCACTAATTATGAATTTTAAAACTTAAATCTTAAACTTCTAAATCCTAAAAATATTTTGACCCCGAAGAAATCATAAACCCTTAAAACTAAACTCTAATACAACATAGTTTACCCAAATATAAATAATTTTTAAAAATTGCATTTTTTTGTAAATAATTTTAAAATATAACATTTTTGAAAAATTGTATTTGAGAAATGATATTTCTCAAAATTTCTCTTTAATTATCTTATTAAAAAAGAAAGAATTCGGTTTTGGAGACGAGATGGTACCGGTCTTGGTAGATTTCTGAATCCCCTAAGATCACGGTCACTTCTCAATTAATTACTTATCAAAATGGCAAATTCCACTGTAATTTGCCATTTTTGTATGGTTGTCAAGTAGCGGCGTTCAATTTTAGGTAGATCGAATCATCTATAACCAAACTAAATTCATCGTAACTAAACAAAAACTAAACTTTTTTTGTTTTTGGTCACATAAAAAACTAAACCTTTAAAACCAAAAAAACCAAAAAAAAATCTAAACCTTTTTATCAGAAAAAGGGAAATTGCAAAAAATGTCATTTTTTATGTGTATATTTGCAAAAATGCCACTTAATGGTGTTTATTTATAAAAATGTCACTAATTATAGATTTTTAAACCCTATATCTTAAAATTCTAAACACTAAAAACTGTTGTGACCCCTAAACCCCCTTTAAACCTTCATAACTAAACTCTAATAGAACATAATTAACCCAAACTTAAATAATATAAAGAAAAACAAATTTTGAAAAAAATGGTATTTTTGTAAAGATTTCAAAAATGTGGCATTTTTGTAAAGTAGCACTTGGAAAATGGCATTTTCTGAAATTTCTCAAGAAATATAAGAAAACTAAACCAATTAGTCACTTGGTTATAAGCAATAAAGTGTTGTATCTGGGCAAATTATCCATTAAATTCGATTTGATTCGGTATTTGTTTCGATCCGATCCAAAAAATTTGGATATCCGTTTTGAATCAAAACAAAGCAAATAATATAATTTAGTATCCATCTAAACCGAAACAAATAACAAATACTAATTTTAAAAATCTGGATATCTGATCTGATCCGTATAATATGGGAGATTTGTAACGTATTTATATTTTTTAACTTTTAAATATGTTTGACAAATATATTTATAGTAAAAATAGATAGATACTAATTTTATTTGAAATATATTTAAAAAATATATATATATTTCGTTTTTTACCGTTTTATTCTTTCATTTTTTATTTTTAAAACAATTTATCGAATAAAATTAGACCAATTTCATATATTTATTGATTAATTAGTTTAAATTTTATATTAATAATTTTTTTTTAAATAGATATCCGCAAAGACCCGGATATCTGCAAAGATCCGGATATCCGCAAATATGTAAAAAAATTCAGATATCCGTTATTCCAAATATCCAAAAATTTTCGAAATAAAATAAATCAGAAAATTAAATATACGTAAAAAAACAAATCGAATTACAAATATTGAATCACACATACGGAGTTGCATGAGAGTTAGGAGTGTTCGATTAGTCAGTCACTCCTCATTTAGTGCTTTTTGTTTAGTTTATTAATTGATACTGAAATATTTTTTCACACTTCTGTTCATATGAACTTTGACATGTGTTGTCTTTGTGGTGTAGTGGTGTTAATTCCCATAATTGTTATAGGAAGATAATCTTTTAAAATGTTGTCCTAATTTTTTTCTTGTTTAGGTAAAAACCGTTTTCTTTTTTATTTATGAGTCACGTCACTACATACGAATACGATCGGGACAAAATGGAAAGGGATCTCTACGATACCGTTTAAAGCCAAACAAACTGTTCAACGACTCCAGTTGCGTTGTCCCTTGTCAATATCTGATCCAAATGTCAACATTTTAATACTAAATTGAGCGTCAGCTGCTTAAAAACAATCGGACAATTTTCACAAATACCATTAAATAAAATTTTGTTTTCAAAAATACTACTATTTTTCAAATATCAACAAATACTTCAAAATATGGTATGTTAGGGAAGTTCTCAAAACAAAATTTCACAAAATTATTAATTTCTTAGCTCGATCCATCGTTGACCCACCCAAATGGACGGTTGAGACTAGCGGATGAAGACGAGACCTTGATGATGGTAAAATGAAATCTCAGTCTACAAACTTCTTAAGACATACATAAAGCAAACTACATAGTCGTAGTCGTATGAATCATACCTAAGGAAAAATACTACATAGTCGTATGTACTCCTTCATTATTTTAACCTCCAAGACCAAGAGTGTATATATTAGTTTATTAAACAAAGAGTGTATATATATTAGTTTATTAAACAAAGAGTGTATATATATTTATATAAATATAAAAATAAGCCAAAGTACATAGTATATAGAAAATGATAATTCACACATACGAATATCGATGCGTACAGCTAAAAACAAGCAATATTAATAAATAAAATGTTTCTCTAATAACGTTACTCCTAATAACAATAGCATATGTTTAGTTTTATTGGGCCTCGCTCAAATGATAGGCAATAAATAACATAATCACACATATGCTTTTTAAAAACTATTCATCTAAAATGTGTATAAATACACATACAAATCGGCCACACCTCTTCGAACACTCATCATCACTTTGGTCGGCCTCTTTCTTCCTTTCTCCTTCCTCAAATTAATACCTCTATACATTCACACATACATAAAAACATATCCCTCTAAAATTTCTCTGTGGATAGACACGCATATCATAAGAATGGTGCCATACCAAGAACTCACTCTTCAAAGAAGCTTTAGCTACAACTCAAGCAAGATCAATCCGGCGGCTTCTCCGGCGCGTAGCTTCCACGCCCGTTCTCCTTCCACCTCCGCTTTGATCCCAACCATCCCTGAGCACGAACTCTTCCTTGTCCCTTGCCGGAGATGCTCCTCCGTCTCTCTCCGACCAAACTCCTCCTCCTCCTCCTCCTCTTCTTCTTCTTCCTCAAGCAACAACATCGGGAAACTTCACCTGAAGCTTTCTTCTCTCTTACGTTCTCTCATCAACATCATTAACCTCCCCGCATGCAAATTCCTCTCTCTTCCTCCTCCGCCGTCTTCCGGCCAGTCTAACCAACTGATCTCACTCGTCACCGGTCGTTCCTCTTCTCTCGGGAGAAGAGTCACCGGGACGTTGTACGGACACAGAAGAGGACACGTCACGTTTTCAGTCCAGTTCGACCCAAGATCCGACCCGGTCTTGCTTCTTGACCTAGCCATGTCAACAGCAACTCTCGTCAAAGAGATGTCCTCAGGACTCGTAAGGATCGCTTTGGAGTGCGAGAAGCAGCGTAGACCGATGGGAACTAAGCTTTTCCACGAGCCCAAATGGACCATGTATTGCAACGGGAGGAAGTGCGGTTACGCGGTGTCTCGCGGCGGCGCGTGCACCGAGTCAGATTGGCGCGTGTTGAACACGGTGTCTAGGGTTACGGTTGGAGCCGGAGTTATACCGACGGCGAAGTGTATTGATGACGTGTACGGTGGTGGAACTGAGCTTGGGGAGTTGTTGTACATGAGAGGAAGATTTGAACGAGTCGTGGGGAGTCGTGACTCGGAGGCGTTTTACATGATGAACCCGGACAAAAACGGAGGTCCAGAACTCAGTATTTTTCTTCTTAGAATATAAGTGAATTATTGACTTTTTAAAAGTATTTGAAAATGTCTTAAGTTGACGTATTATTATTATAGTGAAATGAATGCAATGTTGTGTCATGAAATATATGTAAGCGATAATGAGGGGCCGAGGAGGTATGCTAGGTTCTTTTTGTCTAATTGTTTACTTTGATGTGTGGTATTTTTGGTTTTTGTTTTTGTTAAATAAGAAGAAAAGAAGTATGTGATCATTAGTTTGTGGTTGCTTATATGCAAGGCATGAAGATCCCCACATGGTCCGTCATGATTAATGCCAATTTTAAGATTCTTGTTGTCTTTATTATAAACTCTATTTAATTTGTGCAAGGCTAAATTCGCGTTTACGTGTAACGCAGCGAGCAAATTTCATTTTAAAACTATACAAATATACAATGTATTATATAGAAAGTGGGTTTGCTTTTGAGTTGTAACGTGTAACAGTCAATTCGTAACCAAACACCTTAAGTATTTTAATTCAAGAACATATGGTACCATCAAATTAACGAGTTACACTTGTAAGTATAAATTAAACTATACATAGTGAAGTTTCCACTTTTTCCATTGAAATAATGTTTTTTCGTAACCGTGTAACTTAACCATCCAACTAATTATCTACGATAAACCGTCGAATAGTTTATTTATCGAATTTTCTAATAGATCTAAAACTTAACATAATTTGGATTAGTCAAATGGAGATAAATATGTTCTCAGTTTGAAAGAGTTGTGGTTGTTGTAAGTAACTCCGTGAGTACGCTAAGCATGGGTTGCTCCACTATCTACGAGCTCGAGCAAACGAGCGCACCCACACCGACTGATATTATGTTAACATATATAACATTAACATAACATGTAAGATAAAACAAGAATACATGTAACCATATAAATAAAAATATATGATTCAAGTGAAAGCTAAAATGACAGATTTAAGGTTAAAACCATAAATAATTAAAATTGAGATCGATTTAAAAAGCGGGGGAGAAATGTAAAGAAATGGAAAAACAGAAGGGTGGATCGTGAAAAAAAAGTGGGTGGGAAAGAGCGTAAAACCCACAAGAATTGGCTTTTAGTGGACAAGCTCCAAAAACTCATCAATAGCCGCAAAGCCAAAAATCTCCTTTTAGAAACTTTCCCTGCATTTTAGGACCACATTTGTCTTGTATTCACTTTTTACTCGCAACTTTCTTCATGTGCATGTTAATTTGTGAGTTTTATCAGTTTTCTCATTTTGTGTTCAGTTTTTTTTTTTTATATATAACTCAGGATAAATTCTAGGCCAAAAGACCCAGACTAATCTCTGGGAGAGATGCAACCCATAAATAGACATTTTGTGTTCTGTTGGCGAGAGATTTTTGTTTTTGTTTTTTCTTTTAATATAAACCAAAATTCAAACTAATCTTCAAAATCTACATGCTATTTAAGACGTCTATAATAGTCGGATAGAAAATTCAGAGTTGGTGAAATAATTTTCTAATCTTAGCTTAGACTCATAAACAAATCTTTCACCATTCTAATTTAATCACTAACGTAAAAAAAAAAAAAAAAAAAATCGGGGTATGATGTAGGTTACTACTATAGTAAGATTACACGAGTTAGATTATGGGTTACTATTTATTTTACTGAAGTTGAATTACACAAGTTAAATTGTTGGTAACTATATTTCTCTTTTTTGTTAACAAGAAAATTCCAATTTGTTTGGCTCATAGTCTCTTTAGATCCAAAACCAGCTTCTGATGATATTTGCTACGGATCCAAACACGCAAATAATCATCCATGATTGGAACTCGGATCCATTAATAATGTACAACACTCTTCTAACCGTATATGAGCCAACAATACTTGGGTCTAGACAACAACAAAAAATCAAAATATTGGTAAATTTTTGTTTTGCTTTATTGGGATCTAAACAAATGATCAAATTTCAGTGGGTGTTTTTCTTATTAGTTTAGATTGTACATGATGATTAGTTCGTTTAACAAATCAGATTATTTTTAGAATTTCTAAATCAATTAAAATAATCACTTCTAAATAAATCTTAAGAACTTTTTACCATAAAATCGATAGAAGCAATTATTAGTGGGCTCCGTTTTATATAATACGATTGTATGCGTACCTACATGTGAAATAAAAAATGCCTAGGGTACTAACCAGATTTACATATACATATGGTCCTATATATACGTATATGAGTCATATATATAGCTAGATAAAGCAGATCACATAGAGACAGAAATGTAGAGGACACAGTAAAGATTCACATTAATTAGAAATAAAGAGAAGCAAATTTCCAAAACATTGTGAAGGAAATGCATGTGCTAACTTGTCTTTTTGATTTAACAAAAAAAAGTTTCAACATCATAAAAAGATGCATGTTACTGATATATAGTGCGCTATACATTTCTTTGGGAAATTTATCTGCATTATTGAATAAGCTTGTATACCTGATTTAAGATACAAACACATCGATCACGAACACATGCCTTCGTGTTAACAATTTTAATATTGGTACTTTTCTTCGGGAAAATCTAATCTGCATCGTATACACTTCTGACGATTTTAGAGTTGATGTGATCCACACTCTCTATGTTCTCTCTGAAAAAATTATGGGACATGTACAAAAATACCATTTTTTGTGTGCACATTTGCAAAAATGTCATTAATTATGTTTTTTTAGAATTTAAATCTTAAAATTCTAAACCCTAAAAAATATTTTGACCCCTAAAACCCCTTAAACCCTCAAAACTAAACCCTAATACAACATTGTTAACCCAAACATAAATGATATAATGAATAAATAATTTTTAAAAAGTGAAATTTTGTAAAGATTGTAAAAATATGGCATGTTTGTAAAGTGGCATTTAAAAAGTGGCATTTTTTGAAATTTCTCAAAAATTATTGGACGTATTTTAGAGTTGATGTGATATTTTTTGACGATTTTGTTTCTCATTTAATTGTTATTAGACATATGAATTTTTTCTATAATATGATATTTATCTATGTGAATGTTTAATTTATCAAAACATGAGGTTTGATTTCGATAAAGGAAATAGCAATTTAATAGGAAAAATTGGCAAAAATAACACAAAAAATTATAATCTAAAAATTAACCAAAACCTCCATATCTAATGGTTATGATTCTACCACATACCCCATTTTTACTTATTTTTAATTTTTTTTTTTGTTATACATCAAAATAACCCTTTAAATAGCTGTAGATAAATAATACGACCAAAACAAGATTTAGACATCTATATACAAAAATAATATGTTACACGACACTCTCTTTCCCGAAAAAATATTTACTGTCACACTATTGATATTTTCCTAATTTTTGTCAAACTTATTGCTATTTGGCAAATTACTCATTATCTTTCTTTTTTTGATGAAAACTACTTATCCTTTTAATTATTTTTCGTTTCTATCTTATATAGTAGGACGGTAAGAGTTTTTTTTTTTTTTTAATAAATCGGATGTTCCAAAAGAGACTATCGTGGAGGATGAATATTATACATATCTGCATTTCTGATTATATATATGCATTATAATATTATGGATCAATGCGCTTTTTGGGTTAGCAAATCTGAATTCTCCTGCCACGGCAAATTATACATTGTTTATGATTAACTAGTGTTTATAAAATCTCCACGTAGATATAACTGACGAGTGTTACAATCTAAACAGAAAGTTTACAGCAATTTATCTTAAATGCTAATTTCTCAACATGCATCTCTTTGCTAAAAGAGTAACACCACTGTAAGTCTGTAACGTGTATATCATCTTATCTATAGTGGATCCGACGTAAAAAAGAGAAATCACAATGGCCTAGCTTAGAGGGTATGAGAGATTTTTAATATTATAAAATTTTTATATTTATTTAAACTATTTTTGAGTTTCTAAATATAAAATCTAATTATTCATATTAAGTAAGTAAATATAACATTTTTCTTTATTTTTTTTTTTTATTCATCAATTTTAATACAATTAATATTATAAAATTCATATATTACTCTAATCATATTTACTATCTATAATCATGCTTACTCAATTCGGCGATGGTGAATATATTTTTATAAGAAAATCGTAGCTGAATTAATTAATTAATCGTGCTATCCTAATTTGTTTTTTTTCTGCTGTAGCGTAAAGGAAATTTTTTTATTTTTTTTTTCTTTTGGATTTAATAATGTTATGATAACCTAAAACTGATCTAGCTTCAATTTAGGCCTTATATATATAATTAAAAATGGTCTCATATATATGGTGCCTTAATAGTCAAATTAATCCAACCATGCATATACACATATAGGGGATCGTTGAATCTTTAGTGGTAACATGCCTTTGGTCACATAGATCAATCATCACTGAACACCCCTATTCTATATTATCTATAATAATTATATTTTATATCTAATAAATTTGTTGACACGGTTTATGTTTTAAATATTTGCACTACTTATAAATGATGTAAACACATTTTGTATCACTTAAAAAACGATTCTGAAAATGGTGACGAACATTTCTCTTTATATGTAATCGATACAAGAGAACTAACTTCGACTATACCACCACATTTTGGTTTCAATTGCTACCATCATTGATTGTTTTTTCATTCGCACACTAAAACTATATTATATAATAGAAACGATCTCATAATTAATTTACAGAAAATGACCCCAAAATTGAGTTTCTTTAATTTAACAAAAAAAATTGAGTTTCTTAAGATTCATATTATATATACATATTTAATTTTTTTTTAATTTTAGATAAAAACAAATTATACATATTTATAGTTACTAGCTATTATATATTTACGTAGCTTGAGGGTTCATCCTAGTCAAAATTTGTCTCATGAGTGCAATGGTATATATAGTTAATAACATTCATGAATGTAAAGATTATGAATTATTTTGTTCAATGGCTCGTTGCGAATCAGGTTAAGAAATATCTAATCGTCGAGGTCGACGTGGCTAAGTAACTTTGATATCTATAAGTCGAGAGACTAAATAAAGTGCAAATTAAATACTAATTTAATTCATTGTATTATATGTCTAGTGGTCTTATATATATATATCTTTAGAGGTTAGAGAAAATCAAACACCATAGATCTGAATCATCCTAACGATACCGAACAAAATAATACTTTTTATTTTTCTTTGTATAATTGATTAACTCCCTCTCTATCATTGGTGTTATATAACTTATATATTCGTATAAAACATACGTCCACGTATTCGTAGAGTGATTTATAATTTAATAAGAAAAAAACATTATCCTTAATTAGGTTCAGAGTCAAAATAGAAAGAAAGGACAACGTCAATTATTTTCATGCATGAGATATTTTATGAGATATTTTCATGCATGAGATATCCAGCTCGAGAAAAATAATTTTTTGTTGTTGAATCTTGGACCGACAAATGTAGTGATTTTGCTTTACCCTAACAATACAATACCTTTGTTCAAAAAAAAAAAAAACAATACAATACCTATTAAACAAATGGACTTTTTTTGGTGAATAACCAAAAAAAAATTAAAAAATTAAAAAAAGTTGGGTATGTCGCAATTTTTAGACCATTGGATTTAGGGTTTTTTGTCAGTTTTCAAATTATAATTTTTGTTGTTGTATATTTGGCAAATTTTCCCTTAAACAAATCATAATACTCGAAACTAAAATTATTGATATAAGAGATAATCTTCGTTTTATCAACTACTATGACTAAAACAATTACTGTGTCTTTAAAAGTACTCATCCAACCAAGATGCAGCTTGATGATAATTATGTTAATTAAAAACACGTGTATTAACTGTTAAGCTGAGCAACATAAATATCTTCCTTTTCTAACAAAAAAGACATAAATATCTTCTAAGCTGTAGTACAGATCATAATTGATCATATCTCAATTAATAACCAAGTACGGTAATACTATCACATATGTATTAAAAAAAGGTTCTTACCTTCCATAGTTATGATAAGTTGTAGTGAAAAGTAACCGCGGATTGGATATCCAGAAAAATACAACATTTGTGATTCGATTTGTTTTGGATGAATATTTAATTTTTTTATTTGTTTTGCTTTGTAAAATTTTAGATATCCGGGATTACGGATATCCAAATTTTTTTGGGATATTTACGGATATCCGCATCTTCACGGATATCTATTTTAAACAAAAATAAATAAATTTTTCTAAAAAAAAAAAAAAATTAAAACACCATTATCTTTTTTTCAAAACAAAAATTTAATATAATATTTAAACTAATTAATGAATAAATATATGAAATAGATATAACTAAAAAAAATTAAAAATTAAAAAATTAAAACGGTGACAAATAAAATATATATTTTTATTTAAGAAATATTTTTCAATTAAAGTTAGTATCTACTAATTTTTACTATAAATATACTCGCTAAATATATTTAAAAACAAAATATGTAAATATATGTTATAAATCTACCATATTATATATATATAAGTAATATACGGATTGGATCGGATATTCAAAATTTTAAAATTAGTATTTGTGATTTGTTTCCGTTTAGACGGATACTAAATTTTACTATTTTCTTTGTTTTGATTTAAAACAGATATCCAAATTTTTTGGATCGGATCAAAAAAAATTGTATCGGATCAAATTTAACGGATAACTTGCCTTGTCCTAAAAAGCAAATGAGTTGATCCACAGAAATGTGTATTAAATATTTGTGCCATTTGTAGATATGATTATGTGCATATAGGGATGTCAAAACTAGCTAGTTGTTCAACTAAGCTTAATTGGTCGTAAGTTATATTTCCTTAAGGTTCCAAAAAAAAAAAGAGTTATATTTCCTCTCATAGTAAAATGTGTACGACTATTTGTTTGTTTTAAAAAAAGTTTTTTCATGTAAATTTTGACATAAACTATATAATTCAGTTTCAAATATAACGAAGTATACCAAGAATTTTCTAATTTTAAGGATATAAATAATTTATAATATGCTTTATTAATTTTTGTGTAAATATCAAAACCACACTTAGTGTGAAAGGGAATAAAGTAATATTTTATGAGACACTTTAGATTAACTCATATGTAGCTATGTTGTAAAATGGATACATTGACGACGATAAAAAAAAAAAAAAAAAGACCAAATTAAATTAATGGTTTGATACGATCACATATGCAGAACGTATAAGCCAAAAAATAATGGTAATAAAGCCCATAGCATCACGGCCCAAATAATAAAACCACATTTCCTTGGTTTTTGTTTTTCTTTGAAAGAAAAAGCTGGAAAAACCTCAGAAAACCCCTTTCACTGAAGCCCTTTGTTACCGGAGAAAATGGTGATGGGGTTGAAGAAGACACTGAAGAAGGGATTGATCGGCGGAATGAGCTTCGCCATAGACGCCGGAAAAATCAATTGGTTTCCCGGTCATATGGCCTCCGCAACTCGCGCTATCCGCAACCGCCTCAAGCTCACCGATCTCGTTATCGAAGTTCGCGATGCTCGTGTCCGTACACACACACACACACACACACTCATCACTATCTTTGCAATCGAATCCGTTATCTTCCTCGAAGTATTGATCTGGATTGGTTTTTATCTTTCTGATTATGTTGCAGATTCCTCTATCATCGGCGAATGAGGACCTACAGTCTCAATTATCAGCGAAGAGGCGTATTATCGCTTTAAATAAGAAAGATTTAGCAAACCCTAATATTCTCAATGTAATTTTCTTCTAGCCCTTGTGTTTTAGACTGTCTATGAGAGGTCTGAGTTTCTGCAATTTTTTTATGGTGTTTGTAGAAATGGACCCATCATTTTGAATCCAAGAAGCAAGATTGTATTGCCATTAATGCTCATAGCAGAAGCTCTGTCAAGAAGGTTAGATCATCATCTTTTACATTTATGTTTGTGTGGTAAATTAGGAATAGTTTTGTCACACATAATTTGATACGGATTGCTACTATTTGCGTGTCGAAAAGTTACCTTTTTCCTGCATAATTTCATATAGCTGCTTGATCTCGTTGAGTTGAAGCTCAAGGAAGTGATTGCTAGAGAGCCTACTTTACTTGTAATGGTGGTTGGTGTCCCCAATGTTGGAAAATCTGCAGTGATTAATTCGATCTATCAAATCGCAGCGACTGGGTTTCCTGGTATAAATAATTTATGTCTCGGTTTATTAGCAGCATATAAGTGCACATATCACATATCACAGATATAGTCTGGAGTCTGGACTCCAAAGTTAATTGTTGCTTTGATGAAATGATGAATGGAATGTAGCGTGCCTTATTTCGATATATTCATTATGTGCGTAGTGCAGGATAAATTAAAGAGAGCTACAGTTGGTCCATTGCCTGGTGTAACACAAGATATTGCTGGTTTCAAGGTTTCCTTTTCTTCTTTTGTTGGTTGGGGATTTTCTGCTTGTGCTTTAGACTTTTCACCAGGATTTTTGAACAAAGTACTGAGAAAATTCCGTGGTAACAGATTGCTCATCGACCTAGCATATATGTTCTAGACTCCCCTGGTGTGTTGGTCCCAAGTATCCCTGATATCGAAACGGGTCTGAAGCTTGCACTTACAGGTTCTTCTCCTTTCTCTTCTTTCTTCTTGGTGCTAGATTGTGTAAACCCGTACACTAGATTTACTTCATAAAATCTCAGTTCTTTGTGTTTAGCTACTATTTTCTTACAGCATATGATCTTACTAGCTGAATGTTACAACACGTTTTCGAAGAACTTATCTATCTGAAATTCTGTCATGCTAAGGATCCGTCAAAGATTCAGTAGTGGGTGAAGAGCGGCTTGCACAATACTGTCTAGCCATTTTAAACACTCGTGGGACACCACTACATTGGAAGTACTTATTCGAGGGAAAAAACGAAGGGTCTCATCCAGATTGCATCGATAAACCAAGCTACAACTTAAAGGATCTTCGACATCAAAGAAACAAACAACCAGATTCATCTGCTGTGCGCTATGTTGGGGTTAGTACAATATAACCTTATTATCCATAGCTTGTTTCATCTTGAAATTGTCATAAACTATGATGTTTCCTGGCATCTGCAGGATATGATTTCAGAAGTCAAACGATCACTGTACACAACGCTCTCAGAATTCGATGGGGATATAGAGGATGAGAATGATTTGGAATGTTTGATAGAGCAACAGTTTGAGGGTCTAAAAAAGGCATTGAAGATTCCTCACAAAGCATCCGAAGCACGGTTAATGGTTTCCAAGAAATTTCTTACTTTGTTTAGGACAGGTAGACTTGGTCCCTTCATTCTTGATGATGTCCCTGAAACTGAAACTGAAACTGAAACTGAACCGTCCAATTCGAGACGGGTAGTAGCTTTGTAAAATCAAAAGAAAATTGTAACACATTATGCATGCAGCATAAGATTATGATTCTATTTGTTTTCATTGAGATTCAATGGCGTTGCTCCAGTAACTCCAAAGTATTTGAATGAACAAAATTGAATCATGATAATACTTGGCATGTGCCAGAAACAATAAAATCTATTTGGCGTCCTCATTTATTGGCCTCGATGAATTCCCGGTATTCTTTCTTCATCTTCACACCCGATATGGTCCTGCACAGACTCGGAATCTTTAGCCAAACCCGAACACAATAATCTATACAATCCTGAAAACTGAAAGAACATTTCCTGACCTGAGCATTTCCTTGTTCTTGAAGAATTGCACACATGGCGTTCCCATTATTCCGGCTGCTTCAGCAATTTCTTGATCTTCTTCAATGTCAATCTCAACAAAATGCACATCATTGTGATACTCATCAACCACCTGAAACAACATGAAAATGAAATGGACAGATGGTTAGAAAATCAGTCCAGCAAGAGTAAAATCTCCTCCAGCATATTTCATTTCAACTAAATTTAGTCGGGAAAGAATACCTTGTTCAAAATAGGCTTCAGAGTCCTACAGGGACCACATGTAGGTGAAGTGTATAGTACACATATAACTCTTGGACTCTCATGGTATAATTTTCTAAGAGCATACTGAAGCAGGGTAAAAAACAAAAAGAAAAAAAGGTGTGAGGCAGAGAAAATGCTTGTAGATAACAACTTAAGGTTCATATGTTAACAGAAAGAGAAAGGAAAAAATCACCTGTCCCTTATGCTTTGTAAGAGTGATGTCAAACTTCTCTTGGACGTCGCGCTGTGTGAACTCTTTCTTCGCCTCTTCAGTTTGAGGCTGTTATGTGGTAGAACATGAACATGAAAGAGTGTAAGCCTTCTCAAGTGTGCATAAGATTTCAGATTTTTATAAAAATAATTCCTACCTGGTGAAATTCAACAAGAAGATTGTTACTTGTGAGGTATCTTTCGGCAGACAAAGCAGCTATGCATCCTGATCCAGCAGCGGTTACAGCTTGTCTCCATTCGTGGTCCTAGAGTGACAAATGGGAGAGTAGCCCACACAATTATCGAACCAATATGACTTCAAAGAGTTAATAGAAATACACAAAGATGCTAAAAGTTCCAGAGCATAACCTGCACATCTCCTGCTGCGAATACACCTTCAACTGAAGTATTTGATGTTCCTTCCCGAACCAACACGTACCCCGAGCTGTCGAGTTCGACTTGGCCTTCCAATAACTGACTGTTTGGCGAATGGCCTATTCCATAAAACAATCCTTTTGCCTCCAGCTCGGTTTCTTCGCCCGTATCAACTCTTCTGAGTAGAATGCCAGACATCTGTCCCTTGGTGTTGCTCAATACGTCCACAGTTTCCGTGTTGTAATGCACTGTGATGTTTGGATTGTTGATCACTCTGAAACATTCGCCATAACCAACCTGTTAAAAAAACACTCAGGGTGTTGAAAAGACTCAACTTACAGTGTGCTCATTAGTCTACAATTCCAAATGCAACAAACTTCTTGTGTTTTTCTTCAGAAGTCAAAGAAGAAGAGTAAAGTATGACTCAGAAGCTATTAACTTAATAACCTCTAAAAACTCACCTATCTTGCATAGCCTTGGAAGCCCTCAACTGATCTCTGCGAACAAGCAAATGAACATGACGAGCATATTTTGTAAGGTATATAGCTTCCTCTGTCGCCGTATCTCCTCCTCCAACCACGGCAAGTACTTGCCCCTTAAACAAAGGCGAAGCTCCATCACATATTGCACAAGCACTAATTCCCCTACTCCAGAATTCTTCCTCTCGAGGTAGCTTCAGCCTCTTTGCTGTAGCTCCAGTGGCATAAATAATACTATGACATTTGACCTACAAAATCAACCAATCGTAAGTATACCATAACATTGGTTGAGAGACAGAGAGCCCAAGAATAATTATCCAACAATGTCTATACAAATCTCACAAATTAATCGTAAGACCTTATGTTCATCAAATCAAATTAAAGCATCTGCTTTTAGAAGAACTAATGAAATCTCCACCACTATCAACACTGGTCTTTCCTCTACCTTCAATGTTATGTTATCGAAAAAACATTGTTTCCAAGAGAACAAGAAACAAACCAAAAGACAATTACACAAAGTAAATACCTACCTCCATGGATTAAAACACACATTTATACGACATACCAAACCTGCATTCTCTATCTACTTCGAATTGACAAAACCAAGAAAGATAATCACCTTACGTTCATTACTTTGCACAGTAAAAGGAGCAGTTTTAACGCTAAGAGATTCCACATCCTCTGGGTACAACTCTGCTCCCCACCTCTCAGCTTGCTTCCTCATTCTTAACATTTCCACACAAACCATCATCAGAATAGTGATCTCTCTAGAGTTGCATGACTACTAAAGAGCCAAAAATTTGAAGAAATGTCAAAATTCCTCACCTCTCCATTAAATCCGGACCCGTAATCCCGTCTGGGAATCCCGGAAAATTCTCAACCTCGGTGGTAGTCATCAACTGTCCACCGGGGACTCCGCCCATCTGATACCCTTCAAATACCACCGGCTTCAAATTCGCCCGCGCCGCGTATATCGCGGCCGTGTAACCGGCGGGACCGGAGCCTATAATCACTACGTTCTCGATAATCTCGCCTGCAATTAGTACCACCACAGAGCTCAATCACTTGTGCAATTTCTTCCCAAATGGAAACTTCGAGAAACAAGTAAAACGGAAATTCTCATATACCTGAAGGAGACGGAGAATTGGCGGCGGAGACTCTGAGGCGGAGTGAATCGGAGCGAGTTCGAGTTTGTTGACGGAGGATGAAGGAAGAGCCGCGACGTGTAGTAGTGAGAAAGAAGAGATGAGGCGGTGGAGAAAGAGCGGATGATGCGGCGGCGACTCGGTGAGTCGACACGGAGGCAATTCCGATGCCTATCTTCGGAGACGAAGCCATTTTTTGTTTGTGTGCCTTAAGCTTACAGAGAGACCATACAATTGTCTTCTGTACAGTTAAAAAAAAATTCAGTTTTTGCGAAATTGAGTGAGCGATTGTGTTACACGCGCCGTAGCATTATCTCTTCGCTTTGAAGTCCACAAGGTTGAAGGATTTTTTCAGCCGTTGGATCTAAGAGATGTGTGTAATTGACGGTGGAGATGTGTGTTGACTGATTTTACTTCGTCTTTTCATCGGAGGGATAAGCCAATCGGATTTTTTTTTTAATGTGTATAAAGCTGAGAGACCAAGAGTTTTAGTGGAGGGACGCCTTTTTCTATTGGGCCTTAAATGGGCTGACATTGGTCTCAAATATTATGTTTTTGTTTTTGTTTTTGGTATCTTTGGTCTCAAATACTTCACTCATTTGAAATTGTCCAAGTCTCGCCACTAGCTAATCATTTAGTTGATCAATTTTTGTTATTTTTGCTCATATATATGCTCATGAATAACAAAATTGCTAAGAGACTATACGACCCTGAAATGAATCTCTAGCTCGACAAGATTCAAATTTTACGTGTGAAGTTTTTTTTTAGTTGAAGAAGAAGAAGTTTATTTGTTCTGTCAAGACTAAATCCAAGAGAGATATTAACACTATTCAGAAGGTTTCATAATGTCACAACAAAGAGATATCTTGAGTAGAAGTTATCAGAAGCTCATTAAGCCCAAGAAGAGAGTAAGTTGTACATGTGGTGCTCGCATGTTCTTTTCCCAAACAAGTACATGAAGTCCTAAGTTAGGTGAAGACTATGATTTGACATAAGAGGACTATGTTTCCACATAAGAGGAAGTCGATTATATATGAGCAAAGTTTTTGGATAACTCTCTTGCAGCACGCTTTTTCTTGTAATGAATGCGGATTGTAGTAGGTGGGTGTATGGTGTATATGTACCAAGTGATTCTAGTAGATTTTGGAACATATAAACTTCAGAGAACGTTTTCTCTTTTGGAATTGAACACACAAGATACAATCAAGGGGAATGAAAAGAACATTGTTTCTCACACTCAAACAATATTACACAGTTATTGAACATTCTGAGAATACGAGAACAACATTCAACAACACACATTCGTTAATCAGTAGTTAGAGTTACAAATCATTCTTATTCTTCCTTTATTATAAAGCAAAACACTAACGGTTACTCTTGAAACCAATACAATCACAAGAATGCGGTAGAAGTGGAAATTAAACTAAGGGACTAAGAGTTGGTGAGGGAAGTGATAGACTATTGCCTATTGGCAAGACCATATAAGTATAACTTATTTCCTTCTCAGTTTCGTTTCTCTTAAAATCAGATAAAGATGACGCATGCTAATAAAGAATAATATATGGTCAAGAAAGTTAAATTCACCAAAAAAAAAGTGGTCCAATTAAAGCTTATCTTTTTAGTCCAAGTGTCTAAATTCCATGCACTTCCAATTCTTAGTCAACAAATTTACCTTCGTTTACTGTTTGTATGGAAGATTTGTCATGACGCCACGACACTAATTGTTACTATTACTTGAAGTTTGCCAAAATAAAATAAAACTTTCGTTTCTACTTGTCATCCAAATTCGATCGATGGTTCAATATTGGTTTGTCATATGAAGTTCGCAGGTTTTTTTTTTGTTGGTTTTTTTAAAAGTATCTTACCATCTTTATAAGTAAAATCAGCATTCAACATTTCAACACTACTGTCTAAATGGCTGCTGAAAAGAGCAACGTATCCAAGTAGCATACGTTGTAGTTTTGTGTTCCTTAAAATTCAACAAATAATTTCTTCAAGACTATTGGCTCACTTTTGTTTTAGTAAAATGTTAATGTAGAACAAAATAATATATTAAAATTACGTGGTGGTGGTTTAGTGGTAAAATTAATTTTGTTTTTCTAAATTCAATTTTTTTTGGACAATTGCAAAAATGTTATTTTTGGTGTGTCACTTTCAAAAATACCAGAATGGATTCTCCATTTGCAAAAACGCTACTAATTATTGAAAAAGCGGTTTGTGGCTAGATCTCTACGTTTGTGTTTGTAACGAATATGTATGAACATAAAATAAAGAACATATAGAATTTTTTCACGAGGTTTGGTTTTTCCTACATCCCCGGGACCTAGTCCAGAATCAATCCATTAGAAAAGGCCGCAACCTACAATTGCTATATAGCATATCACCACTCTTTTCTACATGGACAAACTATGAAGATAGGTATCAAGCCCGCATACTTGACAACCAACCAGCATCACCGGTGCAACACCGTCTTCTCAACGGCTACAATCTTCATAGACAAACCACCATCAATATGGTGGGACGATGTCAGACACACATGTGTGCATCTCACAAAAGAACCCTAGGCGCGTGACTCTTTTTGTCAACACCTCTTGCCTTTTATACTACCACCACGAAACCCTCACGTTTCATGTCGTGTGGGTTTTTAACCTCTCTCATAGTTGGGCTTATAATTCAATAAGAGCCCAATCTCACTTTCTCCACGTGTTGGAACAACTCCGCATATGTTCCAGCAGCTCGTATTCTGTTGCTCCAAAAACCTCTTTTTCATAATTATGATTTTTTAAAACCTAAATCTTAAAAAGTTTTAAACCCTAAACCCTCAAAACTAAACTCTACTACAATATAATTAACTCAAACATAAATAATATAATGAATACATAATTTTTTTAAAGTTAAATGTTTGCAAAGATTTTGAAAATATGATATTTTTAAAAAGTGACACTTCAAAAGTGGTATTTCTCAAAAAAAAAAATTTTAAAAGACATTTTTATAATTTTATTTTTATTTAACTAGTCAAAATGGTAAAATATTCTAAATTTATTAAATATTACAGTGAATATACTACTTGACCAGATATATTATTTCGGAAAATTAGTCGGATTTTGACAGTAACATTTTTATTCAATAATAAAATAATACTTGTCACTCTCTTTTGCGTATTTTTCTTTTCTTTTTAGGGGTCATTTTTATTTCTCTCTTTTATAGACACGAGTGGATAGTACGCGCCGTCGAAGAACATTGTCGGCAATTCCTTCAAACACCCAATAGATGACATGAAACGCAGCACTGCTGCTTTGACCAATAGATATCTAAAGGAGATTCCTTTCCTTTCTTGCATTACTTTGACTAATAACGACATTAACTTCAATAACTTAATAATGTCATGCAAAGAGACTCGTTTACCAAAAGAAAAGTAAAGAGACTCAACTTTTACTCCATGTCTACAAAGAAACAAAATAAAACACCCCCTAAATTGTTGTAAGAAAACACCATTCCTTAAATTGTTGTAGAAAAAAATCGTAAGAATTCCAACAATCGACTTGCATTCCATCTTTTTCATGTTGGAATTACATGAAACTAAATTAAAGATAAATAGGTTATTATTTTTTTTTTTTTGGCGGCAGATAAATAGGTTAAGGTGTAGAAAGTAGAATATACAAAGCACGGAAAGTCAAAAAGATAGTCATCGATTTTGAAAAAAATGAACAATTACATGATGCATAACCATAATAATTTTCTTAATTATATAATGTTCTAAAGATTATATACTTATTATTTCCGAGTTATTCTATCCTAAGCACCACATTTGCAATACCAGGTTGTAAAACAAAAAAATATAACGTCTCTGTATCTAATTTTAAATCTAAAAAATATCCTCGATTATTCACGAAACGAAAGATTACAAAGATGTAAACATGATAAATAATAGTATATTAATATGCATGATTTGCATTCATTGTTTTTGTAAATTGATAGTACCACCACACCTAAAGGAGGGTCCAAACTAGTTGCTTCATATCACAATATCCAGTTTTACCAACCTATATATATATATATGTAAATGTATATCACACGTATCTCTCGTGATTCTTAACATGTTTCTTTCGTTTCCTATACGTCTAAACACATACACACGTTACAACTTAAATATATATTGACAATATAGCTCGGTTGGTAAAAGCAACTACTAATGTTCCCCGGTAAAAAAACTAAAAATCAAGAAATCAATACCAATTATACAAAAATGAGCTCCAATACTCTATTAATAAAAAAAATATCATATACATATTGTGGATCCAACATTCAATCTTATCGATGGTTGGTTTTAAACCTATTACTGTCATCAAACATCGATATATATATATATTAAAAAAAAAACATATAATAATTTGTGTATATATAATATGTGCACATGATTATATGCACGTTAGAAGCATATGTTCCTTGGAAATGGTTCAAAGTACTTATATTCCTGTCTCAACCACTTTATTAAACTAAATAACGTCTCTATATATCTCTCTCTCTATATACTCGTGTTACGTCTTTCTGGTTTAAGATCTTTCTACTACTTCTCTTAAAGAATAACACAATATTTCTTTGTTTATGGAAGATTCTGGTGATTATTTTAGGTATAACGTCAACACTAACGACGAGGAGGGTACTATGATCGGAAGACCAACCTCCACGGAGGAGCTACAGCCGCCGCCGCCATTCTTGGTGAAGACATACAAAGTGGTTGAGGATCCGACAACGGACGAGGTTATATCATGGAACGGAGATGGAACCGGATTCGTCGTGTGGCAGCCGGCGGAGTTCGCTAGAGATCTGTTACCAACACTTTTCAAGCATTGCAACTTCTCTAGCTTCGTTCGCCAACTCAATACTTATGTACGTATGCTCCATTGTTTTAATTAAGTAATTGTATTTATTATAATCGTGTTTGTTTGAGGTTACTAGTTTTAAAATATTTTCCTTCATTTAAAAAAGAAAACAAAAACTATATGACTCTTTTTTATCAAACCGAAAATTTGCGTTTGCGTTAGAGTCCCTTTGTGTTAATAATGTCTAGAGAATATTTGAAAAAGTTATATTAAAACCAAACAATACTTTTTGTTGTGAAATCGCAGATGAAAAAATATATAAAGATAACAAATTTGTAAGAGATTAAAGAGAAAATTTAATTACTAAGAAGAATATCCATTTTTGTCTAGGATTTTCCATTAAAAATAACACTTTTTTTATCAAAGCATATAGGAGTTGTAAGTGCAACGAAAAATTTCATCTGTCAGCGTTTTGCATTTGCAGGTTCTCAATGATACTTGACAAAAACACTATTACGTATTATTTCTGAAAAAAAAAAATACACAAACAAGCATGAAGACGTGTATTTATTATATTTGGATGATGCATTCGTCACACATATGAAGTTCGTACGTAAATTTGCTTTATGGCACTAATGGGTGTGGCTACAAAATATTTTAGGGGTTTCGGAAAGTGACAACGATAAGATGGGAATTTAGCAATGAGATGTTTCGAAAGGGGCAAAGAGAGCTTATGTGCAATATCCGAAGAAGGAAGAGTTGGTCACACTCGCACAAGTCTCATCAGGTTGTACCAACAGTAACAACAACAATGGCTAATGAGGATCAACGGTCTTCCTCTACTTCTTCTTCCTTTGTATACTCTGCATTACTCGACGAAAATAAGTGCTTGAAGAATGAAAATGAGTTCTTGAGCTCCGAACTCGGAAAGACGAAGAAGAAATGCAAACAGCTTATGGAGTTGGTGGAGAGATACAGAGGAGAAGATGAGGAAGAAGAAGACGAAACCGATGATGATGATAATGAAGAAGATGATAGGCTTAAGTTGTTCGGAGTAAAACTTGAATGAGACAGATCGTTAGATTGGTTTGCCTAGCCAGCTTCTTCAGATTCTTACAAGTTTGCATAAACAAACTCTTGAGACATGCAAGGTCAAAGCATACGTCCGAGAAACCTCGAATTTTGTGTTGTATTGATAATGTCTCGCGTTCAAAACATGGCACATTGTGTGTATATTATAGACATTAAGAGCACATTTCTCTGTGTATTTGCCATATATTTACAACTATTTTAGGTAAATGAGATGAGTGATCACATCTCTCTTTCGGCTGGTTATACAAGCCGCGTTAATGGTTTCACTGGTTATGAGTTAGCTGCAAAATGGTTGAATATTGTCTCAAGTGTGGATTGACTTATACTGTATTCAGATATTCCCAACCGATTCCTGCCATAGCATGAAACAGCTCCTTTGTTACCGTGACTTGTGCGAATCAACATAGAAGAAAAAGTTATAAGAAAAATGTCTTACCGGTTTCGTTCAAGGTGTCCAAAGGCATCTGCGAGTGACAATCCTCCTTCTCCAAATGGCAACTGCAACAGAACCCATATATAAAATTTGAGCACAAGTCCAAGAGTAATCCTAGAGCCGAAGGCTTTTGTGTTTAATTACTTGGTATTTGATGCTTAGTCCATTGCAGCTTTTGAATGTTGCCCCGGGAAATGAAGATTGTATGAAAAAATCCAGTGCTGAAAACTTTTCTTTGGTTAGCCACCACTCAGCAAATATTGGCAGTGGAATACCACCTGTTCAACATCAAACCGACAAAACAGATATTTGTGTTACCGTTCCTGAAAAAAGTCAAAATCTAAAAATGTATGTAAGACTCGTGCTCATACCATCTCGAAACAGCTGTTCTGATAACTGTTCATCAAATCGAACATCTTCCTCAGGCGTGGGAGGTACAAGAGTACTCACTCTCTGCTCATTACCAAGATACTTGGCAATGCTTTGTATCATCTCTGATGACAAACTGATTTCTGATGCTGAAGCCGTATCAGGAGTAATAGAGTCAGAGACACCAATACAAACTTCGAGATCACCAAGCAAACTTCTAGGCTGCGAAGGAACGTTAAACAGCCATTGCTGAATCATTTGGCAAAAGTTCTCTAAGTCCACATGGCTGACTTCGTTGGGTTTGACCTATAATTTGCACAACAGCCAACATTATGCATATGCTTACAAAAATGATCCTTCCTACCATTGAAACAAAATACCATTGAACTAAAATTACCTCTAACTCAAGGTGGTTTCCAAAGCGCGTCTTTAAGTGTTGTGGACTACCTATGCATCTTAGGCGGCCTCCAACCTGTAATGTGAGGAGCATGGTTCTGTAAGGTGGATACATTTAAGGAATTAACGTGGAGAGATCAAAATGAGTTTAGCAGAAACCATGATCCCGATCCTAGTACAAAGCGCTTGAGCTTCATTCATGCTATGAGTAGTCAGAATGACCGCTGTCTTTCCACTCCTTGTCGACAGGCGTGATATCACATCCCACATGAATCTTTTGGCAACAGGATCCATACCTGAAGCATTTAACAAGAAAAAACCAAAAACTTTACAAAGTAGCTAAGAACTATTGTAGAACAGAAAGGTAGTCCACGTAAATGACTCCAAAGTTATACTGGTCAGGCAAGCCAACCAAAATTTGATTGGGTTTATACCTGTAGATGGTTCATCGAGGATGACAATGGGAGGATCTCCAATCATTGCAATAGCAACAGATAGTTTGCGTTTGTTTCCACCGCTAAGTGTGAACGATGGCTTGTGAGAATGTTTAGATAAGTCAAACTCGACTAACTTTTCCGTAACCACCTGTTTTTAGATAATAGACATCAGACAATCTCCAGTTAGCAACTTCCATTAGATAGAAAAACTAGTAGTATGGTTGTATTTTCTAATTATTATTCAAATCTTATCCTAAACGGTAGAGAATGATGGTATTGTTAAAACGTTTTAAGTATTTAACTTAGCCAGCCAATTTTCTCTGTGGCAATATAAAGCGGAGAGATAAAGGTTTCTATGTTAGCGAGAGTATGCTACTATTGGGGCATCAGAAAGGCGTGTAAGCAGATATCAAAAGTCAGGTACGAGTAAATATCACTTACATTATCAATTTTATGATCCACCACTCCTTTGATCCTTGCATAAAGTTCAAGGTGTTCCTTCACAGTCAAAAAGTCAAACAAAGCATCGAACTGGGGGCAGTAGCCAATCTGAACATGAAACACAGAAGAACTTTAACACTAAATGTTCATTCTATAGACTCGGTGAGATTGGTAAAGTCAATAAATTGACGACATACATGCTGACGGATAGCTTTTGGACTCTCTACTATGTCTTTGCCAAAGACAAAGGCAGTTCCACTAGTTGGGGTTTCTTCTCCTGTTACATCATATGATATGAGCATAATACAATGATATTGCTTCAGAAGTTGCAATTGTTTATGGCCTCAAAGTCTTTAAGATAACAGATCCACGAAATACCAAAGAAGCACAATAACATACCAGATAACATAGACAATGTAGTAGTCTTTCCAGCTCCATTTGTCCCTAAAAAGCCAAAACATTCTCCTGCTTGGACCGAGAAAGTTAAAGACTGCACAGCTACTTTTGGACCATGAGGTTTGCAACCAGGATAGACCTGAAACAATTGTACTCTTTAAGAAAAAGAGAGGAGATTCTATGTCAGCGTTTGGGTAAAAAGAGCAGGTTTCTATACCTTCCTCAGGTTCTGTAAGTAGAATATAGTGTTGTCTGTCAACCCTGAAATCACCCTGTCTCTTTCCTCTCGCACGTCTACGTCATCCTCCATATCAGTGGAAATGGCTCCAGTCGAATCCTTGAGAAGTGGCTCTGTAGAACTAGAACCAGCACCTTGCTTGAAAGCTTTAAAATTCTCCCACCACTCCCCAATTGAGAAAGACATCACCTTTTGGACAGGTAAGAGCTCAAGCCCAAGCGTCAGAAGGAAGTAGAAAATACTCTGTCAAATATAAGTTCAGTCAGATGATAATTGCAGCTATAATATAAAGTCATTATGATTGTGTGAAGATCTATGAAAAAATAACAACAGTAAAATAAGCAACCACAATAGTCCACTTCTAAAGTTCCAAATATGAAATCATTGACAGTTATGTTGGATCCATTTCTCAGGGTTTAAAAAAAGTAGGAATAAACAAGTTGGAGAAAAGGAAGGCCTCTAACCTCCAAACCTAGGTAAAAGATGGACGCTCCAGTGACATTCCAATCAAACACCCCATTACTGGATTTGTCTTTCATCCCCTGCCTTAGAAGAGCAAGTGAAGCCAATCCATCAGAGAAGCAAAATCCTGGTGATAATCTGAAGAAGTTCTGTAGAAGCATAAGGAAAAAAGGATCAGTTCCTAGTCTTTTTCAAGGCTCACAGAGGTCAGGAACTTAGAAGAACCCACACCTTTAGATATGAGTTTGCACTAACAGTCGCTGGAATAAGCCCCATAACAAATGAGATAACCATAAGGATAAGACCAGAGAAGAAGTGGACCATAAGAATAACATTCTGTAATTAAAACAAAGACATCCATCCATCAGTCAAAAACATTTAACAATATGAAGTAGCTAGAGAGAGGAAACAGAAAAAACAATAACGATATGGGTAAGAGCACAGAGTGGTTGGAAGTTGCCTGGGCCATGCTATGCTCGGTGAAGAAAAATGTAAGACAGTACGTTGATGATGCAATTGCCAAGCCATACTCCAAAAGCATAAGGACAGTCGGCAGAAGCCGACCTATTCCGATAAACTGCTCCAGACCTAAGGAAAGAAATCAACCATTTCAGAAAGTTAACACCAAGGTACAGTGAAAGAGAAGTTTAAATGCAAATGGAAATGAAAGACTAACTTACCAAAAGCGTAGAAGAGGATTATTGCAAATGTTGACGGAAATAAGAAACTGACGAAATCCCATACGTATGTTGATAACCAGTATGAAAGGACAGAAACCTGCAAGTCATAAAAGATCACGAGACCAATATTACAGGGTTTATAGTAAGAATCTAGGACTGATGCCATGTTTGTCTCGGGTACTTAAGATTTTGTCTAGAGAAAATTTTACCCCACTAATAAGCTGTTGATGCTTTGCTTTCACCTCCCGCTCCTGAACAAGGTAAAATAAATTTAGATATTCAAAACAAAACACTGGAAAAGTAGAAGGATAACACTAAAAAAACCTTCTGCCAAAACTACAGTGAGGTTTGACCTTACATACATACCTTAACAATGGGAACAGCAAAGGAGGCAGGGATGAACGAGAATGCAATGTTAACAATAATTGCAGCAGAAAAAGCGTCCAAGTCCTGCATTGGAAAGAAAAGAAGATACTAATATAGAGACAACTCATTGTTCTGAAGAAAACAGCTTTGAGATGGGGAGACATGGACAATAGAATCAGAGCTTTAGTGGCCAAGGAAAAATAAGGTAGAAGCATGTCGAATGTACAAACAGTTTCCACTACTTCTCCTGCTACAGACTTTTACATTGTCTAAATTTTTGGTTCCCAGTTACTGGCAATCAGTCCGAGGGATCCCATTAAGTCTTAACTTATCGGTCAAACTGAACATAATTTCGAAAAAATTATATAATTGATACCACGGAGAGGGGAAGTACTCCAAATAGAAAGACATACATGACGCTGCACGCGCTGACTTTTTGTTGGTGGTAAAGGATGGTTTCGGGTTTGAATTGTCATATTCTTGTTACCAGTAGCAAGTCGGAGGATCGCAGCATGCATAACATTGATGTAGATTGGGCCAGCATGCTGACAAGTATTGTTGTGTAGCACGGTGTATCCTAAACTCCCATCTGGATGCTGAGCATCCATTAAAATTGCCCCATACCTAACGAGACACTCACGGGTAGCATTTAGCACAGTCAGTACATAACATAGTACAATGTAACATTTTCAAAGAGGTCATCAAAGTAGTAAAGTTAAAATGCAAAGAAAATATCACCTAAGCGAATGTTTGACTATAAAACATTGTCTATTCTTTGATTTATAACAGTGTAAGGCATGCCCCGCAGACTAAAACGAAATGTTCATTCAGATATTATGAAGCAAAAAATCGTAAGTAAGTTTGGAAGTTGAAATTTCTTCGGCCCATGCATCTTTCAGAATGGCAGAAATCGACGCGACACAAAAGGGCCCTCTGAACTTAAAACTGATATAGTTCTGAGCTCAGCTCTTCAAATGCATACATTACATAAATCATGAGAACGTTGGCTCTTACTTCCAGCAAAAAACGTGGATTATTAAGTTTAACTTTCACAAAAGAAAACCAAAGCATGAATCTGCTGGTGACCTATGCATACCTTGATTGGTAGGACTGATCAAAACTAGACATCAAAAATTCGCTCATAGAAAGTAGAGTGGGCCCCAATATGGGACCTGCTGCATCAATTGCATCAGCCAATGCCTCTTTTGGATTAGGAAATTTATATGAACTATTCCTCAAGGGCTGAATCCACCCTCCTTCAATATATTGTGCGACCTGAATGCATCAGAGGGAAAAAAAAATTGAACACAACAAATGTTAGGTAATATGAAACTCAACCATATTGCACTGTGATATATGTAAGTATAAAATTTAACACGTGAATGTGTAACAGAACTACTGCTTGCTCTATTACTTTTAATGAAATCTTTGATTAAACTGTAGACAGCTTCATAAGAGCGAACTCTCTAACATTAACTCAATACAGTGAAACGAATAGATCACCATGGAGACTGTCTCATGCAATATATCAACGAACTTTCTTATGCTTGTGTAGATGTTAAGAGAGTGAGATGAATTTTCATTTACCAGGCCTAATGTGATAGTTACTAGAGCGAATTAAACAAGATGCCACCTAATTTTATTTATACTGCGAGAACATGCATTTCAGAAAATATTATAGATTATAAATAATGCTCAAGAAACCTCTTTGGCAATTGGTTCAGACAGATCAAAAGGAATCGGACCACCACCACCGTTGCCACTCAGGAGAGGATTAAAATATGCAGTTGTCAACGTTATGGATTTCTGATCAGGATGCGGCTTCAGCTGAAGAAAAAGAAGGCCAAAAAGCAAGAACACTGCTGGGATGATGAGCTGGAACGCCACTGTTTTGCGGTCTCTGCACGCAGATCTTGCTCTTTTTATGAACAATGCTTTGCAATGCCGCCAAAACATTGACCTTGAGATAACAGAACAACCACAACACTGCATGCTAATGAAACCAATGAAAGTCCAAACTGCAGCAAAGATCAATCTGCAGGCCTTTGCAATTGAGGTAATTATAACTCCAGCACCCTCATTACAACTTGCTAGCAATTTGGGTTGCATAGTACTCTTCTGAGCAGATCCAATGCATACTAGAGAAGCGTCGGTATCAGGAGACACAAATTTATCTTCCTGCTTATCCTCGATATCTAAGTTACAGCCAGCAACTCTCAAAAACACCTCTTCGAGTGTCGTGACAGATATACCATAACTCTGAATACCAGGATAATCAGAATCCTCAATCTCACTAATCTCAGATCTGTCGACAGAATTCTTCATGCAACTCTCAATTTCTCTGAACATGTTTTCAAAGCAAGGCAAGGATGCCAAAGGAAGCTTGAAAGAGATTTCGTTTCCCACCTGGTCAAATCATCACTTATATAGATTAGGTAAAAGTGGCTCAAACCTATCTAAAAGCATTAACAAATTTCTGTAGGAGAAATATCTGCAGCCATTAACATGTCACAATCCATTGTTTAGAAGCTTAAGTCACACTTGGAGGATTCGCAACCAAAAAATGCTCTACTCTAGAAGCTTGGATATTTGGAAAGTATCACAACATTTCCTTCATAAATGTATTAGTAGTCCAGATGCTCTCAATTATCTTAGAGAATGTTAAGTAATATACCTCACTCACACAGGTTGCTGATGGAATGTGCCGATGAACTATGCATGCGGCAACAGAGGCAGCTGGAGAAGTCTATAACATGAAGGACCACTAATTATTTTGAGATTTAGAAACATTAACAACTTTGACCGAATGTGAAAAGAATACAAACAAACCTTTACAAGCGTAAGAGTGTAACCAACCCCAAAATGATACTTCAGGAAAATAGAGCTGCTCAGCAATAAGAACACCCAAAATCGTCGGTTAAGTGTTAAATGGTTCACTGGAAATTTAGTAAACTAGCTATACATGAATTATTTATTTGGTTCAGGAAAAGAAAAAAAAAAGTACATGTGAAGCACTTTCAGGTTAACATAATCTTAGGGAATCTGTTGTTTTCATTTCCTGAAAATATCTCAGCACCAACAACACCAAATCAAAAAACCTTTCACGAGTCATGAGCGACCATTTGAAAAATTCACCTCAATAAGATACAGTAAGTTAGTAACTAACTCTTATTAAACAATTTCAGGGTGTGAATGCTTGATTCAGTTTATTGTTAACTTTGTTATTAGTATGCCTCCAACAATTGCATCATTCTAAATTTGAATCCAAAAGACGGAAAGAAGGACAAGGCAGTTGTACAAGGCAGAGTAATTTAAAAACACTTAACCTGCCACAACACTTAAGAGACCCGTTAGCCATGATTCCTATCCGATCTCCAAGTTCCTCAGCTTCGTCCATGGAATGCGTTGTTAGCAATATGATTCTGCCCTTTTTAATTTTCTTAATTAACTGCCATGTAAGACGCATTGAGTATGGATCCATTCCACTGGTTGGTTCATCAAGAATTATCACCTGAAAGATAAAGTATATTCAACGACAACCAATCAAGAGAAACATACGAAACAAGATGCCCTAGTGTTTCCTTCTCACCTTACTGTTGCCTATCAATGCGATTCCAAGTGACAATTTCCTCTTCATGCCTCCAGAAAGTGCCCGCACAAGTGTATTAATTTTATCAGACAATCCTACCTGAAAAATGATCAATAACCAGTATCAGACAACTGTGACCAATACCCAAAACTAACAAGGAAGACAAATACAGCTCTCCGCCACAAATGGCAGCATCAAACAAAAAAAGAAATTCATCTGCTGCTCCACCAAAGCTGTGTCAGAACCCCAATTTATGCAGTCTGAAGTTTAAATGCTTGTAGGCCATACTAGTGTTAATACCAGATGCTATGAAATCGACATGCTGAAATCCAAGTGCATTACTGTGGTTTGTTCGAGAGAAGAAATACTCAACAGCTTGTATTTTAGAACATACTTACTTCCTCCGCCATATCGGCAACTGTGCTCTCCAAGGAGTCTTCTTTAACACCTTTAAGAACTCCGAACATCTCCAAGTGTTCCCTAACCTACAAAAGATCAGCGTTATCCCATATCAAATACCTAATACATCATATTCGGATTGGCAAAACACAAAGAATCTATCATAGGACTGAACAAAAGAAGCAGAGAAATCTTTGGACGAGGTTTCATCGGAACACAACTATGTTGTTAAATTCGACTTGCAAGGATTACATCCCACACATGGAATAAGACACAAAGAAAAAAGAAGGGATCATCACTTACTGTCAGTTCTGGAAAGAGGATGTCATGCTGAGGGCAAACACCTAGTTCTTTTCGTATCTCATCCTACAGAAAGATATTGATAAGGTCAAATACAAAAAAATTGCAAGAAATAGCGGAAACTAATAGCATAGACAACAGACAGATGGTATCCATGTGATGGTAGACAAAAAAACCTATCTTACAACTAGCTTAGAGGTCACTTTCGCTTATGTACTGAATATATAAAAATTCAAGTAAAAACAAGAAAAAAATATTTACCATATTTGTTACGATACTGTTTCCAAGTATCAGGGCATCTCCAGAAGTTGGAGGAAGAAGGCCGACAAGCATAGATATTGTTGTGCTTTTACCAGCCCCATTATGGCCTTCAAGCAAAGCAAGCAAGATTAGAGAGTATCAACTTTAGCAATATCTTTTTTCAACTTGATGATTTTTCATTTTTCTGGCGCATAAATTGAGTTTGCATGCATGGTATGTTCATGAAGTCATTGAAGAGACCAAGATTCATCAGAGACAACATAGAGATGATAAAGCCAGGGAATAGAATATCCAGATTTGTAAATTAATGTATATAAGAAAGCTTTCTCAACGTGTTAGAAAATGAGTTTACCAACAATGGATACATATTGAAACTGACCAAATTTGCTTCCCTGAACATGCACAAGAGCTCGAGAACAGAACTAGATTTTTGTTTATTTGCGAAAATGTAGATTTAGATAGTAATTCTCAACCATACGACATATAAAAACAACCAAAACAATATATTCAATCTAAAATTTTCTAAAAACATTTTGATTTAAGTTATGGTACACTCAAGCAAGCAATTATTAATAAGTTTGGAGGAAACAAGAATGCTTAATGAACACGAAAAACATACCTAGAAGTGAAAGTATCTGGTTCTCGTACAATGTAAGTCGTAATGAATTAACTGCACAACAGTTCCCCCTTCTTGAGGCATAGACCTTATGCAAATTTCTAACTTGTATGCACCTACAGGGAAAACATTAAATGTGAATCCAATCTCCAGCTTTGGAAACTTTAGTTCCGAGATTTTTTCAGATGGAATATGAATATACCTCCCATCAAGCTCCTGTTGCCTCATTTCCAGGCTTATTGATTCAATAACAGGATCAAAAGGCTCTCCCTGAGTAGCCTCAATATTCTCTGGTAACATATTAGGTTCGAGACCTGGAATGGGATATTGGATGCTATTTTTCTTCCTCCCAAAGCACTTGCTGAAGATGAAGTTCCATGGGTACCGTACACCATTTTCCCTGGGGAGGACCTGAGGAAACTTTTGGATTAGGCCCAGAGATGTAGGAAATAATAGAAGAAGAGAAATGCTGACCCAAAAAAAAAAAAAAAAAAAAGAAGAGGAAAGAAAAACCTACTAATTAAAATAAACACTATAAAAACCAGTTCACAAAATTGATCATTATAAGGCTAATCTCCATTTAAACTAAATTCAGCTTCTAAGCGAAATCAGATATATCAATAGCTCTTAAAATCCTTCAGTGGCTTACTACTGAGGAGTAATATCCATTTCACGAGGACAACTTTAACCTAAGAAGGAGGCAACAGATTACAAGACAGGCAGTAAACAAAGACAAGTAGCAAAAGGAAGTACCTTGTCCAGATAAAGACCAATTGCGCAGTAAAGAATAGAGTCGAGCAGCATCATTACGAGGCAGACAAAAAAACTTACTCCAGACGATGCCTACATAAAGATTGACCAGAACAAAAGTTAAGAACACAAGGAGAATCATCATTGGCTAGTAGCCACAAAAATATCCACCATACCAGCCATATATTGCTCCAACGAAGTCCAACATGTGCACGCTCATAATCAGCAAAGTTGATTGATCCAAGAGCAAATGCAGTTGGTGAAAGCAAAGAAGCAACTACCTTCAGTACCCTACAAGTCCGTCAGTTAGTTTTACATTGATGTATTCTAGATCAAGTATTTCTGGCAAAGACAAGGATAACTTTTGCCTATCCATAAAACAGCAGTCAAGAAAAGAAGAAATAACGCATATACATACATGGACACAGATTCATCATTTACAGTGTAGTAAGGGAAGAAGGCTCCGAGAAAGGCTAGGGTTCCAACTGCCACAGCTGTCTTTGCTCGAGTGAAAAATGTTGATATTAGAAATGATAGTGTGATTGCGCTGAGCCCGAATAAAAAGAAGTATGTGAAGACTAATGTCTTATCACTATACTTAAAGAGACTTCCCATCGTACAAACTGTAATAATCCCAGAGCACAATGCGAACTGCAAAACGTTAGGAAAGAAAAAAAAAATTTAGAACAACTAAAATCATTACATGTATCGAAAGACATCAAACATTAGTCTTCTTTTTCCAGCTGAAATCAATATTGTTAATAACGGAAAACCTGCCTGCAATGCATATGTGATAAACCACGACAAATGGAATATCTCATCCTTCAAACCCATCATGTAAAGTCCTTCTCTTATTTTCTGCTCCTGCAAGCTCAGAAATAAAATAAAAAAGTATTAGTGAAGCAAATAAGGTTAGAAACAACTCTCAGTGACACGCAAAATACATATCAGCTTTGTTCCTAGGAATAAGCAAAGTGTGTAACCCAAAGCAACCTTCTCAAAGACAGAGTAGCTGATAAGTCGGGAGATTGGATACAGAAATCCTAGAAGGTACCTGCTCAACAATTAAATAATCATCAGAACCATACAAAAGCCACATATACCCTACATTTATGTACAGGCAGGAAAAAAAGAGAGAGCATGTTATACATACAACAATCCCATTACGCTTTTGACAATAGATTGAAACTCATCATCAGTGTATTCGCGGGTTGGAAATGGAACCATTCTTATCTTTGAGGGGTTAAACAGAGTCCATGGCAGCTCAAAGGGTAAAGCTGAACCAAGAGATGAATGTGATAAAGGCATGTCTATGTTTTGCTGGGAAGCAAATATAATGAAAGAGTCTACCACCTGCTGAAGCTGCAAAAGGGGTAAAAGACCAGTCAAAACTGGAGAAAACCAAGATAATATCCTAATTCAATTCAAATCCGATGAGTTGCTTTGATTTGCTAAATACTGGTTTACTGTGTGAAATCTAGCACCCGACTGAGAATGGCATTGATTAAACCATAAGCATTGAGTATAATCATGGACGCAAATTAGACAAACTTTCAAAGAAAAAAAGTAAATGATCTTACAGTCAAGAATCCACTGAAGCTGTATTGCATTGTCGGTACAGTATTAATCCCCATTTCCAGATCATTGATATAAGGTCCATTTGTGTCCATGATCGACTTAACATTAGGGAATCCTGCGAATGCCCATGTGTGGTTCAAGCGGATGCTATAATCAAATAAATGAGGTCCTTGTTCATGGAAGACCACAGCTCCTTTTATTTTTGGATTCAAACAATTCCTAAGCAAACATGATGAGGCTTTATCAGTTCAATCGATGGAAAAAGCATACACAGCTAGTTGAAGAGAATGATCACCAACAGCTATAAGACTATGTTACTCGTCAAGATAAAATGCATGCACAATGGGCAAGTGTCAATACATAATTTTAGGAACTAAATGCTGCATTTTCCAAATAGCCGAGACCACAAAAGGGGATGAAGAAAGTGAACTCCAAACTATATCTCCCAGTCTTGTTCAGACAGTATTATCATCAAACTTGTAGCATAGTGTAAAAAATTAACCCAGGGAGATATTGCCATTATTCAAGAAATGCTAACCAATTCAGTGAGCAAACAGAGAGATTCACCAGACATATGTACAAACAAAAATGTTTAAAGGCACTCCAAGGAACCAGGGATGAAATTGCCATCTTATCAGCTCGAACGAAAAACAAAACATACCTCACTTCGCTGCAGACACCATAATGCGCAGATGTTATATAAGTTTCCAACTCAATGTCATCTTTGAAAACTCTAGTAACTTGCTGCAAACAGATTCAATGTCATTAAAAGAGTAAAGAGAGCCGGAATGTCATTTAAAGTCAGACAGAATATCAAACCCTCTGCTATACACAACAAAAGTAACATCGATGATGGAGATTTCTACGATACCCGCAGTTCTGGAAACTTTAGAGACAAAATGTCGATCATGTTCTTTGTTTCATCAGTGTCAGGTGCAAAAGCTAAATATTCTCCTTCAGCAACCATAAGCTTCAAAACTTCTGGAAAACTAGGAGAAATACCATTACCCACTTCGACAACATTATCTTTCTCTATGTTCCTGCAATAATAATCAACACAACACAATGCAGGAACAAAATCACAATCTAATTGTAGTAACAAATTTGCAAAAGCAAGACTTATAGTAACAACAGTGTATATCTTACGAGCGAGCTGGGTGGATTCTGGTGTCGACCCTTGTCCTCACGCCTATCAACAACAACATTACAACAGTCGGAAGCAAAATCTGCAATCCAAAAATACGAAATTCAAGCTCTCGATCAACATTCCTTGTAAAGACCCAATTCGAAAACTTCGAAAACAAAACACAAAATTCAATCCAGCACAAACAGAACCAGAACCCAGAACATACATGAAAGCTACAAAAACCTGTAAGTGAATAGAGAGAAGAGAGAGAGAGAGAGAGACCTCGGCAGAAGTAACGAAGGGATGGCGAGTTTTGAGGAGCCAATTTTTACGGAGCATGGCTTTCAATTGGCTCCTCGAGGTACCCATTTTCGTTCGAGTTTCTGTTCTTGATCAGCAGAGAAACCCAGAAAAACCCTAAAGAGAAAGAGAGATTCGAAATCGGAAAATGTTCGCTTCAAGAAGAAATCATGCTTTATGGTCTCTGGGGAAAGAGAAACTATGAAGGAAGGAGAGAGGTGTCGAAGACTTGGGCTAGCTTCACTGACATTTGTGCTTTTCGATTTTTCTTTTTAAAGGTGACAAATTCTTATAAGCGATGTTGATCTATTAAATTTATAATTTTATAAATTATCTTTAGAATTAAAACAAGAGACGACGTTTGCAACTCGCTACGAAATGTACATGTGGTCGACAATATTGAATTACGAAGAACTGTTTCATTTTTTTTTTAATGTTTAAATTTGTTTCAATTCTTTAGTATAAGATATTTTATAAACGGAAATTGGCAATACTAGCCATCAATAATTTAATATAACCTAGTATTCAAAAAAGCGTTTTGGGCGTTCATCTTGGCGGTGGTAGGTCCCTATAGACCGTAGCGATTACTATTTTTACTGTCTAAAATATTATGGTATTATTATAATAAAATATTATAAATTTTTTTATATATAAATCGTAAAATTTGATATATTTAGCTATTAAACGATGAATATAAATATAATATAAATTTTATTAGTTATAAACTATGATTTTTATATATTTTATTATATATATATATATATCTAATATATTATATATTTTTGTAAAACGTTTAAACCGTCTATTAAATCGTCTAGGCTCTAATTACCATTGCAAATGTTGGGTTACGATATTCCGTGTGTAATATGTATTAAAGACAAAAAAACCCTTTGTGTTAATCTTTAATTTTCTTTTTCAAGTCTCGTGAGATTTGTTTTGGTTACGGCGGAGAAGAGAAAATCACGGTTGTGGCTGTGGCTGTGGCTATGGCATGACGATGGTGGTTTCGAAAATAGTGGTTGCGATGGTAGTGATTACAATTGGAATCAACATGATGCCGAAGGAATCTGTGGGCGTGGTTACGGCGGAGGCTTCAACATCGTGGTAGTTGTCGTGGCTTCAACATGGCGGTGGAAAAGAAAATCGCGATCTTGGCCGTCGCTTTGACATAGCGACGGTGGTTTCGAAAATCGTCGCGATGGTTGTGGTGATTTTGAACAGAATCAATCGGATGCTGTAGCTCCAACATCACAATGGATTGAAGATGAAGAAAGGGGCAAAATTGGAAATTTATTAGGTCATTTAGTTAGTTATTAAAATAACTGCTATTTTCTTTGTTACTAAGTCCAATATGAATATCTGATAAATTGACCCATATAAAATATATAAAGATGTACATCTCAATCTTGTTTTTCTTGGCCGGGGAATAATTTTTTGTTTATAATAATCATTTTTTTATAAGAGATAATTTACAATTCGAACTAAAATTCGACAAATTTTGAGAATAGATAGATATAGGTATTGATTATTGATTAATCCGTTTATTAGAATTTATCGTGGATTTAATACATGAAAATCCATAATGGCATGATGCAACCACCCATAAATATCTTTTAGTGCTTATTAAGCTTTAACAGAGGTAAGGAGAGATTAGATAAATTGTCGTGTTTATAAGATTTTGTTAAGACGCAATGGTAATTAACCATAAATTAATAAGTCCTTGACGTTGACCTGCCTAAACCTTTGCGTCCATGCCAAGTAGGGCCCCGGAGCAAACGTGGAGTGTTCTGATTCGCTTAGATATTTGTTATCAGGAGAAACGTAAGTGTGACGGCTCATTCTGGTCCATTTATCCACAAAGGTTGCTAATAAGAGCCGCCATATTGTATTTGTATATAAACGTTATTATTATTCCTTTAGAATATTCTCATTTCCACTCCACCAACTTGATCGTTGTTATTTCTTTCATTTTATTGCATTTTTATCTCTTTTTTCAATGAATACAAAAATATTGTTCAAAATATATTTTTATTTATATTTCTGACGTATATCATTTGGAGATATATTTTCTTAATATATTTCCGGTTATCAACCGGTGATTGTTTTCCTAACCCATGGTGTGGAGATATCATTTGAATTTTTTATCCCGGAATCATAGGTATAAACATTCTACTCGAAAGAATAAGGCAAATTTGGGATCAAATGGGTGGAAAAACAAAGTCAAATTTTTTTAAAATGACTATGATATAGAAGTTTTGGTATCATAATGTCGACATTTCAGAATTAATGTCAGAAACATCAGGTTTTGTCATGGGACGTGCAATTTGGAGATTTAGCCAAGAGATGCTATCCACGCACACGATCCGCATGAGAGCACCAAGATCGAATACAGAAGAGGAAAATAACGGATTTATTGACCCGTTAGCGAATAAGATTTTTCTATAGAAAATATCGTTAAATTCATTTTTTGATATATCTTTATCAAAATATGGCGCATGCTTATGTAATAATTTGTTTTCTGAAAATTTTGTATATTGACTTTGTAAATGTAGTCGGATTTGAAATCTATTAAATTTTTAGTCGGGAAAAAAAAAAAAACTCTTGGGATAATTCTGTAAATTTCCCATTAGAGCATCCGTATTGGTGATTTTTTATGGGTATCATTAAATATAAAATTATTAAAATTTGAGTAAAAGAAAGAAAGAGAGTGTTTTTGGTTGAAATAGTAGGGTGTATTGAAATATAAAATTAATAAATTTGAGTAAAGAGAAGAGATAGTGGGTATTTTTGGAGAGAGAGAGTATCAAAAGTATCAACTGGTTGATATTTTTGAAGAGAGAAAAAAGTGTGTTTTTAATAATTTTATATTTAAAGAAAATATAAAATTAATAAAAATTGAGTAAAATGATGAAAGAGAATGTATAAAATTATAAAAGGAAAAGAGAATGTGTTTTTAATAATTTTATATTTAATAATACCTTGATAGATAAAGATGCCTTAGATGAAACGAAACTGAATTTGTGTACATCTCCGAGGAAAATGGAACGATAAACCCTTTTCATTATAACGAACACAGTCTCCCTAATCTCCAACAAAAGCTCTTTCGTGTTTCCAGAAATTGTTACGTAACTCTCTATTTCTCCTATCGTATCCGGAAGGCGGCGGAATCTGATTCCAGAATTTGATTTCTCCACCGACGACTTTTTGGGATCAAATTGATTTGAGACTGACTTCTCTCTATAGGTAAAGCTGCCGATTTTTTTTCCAAATGCACTAAAAAAAGCATTCTCCAAAGCATCAAGATCGGTCCTCAATCTATCAAAAGTATTCGTCTTTCCCACCTGTAGAATTTTCTAAAGGTTTTTTTTTTGCTTTCGCTATTTAAACAAAGTGATTATTTTAGTGTGCCCTTTTTTCAATTTCCACTTTTCCAATTTCTTTTATCACTTGTTTTAGGGATTGAAGTTCAGTTTTTGGAACATTGTCTTTTTTGAATTTGTCCTGGTAGTGGAAGACATATCTGGATACTGTTCTTGAGGAATTTCGTTTTCTGCTCTGTAGAAAGACATAAACTTAAATTCTGTAGAAAGTTTTTTTGTTGAATTTTTTGGGGTTTCTCTTAGTATCTATAGTTTTGAAGTGTTCAGCTACACTTTGACAAGCAATTGCCACATTCTTTAACTTTCTTTCATGTGTGGGGCTATGGCTTAAAGTACGTGCAGGTAACAACATTTTCATCTTGGTGTCAACGCGGGATTTTAAGGTAAGAAGTTCTGTGTTTTGGCTACAAGGCCTATGGATTCTGGTGAAAGCCATCAAGAACCCTACCGAACCAAGTCTTTTAGTAGGGAGAGCAGTGTAGGCTCTTCTTTAAGCTTATCACGTAGCCTGCCTCTCCTGATTAACAATGACATCGATAGTGAGAGTGTCTCAGAGGCTGGGGATATTGGGGATCGCTCACTTCGGAGAAGGCATAGTGTTGGTAGAAGCAGTCGTTTGTCTGCCGATGACTTCATAGAACAAGGGACTAATGATGATACTTCTGGACAAGAACAAGGTGTGTTACATGACCTTCAAGCCTTGAACACAAGATCTGTAATCAAACCTTTGCCTGTGGACATAACACCATCTCCTTTACCTACCAAGTCACTCTTGTCACCTGAGATAAAGAAACCGGTAGAGACCATCTTTAACTTTTTACGGTCACATTAAAACTGTTAGTGTTGGTTTCTCAGTTTCAATGTTTTGATTTATGATAGCTCGTGGTTGACATAGGGAAAGCAGGAAGAGTGGGTGTTACCAAAGTCCTTGGCATACATATCGTGCCTCATTCATGTGGCTGTTTTTGGGATTCTTGGGGTATGTTTGAGGTTTTATTCTTGTGATAAGCTCACTTTCCATGTTTCTTTCTGGCTCTCTGTTTGTGCTTTGTTTTGGTTTTAATCATTGTAATCCCCTTGTTGTCTACAAATGAACAGGCTATTACAAGATATTTGCTGCAGAAATTGTTTGGACCAACTGGTGCTCGAGTAACCAGTGATGGGAGCATCTTGTACCTTGATCTTCCTTCTAACATGGTAAATGTCATGATGCATGTATCTCGAAGAGCCGCCGTTTTATAGACCTATCTCTCGGAATATAATTCTTCTACACATGATTCCTTTAGGTAGGATCATTCTTGATGGGCTGGTTTGGCGTCGTATTCAAAGCAGATATAGCAAGAGTTTCTGAATTTTTGGCGATAGGATTATCGACTGGTTATTTGGGGAGCCTCACAACATTCAGCGGTTGGAATCAGAAAATGCTGGATCTTAGTGCCGATGGCCAATGGGTCTACGCCGTGCTTGGCTTTCTATTAGGTAAAAAACAGAACATTCCCCTTTCAAAATCTCCAATTCACCACCTATATGGATGAACATGCTTGCTTATAGCATAAACAACTTTTGCAGGATTGTTTCTCACATCATACTCCATCATTCTCGGGGTTGAAACAGCCAAAGGTTTCAGATGGCTTCTTCACAGAAGAGCTTCTTCTGAGGAAAGAAACTCTTGTCTTATAGTTAACACCTTCAAGAGCCATATAGTGTCTATGACCTTGATGCTTCTGTTGCTTGTGGCTTTACTCACTGCAAGTTCCACACTGCTTGTAAAAGAGTTTGACAAAAGAACGAGTGAGGCTCAACTATGGTTAGGTTGCTTAGTTGCAGCCCCTGGCGTCTGGCTCAGATGGTTCCTAGCCCGACTTAACGGACGTGGACTTGGAAAAGATAGACAGCACTTGAAGTGGGTTCCATTTGGCACCCTCATTGCAAATGTAGCTGCAGCTTGCGTTATGGCAGCATTGGCCACTGTAAAGAAATCGGTAAAACCCTCTCTCTCTCTCTCTACCAAACAGATCACAGGAGATAACATTCTTTGTATCTATTTTGGTAAACAGGTTAACACAAGAACTTGTAACACAGTGTCTTCGGGTATTCAGTTTGGTCTGCTGGGATGTCTGAGCACAGTTTCTACCTTAATGGCTGAGTTCAATGCAATGAGAGAAAGTGATTACCCGTGGAGAGCCTATGCATATGCGTCTTTCACCATTGTGGTTTCTTTTGCGATTGGAACTGTTATATACTCAGTCCCTGTTTGGGTAGTAGGATTCAGTTAGTTGTATTAAAACTAGATAAGTCTTGTGCAGAGTTTACACGATGTGAAGATTAAATTTGTTTTGACATTTGGTAGAGATGACATGATTAGATCGGTCACAATCAAATTTGTATACCTTGTGCAGAAGTTTTAAGAGCAAACTTTTATACTATAATGATAGCTTTTTGTTGTTGTTTTACATTAAATATGATGATTCTATATTCCACACTGAAAAAACACACAACCACTGACAAAACCTGTACATTCCTGCTTCGGACCATTGTCACACTTCTCCCAACTTTCTCTCCATAAGAGAGAAAAAAAGAGATGTCAAGTCGACAAATTCATCTCATGATACGGCGAATCAGACATACATAAAGTCTAAAGGGAACGGCTCACTTCTCTTGTGGGAGGTAGCTGTATGTGGAACAACTTGTCTCTGTCTTCGTCACCTGCAGAAGAGAGCAATTATACGACTTAGGGAAGATATGTTGAAGTAAACAACTTAAGTGTGTACGGTTTCAAAATCTTCTATGTATGAAGATAGAAATGAATACAAACCTCTGAAGTATGAGATGATCCAGGGGGAAGAAATGGTGTCCAAAGAATAGGGTCTGCAAGGGGATCCAATGTATTGTAGTTGGTGAGCAATGGAGCAGTTAAGAGAGAGGTAAGTGGGTACATGCTTTTCTGAAGAGACAAAACAGCAGCAGCACCACCGCCTAGAGCAACTCCATGACTCACGACTGGTTTCTCTATTTCCTTGCCGTGACTCTTCTCCATATTGATGATGTTACGGTTTGCATTCTCATCGTTTTCTCTTGTGCTGCTTTCTTGTATCTTCAGTACTTTCTCCTCCAGGCTCTTGAAAGCAGGAGACTCAGACAAAATGCTTAAGGCAGAAGAGGTGGGGGATGGTGATGATATTTGTTTTTCTTTTCTCTGAGAGCCACGAAGGACACCAAGGTTTGGCGCTTTGTATGGTTCTGTTGCCTGAGATGTGTGTTCCAGTGTTTTAAGCTCAGTACCCGCATCTTCGACCCTTGCATCCTCTGATGCTTTTGATGAAGATTCTGGTTGACGGGTTTTGTTGACTCCCCACCACTTTATGTATCCTGTTAGATCGATCTTTCTTTCCAGACAAAAGCTACCTAGAAAGTCACCTTCTGTTCCTCGTTCATCACCTGCCCCTGTTATTAAACAGAATAAGTTTTACATGGTCCAGTGCAGCTTCAAAGATGGGTCAATGTTGTCAGAAACTCACCATAATGAATGTTACTGAAGTAATCAGGTCCAGGCATACGACTGGCTGATGCATCCCATCGGCTGGTCGGGAATTGCAGGATAGTTGGAAAAACAGCAGAAATGCATATCAGGTATGAATGTTAATTGTGACAAAGATGGGTAAACAAGACAAAAATGAAAGAGGGCTACAGCCAAAACAACAACAGGCCCAAAACGTCTGAAGATAGCTTGGCCGTATCGCTCTACCTACTAGTAGCATATAAACACTTCTAATGAAATTCGCAAATGTGTCAATCAATCAAACTTTGATAATTTATAATGTGTCACTAAAGATTTTCTATAATGTGACACTAAAAGATTTTCCTTATAGACACTGTGAAATGGACCGAGATGATGACTCGTGATTCTATTAAAGTCATTTGTTGGTCAAATTTTACCTTTGAAGTCCACGATATTTCGCTATCCCCCTTGAGAAACCGCTGCTTTTCCTGCCAAAGGGATATCTAAATAGTATCAGCAATAATTGGTTCCTAAAAGAAAACATATTACTTCTAAATACATACGCACCTACGTAGAGATGCAAGGTATTCTTCCCTTGAAAGATTTTGCATTTCTTCTAAATCCCTCGTGTAATCCGTCACCTACAATATGAATTACGTAAGTGTGCATAAAAATATTGAAAACTGGGAAGGGTGGCCCTAAACACCTGTAATCATCCTTCTTCTACTTATGCTTATTAATTGATCAGTACAATTATTACTGTTGAAGAGCTTAAACCTCAAATCTTTAAAGCATACTACCATAGCAATCTCACCGGAAAATTTATGAGTGTCCCAGGTCCCCAATATTTTAAGGCAGCCAGGTCGTAAGCTCTAGCAGCAGCCTCTTCATCATCATATGCTCCTGTCAAGTATGAGTTGGGTTCTTTAGTCAAAGCTAATCCAATTTGATACCAAGTTAGTTCAGATATACAAAACACACAATAAATACCTCCAAAGCTTTTAGCTTACCTAGATAAACTGGTGTGGCAAAATTTCCGTCAACCATGAAAATATCAAGGAAAAAACACATGATCAGCTTTGATATTCCAAACATGATGAGGAAAGAAATTTTGTCGGATGCGAAGAGAAAAGAGAAACCTTGTTTTCCCTTCTTGTTCTGGTTTTGGTTCCAGGTACTCTTATCCCAAAGGTGAGCTTCATAACGACCTGTCCATCTATGCCTGTACTAAAAATTTTGAAGAAACAAAACGCATCAACATCTCTTACTGCTATGGGACAAACCCACAGAAGCGTAATCATGGATCGAACAATGCCTTCAACTCTTGACTCACTGAGACATGAAACGAATTCGGCAACTGAAAAGCAAAGTGTTGATATCCTAATGACACAGACCAACCTACACTTGATATGTAGACAAGGCATAAAAAACAAGGATGCTAAGAACATTTACGTGGCTCAAACAATTCTACTGCCACAAGATTCTTAAAATCTGAAAATGGTTGAACAAAATTAGTGCTTTTTTCAGCATCCAAACAAGATTTCTAACCAAAAGGGTCTCCACCAAACATTCCATACTCACAATCAAAAGCCTATAACTCCAATCCCCACCATCATAAATTGCAATTCCGATTTGAAGCTAATTAGCTAAAAGGGCCAGACACAGACACAGTACCTGGTGACTCCGCGGTATATGGAACTCCTTTTACCAGCCGTGCACGGTGGCATTTTACTGATACGCTCCTTAGCTGTGCAACCTCTCTCCTTCTTCGCCTTCTTAAAACCTCTATACAACAACATCTGATCACTCGCCGCCACAGTCTCCGAACTCTCCCCTCCTCCTCCTCCGCTGCATCCCGCCTCTGTCTTAGGTCCTTGATCCGACGACGACACCGACGCCATGACCGGAAACCCTAGGAAAGAGAAAAAAAAAGTGCGCACTATCGCAAGCGAAACCAAGCTCGATACAGTAGAAGCAAAGAGAGAGAGAGAACTTTGACTATTTCTTCTTCTTTTTTTTTCACCGAATGATTTTCAGATTTTGAAGGTTTAAATCTAAAAATAAATTACGGAGTTAAAATTTTACCATTACGTCCTTTTTTTTTTAACGATGCGAAAGATAACAACTACAACGGCTATGAACGGGGGACAAGGGTGGTTTTGTCATTTACTAAAGTAGGTTTTTCTTCTTTGTTTTGGATGCTGACGTGTATACTCGATTAGGTCCACGTGTACATACATGATCTGGTTTCTTCTGGGTTTCTGACCATTTTAATGTGGAGTGTTTCCCCAACATTTGCCTCGTTACTAAGAATATTCTTTCTATGTTACACTCAAAACTTTGGTCTTTTGTTTGATACTATTACTATCAAAACTTAGCTTACAGTTTTGCGAATATTTAAATCGGATATTTTCTTCATTTTTTCTACCGTTGTAATGACTTACACATCGAATCTTTCCATTTCTAAATCAAATATTTTAAATTTTCAAATGATTAGTTGAATTTAATGTCAGCATAGTAATCGAAACTATTTCCAAACAAGATTTTTATTTAAAAGCCAACAATCTACGTTTATTTTCAATACCCCAAATTATTTTGTTTTCTGAACCAAATTATCACATTCATAGAGGTTACAAGTTTACAAACATAAAATAAATTATCACTCGGCCAAAGTATATAATACATACAGTGGAAACTATAATGTGTCTTGGTGTTTGTGAGGTGGACTCAGATCTTCTCCTTTGTTTCTCAGTGATTCTATGGGATTAGCAACATAACAAATGAAATGTGATTGTTAGGTCAATGACACCAAACAAACTTAGCCGAATCAAAATTTATGTAATAGAATGATTTAATTCGAAAAATCTCACCCATCTTTTGGCGTATTATAGGCTCGAACTCGGTCCCTGCACTTCTTTCACCAAAGGAAATAATGTCACGGCACATTTGGTTTGAAGGTTGAATACCAGCGTCACTCATCCATTCTAAAACCTGAAAATCATTCACACCAAGTCAAATTTATCTCTGAACCGCAAAACTTGCTCGGTATTGATCAATGTTAAGAGAGACAATTTAGTCAGGAGAATGAGATGAACGAAAAACAAAATTACCTCGATGTATTTTCTCCAGTTTCCAGCAGCTAACAGATGATCCAACAGTATTGCATAAGTCTCGAGGTTGATGCCAACACCAGATGCTACTATCTTATAGAACAGCTGCGTGTGTTAATGGTGAAACATGGTTTGGTTAAACTTCTTGTTTGATCTTTTATAACGAAAAACAAAAGAGTATGCACTACTCTAATTAGCAGGTAAAGTAAAAGTTATTTTCACCTTCATCATTGCTTCGACTTTACCACTCTTCCCAAATAGATGCAGCATCTGATTAGTTAAGCCGATAGAAAGCGAGGGCAGATATGGATCCATCATTTGGATGAGATCTATCGCTCTTTTCCATTCCTGCAAGCTACAACACCGTAAGTGGAATGGAGTTAATGTTTTCTTTGTATTACAAAAAGGCGAGATGAGATGTATTATGTGAATTGGCATACAAGAACTTACGTGTTACAAGCCGAGAAGATCTCAAAGAAAACTGCTCCAGTGACGGGGACTTCTTTTTCCCGCATCAAATCCGCCAGGATAAAGACATTTGAGGGTTGACCTCCCTTGTTGAAAGCTCTCATCAAAGCTGAACACGCAATAGAATCTGGAACGATTCCATTTGCTTCCATTTCCAGGAAGAGTTCACAAGCCTTTTCCCACTTTTCTGGGGACACAAAACCATTCCAAGGGGATTTAGATCCATGGAAAACATTTTGTTACGATTTTTAACAGCCATGCCCTCGTGGTACATACCTGAAGCATTGTAAGCATGGAGCATTGAAGTGTACGCGATCACATCAGGTTTGCACCCAGCCATCTTCATCTGGTTGAATATGGATTCTGCTTCTGTAACTTGACCCTGGAATTCATCACAAAGTAACTGACAGTCAAACCACACAAAAACCAGAATTTTCTCGATTCGGAGCTCAAACTCTAATTAGCACTTGCCTGTTTGCTATAAGCACATAGAACAGAAGAGTACACCTCCTTCGTCAATGGAATACCGAGATCATTCATATCCTTCAAGTAACTTATTGCTTCAGGGTATTTTGACAATCTACAAGAACCGCTTATAAGGATAGTGAAAGTAACAGAGTCAGCTTTGACTTTCCTTTTTCTCATAGTCTGATACAATGCAATGGCCTTCTCAAGTTCTGCAGCATTTAGAAAGCTTCCAATGGCGGAGTTATAGGCTGCTGTGTTGAGCTTGATTCCTCTTGACTGTGCTGCGGAAAGTACAGTTTCAACATTCACCTTTTTCCTACACCTACTACAAGCAGCCAAAAGAGTGCATACTGAAACAACATTTGGCTCAAAGCCGTCTTGCTCCATCTGCCGAAAAATTTCGACAGCTTCAGCTAGAAACCCGTTAGACCCATAAGCGTCAATCAGTGCATTGTAAGTAACAACATTAGGCTTTCTCCTTTCCTTCCTCATCAAAAGGAATACCTCCTTTGCCTTTTCAGGTTGGCGAGATCTTCCATACGAATTGAGCAAGCATGTATAAGAGACCACATCTGGGAGCATACCATTCCGCTTTATTTCTTGAAAAACCGAGAGAGCATTTTCACTCATTCCATGAACAGCATAGGCACCCATTAAGGCATTATAGGAAACAATATTAGGTTTCAAACCTTCTGCAAGCATTGCTTCAAACACGGCTCTGCAGCTTTCTACCTCTCCCCTGACAGAGTATAAATGCATGATGCTCGTAAATGTCACAACATCAGGCCGGCATTCTGCTCTTTTTTCCCTCATGGAATTGAAAACATCAAGGGCTTGACTGCTTTGACCAAGCTTTGACAGGCAATAGATAACGATATTAAACGTGGTGGTATCGGGCCGAACTTTAGCTCCCTTCATGAGCTCAAAATAAGATAGCGCTTTTGAAAACTGACGACCACTCTTGTATGCTGATAACACAATGTTGTGAGTCACCAAATCCGGTCCAACTCCGTTATCTGTCATTTTCTTGCATACTTCCAGAGCCTCTCTCCAGTTTCCACTAGATCCACAAGCATTGATCAGATTATTGTAGGTTGAACGACTAGGAGCGATCTGCAAAACCAGAGAAGGTTCAAAATCGTGTTTTAAGCAACAGTGACAAGGCCTGAAATCGTAAATCAGAGGTTAAAGAGATTATTCTTCATTGTTGGGCATCACGAAAAGCGGAAAAAAAAGAAGATATCTTTAAGCAGATTGGTCAATTTTACTTGCAAGATGAAGACGCAATATATGCACCAAACCAAAGTTCCCTGGCCATTTATCTATTTATCAGCTTTTTCAACACTGGGAAAGAGAAGAAGGAGCCTCACTTCAGACCCAACTGAACCAAAACCATTTAGAGGAGTTAAGCAAATTTACACACAGCTGCACGTAACATGTCATCCATAAGATTCATAGCCCAGCGCCACTGACCAGCTCGACCATGTGCATTGATAAGAGCATTGTACGTCTCAGCATCCGGTTTGCAGCTACAAACCATACAGCATAAACGTTCTCAATCAATTAATTTCCAATAAACTGAAAAGAAAAACTCCAAAAGAGAGCTTTGTTCTGCATCTAAACTTTAAACCAGAGTAAAAAACACATACCTCCATTTCTGCATTTCAAAGAACAAACCACGAGCCTGATCAATCCAGTTATGCCTAGCATGAAGCCTAATCATCATATTGTAAATATCATTCCTTGCACGATAATTCTTCTGATTCTTCATCCAATTAAAAACATTCACACAAAGCTCAATGCATCCTCTTCTACTCAGCTCCTACAAAAACCCAAAAAATTCAAAACTCCAACAAGTTCAATTTCAAAACTCCATCAACCAATCAATCAATCTGAGAAAGAATTTTAACACAAACCCTAATAAGAACAGGGAAATTCTTCCTAGCAAATCGACCGACCCAGGAATTAAGTAAACCATCAACTTGGTCCCAACGATTAAGAGCCATAAGCCGATCCAAAACTTCCGATACACTCCAATCCTTCTGAAACCGGTCGTTCTCAACCCGAAGCCGGTAACGTCTCGGGATATCCGCTTTCCTGAACCCGCCGACCCGGAGAGAGACCTCATGCTCACCTCGGTCGTAGTTTACAGACACAGATTTCTTCTCTTGGAATGCTTCGAAGGCTTTCGTAGCTCCGGGAGAAGATTCCGGCGGAGTTAGGAGGTTGAAATTGGTAACGGTAGCCATTAAAGCAAACGCGGGGAAGAAGGAGGAGGCTCACCCTTCTGTGGATAAAGAGATAACATTACTCGTGGATACGGATCTTAAAGCCCATTTTATAAATCCGGCCCATTTTTCTTAACTTGCTGCCCAAACATTAACATATTAGGTTTTGTTAATCCATCTATAAATCCATTCACACACATGACATGATGATTCCACAATTTCATCAAATCTCAAAACCTAAACATGAAAAGAGAAAGCCGTCAACACGGTGTCGTTCGTACATGTATGATTCATCCATCGGGCTCACCACCAGCCTTTGGAGTATTTGCCAAAGTCCCATCAAAACCTACCAACCATTCTAAATTCACAGGAAAGTGTCAACGGTCGTCCAAGTTCTGTAATTGCCACGTGTCGCCGGTTATGAAGTCCAAGGTTCGTCGTCGTAACCTACAATCGAAAGGTTGGTCGGTTGACGATACGGTAGACTGGCTCATCGGATCGGAATCGTCCTCTGTTGGGTTTCTTTTGGATGCGTTATGTGGTGAAGATTATGATGATTTTTATGATTATTATTGTTGGTATGATGATTATATTTATGATCGTTATCACTATGATGATTATATTTATGATCGTTATCTCTATGATTATTATATTTATGATCGTTATCATTCTAACCATCATCACTATGATCGTTATTATGATCGTTAATCATCTTCGAAAGAAGGGTTTTTTTTTTTAGAGGAAGATGTAATATTTTTCTGAGTCAAAAGCAAATTTGTTTGGAATGATAATTGTTTGATTATTTTCACAAATTGAACTACAGATTAATGAAATTGATTTTCAGATATACTTCATCCGTTTCAAATTAAGCATTGTTCTTACATATTTATTCTACTCTAGTATTAAATTAATCAGGAGAAAAACATAAATCCGTATGAAAAAGTTGCATTGGAAATTATGAAAACCAACACACAAAAAAAAAAAAAAAAAAAGAGAGGAGTTTTGGATTTCCACATTACAACACAATAATGAAGCCAATAATGAAGTATCTTCTAGTTGTACAAATAGACATGTTCTTGACAAACCAATATAGAAGATCCAAATAAAATAAAAATTATCACCGACAATAACAAATCTGTCCTTTGGTAGAAAAAGCATGACAGTATATGCTAATCATTACAAAACACATCACTGTGTTGTATGAAAATATAAAGAATCAAACCCAACCCATGAGAGAAAAATGAATGAGCCAAAAACTGAGGAAGAGAAACAAAATAGCACACTCTTCAAACCAACAACAAATTTCACTGACCACATAAAAACCAATACCACACGATCGCTGAAGATTGTAAGATTGTATCAGTGTCTTACTATATAAACTGAATTGGAGGACTGTCCAATGCACAAAGGATGTTTAAGATGTTTCTCCATTGGTGTAAGTGTTTTAGAACAAGTCGAATTTCTCATTGGTGTAAGTGTTTTATAAGGTAGGATACAAAGCTAGATAACCCAGAAACAGAGCCTGAGAGTTTTACGGGAAGTCAAGCCCTAAAATTTAAGGAAAACCAATCAAAACTAAAAGCAAAAGGGAGAAAAACCACAAACACATCGAAAAACAACTACAAAGTCTAGATCACTACCCAAAACAAACAAGGCCTCCTAAACTTTCAATCGGATCTTGCAAGCTTATAAAAACGGACGGCCAAACTAACAAGAAACTAAATGGCAAGAAGAGACAAGCAAAAATCATAAAACACAAAACACAGGAAGAGATGAATCTCTCACTTAACCCTCGTCCCAGGTCACTTACAACCGGCGAAGCCATGAGTTCAATCCAAACATCCAAGACAACTGCACGATCCTTTTCCACAGAGCACCCGAAGCCTAACAAACATGAAACCACTTCAAATAAACCTTCAACACAAATCAAAACGGCCAACGCAGAGGAGAGGATAATCCAAGCAAAGCTGGGTCTAATGATGGTTTTCAGAGATAAAACTTTATTTGTTTATTCGTTAACGGACTAAATCTATTGTTTTATTTATCCATATTCGATTTCATTTTAAAGAAAATTGTGTCTCGAGCAAAGTTTTTAGTTAAACTTTTCAATTACATATCGCATGATAAAAATTTGATATTTTCGACATTTTGATAATAAAATTTTCATATCATAGTATAGAACAAAAATTTTCTTATTTACCTACGGATTCGATTATGGGATAATTTGCTGAAAATATAAGAAAAAAATTATAACTTAAAAAATAACAAAAAATCTTAAATCTAATGATCATGATTTTGCCACATACCCCACTTTTACTTACTTTTTTAAATATATATATATTTTTTAGGTTATACACCAAAATCACCCTTCGATTATAACATAACATTATTGGAATAAAAGGACTATCAATGGGAAAAATACAAATATCATTTTCACAGCCATAGCAATCACCGATTGATGATTAAAACTTCAAAATCACCAAAATAAAATAATATATAGAAAATAGTATATTACAATTGGACAAAAACCGACATTTAAAAAAAAAAATTGACATCCCTTATAAGTCCGGCCCATTTGATTTGATGATATTTGAAAAGACTTTTAAATCCTCGTATAATACCGATAAACAGAACCCGATGCACAAGTAGGTTTAACTATTTCCCTTAACTTGCGCCCCAAACATGCTTCTCTCCACCCACAATTCATCATCAAATCTAAAAATCAACCATGAAAAGAGAAAGTCGTCAACACGGTGTCGTTCGAACATGTATGATTCATCCATCGGACTTTAATCAGCGACCGGCGAACCGGTTAGATTCACCACCAGCCTTTGGAGTATTCGCCAAAGTGTCATCAAAACCTACCAACCATTCTAAATTCACCGGAAAGTGTGGACGGTCGCCCGAGTTCAGTAATTGCCGGCTATGATGTCCGGCGACAAATCCAAGGTTCGTCGTCGTAAGCTACAACCGGAGAGGTTGGTGGGGTGACGATACGATAGACTGGCTTAGAGGAGAGGGCTCGTCCTCTGTTGAGTTACTTTTGCATGCATTAAGGTTGTGAGTGAAGATTCTGATTCTGATGATGATTTTTATTATTGGCATGATCGTTATCGTTATAATGAACCTTATTATTATCATTATATTGATCGTTATTATGAGCGTTAATCATCTCGTTGAGATATTCGAAAGAATGTTTTTCTCTTCTTTTAAGAGAAAGATGTAATATATTTTTTTTCGAGTCAAAGCAAATTTGTTTGGAATGATCATTGTTTGATTATTTTTCAAAACAGATTAATGAAATTGATTTTCAGATACTGTATACTTCATCCGTTTCAAAGTTCTTACATTTATTTTACACTAGTATTAAATTCATCAGAAGAAACACACATAAATCCGTATGAAAAAAAGTTGCATTGGAAATTATGAAAACCAACACAAACAAAAAAAATAATAATAATAATAAAAGAGAGGAGTTTTGGGTTTCTCACATTACAACACAATGCCAATGAAGTATTAATCTGGTTGTACAAAAATCACAACAATAGAAGATCCAAATATAAAAAAGAAATTATCACTCACAATCACAAAGATCTGTCATTTGGTAGAAAAGCTAATCATTACAAAACACATCACTGTGTTGTATGAAAATATAAAGAATCAAACCCAACCCATGAGAGAAATGAATGAGCCAAAAACTGAAGAAGAGAAACAAAAAGCACACTCTTCAAACCAACAAGAAATTTCACTGACCACATAAAAACCAATACCACACGATCGCGGAAGATTGTAAGATCGGATCAGTGTCTTAGTATATAAACTGAATTGCAGGACTGTCCAATGCACAAAGGATGTTTGAGATGTTTCTCCATTGGTGTAGGAGTTCTAGAACAAGTCGAATTTCTTCTTAAGGAGATCTTGCTTCCAACGCGGTAAGTTGGCGAATGCTTCTTTCTCCATTCCAAACACACTTTGGAACTCTTCCTCAGATAGATAAGCCTGTAAAATGATCACAAGAATAAGAAACCGACAAGTTAGGCGATAAACAGAGTGATTCAGCTCTCCTAATACTAACTATATAACGAACTCACCTCTCTGCGTTTGAAATCGATTCCAGTCGCTGGGTTCTCAGATTTGGCTCTCAGTTGTTCATAGGTGAAAGTTGCTCCACTTGGGTCCAATACAGAATCATCATGCTTTTCTGTTTCCTCCTGCTTTGCTTCTGGCTCATCAGCTGCTGGTGAAACTTCCTCTCCTTCCTTGGTTTCATGATCAGCTTCTTCTGAAGCATCTGCTTCAGCTGTGGATGAAGATAGAATAGATATAGTCAATTGTGTTATCGGAATTTCAAAACGTGGTATCAAGGAGAGAAACTTACTTAGAGGGGTGTCATCTGCTGGATTGGAGCTAGTTGATCTTCTTGTAGGAGATGAATCAGGAGATTTCTTGTTCTCAGCAACGAGAACTTGTGAGAGAGCAGCCACTGCTGCTGCTCTCTGGGAAGCCTGACTCGTCCCCACTGGCCTTGGTGGTGGTGGCGATTTGTTTGATGATGACGAAGAACTGAATGCGGATGTCAAGGCGGCTAAAGCTTCAGCTCTTTGTCTTGGACCCTCTTGACCTTCATTTGATCTGTCCTGGCTCTGCAGTTAAAATGGATGACTAAGTTCACTAATCAAGAATCAGATGCGACTTGCTAAACATTCAAAAGTTTAGGCTTCTTTGTGACGGGATAGGCTTAGCAAAACAGACAAAGATGAACCTCATTAATGTGTTCAAGCAGCTTAGTCTAGACTGCAACAAATTGTAAGTTTTTATCTTAACTTAGTTGGATTTATGACGGGTCTCTAAGCTATAAAAAGGCTGGAAATGTGTTCAGCTCCCAACCAGATAGATGTTTTAACAGCGAAATGGTCATAGATTGGTTTGTACAAGACTGAAATGTCCATTACTGGGAAACTTATGGAAAACCAAAACTCAAAAGCCATTATTCTTGATCAAGGTTCTCACGATATGCTAATATCTTCAGTTATTCCTCAGAAAGAATATAGTAGAAACATTGAATTCGGGTTTAGATATTTACCGAATAGGCTGGCCTGCTACCAGCAGAATTAAATGCAGAATTTAAGGCAGCTAGTGCTTCAGCCCTTTGCCTTGGTCCTTGGTTCCCACCGCTAGACTTATCCTGCAGCAGCAGAAGGATAAATACTGTATCATGAACCCAAGAAGCCGGAAAAAGCAATAAACCATTTCAGGCAGACGAGTCAAGAGAAACAGAAAAAGCAAAGGTGAAGTACCTCCACAACGTGGTGAGTGCCGAATAACAACGCTGCCTTTTTCTGGAATGAGTTTCCTTGCACCTATATCACGGGTTAAAAACATTTAAGAAAGGTAAATTAAAGGAGAAATTAAGAACTGTAAAAGAAGAGCTTTGAGGTAGAATCATTGTTATCTAGTTATAGATGAAACCGTCCTCTATAGTTGCATAGCTTCCTCAGTGGATTTTTCAGGTAACTGGATACGTCAATCTATCCAGAATGCATTATCTCTAACTTACTTCAATTTGAATAAAGTTGCTAAAACAGAATCATCATTTCGGTAAGGTTAACATACTCAGTGCTTCTGAAAAGTATGTTGTATTTTCCAAATCCCTCTTAAACACTAAATCTCTTACTAGAAGCAGACACAATTTCATGCTAGCCACTGAAAACAAAAAAAACATGTTTCGAGAAGACAACAAACTTACAATAGCTTTGGTGAGATCCCAAGAAAAGAAAGTGGTGAAGAAGCATGGTTCGTTCCCTTCAGTGATTTTGTATAGTGGAACTTTTGGAGACAAGCCTTCCAAAGAACCAGCCAGATCTACGTATTTCTGCACATAAACTGTCTCAATGAGCAAACAGAGAACGAAGAAAAAGAGAGAAAGCAAAGCAAGAAGCAAAGTCAATAAAGAATAGTTACTTGGCCAATCTCAAATACTGTTTGCTTCTCTTTGGGGTCCACACATTGACCAACCCAGACAAAAACTTCAGCATGAGTGTCAAGTAAATATATATCTTCAGTCAAGAGGTCATCTTGAGAAAAGTTGTAAATCTCTTCAACCTGTTGTAGAGAATATTGTTAGAAATATACACAAAGAGAATCTCGGATAACGAAAGTTAAATTATTTCGCCAATATCTCACCTGAAACTTTCCTGCAGGGATTCAGGCAGACACATTTAAAAGAAAAATGATACTGTTAGAATGCAGTAAATTCTTAACTTGTCGGATAAATGCAATACAAGAGTAAAGAATCACAATGACAATGCTATGAAACATTCACCTCTGTTGAAAGAAAATGAGTATAAGTGAGGATCCCTGACAATCTCAGAGGAAACCTTTTTGCTGGTGAAATTCTGTTTTCCCCCAAGTGCAAACCAAAAGGTTGAGCTCTCTGTTCCTTCTTTGGCATGCTTGAGAGTACTCCCAGGCTGACTTACCAAAATGAGAAGATAATTAATATATGTAAAAAAACATTTTCTTTGATTTACGAAGCTAAACTGAAAACGAAACAATACGATCGGAAACTAACCTTTAAGATTTCAGCAACTTTAGCGGCCAGTTCTAGCAGTTCATGCGCACTTTGATTTCCATGCCAAAGGAACATGGACGTACCAGATTGCAGAAGGAAGCACTCATAAGAGTTCAATGATGTTGCCACCTAAAGAAAGTAATAATACAATTTATTACAAAGCTGAACAAACAACCACACACCCTTATTCAAATTGCAATATTTCAAAAACAGAAAAACTAAAATTTATTACTTAGAAAGAAAGAGGCTAAGGTAGTCAAGTACCGATTCAACTTGCACTGCCTTATTATTGTGAACTCCAGTTCCAGATACTTGAATTAGAGCAATTGAATCTGGTGTGTAGGTTTCGTCTGTTGCACCTGTCTCTGCCACAGTGTTTTTGTACCCAGAGCTCAAACCACCCTAAAAAGTCCATGTAAACCATATTATTCACGGTTTTTTCTCTAGCCACCAAAAAACAACTTCATTGTCATCTTGTAAACACCATATAGAAATTACCTTTAGGACTACCATGGGATGAAAAAGGGCAATAAATTGTGGAGACTCTTTACCCTCATAAATACGGCCCTGAAAGAAGACCACATTCATTATCGATCTTTCTAGTACTAATCATCGTTGCTGTCAATAAAAAGAAAACATTGTACCTGCACAGGTCTTCCCTTCAACGAGTTTGACATTGTAGTCGCCAGTCGAACTGCTGTATCTTGGTCCTCCTGTATAAGGGAGAAATCAGAGATTTTAGATGGTTAAAATTAAGTTAAGCCGAATATCTGAAATCCATAACATTTTGTTCATAGAACTAACATAAAATATACTAACATCAACACCCAATAATTTAAGAGCTAAAACTGCGACGCACACACAAATATGAATGAAGTAACCAGATAAGTTTGCAACATTTACTGGCTACTCTCAATACTCATATGGAATATACAAAGTTCTACAATCACAACCGATTTCGTGCTTAGCTTTAAACTGTAGTTCAATGCAATACCAGGAAGAAACTAAGACATGCCGAGTTAGCCATTATAAAGAAGAATAAATATTGCCTTCGTAATTATAAACAGAGAAACTAACCGAAATGGAGGATTATACAATGTGTACTAAGGATTCACATTTTGCCATGAATTACATTAAAATTACCTGAATGCTATTCTTTCCAAACCAACAACACAAGAAATAGTCTTCTTTCCTATCACCAGAATGATAGGTATAAAGGACTATATAGCAGTCCCCGGAATAGAGCTTGCCAATATCTTCTTTAGGTAATGGAGTCTTGGCTTTACCATCAACGTACCAAACCTAACACATAGACATAATGAAACATCAAATGGATATATCCATAGCCCAATGTGTAAAATAAGGGATAACAAGTAAAATAGAGAAACTGACCTCCAACTTTCCACCACCTTCAAGCAGAGGTGGAATATCCTCATTTACTGGTGCACTTTTCACAATCCCCTTGAGCCCAACACCTTGTTGCTTCAGTAAAGCTAGAGAAATGGTGCAGTGCCAATAGTAAGCTAAAAAGACTGTTACTGTTTCTATTTAATGATTTGAGTTTCAAAGTGGGGTTTTACCAGCGACTTTTCCTCGTCCTTCTTCGTTACCAGGAGTGGCAGAGCCTGATGGCCAAGAGTCAAAGTTAGACTTGAAAGAATGGGACTCATAACCTTGAATAACACGGGTAACGCGTGTTGCTTTTGGCCTATTTTCTCTCACGAGAAATTCCTGGGGATGAAAGGTAAAAAGTGAGAACCCCATGATTGAGAAAGATGTTCTTAGGGATGGAGAAATCCTTTCAGAAGATTTCCACTTCTTACCTCAGCAGATTGAATAGCAACTTTCCTCTCATCCACTTGAGTTACTCGGCCAACCCAGATAAACACCTCAGCACCACAGTCCAAGAGGTAGCATTTAGTGTTATCCAGCAGAGACTTGGATAGATCACCGTCTATAGGCTCCATCTGACCATCAGTGATGCTGATAAAAAGAGTAACAACATATCAATACCTCCATAACAATATTCTATTAAGTAAACCTCAGAACAGATACTACTGCAGAAGTTACAAGTATCAGGATAGCGTGTGCTATATCAAGATGAAAAAATTAGAAATTAACAGACCGGAGTCTAATCAAAGGGAAGATGAGTACCAATAAAGCTTAGGTGGAGTTGACTCCGGGATAATGTCATCGTCATTGGCAACTTTCCTTGCAATTGGAGCAAAACCACCAAAGAGGACCCAAAACTCACCAGAATCTGATTCTGTATCTAATTTTCCATCATCTGTTATGCCAAGGAATTATTAACATAGATAAGTTTCAACCATAAACTACGCCACACACAAAACCTATTTTTTAAGCATTTAAACAATGTTTGTTGACTTGAGGGAAAACAGACGAAGAGGATACAATTCAGCTTACCAACAATCGCAACAGCGCAAGTTCCCTCGTGATACGTATCTTTCAAATGTTGAACAACTTCCAAAGCTTTGGCTCTCTCCTGAATGTTTGAATTTGCACCATTGAACTGATAGATCTTTTCCTTGGTGTCCAAGATAAATACATCATCATGATTCAGCGATGATCGGGCAAAAGGAACCTACAGAAAAGGGACAGAAGATTAAAGTAACATACACTGGTAATCGCTGTCCTAATGCGACAAGAGTATAATAGTTAAAACCTGCTTCATACGAATTGCACGTTTTCCTCTGCAGGTATATAACCGGGTCTCAAAGACATCTTCTTCAGGTGTTTTGAAACCAGTCGCAACACCACCCTCTAATGGTATAATACATGGCTTGAAGTAAGACAAGAATTTGTCAGATTCATGACCCTGAATTTCCCGGTGTTGGACAGCACGGCCTCCAAGAACTGCATCGAGTTCAACAGTTTTAACAGCTGCTGTTCCCATTTCATCCTGAAACCAAACCATCAAACAATAAGTTAGTAATAACCAAAAAAGGGTCATAGTCATACCCAACAAAAAGTCTCGAAAAATAGTACCTGACTTGTATCTTTACCAATCCAGAAATGTATATCAAACAAGTAAGCACCCCCTTTATTCTGTGTTGTCTGTACAAATGGAAGATATATAAAAACACAATATGAATGACAATAATAAAATATAAAAAAAGAGCAATGAAAAGAATTCCAAACCTGCAAGACAATGTAAGTGTCTCCCATATAGAACTTTCCATGTTCAGATTTTGGCACTGGAACTACCTCGAAATTCTCGATTCTCCAGATTTCAGTCCCTCTAACAAATGTTAAAGCTTAACAAAACTTGCACAGTCCAAACATTCACAAGAATCTCAAGATATCTAATACTCATAAGAAAAAAGGTAATTTATGTTGCTGAAAAAGGATACGGTTTCTGTCCAGCTCCTAAAAATGCAGGATCCAACACTTTTGTTGTTGACCCAGACATTTTGTATAAATGGTCAAATTTATAAAACTAAACACACCAATGAACCTGTTCAGTCAAATACATATGGAACATAATCAAACGAATTCTCTCAGAGTCTCAGTCATTGGTTCAATTATGAAATAAAACTACAAATTGAGATCACACAACATTCATCTGTATTTATAATCCAATCTCTGAAGCTAGTGATCATGAAAAAAAAATTCCACATGATCCGATCACTGAGATATTAAGTCATCGGTCCACAGTGGAACTTAACAAATCTTCATTTCCGAGAGAAAAAACAAAAAAATCCAAATCTGTTGCGATTTCCAGGAATTGATGAATAGATGATTCAGAAAACCCAGAAAGAAAAATCGAGAATTTAGGCAGAGAACAAGCCAGATCGAGAAACTCAGATTCAATGAAACACAAATCGGCGATGATCGAGACACACACGTTAGTCAAATCGGCGATGATCTGAGATAGAAACAAGTACCTGCACGAAGATCTCTGTGTGGCACTAAGAGATGGAGAAGAAGTGGAGATTAATAAAAAGATCAGCAACGAGAAAACATGAATTAGGAAGAAGAAGAGAAAGCTGATGAGTAGAAGAATTATTATTGGAAAACAAAAAAGAAGAAGAGGTGTGTGCGCTGTGTTATTACGTTTCTCTCTCTTACCTTTTTTTTTTTTTAAATGCTTTTTCGTAACGTTTTTTTCTTTCTTTCTGATTAGAATTTAAACAGTAGAGAGAGAGAGAGATGAATTATTGTCGACGACGAGTCGAAGAAGAAGAAGATAGAGGGAGGGAGAAGGAGAAGGTTTGAGAAAGACGTTTTAAAGAGTCTGTCAAATTTAAGGCGAGGATAAAGATCCGGTCTTGATTCCACCCACCGACCAATCTTGTTTTTTTTCGTTTTTACCACATTTTAAATCCAAAAATGCACATTAAACATTTTGACAATTTTGGGAGTTAAACCGTTGACCTCACATAAACATAATTTTTTGGGTTTTTTTTGAAAAATTAATTATTTTACAGCTATTTTCATAAATATTTACGATTTTTAAAAAGTAGTTTCTTAATATCCGCGTTTTTAGGTAAAACAACTTACATTTTGAAACAGAGAGAGTATTTCTTATATATTAATTGGAAAGTGATTTGTGAGAAAATACTTATGTGTGATCTCCACATTCACTATCCCAAATAAAATATGACATGGCTAGAAGAATTATGACATGGCAAGAGACTAATTATTTTTTACCCTTTAAAATTTTGATTGTCATGAAAAAATCTTTGCAAATATTTAATTATGGATTTAAAAGAAAAAAAATGTGAATCAATTTTAACTTAAACACATTCAAAGAAACATTTAGCCACAAAAAAATGATCAAAAGACAAATTACTATTGTGATTATAAATTGAAATTAAAAATTAAGATTTCAAAATTCAACTATCGAATGTCATTGTCCCTTATTACATTGCTAATCAATTAATAATTTGTTATAAAATTACACTAATAACAATAAACATACTTGATAATTTAAAATAATTGAGTTCTATTCACACAATGTTTTTTACGTATTCTCTTTAAATAATATTAACCTATCATTAATCAACACAATTAATTCTTTTCATCATAAAATAAAAATAGTTCAAATTCAGGAAAAAAACAAATATTATGATCAAATTTTTTGTCAAGCCAAAATAATATTATGAAAAAATTCAATTAAAAAAAAAATCTTCTTATACGTTGATAACGTTCCTTAAATAATGTCATCTATATATGCTTCATCCATAATCCATAAGATTAATAAAAATAATATTTATTTTTCCCAAAATTTAGTCTTTATTAAACGAAACTACTAATAAATACAAAATTAAGTACAATTTGATTTTAATTAATAAATCACAAATAGATTAAAATATATATATATATATATATACAATCGTGATCTTAAAGAACAAGAAGATAATCAGCTATTGATTAAGATATTTTAAAAAAAATATTTGGAAATAGGTAAACCTAACCTTGAACAAAATATACTAAAGTATTGTATATATTTGTGTTATTGTACATGGTGAAACATTTGAAATTATAAATAATATTAGTTGATAAAAATTTTCTCTTAACATAATTTATATATTATATACATACGTGTTTGGGGTGAAGTTTGTCAAATTCATATTTCTATCCTCATATTTATTTTTAAGATCTTATACACGTAAACATATTTTTGAACCAAAATTCTCTTTTTTTATTTATTTTCTATTTTATTGTTTGTTCTCTATTTTATGAATTTAATAAAGAATGTATAATGATTTCATCTTTTTGAATTTGAATGTTGTCTTCAAAATTTGAAAAAGTTTGAAAATAATTGTTTTACCAATTTCTTCATCCTAATTCAAAATTTACTTCAAATCATGCTCATTTTAATTACTTTTGTTTTTTTTTCAGAAGAATAAAAGTTAAAAATAGTGAAAAAACACGAGATACATAAAATATAACAAATAAAAATAAATTCATTTAGTAAACTAAGAGGTAGAAGATGAATCATGAGGAACTCAAATGGAAAATTCATGTGTGCGGCCTCTTCTTTCCTCCCAAAGGCTAATTCTGCTCTAGATGCCGAAGGATTCTGCCTTCTTCATGCTATGCAACTAGCTTGCTCTCGAGGTTTTCAACGGATAATCTTTGAAAGTGATTCAAAACAATTGGTGGAACTCTTACACAACCACCATAGGGATATAGCAATGGAAAACTTACTTCATGATATCAATCATTGGAGTACTTTCTTTGCAGGTGTCCAATTTGTTCACGTTACGAGACAACAAAATGTGATAGCAGATGGATTAGCTCGCATTGGACAATCTCAGTATTTTTCATGTTGTATTTATAATTTATCTCGGATTGTATACAACAATTCCTGTCATGCGATTTGTAAATTTTCATGTTATGAATAAAGCAGATGTTCAAAAAAACAAAAAAGATGAAGATTTAAGAGGATTACAATTTTAATCGAACATCATTAGTAATGTTTAACCATGCAACGAAGTTTTTCGAATTAGTTTGATATTTAGGAAATTAGAAAATATTTCATCCGCGTAATACGCGGGGAATCACCTAGTTTATTTTACAAATAATGATACATATGTTTGTAAGAAAAAATAGGTGAAATTGGTCTAGTTTATGATAACACAATATAAAAATAAAAACTATCCAAATGCATAGTTTATTATAATACACACTTTAGTATATAGAATGTTGGAAAAAGAAAAGTATCACAGATTATGAATATTTTGATGGAGAGATTGGTCTCATCATTTCACTTATTTAGCATGGCATGATGTCCCTTTTTAGCATGTGAACTCCTTTTTGAAGGATATAAGCACTTTCTGTATAATATATGAGTAGTATTTTCGGTTTCAATAATAATACAGTAACCAGATCAAATGTGGAACAGCCTTATTTTCTACTTTTAGCAGAGGTCATGGAGACATGGACATGGATCATACTCGTTCTTTTCTCTCTACTTACCTTTTCAACTCTCACTTCTTTTGGAGGGTATATACGAAATGAGTTTATGGCAAATATAATTAATCGTTGGCAATCTAATCTAACAATTCACTAAATAAAAAAAGTTAGAAAAAAACATTAGAAAAACTTACTAAATTAATTTGCTCCATGTGTGTTGCAAGGTCAACTTCACGAGGACAAAAATAAAATAAAGTTAATAACTTGTACCACCCATCAAGAAATAAATAAAAATTATAATTGAAGGTCACTCCATCTTTTATAAGAAAAAGAAAAAAAAAATACCAACTTGTAATGTGAACAACGAGTAAAATGAAAGAAAATAGAGATGCATGTGTTGTTAGTTCTAGAAATGTAACATAGTTATACAATTGGAAAAAACACTATAGAGAGAATAATAGCTTCAACTGCATAAAGTCATTGAAATTCGACCCATATAACTGATTGGACCATCCATTTATTTTGATGTTCGTTTTGACGACTAAGTGTTGAAGTCATAGACTAAAGATATGACTCATACGTATTTTGATCTCCAATTCGGATATGGACCACAGAAGGGGATTGAAAATCTTTAGACTACGGTTTTGTGATTGAATATTATGTGCCATATGAATTAGGCATCCCTGTATTATATAAACTTGGGGACTTAAAAAGCCGAAAACATATCATGTGAGTCCATGAGTGTGTAATTAAAAAGTGTTACCTTCATATCTAATTTCCCAAAGTTATATGATCGCATAAGTGGTCCACGAACTCACCTCAATCTCTCACGTCACATGGAAGGTCCCATGTTTCATGTTTTTTCTTTCGTCTACAAAAATAAACGCTAATTGTAAAAAAAAATTCCCAAAAGTTGTGAATTCTAGATTGAGAGATTCACAAAATTGACTTAATTGTTTGATTTTTGTGTTTCTCTAATGTAACTAATTGATGGAAAAACGAGTTTAAACTTTAAACTAACAATGGATTAGTGTAATAAACTTTCAATTAAGACTAAATGATAAAGGACGAAACTCATTCTTCTTCTTCTTCTTCTTCTTGTTGCTGATTCTGAAATCTCTTCTTCAATAACAACTTAGGTCTTGGTTTCATGGGTTTCAAATACCTAGATTGCATTCTCACCATTTCTCTCAAAACCCTAATCAGCTTCCTCTCGATTTCTTCGCCGTCAGGCTCGATGGCTCTCAAGCACCGTGCCACTGCCTCCGCCGTGCTCACGCATCCGCCGAATGGTTCCTTCCTTAGAAACAGCTCCGAATCGTAGATACTTCCTCCGCTCATGGATGCATCTATTCCCGTATCCAAACACACTCTCACAGCTCCTACTTCTCTTAGAACCTCCTCGCTTGCTTTCACCATCTCCTTCGCGTGCTTCCACGTCGCGTCGAACACGATTAGCCTTACCGGCGGAGGATTCGAAATCGAAACCCCTTGATGGTTTTGGAGGTTTAGGGTTTTGAATTCGGATATGGTTACGGCGGGGGAGGAAGGAGAAGACGGGAAGAGGTATATTGTGGGTGGTGGTGGGAGAGAGGTTTCTACGGCGGAGATGTGATTACGGCGGAGACGGCGGCCGGGGATTCTGGTGATGTTGCGTAAGGATTTGACGAGGAGAGGCGTTGTGTTGAGCTTGTGACGTGATTCGATTGGATGGTGGAGGATGATGATCTCCGTCGTCGTCGGAATTAGATCCGTCGGTATGACGTGGCAGAGACAAATCGTATTTGGACGATCGCAACGGTTGCAGATCCGCCGCCTATGATGTGAGTCTGGCTCCTCCATAGTCACTGCTCTGTTCACGCGAGCGAATCCAATTTTTAATGTTGGGAAGATAATAAATAAATCTAAAAACGCAGCGTTTTGGTATATATAAGTTACGACGTCGTTTTAGCATCACTTCCTCAGTTGTATCCTCCACTTTCTCAAGGTTTTTTTTATATGATCGAAATTGCTGGGAAGTGAGAAAATTATATGATCAAAATCCAAAGAAGAAATGTCCACCGTGAGCTTGGAGGTTGCGTCAATGGATGCTACTAAGTTTCAACACACACCTTATTACTGGTATTCTTCTTCTTCCTCGTCTTTTGCTTACGAAATTCCCTTCGATTTAGGTTTCTTTCAGTGATAGAGCGGCGTATTCTACTTGTTTATGTGATTGCCAAAACCCAGAAAAACCCTTTCTAAGGCTCTAGTTGATTTCGTTCTTTGGTGGGTATTGGTAGAATTTTGAACCTAAGAAAATGTTGGTCTCTTGTGTTGACTTCTATTGTAGTGAAGAGAACGTGTATCTACTCTGCAAGACGTTGTGTGAGAACGGTGTAGCGGATACGTCGGGTTCCGATCTGTTTGTTGTTTTCATCTCGAATGAGAAGAAGCAGGCAAGCATGTCTCTCTTGTTCTTATGTTTGGTTTTGTTTCGTGTTGGAATTACACCTCCATTACACTGTTTTGATTGTTGATTTTGAGAGTTTTGAGTTATTATATGTGCTCATCTGGTAAAGTGTGCATCTTTCGATGTCCATTATTGAAAATGTTGATTAGATGTTTCTTGTAGGTTCCACTTTGGCATCAGAAAGCTAGTAGCAGAGCTGATGGGATTGTACTGTGGGATTATCATGTCATCTGTGTCCAGGTAAACCCACAATGTCCTCCGAGTCAGTGATTTCGCTTTTAGAATTAAACTTTGATTTTGGTCTTATATTTGCATGATTAGAGGAAGAAAGAAAGTGATTCTGAGCCTTTGGTGTGGGATCTTGATTCAACTTTGCCTTTCCCTTCACCCTTAACTTCATATGTGACTGAAACTATCCAGCCATCTTTTCAGCTTTTCGCAGAGTACCAGAGGTAATCTAGACAATTTTGTACTTAGCAGTAGAGATTTGGCTGGGAAATTTTAGCATAGACATAATGTAGCTGCTTTTGATATTTTGTTTGGTTGAGATCAGGTTCTTCCGCATTGTGCATGCTCCTCTCTTCTTTAATCACTTTGCTTCTGATAGAAGACACATGAAAGAACCTGACGGAAGCTGGACCGCTCAACCTCCACCCTATGAGCCCATTGTTGCTCAAGGTTAGAAATTTGTACCCTTCATCAACAATAATCATTTCTTCAGTAGCAACATCTGTTGAGATTTCTGCTCGTTTTTGTTTTGCTTATGAAGACGGAATCTTGCACAATCTGAGCGAGTACATTGCCATGAGCGGTGCGGATACACTGTCGACAATGGATCCTGACACGGTGAGAGCAGCAATTTCCCAGAAACTTGGTGTTGTGGTGAGCCATACTCAGCTTGAGGAGCTCTTCACCAAGCTTCCTTAACATGCCTGTCATTTTCTTTGTTAGAGAGAGTCATGTAAGCACTGATACATTGTTGTCTTTCTTGATGAATCGAGATTGATTTTAGACAGGAAACATTATACATACACTCACAAAATGTATGATTACAATGGAACATTACATGACTTTCTCCATAACCCCCAGAAGAAAAAAATTCTGAAAAGGGAACCAAAAAAAAAGAAAGAATTGAAGACACAATCTTCGTATAACTCTGTTTCTATCAATGCATTACTGCAACCTCTATACCCTGACTCGTCATCATACCAATTCCATCAGAAGTGGATCACCTTCAGCCATTTGCTGAACCAGTTTGATGAAGTCTTGTTCGCTCGATATGCTCCACGGGTGAACTGCAGGTGCTTGAGCAGAATATAGATTCGAAGAAGAGTTAAATGACCGTGATTTCCTCTTATATACCATCGAACCAAGAACCGGATCAAAATTCTGAGGCGAATCCATCGACATGAAGAACATTGGCACAGCCACTTTGTAGTGCAAGTCCATATCACCCACGAGATCAACAAGATCAACAAAATCGGTCACAAGTCGTTTAGGCACGTAGAATACCTCTGAACTGCATACTGTTAAGGTTTCCTGATCGTTCTTTGCAGATTCCTTGTAGTTTACTTGGAAATGAGCCGGCATTGTACTTACAGTTTTCTTCACTAGCTCTGCTTGTACAGAAAACCAATCAGACTTCCCGGTCGGTTTCACTGATGTCCATGACTTAGATACCTAATCGCCAGTTTACAAGAAAAAATCTCCTTATAAGATATCTGTATCGAGATAGCCGAAAGAAAAAGCGATTTGATGAGAATGATATACCTTGTCTGTAGTCCAGATCTTAGTCTTGTCAGCTTGAAGTAGATTCCAGTAATTGAGAACTGTATCGTCTTCAACAAACAAAAATCCTTCTGCACTGCTATATCGATCAAACATCTTTGGTAGATGCCTGAAATATACATACAAAGTTATCATTAGAAGCTCGAATTCTAATCAGTATATTTGAATCGTGAGAAATTCTTACTTGTAAATGTGATCAAGTTTGGCTTCTTCGACATAGAGATCTGAGTTCTTCTGAGAAGACAATATCACCACGGTTTTGAATATCCTGCCATAAAGTAACCTCCACTCTAGTGCAGTGCGTTCAACGGGACCGCTACAAAACATAACAAGCACAACATTTCCAAAATTCTTCCTCCACCTAATCAAATTCCCTATTTCAGTGCTCACTGTGCCGGTTTCCTCAACCCCCAGATGAACAGAAGGCAACTTCCTAGGAACAAACTCTTTTCTATCCCCATGACCGATACTTGCTCGCGGGCGATCCAATTCGAGTGACATCAATCTCGGTTGTTGGTACCCGACAGCAATCAAATCCTGAAGCCAAGCAGCTGTGAATTTTACATCCTGCTCTGTCCAAAACTTTTCTTCAGCCATAGCAAAGCTCAAATCAAGGATTGTCTCAAAGAAACTATGCTTCTCAGATCTCCAAGCAAGTAAGAATTTTATCAAACGACCAACATTGACATGAAGATCCTTCTCCTCTGTAAAAGGGTAAGCCTCGATTCTATCAAACCGGTGAGCCGTAGGTGGATAAACAGCAACATAACCACCAAGCTCCCACAAAAGCCTTTGTCCCCAGTAACCTCTCAACACATCAGAAGCCATTGAACTAACCGAAACAGGAAGCATTAACCCCCAAAACGCCGAAGAATGGTAAAGAGTGTTAAACGAATTAACTGGCACCATTACACCTTGAGGCAAAGCCACTTTAGGAGAATGCTCATCGAAACTAATATCAAAAGCTTCTAAAGTCGTTTTCCTAGTGAAGTAAAACACCGAATCAACATCCGGTAAACCATTCGAAATCCCTTGCTGTATAAACTGCTTACCACCAAAAACCTCAGTATAATACTCCTCATGATTGATCTCACCTACATTCTCTAACGGCAAACCTCTAGGCCAAACCGAACGTTGTCCGAAATGAATGTACGGATTAACCACAGTCCTATTCGGGTTTTCGTGACTATACTGCAAAATCGGTTCTTGCTTAGCATCTTCACCAACTAACTCTACATCAAAATACTTCCCTAGATCTCCATCAATCACTTCACCACGATCATCTGTATCGTAGATCTTCTTCGCACCATGCTGGATCGCGAACAAGTAACCGACACTCTTCCGCACATAAGAATCGTAAGGCAAGTGATCTAAAACTCGATAACCCAATTCGGCTTGAGCATCAAGAGACAAAAAGATCGCACCTTTGAGACTCCAATCCTTCGGGGTCATTGAGTTTCCGATCGCTAGAACCTGCCATCCACGGATCTTCACCAAACTCTTGAGCTCCTGGGTCGGGTACTTGGTCACCGACACAACGATCCATTTCTCCGTCAAGAAATTAGCGTACGGTGAGGTCTTGTCGGGGACAACCTGGATCGAATTCCACTTGATTTGAGGACGAGAGAGAGATTGAAGCGACTGAGTTGACTGTGACTGGAAACAAAGGAGAGAAGCAGTGTCGGTGGTGTTGTAAAGGAAGAAGAAAGCTGCTATGGTGACGATGAAGAGAGAAAAGACAGCGATTCTCGAGAGATTCTCTGAAACCCAAGAGGAAAAATCTAGATTTTTGGGTTCACTGAAACGTCGGATCTGTTGATGAGTAGGTAATTCTCTGATCTGAGATTTAGTCGGCTTGTGTGGAGACGAAGCCGCACGATCCTGAACCAACATCGGATCACTTTCTGAATCAGAAACTTCAAATTCACACACACACAGAGACCCTGAGATTTGTGAATTTTCAAACCAGAACAGATGCAAATTTTGGGTTTGTATCTTTGTCTGTAAGTGTATGTAATGCGGTTGGTGTTGATGGTTGCTTAAGCTTCAATGCAATTGCAAAAAAAGCTTCGAAAGCGAAGTCTGAGTCTGTGAGCTGTAAGGTCAATGCTAAGCTTAAGCTTTGGGTTTCTTCTTTATCCCAGAGAGAGAGAGAGAGAGAGACAACTAAACAGTAATTCTTGCTGTAATCTGTAGGACCAAGCAAGCCATCACATGAAGCAAAGAAAAATATTAAAAAAACAAGAGTAATTTAAAAAAATCATTATAAAAATGTCCACTTTTTTAAAATTATTTTTTTATTAGTTATTCAATTAAAATTTAATTAAAAAAGTTTAGAGAGTTTTAACAGTCAAAATATTTTTTAGTATTTATAATTTTAAAATATAAAGTTTAAAAATCTATAATTAGTGACATTTTTATAAATAAACACCCATAATAACAGTTTTGTAAATATGCATATAAAATATATTATTTTTGCAATTTTTCCAAAATTTTTTTTAATACTTACTTTCTACAGAAATAGTAAAAAGCAAGATACGAAGATGGAAAGTATTATAGAATCTGATTTTTCAAATATTTTTTAAGGCCAGTATTCTAAAATTTTATCTAAAAAAAATATTAATACTTTTAAAAATAATTTAAATAAATATTAAAAAAATACAGTAGATTTTTATGGCACTTTTTAAATTACCACATTCCTTTGTCATTTTTAATGAAAAAGGTGTATTTCAAATGAAACATATGATAGTTTTACTTAAAATAATGCGAAAAAATAATATTTTATAAATTTTTACCATATACTAATTTAAAAAAAATAAAATCCGAAGCAAAACTTTTTTTTTATAGTAATTTCAAAAAATACCATTTTTCAAATGTAACTTTACAAAAATACCAGAGAAATTTTTACAAAAATGTCACTTTTTCAAAATTATTTTTTCATTATATAATTTATTTTTGAGTTAACTATGTTATATTAGGGTTTAGTTTTGAGTGTTTAGAAGGTTTTAGGTGTCAAAATATTTTTTAGGGTTTAAAATTTTAAGTTATAGATTTTATAAATCTATAATTAGTGCCATTTTTATAAATAAATACTTATAAATAATATTTTTATAAATTTACACACAAAAAATAGTATTTTGCAATTGCCCCATTTTCTTATCATCGAAAATAAAATAAACAATTTGTAATTATGGTCAGTTTGGAGTTAAGTGGATTTTGTAATGGGCTCATAAGTTGAATATATTAGGGCCCATCAAGAGGAAAATATCTTTTTTATTTTTTTTTGGGAAAATATATTAGGGCCCATCATATCACTGTCTTCAGTCTCAGAGAGAGAGAGAAGATTCAAAAACACAGAACAGAGCTCAGATCATCGCGCCATTAGAAGAGAAAAACGCAGAGAAGGATTGCTTCGGAAGCTTTGAGATCGAAGATGAATGAGTTTCCTTCTTCGATCGATAGAGAAGTAGCTTCTTCTCTTCTTCTCCTTTCCTCTGGGCCTTCTTCAAGGTATCGCAATATATAGCGATTTCGGTTTTGAATCCCAAATCATCAAGTTCCGAATCCAAAAATGCTTCTCTCTTCATAATTGATTTTTATAGTGATAGATCTGGATTGGAAGGAAAAACCGTATCGGTGAGTGAAAGTTATGGTCAAGGAAGCTTGAGCTTGAGCTTCGTCTCTTCGGAAACTAGATCGTGCGAGTCTGTTCTCTCCAACAATGTTTCGTATCGGAAGAGATCTGAGTATGATTTCATGAATTTCAAGGTTCGTTATCATCATCAATCTCGGTTTTCGAATTTTTTCTCTTCTTCTTCTTAATCTTCCCCTGTTCTGGAGAATTTGAAACTTCCAAGATGATTTCGTGGATTCGAATCGATTTTCAGAGGTTGCTTTGTTAGCGGTATTTCGTAATTTGAAATTCTGGATTTATGTTTGATTTTAGCAGAAACTGGAATTTGATTTTTTCTCGATGAACTTTTGAATTTCGTCTTGGAGAAAAGCTAATGTTGTTTCGATTCTTACTCGCATTTTTGGGGGATTTGATTTGAAATTTGCCATGACTGAATCCTATTTGCAGATTGCTAAAAAACGCCGTACAAATGTGATATGGAGCTCGGTTGATTCGAAGCCAACAAATTCAAAGAATCATGAGCTTGATGATAATCTCTCTAAATGCTCCAGTAACTCCAAAGAAGAATCATGTTTGTCTACGGGTTCGAGTGAGATCTCAAGCACAGCAAGCAGAATCAAAACCATAAGTCATGAGAAACCACACAGAGAATCAAAGAAGAGAGAAAGTCACAGGTCGAGTTCCATTCGTCGTAGAGCAGTAAAGATCTTGGAGTTTCTCTCCAATGGCTACTCTTCTGAAGTCAAAATCCGTCAAGTGCTTGGTGATAGTGCAGATACAAGCAAAGCTCTAAGAATGTACATACTCTGCCTCTCACTCTCATACACACAGACACTGTTCCTTACAAATTCTCACACGCAAACAGAACACAGAAACCAAGAGCTTGTGACATGGATGCACACATTGTTAAGGTTTTTGCATGATTGTTCATATATCCTGATGCAGGCTGTTGAAGATGGGTAATGTGAAGAGATCTGGCGCAGGAGGAAAGCATGAACCCTTTGTTTACAAGGTAATACATTTGGATTCTCATCTCCTTCCTTGTGACAAAATTAATCACAGACACAAATGCATAGAGACAACACAAGCATTTCAGGGGAATTTTGTTTCATCAAATGAATATGCTTCTCTATGTTTTTATGTAGATTGCGTGAGAAACTAAGCTGGTGGTGCTTGAGACAGGTCAGAGTTTATCGTCCTTGTCTTGCCTTCTGTTTATATACGTTTATAAGTTGGTCCTGATATAGGTTATTATAATGATAACTAGAACGGAGATATATATATATATGATCTAAAACGTAATGTATAGAATTAAGTAAAAGCTTATATGAATCGAGGAACAAGGGTGGTTCCTTCTTAGTATAGTCAATGCATCTGCATTATCCCATCTCTGTTGAGTTGTTTTTTGGCTATTTGTCCGAATGCTATATTATATTATACAAGTCTAGAACCAATTAAACAACAAACACTATTTCAGCTAATCACAAAGATTATATACACATGCTTTGTTTCATAATCCACGCACTCAATCATGCCGGCCCATTCCAAACACTACATTGGTTCAATCCAATTTAGTGGACCTATGCAGAAATACAAGAAATATGCTTTTATTTTGTGATACCTGCATCAATGAATCAATCATCTAAAATTACCCCCTGTGTTCTAAATCTCTGGATTTGACGACAAAGGATAAATCTTTACCGAGTCATTATTGTTTTCTCGGCTTTTCATTAATCTCTCTATGCTGAAACTCTGTTTTATTTGTTTTCTACCAATTGATGCCAAATCAAGGTTCACTTATTGCTACAACCAGAAAAAAAATGGATAAAAGAAAACAGTATTGTGTTTGTATGGTGAAATGAGTTTCAGCTCTCACAGTTTGGGTTGTCCGCATCCCCTGAAAGACCCGTGAAGAGGTTGAGACTTTCTGAAACCAACAATGTCTTCGATTTCAACAGATGGTGGTGGGACTTCTTCTTTGTCAGTAGCCATTTCCTTCAAATGCTGGCTCCCGTATACTCTTATGCTCAGCGATTTCTTCCGTGCTGCTCCAACCTTTATATATTCGTCGAAGAAATCTATCAACTCTTGCTTCTGAAGCTGCCTCAGCGCAGCAACCTGTCCACAAGGAAACCCCGTTCTCTCATCAATTAGATCACTCCTAAACAACTTCACACTAACTTGAACTAATCGAAGAAGTTATTAAATTATTCGAGGAGGTATCTTATGAGTGGGTTATGTGTGAATCAACCATCCGAGGCGGTTTTCTTAGTTTAGAAGATAGGAGGAAGGTGTTTTTGTACCTCTTCCTCTTTACGGTTGAATTTGAGTGTTCCACTTTGAATCTCTCGCCAGTAAAACCGGGATTCCTCCTTCAGGTTCTTGTGTTTTTCAAGCTTCATGTCTATCAAAGCTGTTACATTGCTCTTGAGGAAGAGTAACTCATATCAGTTAATAACAATCTTGTTGAGGATCATATTGCATAGCAAGATTACTGGAGATATATAACTAAATGGTTGACCCATCATCTCACCTTGAATTCCTCATCACTCATCTCGCGAAGTTTAGTCTCCAAGTTCTTCAGTAATGACTCCACCCTCGAATCAATATGCCCAGGACCCTGTTAAAACCATAAGTCCCCGAGGCAATTATAAAAAAGAGCAATAAGGACTATCAACGAAATTCGAACTGATGGAAATGGCAAGAGGGCTTCGTACCTTAACTGATGACTGGATAATGAACTGTACACCATAGATGCCAGAATCGTTCCTACGTTGCAGAAAAGCGCGATTAAACAGAATTCAGAGGGTAGAATTGAGTTAAATTACAAATGCGAGGAAACATTAAATATACCTCTGAGCAAGAGCAGTGATGTAACCAAGTTGCTCAACCGTTCTAAGTTGGTGAAAGGTGGCTTGCTTTGCAACGAGACCAAATAGCTGAACTTTAATATTCATGGTAAAGTCATCTCTATGAACCTGTTCGTGGCAGCCAAAGTTTCAGTTAGCCAAAAAAAAAGGTAACAAGAAACCTACACAAAGAAGCTCCAAAGAACATGTAAAACTGGTCGATACTAAGAATAAATTCAAACGCCATCTTCTAAATCTGAACAAGGAAATACCTGAATATAGTGTACTAGAGCAGAATTTTCATCACTGGGGTTTGAGCCATCTTGGTGGTAGAAATACTTCATTCCTTCTTCGAGCTTTACAACTCTATTAGTCAGGTGCTGGGATGGGAACAAAGGTCGGCAAATCGGTTTTGGACCATTAAAAAGAACATCTTCAATATGCTTGACCATTGACTCAGCTTCGTTACTCTCCACATTACCTGAAATGAAGTATATAGATAGTCGGAACAACAACAAAAAGAAGAATACGAAGACAAGACAGAAATATCACATGAAGATGTTCAATACCTGCTATATAACACTCAAAGAACGTCCTTGATAACAACATTGGGACAAACTTAGCTACGTCTTCAGCTTCCAAATGAGAAAGGACTTCAAGTTCCTCTGTCCAAGGCCAGGTCTGATCTTGTAATATCAGTGAGCAGTAATACATTGTTTGGTGATATGGCTGACGAAATTTGTAATTTTGATACTCCTTTGTGACAGTTTCCTAGTAAAGGATACAGAAACAGAATAATACAGATTCAATAAACCTCGTAGAGAGGACGTCGTCCAACCATTAAATTAAGTTATAAAAGGAGACGATGCCTGATATGGTTACCTTGATAACAGCAAACCTGTCAGGTTTCACTTCAAATTTTGCTATCTTTCCAACAACAGTTTCCAGCAAGATCCTCAATTTGTGATTATAACCAAGAAGGGTTAACTGGGAACAAAAACAGTTGGTCAGAGAAAGAAAAACAAAGGAAAAGTCGGGCGAATGCATGTTGGTGAAGATGAGATAAGTGCCAAACTCACCTCTAACCCATTGTCCGAAAGGCTCACTCCATAGTAAAGACCAGCAACTTGGGCATAATAAGCTGAACACATAAGGGGTAAAGAGTCATGGGACAGTTTTCATGACATAATATCAAAATAGAAGTTTTGTTTCTTTACTCTTGTTTTCACAGTTTATTTTACATATATTCATACAAATTTTCATTTGTCTTCAAGACATTCAACAAAGATGCAGAACAGAGTAGAAAACTTGAAAGCAGTACTGACATTGTCAAAAGCTACAAGAAATACCCTATACACATCATGTCATATGGAACTACGTTACCAATTTCAGAAGCTTGGTTCCACATAGTTGGCATAGAGTTCTCTTGAATAATGCCTCGAGAAAAATACTCTAGTTGAAAGAAAAATGCCAAAGGATGTATTGATCAACTCTTACCGTATTCATTTAAATAGTCCATCAGCAAGCGCGTAAAAATATCCGTAAGAACTGCTGCGTCAGGAGAACTGACAGCGAGTGGGCAGTTGAAATCCATCTTCACGTATGCCTTTGGTTTCGAAAACATCGTATCTGGCTTGTACCACAATCTTGAGAAAGGCGAGTTCCTCAACAAAACCGGGACGGTCTCCTGTTCCAAAACTTGATCACATAAAATGACCGCTTCATACATTAAAATTTTAAAAGATATTTGTAACTTGTGGTGAGACTGAACCTTGTCCTTAGCATTCTTTAGTGACAAATCCGTAGGAATGAAGACATTAAGCGCTGGTAGATGCAAGTTCACATCAGGAGCAGACTGCACCCACTCCTGTAATTATTTTACATAAACCCAATTCAAACAAAATTTGAAATGGAGGAGATAGACACAGAAAATAAATGAATCATTTCCAGTAAGTACATAACAAATCAAATGCAAACCTGAATGGTGGAGCTGGTTATCTTCTCAAGAGAGTAGGCAGTGTTATACCATGGCTCATTCTTGTCAGTTTGTCCTTCAAATTTCTGTGATTCCCAAAAGATTCTACAAAAGCAATGGCATTAGAAAAGATTCTTCGACAATAACTTGGCTATGCCAATGGATTTCAGTGCTTTAACAAAATGTACACTATAATAACATGACGGGAATGGTTAAAGTAAACTGCAAAAAGGCTGACAGAGATATCACGTAATGTGCAATCATATGGTTATAGCAACAAAAGCCTATAATGTCGTCCTTAGCTATAAATCATGGGATTTCATCATCAATATAGGCCTTGATTGGTATAGCTTTTTGATAAGCAGTAGCATAATGCAGTATTAGCAGTAAGCAGGTGGAGCAGTATGCTCTGATTAATATACACATTTAGCTGATTGGTTGAGCTGTGAATGATTAGATATAAAATTAAAATAAATTATTTTGTTTTACTTATTTATATGTATTCTAATACATTATATATATACATATTAGTCATAAGTTATAACATCAATTTTTATTTTTTAATTAAGTTATTATTTTATTATAATACTATTTCACAAATAATATGACAAATAAACTAATGGTATATATTAAGTTTTCATTTTAATATAAATATAAATATGTTTAAGAATTATAAATTTTAATATTTAAGTTATATTTTTATTAAAATTTATTTAAAAATAATAGAACATATAAAAAAATGATAAATATTAATATATATATGTTTATAATTACAGAAATTATGTATATTTACTTTTATTGAAATGATTGTATATATTGTATATATAAATTATAACATAAATTTCTTTTATAATCTTTTCGAATTTAAATTATATTTAATTGAATTAGTATTATATTATAATATTATCTTAATATAATAGAATAAATAAAATAATGATAAATATGAATTTAAAATAACTAAAAGTTAATATAATTTGTTTTTGTTGTAATATAAAATAAATTGGTTAGTTATATAATTTTATTTTTAATTTTTGTAAAAATATTTAGAGATCAATGCTCTGGAAATGCTCCATTTGAGAGCATTGAGAGCATTTTGAGAGCAATTGCAGTTACTAAATGCCCTACTTAATGCTGTGTCAACCAATCAAGTTTTAATGATAAAATGCATAATGCTCTTTAAAATGCTCTGCCAATCAAGCCTATAGTAGTACACTTAAATTTCACAGACTTACCGAACATTACTAGGAGAAAGCTCATCTACAATCTTTTGTACAGTGGCTGGGTTAAATTTAGAAGGCAGCGATGAACCTACCAGCCAATCCTTGGTCGGAAATATCTGAAGGATAATTGCAAAAGAAACCGAAGATGAAGAAAAAGGGTTATATATTAGCCATGAACTTGGGTTTGTGCTTTAAGGATATAAATCATCAAACTTCTGTCACAGTACATTACTTCATATGGACAAAAGAGCTTAAAAACTATTACCTGCATGTTTGATGCAATATCCACTATATAGGAGATTGGTGGTATTTTGTCTTGGTAGTGAAATTTCGTCTCACAAATAGCTGAGAGCTTCAGTAATAATAAAGATATATCAGTCAGGCGTAGCAACAAATTTGAATGCCATGTACAATTTAATATATTCATACCTCATCAAAAATCCATTGGCAAACACCACTCTGTTGTAATAGTTGAATGTATCTAAACAGCAACCCTAAAATATCTTGAATGTGCTCTGCAAACTCACCAAAGGCAAGCATTTATCATGTACTGACTAAAAACCAAACACACCTAGCTCTATTCAACAGAAGATAAAAGAAAGACAATATAAAAACCCACCATGACCAGCGTCAGTAAGATCAATTGAAACCTTGAAGAAAGAGTAATCTAGAGTCCAATCTCCTTCACCAGCCGATAGTCCCGTTGCCCAACCTGTGAGTAATCGGAAGAATTAAGCAATTAAACACACAAGTAGTCATCAAAAAGAAAAGAGAATAAGAGGCAAGAAAATGAAGCAATTGAGCATTTGTATTAATGGAATAACATCAGTAACCTGTCGAATCCAAGAGTTTTGTATACTCGACTAGAATAAAACTCTCTAGGGCAATCTAGTTTTCAATTTATCACCCCTCTCATGAAGAATATACTGGAAATTTTATAGGTGTGTGCCCCGAAAAAATAAATTTACCCAAGGTTTTTAAGGCATGAAACAAACTTCCTTCGCCTTCATGGCCAATTAGATGGCCAAGGTACCGGCTTGGTGCTTCTTCGTAATGATGAATGCTAGGAGTAACAGGCCATGAGACACTCAGCTTGTGCCCTTGCTTTATAGGAACAGCCTTCACAAGAATCTAAAACAGAATAATACAAAAATACCACCTCAGCCTTCACAAGAATCTAAAACAGAATAATACAAAAATACCACCTCAGAAACATTCTAGCGTGATTTTTCTTCATGTAAAAAAAGTTATTCTAAATTTGCGAAAAGAATAAATACCTGCAAATGGTCTGGAGAACATGGCTGGCCAGGAAATCTAGGGATAGTCTTGTTGGTGTTTTGGATTTCCTGGAACATCCCTTCTACAAGATCTTGAATTTTGTCAAGGCTTTCTGAAAACATCCAGAGCATAGACATGAGTATAGATAGATGTTAACTATTTTAACATTTTTGTTTCCTTAAAAAAGGGAATTTTGAGCTTTGTTTTAGCACCAACATATACCTTTCCCATATACAACCAGATGCATGATGTTGGCAGAATAGTGTTCGTCATAGAACTTAATAAGCTCACTCCTTGTATCCACTCCTTTCGCTTGGGGTCGTACATGAAGTGTATCCATGTTTCCTAAGTACAAATCTCACACTTTTAGCATGGGAAAAGGACTGGAATCACAACTGACTATCCATATGAAGCATAGTAAATCTCACAACTGACCTGTGCTAAATTTGTGAAACGGATGGTCTTCTTTGCTTAGATGCTTCTGTAACTGTTATAAAAAAACGCCCTAGAAGTTAGAAGGTTTTTGAGATGTTAGATGTATCATAGCCTCAAGACATGGAACGATTAAAGTATCAAAAGTTAAAAAAACAAAAAAAAAAAAATCCATAATTAAACTTTTTCTTATCATAATGAATCACTGAGTGAAATGCATCCCTCAAACAGTGATAGTACCAACTATATGGGTTGACATGAATACAAGTAACTCAGATAATTGTTCTTTAGACTAGAGCTATACCTGTCGCATTCGCCAACCATCAGAGAGCAAGTTTTTCTGATTCTCTGGATAAAGAAAACTCGTTATAATCAGTTTAGTTCACGAACTGCAGCACGAAAAAACCTCAAGCAAGAGAAAATCTAACCTGAGTCAACAGCCTTAATCTCCCTCATGGTGGCATCAGCCGACATTAGTGGTTTAATAAAGAACTGAGCAAATCTGATATATGCAGTCACATAAGAATCTTACACATAATGGTAAAAGATTAGAGAAGCTTATTCATCGAGGTGAAAAAGAAACAACTGTACCTATCCAAAGCCTCGTTGAAAGAGTCAGTATTAATGTCGAAATGGTAGTTTGTTTCTTCAGAGGATGTATAAGCATTTGTACAGCCTCCATGCTACACCAACAAAATTCCAAAATTTTACATCGTGTGGAATTAAGAACAACTTCGAGTCTCTTCGACTTCATATTCTAGAGAGTGTTAAGGATATGTATCTTACCTCTGCGATGTACTTGGAGTAACTATCTTCCTCTGGGTATTTTTCACTTGCATAAAACAACATATGCTCTAACAAACGAAAAACAATAATCAAACATTATAACAAACCATTCCATGAATATCAAAAGATACAATTGAGACAATATTTAATCACTTAAAAGAGCTCAATCACTGAATCATTCAATGGCAAAATAACTATAAGGGCACACAAATTAAGATGGTAGACAATTCAAAATTACAAAACTTTGGAGAATTCAACGTACCAAGGAAATGAGCTAAGCCTTCTAATCCTTGTGGGTCAGAGAAAGATCCAACACTAACGCTCATCGAAGCAGCACACTTGCAAAAATCAAAACTTTTCGAATCAATAAAGGAACCCAAAATCAAATATCAGGAATTTAAATCTTAGCGATGTCACACAAACCTTATCAGTATCGGGATCGCTGATCAACAGAACCTGAAGCGAGTTCTTGAGGACAATCCTCCGATATTCTCTGTTGTCCGTACGTGGCTTCACTATCTCGACACCTTCTGGTTTCGTGTTCGATTTCTCGACGGCCATCTTCGTTTCGATTATAGGAACTAAGGATTGTTCTTCGTCTTTCGGTGAGAAGCCGACTTCTAGATTTTCAATATCGCTCGCTTCTGCGGAAGAAATACACAAGAGGGAAAGCAGATAAAGAATAATCTACTGTGGTAACGTCTACGTCTGAATATTTATCAACGGTCTATATTTTGCCACGTCATCCGGATCCAACAACGTAGCACAAACAACATTTTTTTTGGGGTCATATAATGTCTATGAATATTTTTTTTTTATCACAAATAATGTCTATGAATATATTCACAGAATTGAACTACCGAATTTCAAAGTACTAATAAGACTAATGACAACACCACCATCACCATACACGGATACACCAAAACAAAAGGCAACAAAGAAGAAAATTAATCTAAATTAAGAGAATTGTTATCATGGTATCGTAATAGATTTTGAAAGTAGAAACATCTAATTTGTATAACAAGATTATTTTGATAGTCGTCAACGATTATTATCCTCACTTAATTTTTGGTGTTGAAAATATCATTAGTTTTTTTTTGGTGAACCCTGGGGACAAAGTCCCCAGAAAATATTATTAAACTTTAAACAATTACATTCGAATCAGCCTCGGATGTTCTAAACCCTCAGCATCCTCTCGCAACAACACATCCAAATCCAAAGGAACAAAATCCAAACGATGAAAACCAAAAGGTAACGAGAAAGCATAGTTAGCTAATCCGTCTGCTAGACGATTAGCTTCCCTATACACGTGTGAAATACGGACTAGCCAGTCCCTTGAAAGAAAGCCATGGCACAAGCGTACCAGGAATGACAGCGGATAAGCCTCCCCTATACCAGTCTTAAGGAAACGCACCACCATCTCTGAGTCCACCTCCAACTCTACTCGTACTGCGCGCTGCTCCCAAGCCATATATAAACCGTAATAAACACCCCAGAGTTCTGCTAACGGCGCCGAGCATCTCCTAATATTGAGAGCAAAACCCCCACGCCATCTTCCCTCGCTATCTCTCAATACCCCGCCAGCCGTTGCAAGACCCGGATTTCCGCGTGAAGCCCCATCGGTATTTACTTTCACCCACTCTCTCTTCGGTAGCACCCACTTGACATTTCTCTCCACCCGAACCACCGTACCACCTACATTCTCAACACTAGAGAATGCCCCAAGTACCTCCATCGTTTGATCCTTAATAAACTTCACTGTCCCTACATCTCATATCCGAACCAAACACATCCGTGCATCTCCACTTCCATGCCCACCACACGGTCAAAGCAAACATCGTAGCCCATTCCACGTTCGGTGCATCCTTCTTTGGTTCCAAGTTGGTATAAATTCATCCCAACAAAGACATATCAAAGAAATCTCGTCTCCGCCACCTAGGAGTAATGCGAGTCCAAATTCCTTTGATAGCTGGGCAATCACGCAACACATGAAGAATCGATTCACTACCCCCTTTACAAACCGTGCATACATCATCTTCACACAAATGTCGTCGCTTGGGCTCCAAGTTAGTCATTATCACTTGTTGTACAATAAGCCAAAGGAACAATTTGATTCTTTCCGGTACTGCTACCTTCCACACGCGAAAGAAAAATTGCTCCATGTTCTGCTTCTCTTCGTCCTTCCGAGTTAGTAACCTATAAGCCGATCTTACCGTAAAAATACCGTCGGGATTTTCAGTCCAAGACAACCGATCCCGTGAACCCGTGATCTCGTCCAACACCACAGCACCAAACTCCAATTTCTTATTCTCGGAGACATAAGGTATGATCCTATTAAAATCCCAGCCTCGGCCCGTGACCCATAAATCACGCGCAGTCATCATCTTTTCCGCCTCGGGCACCTCGGTGACAATCTCCTCTATCAACGGTTTTCGACCGAACCATTTATCCATCCAGAAGTTAACATCTCTCCCATCACCAATGACCCAGCCCTGACCTTTACTCACCACTTCTCTTAAACCAATCCCAACACTTCGCCAAGTAGAAGACCACGTGCTCTTATTATTCATCCAATTTCTTTCATGCAAGTCACCTATTTTATACTTGCTTCTCACCACCCTAGCCCATAAACTTGTTCGGTCTTGCAACACACGCCAACCAATTTTAGCCACTAGCGCAATATTCATCTCCTTAGCCATCCGAATACCCAAGCCTCCTTCATCTTTCGGCAAACATACCCTCTTCCAAGCCACCAAATGTTGCTTTCTCTTTTCACCCGTGCTCCCCCATAAAAAAGATCGCGATATTCTGTCCAAATTCTCCAGCGTAGCTTGCGGAAGCTTTATTGCACTCATCGAATACACTGGGATAGAAGACAAAACCGACTTCGTGAGAGTAAGCCGTCCCGCAAAACTCAACAAATGACTCTTCCAGCCAGCTAACCGTGATGAGACTCTCTCAAGCACGTCTTTAAATGTCTCCTTATTTATTCTTTTCTGTAGAACCGGCATACCCAGATACCGATCCAAATCCACCGTAGATTTAATGCCACTTTCATCCGTTATCAGCTTACCCAACTCCCGTGAAACATTTCCAGAAAAGAAAATTTTCGACTTTTCTAGGCTGACCTTCTGCCCTGACGCAATACAGAACCTTTCCAGCACCTTTCTAATTACCCCCACTTGGGCCACAGACGCCTCCGCAAACAAAATAAAGTCATCCGCGAAGCAGACATGAGATAATTGTGGTCCTCCCCGCGAAAGCCTAATCGGTTTCCACTTCTTCTCACCAATCGAGCTATCAATTAGGTGACACAATCTCTCTAAGCAAAGGACAAACAGATACGGAGACAACGGGTCTCCTTGTCTCAATCCCCTCAGCGGTTTAAATGACTCTGTTTTCTCACCATTCCATAAAATGCTCATCGAGGGACCCGTTACACACTGCATTATCCAAGTCATCCAGTTCTCCGAAAAACCCACTGCTCTCAATGTATCCTCCAAAAAATCCCATCGAATTCTATCATAGGCTTTCTCTAAATCAAGCTTAAGAAGCATCCACCCTTTTCTACCTTTCTTCCTCCGCATAGAATGGACAGCTTCTTGCACAATGACTATATTATTGATACTCAAACGTCCCGGTATGAAGCTCGACTGAGCCGGTCCGATTAACTTAGTCATAACCCCTTTCAACCGATTCACCATAACCTTTGTAATTATCTTGAACATCACGTTACAGAGGCTAATCGGCCTAAATTGAGTAATCCTTTCCGGTTTCGTCACTTTCCCGATCAACACCACAATCGCATCATTTGTCTCCGGTTTCAAGAGGCCCGATTGGAAAAAATCTAGCACAAATCTGCTCACCGACTCCCCCACAATCTCCCAACATTCTTGGTAAAAAACCGGTTGAAACCCATCTGGCCCAGGCGCTTTAAATTTCCCCATACCTCTCACCGCCTTCTCAATCTCTTCTACCAAAATCGGTTAGCTTAACATCACTTGTTCCATCTGATTTAGTTTAAGAAAACCCTCCACTGGCAACTTTTCAACTGTCGGCTCCACATCCGATAAAGAATACAGCCGAGCATAATAATCAATAGCAACCGTTCAAGGTCCTTAGCATCCGAAACCCATCTATTCTCATCATCCCTCAACATCTCAATTCTATTCCTCCGCCTCCTAATAATAGTCGATGTGTGAAAGAATTTCGTGTTTCTATCTCCTTGAGTAATATATTTCTCCCGAGCCTTTTGAAACCATATCATCTCTTCTTTCTCAATAACTATATCCAGCTCTCTTAAAATTTCCACTTCTTCCCTCAAAAGATCATCCGTAAGCCTTAATTCAATGCGATCTTAAACATCCTTCAAACTACTCATCAAATTCTCCTTCTTCTTTTGAACCTCTCCAAACACCTCTTTATTCCACACCCTTAGCGTCTTTTGTAACCCCTTCAAAGCTTGAGACGTATCAATGTTCCCATTCCAAGAATTAGACAACAACTCTTTGAAACCCGGATGCGTTAACCATGCTGCCATAAATCGGAAAGGCCTCCGTCTCGCATTACTCTTCACCCTCGGCTGAAGTTAAATGTACAAGGGGGCATGATCGGAGGCAAGAAACGGAAGATGCGTGACCACAGCTTCTTGCCACTTAAGCCTAGCATGCGCACAACACAACACCCGATCAAGCCTCTTTGCCACAAAAAATCTCTCCTCACGTCCTCTTTTCCAAGTGAACCGATTCCCTCTAAACCCCATGTCAATCAAAGAGGAATTATTAATCCATTCACCAAACGCTAAGGAGTCCGCCCGTTCTTTCATCTAGTCTGACAATGATGTTAAAATCCCCACCAATTATCACGGGCCCCCTAACACCACTGACTATATCACTCAGCTTTCCCCAGAGTCCACTCCACCTACTCACCGATGGCGTAGCATAAACAACAATTAAATGCATCACCTCTGTATCCTTCACAACTTTCGCGTGAATAAATTGATCCGATGACTCCAATATCTCCACATCACCCACTTCCGATCGCCACAGAAGCCATAACCCACCACTTTGACCCACCGCATCAACACGAAACGAGTTCTCAAACCCTAAACCATGACAAATCTTCCGAGCTCTATCACCACCAGCATGAGTCTCAAAAACAGCTAACAAATCTGTCTGGAACTTCTTCAAAATATAACGAATCGATCTCCTAAAATTGGGTTTATTCGTCCCCCGGCAATTCCAAAGTAAACAATTCATTGTAAACTTCTTATATACACAGAGAATAACCGGGGAAAAATGTTATGCAGCTCTCATCTCCGTCTCTCTACTCGACGGCTCCGATTGCATATCACACTCTTTTCTCGGCTGAACTTCACCTGTTACAACTTGCACACTCTCGGTCTCCACCAACTGCATCGCAAGAGGATTCATATCCATCTTAAGCTCCACATTCCCACTAGAAAAGCTGCCCCCGGTCTCCCAGCATTCTGACCCTCCACTCTCAACCTCTTTCCCGTCGACGACAACCCCATCTCTGCACCCGTACTCCCAAAAACTAGTCCACCACTCGACTTAACTTGACCTTGTCGAGCCCGAGACCCACTCTTCCCTGAAAACTTCCTCTCACCTGCCTTCTTCTCATCACCCTTAGTACGATCACCGTTCCTTCCCTCACTCAAACCAGCCCTAAACTCCACCGGCTTGCCTTGCGTAACACTCTTCCCCGTCTGTTCGATGTTAATATCAATATTCTCCGTATTAGCATCTATCATACTCTCCTCTCCCTCAATTCCAGAACCTCCCAACGTATCTTCTAGCCTCCCAAACACATTTGAAATCGGAACAGTGTCAGCATCTTTCTTCGACTTAAAGCCACGACTATTCCGACTCCCTTGTCCTTTCACGTTCCTCGCCATAGGCCCAACCCTACCCTGCTGAATTCTCGACTTCCTTGACTGATTTTGGACCACCGTGAATCCATCTCCACCATGAGACCCCCCAGCTCTTGTCTCATTCACAGTAAGCTTCGTCATATCCATAGTCGCCTCCCTCTCTTGCACATGTTTTGGGCAATTGTGGATTAAATGACCATAAAGACCACACAAAGAACATATGTTCGTCAACCCTTCATACGCAACATAATATTTTTCTCCATTAATCAACACCATTCCTTTGAGTGGTTTCTTCAAATCTACCTCCACATAAATTCTAGCGAACCTAGCTCTTTCGAACTGCAATGTTGTCCCATCCACTTTAACCGGCTTACCCAACCCTTTCGCAATCCCCAGCAAGATGGACTTATGATAAAAGTTCACCGGGATGTTCATCAAGTGAATCCATACAGGCGTCGTATTAATCTCATCCTTCAGGGGATCAAACTCCGGAGACCAGGCATGCACCACCAGATGACTCCCAAACACTCTCCAAGGTCCTCCTATAAGAGCTGCCAAATACTCATCCTCCTTCTCAAACCTGATCATGAAGAATTGTCTCGGCAAATCCATTACATGCATCGTCCCACTCGGTTTCCACAGCTCAATCAATCTCTTATTCAGGATCGGTAACGAGATATTCCGACCTAGAACTTTGACAATCATACACTTCTTCCAAAGCCTATTCATAGCCTCCAAGACCTCTTCTCCGATAGTTACTACTGGTACCCCATCCTCACCATCGGGGAACTCAAGGCTCAGCCTCGACGAAACAAACTCGTCATCCACAACTTCCTCCGGCATCGGCCTTCCTCCTCTTCCACTACCTTTCACCATCTGCACCCAAGACCCCGAACCGTCAGGAGGCTTATCCGGTGGCCAACCGCTATCCCCTATCTCCATCATAGCCGCCGTCTGAGCACTCTCCACCAAAACCTTTGAATCAGGAATCATCGATTTCCAGGTTTGAACATCCTGAAAATATTATTAGTTTATCTTTATATTTCATATGTTAAAAATTTTCAGTGATGTAATTTATTTTAAATCATTTTTAATGAAATAAAGTGTTAAAAAAAATTTGCTTACGAATTTCTTATTGTAATAGTCAAACTGATTACAATTTTTTAAAAAACCATAAATTATTAATGGGCCGGAAGAACAACAACACTATCAAGAACAGGCCCACAAAGATGCCCAAAATCATGAAGCTTGGTATGGTAAAACCCACTATAAAAAGTTATCCTCGTACGATTCGAATCAGCAACAAACGCAAAACGCCCCGTTTTAAAACCTCCTTTACCTTGCGACTCAAACGGAACTTTAAACGCCGATTTCCCCACAAACGCCTCAACCATCATCGACCCGTGGCAGCCGTTTTGCGCGTCTCCGACCGCGAACGAGATGGCATAGTGTGTACCGGCGACTGTACGGATGATCTGAGCGATTGCGCTTTCTCTTCCGGCGACGAGCTCTACGGCGGCGAGTCCAGACGGAATTTTGAAATGACGATTGTCTATGTATTTCACCGGTTTGAGTGATTCCACGATCCATCCAGGTAACGGAGATATCAAGTCTTGTATCCTCGCCGGAATCAAGATTCCGGTCGAGAAATTAGCGAATACGTGAGGTCCGGTCTCAAATCCTCCGTTTTTCACCAAGTTTCCTATAAAAAAGTTACCGGGTGAAATAAGAACACCAAACAAAACTAAAGGACTAAAATGCAAAAAAAAAAATTAACCGGTTTTGAACTGGTTAGCAATTTTACCTCTGGTATACCGGAGAGGAAGAATCTCTTTGATAGCGACAACATCTAAGAGGGGCCCACAAGTACGGTCTTCTTGAACACCAGGGTTATGGAAAGTGACCTTAACCAAATCAGAAGTTGCGTTAAAGGCCCAAGCATACGTGTCTCCACCGTCTGAGCTAAAGACGGTCTGAATCGGAAGCTCGTTGGCTTGACCGGGGACAGAGACTTTGATGTTTTCGTCTTGAGCACAAGTCCTCGTGGCTCCAAACGTTAGAGCGTAGACTAAGCCACGTTTCACTTTAACGTCTTGAGAGATGGTGGCTAAGCTTCCTAGCCTAACCGCGTGGATCCCACGTGGGACCGGGAAATAGAATCCTCCGGGTTGTGGTCCGCCGGCGGTTAGCTCCACGTGGCCGGAGATTTGCCAGTGAGGGAGAGAGTTAGCGCCGATTATTTGTCGACCTTTCATGTTTGATTTGAGAGGGGTTTGCTCAAAGTTTCCATTTGGGAGAAGCCCTATAAATATAAACCATATAATAATTCATGTTTAGAATTATTGGACTAATTAGTGAATATGGAAAAAATGGTTTGATTATTTTTCGTACCATCGAGATGAGGAGTTCGAAGTGGTTGGAGACTGTAAGAGCCATGGAAGATAGAGAGGAGGAGGAGAAAGCAAACAGAGTGATTAAGAGACATGTTAAAGGTAAGACTATGGTCTTATTAATTAGTTCACTTATAGTTATATCAATGAGGGTCATGTGACTATATATATAGGTTGTAACAAATGAGATGTTTGAAAATACGAAAAGAAGAGGAAGCAACATGTACAGTTTTGGAAATACATAAGAAAAATGATTATTTAAAATGTAAATATATAGTATAACATAAGAGATTCGAAATGAAACTCGGACCACGTTGAAGACCGCAACTAACGAGCCGCATTGTATGACTCGTTGTCTGTCATGTTATCTCGGTTATAAAAGTTCGAATATTACCAAGTATTAATATACTTTTAAAAACGAATTATATAATATAAATTTGTGCGCAGTGAGATATCAGATTCTGACGATGAAAAATATGCGACGAACCTTCCAAGCACGAATATCTAACACAGCGAATTATATGTACATATATATGATCTGATTTGTGACACAGCACGAGCGATATATTGATGTGATAAATAAAACCAAAACATTTAAACAAAGTCCTATCGTTGATAACCACACCAAAAAAAACCAATCCTTCTTCCAAACGTCTTATATGATATGGTTGTGGCCTGTCTTTTTAATTTATTATCTCTTATAATTTTGAAATCTAGTAATTAATATTTTCTAAGCATGCAACTATATTTATACATTGAATTATACGTAAGCAAAACATAGTCAACTTTTTGGTTTTTTTCTCTGCAATCGACGTAATTCATTTATTTTGTTTAATAAAGCTTCACGTTTAACTTTAGTATATATAAAAAAGAAAATAGTGAACGAGATTTGAAATTAAATGCGCGCATGTGTGTACACAAGACATATGAAATGGAGTCCCTCAAGTCCTCCACATATGGTCTCTCCGATTAATCATCGCCATGATTTGCTCTTCAAGTCAATTTTACGTCCAAAGAAAACAAAGTTTTGATTACATGTTAATTATTTTTTTTTTATTTAAATATGACTTTCTTTTCACATACCGTCATTTTGCTATCTAAAATATCTAATTTAGCAATCCACAAATTTACAGTGTAATTATATGCTTTTTTTGTTAGTCAATATAAAGTGTTATTAATATTTAATGTTTACTGAATCAAGAAACATAAATATTTCTTTTCAAAATATTTTTAAAAGAGTATAGAAAATGTAACTTTGAATCACACGATTTTATAAATGTCTATAATATTTTCGCTTACGAATAGATAATATTTATTATGATTATAATTATATATTCAAATTTAATTTTAATGGGCCAAGACAACATTAACATTGTCAAGCACAGGCCCACAAAGATGTCCAAAATCATGAAGCTTCGTATGATAAAACCCACTATAAAAGGTTAACCTCGTGCGATTCGAATCTGCACGGAACCTGAAACGCCCCGCTTTAAACGCTCCTTTACCATTTGAATCAAAATTAACCTTAAACGCCGATTTTCCCGCAAACGCTTCCACCATCATCGAACCGTGACAACCATTATGCGCGTCTCCAACCGCGAACGAGAGGATGTAGTTTTTTCCGGCGACGGTACGGATGATCTGAGCGATCGCGCTTTCTCTTCCGGCGACGATTTCGATCGCGGCGAGTCCTGAAGGGACTTTGAAGTGACGGTTATCGATGTATTTGACTGGTTTTAGAGATTCTATGATCCATCCCGGAAGTGGTGAGATTAGGTCTTGTAACTTCGCCGGAATTAAGATTCCGGAAGAGAAGTTGTTGAATACGTGTGGTCCGATCTCGAATCCGCCGTTTTTCACAAGGTTTCCTGATTATATCAAACAAAACAAAAGTTAAGGGCGTAACAGAAAACAATATGAAAGATAAGAAGGACCAAGTTGCAAGAAAATCAGAATAAAATGAAGGATCAATTTGTTAGATAGCCAAACAAAAATTATAATTCAAAAACTAACAAAAAAAAATCTTAAAATTAATGGATGTGATTTGGGATATTTGATTAGTTTTTGAATTATAAGTTTTTTTAGGTTATCTAGCCAATTAACCCTAAACTAAAAATATATCGTATAACCTATATAAATTATTTGTATAGAAAAAAATCAATTTAAGACTACAATTTTTGTATTAATTTATCGAATAATTAATTTATAAAAATTTCGTTATACATAATATATGTATTATTCGGTAAATTAATAATCCAATGTGGTTTTTCTTCCCAAAAACCACATTAATATATGCATTAATCGAATCCAAACTACTACACTAAACTAAACCAAACCGGGCTAAACTTAAATTTTCTGAAATTAAATATATATATATACACATATATTGATTTGATCAAAAACTAAAATATTCTAAACCATTTTGTGTATAGTTTCATTGGGCGTTCGTTATTATTCTTCTAACATGATGAAAAATTGTAAATACTGAAAATCAAACCAAAATTAGGATAAAACCAAACCGGAATTAACCGGTTGATTAATTACCTACCTTCAGTATATTGGAGAGGAAGAATTTCTTTGATGGCAACGGTATCAACGAGCGGTCCACAAGAAGGGTCTTCTTGAACACCAGGATTGTGAAACGTGACCTTAACCAAATCAGAAGTTGCCTTAAAGGCCCAAGCGTACGTATCACCACCATTGGTACTAAACAAAGTTTGGATCGGTAGTTCATTGGTCTGACCGGGGACAGAGATTCGTATGTTCTCGTCTTGAGCACAAGTCCTTGTGACCCCAAACGTTAGAGAATAGACCAAGCCACGCTTCACTTTCACGTATTGAGATATGGAGGCTAAGTTTCCTAGCCTGGCTGCGTAAACTCCACGTGGCACTGCGAAATAGAAACCACCGGGCTGTGGACCGCCGGAGACTAACTCCACGTGGCCGGAGATTTCCCAATGAGGTAAAGAGTATTTGCCGATTATTTGCCTCTTTCTCATGTTTGTTTTGTTAGGAACTTGCTCAAAGTTTCCATTTGGGAGAAGCGCTGCACATAAACATGGGAAGCCAATATTCACATTTTAGCTAATGTGAAAACTACAATATTTGAATTTATAATTTTATATGGTCGATTACACCAATTGATATCCGTTTAATTAAAAAAAAAAAATTGAAACTTGTAATATAATGGTTTGTGTTAGTGTCACCATTAACTTGGGTTTTAAGTTATAAACGGCGAAAATATTTGAAAACTCTAAAGACCTATTAATTTCACAATACTTCAGTTCAAACAAATTGACGAACTATTCTTTTCCTCTGAAAAGTGAAATCATGTATTACATATCGATATAAATCTTAAGCATATCATACCAAAAGAAACATATATAACATATCGACCATAAACATAATAATTATGCAATAATTAAAGTGAACTTACTATCAAGATGAGGAGCCCTTTGTGCAGGTAAGCTATGAGAACCATGGCCAAGCGAAAAAAGGAAGGCCAAGCAAAGAGATAGAACGAGAGACATTGTGCGCGAGCGTTTTTACGCTGAATGACACAAACCAAACCAAAAGAAATCTATCAATTGTGACTTATAGAAAACAAAAAGTATAATTAAGAGAGTTAATTATACAATGGGTGGTGATATGTTCACGAGTACCTACAAGCTATATATAAGCCGACCTACGTATACATTTTATTTGCTTTTTCAGAATTATTCAAAATATAAAATGATTATAAGTTATGGAAGAAATATAATAATATATAGGATACCACGACGTACGTACGTATTAATACGAAAAAGATAGCAAAAGTAAGTCATAGCACGTTGATTATCCCCACGAAATTAGCCGCAATGTTTGTAGTGTAACCGTACTGTCCGTCATGTTATTCATCAAACCACTTGCAATTTGTTTGATATTAAATTTTGACAATTTATAAACTATATATACCATGTTACTATATAAGTGATTTAACTTATATATTGTTGAGTGATTACAAATTCTAAGATTATATCATAGATCTAAAACTCGTCTTATAAAGGAACTTTGTTGACTTTGTACATTAGCATATTTAAAGTTCACGAATAAATATTGAATTAATGCATGAAGTACTCCTAAATATCGAATGTTGACTATATTCGCTCATATGAATATACAAGAGATTAACAGTTTACCTACGAATTGACAATTTGAATCTCAAGCAAAATATCGACAACTTTTCGGTTTTTTTGGGATGCTAAAATTTTATACAATATGAACTAGTTTTTGTAATAGTTAAATATTACTAGCCACTAGTTGCATCATTAATTGCATGTTTATGTATAAAATATATACACGATGGGAGCCTCCAAGTATGGTCTGTGTCGGTGATGCGGCGTGATTGCCTCTCCGAGTCAAAAACTGGAAACCAAATATGATAATTACAAAGGCCCTAACTGGTACCAGCGGAATTAGTGAATTATGTGGAATGCAGCGGAATTCTGTTGATGGTGTTTGAGGAAATTCCTCTGAAAAGATTTTCCTGTTCTTTTTCAAATAAAAAATATAATGAAATGCTGACGTAGTAACGTGTTTATTAGGAAAAACAATATCTTTCAACAGTGTAATAATGTAATGTATGTCCCTATCTTCTTTTTTTTACGTGGCTATTTTATTTTATTTGTATACATATCCATAATTATTTCTCTTCGTCTGTATGTAAAAAGAGGTTACGGTTATCCAACCGGTTAATTATAATAGTAAGTATATCATATTTAGCTAAATTCAGCTTTTTAAGAAAAATCCATTATTTTTTTTACATTTATTTTTCATTAATCCGAATTATTGAACGGGATTAGCTAATCCGTTATTCAAGTAACATGTTAGATTTTGCTGGATTCAACCAGATTTTGCTATCCAGAATAGAAAACAAAAATATTAATGAAATAAGCTGGTTTAGGAAATAATTAAATAAAAGATTAATAGTTTTTAAAAATTTAATATATTTATAAACATAAATATTTAATTTTGACAAACATAATTTAAATTGAAATATTTTACATAAATTTAACAAATTTGTTTTTTTTTTTCAAAAATTTCGTGATATTCCGCTGTTACCATTTGAATTTAAAATTATTCTGCAAGATTCTGCAAAAAATCACAAAAAATTCTGCAAAATTCTGCAATTCTACAAAAAATTTCTGTTACCATTTATATCCAAAGTGCCTAGATTCTTTCATTTAATATAAATATTACACATTAATCTCTCGACAACATGTGTATACGGATACACTAATACACACATACATACACATGCATGCACGTCAAAAAATAATATGTTATCAACAAAAGTCCTTATATATATACTACACTATTTTGTAATCAACTGTAAGTATTGCCAAATATTGAGAGCGGGAAAGAAATCAACATATATTGTTTAGCCAAAAAAAGTTAGAACATATATATCAACTAAAAGTCTAAGAGTAAAATAAATATATACATTTTAATTTAACAATTGTGTCCCATACAGAAAATCAATGGTCTCTTTCTCATTTCCTTCTCGTTCTGGTTCGAAACATGAGTTGAATCTAGTTCCATCTGTGAAAGCGCGACGGTAAGAAATTTGTGTAGTTGACTCTTTTTTTTTAAAGATCGTTGACTTTCTAGAATTCACATGAATACATGATGATGGGATCCACATACTTGCATTTGACTTCCATATCCATAATGTTATAAGATGGAATCGTTTAAGACATGAACATGGGAAGACAGACGAAGGTTGGCACAAAATAAATTAAAATGAAAAAAGATTGGAAAAAGCTCCAGCTGCTTGGTGAGTAATCTTAGACTATGTCCATTGGAGTCTTTAAAAAAAAGTTAAAAAAATAAAAATAAAATAAAATAATAGAAAAAGAAAAGAGAAGGAAAATGGGTTCCAAATGAGAGTTTTGAGAAATTCTATAAAAACCCCAAAACATATGTGTTAATTAGAGATTGGTATAATTTTTTTAGAAATATAAAATTTAATTATATTACTAATTTTTATAAAAATACTTTTTTTTAGAGACTCTATGAGATTGTAATGAATGGACATGCTCTTAGGAAGTTAATCACATAGAAATTGATTCGACTAATGGAGTAATCACAAAAAAGTCACTCGAGGAAACATTTTTCTCACGAATTTGTTAACAAATAAAAATAGAATGAAACAGAGTAATCACTCATGCAAAAACAAGTACATTAAATTTAGAACATTATCAGTAACCGTATTTTTTTGTCAACATGATAATAAATTAATTTACCACTGTTCGGTTATCCAAAGCGGTGGTGATGAATTTACATAGAAAATTTCAGAACTAGCTATCCGGACACCATTCTCAAATTTGTCGGCTTTAGAGTTGAAGGTGCATGAGATATAAGATAATGAGAAGAAAGAAATCACTCAACGAAAAAAGGACAAAACGTTGGTTCTAGCTAGACGCTATAAACGCATGCCACTATAATCCTCAACCAATGGACCACGTACGTGGACGACGATTCAGAGAAATCTTCGTCAATAAACCAACATCTCAACATTAAATTCTCACCCGCCTAGTCAACTATACTTCCGGTACCGGCTTGAGCTTGTGCTCGTAGTCATGCATACTACGCTTGTAGATAGCTTCATTAATGCAACCACGAAACAACAATTAATGTTAATTATCTACATAATTCTCTAATGTACACTTTCACACGCACGCGCACATATATAGTTTTTGGGAGGTATACCAAATTAAGATTAGGGTTAGGGTTGTTGGCTGACTCACGGGGAGAATCTGTTTCGCGGGTTTTTGGTGTCGTTAGGGATCATATACAAATCCAATTAATGGCTTTTGGCTTCGCGGATTTTTTTTGTAAAATGAAAATCTGTTTAAGACGATTGTTATTCCTTTCTTATATCTCTTTTTCCACACTCGAAATCTTTCATAAACCTTACCTACCTAATTGGCTAGGCTGATTTCTGGCACGATATTTTATAGTATTCGTTTTCTAGCATTACTTGTAGTTATGTATTTCACATAGGTATATATGTATTGTAAACGTGATGTTATAAGTTGTTTTTTGTTTGAGATCAAAACCCTTAGATAATCTTTCAATACCTAACAATCTGCATAAACAACGAAACCAGCGGAAAAGATAGAAAAAAGGGCTTTAAGATGTTATCTTTTCTAATCCAAACTTTTATAAGAAACTTTATTCGCCTGGCGAATAAGATCTGATTATATTATAAGGTTGTTCAATCCTACCATTTCAAGTGTTAATACGATTTTTGTTGTTCCTAGGGAAATAGGTCTACAATAGGCCCATAGGATTTATAGACCAGCCCTTGCAAGGCCCAAACAACGATCTCCGTTCCGTTTAGGTTTTACTCCTCTTATTTGAATCCTTGATCCTAGTGTGAAAATAGAATGTGTTGCTTTTCACTATTATGAAATTAATGTTGAAAAAGTGATAGAAAAACAAAAGAAATGCCGCTTAATGCTTAAAAGAAGAGGGACAGACCATGATCCAAAGGTCATGATATGTGTCCGATAAAGGGAGAGCTAAGTCTCAATCAATATTACTGCCAAAAATATATTTATGAATTAAATTTTATAATCACTTTGAAAAAAGCTATTAGAAAAATAGATGTATAGAATGATGAAAATAATCAACAAAAAGTGGGGATAGCTTTCTTTCAACCTTCCACATGCCCCATTTAGTACACTACAAGATGGACAGCCGAGTCATGTCCTTTGACATTTCCTTTTACTTTTTTTTTATTCTTTATATTTTTATCATACATTTTTCTTTTCAAAAAAGTTGTCGAACTCAAATTATGTTATATTTTAGAGATTTTTAAAAATCGAATTAGTTTGATATTTTTCATTTCTCGAGATGAAAATTTAATATTTTTCAATTTTTGTGACCACTGAAATTTTATAATACTGTTTGCGATTAGTTGAATTAATTTTAGCTAAATACAAATAATTATTTAATGGGTAATTGTGAAATAAAAAATTATATTTTTATAGTATTTGATATAGCATCCAAAATCACCAAAAATATTAATGATTGTAATAGTTTCTTTTGTCATCTACAATTCACATAGGTTTGGTAACTGGATTATAACATACTAGCATCACCATTATATATCACTTTTTCAATTTATAAAGCCAATATATATATATATATATATCTCTATAATTGTAGTTGTAATTTATCAAAATTAACATTACCATTACGTAAAGGTGCATTACATAAACATTGAAAAAAACGAGAGAGAAGGGTTTCGGATTTCATGGTTACAAAGTGAAATGTTATGACATTTTCCCAAAAAACACTAATTAGATCGTACGGTTGGTGAGCCTTAAAAAACTAGTAGTAGTAATTAATAAATGAGAATAATAGTATTTGGTACGACATCCCACAAACCCGTAATGATGAGAGCTTAAATCTCGGCATAATCTTCGTTTCAAGAGTTCGAAAGGAAAGTCATGAATTGTGCAATTCACAAATGATTACGCAGAAAGTTTAGTTTGATATTCATATGCTAATGACTTAAGTTTTCATTGTAATAATTGGTTAACATTTTCATTAATTATTAATTATTAATTATTGAATTTTTAAGACAGTTAATTTGACTTTCGGAATATCTTACCTTCACGAGTTTAAAGTGACGAGGTGCTTCCATCATTATGTCTTCTTCTCTTTAACTTGCTGCTCTTCTTATGATTTGTCTTTTAAGTTTTAACTGCTTCGTCTAATATCAAATATTTATGAAAAAAATTAGATTCTTTGAAAAAAAAAAAAATCCACTCATAAATTGTATATACACAATTAAAACTCATCTATTGGAAGTATGAAAATTTAATCTTAGATAAACCTAATTAATTCGTTCAGTCTTGAAAAAAAATTCAATCAAAAAACCAAACCGAATCGTAATTCAATTAAATGATTGTTTTGTTTCATTACCGAAAAGACTAAAACTAAATCTAAATTAAAAAAGAAAACCAAACTTGAATAGACATGAAAAATATTGATATATGATTAAAAATAAAATTTGTATGAAGTCGATGTATAGTTAAATTTAACACATATTGTTTCCTCTTTTTCTCGTAGAAGTAAACCTTCATAAGATTTTTTTTCTATGAGTTGTGAATATTATATAAAAAAGACCCATCCAATTTTTAGGTTTAGTGAACGAAAGTTTGGAGTTTAGTTTATATTTGAATAAACAAAACTTGATAATATTATCAGGTGAATAGTGATCTTAAACGTAAATATTCAAGTTTAAAATCATTAATTTAACTTCATTTTAAAAAATGATTTATGTTTTAAATATAATATTATAAAAAAAAACAACAAAAAAGATTATGGAGCAAATATCCATAATTCCTATAAAAAGAAAACTGGTAATGTTATATATAATAATCAAATAAATAGATTAGAAAACAGAAAAGGGAAAAAACGATGGGACGTAGGGTGAGTGAGTGGCTAAGGCGGTGGTGGTCGGGGCAGACAAAGTTGGGTCCTACAATTTGCCTAACCGTTTGAGCCACTTCCCTTTTTCACCCATCCCGTGAGTGAACCCCACTCTCATTCCATTATTCTCAAATCTCAATTTATACTTTTTCTTTAGTACAATTCTAAAATAAATTTGTTCCTCATTTGATGAAAAGAATATTATTCTTTGTAGCATAAAGGATTTTTAATATTTATATGTTTTTCCTACTCATGATAGTCATTATAAAACAATATAAACAATTTTGTATGTGTTTTTACTTGCATCAATTTAAACTGTACATCAATGAGAGTTTGAATGGAATTTAGCTTCTGTCATTCAAAAATAGCAATAGTAATGTTCTTATAGCTTTCATCTGCAGCAGTCAGTAGTATCCGTAGCAATTATATATCTTTTCATTGTAAACAAATATTTTTAGTTCTCAAAAAAACTTTTTCCACAACAATTTTCAATTAGCGGATCAAAACGACCACTAAACCAATTAAACTTCAGCTATCACTGCTGATTTTTTAAAGTGGAATTAAAATATCAACTTTACAAAATAAAATCATGATTCGTTGTAGTTTGTACTAGCATTGCGACATCATCATCCGAATTCAAATACAGTAAAACATGTAAATGCATGTTGTTGTATTATTTATAATTATTAGAATATATCATATTCATACTGAAAAATTATAAAAGATTATTTTTATTTTTGATACTCAGCTAATGTGTTGTTAATGATCAATACTTATACAACAATAAACATATATACAAACTAAAAAAAAAAACTAATACAATAGTTAAAGACAAATTGATAAGCACATAGTATATGATGTATCCGACATCAATTTTCAATGTTTTGGGTCGTAGATTGAGGAACATCGGAAACTTAAGACACAACTCCACAGAGAAACATAATAAATTAATAAAATGATGCTATGTTTTGTTTTAATACGCAGAACATTTTTAATTTTGTTCTTAAAACATCTCAAATGTATTACACCATTTTTTACGCTAAATTAAATGATATAACACCAAATATGGTGTTGAATTTTTTTTCCAATGTATTACACCATTTTTAACACAAAAAATATTCTGAATATATATTTTTCTCAATTCTTTAAAATTTACGAATTTATCCCATATATTTTTTTCACTACAAGAAAACATTCCAATTTTGACTATCAATTTAGTATAAAATTGGTCAAAAACATCTATTTCTGACTAATACTTGACCAAAATTGATTCATCAAAAATCGATAATCGCAAATGGAATTTGGTCAGAAAATAGTCAAAACGTTTTGACCAATAAAACTGGTCAAAATTTTGATTATGACCAATAAAATCGTCAAAATTTTTTGATCAATCAAAATGGTCGGAAATCAGAACTATATATTTTGACCAATTTTAGAACATATATTCTAACCAATTTTTGACCAACTTAGATATTTAAATTTTAGAACTATATTTTGATCAATTCAAAAAAATTGAAATTAAAATTTAAAATATTTGATTCATAATAATTAAAATAAAATTAAAGATTTTAAAAAAATTAAAATATAAAATATTTCAAAAAAATATATTCGAAAATATAAAATTAAAAATTAAATATTTGATTTATAATAATTTCAAAATATTCACTCAATCAGCCATTAAAATATTCAAAATTTAACTATTTGAGTCATGAATCCCATTTACGTTTTTCACGATGGAGTAAGTGTTATTTTATAGAGAAAGTCAAAGTTTCATCCCTCCCATATTGGCGATGTGGGACAAATACAGTAGAAGTGTTCTCTTCAATATTTGGTCGATAATGTTGTGACCAATTTCTGTTAAGTATTTATTCGTAAAAAATTACTCACGAAGTTTCGACCAAATTTTGTTTTAGTCGATAAATGGTAAAAATATTTTGATTATTTACTGACCACTTGTATTAGTCAAAAAAAAGTTTGATCATATTTTGACGAGTTTAAATTTTCATAATTTTTTGGTCGAAAATTTGTCAACAAACATTTTGACCAATTTATTAGTAAAAAATTAACATGTTTTCTTGACTAATTTTCAATCAATCTTCTTTGTCGCAAGTTTTTGACAATTTTTTGACAAATTTACGAATCCGTTAAAAATTGGTCGAAATTTTTCGACTAATTTTTGACTTTTATATTTCATCATATTTTTTTGACCAAAATAAACATTCGTCTAAAATTGGTCGAAAATGGTCAAAATAGTTTTGACCACAAAAAAAAATTGGTCAAAAATTGATATGTTTTCTTGTAGTGTTTTAAGTTAAAAAAATTATGAAATCATTAAAATTTAACATATATTATATAAAAAAATTATGAAATCATTATAATTTAAAATATATTATATATATATATATAATACATTGCAACATATAAAATAACCAAACATACAATATAAGATTTTGGGTTAACCATCACCAATTATATAGGTTTTTCATCATTTTAAAAATTGTCTAAAATTAGAAAGATTTCTTTATAAATAAAAAAGTTTAACACAAAAATAGTGTTGAAAATAGTATTGGGTTGGATAATATTTTATACTAAAATAAAATTAGGTATAGGATTTGATGTTGGTTGGAGATGCTGGTAGAGATAGAATGCATAGATAATCATCAAAATTCAAAAGAGACTAATTTTGATGTTCGGGCCGGACGTTTGAGAAAACATGTCTTCTACGAACAATCAAGACTTGACAAATCGTTTATTACGTAGTATCTATCACAAAAACAATTTACGTGTAATTATTTATATTTTTTTAATAATTCGGAAAGGAATCATATCCTTTGATATCCTCTCGCAGGCGAATAATAATCGTCCACCCCCTGATATTCTTTAATCTTTAATATATTATATTCATGAATGCCATCAAATTGGTAACTTCAAACATCGATCGTGTTTAACGTAATCAACAAAACATCACAAGAAAATTGATTCCCTATGGAAAAAGGTGTCAAGTGCATGTCAGACGTAGATGTAAAGATCAAAGAGATTAGAGAGACATGTAATGTAAGTTGCACATATTTTACGTTAGTTATTTCTTTTTATAGATAATGAATATATAGTTAGACTGTTAGAAGTTTAACCAAAAAAAAAGGAAAAAACTGATTTCCTTGTTTAAAACATCTCTCAGCTTTCATTTGATTTTGTATATGTAGAAAATTTATGCTAACACGATTCAAGGTTAAATTTCAGAGCATTAATTATAAAAGTCGTACGTCGTATATTATCCATTTCTTCAAACAAGATGCATAAAATATATCTAAAAATAAAATACCTTAACGGAATCAATAGATTTGTGTATTGGATTAAAAATCGAGAGGAATCGCGGACCCGAGATATAGATGGTGTGTTGTATTAGCTGAAGATACATAAACTATAACAAGAAATTACATTTTCGTGTATGTAATGGTATAAAATTTAGTTAGAGTTAATCTGTGATATAAGAAGATTATTAATTGCAAAGTGTGTGTTAAACTTGGGGAAATAAATCTTCATTTTAACCAACGTTGGGATAAGGAATAATACAGATTTGAAAAAAGTTTAAAGAAAAAAGAAAGAAATAGTCAAATAGATATGAAAAAAACATCTTTTACCTCTTTGGTTTTGAACATTGTGACAGTAATATGGTACAGAAAAACGTCAGAGGAAAAGAATTATCAAAACGTACACAGTACATTTTTCTTTACTCTTTTTTTCCTTTTAAAATAAAAAAAATTTAATTTTTCAAAAAGCAGAAAATGTGTCAGATAGATTTATGCAGCTTTCATTCATTCATCACTTGCACTGTCTCGTGAAGAAAATAAAAACTTTTTGTATCAGAAATTAATATTTTATATTTTTCCCTCAATTAATATACTACTACTATTTAATAAATATATAAAAAAAGGAAAATAAAGAAGAAGAAAAAAGGGAAAAAATTCCCTCCTTTCCAAGTGCGTTTTGCTTTGTGGAGTCTCTCTCTCTCTCTCTTCTCTCTGAAGTGAGGATCTTTGTTTGGTTCTGCAATCATAATTTCGTGATATATAAAAATAAATAAAAAACACGAAATGCATTTCTCTTTCTCTCTTCTTCTTCTACGCATAGACCCTATTCTATGATCAAATTTCGCTTGCTCTCTTCTCTGATGGATTTTTCCTTCTTTTTTTTCTCCCTGAAATTGTGGGCTTTGCTCTAACTCTCTCTCTCTCTCTCTCTCTCTCTAAACGACACTCACACTCACACTCACACTCACACTCTAAAGCACATCTCTTTCTTCCTTTATTGTAAGAAATCTGAGATGGGTTTCGTTCGGAAACAGTTATTTTGACTCCAAAACCAGAGCTTTAAATCCGGGTTTCATGGCGGAAAAAAGCAAGACTTTTCTTTTCCCTTCTCTCACTTTCTTGATGCTACTACTTCCAGTGGGTTAGAAAATGATAATTTTTGTCAATCAATCACTCTCTTTTGTGTGCTTGGGTGAAGAAGAAGAAGAAGAACAAGACCGTGTGATTTGATTTTACTCTTTACATTGAAATTCCCCCAAAAAAATGGCGTTCTGGTGCTTGTCAATTCTTCTGATTGTTGGGTTCTTATCAAAATCTGAAGCTCAGCTAAGTGATGAAGCTGCATTGGTAGCTATTAATAGAGAGCTTGGAGTTCCAGGATGGAGTAACAATGGCACTGACTATTGTACTTGGGTTAGGCTCAAGTGTGGTGCTAACAACTCCTTTGTTGAAATGCTTAATCTCTCAGGGCTTCAGCTTAGAGGTAATGTCACACTAATCTCTGACCTCAGAAGCTTAAAGCATCTAGATCTTTCTAGTAACAACTTCAATGGACCGATTCCTGCATCTTTTGGCAACTTGTCTGAGCTTGAGTTTCTCGATTTGTCTCTCAATCGTTTTGTTGGAGGAATTCCAGTTGAGTTTAGTAAGCTTAGAGGTCTTAGAGCACTCAACATTTCAAATAACTTGCTTGTGGGAGAGATACCTGATGAGCTTATGGTGCTAGAGAGGTTAGGGGAGTTTCAAGTCTCTGGAAATGGCTTAAATGGTTCTATACCTCATTGGGTAGGGAATCTGAGCAATCTCAGGGTGTTTACAGCTTATGAGAACGATTTGGGAGGTGAGATACCGAGCGGGTTAGGTTCGGTTTCTGAATTGGAATTGTTGAATCTTCATTCAAACCAGCTTGAGGGGAAGATTCCAAAAGGGGTTTTTGAGAAAGGGAAGCTTAAAGTTTTGGTCTTGACACAGAATAGATTTACCGGTGAACTCCCTGAAGCGGTAGGAATATGCAGCGGGCTCTCGAGCATTCGTATTGGGAACAACGAGCTTGTAGGAGTCATTCCGAGGACGATCGGGAATATCAGTGGACTTACCTACTTTGAAGCAGACAATAACAATCTCTCAGGTGAGATTATTGCAGAGTTCTCAAAGTGTTCTAATCTCACTCTGCTGAATTTGGCAGCAAATGGGTTCGCTGGAACCATTCCAACAGAGCTTGGTCAGCTCATGAATCTTCAAGAACTGATTCTCTCTGGTAATAGTCTCTTTGGGGAAATACCTGAATCGTTTCTTGGATGTGGAAACCTTAACAAGCTTGATTTGAGTAACAACAGACTCAACGGAACCATACCAAAGGAACTCTGCAGCATGCCGAGGCTTCAGTATTTGCTCCTTGATCAGAATTCCATAAGAGGAGACATACCGCATGAGATTGGAAACTGTGTGAAGCTGCTTCAGCTCCAATTGGGTCGAAATTACTTGACAGGAACCATTCCTCCTGAGATTGGTCGCATGAGGAATCTGCAGATAGCACTCAACGTAAGTTTCAACCATCTTCATGGATCATTGCCTCCCGAGTTAGGAAAGCTCGACAAGCTTGTGTCATTGGATGTCTCTAACAATTTGCTCACAGGATCCATACCGCAACTACTAAAAGGCATGATGAGTTTGATCGAGGTTAATTTCTCAAACAACCTCTTGAATGGTCCAGTTCCAGTCTTTGTTCCCTTTCAAAAGTCTCCAAATTCGAGCTTTTCTGGAAACAAAGAGCTTTGTGGAGCGCCATTGAGCTTTTCTTGTGGATATTCTGATGATCTTGAACATATGAGATACAATCACAGAGTCTCCTACAGGATTGTGTTAGCAGTGATTGGTTCGGGTGTTGCTGTCTTTGTATCAGTCACTGTTGTTGTTATTCTCTTCATGATGAGGGAGAAACAAGAGAAAGCGGCAGCTAAAAACGTCGATGTTGAAGAAAACATCGAGAGTGAGCAACCGGCGATTATAGCGGGAAATGTCTTCCTTGAGAATCTTAAACAAGGAATTGATCTTGATGCAGTTGTGAAAGCAACTATGAAGGAGTCAAATAAACTCAGTACGGGAACGTTCAGCTCGGTTTATAAAGCTGTTATGCCTTCGGGGATGATTGTTTCGGTGAAGAAACTCAAGTCTATGGATAGAGCCATAACTCATCATCAGAACAAGATGATCAGAGAACTCGAAAGACTCAGCAAACTTTGCCATGATCATTTGGTTAGACCGATTGGGTTTGTTATATACGATGATGTTGCTCTCTTGTTGCATCAGCATTTGCCTAATGGTAACTTAACTCAGCTGATTCATGAGTCCACCAAGAAGCCAGAGTACCAACCTGACTGGCCAATGAGACTGTCCATAGCCGTTGGAGTAGCAGAAGGTTTAGCATTTCTCCACCATGTCGCCATTATTCATCTCGACGTCTCCTCTAGCAATGTCTTGCTTGACTCTGGTTACAAACCTGTGCTTGGGGAAATCGAAATATCGAAACTTTTAGATCCATCCCGAGGCACCGCAAGTATTAGCTCAGTTGCAGGGTCCTTTGGCTACATTCCTCCAGGTATAAAGTCTTATTTTTTGTTACCAATAACTTCATAAATTCCAACACATTTTGTTTGTTATTTCCCCTCAGAGTATGCATACACAATGCAAGTTACTGCACCGGGGAATGTATACAGCTACGGAGTCGTGTTGCTTGAGATTCTAACCTCAAGAGCGCCGGTCGAGGAAGAGTTTGGTGAAGGAGTAGATTTGGTGAAATGGGTCCATGGAGCTTCAGCGAGAGGAGAAACACCGGAACAGATACTTGACGCCAAGCTTAGTACTGTTTCCTTTGCTTGGAGGAAAGAGATGCTTGCAGCTCTGAAAATTGCATTGCTTTGCACAGACATCACACCTGCAAAAAGGCCAAAGATGAAGAAAGTAGTTGAAATGCTTCAAGAGGTTGAGCAAAGCTAATGAAAGTATGAATATGATGATGATACATAGTTTCCTTTTGTGACATTCATATACCAAAAAAACGCATTCCTATATATGCGAGCTTCTCTCATCTGTGTATTATATAGAGTTGTATGATGAACTGCAATCTTGAGTTGCTTATGGTTTTAGCTATCATCTAATTGCACAAATGATAAATTAGAGTCATAGAAAGGATCAATGTACATTTAGGGGAAACTGTTCAACAAAGCCGTTGTTGTTTTAGATTACAAAAGCACGTGAAAACAGAATGGCCTCTCTCAATTTATACACTTCACACCAAAAAGAAAGACAAATGAATTGGATAAAAGAATAAGAGAAGATAGGAATAAAAACCTATGAGGAATGATCTACGTATTAGCACGACGGACATTATTCCGATTTATGATGCTAAAGAAACTAAGAAACGTAACTCAATGACTTTGGAAACCAAGCAAACCTATTTTGTTTTTTTTTTAGTTCTTGACTGAATTCAAAGCCAACATGGTTTGGATTCTGTAGATGATCAACAGCCAGCAGCTTTAAGGAAGTTGTCGTAAGGGCTCGAGGCTGGTAGTCTATATGCGTGTGGGTTATTTTGGAGTTCTGCATAGCATTGTGTCTGAATAGTTCCCACTGGTGTTCTTGGCGATATCATTCCCATTGGTGTTCTTGGCGATTTCATGTCAAATTCCCTCGCCAGTAAAGGGACTTCGAACTAAACAAATTTGTATCGATCAATACGAAAAATGATTAGAGAGTTGTCTTGGAAGATGAAACCTGAGGCTAAGATAGGTTATTTATTGACAAAGGCATACCTCGGTGTGAAATGCAGAATTGACCATAGGATGGAAAGTTGCGATCTTAATCTCTTCATCATGTTGTCGTGGAGAGCAGTTCGCAGAACTCTGATGTCGTAGCTGCGAATTCAAAAGACTCGAGATTTTTTGCTGTTTTCCCATTAACAGATTCTCGCAATGAAGCGTCATTTCTTTGTATGAAGCATCGGCTGCAGTATGGAAGGAAATTCTTCCAACTTGACGTGTTGTCTCTACGACCTTCAAACATAACAAAAGGATTATAGTATTTAGTTGTACTAATGTTAAGTTTTGGTGATGACTTTGTTATCCAATTACTAGGAAGACAGAACATGTAACTTACAGATTCCAGAATTTGATTGACTGTCAGGAGTTCTGGGATTTCAGCAAACGTTACACGATTGTTATTTGGAACGGTTTCAGTGCCATCTCCATATTCTTGCTCCTGGTGAGAGAAGAGTGCCGCGTCCTGAAAACAAAGCCACAACAATTTTTAATACAATGTCCATCTCAAGGTTTTAAGAGAAAATTATGGGATGCAGAAGAGCTAGTTACCACCTTTTGAGGTTTAACATCTCCGGATTCAACCTGGTAGGGCTTCTGGATCTCTTCCAAAAACCGGGTTCCAAGTGGACATGCATCATCCGGCATGAATTCAGTGAGCAACTGCTCCCGCATTTTGTCCATTTCAGACTGGGAAATAGTTTTACTCTTTGTTAGTTTACTGTGATTATCAATTGACTTACCAAAATATGAAATGGTAAGTGAGGAGGTAGTGACAAGAAACGCTTACATTGCACATATCTTCTAAGCTTTTGACAATTTCATAAACAAGGGTTCCTCTGCTATGCTCAGTAGAGACTGCTATGTTTGATAGAGTACCTAAAGCTGAAGCATCGTCTTTTTCGCATCCGTAAGCAACTGTCAGCAGCTGATCTGGATAGACAGCTTTCAACTTGTGATCTTCAACCAAGCGCAAGAATGGGTCGAGCTGAATCAGGTAGAAGAGGAAGTTAAAGAAAAATGGGAAATAATTTTGTTTCAAAGGAATATAGAGCATAGAAGTGTGGTGTAAATTTTAAGAGCTTGATAATATTGCGTAACAAATGGATTTGCACGCCGTAATTCCAAGAGAAACAAAACATCAACATGGCAACATTTTCACCAGGATGATCGACGTACCGTTGGTCCCTGAAGTGCTACTTTTGTGAAATCCGCCAGAGAGAAAAGATTGAATGCTTTTGAGGAAAATAAAGCCATTGATGCAGCTAGGGTAAAGAGTGACCTTCGTCGGGATGGAGGAAGTGGCCCTAAAATAGTAGTACATAAGTGAGTAACATCCCAAAAGATCTGAAGCAGAGTTCCAAAGTAACACAATAGCTTCTTTAAGAAGAGTTCAAACATAGCTCTCCGTCATCCTAAAGATGTATTGCTTTCAAAATGATGCCCCACGTCAGATAAGAATCTACATCATAGTTTCCAAACCAAAACAAAAGCTAAAGGCTCAACTCAGGGAGGAGTCAAAACAAAATGGAAGCCTACCTCCTTCCATTAAAGAAATATCTCTCAAAGAAAGCGCCATTTGGAAACTTCGAATCAAAGCGTCGTGACTTGAATTCTGAAAGACAAGAATTTTATGATATGTTTAACATAAAGTTGTAAGCAAATAATTCATAAGAGATATAGTTAAACTTTGCTCATAGATCTTAAAAACAATAAGAAACACTTGGATGCAGAGGTAGCAGATATGTTACCTTGACACGAGAGAACAACAATACAAGACTGTAAGTGTTAGCAATCGCCTCATAATTGTCCGGTGTATTTGCAGGAGAAATGGACTGCGCCCAGATTGATGAAAGCAAAAGACCTATCTGGTGACTACTTAGCCTTATATAAACAGCATCCTGAGGAGCATATAAGATTCCAAATTAGAGAGTGTAAAATTAATCCAAGGTATATTTAAGAACTGTAAGCATAAATCAAGAAGTTGCAAGGGTGTACCAGCTCAGCGTTTAAAACAGCCACAGAGTTATCTGCTACTGAGGTCGCTGGTTGATTCCAAGTGCTATACGCCTGACTGTATGAAGATTTCAATCTGTCAAGGATCTCCCCTCTATTGCTTTCTGAATCTTCCTCAGGCATTTCGTTTTGGCTCTGATCAGACGTTAGCATTGACGAAAATTTATCCTTCCTCAGCTTCTCGAATAGGGCTGCTGAGGAGGAAAAGACAGATGCGGTCCTAGAAAGTGAACGAGGAAGACCCATTCCTTTCTTAAGGTCAGTAGTGGTGGAGGAAGGACGGGGACAGACTGAGGTTGGTACCAGCACAACAGAGAAAATACGGTGGGCACCAATCCTTGTTTTATGATCTGGATGGACCATCGCTTGAAGTAACTGATGGAATAACGCCTCAGGAAAAGCCTGAAATGAAAAACATTAATAAAAGCTTAGCAATTTTTCATTAGAATTGGTCTAATCTCTTAACGGCAAGAGAAATAAACAGTTCTAGATGTTACTACGAGCTTGCCTTGTTTTGATATGACAGATTTGGTATCGAGGCTATAATTTGAGCCGTGCGGAAAACAGCAGCAATTGTGGTTCTTGCTACATCAGTAACAGCTGAGATATTCTCCAACATCATAGCCATAGCATCTAGAATCGGGCCAGCATCTCCAACCTTAGAAATTTGACAGATTAGTCTCACATCTCTGAAAAGAAGAATACATAATATTCGCTCTGAGAATGGTAGTAATATACCTTTTTCGTTAGTTGGACGAGGCACTTATCAACGGCTACACTGACCGTTCTGTTACAGTTTGCTAATTCAGTTCCCAGATTTGCTTCATCTAGAGATGAATGCATGCATTTTCTCAGGTGCCTCATAATATCACTTATTGCGCTGACTATTGCTGCTGAGTGTTCAACTTTTGCATTCTCAGCAAGGGCCGATGTAACCTCTAAAATGTTGAGCTGCATGCTTGGTTGTTTTAGCACACTTTTATGATCCAGGTGTTTAATCAACATGGACAGTAGAAAGTGTGTTCTTTGCCCTGCAAGATTGCAGAACTATTTTAGAGCACTGATCACGCGGAAAAGGCTAAATGAAAAAGATCGAGAGCGTAATACCAGATATTTCCATTAAAAATTGCAGATCCCTTAAAACTGGGAATGCAATCGAATTTTCCATTGACCATAAATATCCCTCGTCAAAGTAACGGAACAAAGACTCGAGTATACGTCTCATGGTTGTGGCCTCTTCACCTAACTTGGCCATGTTGTGTAGGCAAACCTTAGACCAAAAGCTAGGGTCCAAAGAATCTTCCCTGAAAAAGAAAAGATATACTGAAGAGAAGAAGAGAACCCAAAAAGGCAAACGTACACACAGAAGAGAGAAGAAATTACATTTTCACATTTAGTTCATTCACAACCGTTCTCCAAGAAGGAACGTTTATAAGGGAATCTGCATGAGCTACATGACCTTCATTTTTCAAGACTTCATTCACCCATTTTCTGCCACTATCATTAGCGTTTGTTGTTTTTTTCGGTTGACCATAATTCTCCAAGACTGCTGAGACAACCTGCCATGCAAGTATTGAATTTATCAGTTAACTGATATTAACATGTATTAGCAATACGATCTCAGCTCCCAGTTCTTCAAAAAGTAACCACGACTGGTAGATTGTTATGGTATTTTAAACCTTCGGCCAAGATATTTTGGAAAGAATATTTAACAGAGTTTTCCTCACTTTGTTTATTGTTTTTGATGCAGGAAAGCAGATCAGAATATAGATAGGAACCCGGAAACCCTAAGAATACTTGTCAAAAGAACAAAAGAAACGAGTGCATGAACCTCAGAGTTGCTTACATTGTCAAAGTCGTTGGGGATATGAGAGTATTCACCCATCAGCCAAATCTGGAAATAGATAAACACCCAAAATGTATCAGAAGATACTTGTAGATTCTCAATAATGAATAATAGTATCTAGAGAAACATAATAGCATAATCTAACTACCATTGCTGATAGGGCTTGAAGTCCTGCTGCACGCAGGCTCCGCGACCTGTCATCATTCCCACCTTCCTGTGCTAATTGGCACAGCTTTGGGAGAAAGCCTTCTAAGTTAAACAGGGAGCTCCCATCCTTCTGCAAAATTTCATATGTTCTTAACCATTCTATCTGAAAGCACCCTGACATGTGGCTACAAGAGAATTCGATTGAATATGCAAGAAGCTGACCTGATTATTTACAAATTCGAAAAGAGACTGACATCCAACTATTTGCATTTCATCTTGTCGAGTTTGATCCAAAAGAGCTTGTACCGTCCTTAGAAAACCACTAGAAAAAAGAGGCCTGAAAGAAAGAACAAAGAAAAACAAGCAAGTTATTCATACATGCCGAAAGACTCCTGGACTCATGATAGGTTACAGTTTTCGGGTAAATCTCTTGGGTCCTTATGTTAAGCCATACAATAATTTGGAGATAAAAGAAGGATGACCTCACATTTGCTCCTTACAAGTGACCAGAAGCCTCCTGTATATACACATCGCTATCTTTGCCGACTGGAAATTCTCATTCCTCAATTCCTTGTAACATCTCTGTTCGAGAGAATCTGATATCTGGAAGATCGTAAATTTCAACAACTGAGAACTAAATTTGGGAGAAAAGCAATCTAACATGCATTGCTACAAGCCTACAACCAGTAATCTGACTCAAATATATGAACTGGCCAAAACCAGATATCAAGGAATTGCCATACAAATGTGTGTTTTCACATCATCAAGGAATTGGATAAACTATACCTTTGGCATACGCACAGCGTTCTTCGCAGCATATTCACAAAGTTTTCCTATCTTTCGGTCGTTTGGGCCTTCCTCCTGTCAGAAATCGTACGCAGTGATAAACTAAACAAAACCCTCAAGATAACCAAGAGAGAGGCTCCCATTTTCTATTATAGTACCAAAGAACATAAAGTGTCAATTCACAAGACAATGCTTCAAAGCAAATAAAATACAGAATAAAAAACGTTAACATATAAAGTAAAGCATGCAAGATGGTTCATTCTCGAAACATTAGAAACAAAGATTGCAGAATCGGTCATAGTTTCATCCTCAGACTGTCACTGCAACCAAAAAGTGGCTGATCCAGTAGCATGACAATCTACGTGAAAGCAAGCCATTGTCTTGCCATACCCTCAGTGACTGAATAAAGCTAAACATGAACTCATTACAAAGAGACTAAGAATTGAATTTACAGAACAAGAAGAAATCAAAATCCAAATTCTTTAGACAACGCGAAGCAAACAAGTCAAGATAAGTCTAATAGAAGAAGACGAAGGGGAAACTGGGTAAAATTACCAACCTGATTACGAGGGAAAATATCAGCAATAAGCTTCTTGTACCTCTTCACAGGCTGCCTAGACCTTGCACGCAATGCAGGACAAAGAATGCAAAGGCTACCACAAACAGGCAAAACTTGCCTCGAGATAACACCCGAGACCGAGCTCATTCTTCAATTCTAGCCAAAAAACCCACACTAATCTTAAATCCTGTTGAATCTAATTACGTATCTCCTCCCTCTTGATCCACCGAAAAAGCCCTAAAGCTTCCTCGGCCAAGAAGGAAAACAGAGCTCGACGATTAAAACGAAGGTACTCCCTCAAAACTCAATCGTTCGCCTGAAAATAATCAACAAAATTGCAGGAAAACATTTTCAAAATTCCCATGAGAACAAACATAAAACGTATAATCCAGAATCCGCCGATCAAAAAACCCCCAAAAACTCTGAAAATCATCACATCCCGCGAAATCAATGAATACCCAGATTGATGATTCAACGGAATGCGAAAACAAAAAACAACAAACAAACAAACATCAATTTTTACCTCAGATCATAGCTCACATAAGACAACTGGAGACTGAAAAATTGATCGGCAAAACACACCGGAAAACTTCGAAACGCCTGAATCTCTCTCTCTCTCTCTCTCAGTAGAATTTAGTCGCCGGATCGTCCGGTTGTGATCTTTTTTTGTTTTTGTTTTTCCTCTGAATAATAAAAATTCAGAGATACGTTTCAACGACACGACGCGGGTTCCACCTTCTACCGTTTCGTTGCTTGCTATATTATTTGTTATTTAAAAAAAAAAAAAAAATCAGATATGAAATCTCAGCCGTAGGATGCGAATAATTATTTATATTTCTTGAGTTTTTTTGTTTTTTAAATTGTTGAGGTAGTTACTGCATTTTCGCCAGCTCATACAGTGCAGATAAAGCAAAAACATAATCTTTTAAATTATTCTATAATTAGTTACAAAATAAATAGTAATATACAGTGTGTGTAGGCACTAGGCATGATCTGTAAAAAAAAATTACATTTGGAGTTTACTTTTGATATTGCCATGAAAATAATTTACTATTAAAAAATTCTTAGAACAAAGTCAATGGAGGTGAGTCACTCTTCAATGAGTCAAAGTGACAAAATCACATTTTTATATACTTATTTAAGAAGAATTCTTTTTGATAAAATCCATTAATTACGTTTTATTGCACCGTTAAGTTAGCTGTCAGTTATATCAACGTCGTATTGCACATGACGTTCACGTGGGGCCGGTAATCTGTTTTTGTACGGCGGAACTCGGTAAAAGTTTCCCGCGGATAACTACCTTGGTGACGTCAGAGTCAGACAGAAGAATATTTTAACGGCGACAAAAAGGTAAAAGAAAAGCTTTTATTTTTGTTTTTGGTCAAAGAAAACGTAAAACCGTAAAGGCTTAAAAATATAAATTTCTGATATTTTTAAACACTTTTTCTCTTGTAAATTTGTTTCGCTGCATTATGAAGTAACAACCAAAAATGCAGTTGAAAAAAAGGAAAGAAAAATTAGCAGAACGTTATAGCAAATTACTGTATACTTATAAGATTTAAACTCTTTTATTAAGCATGACTATAATAAATAGTAAAAATATATTCACCAAAACAAATAAATAGGAAAAATATAATTGATAATCCAGTGACAATAACAACATTTTGTAGAATATCACAAATTGTAAATTAAAGTTTTCCGTTCTGTTTTAGTCACAAAACTCTACGAAAATAAATTCTGCTGAACCATTATAGTGGTTTTCATAACCACCCAAGAATATGTTAAACATTGGTCTACATTTCTGGACACGAGTCCTTGACCTTAACTTTGGCTGTTTCGAATCAGCATAAGGGATAAAAATGGTTCACAAGATCCACTGAATCACGGAATCCACTGAATGCACACTATGCTTTAGAAGTACCTCGGTGATCTCTTTCTATATGGTTTACAAGATCCACTGGATCGCAGAATCCTCTGCTACATTTAGGGCAAACATCGACCGTGACATTGCCATGATTCTGCTTCTTGTTCCTCTCATGTGTTTTCTCTACATGTTCCACAAGAGTAGCAACCGAGAAGAATTTCGCACCACACTGTGGACACACCTCCGCGATACCATCATTCTCACTGCTCGAAAACTGTAGCTTCTGGCTAATGTCTTTACCAAGTCTGCTAATTCCTGCTTCTGCTGAAGATAGAAGATTAGACCATCTTGACGAAGAAGAGGAAGAAGTTGATGCAGGAGCTTTGTTGGGTCTTTTTGTTTTAGCTTCTTTTTTGCTACTACTACTACTACTACCCAAGAAACCAGTGAAAGGGAAGTTTAGTTCGAGTTTTCTCGGTCCAGGGCAAGCGTGATCAGGTCCAAAACGGTGTTTTAAGCAGTGATCGATATTGCAATCTCGACATTTGATGGTGTTAGAGAATGTTAGTTGCTCCTTGCATCTCGGAACAGGACATTTCTTCTTCTTTGTAGCTTTTTCGTAGTTTGATGGGTCACAGTCAGTGTTGACATGTTTCTCCCACGTTATGTTTGGGTCTTCGTTTGGGTTTAACCGGACTCCTTTAGCGCAGAGCGGGCATATAACCACGGTCACATCTCCTCTGTCTCCTTTTGGACAGCTATGTTTCATATAGCTCCGATGATCCAAACAAAACACCTGAAGAAAGAAAATCTCAATGTAAGATTCCTCCTCCAGACTAAAGAAACATTCTTTTGACATAAGATTCAGAGAAAACCAGAACAAGAACACAAGCCATAAACAAAAATCCAAAGTCAAATAAAACCTTCAATGTCACAATTCCAGTAATGAGAACAAAACAACTGAAGTTACTGAACCACAATGAAAGCTGACAAGAACATTTGCATCCATTTTGAGCAAAAACAGTTTCTGAATCAAGAAAGCAGACAAGAGTAGTTTGCTTTCGAGGAGGGTATTTCTGAATCAAGAAAAAGCAGAAATGTTGAAGAACTCTATATTCAACCAACTTTAACAGCAAGTACGGGAATTTGCCAAATGAAGATAACTTTAACACACACACGAACAGTCCAGTGATAAATTCGAGATTTGGGATACAATTAAACTCGATCCAACATCAAATCAGAGTTTTGGGGATATCAAGAGAAGAACACAAAATCGAAACCAAAGAGAACAAGAAGAAACATAAAAGACGATTCTTTGCATGTGTGTGGGTGAGAGAGAGAGAGAGAAGGACCTGGAGGCAACGGTCGCAGGTGAAAGGTAAGAAATCGATCTGCTTGCAAATATCGACGGAGCAGTGTTTCCCCAGATCTGGAAACTCCGGTGTCCCCATTGAAACCGAGAATTCGAACTATATTCCGATGAAATAAAGTAAAAAATCCGAAAGAAATTGAAAACGATTCTAGGTTTTTTTTTTTCTTTCCCGGCGAGAGGGGAAACTCCGGGAAAAGAAATCAGATTCCGAGGATTTAGAATGACCAGAAAATTTCGGAGAAGCAAAGAGAGAGCCTTTAAATATGTAAGAAACGTCAACTTAATTCAAAGTCTCTCGTTTTTCGTCTAAAGAACAATTCAGCATTTGGGTTAGGACTAGTTTTCAATTTTATTTAGAAAATTCAAAGGTCTTAATCAAAATACGATCCAAATCTTTGTCAAACAACGGAAATAAACTTTTTTTTTTGTGACTTTGCATTTTCGACCTTTTGTCTTACAATTTAGAAACTAAAACGCATTGTATGTTCTTAACAGAGCATTAACGTCATCCATTTTCATGATCATTTTGGCTAATAGATGGAAAATAAATTTCTATCAATTTAATGTCCATGTAATAAAACAGTGTAGAAATTAGTGAAAACTAAATGGGCATAGAAAGCTAGATTGTAACTTTAGTCAACATAAGAGAAAGCAAAAACTAGAACATGGATCATCCATAATTTAAAACAGAGCAAAAAAGAAATAAAATGTTTGGAAGAGATGAAAACATAGGGTTCAATCCAGCAACATATACTACTACCATAAGGTTAGACCAAAATCAACTCATGAAAGATGATCCAAAAAGAAAACAAGGTGGGAGGTGCATTATTTAGGCTTGGTCTTCAACCTCGGCTTTGGCTTTGGTGCTCGCATCGGGCTTGGTTGCCAAGAGATCCGTGTACTCTTGGAATGGGGATTTAGCGAATTTCGTCTCTTTCCAGAATTCCGGTGTAAGGAACCCGTAAGTCTTCTGAAGGCAATCAAATGTAGCCTGCGAGAAAACATCATGTATAGGATTTTAATCAATGAAAGGTTCAAACCCATATAACAACAACAAAGCAATACATTGAAGACATTAAGTTACAAGAGAATGATGCAGATAAAACTTGCAGTCACCAATAAAACAAACACATCATGACAATCAAACAGGGAACTCATTTCAGATTGAGCTGTATAAGTAAGCATTGAAAAGATGAACTTATCCAGAATCATGTGGTTTCAAGAGATGAGGATTATATACAAACAGTTAGTTATCAACCAGCAAGTGCTGAATCTACTCATCATCATCAGCTACATTCATACAAGAATTTCTAATTAACTCAGAAAACAGCAAAGAATGACACTAAGTGATCACTGAAACAGCTTAACAGAAAACACTGTCTACTTCCATCAATATAGCTATAACTTTCGTAGAGACATTTCATCAATCAAAGTTAATTTTTTCCTAACTTGATGATCTCATGGAACTAGTTAGTAGCAATAATCGATCTAACACGACAGAAAATATCAAATTTAGCATAATCTAATCGAGATTTCACATCCATTTCAAGAAACCAATCAAAATGAAGCAAATTTCATCTATAAGAATGAGAGAACAACTAGCCTTGACGAAGTTTCCTAGGGTTTTGGTAGATCCCCTGGAGGAAGTGAAAACATCATCAATTCCAGCGAACTGAAGAACCTTCTTAGGAACCCTAGCCGCCACAATACCAGCACCTCTAGGAGCAGGAACCATCCTCACAGTAACGGATCCACACTTTCCGGTAACCTTACAAGGAACCGTATGTGGCTTCCCAATCTTGTTACCCCAGTAACCTCTCCTCACTGGAATCACAGACAATTTCGCAAGAATAATCCCACCTCTAATCGCAGTAGCAACTTCCTTAGAGCATTTCACACCTAATCCAACATGACCATTACCATCTCCAACAACAACAAAAGCCTTGAACCTAGTCCTCTGACCAGCCCTAGTCTGTTTCTGAACCGGCATGATTTTCATCACCTCATCTTTCAATGTAGGACCAACGAGTAGATCTATGATCTGATACTCCTTAACAGGAAGAGAATGAAGATAGATCTCCTCGAGTTGCGTGATTTTACCACCTTGCACGAGACGACCAAGCTTGGTGACTGGGACCCATTTCTCTTCTTCCGTTGCACGTCCTCCACGTCGTCCACGTCCACGGCCTCCACGACCACCTCTTCCGCCGTCACGGCCTCCACCGAATCCACGTCCGAAACCACCACGGTCACCGCTACGCTCGGCGCCACGTTCTCCACCACGTTCCGCCATTGTCGAAGTAGCTTTAGAGTTTGAGAATTTCGCTGCGATGAGTTTTTGAGTGAGGAAGAGAAAGCCCTAGTTGCGGCGAATTGTGCTATATATTGCTTCAGGAGCTGCAAAAGGATTTTAGGGTTTCTAAAGACACTGTACGGTTTGTTTGGTAACAAGTATAGCATAGTCCAATACACTGATAAAGATAAATGGGCTTATTTGAGCCCAATAAACTAATGAAACTCTTGGCCCGTTTTAAAAAAGAAATGCCACTTAATGAGATTTTGTTCATTTAAGTAAGGATCAATTTGTAGATGAAAGGTTTGTGTTAGTGTTGTTGCTACATCATTATAGATTTAAATTTTCCATGTTCACTAAAATCTAAGTACAAATCATACATTAAACAGAACAAAGAATGCCTTAATTTAAGGTCCATATAAACACTATAAAATGTATTCCTTTATTCATGAAATTTGGACAAACAATTCAGTATGTAGTATACAAATAAAACAACAAATGTCTTGGAAAATATTGCCTTTATGTATTCCTAATCTAAACGATTGTTCATTGTCCATGTATATATATATATATATATATCCACAAGTATATGTATATTTGTATATTTTGTCTATCTGTATTTATATATATATCTATGTATGTGTTTTTGATATATCTAATTAATTAAGTGGATTTGCATTGAGGCAAAACAGCGCCTTTATCAATCACATTAGCATTGCTACAAGATGATTTTCCTCCTCTAATGTTCACTTTGTCAAGCACAATCCCTTGGCATGGATAGTCGCTGCTGCAATCAAATTTTATTGCGATGTCCGAAGCGCTTGTACCGCTTATATTTCGATACACCACGTTCTTCACTTGGACCGCAGATTTCTGAAAACATGTTTTGATGATTAGATCAAAAGTATATACATATAATCATCATGATGAGTATCAAAAGATTTGATCAGATTCGAACCTCTTCTGTGCATTTGCTCTTGTCGCAATAATGTTGGTCGATTATGATCGGATTCTTCACATTATCCATTTGAATGTTTTGAAATATGATATTGCTAGCCGTTCCTGACCCTCCCTGTTTTGGATTTGGGTGAGATGGTAAATTAAAAATAAGTTGGAGAAATTTTGAGAGATTAGTTAAAATTTGAGGGGTTAGTTTGTGAAACTTACAGGGTAAGTTTTGATTCTAACTCCATTGTCTGTACCGGAAAGCTTAGCACCATCCACAGTGACGCCGGATACAAAAGCCTTTGAATTGTCATCTCCTAAGCTCCCAATGCTGCTCATTTTACAAAAGTATATTATCAAAATTTTCTTATTATTTAATTTTTCAAAAAAAAAAAAAAATCATATTAATTATTTTAGTAAGATCATATAATAAGTACCTAATTAGGTTATGTTGTACACTGAAAAAATTATTTATTACCTGATACCGTGACCAGGGCCGCAAGTTATATCATTGATTTTAACATTTTGTGATCCACTTTCAATAGATATGCAATCATCACCTATATATAAAAGCAACCATTTATAACATCAATAAATTATGACAAAGCCCTAAAATTAAGCTTCCTTGATGTGCAAGAAACTCCTTAAAAAAAAAAAAAACCTGTTCCAATGAAGGATTTGGAGACTTGAATGTTTTGGGTGTTAGTGATATGAATACCATCGGTGTTAGGACTATCCGCAGGCGCAGTCACCACGACATTAGAGACTTGAACGTTGGAGCATTTCTCGATCGAAATCTGAATCTGTTGCGCATTTTTCACCCTCAGATTATTCACTCTCAAATTCTTCGAGTTGTAGAAAGTAAGAGCCTGCATTGTTAACAATGTATTCATGTCAAACATAGTAAAACAAAAAAACATCATTTTTAATGAATATCATATATGTTTCAACGTACCGTTGGGGCTTTTGTTGTGCATGTCTGCATAAAAAAAACACACCAATAGAATGTCAATACATATCATTATATTTAAACATGACATGTAGATGCATATTAAATTAAATGGATCATTTAGATACACACACACACACCTTAGCTTTGTTCCGTTTGCATGAGCTTTGCCACCACGTTTCGCCGTTTCCGTCGACAGTTCCGGTGGTGCCGCCATCGACCGTTAGACTGTTAACGCCGTCAAACGTAAGCCACTTGCTGAAATCTTTGTAATCCGATCGTTTTTGAGATGCCGATAACGCTCCAAAGATCTGTTCCATTGATCAAAAAACTCGTTTATATATTTAAACCCATATCTAAATGATCATATATATAAAATCGTACTTCAATTATCAACAAAACATAAAGTTTGTAATTACCTGAACGGTAAGAATTGATTTGCATGGACCAGTTAATCGAATAGACTTAAGTAAATAAGTGTTCCCTTTAGGAACTAAGAGATTAACATCTCCATTTGAAGAACATGCTTTCTTCCACGCATTCACGAATGCCTGATCATGCAGCATGCATGGATCGTTAGTACAAATAACGTAAAAATGATCGTCTCAAACTATTTATTTATATGTACAAAAATCATTTAAAAAACTAACTTTGATGTTATAAGAAGATTTATGGATAGTCGAAATTTTCTTAGAAATTAATTTTAGAATAAGAGTAAATTAATGTTCATGATTGATATTTTAAGAGATATAACATGTGAACGTTTACCTCCGTGTCATCGTTATTTCCATCTCCTTTAGCTCCAAAATCAGAAACACTAACGGTGGTTGGAGTTGGAGATCGCAGAGAGGCTCTTACAAAGCGTTTCAAACGCGTTGTATCGTCTCTTCGCTTGATTAAGCTATCGGATTTGAACCTTAAATAAGAATGATCATATCCATTAACGATGTTTCTTGAAGCTTCACACCATGAGAGCATCAAAAGAGCCCATAATAGGAAAATGGTTAGAAGTTGGCAACAACGGGCCATTGAGGTTGGTAGAGAAATCGGGTTTTGGAAAGGAATGCGTGTCGTTTTTTTGGGAGTAGGTTGAGAATTGATATTTGTAATTCTTGTCTTTGTATTGCCGTTGTTTTTTAAATTGGAGAAGTGTGGATGTACATGTATTTATAGGCAAATCAAAAGGAACATTAAAAGTTAGGTTTTTTAAGCTTGAATGAGTTCGAGGTATGGAGTGAAATTGAGATTGTCACGTAAACACTACTTTAGGTATCTATATTTGTATTTTTTTTTTCCCTGTAGAGTTTCAGTTTTTTACTCTCCTCCCTCTCTATTGTTTAATTGATTATTTAAAGATTTAGTTGTCTCTTAGCGAGACGACCATGCTTATCGTATTTTCTGCAAGAAACATCGCTTAAGGATTTAAGGTAATTGGATTTCTTTTCTTCCTTTTCTATTAAATATTGTCTCAGTTAGATTATTGGTTAGATTGACTAAAAGCATTATCTTTAGATTGTTTTTTTCCCCAACGAATGGAATTGTCAAAATATTAATTGAACGTACAATAAAGAAAACTATTGTGATGAACGTCGGATTTATGATGTTGCTATCAATTTGTGACAGTTAAATTTGTTAAGGAATTCGAAAATAATAATGGTTGATCAAAACCCATCCACATTACTGATCATATTATCCAACAATAGCAAAATATGTATGTTGTGCGAAAATATGTATATTTCGCCTGTTTTTTTTTTTTGTTTTCCGTCTGGTTATAAAAAATCATGATAACTTTTTGATTTAACTAAAAAAATCATGATATCATTATATTTGTGATCTTTTATATTTCAAACATGTACTTGTGCCGTATGATGACGATAATACAATCTTATGGCTAATGCTCCGTAAATTCAAATGTACCTGCGAAAATATACATGCATAATTTCTGTTTTACGAAAAAGACAGTTTTTGTGTTATAATAGTCGTAATTTCGTGCGTGTACTATAGAGATATGCGTAATTTCAGTAGAGGAAAACCGAACTTATATAATATGTTCGTGAAGGTTCAGTTGAAATGGCGATAACTACCCATCACGTGACCGCCGCATTTTCTTCCATCTTTATCTCATTTAATTTGCTTATTGAAAGAACGAAATTTGGCGTTTATATGGTCAAAATATTCCAATTTTGTTTCTTTTTTTTTTTGGAAAATTAAAATATTCACTTCATATTAATTTTTTTTTTGTTATGTTTCTCAAGTCGGACCGTAATTGATTTCTAAAAATGCATATTTATTTGCTCACCCTATCATCACCGGCAGAGTCGTATCTACCATATATTTTAAAAGTCATTCTTCTAGAACCCCAAATAGTATTATATAATTTTAGAGTTTTAATTTCTAAAAATTTATTGTAATCTAGTGGTAAATATTAAATTAAGAGAGTTTTTTGAGATTTTCATCCCAAATTCAAAACTATTTCCATGATAAAATAATTTTTTTTTTAAGTAAGTTTAAAAAATTTTTATTGGCACTGTAAAATTTATATAGAAATTTATATACAACCAAATTTCCCTTATATTTTTTTCTTCCAAAAAAAAAAAATTCTCTAGAGAAACGACGTCGTTCTTCAACCAGAATTGCTCGGCACACGCATGGTGAGTGTATGGGAAGCAAAGTTAGGCAGCACGTGAGACTTTTGATTAGAGTTAAGCACATGTGTCTCTTAATGGAAAAATGCCCATAATCTATTATATAATGGGAGAGTTTTCTCTCCTCTTAAGATGTCCACATCATCACTTTAAACTTTTCACATAATTTTTAAAAAATTAATTACAATAAAACTTAATTAAATGATTTAATAAACTTTTTATTCTTCCATTAATTGACTTACATTAACTACCACATAACAAAAATAAAATAAAAAACGAAAATACAAAATACAATTCAATAAATAGAAATTTGAAGAATTAAAAGTGAAATTTTGAAATATAATATATAAAAGTAATATATATTCTTCCAACTTTAATTGAATGTATTTAATTGAATTTAAAAATTAAATTAATGGTATATTATCACATCATCTTAGTAAACTTTTCAATTTTTTTTTTAGTGCTTGATTTTTAAATTTAAGACAAATAATAAAATAGAAAACGAAAATACAAAATACAATTCAATAAATAGAGATTTGAAGAATTAAAAGCGAAATTTTGAAATATAATATATAAAAGTATTATTATATAAATTCTTCCAACTTTAATTGAATGTAATCAATATATTTAATTGAATTTGAAAATTAGTGGTATATTATCACATCATCGTAGTAAACTTTTCGAATTTGTTTTTTGAGTTCTTGATTTTAAAATTTAAGACAAATAATATTTCAAAAATTCTTAACCCGATTCTAATTTTTATTTGGTTATTTTTTGGAAAAAAATATTATTTCGCTTTATCGTATTCGTAAACTTTCACAATTTACCTTGATTTTACAACTGCAAATAAGTCAATTAGTCGGATTTAGTTTCAATACTATTAAACTTTTGTTTTCGAGTTAATCAATATTATAATCTATTGTTTTGCTAAAGTTTAATAAAATACTCTTGGAGAAATTGCAAAAATACCATTTTTTATGTGCACATTTACAAAAATGCCACTTAGAGGTGTTCATTTGCAAAAATGCCACTACATTTTTAAATCCTATATCTTAAAATTCTAAACATTAAAAAATGTTTTGACCCCTAAACCCTCATAACTAAATCCTAATAGAACATAATTAATCCAAACATAAATAATATAAAGAAAAAATAATTTGAAAAAGTGGTATTTTTGTGAAGATTTCAAAAGTGTTGCATTGTTGTAAAGTGGCACTTGAAAAGTGGCATTTTTTGCAGTTTCTCTACTAACTAACTATATATATATGAGAAACACAATAACTTTAAGAGAAATTACATAAGAAACTGAATTATTTTTCAAAACTCAAAAATATATAAACTCACGAAAATTGAATTTATATAATTAAATCATAATGATTAATGATAAAGATAAATAAGAAATAAAAATGATAAGTAACCATATTATCGAGAGAAAATAGAAAAAATGATAATTTGTAATTTAAAAATTTTAACTGGTTATTTAAAAATTTTGATTTATTCAATGATAAACTTTACGTATATAATAAAGTTTTAAAAAAATATATTTAAAAAATGAATATGGTATTTAAATGATTGACAATCGTTTCATATTTTCATGCAGTCTAGATAAAAATAATAATTTATATTATTTCGTATCAAATATCATTTTGTATTTTTAAAGAATTAGTTGCTTTGTTAAACATAAAAACTAAACTAATAAATAAAAATCCAAAATTTTTTATACCAAATTTAATCAAATAGTTAAACAAAATTCGCGCACCGCGCGAGTAATATTCTAGTTAATTATAGTTGTGGAGTTTTTTTTTTTTTTTTTTTTTTTTAAGTTGTGGGGTTTTACTTTGTGCAATGGTCGATAATTGAAGGCAACACGTGGTCAAAATTTTAATCTGCTTTTAAATACATGATTGAGCAGTGAAACACCATTTCGTGTTTCTAGATCTTAAGTATCATGCATGAACCCTCAAAAATTTTTTTGTTAAAGATGATGAACCCTCAAAATTAGTACTCCGATTTCAATATTTTAACAAATTTAGTTTTATAACAATAAATAAAACCGATTAAGCAAAAAAAGAAAACATAAACAAATACAATACTCCATTCGTTTCAATAAAAAATTATATAATATACCTTTTTTCAATTCGCGTAAAAAAAAATCCAAACGATACATCATTTTAATAAGATAAGCATTGTGAATACAAATTAAAATCAATGTAACGATTGGTCATCGACAATATAAAAGTCTTTAATTTAGATGTCTGTCTATTAATATACATAAAATATATGTAAAAAAGGTTTAGATTAAAGATATATGATAAGGCATGTGTGAAGCTTGCTTGAGAGACCCAAAGGTATGGACGAAGGCATGACTTCTGGGAAATTTCCCTGTTCGTTGTTATATCTCTCCTTAATTATAGGTTCTTGTTCATATCCTTTGAATTTCTAACTTCTCTGATGGTTAGGATTGATATATTTTTAAAATATGATGACTAATCGAATTGAGCGGTTAAATCAACGATAGCGTTGAACTCTAGTGCAAACGAATACGAGTTGTTTATATGTAACAACGAAGGTCTTTGTGTTCTTATAATTTTAGTAAGACAATATACACCTGTTATTACAACGTGAAATCAAATAATACAAAATTCGTTGAACGTATTCTAGAGATTTGAGGATTCCTAGCTCTAGTTCTCTAGAACAAAAATGCATGGGTCAATCCAGTACCATACAATATTGGAATATATACTCCAATATACATTTACATCATAATGGTGTATATGTAGCATGTTATATGTTTTTTTTTTTTTTTTTTTGCTAACCAATGTTATATGTTTTGTTGCGCAAGTAGATTTCGAGGCTGATTGGGATGTAAACTTTAGAGACGTTAATTAGGAACTTTAACTTTTAAATTTCTTTTGAAATTAGTCAGCAAGATTTTAAATATTTAACAGCCATAAAAGATTTCTTTAATTTTTTCACATCCTAAATTCATGTTCTAGTTTTGTTATGTTTTCTAATTTTTTTTTTTTGATAATATACGATTTTAAATTTAGTCAGTCATAGTTGCAACCAATCACATCCGAAAACGGCATTCGGATAATATATGGTTATATAGAAAATAATATAGTATTACAAATTTTGCTTTGGCATTTGGATAAGAATCTATATATATATATATATATATATATATATATATATATCCCACTATGTCGAAGCTATATAGAGAAACTCAAATAGAATTACTGGTCCAAAGTTTATAGTTGAATTCTTTAATTGGATTTGTTTAAATATATGAAAATATTTCGAAACGCGTAAACGCCGATAAGATTTAAGGAAGGGGTGGGGGGGGGGGGGGGGGGGGGGGGGGGGGGTGTTGTGTACAATTATATCAACTAGAATCGATTCATGCGATACTCATTTTTTTTTTTTTAATTTTATTAAATTTAATAACAAAATGTTGATTTAATTATTGACTTTTATATATTCGTAACTTTCATACTGTTAAAACAATGGTGTTAAAATAATAAAATAATGGATACAACATAGTAACATTGTTAAAGCAATGTGTGCATAATTTTAATTTTTTACTTTCTCTTAAACTTTCAAATAATATTTTCTAGATTTTTTAGAATATTTTATTTAGATGTAGCTTTATCAAATATCATGGTGTAAACCTACATTTTTACATGTAATATACTATAATATCATTCTCTGTGTGTTTCGTTATATAATTCATGAATAAAGTTACCATTAATTTTTTATTTTTGATATATAGAAATTTATACCTCTTATATATTTAAAGTAATGGTATTTTAACAATTTCAAATTTTCTTTTTATACTTCCATAAAATTCAAATATAAAATTTTGAATAAAATGGTATATTCCAAATTTTCACCTTATTATCTTATTTTTTAGTGAGATAGTTTTACATACTTTTAGTGAAATAATATATCTTCTTTCTCTTTAGATCTACAACCTCTTAACAATCGTTTGACACTCAAATTATTTGGTCTTTTTTTTCTTTTTTTCTTTGATTTTTGATATCGTATATCTATATTTTTATTCGTTTATTTTTATATTTATATTTATTTACATATTTTCAATTTTGAAATTGAATATGTATATATTTATCGTTATTATAATTTTATAATGTTTTTATTGTTCTTAAATAAAATATATTTATTGTTGTAATTTATATTTATATTATAAAATACTTAAATAATTTTGAATGTACGATTTTTAGTTATTTTTTTATTTATTTTTTTATTTAATTAATATTAGTAATTCTACATAATAATAAATATACATAAACATAAATTAAATAAAACATTAATTAACATAAAATTTATTAGAAAAAAATGTTTTGTTTATGTGCTCACTTTAGATGGAGATATTTTTTTGCTATTATAAATATAGATTTTTCTATATTAAAAGAGATGTTTCTGTTAAATTAGTTGGTACGGAAAATATGGAATGCCCACACAAGTTACAAGTCACAATCGCCTCCAATTTTTAAAATTTATATAAATCGCATTCCCACGACACGTGGTGAATATGTATTATGTATGCAAAGTGGTAATGAATTGCATCACGTGTTCCACTTGGTTAATATTTCTATTTATCTTTTGTTCTGAAAAATAGGAATAGTTTTTTTTTTATAATCTGAAAAATAGGAATAGTTTATAAACTTGAAAATGTAGAAATTCTACGTACACACGGTTTTTTTCCTTGTTATATATATAAAACTCGGGCCAAATTTATGGAAGGTGGAGGAAATCACCGACTCTCCAAGCTAATTGCCGTTAATTTAGACCTAGTTGTTATATTGAAAAAACAATGTGTATATTGTGCATTACATTTACACCGAGTCTTAATCCGAAAAATTAACAATTGATGTGTGTATCAGTTGTAAACGGGAAAAAATGTTAAGTTCTTACTTTTTAGGGTGAATTAACTAAATTAGAATAATAGTTAGTAATCTAATCAAAATTAGAATATGTGAAGAAATTTATAGCCACTAAATCTTAATGAATTGGTTAGTTGTTAAATTTTTTTTTTGGGTCATTGGTGCTAATTTTTTTTTTTTTTTTTGGTATTGTAGTAACAAAAATAAGTTTTTGGGTGGCTCCATAGTCATGGTAAAAATTCTACGTACATGCAGTGAAGTTCACAAAATTGAAACGTAAAAATATACAACATTTCCAATGGAGAATTTCTTTGAGGGTTTCTAACCAAAACAATTAATAAAATAACCAAAAAATATGAGAAAGAGTGAAAAGGGGTTCTAGCATAAGAAACTCCACTTTTTTTAGAAACTCATTTAAGACTTGTCTACATGTGATTGACTTAAAATTCTTTGACTGATTTAAAATTTAAATAGATAACCAAAATTATTATTCACCAAAAAAAAAAAAAAACCAAAATCATTAAAATTATATATTGTAGATACTCATAGAGTTTCCATCCATTGTGGATGCTCTTATGTCTATAGCTTTAATCTTTGTTTGTCCATAACCATGCATGATCCAAAACCCAATTTGTTTCGACGAAAGGTTTTTTTTTTTTTTTTTGAAACATTTCATTGTATTAATATAATTTTTTGGTATATCAGAAAGACGAGATGTTTTTTTTTTGACGAAAGGTTTGTTAAATGGAAAATATATAGAATATAAAGAAAATTACATACTTGACAAGAAACAATTACAATAACTGATATGATCTTCATTTTCCTCACATACAATTTAATTTATCTATACAAACGGGCTTCTCCTGATCCCATGCTCGATCTTTCAAGGATATAAAATGCCTAAAGCTTACCCGTAGAAACTAAGAAGATGTGAGAATATGAAGAAAAAAACAACAGAAAGAAAGAACAAATATCTTTCTTCCCTTTGGTTCAAATAAGTAGATATGTGTTGTGGATTTGAAGCTTTACTTTGTACCCCCATTAGAATGCAATGACCCATCTTGCATCAGCCTGTGACTAAGACTCTTAAACCGATCCCTCGAGTATTGCCTCGAAGCTTTTCTCCAATCCGTTCCCGTTTTCATCATCGTTGCAAACTCTTCATAACTTATTCTTCCATCCTGAAAAAGTTTCCGGTTCAAGAACATTTTAAATTTCTAATCATTTTACGCGCAATTTTAACACTACAAAAATTATTCTTATAATGGGACTAACCTTATTTGTATCGACATCACGAATAATGGTTTCGACGATTTCTTCACTAGTAGTGTGAAATTCATCAGCCAAAGCATTTCGTAACTCCTCTATTTCGATATAACCACTCTTGTTTTGGTCAAAGAATGTAAAAGCGTTCTTTAAGTGCTTGTCGTTTCCCATCTTCCTTATGTGTACCGACATGGTTATGAATTCATTAAAGTCTAAGTATCCATCTTTATCAACATCTCCCTGTAATATCAAACCCACCAAAGTCAATGCATTGTGTTTAAAACAACTCTGAATCATCATTGGAAGTTATCGCTTAATCGCTAACCGCGTCCATCAAAATTTTAATCTCATCTTGAGGAATGACAATCCCGAGTTTCTGCAATCCGATTCTTAGCTCGTCGACAGTAATCTTTCCTCTATTGTTTGTGTCCATTACTTGGAATCTTTCTTTTATGCAAGATGCTTCTTCAACTGATAAATGCTCAGCAATAACCTATGAAAGGAAGTTAATAAAACCACGCGTAAACTATCTTAAGCTCTTTCGACTATGACTTCAAGAGAAGAGAGGTACTGCTTACCCTGAGTGCCCTTTTCTTGAGCTTGTTCATAACAGAGAATTGCATAAGCCTTACTCTTACGTTTTCACCCAATGATACATTAGGAGCATTCTTACCATTCTGTATCCAAGGATGATCTGTAAAACCAAGATGATTTGAGTCTTAATTAACAATTATTTGATATGATGAGACGAAAAACAATTGCTTTCAAAAGCGAGTTTATGATACCAAGAACTTGTTGAGCTGTAAGACGATGTTTTGGGTCAGGATGAAGCATCTTCTTTATCAGATCTTTTGCATTGTTAGAAACTTTGGGCCATGGGTCTCTTCTGAAATCAATCACAGATCGAAGAATTGCTTTCGCGACTCCATGTTCGGTTTCTGCAAACAAACATGATAGCAAAAGACTTTCATTACCTTTGTATACCTCTACAAAAACTGACACAGAAGCAAGTCATTTGTCAAAACTAAACCTGCCCAAAAAGGTGGAACACCACAAAGCAATATGTAAAGAATTACGCCTGCGCTCCAAATGTCGATTTCTGGTCCATAACTCCGCCTTAATACCTCGGGAGCCATGTAGTAAGGACTCCCAACAATCTCGTTAAATCTCTCGCCTAGAAAAACAGAACACTAGTTGGTTAAAGACTGCTTCCAATACCTTGAAACAGAGCATCTTGGTCAAGCATTCAAGATAATAAACCATTACCTGGTTTAAAGAAAATAGAGAGACCGAAATCAATCGCCTTTAAAGACGCAGTTTCCTTTTTGTTTGCAAACAAGAAGTTCTCAGGTTTTAAATCTCTATGCATTACTCCATGCTTATGGCACATCTACAACACACATGGAAACACAAAAAGTTCAAGATTATCCAAGAAAATGCATTTTGAGTCTTTTTCAAGCAAATGTAACATTCATACATCAAAAACCTCAAAATCAAACCTGAACAACTTCCATGATTGTCTTAATAACCGAAGCAGCAGCTCTCTCCGTATAATGCCCTCTCGCAACAATCCTATCGAAAAGCTCACCGCCTTCACAAAGCTCCATAACCAAATGCACAGCTTTATCGTCTTCATAAGTTTCTTTCAACGTAACAATGTTTGGATGCTCAGGCATATGTCTCATGATCTCTACTTCTCTCTTAACGTCATCTATATCAACCGCGGTTCTCAGCTTCTTCTTTAGAATCGATTTGCAAGCGAAAATCTCTCCGGTCTCGACATCTGTGCAAAGATACGTGACACCGAATTCTCCACGACCTAACTCTCGACCTAATTTGTATTTCATCTTGATCTCTCGACCAGTTGGTTCCTTTAGGACAATAAGCTTAAGCTTGTCGTGGTGGTGGTGATCGAATGAGAAAGGATTTACCATTTTAATCCCTTTCTTCTGTTTATCAATCAACGATCCAGCAGTTCCACAACAATTACCCATTTATAAAGCGAATGAAGCAACAAGAACCCTAAAAAAACGAAATCTTGATACAGAATCAAAAGAGCCTATGAAAGAAAAGACGAAGCCAATCATATCAAATTGTTCTTGTTTCTAATCAAATTTTCAGAAAGTTTTCATTTTTAAGGAACATTGAAGAAGAAAATTACGGAGAGATATGGAAAGGAAGGTTTTTTTTTTAAAAAACAGAACAAAAAGAAGAAAAAATCCTTCCGTCTCTAACCTCTCTGTATTTTTTTTTTTTCTTGTTATCCTGATTTCTGTTTTTTTTTTTTTTTTTTTTTTTTTTTTTATAATTCAGATATGTCTTACTTTAATAATTTATTTTTAGGACCTCTGTCTCCAAGGAAGTCTGGAATAAATACCGATTATAGGATCACGATTATCTCAAGGAGAAAACAATTTTTGCTTAAGCCAGTTCCATGAATTTTTTTTTTTGTATATGAAACATCGTGTTTTCGTTTTTTCTTTTAATAAAAAAATTACAAGTGTAGTATACAATTTCCGTGGGTAATTATGTCGTACAAAAGAAAATTTGGTGATCTACAACTCTTTAGCCAAACTAACTATTATTGGCTAAACACTCCAATTTTCTAAAATAATTGTGAAGAAAAATAGAGCAAAAAGATTTATGTTGGACGGTTTGGTTGGGACATTAGAAATTCTCATGAATGAAACACTTTGGTCTTGTATATCATTTAGAAGAAGATTTCGAAAACAAAAAAGCATTGTTTTGCATTTTTCAAATTACGGGAACTCATCTCTAACAATCGGCTCAATTTTGGTTTTGAATATTTAGGCTTAGAGCACTCTCATCGGGAGTTTCTTCATAAGTAGTTCAACAACAACCAAAAAAAATCAAAAATAATAAAAGAGTAAGAGAGAGAAAACAACGGTTGAATTTCTGATATTTTTCTAAGAAACTCAACTGACACATGTTTTAATATGATTAGTTTTGTTTTGTTTTTATAAAATGTGAATCTTACATACCAAAAACTGGAAAGTTTGTTTTACAAGATGTTAGGCGGAGCAGAGTGTATGTTTTAAAAAAGACAAAAATAAAATAAAAAAAGCCTAGCTGAGAAAAAGAGGACGATAAGAGATCCAAGGCAGTGAGCTAACTACTCATATGTGAACAACTGCATAAGAAGATTTCAAAACGATTTTTGATGAATCTGAGCCAAAATGGAGTCTCTGATACTAAGGTCATATTGCTTGAAGATAACAATATGTAGAGTGGAGACAAAGTTGTGAAGACAAAGTTGTGGAGTCTATTTTTCCTCTCTTTCCAGATGTGAAAAACCAAAACCAGAGTTTGAACCGCGAGTTTCTTGAGTGTGTTGCTCCAAGGACCAGAAAGTGTGGAGAGCTAAGTGATGAGTGCAAACTAATCAATAAAAGAATGATGAGACATGCCAAGTCTAGAAATAAGCTTACGTCAGAGTTGTGAACCACATTGGTAGTGAGAGAGCAGGTGGTCTCTTGTTTCAAACTTTCTGTTGCAGGTACAACAAGCAGCTTGAATGTTCATTCCTTAGGAAGCTAATAGAGCTTTGACTGGAAGTCGGTCTAGGTGTGAAACCCAAAAGTTAAATTCATACTTTGGGATACAACCTTATACTAAATAGCCTTAGCCCAATGCTTTATACTGCTAGCAGGTCAGAGTTGCTTCAAGTGTGCTTTGTGGAGAAAAACGTCTCAGAGGTTCTCTCAATGTACCAATAATAAGAGTCATCTCCAAGCAGAACATGGCGGAGGCTTGCTAGCTCCTGGTTTCTAATTCTAAAAGAGGGAAGGATCCACCCTTCAAGACCAACAACATCAATGACACAGGCATATTGTGGAATACTTATAAGTTGGGGCCATGCATGTCCAACAATGACAATAAGTGGACCCAACTTGTTCCAGTATTAATACCAATAGCTTGCTGTTCGTCCATCAGCTATATCACATCTCACAAATTTCTTAGCTAGTGGGCTTAAGGTTAAAAGGGCCTTCCAAATCCATGAGTGATGTGGAGCATTTTCAACATTCTAGAAGTTTGCATGCCTAAGTTTGTGAAACTGATTCCATGCAACCCATAAAGAGGCTCTGTTTGCAAACAACATCTAGATTATGCGAAGATTCAGAGTTCTGTTCTCGGTCCTAAAATGTCTAAGGTCGAGTCCTTCTTCAGCCTTCAGAAGACATAGTTACTTCCATAAAACTTTTATACCCCTTTTCTTTGTAGTCTCGTCAGTCCAAAGGAAGCGATTACATGGACGTTTAATATTTTTGAGGCAAAGTAAATGTAGAGAGCCAAAAGTTTAGCGTGTTGTAGATGATAGAAGAGAGTAGCTGCAGCCTACCCACAAATGATAAAGTTTTGGTTGCCATGAACATGGCTGAGATGATAGCGATAAGTAGCGAGTAGTCAACCTTAGATACCGGAAAGAAAATTTACCATTTGCAAAATCGAAAGCTGTCGTTTCTTCATTCTCTACTGTGTTCTAGCCCACTATGTAGATCCTTTTATTATCCTTGTTCATCTTAAGACCATATACCAATTTGAAGTCATCAAGAACAGAGGTAATAGAATGAAGAGAAGACGGTTTCCCATCATAGATAATCATTAGGTCGTCAGCGAAAGCTAGACTCGAAATCTCTAGGTCCTTTGCTTTGGAATGATAACCAATGAAGTCATCTGCAAATTTAGCTTCCAAAAGACGAGATAACACTTTCATAACTATTACAAATAAAAATGATTAGTTCTATTTCTTTTTCATAATTTGAAAATTTAGATAAATAATTAAACTATATTATTATTACTATAATATATTATACATGAGAAACTATTTGAATTTTCGATTAATGGAGGTGCTCTTAGAGGTATCAGTTGGTAGAGGATGCTTTCGTTGTTGTCATTATGAACCCTAAAAGCAAACCCCATGTAGAGAAAAGAACCGTAGCCTACCACCGGCTAACAAAGAGAAAGCGACGCTTCAAGAGTGAATTTAGTTTCCTTTATAAAACTGTTTTTACAATAGTTGTTACTGAATTCGAGCAATTATAAAACTATTCGATAACGTGTCAGACTACATCCCTTTTCTAAGAGGATGGAACATTGAAGGAGAGGAGGCGGAGGTAAGAGACATGGTCGATATTATCAATAAATGCAACAATCCGATTATCCACCAAAAAAAGCTTACCTCTTCGTTTTTTTCTCCAAAACAAAATTACGCTATGTATTTCTAAGTTTCAGCTTGCACCATTACGTACCTCTGGGTTTTCCTCCTTCGAATTTATTAAATATCACATATCACTTCTTTCATTTCCACTTCTTTAGGCCTTCGTAATCCTCCACTCTCTCTCTTCTCCTTCTGATTTTGTTTTCAATCTCCGACGAGAATAAAAAATTGTTGCGGTTGCAACCAATTGGTTTGGATTAGCAAAGCAACGATTACATACATGGATCATTACTGCCGACTCGGGCTTTCCATAAATTGTTCTTATGATCAGGTGAGTTTTTTTTGTTTCTGCATACTTAATTTCAATTTGTTGTATTATACTTCCTCTGTTTCAATATGTATGATGTTTTAGAAAAAAAATTGTTTTAAAATGTATGATGTTTTTAATTTTCAATACAGTTTTTATGAACTAATGATGATGATTGTAAATTTCAAGACACATTAATTGATTTTATTGAACTACTATTGGGTTAAAGTTATGAAAAACTATTTAGTGCAAAAAAACAATGTATTAATATATCAAAATTAATATGTTTTCTTAATATATTTAAAATTTCTAAAACATCGATCATACATATTGAAATGGAGGGACTAGTGTTTAGTCTGGATATCGAGTGCTTCTTTCTTGATTTGTCTAGGTTTTTATTGCTATATAAACCAGAGTAGTTCCTGATTCAATATCATCAAAACATCTTTTGATATTTATCAACGACTTAGCTTCCAATCTTTGGACTCGCAATTGTTCCAAATGGAACCAATGAAGATTGATTTTTTTATTATCAGGTTAGAATTGGTTACCAAGATAGAGTTAAGGAGGTGAAGAAACAAAGCCTAGACGAAGATTGGAAGACTCACATTGCATACCATCGAGATTGGGATTGAGGCCAGAGCATCCCATCGAAAGTTTTTTAATAGGATTCTTATACTAAAAAATCAATAAAAATTGCGTAAAGTAGGAGAGAAAAACAAATGAGTCTCTCATTTGAGATACCCCAAAAAAAAAAAATTAGAGACTCATACAACAAATGTTCATACATTATTAGCTTGCTCTTCTTTTTTAATTTTAATTATTTAATTAAATTATGTTAAATATATTATTTTTATATTTGGTGAGATAAGTTTATGGTATATCAACTAGTGGATCCATCGGTCAATTCAAGTATTTCATAATTCACTGTTAAAGATAGTGATGTAGTTGATGCAATTATTCTTAAAACTTTGAATAATTAATTAATATGAGGACCTATTCAACATACATTTTATAATGATAACATAAGAAAATTGAATAACTACCTAGAATATGTAGTCTAGATTGTATTAATAAACCATCCAGATTGAATCCACATATTGTTGAAAAAAAATACATAAGATAGAATGATCTAATCCGTTTTACACGTACTGACGTACCTATATTATCCGCATATTATTGAAAAAAATACATAAGATAAAATGGACTAATCCGCTCTAGACATGTACTCGCGTACCTATATTATCCGCTAACACTAGTTCCTAGCAAACTAATTTGTACCATCTCTTGCCTTCCTTCAAAACTCTTCTTGATTATATATGTAGTCCATCATTTGAGACATGATGTTTTGTTTAGGAAAGAACACCCATTTATCTTTTACTATACTTTTTTTTTAATACTAAGAAGTTTTGGGACTAGATCCATATATCTTTTCATTCCAAAAACCAGAATATTTTATATGATTTTCCAAGTGCCATTCGAACCAGCGATCTCTAAGTTTTTTCTCAGATATTTTACCAATTGAGTTAGTGACACTTGGTACTATCCTATCTCAATCGCTTAACATTAATTTCTTTAAGATGCACAGATGAAAATAAATACATACTTATTCTAAGCCAATATTAAAACTAAAAGTAGATTATATTCCTTTTTTTTTCTTTTTTCTGGTTGTGAATGTGGATCGCATGTATGGTGTACTTACGAAAAGGTACAAAACCACACAAGAGTACTACACTCTCAGATACTATGCCTATACAACCAGAATTAGGCACATTTTCTTTACCAAATATAATTCGTATACAATGAGTAATTTAACTTTAATGGCTTGATATAAACTAAACTCTAAGAGAAAGAGAAGAATGAGCGTTTGGCAGGAGGACGCCCAACGGCTCTCATGAGATTAGCAACTTCAAGAACTTTTGCAACCTCGGTACCTCTTTTCGCCTCAGCCGTCGCTCTTTTCTCCTCTGATTTCCTCTGCGCTTTCGCCAAATTGTTTTGCGTTTTCTCCATCGCTTTCGCTTTTCTATCTTCTAGCTTCCTCTGCACCAACCCCCTAAATTGTGAGTACTTAACATTAATCCAATCGACATGAATTCGCTGCTTAGAAGGTTGTTGAACCCGCTTCTTATTGAATGTTTTTACTATATCATGAATCTTGGAATGTTGTTTTAAATTAAGTAATTACAAGAAAAGAATATTAGAAGCTAAAATGTGAGATATCAACCCATCTTTCACCTAATTATGTCCCCACCGTGCATAATTTTTTTTTTTTTGCAAAATTTTATAAATGGAAAGATAATTATGTTTGCAATTTCAAATGACATGCATGGTAAACCGGCTCCAACAATAAATCGTGATTCATTTTTCGACTGTGATTTTTAATTTACTTGGCTAATTTTCAAAAAAGAGAATTTGTAGTTGTAGTTTGTACATTTAGAAGAAAATAACAAAATATTCACCTCAATTTTCTTCATCCAAGAATTGGCCTTGTGGACTTGCTCATTGACCCAACCGTTAATAACGGCGTCTTCTCTCTTAAACCTATTATTGATCTTAGCCAATTTTGCCGTTTGCCACGCCGTTATCTTCGCCTCCACTTCTTCCTGCTTCACCCTTTGCACCGACGACGTCATCCCAACCCGACCCTGATCCTGACCCGACCTAAACCCACTTCCCGGATCCAAACCCGGACTCGGATACTGGTCCGGCACGATTGCTAAAGGATTCGTATCCTCTTCGTCCCTCTCCTCGTGGATCCTCGTCAAGTCGTGTTGTCTTTCATCATCGTCGTGCTGCGTGACGTCACGAGCCTCCATGGAGGAGCCGGCGATGACTAGAGCGTTGAACTCCCTGCTTATGGTGGTGAAGTTCTCTCCGGAAGAAGCTCCTTCGCTCATGGTCGTCGTTGACCTCGTTGGAGAAAAATACCCTCTTAAAGCAGGCGGTGGAGGCAGCGTCGTCGTTGTCGCCGGAGTTAATGCGTGGATGTCTCTCACGGCAGTCTCTGACGTCTCATCCCGGCGGTTACTTGTGGCGTCCGGCGGCCTTTCTTGACCGTAGAGAGTCAACATAATACGAGAGTTAGGGTTTATGAATTTTGATCGTCAAAGAAGAAAAAGAAGAAGAAGAACAAGATCATGGTCGATTTCTCTCACGTAGCTATATATTTTGGGTTTTTCTATATTGGCTTTGGTAATGTCAAAACTGTTTATCTCTGATTTTAATTAGATTAGAGGAAAAATATCACTTCAGGACAAAAGAAAAAAGAAGATTAAATTGTAGAATTTTCAAGAAGGTTATAAATTGAAAATATGACAATAGGACCACTTGGTGAAAACTACGTTAGTCTAGTAAATAGCGACTTGCATTATGATTTAACCTTTGGAGCCTTGTTTATGATGATTATAGTCATAGAGACAACTTATAATTTGATTTTTTTTCACATTTGTAAACAATAGATGCGGTAATCTTTAGCGAACAAGGCAAATGTACGAGTGATACTGTGGAGCTTCGTTAGGAATATATATATGGATTTAAAGACAAATGATTGAGACAAATTTAAAAGAGAAGAAAACTAATTTTAAGAGCGAGTGTCGGCAAGTTTGGACCCTACCACGAAAGACAAGATAATACACATGTCATTTGTGAAATATTGTAGTCGCGTGGCAATATTTGATTCGTTAATTCGTTAAATGTTTCCCGCCAAACAAAGCCACGTATGTTATTGTCATAAAATGAATCTTAATGACTTGGAGATACCACTTGTGCGAGGGCACGTAACAGATATCACTTCCGATTAAAATTCGTCTTTTTCTGTGAAGATTGGTAGTGATTTATCAATTAGTTCTATCTGATAATGCTATGTCTTTTCATTATACTTATGATGAAGTATTTATCAACATTATTTAAATGCTTGAATACCCATTTAATCATTTATGTAAGTTGTTTTTGATATACGTGTTGCATGTTCCGGCGAAGGGAGAATTTAAATCGCAACCACTCAAAAGTTTATCACGACTAGTGTTTATGTGGTTTGATTTGCTCAGTCTAATTACAATGGTTACGTTGTGAAACTCAAAGTGTTAAATAGTAAATTTGGGTTTCCATACTGTTGATCAGTGAGAGCGTTTCTGCAAATTTGAAGTGCCCATAGTGTCCAAAATGTTTATTTCCCGATTTTAGACGTTTTTCATTCCGCTGTACCCAAAATACTTTTATATCCAAATATTAAGAAAATACTTTTAGAGTAATGGTAACAACATTCAAAACAATTCTCAAAAATCATTATCACCAAACAATATCCTGACAACATGAATATGGACTATTGAGTCTTCAACCAGATCCAACCCCAAACTATTTTTTTCAATGGCCCAATACTTTTTTGTGGTCAATTTTTTGTTATCTCTTACAAGCTAATGAAAAGGCTGGGCAATCCTTTTGAGACTAGCATTTTCAGAAGTTTCAGAGCATTCTGATTCAAAAGTGACTTCAAAATGGTCAATTGGTGGAAATTCAGTGTAACCACCTTATTTTCATTTCAATAGCGATTTTTGTATCATTTTCTCCTCTTCTTTAAGCTCCATGTATTGATTATAATTTATAAGTAGTGTTATAGTGCCTTTTTTTGGTATTTGACGAGTGATTAAATTTTTAGACAAAGAAGGTAAGTTAATGAGCATGTGGTTGCCCACTAAGCTCTCCTTGTTTCCTTAATTTGAAGTGTTTTGACTCATTTTTAAAAACTTTTTTCCATTGTGTGATCCCCTAATTTTCAAATAGTGGCGTATTCTCGTCCAATCAAAATTGGTTTGACCCGGAGGACCAAGTCCAATCCGTTTTGTCATGGACTCGTGGGATTGGTATAGAGTTTTTAGTTTATTACAAACAATGAATTAGCCATTCGGCTGAGGACTACGGATTTATATTTAAAAAATATATATCAACTAGTTTATAGTAAACTCTAATGTATAATATATAGTTATTACATACAACATTTTAAAGAGTTTACTTCGTATCTGTTGGCTAAGACTATCTCCAATGTATTTCTCTATTTTTTCCCTTAAAATAATCACTCAATTATATCTCTATTTTAGTGGAATTGATATTTTTATTCTATTTTAGGGGACAATATAGCATTCTCTATATTTTCCTCCAAATAAGAAAAAAAAAATAGCAATCTCTATTTTAGAGATGAAAATAGAAGTGAGTTGGAGAGGAAATAGAAGATTGCTATTTTTTTCTTTATTTTTAGATGAAAAAATAGAGGTGGGTTGGAGATTTTCTAAAAGATGGGAATGCAAACACGGCCTTCTTTCATATAACTGTGATTGCACACCAAGCTAGGAACGCAATTAAATATCTCAGAGATGCTCAAAATATCATAATTGACAATGTGGATCAAATCAAAGACATGATTATCTCCTTTTATAAACAGCTATTGGGTATTGTAGCTAGAAACATCGACCCTTTCTATGTCGACAGTCTACGCATCTTACATCTTTACCGCTGCCAGAGTCGGATTTAAGATTCTCGGAGCCCAATACGAAAAAAAATTAACATTTAATTTAAATATATATTTTCAAAAAGTCTGATTTTTTAAAACAAAAATATATGCATGTTTACTTATTTAAATAAAATTATGAAAAAACATACTCAAATTATTTACTTTTTATCATATAATCTCACAAAATAATAGATTTCACAAAAATATTTTTTACTCTCACTTAATCTTCATTTTTTCCATTAAATATACATATTTTCAATAAATTAATACATAAATATGTTTTTTAAGTGGAGCCCCTACAAGTTGGGGGTCTCATTCAAATTTTTCAAAAAACTCCCCTCAGATCCGGCTCTGACCGCTGCTCAGATGATCTACAGGGGATCCTAGCTCAGATTCCTTCTAACGAAGAGATTACTTTTGTAATCTTCTCTATGCCCAAAAACAAGGCTCCCAGACCAAATGGATTCCCAGTGGAATTTTTCCTTGAAGCTTTGTCGATTGTGGGTGGGAACAATATCAAAGCTGTTAGGGAATTCTTTGCGGCTGGGTTTTTGTTGAAAAGGTTTAATACGACGACATTGCACTACTTCCTAAAATGCCTCGTGCAGATCTTTTGTCCGGATTTAGACATGTATCGTGTTGCAATTCCGTATACAAGGTGATTGCTCGCCTGCTCAAGAACAAACTAAAGCTTTTATTCCGGATGTGATCAACTTAATCAGGTTGGCTTCATTCAAGGTCGTCTTCTATGCGAAAACGTTCTTCTCGCCTCTGAATTGGTTGATGGATTCCATAAGGAAGGAGAAACTAAACAAGGGTGCTTACAAATTGACAGTACAAAAGCTTTCGACAACCTTAATTGGAATTTCCTCTTGAATATTCTTGAAGCGATAAGGCTGCCTCCTGTTTTCATCTCTTGGATCAGAGAATGCATTACTACAACTTCATATAGCATTGCTTTCAATGAAGTTTGGTTGGGTTTTTGATGGAAAAAAGGTCTAAGGCAAGGTGATCCTATATCTTCTCTCTTAATTGCTCTTGCAATTGATATGTTGTCTAAGAAACTTGATCATGGGGCTGCTGATCACGTCTTCAAGCCTCACCCGAACTGTTTTGCTCCCCTAGTGACTCACTTAAGCTTTGCTGATGACCTTCTTTTTTTTTATGGTGCTGAAGATTCTCTGAACGGTATTTTGTCAATTTTGGATGATTTCAAAAAGATTTCAGGTCTTGGCAAGAACAAAGAGAAATCGTTTCTTTTCTTGGATGGTGGAAACTTGCAGCCATCCCGCGAAATCTGTGAGAGACATGGGCTGTCCCAAAGGTCATTTCCGGTGAGATACCTCGGTGTGCTTTTAACTACAAAAAAATGACTAAGCATGATTACCAACCTCTTGTAGAAAATATCTCCAAACAATTCTCTTATTGGACAGTTAGGCATCTGTCTTTCGCGGAGAGACTTGAAATCATTCAGTCGGTAATTTACTCAAAAATGAACTTATGGGCTTCTATCTTTATCTTGTTGAACCAGTGCATAGCTACTCTTGAGCAAATGTGCAACGCCTTCCTATGGAAAGGGGTTCCAAATTATGCAATAGGTGCTAAAATAGCTTGGGAATCGGTTTGTACATCAAAAAAATATGGAGGACTTGGTTTGAGAAGATTGCTTGATTGGAACAAAGTAATGGGTTTAAATTTGGTTGATCTTCACTTCTTCAGGCTCTTTATGGGTTTCATGGGTTCGTCCCAACCTGATTAAAGATGGTAACTTATGGGATATGGAAAGTGCATCGGGTAGTTGGATTTGGAAACAACTCCTTAAGCTTAGACACTTGGCTCGACCGTTTATAATATGTGAGATTGGCTCGGGAATTACATCAAGCTTTTGGCAGGATAATTGGACCTCTTTAGGTCCTCTTATTGATATTACAGGTAGATCTGGTCCTTCTCGTTCTGGTTTACCCATTGATGCAGTGGTCTCTGATGCAATTAGAAATGGTAGATGGTGGATTGATGGAACAAGGAGTAGAAACTCGATCATCTCTTTGCTCCGTCAATGCCTTCCACCTCCTACCCCTATTGCTCAATCAGACTTTGATGACTATTACAAATGGAAAATTAATCAAGCAAGCATCCCAAAATTGTTCTCCGCGTCAGAAACTTAGAAAGCACTTCACCCTAGTGGACAATCTGCTAATTGCTTTAAAGCGGTTTGGTTCAAAGGACAAATTCCTAAACATTTGTTTCTTTGTTGGGTCACCCAGTGTCGTGCCAAGGTTTCTAGGGACTCAAGGCGAATTGAAAAATGGGTCTCTTTTTTAACGGTTGTTATAAACTCTATTTTTTCAAAAAACGGTTAAATAGAATCTAAACAAAAAAAATATTAAAACGTTAACAATAAAAGAAATCTATGGCAATTTTGTTATATTTCTATGAACTTTTTGACTAAACTCTCATAAACAGTTTATTGAACTAATTTTCTTTCTATATATATGATTACTATTGGAAATTGGGGGTCCCAAAATTTATATTTTATTTGGGGCCCGAGGCGAATGCCTTTTTGTTAACACTATAGGCACGGCCTTGGGGTCACCGCAAGAAATCGAATGCACACAAGAGACAAGCTTAGGAGTTGGGGACTCTATGTTTCTCCGCGTTGCCTCTTGTGTGATGTCCAAGATGAGACTAGACAACATATATTCTTCATATGCCCCTACAGCCATGAAATCTTGTCTGCTTTCTACTCAGCAGCCAATTTCTCTCCTCCGTTAGACTTTGATCAGTGCCTACTTTGGCTCATCTCACCTACGCGCGCGAGATGCCAATACCAACATAATCATAAGATTAACATTCCAAGCCTCTTTACACGGGATTTGGAGGGAGCAGAATGCTAGGCTTCACTCATCAATCTCCACTCCATCAGCGGTCATTATCAAAGGGATCAAGCAAACAATCCGCTGCATATTAGATCCTCTTACTTGAGCTCAACTCAACAACAACTTTACTAACTACTTGGTTTTCTCTCTTTAAGGATATTAGGGAGTTGGAAAGCAATTTATAAGTTTCTCCTTCATTTTTTGGTATGCATATCGACTCAGTCTCGACCTGAAGGGATTGATTGCATTTTTTTAGTTAATCTAATGGAAATTTAAAATTTAAAAAAAAAAAAAAAGAGTTACTTGTGTATACATTTGCAAAAGAGCCACTAGGAGTTGTCTATTTGCAAAAATACCATTAATTATAGATTTTTAGAATCTAAATCTTAAAATTCTAAACCCTAAAAAATGTTTTGACTTTTAAAAACTCCTAAACCCTCAAAATAAACTCTAATACAGCATAGTTAACCCAAAAATAAATAATATAATGAGTAAATAATTTTAAAAAATGATATTTTTGCAAAGATTTTGAAAATGTTATATTTTTTTAAAATGACACTTTAAAGTGGCATTTTTCAAAACAAATTTTGATGCTTGATCATTTAGACCATTTTTCACCGTCTCCGAACATTCTTTAGTATAAGTGTATAACTAACCGACCCTTTGGCTAAATGGTCTAAATCTTCCGAGAATTGTATTTTACATTTTCAAAATGAAATCTTTGTTTCAATTTTTTTTTTTAACGTCAATTAAATTTCTTTCTTTGGCAAATTGAAAATTCATCCCAAAAATAGACATTAAAAAAAAAAAAAAATCGGCACTATTCAAGATAATCACGACCTATATACCAAAAACTAGTCATTAATTATATAATTAGAGTATAGTTACTGCAAAATTGCAATTGCGTGAGAAAAAAAAAAACAAAAGGTATTCGGTGTCTCTCCTTGAAGTGAGCGCCACCTACATTAGTAGATACGGTACATTAAAATCACATTTTAACTAAACGAATAATATGTTGACAGATTAAAAAAATGCGAAATGTAATTAAACAAAATACAAATTTAAGAGCCACCTCTTGACTCTGATGAGTCTCTCTATCTCACCAATACATCCATATGCGTGGCCTGCAATTCCAAAAAGACTTGGTCTTTCTCAAGGATTTTTGTTTGATTTGGCTTATTCTCATTTATACCTTTTAATTCTATCGATATGTGTTTATCCTCATTTGGGTTTTGACAAAAAAATGTTTCATCTTTTGTCCTCATGAGAAACCAATTTTCTGAATAAATTATAGTTTAGTTTTTAGTTATAGAGTTTTTTCTTTTTGATCTCTTATATGTGTGTTTGTAGTGACATTGCTCAAGCTCTGTTGTTGTTCTTCTTCGAGGCTAGAATCTCTCTATGGGGAGCCTCTTTGGCTATATTCAGTCCAATTGCCAGAACTCAATGGATGGCTGTTTATAATTTTGAGTCTTGGTTGGTTCAATTATTCCTTCACATTTTGATGGATTTTTGGTTGTTGTTAGAGAGAAGCTCCAGCTTTTCTTGTTGATCATCTGGAGAACGGACACTCCAATGGCTTCCAGCTCCACACAATCGAACAGTGAGCCAATGCTTATGAAGGAGTTTCCTTCATTGTTTGGGTTCTCAGTAAGCCACACAACTCGATCTCCGAGGTTTATGGAGCTGAAACGGTGTTCATTATCACTTTTCTGATAAAAAAATGTTATGGAGAAAGATATTAAAGATGGTAAGTTTCTTGAGTTTGCTTGAAGATCGGCTCCGTAGGAAAACAAAAAGAGAGCGTCTTCTTTCAGTAGGAAAACATAAAAACTGTTCTTTCATTCATTTCATAACCGTTTCTTCTTCGACTTCGAAATATCAAAAGTAGTAACATTAGGTTCAATGAATTAGGATGATGATGATGAAAGAGTTTGGTGGTGTTGATATTGTTGGGTTGTAATACTGATTGGCAAGACTTGGAAGAATCAAAGTTGAGATTTTTTTTAGTTGTGGGTTTCAAATTCACAAGATTGATCCCATGAAACAGAGTTCAGTGATATGATCTTTTGTGTTTTGTTGGGAGATCAAAAAAGGACAGCAGTTAGTGTCAGTTTTGAAAAAGCAGCCAAAGAAATTGGAAAGAGTTTCCAAAGAAGAAAGACAAAAAAGAAAAGAAAAGAGACAAACCAAAGAACAAGTTGAGACCTTGGAACAGAATCTCACATGTGTCATGTCCTTTCATCTTTTTTGAAAGAAAAGCCTCTCTACACCTCTTAATATTCTAGCAACTGCTTTCAAATCTTACACGCCACCTCTTCTTCTTCTTCTTACATACTTGTCTTGTGGGTCCTAAGTCGGTCGGATTCTAGTGAAAGTAAGTAAGCCTCGTGTAATGCCCACTAATGGCTCTACTTCAGTCACTTATTCAAAAAGACTCATCTTGAGCTTCTTTAAGCTTCTCAGAGCTTGATTCAATAATAGATTACCATGGTCCTAATGAGTAAACATCATTCTCTAACCATACAAGAAGGTTATGGTAACAAATTGGGGTTAGAGAATGCCCATAAATGAGTCTAGGCCTAATAGAGATGCTTACAACAGAACATTGGTTTAGCTTTTGAGCTAAAGAAACAAGAATCATCAGCCTCCACTACAATTGTTGTTAAAATCAGATCCTCAAACTATACAATACTTCACTTCACTCACTAAGAAGAGCCTTTATGGCTCATACAACGATTGACCAGACTCTGATGAGTTAGTCGGCGATGATCTTGCACAAACAAAAGGCGGTGGTGGTGGATCAACAGACAATGTACCTTCCAAAACCTTTACAACTTCTCCCATTGACGGTCTTAACCGCTCATCCGCCTGAACACACCAAAACGAGATTCTCAAAACCTGCTCGAGCTCCTCTACGTCGAAACTTCCTTCTAATCTTTTGTCCACAACGGTTTCTTTCCTCCCTTCAATCCATTCTCTATACACCCATTCACTCACTACACCTTCTGCCTCGTACCTACCCGTTATTAGAGTTAAAACGGTTTTGCCAAAATCTTCAACGTCTTTATCTGCAGCACATAAACCGAATCCATATTCTGTTAGCTTTGCCTCAAAATCCTCACCGAGCAGAATGTTTCCGCAGTTCAAGTTCCCATGACTGACGAATTCTCTGCATTCCGTGTGGAGATAACAGAGAGCTTTAGCCACGCTTAAGCAGGTTTCGGTTCTTTTCTTCCAAGTTAGTTTCTTGCTTCGTAAAGGGTCAACAATGTGGTCATGTATAGACCCGTTCTTAGCGTATTCGTAAACCAGAAACCTCCTGCCTCGTTCGCAGCAATAACCTTCAAGCTTTGCTAAATTCTTGTGATGCATTGTTCCTATCTTTGATGCAGAGCTTCGGAACTTCCTTTCATCTGTTGTCACTTCCATTTCTTTGACCGCAACACATTCATTCTCTGGCATAACCCCCTTGAAAATCTGCGGTCCTATGGTATGGTCAAAATTATTGGTCATGGCCGTAATCTCATCAACAGAGAATATAATCACACCTTTAGGATTTGTCGCTTTGGAGAACTGATCAGCTTTCTTCTTAGCTTGCTTCTTCTTCCTCTGATAGATGTAGACAACAATACCGAGCTGAAAACCGAGAAACAGAACAAGTGTAGTGGAAGTTGCCCCGACAAGACAAGGAAGACAGATACTGTGAGACTTTGTCGCAGCCACTGGCCCTTTAGCAACATCTGAATTAGGATTAACAGCAACCGGGTCCGTACAGGTTTTAACATACGATATCAAACTCAGAGAAGGATCAGAGTAACCGCTGATATATCGAGTCAGCTTCATGAGACATTGTGGATTCCCATCGTTCCTGTAAGTGACTGCGGTACAAGCAGAGTCCTCCAAACACATCTTCTTGCATCTCTGAGAGCTAATCCGAGAAACAACCGAATCATTAGCCGGATAGATCCCATACAACTCCAAGTTCTTGAATTGCACCATATCGAAACTAGATTTGCATCCTAGCTTCTGATAAGGCGCCAAACACTTGGGATTCGAGACCGATGCAAAGGTATTATAAGGGCAACTGCATCCAGGGTATCCGGAACTGTTAAAAGAACAAACTTGCGATCCACAGGTCGCGAAAACCCGACATTGATTCTCAACAGCTTGCCAAACCGGTTTCCAAATCTTTGAATCCTCGTTCCACGAATACATTCTCAGATTACCATCCCGGTCAAGCCTAAGAAACCGAAACTTCACAGTATCGTTATGATCTTCCCCAAAAACAGACCAAACAGGTCTCATCAGATCTTGATCAACAAGAAACAGAGCTCCCTCTGAAGTGAGAACAGCACCAATCTTCTCCTTCTTCTTCTTCGAAGCTTCTTCGTTTCCGCTCGACCAGAAAGAAATGCTACTCTCCCATCTCAGCTCTAACCTCCCAGAATCCACCATGTGAAGACTATAATAACTAGACCTAGAATTCTCACTAGCAGCTCTAAGCATCTCCAAAGCTAATAACTTTTGGTTTGGAAGCAAAGTATCAGCAGGAGTATCAAAGCTTTGCCAAACAATCTCTTCTCTATCTTTCAACAAGACAAGATTACCATCATCACGAAGCAAACCAGAGGAAACAGAGAACCGGTTCGTCTTGGTGTTCCAAACCGGAACACCCAACGAGTAATCAAACAAAACCAATTCTCCATTACGAGTTAGCTCAAAGTAAGAACTGTTGTCTGTAACGGAAACACCAGCTCCGGCGACCCATACAACTTTCCGTTGATCAGAAGGGATTGAAACAGAGTTAAACCGGACACCGATGCTAAACCGGTTAGGCAAATCAGGTGGGTTGAAAAACCCTAACGCAAAATCACCATTTTTGGATACCCACAAGGTGTTTTCACCAACCACGAGTCTTGAACCTAATTGAATCTCTGAAACCACGAATTGTAAAACCAAGAACACTAGAGAGAGAGACAGAACCAGAGCTCGAAGAAGCATCTTTGTAAAATCCAACAACAACAAGAAGATACAAGGAAAGAGACACTGGTTTCATCTCAACATCATTCCCAAAAATCCAAACTTGTGGTTTAAATTTCCTGAGAACAAAAGAAAAAATCCAAAGTTGAAGATAATATATCAATAAGACCCTTAAAATCTTCTAAGTTTGGCACTTGAAGAAAAAAAAAAACTTAAATTTCTCACCTTTGGACCCACTGTGATATCAAATCACCAAGTATATCAAATGAAAGACCAGAACAATAAATAGTGTTGTTGAAAAAGAAAATAAAATTGATTTTTAATCTCCAAAAAATTGAACTTTCAAGAAAGAAATGTGGAGAGGACATTACTGTAAAAGATTGACCCAAAAAAAAAAAACAGAGACTTTTTAAGCTTCAAAATGGGACCCAAGATTGTGGATTTTAAAAAACTCTGAGTGGGATATACTAAAAGAATTTCAGAGAGTTTGAAGCTGTGAATACGAAGAGGAAGACAGTGAAGAAGCACTAACCAGTAGGTAGACGAAGAATCAGAAGTGAAAGAGACGTCTTTTCTTGGAAGATTTTCTCAGAGAAAAACAGAATTTAAAATTGTGAAGAAGATGCAAGTAGTTGTGGATATAATGTGAGGAATCTATAAAGAACTTTTGGGAAATTTTGTAAAGAGGTGAATCTGAGAATTTTTAAAAAAGAAGATTTTTTGGTTCTCTTCTCTTTGGGCTAAAGTGTGAAAAGCAAGTGGTAAGGCTTTAATTGAAGCTTTGTCGTTTTTCCTTTACGAGTTGTCTTTTAAAAAATGCAAAACAAAAGAGTGTAATTAAGTTATACTATGTCTTTAGTTACATTACAAGAACGGTTATTAAAGGCTTTATTCTTTACTGAAGTTCAAGAGCATAAGAATTAAGAAGATCTCTTCTCATTGATTAAAAGTAATAAATTTCTGAGAGTCTTTAATGTTTCAAATTACTCCTCTGATTATGAAGATCACGTCTGGGTAAATGATAGATTTCGTACTGTAATTTCCTAGAAGTTTGCTTTAGAAAAAGATTCAATGCTTAATTGTAAATGCATCATTTTTTATACTCCAGTACTAAATAATTTTTCATAATTCTAAATGAATAGTAATTCAACAAAAGTAGTACTTATTTTCAAATCAATACTTTAAAACTAGAAGTTCTAAGGATATCTATTTGACAGTAAATCTCTTGCACGAAAAAGAAAATCCTTTTTAAAAAACGGATGAAATTAAAGCTTTTCTCAAAAAAAAAAAAAAAAACCAATGCGACTCAAATACTGAAAAGTATTTATAATGGGGAAAGCGGTTTTTTTTTACATAATTTTTTAACATTGACCAATTTAAACCTGAACATCAAATTAATTCAAATTCGATACCCAAACGTACGATTTTGTTGTTGAGTTAGATCTTAACCAAATCACCATTAGTCAACGTTAACGGAACAGTGACATAGACGACATGTAGACAAAGAAAACGGTTTTTCTGGACCCGAACTATTGTCATCAAGCTTTTTTGAACCTGATCTTTTAATATTGGTCAATTTAAACCCGAACATCAAATTAATTCGATGCAATATTAATTTTCATTTTAAAATTCTTTTAATAAATTCACTTCATAATTCTAAATAAAAATCTAGAATCAGATTAAAAATTTAATTTTAATTTGATGAATATAAAAATTATAAATCCGAAATTTAAACTGAAATTAATTTTTTTTATCAAATTCTAATTTCCAATCTTAATTCTAAATTCCATACCTAAATATATAATTTACAATCCTAATTCTAAATTCGAAACCTAAATATCTAATTTTTAGTCCTAACTTTATCAATTTCTAATTTCCAATCTTATTTCTAAATTCCATACCTAAATATATATAATTTGCAATCCTAATCCTAAATTTCATACCGTTAACGTTGACTATCGGTGATTTGGTCAAAGTATAAATCAACAAAAAAATCGTATGTTTGGATATCGAATTTGAATTAATTTGATATTTGGATTTAAATTGACCAATGTTAAAAGATCGATTCCAAAAATGCCGTTTTTCCATTTATAATGTGCATAATCATTGTGACTAATGAGTAATCACTGTTTTTCCACTGTGACTAGTGAGTTTGTGATTGATTTTGTCTGTTACAGCTAATGAGTTTCGATTGATAGGATTTGTATATTTGTGAATTAATTAGTCCTAAATATTACTATCATTTAATTAGCATATAAACAATCGTTGACAAAAAATAAAATAGAATATATATACTATATACGTCAATTTGTTGGTCGACTACTTTCTCAGTTTTTCGTAAATTTTGCAAAAAAAAAAAAACCTTTTTCAAACAAATAGTCTTCAAGTCTCCGCAATATGAAACCTGGTCCCTCGTCACCATTAGTCTCTAAATCTCTAATTACATTTGGATTTTAATGGTGATAATGATGATAGTAAAGCACCAATAATTCTAGCGAAAAAAAAAGAGAGAGTACCAATAATTACGATTTACTAAAATCAACAGTCCTACTAATGATTTGATAATAGACTAAGAAACCGATGGATTTTAATTATTCTGTGATTCACATAGGATCCGAGTCCATCAGTTCGAAAGCAGTGAATGAATTTAGTTTTTTATTACTAACATTTTAAGATCAATATACTCCATATGTTTCAAAATATAAGTTGTTTTACCTAAAACCATATATATTAAAAAATTACTTTTCTACCAGTAGCATTTAATATATTTAATAAAAATGATTTGACCAATCATACAAAAGTCTGCAAAATACTAGTGGTCACACAATTTTATTATATAAAGAAAAATGCGCACGGTGAGAACGCGACACGTAAGGAAAATTATAACTCACCAGATCGTGACATGTGTTTCCGGTTGATCAGATGATGACATGTGTTAATACTTAAAATTAATTAAAGATATATAAAAATAATAATAGAAAACGAACAAAATAATTGTACAATACATAACCAAATAGTAAGAAAAAATTTTTATTGTTCAAACTAATTATGAACAAAAAAAAATTTCTAATAGTTCACATTAGGTAGAAAAAAAATTCGAATATTTTAAACTAATTATAAAATTTAGTTAAGAAAGTAAATAGAGAGAGCGTAAACCCTAAGACAAAATAGAGAGGAAAAACACAAATAAGAAAATAATATCGACGAGAGTTTGACACTTTTTAAAATTAATTCACCAAATCATAACATATTATTTATAATTAAAATTAATTAAGAAAAAATAAAATTGAAAATGGAAAACGAACAAAATAATTGTCAAAACAATTAATCAATTAGTAAAAAGAAAATTTCTAATAATCCCAAATTGCTAGGAAAAAATAATTAGTTTAAACAAATTACAAAAATAAAATTAGGAAAAAAATAGAGAGAATATAAACAATAAAAAACAAAAAGTAGAGAGGAAATAGAAATTTAAATTAAGAAACAAATATAAATGATAAAACAAAAGAATTTTTATAAATTGAAAAAGAAAAAATTAAAAAGAATTTGGAAATCTCAATGTTAAGTTTATATGTACAAACATACCAAAGAAAAATAAATCTATAAACATATTTACTTTATAAACATAGTTATAGAATATTACAAAGAAAATAAATTCTTCTACCTATATTTTTCAGTGTTAAAAAAAATTATATAAAATAAAAATTTATACGTGTTATAAAATAATAATAATAATATATTTACTATTAAGATCCAAAAAAGTATAGATCCAAAAGAGTATAAATCTCTATGAAAAATAAACCGATAACATCAATGACATCAATCATAGATTTATATATAATGTTTGATAAAAATATTATAAAATATTTTAATAGGTTTATATGAGATTATTCACATATATTTATTGTTTTATAATTTAAATCTATAATATTTTTATTGTTACAAGATTTTATCATATAGCTAACATAAATTCAAAATGTGTAAGAATATTTGTTTTTGTTATTAAAAATATAATTTGAATTCCACTTATCTATATATATTTTTCGGCGTGAATAATATGAATCAAGATATGAGAATTAAGATATAAATTAAATTTTAATGGTTTTAACATGTTTAAATATTTTAAAATATTTTTGTAGTTAAACGGGTTACTAATTAAAATTAAAATTTTGATATTAAAATTTTTTTATGTGTTTATCCACGTATTAACGCGGATTCTATTCTAGTAATATTCAATAAAGTTAAAAAATACCTAAGATTGTCAAAACAACTTACATTTTGAAACAAAAAAAAATCTCTAAAACAACTTATACTTTGGAACGGAAAGAATATATCTCAGCTTTGTCGTTAACTTTTTTTTTTCTATTTTATTCATCTTGTCGGTCAATATTGTTTATACAATCACCAATCAAAACAAAGAAAAATTTTAAGCTTATACTATGAAACAAAAGAGTGTATTAAAAAAATTCTAAGCTGCCTTTTATATATACTGTTTTCAAATTAGCATCAAATAACTTATTTAAAATTCTACATACACTTTTGTTTATAAAGAATTTTTAAACCTGTAAGGGCATATTTATTATCCTTATGATTGAAAAATGAAAATGTCTTTGGAGGATGTGAAATTTGAGTGTTTGAGGTCAGTTTTTTAATTAATTAAGTAATTAAATAATTAGAGACTCAGGTTTGGACAGGCAGGGTTTGCCGAGTTGCTTGCCTCGGTCGAAGAATGTCGGGCCCTATCAGTCTACCACGTGTGTTCTGCTTCACTTTTCACTTTCTTTCTTGAACAAAAAATCAAGAGATTGCTTAAACTTTCAAATATAAAAATCAGTATGTCCAAAATGTCTGATTAATAAATAAAAATAGGGATTTTGCTACCACTAAAAGCATTTATAACTCTATTTCATTATTTACTCATTATTTACTAAATAAAAATAGGTCTAATTTATATTATTTCTAGTTCGAAAGGAAGATAGAAAATAAATTTACACTATATTTAGAATAGTCATATTCATTATAATTATATTTGGTTTTTTGTAATTGTTAGCTTTGCCACTATCTATATTTTACGGTGTTTTTATTTTTTAAATTATTTTTGTACCGCTATAAAAAATGGATTTTAATATTTTATCCAAAAAATATTATTAATAAATTATTAAGAACAAAAAGAAAAATCATTTATCTTTACATATCCGAGCAGAAGTATTACAAAAATAATGGATGAGTGGAAGATGAGAGAGATTCCTTTGCTAAGCTTTTAGACTTTTTCATTTATTTTTTCGAAAAGAAACCTTTCTTTTCACCATTTTAGTAGATAAATAATGCAAAATAACTTTGTCATAAAGCCCATGCGTTGCATACTTGCATGCAGTTTTACAAATCCATGAGTGTTAAATAAAAGAAAAAGTAATCACATTTCATTATTATTTATTTATTTATTTATCCAGTAATCCCATATAATAATTGGTTCATAAAATGAAAACTGTTATATGATCACAAAAGTCAAAGCAAGAAAGCAGATAAAGAAATCATTAAGATGGAACAATACTGGAAATGCAATAAGAGAGGAGGATGGGTCTCTCATATTGTATATTCATATCATAGGCCTACATTCATTCATCACTCAACTCCATTTTAGCATGAAGCAGTTGAACTAATTGCTTCCATATTTGTAGTTTATTTATTGATTCTTACATTTTGCTTTTTAGCAACCAATAAAACGAAAGACTTTTAAAAAAAGTATATAAAGTCTTTCTATGCTATTTTTAAAAAACCAATAAACTAACCATATGACCAAAAATATACAGGAAACAATAACGATTGAAATTTAAAAATTTGATCGAACATGGAACCGGTCTTTTACAATCCGGTTTATTTTTTGTATTGAATTTAGTAGATAACAAAAATTAGTATCACGAATTAGAATTAGTCTTCACTCTTGAGTCTTGACCCTGTCCCTACGGATCCAAAGAAAGAACTACATTACGTTTCTTATATATCCACGTAATGGGCCTATTTGTTTTCACCTATTCAGTAGTTGGGCTTAGAATTGGGTTTATTGATTCCCTCCATCCACAAAACCTAAACACACTTGTTGTTTTTCCCGACAATTATTGAATTAAAAAAAAAAAAAACAACTTGTGGAAAAAATATCATCCATTGTCAAGTCTCATTTTATATTTCTATTTCAAATTAAGGTAGCAAGTACTAAGGACCCCACAATTCTTACAAATGAAAAAAAAAAAATTGTTTAAAAAGAAAACTAATAGGAATCACAAATATAGATATCAGAAGGAAAAGATGCATCTACGGTTCGTAACATCCCAAATGTCCGGAAATGAACCGAGGTTAGTTTCGGTTGTTTTCTCTTTGTTTATATCATTTGGCGTTTAGTTGCTATATTACAAAAATCATCTATTAAATAATTTTTAAATACCTTATTTATTCTAAAGAAAAGTAGAAAACGATAATTTTTTTTCTTCCTCAAAAAATATGTTGCCCCTTTATTAAATGTGCACACTCAACATCACCAAGCTTCTTGAAAGCAAAACATATCTCAGTAGCCATCTCACACCATATGACCACCTCTTCAAGTTTGTCTCTTCGCACATATATAAATCAATAATTACTAAAATGAACAACATATATATAATTCACATCTTCATATATGATCCATTATTGATTACGACCATAACATCTCGACTGTATAATCATTCATCTTTCATCTATGCATATATCATGAAACATCCTATACAAGTTTCCGGAATATCTTTCCAAAAAGATGATGTAACCATTTACTTAGATTTGTGAAGATCCACGAATTTCATCTGAAAATCCAATTCAATAAAATGAATAATCAATGATTTTTCATTCTCATATTTTCAATAATTCTGACTGTAGATCTCCATTTAATTTTGTTAGGTACTAATTCAATACAAAAACTTATGAAATTTTATCTCACTCCTAATTAATGATGATATATACACATCTCTTTTTTATTTTTTATTTTTCTGGTGAAGAATGTCCCACATCAAAATGAAAAAAAAATTAATCCAATATATAAGAAATCTAGGCCAATCCACTCATAGCCAATTGGTTTTGAGTTGGAAGCCCATAAAACATAACATGATATCAGAATCCGAACACACGCTGTCCCATCCGAACTAAAATCGGTATGGTGCAAAGATGGCCAGATCAATCAAACCCGAAATTAATCCTATAATGAAAATTGTCGAGATTAATGGTTAGACGGACCATTATCTCGAGGAGTTGTATGAATAATGTCCCACATCTGAAGTAGAAAAGAATTTGATCTAATATATAAGGGACATGACCAATCTACTCATTACCGGAACTTAACACTTCTCAATTTTCTACGTTTAAAAAAAAACGAGATACGAAATAAAATTGTCATCGTGTGTATATGACCGACATGCCAAGCTATAAAGGATACAAAACCTATATGTATAGCTTCCTTCTAAGATTTTGTTGGAGTCCATCCATACAACGATGTACTTTAGTCACAAACCTATCGATAGAGAAGTCACCTCCTACTCTTAGCTTTTAACCAAAATTTGTTCAACATTTTTTGTTGGATTGTACAAGTCCCAAGTTATAAGTTTGGTGGCGCCCTATCAATATAACACAAAATATGATTATATGAACAAGTAAATCAACCAGTTATCAGAAAATGCAAACCATCATGACATATCCATCATGCAAGTTCGAATTTCACTGTATTGCAAATGCTAGATAGATTACCAAATGAACCGGAACTTCCTCGTACCAAAAAAACATCCATTATATATTAATTGGAGAGTGATTAGCTTAGGTATTTTCTCTAAAATCACTCTTCCAATTTAATTATGACATGACATTCAAAAAATATGACATGGCAATTTGACATAGTATTCAAATTATTTAACCCACAAATTTTGATTCACTAATTGTCTAGCCCATGAATCCACTAATATGTCTCAAATTGCAAATCTTTGTTAATTACGTAGCCCAACAAATTTTTGGAAATTACGTCGCCCACTTTTTTTTTAACTAAACTCATAGTATCAACTCAATATTATATACCTAGCATCCTCCATCCTTTATATATTATTTAAGAAGTAATTTTTTTAAATTTGCTTATGTATCACCACATCTTTTACAAAATATTCTTTAACTATGTTTACATTTCAAAAGAAATTTTAAAATATATTTATGATAATATTTTGTACTAATATTTAGGTTTTACATTAAAAAAATGTTTTTAATTTTTTTTTTTGTCACAACAAGGTTTTAGAACACTTTTTCATAAAAATATATTCTAACTGAAATTTATAATAAAGACCTAACAAGTTTTTAAAGAGAATTTATTTTTTGTGACAAAACTTTTCAAATTTATAAAAATAAATATACGTATTTAAAAAAAAAATTCATAACACAAGACAATTTGAAAATAACAAAATCATTTAAGATAAATTGTATATAAAATTTTATATCTTTATATTAAATATATTTTTTAAAAAAATCAAAGGTTACATATTTTACATGCTAATGATTAAAAAGCTAATATCCAAGTTTTATATTTTAACATTTTCATATTATATTTAATGTTTAAGAAAAAAACACTATGAAAAGTTCAATATGAAATAAAAAATATCAGACCATAGAAAATCGTTCAATGAATGAAATTGATCTCAAAATTGATTTTTAAATTGCTCACATTAATCTTTTCATATTTCGATGTCGAATTCAGTTTTTATTCAAAATTCAATGTGAAGAAAATGATTTTTTTTTTTGAAAACAAAGATTATCAAATAGGAGATTCAATATTTAATGAGAGTAATCTCAACTTTTGATAATAAATTGTGCACTTCAGTATATTAAATTATTATATATTTTATTTGATATGTTTAGGTATATAAAATAATGAAATTGTAAAACTAAACTTCCAAAAATTTATATTATTAACAAAAAAAAATTACAACAAAATATCAACAACAAATGTCTCTGATAACAAAAAAATACATATTTTCACATTTTTAAAGTATAAAATTCAAAAAATAAAATTATAAATAAGTTATTCGGATGTACGCGGGAGAATCACCTAGTATATATATAGTCATTACCTAATCAATAAAACCAAATATAACCAAATCTATATAACTAAATTAATCGTTATTGACTTTCAAAAGAGGTTTCGGCTCCCATGAGGAAATGTCGGGTTTCGGTTCTAAACTTCTCAATTAATTAAAAAACCTAACCAAATGTTAGAATTAATGCATTATGCATATATATGATGAGAGAGAGAGATAATTGGAAGAATTTGCGCCCTCTGAATGCAACAAGAGATTAGAGTTTGGTAAGTGTTCACGTGGAGATCAAACAAAAGAAGAGAGACGCAGACAAAACACCACAAAGTAAACACACTCACATTTTCCCATTCCTCAAGTTTGGTCACTCGGGCCCATTCTATTATTGCTACTAGGGCTGAGAAAATTATTAAATTCGATCCAAAATATCCGGATATCGTTATGAGTCAAATCAAAGTAAATATTAAAATTTAGTATCCGTCAGAAGCGAAACAAATCATTGATCAAATACTAATTTAAAAAATCTGAATATCTGATACGATTCATATATTACTTATATATACATATAATATAGTATATTTATAACATATATGTGGCGGTCGAATCTAAGTGATTCTTTAGGGTTTGTAAAATTCTGTGGAAAGCAAGCAAACACAAATATCTCAAGAGAGTTTTTATTAGCTGTGAAAAAAGCTATTACAAGAGTTTTTTGCTAATGAATTCCGTTCCCCTTTTTGGGTGATAATGAGGGATTATTTATAGTACTTCTAAGTAAATGGGCCAGCTAATAAAATAGATCTGGCCCATTAAGCAATATATCTAATTTAGACCCATTATTCAATTAAGTTCATTTTGCTTATGGATTTAATATTATTTTGGGCCTAGATTCAGACTGGACCTTTGTAAACTTGCTTTGATTTCGTCAAGACGTTGTGGAGTTGATCTCATCGCCATATCGATCTCATAGGGGTGAAATCCGACCCCCACAATATATGTTTCATTTTTCATCATTTTAATCTTTCACTTTTCATTTTTTTACTTATATCGAATAAAATTAGATGATTTCATACATTTATTCATTAGTTAGTTGAAATATTATATTAAAAATATTACTTTTTTAAAAAATATAGGGTTTTAATTATTATTTTTGATTTAAAATGGATATCAGTTAATATCCGGATATCCGCAAATTTTTTTGAAGCAAAACAAATTAGAAAATTAGATATCCGACAAAAACAAATCGAATCACAAATCCTCTCCGTGTCCCGGCCCCTAATTCTCACACGCCTTTCTCTTTACACACATGCCACTTCTTTTCCTTTTTCTAATCAATTGGTATTTTTTACAATAGTTTTCTCCATTTTAACTTGTTGGAACAAAACTAATAGTGTTTATGTATTTAACTATGAAGCTAGAACAAAACCCTAAAATAATATACAAAATAAATGAAACTTTTGATTTATCAAGTTAAAAGTTTATAAATGTTTACATATTATTATATCCAAATTATTGATTCAAACAAGATAACCTAAAAAAATTATAAACTTTAAAAAAGTTTTGATCCTAACAAACTTTAAACTTTAAAAATTAAATCATGACATAACATAGTTAATTCAAATATAAATGATATTTTGAAAAAATGATATAATATTAATGATATTTAAAAAAAACTAGAAATGTGGCATTTTGAAAAATAGTTTCATAAAAATAAAGATTTATAACATATTGAAAAAAGGCGTTCGAGCCATAAAAAAGTAGTATGAGAAAATCCACTCTTAATTTTGTTTTCGTTGGATCAACAATCTTAGTGATGATTGGTCTTTAATCCATGTCGGGATCATTCTATTCTCTGGTTATCGACATGATCTAAAAGTTATCTCGTGCATGAGGATAATGCTTTTCTCAATTTTATATACTTTCTTTCCTTGGTTATTATCATAAGCACATTAATGGATGCAGAACCATTAAGTATATCTGGTGACAAAAAAATGTTATCACTGATTAATAATGAATGATTAGTGGGGAGAGTAAGTCCTCGCTAGTGTTTTTCTCCCACGGGATGAGGAGGTCAAGACTCAAATCTCGAGCAATAATAATGTATGATAATGATTAACCATTATTATTTTCAATTTAGTTAGAAAATAGTACAAAATAGACGATCAGGAAAAAAGACGTTTCATTAAACACTACACTAATTAGTAAACAAAACAAGTATATCAATTCATCATTATAAATTTCTTTTATTTTAAAATTATGTATTAAATATTTATTCAATTTTTAACAATATGCATTATACATACATGGGGTGATTGAGAAAGACTTTCAATGCTGTAATTCTTTTGAAAAAAAATTAAAACTCATAATAAAGCCAATCACACTTCTACTTTCTTAAAACCACTCAAAGTTCCTTAAACTTCTCACAGCCTTATTTTTACTTGTTTGTTCTACGTATTAATATTTTTTTTTAAAGTCCACAATTTGTGACTTTATTAACTTTTGAAGTCACAACCAAAAAAAAACAGATTTTTTTTTACAGTAAAAATCAAGAATAAAAGTTCTTCCCAATCACCCCCATAAACTATAAAGTTAGAGAGTCTTTGATTTTTTGTCATAGTTATAAAAATGTTGTATTATATTATATCTTTGATAAACTATTTGAGGAATTAGTGTGGACCTTTATATAGGTATGGGATTTATCTTGAGAATAAAAAAAAAAAAAAAAGTCTTTGACTCTTTGTCATAGTTATAAAACTGTTGGATTATATTCCATAGATATTTGATAGACTATTTGAGGTAATTAAGTAAAAGAAATTATAGTTTTTACTGTTGGTTTTTTGGATCACTATAGACATAGAGAATCTAATTTATACTGCTTCTGAAAATTGGTTTAGATTTTGTCTTGAAATTTTCAAAATTTAGGTTATTTGCCTCAATAACTATAAAAATAAAATAAAAAACTAAAAAATTAACCAAAATGGCTCTATGTGGCAAATTTTCAACCCCTAAATTTAGAGGTTTTGGTTTTTGTTAGTTTTAATTCTTTTTTTTTGGTTATTTGGCAAAATCACCCTCAAATTTTCCAGGTGCTACAAAATAAATATTCTTCTTATTTTGTCATCTAAAAAGAACTGTTCGAAGTAAGTAAATTTTGCATCTGTTTTTTAGGTTCTTCTACTATCTATATACTTCCAAGAATCATACCAATTATATATAATGATGATAATTCTAAGTTGGTTTTGTTTTTTCCCCTAATAGTGTTCATCTTGACGTAATGCTTTACCATCATTTAGACTTGGGAACAGTTTTCTGAATAATTAAATTACAATCTCTAAGAAGCTTTAAGAAAAACTAAAGTTTAAGCGACCTTCAAAATAAGCTCTACAATTTCAAGACAAAATAAATAGGAGAAATTGCAAAAAAGCTATTTTTTATGTGCACATTTGCAAAAATGTCACTTAGGAGTGTTCATTTGCAAAATGCCACTAATTATAGATTTTTAAACCCTATCTCTAAAAATTCTAAACACTAAAAAATGTTTTGACTCCTAAACCTCTCTAAACCATCGTAACTAAACCCTTAATAAACATTATTAACCAAAATATAAATAATATAAAAAATAATTTTGAAAAAGTGACATTTTTGTAAAATGACATTTGAAAAATGGTATTTTTTGAAATTTCTCAAATAAATATTCTTTTTATTCTTTTTTAAACTTCTAGATTTATTATTTTTTCATTACAAACTATGAAGAACTGTTGCAAAGACGATTTTTCCGCGAACAATTCACTCCGATCCTATTAGATCCACGACAAACGACACTTCTTGCTCCATACTTATACTTACGATGGACACCTCCTACCTTCTTATTCTATATCCTTTTTAACAACAAAACCATTATTAATTCATTCAAAAAATAGAGAGTTAAATATACTAGTGTTTATGTTGTATACTTGTATATGAACGTGATCACTGATTGACTGATCATGCATGGAGATTGTAATAATATATACTACAAAATATTGCAGCATTATAATATGGGTATGCATTTTTAATTAGTTTTGGATTTGCCTAGTTTTTCCATCGTCAATTTTTACTGTCAATATTTTCCGATTACCAGAAAGATCAAAACTTATTGATGCAAGTGAGTTTTCAAAGCCAAGTAAAATTAAAATGACATATATGAAGGTGCAAAATTTTTTAGTGAGGTTCAAAAAACAAAAAAGTTGTTTAGTGGTGGTTATATAACGCTTAGAAATATTTTCCAACTTTTATGAATTATAATAAAAATCTAGTAGAAAATGATGTCGGTAAAATTTGACCAACCCACAAAATATCGAAAGTGACTTTTTTATATTTCATTTTCTTGAACTCCTAAATTTGAAACCACTTTTTTTTTTGTCACAATTATTTGAAACCACTTATCTCACATTATTGTGGAAAAGAGTTGAATAAGAAAAATATCTTTCGATAAATAAAAAATTTTAAAAATATTAATTCTTCTATATACTAATAGTTTATTGTTTTAATTAGAGCAACAATATCCATTTATTATTTTCCTTTTTAGTTTTCAAAATAATTATGAGTTACTACTAAAATATCTTAACTAATATTTAGTATTTTTTCAACATACTTTATATTAAATAAATTGTTAAAAAGGGTAATCAAAATATTATATTTTCCAGATAATAAAAAAAAAAGAATTTCTCAGGTTGGTAGTAATTTTTAGCAAAAATAAAATGAAATTCGGAGACTAACTTTTAATTTCATGAAAGAACAATTAAAAAATAAATTCTCGAAAGGACTTTTTGGGATAGAATGGGAAATATGACCATATCATGGCAATTTATCTTTAATTCCCTCTTTTACTTTTTAGTAGGTTGCTGGAAATTTGGTGCATTTTTTATTGGCTTTAATTTTGTAAAAATATTATAATGACGCATTAAGGCCCACTTTTGTTTTCTCTTGGTTTATGATTGACTCTACAATTAACTAGAGTTCAATAAAATATGTCACGTCCGTTCTCCGTACGCTTAGACGTCTTTAGTTCGTTTAATAATTCTTCTTCTCTTAAGGGTTTGACTGGTAAGGGGAAAAAGAACAGAAATATTTTTTCTACTAGTATTTAGTTATATACAAGATCTTGTAAAATTTTCCAATAGTATCTGGAGTAGATCATTTGATCGGTCAGATTAATTCGCGATTCTACCAATGTTTCGATTTACATTTTAGGAGACGATTGGTTCGTCTGTAGCTATAGATTTTAATACTGTAGGATTTTAGCTATATACAATAGTGTTAAAATTCGTTAATGTTTTGAAAAATCCAGAAAAATTTACAAATAATCCATAATTCAATGAATCGGCTGAACATATTCATAATTTTTTTTTAGTATTTGTCTTTAATAGAAAACCCTCTAGTAATAAGAAATTAATAACAAAAACCATATCAAAAATGCAAATAATTTAATTTCATGCATAATTCTAAAAATATTAGAAACGCAAACGGAATAGTCTATATCCCCTCCGCTTCTAAGCAAAAGTTTCTCTAAGGGCAATTTGGGAAATTTTTTAAAAACCTGATGGGTTCGATTGGTGATCCCGTTTGAAACGAGCGATTGAAAGTTTTTGAGCGGTTGAACAGAGGGTCGTTCGAAACAAGATGGTTAGAATTAGTGGTTAGAGAAGGCGGTTGGATGATAGAAAACAATTCAAACATAAGGTTGATTAGTAATATCGTAGCGGTTGAATAGTATAATTAGATATAATTATGTAATATTTTTTTTAAATAATTTTAAAATATAATGCATTGAAAAGTAATTTAAATTTAATAATACAAACTATAAGTAAATATATATTACAATTCACATTTGTGTGCACATTTGCAAGAATGCTATTTAGAGTGTCTATTTATAAAAATACCACTAATTATAGATTTATAAAGCCTATATCTTAAAATTTCAAGCTTTAAAAAATGTTTTGACACCTAAAACCCCTAAACATTAAAACTAAACCCTAATAGAACATAATTAACCCAAACATAAATAATATAAGAAAAAAATAATTTAAAAAATGGTATTTTTGTAAATATTTTAAAAGTGTGATATTTTTGTAAAGTGACACTTGAAAAATGACATTTTTTGAAATTTCTCAACAATTATTCACTTTAAAAGCGAAGCGCACCAAAAATTGAACGGATACCTGAAATACCTGAAACATAAATTAATCTAAAAATACTTAGATTTAAAATATGATATATTCATATATTAGGCATTTTGTTTCGTTCGGTCAATTTGGATATTGTGGATATATTGGATAAATAACCAATTTAATTAGTTATAATTAAAATTTTTTTTATGGATAATTCGAGTTCAAAATAATAAATCGAACTAAATACAAAAAAACAACAGTAATTATGAATATTTCGGATAGTCTTTAAGCAGTACGAATATGAATATTTCAGATAACCAAAATCGAACCGAAATTTCTAAATACTAGAATATGTATTATGTTCTTAAAACCTAGAATCCGATAATCAATCCGAAACCCAAATGGTTATTTGAATGCTCATATCTAGTTCAAACGACATTTTTATCAATCGTCGGTTTATAATTTCGTTTTGTAAACGATCGTTTGATTGGTAATAAACGAACGGTTGAACTGTACCTCTTTTGGAACACGCTACGCGCGTGAAGATTTTTATCAATTAATTTATCAATATTTTGAAGATTTTTATCAAATCTTATCTTTTAAAATCAATTATTATATCATAAATAATTTTTTTTAATAAATTTTTATATGAAAACTTATCATTTTAAAAACTCTATAAATCAAGACTTGTTTCATTTCATTTGGACACCCAAAAGTTTCTTTGTAATTCAATGGTTTTTAATTTGTATTGCATTTAAAGTTTTTTTTAATTCTATGGTTTTTAATAAAAATTATTTTTATTTTTGTTATTTGAAAAATACTGATTAAGAGAATATAAAATAAAATAAAACAATTAAATTAGATAATATTTATTAATTTAATTTAATTTCAATCAATAATTGTGATAAATATGTAGTTTCAAAATTATATATATATGTGGTGGATCAAGGTGTTGAATTTTATTAAATAAAACTATTGTAGATGTTGATATTGAATTGTATGTTGAATTATTAGGTGAAAGAAAGAGAAAATGACGTAAAATGTTAAAAGTAGGAAAATAGGGTGTTTAATAAAAAAACCAATGTACATAGTCTAACGGGGATATATCGGAAAAGCTAAATACTATTCACATATCGCCACGTAGCCAAATATGCCTTAAATACGATGTAACTTGACTCACTAGATTGCTAACCCCTTATTTTAGGAATATTGTATTTACTGGAGAATTTTGACCCCCGAGAGACAAAAGCCTAATCAGATACATGCGTGTCCACTGCCAATATCAACCAATCACACTCTGCCAACTCAGCTTTTGAAATTGTAAATGACGAATTTACCCTTATTACGAAATGTAGTTATGACGTGGGTAGATCCTATTCGTTGAACGGATTAAACAATTCGTAATAAGACTGGTAAAGGTGTTTTTTTTTTTATAATTTATTTATTTTAATAGCTTTTCCCTTATTGGGTAGCGAAAACTTAATAATTTTATTTTCTTAATAGCTTTTCCCTATTTCTCAGAAAATAATAATAACTATTTTTTTTTAATTGGGTGTAAATAATACTTTTTCTAGTGAGATCTGAGCTTGAGAAATGGAGATTGTAGAAGAACAAGCTCTCACCATTTCTTCTTCTTCTTATTCTTCTTCTCTCTAAAAAGACTTTCACAGATTCTTTTTTATTCCTTTTTCTCTCCCAGATTTATTTTTATTTTTCTCGGGAAAATAATTTTATTTTTTTCTTCCTCCTCTTTCTTCTCACTTGTTCCTTTTAACACACTCTCTTCATTTTCTAGATCTACTAGAAAACTGATTTCTAAAACCATCCAAAAGTCTCCGTGAAGAAATGGATTTGCTTCTGCTTTATTAAACTTGTTTAAATCGATAATAAAAGGTGAGATTTGTTAATCATCGAAGGTCTCTTAAACAGTTCCATGGAAGAAACCAAATTTTTGTTTGATGATTTTTGATCCGAATCTCATGTTTCTACCTTTCTATGTCGTTGTAATCTCTGTAAATGTTTTTTGAAAAACTGATAAATAAACATGCAACAAGATCCACTTGTGTTTTCTTCTCTGTTTTGCTTATTTGACTTTGGTTCTTGTGAGAGAAAACAAAAAAAAAAATCCGATGAAGATTTGTTTTTTTTTTCTGATCGGTTTTTTCTTTTCTTCTTCTTATTAGCTACGTGCGTGCGTTTTCGTGTTCTATTTATAGAAGTAGCTTCTTTTACAAAATCTTCTTGCTTGATTATTCTTTGAAATTTCTTTGACTTACTGGTAAAATAAAAAAGTTTCGATTTTGGAAATCGTTCAGACAAAACCCTTTATTGTTGTCGGAAACTGAGATTTATCTTAATTTGACGACTCCGATCTGTTTTTTTTTTTGTTTTTTACCCTGTTAGAAAGATTCTCTGTTAGCTTCTTATGATTGATCTATTAACTTTGTGATTCTTTTTTGGTGATGATACAGAATCCGATTCCACAGATGGAACTATGTGCTTTGGATCAGACCGATTAAACCAGATCGTGTCATCAATTTCTTTCGAGGATAACAATCTCGTTACCAACACAGTAGACATGAATCACTTGAGAGTCGAAACAGAGGATACTTTCGCGAGCTTGCTTGAGCTTGCAGCTAACAACGATGTGGAAGGTGTTAGGTTATCTATTGAGAGAGACCCTTCTTGTGTAGACGAACCTGGTCTTTGGTACGGTCGTCAAAAAGGTTCTAAAGCTATGGTCAATGACCAGAGGACTCCATTGATGGTTGCTGCTACTTATGGAAGCATTGATGTGATCAAGCTTATTGTTTCTTTGACTGATGCTAACGTGAACCGAGCTTGCGGGAACGATCAGACCACCGCGCTGCACTGCGCTGCTTCTGGGGGAGCTGTGAATGCTATACAAGTGGTTAAGCTGCTTCTTGCAGCTGGTGCTGATTTGAATCTGTTGGATGGTGAAGGTCAACGAGCTGGTGATGTTATTGTTGTTCCTCCTAAGCTTGAAGGTGTTAAGCTTATGCTTCAGGAGCTTCTTTCTGCTGATGGATCTTCGACTGCGGAACGGAATTTACGAGTTGTGACGAATGTTATGAATCGAAGCACTTCTCCGTCTCATTCTCCGACTGGGGAGAACGGGGAATACGGGTCTGGATCGCCTCTTGGTTCTCCGTTTAAGCTGAAATCGACTGAGTTCAAGAAAGAGTATCCGGTTGATCCGTCTTTACCGGATATCAAGAACAGTATCTATGCGACTGATGAGTTCAGAATGTATTCTTTCAAGGTTAGGCCTTGTTCGCGTGCTTATTCGCATGATTGGACCGAGTGTCCTTTCGTTCACCCGGGTGAAAACGCGAGGAGAAGAGACCCGAGGAAGTTCCATTACAGCTGTGTTCCGTGTCCGGATTTTAGGAAAGGGGCTTGTAGACGAGGAGATATGTGCGAGTATGCGCACGGTGTGTTTGAATGCTGGCTTCATCCGGCTCAATACCGGACCCGTCTTTGCAAAGATGGAACTAGCTGTGCTCGTCGTGTTTGTTTCTTTGCGCATACGCCCGAGGAGCTTCGACCTTTGTATGCTTCTACTGGTTCTGCTGTTCCTTCGCCTCGATCAAATGCTGATTATGCAGCTGCTTTGAGCCTCCTTCCTGGGTCTCCATCAGGCGTCTCTGTCATGTCTCCGCTCTCGCCATCATCAGCGGGGAACGGGATGTCTCATTCGAACATGGCTTGGCCGCAACCAAATGTTCCAGCTCTGCACTTACCTGGAAGCAATCTACAGTCAAGTAGGCTAAGATCTTCTCTCAACGCAAGAGATATCCCGCAGGACGAGTTCAATATGTTAGCGGATTTCGAGCAGCAGCAACTCCTTAACGAGTTTTCCAATTCATTGAGCCGTTCTGGTCGGATGAAATCAATGCCTCCTTCGAATCTCGAAGATCTTTTCTCAGCAGAAGGCTCTTCGTCTCCTCGGTTCACCGATTCCGCATTAGCTTCCGCGGTTTTCTCGCCTACACACAAATCAGCTGTCTTCAACCAGTTCCAACAACAGCAACAGCAGCAGCAGCAGAGCATGTTGTCTCCAATCAACACAAGCTTTTCTTCCCCGAAAAGCGTCGATCACTCATTGTTTTCCGGTGGAGGAAGAATGTCTCCTCGGAATGTAGTTGAGCCAATCTCGCCAATGAGTTCTCGGGTTTCCATGCTGGCTCAGTGCGTGAAGCAGCAGCAACAACAGCAGCAACAACAACAGCAGCAGCAGCAGCAGCAACATCAGTTCCGTAGCCTTAGCTCCAGGGAGCTTAGATCAAACACAAGCCCAATTGTTGGTTCACCGGTTAACAACAACTCATGGTCATCAAAATGGGGATCTTCAAATGGTAAACCGGATTGGGGAATGAGCTCAGAGCCCCTTGGTAAGTTGAGATCTTGTTCGTCATTCGATGGCGATGAGCCTGATGTGTCATGGGTCCAGTCACTAGTGAAGGAGCCTTCAACTGAAGCTAAAGAGAAAGTAGCAGCAGCGTCTTCGTCTGGTGGCGAAAACGCGAAGCAGCCGATAGCGGTTGAACCGGTAATGGATCATGCTGGTCTAGAAGCTTGGATTGAGCAAATGCAGCTCGATCAGCTTGTAGCTCAGCAGAATTGAGAGACCAAACCAAAGAATCACATTTTGTTGGTATGGTCTCTTTGTGTGGTAGATATTAAAAAACCTCTTTTTTACAGGTGGTGGTGGTGGTGGTAGAAGGGTAACAAGATTAACAAAGAAGGAAGAGAAATGAAGTTTTCTTTGTTTTTGGTTCAAATTAATTTTCACAAAAAAAAAAAAAAAACAGAATGGGTTTTTTTATTTTTAGAGAAGAGAAGGGAACAAAACAAGAAAAAAGGCTTTATGGGAAGAAAGGAGAAGGAAAGAAAAAAACCTTATGGGGTTTTCTTTTCTCTCATTTTCATATTTTTTTTTTTTTAGGATTTCTTTCTCCCATTATCATTATAATTATTGTTATTATTATTATTATTATTTATAATTATGGTATGACTATTTCTTATCTTTTGTTATAATTAGTACCTGAAATTAAATTTTATTATCTTTAATCTTATTTTTTCTCAAATATCCCTTTTGCCTTATTTATTTATCTTCTTGAGTGGTGGTGAATCAAAGAGGAGCCTTATGAAAGCAAATTCTTCTGAGACGTGTCTGCTAAATTATTAAATGACTCAGAAACTAAATTATTTTTTATGAGCATTAGGGCAATATAAAGATTATACTAATAACTTTTTGGGTGGGGCAAATCCATAAAGAGTTGATTATGTGGTTATGGGGCAGGTGAAACCGTGAAAGTGATATATATATATATATATATTTTTTTTTTTTTGAATGTAATATAAAAAAGATTCTTAAGTAAGTTCTTTTCTTTATGTCAATCTTTGATTAGATTAACGACATTTTGCACTTTAAAATTGCTTTGGATATGCAAAAAATTTAGCTTTGTGTAGAGGTGGTGGCCTCGTGGGTTGATTTAATATTCAGTTATTAATATATATAGTTTAAATTATCTAAATCTAATAAATTTTTAATCTATTTTCTCTTCTTGGTGCAAACAATTTCAATCCTCGAGCTCACGTGACTCTTCTCTTTGGACTTTTCTTTGATCAGAAAAAAAGAAAAAAAACCAAGATTAGTGCGAACATGTTTATTTATTTTCTGGTTACATCTTTTGTTTCTAATGTTTTTTTATAACTTCGAAATTCAAGTTTAAGTCCTAATCTTTGTAGGTCCGAAGTCATTTAATAATATATTCTCTTTAAAAATATATTTCCTTTTGAGACACAATACAACCAACTTCAAGTGTTAAACCACTACTCCGCTATATTTTTGGTTCTTTTGTCTACATTTGCTAGAGAGTATAGTGCAATTATATGATGTTTAAATTGTTATATCTTTATTGGTAACACTTTAAGAAAAAAAAAAATTAAAGAGAGGAATTGTATTTGAGAAAAGAAAAAAAATAGTTGATCGTCACCTTTCAGTGATCAACTTTCGGTGCATATGTTTGTTCCTAAGTGATTTTCTGTATCAACTTTTTATATTTCCATTCATATTTAATTTTCCAAAAGCTTATGTGTTGATGTGATCAAACACAAAGCACAAAACTTATGCGGAGTATCTTATTCAAGATAACACCAAACCTACTGAGAATATATTATGCTCAAGAATCATTTTTCTTATGTTTTCAAGAATTTATTCATCATTTTATTCCTGTTTTTGGTTTAAAAAAATTTAAAAGAAAAGAAAAAGCTGATTTGGGGGCAGCTTTAATCAAAACCAAACAAAGAAGCATACACAGAAAAAGTAAGGTGAAAATAGCATAGCAGAAGCTAATTCATTCTTCCTTCCTCTAAGTTCTAATTATTCTCTTTGTATCTTAATTTCTCTTTATTATTCCCCAAAAGTCTTCAAATTTGATCACTTTGTTGTCATTCATCAACAAAGTTAATACCAAAATCTCTACCAGCAAATCTACTTTACCAAAAAGTTTAAGGTTTTAGATTTAGTATATTTAGGTCCAGGATGAGCTAATAACATAAATAAAATGTATGTTAGATATTATACATCCGGTTTAGTGTTGGTTAATGCTGGTTTATGCAATAGGCTTGGTTTAGTTGATAGTTCGATTGTATATTGTTTTGTTCATTCAAGCTTAATCAAGGTTTTATACAAAATATCTGAAAATGTAAAATTAACCACCTCTAAACACATTGCCAAACTTGAATTAAGTTAATAGAAGAAATACTAGATATCAAATAACACTTTGTCCTTTTTTAATGGCTTTCTCCATGTTTTAAATGAATATTGGTGCAAGTTGGAGTCTAGTGTTAAAGTGAGACACACTAGTCACACAAAATTCAGATTAAAATCTATCTTTCTCCTGTTAAACAGGTTTTAGGACGACAAATTGTTTCTTTATGTTTGACTTAGACTTTACATTTTTCACCACTATTATCTTAAGTTTCTATATATCTAGTCCTTGTTTCAAGTACCATGCTCCTATATACTACATGTAAATGAATAAAATACGCATATCAAATTTTTGATAGCAAAGTATTAATCTCAAACTCCGATATTTGTTTCCCTACAAAACTGATGCGTTAATTAAAGTATACAACACCTATACCATGATTCCATGAATGTCTTATTTCATTTGACGAAGTAAAAAAACTAACATTTGCTTCGCTGACTAAATGTGTTATACAAATTTGCGATATACATCAACAACAATGCAACTCTCCGGTTCTCCAAAAAAAAAAAAAAACAATGCAAATCTCCGATCACGTATCATCCATCTTCTTATGGACATTCTATAGCCACTAAGCATTTCGCAAATAAATAACTTAACACCAATAATCTCGGCCGACTATTTAAAGTTCAACAATCCAAATAATTATTTTCAGAAAAGAACAATCTGAAATACACATTTGATATGGTACAAATATGGATGGAAACGCTTAAATAACTCAAAGCCACACAATGGATTAAAAGAAAATCACTATTGATGTAATTTCTAAATATTTGGTAAGAACTCAATATCTAAAAATAATTTCTACTAAAAATAACTTAACTACCTCCCGTATAAATCCCCCATCAACACCATCTAACTATCTTCAGACCTGCAAGAACAAAAAAAGTTAACAAAACTAAAAAAAAAAAACCTTTCAGGTCTCAACTAGAAATGGAGATGAAGAAGATTGCCTTCGGTGTTGTTTTTGCCGCTGCTTTCATGACCGCAGTCATGGCTACAGAGGTTGGAGCTCCAGCACCGGGACCGGCCGCAAGCGGAGCCTCCTTAGCCGTACCGGCTCTTGGCTCTTTGGTTGGAGCTTCCCTTGTGTCTCTCTTCACCTACTACTTAAACTAAGCTTATGAAAAAGAAAAACAAATTGATATGTCTCTATCAATTTCTACTATGTCCGATTTTGTATGTGTGTGTTGTTTAGACAGGCTAAGTGAATAAGACGGAAGAGAAAATAATTTGATTGTGGTCAGACAATTTTTTATGTAACATGCTGATTAATAAAAAATACATATGTTTCTCTCTTCCTAATTATTTTGTCTTTTTTGTTTTTACTCTATTTTATACGCCCTCCTTACATTTTTTCTTACAAAGTTTGAATTTTAGATATATATATATATATCTAATTCCAATGGATAGATTTATTGAATTCGACATTTTAAAAGCTTTGTGAAAGTTATTTGGTTCGGTGACTCACATGAAATGAAAACCAAACAAAATAAAATTCATTTATTTGATTAGGAGCTAAAATTAAATACCTTAGAAAACATTTCAATTATCATCATTTCATTTAGGGATGCCTAAAACCAAAATAATGAGAACGAACTAATTAAAATTCACCAATTCGAAACCAAATCCACTGCTTAGCAAGACCATGTCAAAGGTTTTGGTTTTTCATTCGTAGCCTCGTAATTCACTTTGAATTCTTCCCCGCGTGTATTTTTGTTTTGTTCTTTTATCTAAAATATATATCTTTGCACATTTTTGATATTTTTCTCTGTCTGTTGTTTTACTTAGGTGTAGATGTGTTACAATGCAGATTTTGTTATCAAGTAAAAAAGAAATACTCAATCTCGATATATATAACGGTACTTTTTTGGTCTTTCCTTTTCTTTTTCAGTTTTGTCACTCTTTTCCAAGGAAAAAAGGAAAAAATCATTATTTCTTTTTGGTGTAAATAAAAAAAGAAAACAAAAAAAAGGAAACTGGGACGCATTAGTTTGCTATATATATTCGTTAAGACTTCCCCAAGTTATTGCGAGTTTTCAGATTTCACGTTATTCACTTTCACTTAGGGTTTTGTTTACAAGCTTGGTGCCTAAGTTATCAGAAGAATCAATCGTAGTTCTATAGCAATGGCAGAGCCAGATTTGTACTTTGAAAAGTTTTTAGGAGAAGGTTCATTTAGTTCGGTTAGTCTCTTCAAGTACAAAGGACGACGCAGCGGCAAGACTCTTTACGCCGCCGTGAAAACCTCCGACCAGAAACACGCACCGTCTCTCTACAACGAGTTTCAGATCCTGTCTGAATTCAAAGGATGTTCGAGAATCGTCCAGTGTTATGGAACCAGAGTGAAAGAGATATTCAACGACGATGATCACGTAGAGTTCAAGATTCCTATGGAGTACGCATCTGGAGGAAGCTTGAGGAGTTTCATGGACAGATTCAAAGACAGGAAGTTGCCTGATCCGATGATCAGAGACTTTACTCGTATGCTCCTCGAGGGTTTAGCCACGATTCACGGACAAGGCTATGTTCACTGCGATCTCAAACCGGGAAACATCCTTGTTTTCCTGAGTTGTGTCTACAAGAACGGCAAGTCAAAAGCGTCTTATGAATTGAAGATTTCTGATTTCGGGATGTCGAAAAGAGACGGAGACAGTAACTGGTGGCAACCTCATCGTCCGTTTGCGGGAACACCGATCTATATGTCTCCTGAATCGGTTTCTTACGGCGAGACAAGGACCGGACTTGATTTATGGTCGTTGGGATGTGTTGTGTTGGAGATGTACACTGGGAAGAGACCATGGTGGCATAAAAACTACTACTTGAAGTATCTCAAGAACGGCTACACGCCACTTATTCCGAGAGATCTTCCTTGTGATGCAAGACTCTTTGTCATGGCTTGCTTCGCATTGGAGGTAGAAGAGAGGAAAGACGCATTGACATTGTTGAGGCATAGATTCTTGCATGGATATGTCAATAAGATCATAGAGCCTCCGGTGAATGTGACGAAGACTGAGAATCCGAAGAACATTGCTCTGGAATTGGAGAAAATTAGACAGAGGCTTTCGGAAATTAGGTCTATACTGTCTATTTGTGTATGTATAGACTCGTGTGGAATTCAAGTCTAGATCTAGATCCACTGACCAAGTTTTGTTCTTGTTTCAATATTTTGATCTTTTATCAATTCTAGTTTTATTGATTCGGATGAATTATGTTTTATAGTCCTTGTTCTATTAAAAATCTATGGAGCAAAACACTTTGAGAAAGTTATGTTACTGGATTTCTTTTCTTCATGCTTTAATTTAACCTTTTTTTTTTGTTTCTATTGGAATTTTTTCTTTAATAAATCCTTATGTGATTACTTCAAGATAATCTTCACTCTTCATGTTCTTGGTTAATCTCTCTTAAAAGATCATGATCCTTGTTAAAAAAAAGTTCTCTGGTAGCTCTTGATATATATCCTTTAATTTGAAATCCTAATTTTTCCTCTTAAGAGATAATTACAAGGAAATAGCCTTGTCTATAATCAAATTCAGAAGAAATACATACATTCGAACCAAATTTTAATCTGCGGCTAAGAGTGATTTTTTTTTTTTTGTCACGAACACACTGCATGTGTAAATATTAGATTGAATAATGTTCAGATTCAATATTAAATTTTTATCCAATTAAAATCGGATTTTTCATCTAAAAATAAGCTAATAAGTCAAAAAACAGTGAACCGTTTTTTTATTGTGATTGTAAAGGCGTTTAACTTTTTTTACTGTGAGAATAAAAAAAAATTTCATCCAACGATTAGGATCCATTGGATGGGGCGGATCTAGGTATTTCCCCTTTTCGGGAAAATTATAAAAATAGGCCACAAAAAAATTAAAATTAAAAAAATAGTCGACGTTTTTTTAAATTAAAAAAATAGGCTAATGTTGACATATTTATCCCTCTTTTAAATAAACAAAAATTCATAATTTTTCTATATAATAATTAATAAATAATAGATAAATAATTCTAATTAAAGAATTAAAAGAGAACAATTAAAACTTCAACTCTCTTTTCGTGATCGGAAAAATAAAACCTTTTCATAACCTAGCATGTATGTTGTAGTGAACTCTTGAAGTCTAGTGTTTTTAATATCTCAGTTTTCTTGTACTGACATAACCAACCTCTGTTTCAAACTTCACTAATTAAATCATTCATCATGAGTAGTGTGAATGATTTTGATGTTGTAAAACAATGTGCACAAAACTTAATGAATTGCAGTATTATGTATTCATTGTCAAATAATTTTAAATGCAATCCTGAAAAATTTAACACAAAATACATGTTTTTTTTTCCACTTTGTGATGTTTACAAGATCACCTCTGTTATAATATGATTTGAGGACCAAAGATTTTTTGAAAAAGACTTGATTGAAAGATCTGACATGATTTACTAGACAAAGATGAATGAATCAACTAAAAGTTTATGTGTATTTGAACATCAAAGATTAAAACGTGGATGACAAGTCACCACATTTTGATAGATTCATCTCTTTAAAAAGCCTCTTAGTTCTCTTTGAAACTACAAAAAATGGAGTTTCTCTTCTCCAGGATCACATTGTTCTTGCTTTTGCTTTCCACTTCAAGTAATACAATTAATCTCTTGAGGTCAGGCTAGTTAATTTATCAGCTTAACCTTAAGATTAGCTCTCTGTTTCTCTAAATGTAGAAGCATACAACAATGGTAATCTCTCGCTCTTACGACATACTACTTTTCCAGCTAGTGCTAAAACATGGATGGCAAGTTGCAAACGTCTCTACCTTTCCCGAAATCAATCCTTTCACTAGATCATTGAGGATCTCAACCGCTGTTACGAATCCCTTCTCTTCGACAAGCTCCGCTGCCTTGGCCGTAGTTACCCGCCAGAAACATGCAATTCCCAAAGTATGTCGTCGGAAGCTGTGGATCCAACCACTTTATGAAATCTCCGACAGAAAGAAAAGTCACGGATCTCTCCCTGATTATTCCATGCCTTCACGAAGCAAGTCCATAGACGATGACAAAAGTTGACAAGAGAAGGCACTAATCTGGACTCCGAGACTCGCTCTTCACTCGTTCCCTGAGCCTCTCGATATCATTGCAAGACAGCAAGAGAGTGGCCAAGACAACGTCGTCTCCACTCTCTCTGAGGAGAAATTGAGTCCGATCACGAAAAACGTAGAGTTGAAATCAAAATTATAATGATTTTTTTGTTAATAATTTAAAAGAGGGATAAATATGTCAACATTAACCTATTTTTTTAATTTCAGAAAACATGCCCTATTTTTTTAATTTTGATTTTCTTTTGGTCTATTTTCATAATTCTCCCATTTTCGTTTTCGTTAATGACTTTTACATCAAGTTTCCTTTTTTTCCCTGAACAAATTAATGCGACATTTATTTCCTTATTCACAACTCGAAATTTCCTTTTCTCTCAATATATCACAAATCCTAATCAAATTAGGGTTTCATTTTCTTTCTAACAAAACTCGAGCGTAATTAAACTTCCCCTAGGGTTTTTATAAATACTGCCCTTAAAGAGAGTTACAGAAGAAATTAACCAGAGATTGATCAGACCAAATCAATTGCGAGAAAAAAAATGTCACCGGAGATGGAATTCGTGAAGTATTTAGGAAAGGGTACGTACGGCTCCGTCGATCTCTTCCGTTACAACAAAGGCGACGGTTCAACGTTCTACACCGCCGTGAAAATCTCCGATCACAAGAGTTTCGACAGAGAGTTTCAGATTTTGTCGGAACTCAAAGGATGTCCTAGAATCGTACAAGTGTTTGGCAACTCTCTGATTCAAGGAACCGATTCTAATGGAAAGGAAGTTTACAAGATGCCAATGGAGTATGCAGCTGCTGGTAACCTAACAAGTTTCATCAAAAGAAACAAAAACTTGTCTGATTCGATGATTAAAGACTTCACTCGTATGATTCTACAAGGGTTAGTCTCGATTCATAGTCTTGGTTATGTTCATTGCGATCTTAAACCGGACAATCTTCTTCTGTTTCCCCGGTACGATGAAGAATCGTGGAATTGTTCGTACGATTTGAAGATTTCGGATTTTGGATTGTCGATAAAGGCAGGAGAAGACTCTGATTGTTGGGAAATCGATTCTCCTTTCGTCGGAACGCCTGTCTACATGTCTCCCGAGTCGGTCGATGATGGTTCGGTCGAGAAAACCCTAGATTTGTGGTCGTTAGGTTGCATAGTGTTGGAGATGCATACCGGTAAGACCCCATGGTTAGGGGTTAGTATCAATGATCTTCAGGAATTTCTTGCGGAAGGAAAAAACGTACCGGAGATTCCGAATACTGTACCGTGTGATGCAAGGCAGTTTATAGAGACGTGTTTCGCAAGGAAACTTGAAGATAGAGGAACTGCTTCGGAGTTGTTGTTGCATCCGTTTTTGATCAGAGAGACGAAGGGAATGGTGTTGAGGAGGAGGAGAAGAACTCCGGCGAAAGTGGAAGAGCTTACAAAGAAGCCATCGAAGTTGAAGGTTATTACATCAAAGTCCCCAGAGTTTAAGAAAATAGCGAATAAACCACGAAGGATTAAGATTCTTCCTCCGAGACCTCCGATTTCCAGCTTTGTTCCTGTTTAGTAATTTTTTTTTTTTTTTGGCTGAAATTTAGTAACCATTGATATACTACGTAATCTGTCAAAAGTGTAAATCTCTTTTTGCAATTTTTGAATTGTATGTTATATGAAATTAATTGATATCAATATATTTCCACTTTTTAGAGGATATATGTCCGATTATGCAAATATTGATTGTAGTTGTACAGATTTTTTGTGATTATACACGTAGAGAGTTAGGGAATTGTCAAGAATCAACAACGAAAGGCTGGGCTTTATAGACATGGGCCGTAAAAAAAGCCCATTTAAGATGTGGCTCATTGTGAAGCCCATTATTTATAAGAAATGGAAATTCTTTTCTTGTGCTATGCAAATAACCAACCAACAAAGGAACCACTTTAGTAGCTTAATTAGCGTATACATATTTATAAGCAACTATTTTTAGGTTCCTAAAAAAAAATCTATTTTAGCAATAAAATGACATAAATATAATATACCTGACTCATTTTCCATGCACGTTTCTAATATATATATATAAAATCATAATAAGATTTTGATGTCTTTGTTTATTTTTAAAAAGAACGAAAATTGACAATAGGGCCGGAGACATATCACATAATGTAGACAAATTAAGTCCCCCACATACATTGTTAAACCATCATCTGAAAAGATGCCCTCACAATATATATATTGCTATATATATAGGAATATTCATAAATGGTGGTCCATTTAAAAGAAACAAGACCCATATCAGTTTCAGACAATAATGATAATCACAAACCCACCAAAAGCTTTAGACCTCCCAAAAGCTACAATAATAATACACATTTCACATTTGTATGTATTTATTCTTTTACATTGACATTTCATAGACATATATATACAGAATTGAGAGAGCCCATTCTTTAATTCCATATGTTGTTGTCACTGACTATAGATAAATCTTATTCATTCAATCATGTGTTTTCTTCTTCTTCCTAATGCTTATTTTCAACTCTATCTCTCTCTCTTTACTTTTCTTTCTTTGTTTTTAATTTGGTAATATATACTCCCTCCGTTTCATAATATAGAATGTTTTGCCAATAACACAAACATTAAAAAAAAACTTTTTCTTTCAAAAAGTAGAATTTGATATATTAATTAAAATTTCAACCAACTATAAAAAAAACTGCAAAAGATTATTGGTCACACAGTTTTCAATAAAAGTAAAAAATACTTTAAAATATCAAAACATCTTATATTGTGAAATAAAAAAACCTCCAAAACATATATTATGAAACGGAAGGAGTACTATATTATTTTTATCCGACTTTCACAGGTCTATTTTCGTTATAAGACTAATCAAGGATTATGGACCAAAATTCATACATTTTTTCTCTCTTTCAAGCAGATTCAAGAACGCACAATTTTTGAAAAGTCGGAGAACTCGCCACTAGACCAAACCCACTTGGTCACACATTCTAAAGCTAGATTGTTACTTTTTTTTTCACTAAATATAGAAAAATTGGCCTGGTTGATGCCAATATGTAAGAATATTGATTATTGATGTATTATGCAAACTGATTTACATTTTACTAGTAGAAATAATTTAACCCCTCTTTGTAATGCATATAATGAAGGTCACACCGTGAGATATTAATTGATCGTGTCATTATTGTATAAATAATGAATAATGAGTATGGTGAAGTGATGGAGAGTTAGAGAGTAGATTGTTTAACACTGAAAGAGACCGGTGAGTTCTTCATGTTGTTTTTAACTCCACTTGCATTTGTTCTATAGCTTTTAATTTTTGGGCTTCCTATCATTCTTATTTTCTGTTTTCTTCTAATAATTTTGTTTTCACTATTATTTTCTGTATTACTTTGAAGTTCGATCCTTATATATAGCTGAACATTGTGAGGTCACATATAACGAAAAGGACAAGATATGCTTGTCCCTCAAAATCTAGACTCTTTTTTCTATCATCTTCCATATTTATGATCTTTATTTATTACTGGCCAAACAATTCATCAATTTTCTTTTTGAGAAAAAAAAAGAAATATGCATATACACATATGTATAAAAGATTGGAGGAGTTGAATCCAAGAAATGGATGTGAAGGCAAGAAAGTGAGAGATATGGTCCCCTCAACAAAAGCCATTAAACCTCTGAGCATATGACTGTGACTTTAATGGTAAAGCAAAGAGGTTTGCAATTGCATGATTCAATGAAGAGTTGCTGTTAGGGTTTGGGAGATTTGTGGGCTTTTAAGTGCATGTTTTTTTGTGGGGTTCAAATGCCATTCATGGGACCCTATTACATTTTCTGAGATTTTTTTTTAGAGTGGTTGTGTATGTATTTATTTATCACTATATGAGTTTTTACTTCTTGTTAATTATTTACTTTTTTTTTTGTTGAGAAAGATTTATATTTACTATTTTGCTATACGAGTTCGTGCTCTATAGTCTTTATGTTTGCGTTATCTTATAAAAGTATTATATATGGATTCTAATATGGTATACAGTGATTTAAACTTAAGAGTAGACCAAGTATTCGGGATTCAAAATTTGACATTGATTCCGGTCCTATTCGTTACATATATATATTTTTTAAACTTGGTTTATAAAAATACAATACTAAATATTCAATAATATTAGAAACTACTAAAATTTCTTATTATTTTATATCATTCAAATAACGTTAAAAAAATCTTAATCTCTTATATATGATTTCAGGGCTGTTTGATAGGGGTGTTTTAAATTTTAAATTGCATGTTAGATTTTTATTTTAATCGTCTGAATTTATTATTATTCGATTACAAATTATAAGAACTGTTACATCGACGATTCTACAACGGACAAATCTTCCGCCTTGATCCATGCCAGACGATTATATCTTGCCCCACTCTGAAGATCTCATGTAAGTGGATCTCCATTAATCTACATCAATGATAATAAATCGCATCTTCTGGGATTCGAACACCAGACCTCTTGGTGTAGAAATATTAATGAACCATTGACCAAACCACTAGACCAAGAAGGTATCCACGACATATTAGGTTTAAACAGAGTTTTATTAATATGTATTTCTGAAAAAATAAAGAGATGTGGACTCCTCATGTGAAGTCCAAAATCTGCAAAATTATGTATGCAAATTAATGTACTTTGGGACCAGTACTTCGCATGGACATTACCATAGTTGAATTTATTTCCGTTCTTACAATACGTTTTGATTAGTCATATATCACATACACGTTATGTGAATCAGTGAATTTAAATTTATGCAAGGAAGTCACTCTAAAACAACTTGATTTTTAGGGCGTCTGAGAACAATTGGGAAAAGAACAATTTTTTTGGATCGCTTACATTATTTAATTTAAATTTTTATAAGAAACGAATTTTTTTTTTTAAAGAGAATAATTTATCTTTCGACCGAAAAAGGAATACTTTAGCTATCCACAAATGGATGATCCATATTGGAGTATATATATTGGACAACATTCACCACGTAATATATAAAACTTTGAATATATATATTTTTTTATGATAAACTGTGGGAGATCTGAACTTTTGGTTCGTAATCTCTTCGGTATCTGAAGACAGTTTTTGGATATTTCTGATTTAAAGAATAACTCTCCATCTCAAAGAAGATTTGAACCCGGGGCAAAAAAAAACAAAACCTCTTGTATTATCATTAGGCCACCACCCATTTGGTAACTTTGAATACTTGAATGTATAGTCTCCATTAATTTGCATGAAATTTGAGTTTCCTATATTCTGAATGGATTTGTTACTAATTTCATAAACCATTTAGATTGACAATTTTGTTTTACTGCTTTAAAACAACTAATTAAATGTCATACATAGTATTAACGAGTTTTAGTCAAAACATAAACCAGAATATATAAAAAAATATATTTATTTAACATAGCATAAATGAGTTTTAGAAGATAGCGATAGCCCTCGCAACATACCAAATGGGAGAAGATGATGACTCCACCGAAGCATTTGATCTACTTCTCGAATATTTGGATGAGTTAGCTAGAAATTATGATTTATTTTCTTATATCTTTTTCTTTCATTTCATGTTTTTCAAATTCGAAGGCGGACATGAAGTGCTAATTAAACTTTATCCGTACGATGCAGCTTGAGCTTATCCTTGTTACCACCATTTTATTAAATAAATGATCTTAACAATAAAATCTAATCCGAATTCTTATTTGAATTATGAAAATCTTAGAAGAATGTTGTGAATCGGGATTATGATAAATTTAAATATTTTTTCTTTTTGTCTTTTAATTTAGAGTATGACGTACAGTTAATGCCTACAAATATATACCATAAAATTGTTAGAATATTAGCTTTTAATTCAAAACCAATTGGCAATGAGTAAATTTTTTGCTCATTACCAACTTCAGATATGGGACTTTAGTTCCTAATAGAAATATTTGATCATACCGTTTTGTTTTGTTTTTTGTTTTTTTTTTATATTATTATGAGTTTTATATCAAAACTTCTATAAACATTATACTAGTCAACATAGCAAGAGTATTAGATTAAAAGATCTATCTTTTATTTTGGATGATATTCTATTTATAACTGATTATTTGATTTTGTTCAGTCGGTACCCTTATACAAATTAATTAACACTCCATATATTCCTTATGACAAAAAAAAAAAAAAAAACAAAAACGAGCCAGGAAACAATATCAAAACTAATGGGCTTAAAAATTGTATTTCTCTTGCAAAGTATGAGTGTGTAGATAAACATAAAGAGAATAGATAGTTCAAAATGAAGAAGAGACGTGGATCAAATGTTGCCGGATGATCGAGATGATATGTTTCAATAGATTACATTGATGATGTGATGTGATTTCTCGTAACAAAGCTTCAATCTTTGTTTAATTATCTGGTGATGACATCAACTAGCTAGTTTATTATTAGCATCATTCAATGATCATGTTCAAGGACCACCTCTCTCTCTCTCTTTCTCTCTCTCTATGTAAGATCATCTTTGCTTCAGAGAGACAAAACATCCAAGCTAGAGAGTAAGAAGCTGGTCCTTGAGAGAGAAGATCTCTCTTTAATTAGGTCTCTTTCTATCTCTCTCTCTCTCTAATAGTCTAGTAGTAGTAAAATTTATGTACTTATACGTAGACATAATAACCAAATAGGTCCATGATATGAAAGAGTATACACCTAACTTCACCTTGCTAATGATCTCTTACCTACAAACTCTCGCTCTTTTTAGTTCATTTCATTACTCACCATGACCCCATTTCATCTGCTCCCATCATTTTGGTAAGCTTTTTGTCTTAGTTTCAACATTTGCAGGAATCATTTTTAAGAAACAACTAACAAAAAAGGAAGATAACTTTGACAAAAATAAGAATTGATGGGTTTTGAAAAGAAGAGTATATATGCATATTTACATAATACATGTGTGTGAGTGATTTAGTAGGGACATTGACTTAATTATCCGGCCATTTTTACTATTCTAATTTGCTATTTTTGTAGAAAAAAAGCTTACCTACCCTGACACGGTATAACCAGCTCATAGTAAGCTACTAATTATACACAAGATAAATATTGTCATCTCCCAGTAACTAATAGTTAAACATATAAATTTTTCTCATATTTATATTTTGATTAAAACTTAAAAAAAAAACAACATTGTTTGAAATATTAATATCTTGTTGTTTGTTTTTTTTACTATTCTAAAATTAGAAAAAAAGAATTGAAAGAGATATTACTTAAATAAACATAACATTATTCTTAACATTAGGAATATAGTGTCAAGTAAATAAGATGTAGAATACATGATTAGTCTGGTATTTGGTTTAATATAAGAGAAATTTACTGATATTTTTGTATAAGAAACTATTATCCTATGATATTTCTGCAAATATTCTTAATATACCTTGTCTTCTCTAAAAAAAAAAAGAGTAGTTTAAAAAAAATGACAAAAAATATGCGAGTAAAATATACGCAAGAAAGCTATACTAATTAATTAATCACCTTTATAAGAATTTGAGAAGCTCCTTAAATTAAATGTAAAACCTCATCTCTTGTCTTTCTGTCTCTAAAACAGTCAAACTCACTCTCATTCTCTCTCTCTTTTTTTTTTTTTCTCTCTCCCTCTCTCTCTCTCTCCTCTTCCATGGATGAAACCAATGGACGAAGAGAAACTCACGATTTCATGAACGTCAACGTTGAATCTTTCTCTCAGCTTCCTTTCATTCGCCGTACTCCTCCGGCGAAAGAAAAAGGCTCCATCATTCGTCTCTTCGGCCAAGAACTCGTCGGAGATAACTCGTCCGGTACTCTTCAACAACAACAACAACAAGACTTGTCTCCAGATTCTTCTGAAATTATTACAACAAGCAAGAACGAAGAGAATGTCAAGGACAAAGACAAGGACAAGGAGAAAGACAACAACAATAACAGGAGATTCGAGTGTCACTACTGTTTCAGAAACTTCCCTACTTCTCAAGCCCTAGGTGGACACCAAAACGCTCACAAACGCGAACGTCAACACGCAAAACGCGGTTCCATGACGTCATACCTTCATCGTCCTGACGTTCACCACAACGTCTACGGCTTCTTAAACAACCACCACCGTCACTATCCGACGTGGACGTCGGAAGCAAGATTCTACGGTGGAGGAGGAGGAGGACAACAAACGTCGTCGTATTACTCACGGACTCTTCCTCCTCCTCCTCCTCCTCCTCATCATCATCATCATTCTAACTCACCGACAATCACCGGAAGTCCTTTAGGGTTGTGGCGTGTACCACCTTCCACGTCATCAAACGCGATTCAAGGCGTTTACTCAGCTTCAACGTTTAGAACGCATGAGCAAGAGACTAAGGAACAGAATTGGCCTTACAGATTGATGAAACCATCCAATGTGCAAGATCATGTGAGTCTCGATCTTCATCTTTGACTTTCTTTTTTTCCTTTCGTTATCAATCATTTTAACTTAAGCCGTGAAATGAGACTGGATCGATCGATCGGTGAAGCCAATTCTTTTGATGAGAGACAAAAAAACGACGAGATGTTCATGTTTTGTAAGGAGAAACGGCATGGTGTGTAGATCTTGAAACCTTATGAGGTTTGTCAGATTCTGAGTTTAATAAGGGAATGAGATTTGATTAATTAGTATATATATATATGTTCGTCCATTTTCCTCTCACGTGTATGTGTGATTGTGAATGATACAATTTATATATTCAAACTGTTCATTTCTGAGTTTCTGTTATGGCTTAAAAGATTCTAACATTCAGATAGAGATGAGTAGTAACATTAAATTATGAGCCATGGAAGTCACAACTCACACGTACGTACTTTCTCTGTTGTTTGCAGTCAAGAAATTCAAGTTTTTCATTCGTCTCATTTAAGTCAAAATTTGTATGGTTTTTAAACTACTAAAACCACTACGTAGGAATAAAACCAAGAAAATCTCTTTAGATACAAATGCTTAAGAGTATTAGTCTTCGTTTAGACCGAATCATGAGCCAAAGGAGAAAAGCTCAAGATGGGTATAATGCAGATGTTGATGATGATTCGGTGACTGTGGGGATCACTCAAGACAATGGACAAAACAAAAGAGAGAGAGAGAGTTGAGAAGTGAAAGTGGTCCATGATTTTATACAAATGTAGAGTTAGCCAAATAGAGCTTTCACATCTATCTCTCAAACACTACACCAGAAACCTAAAGCTAAAGCCTTTCCTCAAAAGCTTTCTTCTTTAGTTTCCTTTTCAAACCTTTTTTTTGGGGCAATTCAAAGAGAATCATCAACTAAGCTGTATACCATATTCACTTCTTCATCTCTTACACATATACCATGATCAAAAGTATAATGGACTTGAAGAAAGTAGTTAGAATTCGTGACACATGAGTCCATGACTATGTATCTTATCAATGCTCATTGCCCCTACAACAAATTATTTAATCGTATTATCTGAGAAGAAGCAATATTAATATCAATCCTCGTACCTAACATCTGACCTTCATGTGTTACACTAATCAAAAACATTAAAGACAACCTTATATAGCTATGACTTTTGCAATAGACCAAGAAATTCAAAAGCTTGACTTTTCTAGTTTTGGCAAGTCTTCAATCACAGATGTTATGTGGCATTTTCCTCACACCATATATTAAGAAGTATGCAACAAACTCAATTATATGGTTACATAGTGATTTGCCTATTTGTATTAGAATTAGCACATGTGGTGCATTTCATACCAAAGGTCTACTAGGAAAGAAAATGAAAAGGGTTAATCCCATAAACCGGATACTATTGAGGCAAAAATGAAGTCTAGAAGTCTTGTAAATACAACAAAATGTGATTGAAGAGTAGAAAAAACTTGTCCTACCAAACTGTCATGAATCATTGTAGCATGATTAGTAATAGTATTTAGCTAAGTTTTCATGACCTTAAGTCTTAATTTAGCCACGGAACAAACAGAACGCTGTCTACTTTACGTCGAAGTACCAAACGGTGCAACTCAGCCTGTCAATCTAAAAGAGGATAGATGATAAGGTTGTTTCAGACAAGTCTCATGGATAGTTTACGAAAAAAACATATTGCAAATAATATCACATAATAGGAACATAAAATGCCAAACAGACAAGAGAAAAAGACATAACTACCCTCATGAAAAACAGATGTTTTGGAATCACAAAAAAATACTGCAGAGGCTAAACCAGAGAAACACAGTACATGTGGGAATTACGTGATGGTTTTATCAAATTATGGAAAATTTAAGGATACTCATTGAGTGTATGTATGTACTGTCAAAGGAGTTAACATCAAGAGCAGCTACAAAATGACCCCACTAGTTAAATGCAATGGAGAAGGAAGCATGTGATCAACAACATGATAAAAGAAGCACATAATAAAGACTTGTGAAGAGCATACACATACATACATTATATAATAACCTTAGGACCACTTTTTTTTTTTCTCTCTGTTCACTTTGTTTTTTTTGTTTTTGGTTTCTTTAGATATGCAAAAGGACTAGTGGAATTTAAGGAACATCGGCCCACAACCCTAGGAAAGTGTTGCAACTTGAGGATGATAGTTCGAACAGTACACATCTCAAACCACTTTACCAATATCAACTCACAAAAATCTGATTCATACAAACAATGCAAGCTGCCAAAATGGTCTTGTTTTGGTAAAGAACATGTAACCAAAGTCCCACTGACCCTATAGAGTATAGACGATGTGGTTAAGCCTAGGGACAATGGTTTCAATCTTTTGTAATATTCTGATGATTCAGGACTAGCCCTGGGCATTCGGGTCGGGAGAAACAATTAAGAAATAGCAATCTATAAACAAGCAAACATGATGGTGATTGGTGTGAATCAAGAACATTTACTAATCCATAATCTCAGGTGGTTCCATACACTCGGAATTGAGAGATTCAAACTCTACCAAAGAAATGAGTAATCACAGTTTGACTCTTCTTTCTACTAGCAGGAGGTTCGCATGGCTCGAATGCCTCGCAGCCTTTGATGTATTTATTGAGATTAGAAGTGCCAGAAGTGGTAAGACAAGACATCTCTTTCCCACAATAGATACAATTACATTTGTCGTAATCATCTTTGTGCCTAGTGAAGTGTTCCCAAACACCAGACCTTGTCTTCATCCTTGACTTGGTGGTCTGAGGACCAGAACCAGTTTCTTTCCTCTTGGTTTTATTATTTCCAGGCTTTCTTGTTTCTAGGGTCGTTGGATTATCACAAGACGCCGCAATCTGCATCAAAAATCACATTAAATCGAGCAAGAATTCGATAGGTGGTACTAACAACTACACCGATGACAGAAAGAGGCTCGAATTGGAATAGAAAATTCCAACAATAAACAGATTTGACTTCCGATACTCAAAGGGTGCAAGAGATGAGATGAGACAGTCACATACCTCCCATAGGTTTTTCGATGAAGCTGAATCGTCCATCTTTGCTCCGGATGGGAAACTCAGTCCACAAGATATCCATGAAACTAAATAATTAAATATTTAAATATGTTTTCTAATCGATCTTAATATGTAGATATTATTTATAATATTTATAAACATACAAAATGATATATATTGTGCATAAATTTAATAAATTTAAATTTTGATCAAACATATTTTGATGTCATATGTTTTGATCAATTTTGCATAAAAAAATATTAAAACTAATACAAATGTTATTTATCTCAATTTATTTGAAGTGTAAAATTAATTTTTATTAATTGTGTAAATAGAACATGCAATAAATCAAATGAATTTTTAGATTTATATGAATTTGTCAGACATAACAAACGAAAAATATATGTTTTCAATAATAAAATGTAAAAATAATTGTAATTATAGTTATCATCTACAAATAAATAATGTTGTTACATATATAATAATGAAAAACTTTTTAATATATCTATTTCTTTTAAAAGATGATATGGTAAGTCTAGATATTACATTTAGTTAAACTTAAATATGTAAAACATGTATTAATGGTTTTATTTTATAAAATTAATAAAAACATGTCATTTAGAATTGAGACAATTACAAAAATGCCACATTTTAATGATAAGTTTGCAAGCGTGCCATAATCATGTACATTTTTACAAATCTGCCACTTATTTATCCCAAAAAGTCAGTTTTGTCCATTTCTTCTCTCTCACGAAATAATCCAAATTTTTTTATTTATGTTTTTCCTTTCTTTTTCTCTTTCTCTCTTTCTAGATTTGATTTTTTGTTCTCTTTCCTCTTTCTTCTCTCTCTCTCTCTCTCGTTCTAGATCTTTCTTCCACTTTCTTCCACTTTCTTCTCCTTCATCTTTCTTCTATCTCTCTTTTTCTAAATCTGGTTTTTTTTCTCCATCCTCTTTATTCGTTCTCTTACTCTCTCTCTCTCTATCTCTCTCTCTCTCTCTCTCTTTCTCTCTCAAAACAGATCTAGAGTTTTTTTTCAATTTAATATCTTTGGAGAAATCAGAAGAAAAAAGAAGAACATATTTAAATTTTTTCTGAGAAATTTGAAGGTATGAAAGTAAACCAGAACTGGAGCTTTTTGGGGTTTAATTTTGTCGGAAGAAGTAGAAGAATAATAGATTTTGATTTTCTGGGGAGACTTGAAGGTATGGATTTGTGTTTGTTTTTATTTTTGTGATTTCTCTATGGACGGAAGTTTTTTTTGGGTTTATTTGACTTGTGTTGTAGATTTGAGTTTTTGACTCGATTTTGGTTACAAATCTAAGGCTTTTTTTCGATTTGGCTTACAGATTTGAGTTTTTGATTATTTCTGGGTTAGTTTTGTTTTTGATGTTATTCTTATTGGTCTAGGATTTTGACCTTTTTATAATTTTTTTAAAGGTTTATAAAGTTTTTTTAAGGTTTATAAAGTTTTTTTAAGGTTTATAAAGATTTTTTACAATTTTTATAAGGGTTTTTAAAAAGTTTATAAAGCTTTTTAAATGTTTATAAGGATTTTTAAAAGGTTAATAAAGTTTTTTAAATATTTATAAGGATTTTTTACAAGGTTTATAAGGTTTTTAAAATGTTTCATAAGACTGTTTAAAAACTTTATAAACTGTTTAATATTTTTTTAAGTTTTTTATATACTCTGAATGAATTTTTTTAAGGTTTATAATTTTTTTTAAAGGTTTATAAAGATTTTTTACAAGTTTTATAAGAGTTTTAAAAGGATTTTTACAAGTTTTATAAGGGTTTTAAAAGGAATTTTTACAAGTTTTATAAGGGTTTTAAAATGATTTTTTACAAGTTTTATAAAGATTTTAAAAGGCTTTTTTTTTACAAGTTTTATAAGGATTTTAAAAGGCTTTTTATAATGTGAATGAAAACTCTAACCCCTTCCCCCCAAATCTATACCCTAAATGCCCAATAGTTAACCAAACTCAAAAATTTACAGTCGTTTGTATATTTTATCAAATTTTTTTTGATTTTTCTTCTCCTTTTGAGTTTTTTTCTGAGAATATTATTCTTCTTCTTTTTTCATATATCCACCAGATCTGTGACAAAAAAAAAATCTACCAGATCCAATCTCAGATCGGAGACAACAAGAATAAAATTCAGATCCAATTTTACAATTTCGAGATCTGATTCAGAGAGAAGAAACAACTTATGTGATCTAAACATCAAATCTGATCTGATTTTTGAGAGAAGAAGAAAAAAGTTATGAGTGAAAGAAAATAAAAAAGGATACAAAGTTACGAGAGAAAGAGAAAGGACAAAAAGTTATGAGAGAGAAAAAGATAAAAAAAAACTGTTATTGATTTAAGGAGAATAAGAAAAAATGACAGTTTATAATGAGGATAATCTGGAAATATGCACAAAAAAGGATGGCACACTTGTAAAAGTTGTAAAAAGATAACATTTTTGTAAAGTGGCATGAGACATGTGGCATTTTTTAAAAATTTTCTTTAGAATTTAGAATATATTAATTGAGTAGATATTTGGTGTAAAAATCATATGTGTTATTCAATGAGATTTTAAAGAACATGTCATTTAAATTAACCAATAAAAATATTTCTATTAAAACTATATGCCATGGTGACACTTCTGAAAAAAAAATTCTAAATGATGGCATTTTTGAAAAGTGGCATTTCTAAAAAAAAATTCTACATTTAATCTAAGTGTCATGCAAATTAATTTTTGTAAGATAAAACATGAGAGATATATACCATTTGATCTTTGTTCTTTATACTTTCTCCCTTGTATTAAAAAAATAATGAATTTTGTTTTTGAATATTCTAATCCCGTATTTGACGCAGATAAAAAAATCTAGTAGTTAGTGAAAAGAAAATGATATTCTCACATAAAATCTTTCATATTAATTACCACATATTTGTTGCTTCCATATTTGTTTGATGATTATATATTGTAAATCTAATATAAATTTAGTAGGTAATTGGGCTAAAATATAGTTGAGTTCTTCTAATTATTTGCATAATGGTTCATTCATTAAGAATCTTTAATAGCTTTCCTTAAGAGTTCTTTAAAATCCTCTTACACCTGAGATTTTTTATCTAGTGTTTCATCTATTAATATATAGAGGATATAGAGAATAACCAATGCTAAATATGAAATTACGAATGGCCGTGATTTTTAATTGAAAAGGAATAGGTTTATTGGGTGGCTAATTGGACTATTCTATTATTTTGTTTAATGGACCATAGAGGATTGTTAGTTTTACTAATTTTCATTAAAAATCCCTTAAAACCCTCTTAGGATGACACCTAGGATTTTCATCTAGTGTCTCCTCTATTAATATATTGAAAACCCCTCGACATAGAGGATTATGTATGACATAACAAAAAAGAACCCAAAAAGCCCCCCGATATCTATAATTTCTTTCTAAAACACGATATCTATAATTTACTTATGAAATCTCTCAAACACTAAAATAATAAATTGACCATGATTGACAAGAACATGCAATAGTATACATATATATATACAACAAAAGACCTAGGGCACCACTATGTAAGATTTAACCTAGAAGCCCATTTATGAAAGTCATAAAATAACCGACATAAACTAAAGCCCATCATCGATCAAATTAATTATATCAATACTTATCAGCCCACAAAAAAACGGAAAACATTTCTGAAAATCGATCTCAATATATAACAAACTTAATAACCGAAAGAACCAAACAATTATTAAGCCCATCATCAATCGCATTACTTATTTGCTAATGTCGGCCCACAACGTAGCAATGGCATATCAGCGTAATAACGTAGGTTTTTAAGGGTATTTTGGGAAGATCAACTCTTAAAATCACTCTGGAACCGCCACATAGGATTTTTGACTTCTCAATTATAAGTATAGATAGAGGATTGTGGTTTCGGGTTTGGGAGGATAGCATGTTTCGGCCCTAAACCCTAAATGATATTGGACCAATCTTGGTTAGTTGGTATTGTTTTCGGTTTAATCGAGGAACCACACCGACACCCACGGGTAACGGATCGCATAAAATGGCATATACCAAAATCACTCCGAAGACATGGTTCATATAGTTGCTTGTAATTTTGATGACACAAGCAGTCAAATAACATGGCATTAGCAATGCACAGTGAAAAGAAAGACGGCGACAGAAGAAAGCCGAAACTGAAGATGGACAAGAGCTAAAAGACGTTATATTTCGTATAACTATGTCCAAGAATTAACATTATTCAAGAATGAGGCTTGCAAAAAGTAACCGAAAAACCAAATAGAACAAGTGATCTTGGAATAAGCTGCTCTCTCAGCCAGAGGAGTGGTATTGGTTTATCTGTGCATGACTTCATTTTACCTCTTCTTTCTTACTTCGAGAAAGATGAGCTTCTTCGATACGGCGGGTGAGCATAGAAATCCCATAATGTGAAGCACTTGAAGATGCATAATACGAGGTAACTGTCAGCTGAGCAAACTTCGGGAGTGCATAACCTACCAAATATTATACAAGAACAAAAATTCAGGTGCTTTCTTGAAAGAAAAACATGCAGGTGTTCATACATACATAGATAAAACAAACAATTACGCAAGTTCAAAACACAGATTGTGAAGCCCATTCATTCACGGAAATTCAGGACACACGGCAATCATTCAATCACTAGAGCAGGATGTATCCATATAAGTATACGTTTATTGCACAAGAAGAGAAGCAAGTGAACCAAAGAAGATAATGTTACCTCCAAAGGCAGCCCCTGCACCTGAATATCCTAGTAGCAATGGAACCTATAAGCAAAGAAAAAATTCATACGAGGACACTGTCAACTGACAAGGAGAAACCAGGCAGAATATAAGAAATCGACGAAGAGGCAAGATACAAATTCATACCCCCACAAGAAAGGAGAGCCGCTTTGACCCTTTAAACTTATTTTGAAGATATGGCATCCCTTAAAAGAGCAGAGAGGTAAGATTCCGTTGTAGAAAACGATTAAAACATTCGAGGAAGTTAATATATTGTGTACCTGTATTGAAGGCATGTACAGCACTAAGCAAGCCACCACTACCAGAACCAGCCTATCACACAGGAGATAAACTTAGTTAGAAACAGAGTATTATTCCCCAACCAAAGAATCCTAAAGATAAACTCAAAACCCAACAGTTCTGAATTACAAATCATATCAAAGTGAACACAATACGAATCAGACAACAGAATTCAATGAAACAGAAAAAAGGTGGAACCTTTTACATAGAGCAAACCCAAAATCATAACGCAATCGCCTAAGCTCCCAACATAAATTGCATCTAAAATTCAGCTCATTTTCCAGTACCCAATTAATCAAATCGGATCCAAAACAACAATCCACTTATATTCCCAGTAGGAAGCATGAATCAAGACAAATTTTACACAAAATTGGAGATTGAAAAACCAAAATCCCCAAATAAATGTATGAGATAAACTGACCACAGCAGCAGCATCGTGCAAAACCGAAGTTATTGTCCACTCTCCTTTCTCCTGAGAAAATTCACAAGAAACAAATTTTCAGACACTCTTAAACTCAGAAAACCCACAAAACACTGAAGTGGTGGAAACTCACTGAGTTAGGGTCTAAGAGAGAAAGACAACGAGGACAACGAGCAGAACCAAGACCAGGATTCATTGTCGGATCATAATCAAGATTCCCTCGCCTCAGCTTCTCTTCGTATACTTCTCTCGTTCCCATCTTCTCTTCTCCGATCACCGGACTATCTTCTTCTCCGAATTATATTCCGCCGTCGCATACACCACCATAAGCATAGTAAATCTATCAGATTTTGATTAATGGGCCTTAATGGGCTTTCTTCTTTCGGCCCAAAGAAAGACACTTACGTGACGTCATCATCGTCTTCCAAAAATCGATTTGCCCTATCTTCTTCTTCTTCTTCGATTTTGTTGTACAGAAGAAGCTGCAGTTATCAAATGCATTCTCTTTCGTTTTCGTCTTCTTCTTCTGTTCTTTTACCTTCTCTGTTTTCGTTTGATTCTTCGCTTCTTCTCTCTTTGCAACCATGGAAGCTAAATCGTCTTCAAAGTCCTAAACTTGTTTCATTCTCAAACTCTAATGTCTCTCGATACAGAGCAGTCTCTGTTTCTTCGACTTCTCCTCCAGAAGGAACAGTATCTATGGTCGATTTCCATGAGAAAGATTGGTCTTTTCTCGAATCTATGGAAATAGAAGAATCCACTCAACATACCCAGAAGATTGAAAAGATTATAAAAGCTGGAGAAATATCTGAATCGTCGAGGGTTTTGGTTTCGATTAGCTCAGAAGCTTTTGTTGATCGTCTGGTTGAATCTTCACCTTCTCAGCTTTTGCTTATTGTACATGACTCTCTTTTTGTGTTGGCTTGTGTCAAGGAGAAATACGACAAAGTCAAATGTTGGCAAGGAGAATTGATCTATGTTCCAGAGAAATGGTCTCCTTTAGACGTTGTGTTTCTCTATTTTCTTCCATCGTTGCCTTTTGATCTTGACGAGGTGTTTAAGACACTGTCTCAACGTTGTTCCTCTGGTACAAAGTTCTGACCTTTTTCTTCATTCTCTTGTCTCTCTCAGGCTAAACTGAGCACTTGTTGGTTTTAGTTTCTAACAGAGTTTGGTCCAATGCTTGTAATAGGTGCAAGAGTAGTAATCAGTCACCCACAAGGTAGAGAAGGCTTGAAGCTGCAAAGGAAAGAGTTTTCAGATGTGGTTGTCTCTGACTTACCTGATGAGTCTACATTGAAGAATGTTGCTAAGAAGCATTCATTTGAAGTAACTCAGTTTGTTGATGAACAAGGATTTTACCTTGCTGTTCTAAAATCAACCAAACAATAGATTATGTCAGAGAACAATATAGATTATCTTTCATGTATTGAGATTTTTTTTCCTGTTGTGTTGTAATGAAAATGCACCCAACACTGGAGAAACTAATCATTTTTTGAGTAAAATCAAAACCTTTGAAAAGAAAAAGACTTAAAAACTCTAGTAGAGATCTTTACATGAAATGGAACAACCAGAGTTTTCACTGCTTTCTGGATTGCAATGCTCAACAATCCAAGAAATTTGTATAAAACCTTTTAGAAGATAGAAAAACTGAAGCTGTTACTTGTCGCAAACAAGTTATACTCTTCACCTATTGTGCTCTGTTTCCCCTTATTATTGCTGGTGGGATCACCAAAAACATGATCTCCTCCTGAGAACTGCAACGAAAAATCCGCCAAAATCCCATCTTTGGAATGAGCAGGATTTGACTTACCTCCTGTAGACAGAGCAACCGGCCCACCAAAGTGGAATAACGAGAAGTTTTCGCCACTGTCACTTTGCAGACCTCTGCTGCTTGGAGTTTCCATTGGAGACATTCGATTTGATTTCCTTTCATCTGCTTCCTTCAGTGAACTGTGTGCCAATGGCTCAAGAGTTTGAGATTGGTCCACAGTGTTCATTGTATTGGCTTCAGCAAACGGATGGAAAACTGGGACTGGCCCGGGATTGAAGAAAGGTGTTGCTGAATGGTTCAATGGGGTCCCGTACTGCATGCATAACGGGGTCTCTCCATTCATACTGTATCCAAGAGGAGCGGAGTATACATAATGGTTAGGATGAGGGTACGGCATTAACCCGTTGGTTGGATCTGCAGACCAAGAGACCGGAGCTTGATGATAGTAACCCATTGTTGGAGGAGCCTGGAAGACTGACAATGCTATACTCTGGTTAAGCATTTGGGGAAACATCATGCTTTGTGGCTGGGGCTGGGGCATGTAGGAACCAGTATTAACACTGTGTGCCATATCTTCCATGTTTTGGCTAGGAACTGCAAAAGGAGTTCCCAATAATTTACTTTCCCCGTTATCCGCTGGAAGATTAGAAATATTCATAATCCTTAAAATATCTCTTTCGGCAATACTCTTTCCTGCCTCTTTCTCTGCCATCTTATTAGGCATATCGTCCCGAGTATCCACTAGATTCTCTCTTCCTTCAGATTGCTGGCTGGCATCTTCAGAATCAGACATCGAGGAGGATTCAGTGTTTCCGTTGTTTGAAGAAGCTGTATTGCTATCTCCGTCACTGAGGCACGAAGAGCAATTGTCTGAACTGGAGGTTCTACTCATCATAGGGTCTTTAGAGTACAGGTCCTCATTCTTTGGTGTTATGTGAACTTCCACCTTCTTGTCTTCCTTGGTTGAATTAATAAAATTCGCAGAATCCCTGTCTGAACTAAGATTGGCATCACCCAACTTTTCAGTAGCACTGCATCGAGACTGTGTGTCAGCTGACTTCACAGAAGAATAAACATCTTTAGTCTCTTCAGCCTTAAATGTTGAGCATATAACTGATGATACGTCAGACGTTGAGCTGTTTTGGGGATGCTTCAGTTCCATGGAGTCCAAGACCTTTCTTACATATACTGGATTCCTCATAGAAGGATTTTGTCCGGTTGTCACTCTACTTCTAGGTCTTAATTCTCGTTTATAGTCTGAGTGATTATACATATTGGATCGGTGAAGTGGCTTGGAAACGTCTGGATCAGAGTCTGATTTGAATGTAGTTTTGAGCTCTTGCATGGTTGCAGAAATATTAGATTCTACCTTTTCCTGGTATCCATTGATGGGTTTGCAACTGCAAGAATGGTAATCATACCTCTCACCAATCCTGTTGTCTGAACATTGAAACCCATCATGTGATCTACTGCTATTTGGGCTACCACCAGCCTTCGAGGCTTTCACTCTCAAATTTTTATTTGACCCGTTGAAGTACCTTGAAGACCTTTCTAATCTATCACTATAGTATATTGGCTCATCCCTGCTGACAAAAGAAGCATTGTCTGGATATCTGCGCTTTTCTGACCACCTCAAAGCATGATCAGGCTGAAGTTCTTTCCAGAATCTTGCTGTCTGATGAACAGGTCTAGGATTATCATTTGTTTCATCTTCATGATCTATAACCTCTCTCTCAATGCTATCACAATAGTGGGTTTCCGCTCTTGGAGAAATGCAACCTTCCACACACTCTCCATCTTGATCATCAGGAGAACCAGGTGGAGAGAAATCTGCATCTCCAGTTTCAATTCCTGACTCCTCGCAGCTTATTGTATTGTTCACTCCCTCATCAAGATCCAGACAGCCTTCTTCTTCCCTTGACAAATTTGGCAGCATTGCTTTATCACTAGATTTTGGATTCTTCTGCTCTTTTTCACGTTCTTTTTCTTTCAACCTCTCCTTTCTACGAAGTTTTTTCTCCCTTTCTTTTGTTCTTTTCCTTTCTTTTCGCTCCTCCTCTTCACGCTTTTCTTTCTCTTCTTCCTCAAGAAGTTTCTTCTGCAAGGGTTAAAACAATGAGATTGTTGAACAAGAAAACTGTAAAATGTCTTGTTACAAAATTGCGTAGATTGTAAAAAAAAATTCAATCAAGATAGCAGACGAACCTGCTTCTCCAAGGTGACAATTTCCTTGCAGGCAATATGAACACGTTGCTCTAATAGTTTCGATGAAAGGCAGACAAATATACTGTGTGCATTTTGACGAGCAGTACCTTCCCTAAATGCCTTTTCAACCTAAGATATTACCGTGAATAGATAGAAATGAATACACTTAAATACAGCCCAAATAACAACTTATGGAAGGTGAGCTTAGAGGAATCTATAACAAACCTGTTCCTTAAAAATAACAGCTGCAGCATCTAGAAGAAACTCTCGAGCAAGTTCTGGACTCTTAGCATGCTTTTGTGGACGCAAGCACTCACCATCAAGCTCATTCCCATCTTTGTCTATCATTACTTCATCCTTAATAGCATTGGGAGCACAATGAAATATTTTAACAAGGAGAAAGCGTATGTGCAAATTGTAAACATTTGAAGGCTTTCAGTCACAAAGCTTATGAATCTTCAATTTACCTCTTCTTCCTCAGCCTCTTCAGCATGCTCAAAAAACATTCTAATGCATTCTCCTCTTTTGATTGAAACAAAGCCATCCCCAACCACAAGCCTGGAGTGAACGCATTGTTGGCCTCTCAACGCATGGGCTTTGACGGATATCTCGGAGCAGCGGCCATTTTTTTTAAATGCCCTAAGAGTAATATAGCATTCGTGTAATCCACGAAGGTCTATGCCATTGACATGAGCACTCTTATCACTGCCTAAATATTTGAACTCGAGGATATCAGATTCGCCTTCTCCAGTTCCAATAGCCCACTCGAAGTGATGATATCCTGCATTTTCTGTAAACTTTTGACTCCAATCTGCTCGGACGGAATCAATGTCCACCTGAAAAATTGCAGTTACATTTCTGATTCTACCTTCCAATATAAGCCTCTCAGGGACATTAATAAATATACTCTTGAAAACCAGTAAAGTTAAGAAAGATAAAGACCTTATATTGAAAGGCTGTATCGGCAACACAAAACCAGTCGGTACATCGTGGTTCTCTCTGCATTCTTTTAAGTTCCTTAAGCTCTTTAAACTCCCGAATAACATTTCTTCTGCAGTCTCTACAAAACTTCTTGCAGTCGAATCTATAGTTTGAAAGGTCAAAATGTTAATTGAGGAAAGGAAAAAAGTCAAGAGACCATGTAAAGAAGAAAAAGAGAACATAACAACTAAGTAATGGATACAGTGACTTGATAGGCACACCATCAAACTTGAAAATACTAAAGGCCTGATCACATCTCAACTTTAAATATGGTAAACTAAGTGGTAGGAGTCATAATACACCATAATTCGAGAAACCAGATCATATCCAAACACTTGCTCAACTGAACTTTTGACAAAACATCCAAGAATACTGAATCAGCAAATAACAAACCTGTAAGTTAATCTTTCCACGAAATCCTCTTCTTTCATTCTCAAAAGTGAATGTCGACTTTCCACTTCAAGTGCAGACCAAAAATCCACTAATGTATCACAAGAGAGCCTTGTGGTATGCAAAGCGCATGTTTCTCTTGTTCCATGACCTTTACCATAACCAGGTATCCCTTGATTCATCCATACCCGACCTCCACCACCACAAGCATCGGGATAAAGCAACTCACGTTCCCTCTCCCGAGCACGTGCACTTTCAAACACCTGCTAGAGCCCACAGATTAGCTAGCCAAACTTGACCAACCGCGAATAGGGAAACTTTGAATAAACTTACAATTTGAATCCCTTTAAAAGATTTCGCATGCAAATAGCAATCAAGAAGTGTGAGTGAACCATCTCGTGTTGTGGTGAGACCTCCCCATTGATGAACAGCGGGTTCTTGCAACTCACCCGTACATCTGTTACTAACAACCGACTTACAGTCAATCTGATCTTTTGAGGCTCCTGATCTGTTGCAAGGAAGATTTCCTATCGATCCTTTCTGTTGCAAGGATTTCCCATATGAAACAATTTGCAAGAAGCCTTCAAGCAACAGTCCGTTACATCTGGAACAACACATGTTCTTGCGTGCTTGCTCAAACAGAGCCTGCTTGTCAATCCTGAGAAGCTCCTGCCTAGCTTTCGGCGACAGCTCACTCCAGAACTATACAAGATTTCAAGCAAATTAGTTTCAAGTGCAGTGATTTAACATCAAGTCATTGAACTAGTATCCAGATTCAAATATCATTCCAAACACACAGATTCGGGTTACAGAGAAAATATACCGAAGCACTAATCAAGGAAGATCTTAAAGGCAACGATCCAATATTCAACGCCAAAAATCCCGAGAATACAATCTAGAAACGAAGACTTATAAGCAAAAATTGAAAGAAGTACCTTTTGCAACTGATTGTAGCTGACTCCATCACCGACGTCGTTAGACCAAAACCCAGAAGAGTAAAACTCATTCCTCTGTGCTAAACCTGGCATCTTTTTACACTCGTTTATGTTCATCAACCAATGATTCCATAATCGTCTCCCTCACGGGGCCTTAGACTAAAAAAAACTCACGTCCGATTCAAATTCCGACTACGAAATCACCAAAAATCGAATCTGAAAAAAAAAAAAGTGGACAAAAGCATTCGATCGAGATCTAATCGTACGACGAAATTGGATGATCCCTGATTATATACCCAATTACGAATTACGTCTTCTCGAATCCTAAATGGAAGCAATCGAATCGAATTGGATTGGAGAGGAGAAGAGAAGAGAAGCGAAACAGGGTTCTTCTTCGTCGAGCGATGACGATGAGATTCGCAGCTAAGTATGTATATGTAGAGAGAGAGAGAGTTGCTGGATATAAAAGAGGGTACGGGTTGTTAAAAAGTTAAAAAGATTAAAAACCTAAAAATGTGCAAAAATAATAAAACGTACTTTCCTTTTACAGTACGGATTTTTTGAACATTTGGGTAAAATACTTTTTTAATTAATACGGCCGATTTAACAAAAACAAAAGAAATCATTATAAACTTAGATATTTTATTTTGTTTATATATGGGTATTTTAGATTTGTGGTTATAATGTGGTTTGTTTTGGGATTTTTGGCTTCATACGGTAAATGCGTGGGTGTGGTCATTATGTTGTAATCCTTTTGTTTTGTTTTTGAAACTTATTGTAATCCTTTTTGTATTCATGATTTTTTGTATCTGACGATTAAAACTTATAATCAAGATTACTAAATACAACTTAGCATATTGTAAAAACACTAAATTCCAATTACTATTTTTTTTATATTAATATGAAAAAATTAGATATCTCATTTCATATCGAGACACTGTCTCTTAAGTAATGACATTTGTCTATTATTATGTTTAAACGAAGGAGATACATATTTTAACTATTTAATTTATGGCATCATAAATCATATGCTAATCATTGACAAACTAGGTGTTATCTGCGCGCATGCACGGATTAGGTACTTCATTAATATATTATTAACGAATTAAAACATTACCCATTCATTTTTCAAAAATATTTGTTTGTATTTTTAGGAATGAAGTTAATACAATAGTCATTTTGATATTATTCCCCCGTATGACACTCTAATTTGTTATTATTCTCCTTAAACATAAGAAAATATACTTGTAATAGTTTCATATAACTTAAGAATTGATCTACCTAAAATTATTACTTTGTATGGTTCAGAAAAAATATACATACAATATGGAACGATTTTAAATGATCGATTTGACTAAATATGTGGATTTAAAGTGAAATTTGCTTTTAAACCCACATAAATTCAAAAGAACTCTAAATGTATACTTATTAGTTTGCTTTATAGAGCAAATACATCCTTTCTACGATTGCGGTAAGATGGCGTTTTCTCTCTTCGCAACGATATGATAGGGTTCATAGACACACAATTTTTGTTCATTCGAGTAATTTACTAATGTAGAATTGATCACCAACATCTAGCCACACAATGCACACACCAGTGAGGTACACAAAGATCCATCAACAAAGTGGCCACGACCAATCAAACTACTTGCCCTTTAAGAAGATCTATCCATTTGTATTTAAGTTTGAGTGAGATTGCAATGTTTACTAAAATCATCTTCAAGTACATATGAAACTATCTCAAATTCAATCATTCTCTTTGCCATATCATCACATGGCATGAGCATGGTTGAGTTTATCTATCGAACTTATAAACAGAAAACTCAGATAAGAGTTTGGACACAATCAAAATCAGTGTGGAATAGTAATGATGCTATTGTAAATCGCATGGAAAGTAACATATAATCCAACAAATTGCATTGAATACTTTTTTTTCAAAATCATCTTCTGAAATTATAAGTTGTTTACTATCACTACGTTCTGAGTAGTGCTACAATATTTTTCATATGTATAATATTTTCATATTATTCATTCATATAAACATATTATTCACATGTATAATAGTTTAGCAGGGATCTCTGAAGTTTTGAATTTACGCCCATTTAAGTGAAATGTTCTTTTAAATCGCATTCATGTTCTAACGTATAGAATGAGGCTTTGAATTCCCCCCCCCAATCAGCGGTATAATTCACTTTAAACCATTCATTCTCTATGTATATATAACTAAATCCATCTTATCATAAAATGACTAACGTTTTTTGGTATCTTTGAGGTAACTTGAATCTCTTCTCTAATCACATCAACTTCTTCTTCTTCTTCTCTAATAACATGAGGCTTATCATAGAGTTTTGAACCATAATCTCGTGTTGCTCCTTCTCTTAAACTTGCAAGAGTTTACACACTTTCTTCGGTGTCAAATATTCTGGAGTTGTCACAAACGTTTTAGAGTAACTCAAAAGAATCAAAAATATTAGAGTAAAGGAGATAGCTTAGAAAATACCAGAAAATAAAATAATCAGTAGAATGCTCTGCAATTAAAATTGTTTCAGAGTATTCTAAATAGAATTTACACAACCAACATATAAATCACAAAAAATGGAAACAAAAAGCAACACAGACTAACCAAGAAACAATATCCTAAACATTGTCACGGAAAAAAGAACAACAATACAATGATCGACAATCATCGTCAATGATTTATAGTGTGATTTTAAAATCATTGATACATATTCATTACAATCATATAAATATTTTAAATTACACATGTTCATTATTTATATTCTTATTTTTATCTATCGGTCAAATACAATCTTCTCCGGTTTACAAATGACATTACGATCAAAAGAGGCTAAAAATATTTTTTTTTTCTTCTCATTCTTCTAGAATGTTTTTAAATCTACACATGTTTATTGCCCCTCAAATCTCTCAGTTTCAAACAATTAAAGTTTTGAAACATTTATAAGTATTACAAAAAAAAACATACTTGACTAACCAAAAAAACAATAACTAAACATACATCTTTTGTTTCTTTTACATACGAATTGGATATGTTTTTATCTTTACCTCGTTTATACGTTGAATAGATCATTGCAATAGCCCATATCAATAAACACTAATCCTAGAAAAACACAAAAACTCAAAAATTCTAGATAAACATATGTGTTTTTCTTACATCAAAATATAATCAACATGCAAAAATCTCACAAAAATGTTTGTGTTTGTAAGAAGATTTACATCAAACAAACAAAATTGGTCCAAATTATTTACCACTCTCCCAATATTTTTTGTGGCCGAAGAAATGGTTAAGTTACATTCTCTAAGAACGCTAGAACTTCTTAGAAATTTCAAATTACACTCATTTAAGTCAAGTGTTATTTTCTACCGCATTCACATTCTAACATATTGAAAGAGAATGTGAATCTCCCCCAATCAGCGGTACGTATTAACTAAATACATCTTATCGTAAAAATATTAATGTTTTTTTGGTATCTTTGGAGTAACTTAAATCTCTTCTTTAATCGCATGATCATCATCTTCTTCTTCTTCTCTAATAACATAACGCTTACCATAAAGTTTTGAATCATAATCTCATGCTGCTCATTCTCTAAACTCGCTAGAGTTTACTCACTTTTTTCAGTGTCACTTATTTTGGAATTGTTGCATACTTTTTAGATTGTTTTAGAGTCTTTCAGAAGAATCGAAAACATTCAAGCAAAGGAGATAAATGAGTAAAGAATACAAAATTAAATAATTAGTAGAATTTCTTGATTGTTTTCCTCTCCAATTTCTATTATTATTTTTCTTCTTCATCTATATATTTTCAAATCTACACATCTACTATAAAAAAAGGTTATCAAACATTTTTACTCATTAAAAAATTAAACATACATATATTGGGATCTCAAATACAATATTTTGTATTTTTTTACGTGTTGAATAAGTCATTACCATATCACACAACAACAAACCGTAATCCCAGAAGAACACAAAAGCTTGAAATTTCTAAATCAACGTAGTTCTCCCTACATCATATAACAAAAAAAAAGTGTCGCATTTGTTAGAATACGTCAAAATGGCTTCAAATTAAAATAAACAATCTGTTTTCACTACATTGTTTTATTAGAGAGGGAGACTTCGTGCTAGAGAAAGAGATGTAGGTGTGCTTCAATTAAACCAATCAGGGGGCGAGGCATGTTTAGAATCGATCTCGGAAGCACCATCATGCCCATCCATTCATCGACTCCCCATGTTACAATGAAACCATATCATAAGTTACAAAATACTTAATTTATCAAAGAACTTAAAGACTCAAAAACTGAAAACTTCAACCACTATATCCCTATAGAACTGTTGTTTCTCCAACATACCCCAAAACCTGAAACATATATAGGATCTTGTAGTGACAAACATTACCTTCCATGTAAAAATGTAAAACAATGTTTACTTGCGAGCAAAAAAGGCATAAAAACATACGAAAAAGATGATTCATCGTGAGTGGCTTCTAGAAAAGATAATAATAACGGAAAAGATAATAATAACGACTTCAAACTTGATCATAACCAAAACCAACCTATATTTAGATAGGAAAAAGACAACACAACTAAAAATCAAATTTAAGAATAATGAAATCAAACCACTGTAAATAATTAACTAAATAACTAACCTGAGTTCCAAAACTCTTCTTCTTTGAGAAATATGGATTACTTCCATCGCAAGGTCCTCGTCTTTGGTTTTATATAAATCTCATAGATCATTGAGCTATACACGAGTTAAATTTTAGCAATTAAAACATATAAACAAAAAATTTCATTTTCTAATATATAGTCGAATTGAAAAATAAATATTTATCATTACCTCCTATTAGTGTAATAAGCTCTAGCACCATTAAGAGTTTAACATAAGTTTCCAAAAGTGTCATCAGATTCATAAGTAATCATTTAATCGTCATAAATGCTCTACACATGCAAAAAGCACACGTCATGTAGGCAAATCTTTCAAATGATAAGTTATTGGCTATCATCACTATTTCTAAGAGTCCAAACTAAATTGAGAAAGCGTATTACACACAACAAAATATTCAGTTGTCAACTACCGAATGAAACTTTGGTCATGCATGGTGTAGGACTATCAAGACTTACCAGTTGGAGGTAATATGTTCTCGACAAATTTCTTTATCAGCTCCATGCTTAATTCATTCGGTCTACTTGATGATGACCTCAATTTTTAAGGGTTATATGGAAACATAAACCTTTACAAATGAACGCAAAATATGGACTGATTTAACCTGTTTGCATTGACTAAATATATACGTAGATTTTAAAGGGTTCTAAACCCTAATATGGGAGCCTAAATTCCCACAAATATATATACAATATGAAAAGATTTAAACGATCGATTTGACTAAATATATAGATTTTAAGTGATAGTAAACCTTAGTATGAGGCATAATTTCCTCACAAAATATATAATGATTCGCAATGATTAACTATGTAGTTAGATTGGAGTGCATTTGTGATTGGAGTATGCTTAGTAAAGGAGATAAAGAAATATATTACTTGTATTTCAATAGACTCTAGCATACAAATTAAACCATATAGAGAACAAATATACTAAATCAAACTGAGAAAATCGAAAAAAAGAATATAGAGAAGATAAAGTGTTGTGGATGTAAGGTCTGAGTGATCTAACCGCAAAGTACATTACAACCAGGTATATGCAAAGATAAATTCCAATAAGTAGATAAATAAATGGATTAAAAGATAGAAGTTTTTTTCATAATGGAAGTGAATTGGGAGAATACCCGTTCAAGCCATATACGAACTCATGGGAAGACTAAAAAGTAACAACATACATTGTTTTGTCTTTTTCTTCGTAAAAGTTTTTACAAGTAGTCAAAGTCTCTAAGGTTTCATCTTCCATTTTTTTTTTTGTTCGTCTTCTTTCTTCTTCACCGAAGCTTTCTTCTTATACTAATATGTTTATTCGTCATTAATGAACATATTTTATTTTATAAATCAAGTATAAGAAACTGAACATTGATGCCAAGTTAAAACAATAAAATTTAGAAACGCCGGGATTAAGTTGTAAGTTAATGTTTGAATAATCTAAACCTTGGATAAACCTTCGAAAAACATGTGGCTATATTATTTATTAAAATGAGGAGATTTTAACATCTAGCTCATAAAACGGAACCTTAAAAACAGAATAAATAATATATCATTATAACAAAAATAATACTATGACAATAAATGATATAAAACAAATTAAATATTTTGGAAAACCTCATAGTAAAAGCTTTTCATCTTTGTCTAAACGAAAATGCATGATTACCATAACCTATTGTATTTTCTTTTGGATTATAGATGATAGATCATAATTAATGATAAGTTTACAAATCTTGCTTTTATGTCTCCTTATACTTTAAATCTTTTTATTTATTCTTTTCCTCTCATTTTATTCTCTGTCATAGTCCTTTCACATTAATTATGATATGTAATGCAGATGAAAATTAAAATATAAGGTGATAAACCAAACTTGAAGGTTTTTAACCCTTTTCCCGTGTTTCAGTTAACCATTAACGTAAGTCCAAAGTTAATCAATATTAAAATAAAGTGAAAACGAAGCCAATAAAGAATGTCAAGATTTATTCCTAAAATGTGGAATGGAATTGATTCTACATGATGGTCCAAGCCATAAAGTCGTTATTGTCTTTAACAAACGCATTCATGTTCTAACGTATAGAATGAGGCTGTGAATCTCCTCCAATTAGCGGCATAATTCACTCCAAACCATTCGTTGTCTATGTATATATACCTAAATCCATCTTATCCTAAAAGGATTAATGTTTGTTGGTATCTTTGGAGTAACTTGAATCTCTTCTCTAATCATATCAGTATCTTCTTCTTCTCTAATAATATGAGGCTTATCGATCATAGAGCTTGAACCATAATCTCGTGCTACTCCTTCTGTTAAACTTGTCAGAGTTTACTCACTTTCTTCAATGTCACTTAATTTGGAGTTGTCGCAAACGTTTTAGAGTGTCTCAAAAGAATCAAAAACATTTAAGTAAAGGAGCAACACAGACTAACCAAGAAACAATATCACATACATTAATATTCTCATGGAAAAAAGAACAACCGTACAATGATCGACCACCATCATCAATAATTTATCGTGATTTTAAAATCATTGATAAATAAACATTACAATTATATGAATATTTTAAAATTAAACATGTCCATTACTTATGTTATTCTTTTTATCCACCAGTAAAATACAAATCTTCTCTGTCTTAGAAAAGACATCACGATTAAAAGAGGCTAAAAATATTGGATTTTTTTTTGCTTCTTCTTCTTCTAGAATATTTTTAAATCTACACATGTTTATTGCGCCTCAAATCTCTCACTTTAAAAAAATAAAAGTTTTGAAACATTTATACGTATTAAAAAAAACTAAACATACATCTTTTGTTGATTTTACATACGAATTGGATATATTCTTATATTTACCTCGTTTACACGTTGAATAAATCATTACAATAGCTCATACCAACAAAACACTAATCACAGAAAAACAGAAAAACTCAAATATTCTAGATAAACTTGAGTTTTTAATTGCTTACATCAAAATATAACCAACATGCAAAATTATCACAAAAATATTTGCGTTTGTAAGAAGATTTACATCAAACAAACAAAATTGGTCCAAATTATTTACCACTCTCCCAATATTTCTTGTGGTCGAATAAATGGTTAAACTACATCTTCTAGGAACGCTGAAACTTCTTTGAAATTTCAATTTACACTCATTTAAGTCAAGTGATATTTTCTACCGCATTCACATTCTAACATATAGAATGAGGCTGTGAATCTTCCCCAATCAGCGGTATATATTAGCTAAATCCATGTTGTCCTAAAAAGATTAATGTTTTTTTGGTATCTTGGAGTAAATTAAATCTCTTCTCTAATCGCATCATCATCATCATCATCTTCTTCTTCTCTAATAACATGAGGCTTACCATAGATTTTTGAATCATGATCTCATGATGCTCGTTCTCTTAAACTTACCAGAGTTTACTCACTTTTTTCGGTGTCACTTATTTTGGAATTGTCGCAAACGTTTTAAATTGTTTTAGAGTGTCTTAGAAGAATCGAAAACATTCAAGCAAAGGAGATAACTGAGAAAATAACACAAAATAAAACAATAAGTATAATTTCTTGATTGTTTTCATCCTCTCCAGTTTCTATTCTTATTTTTCTTCTTCATCTATAAATATTTTCAAATCTACATATCTACTATATAAAAAAAAAGTTATCAAACATTTTTACATAATAAAAAATTAAACATACATCTATTGGGATCTCAAATACCATATTTTTATCTTCGTTTAAATGTTGAAGAAGTCACTACCATATCACACATCAACAAACCCTAATCCCAGAAGAACACAAAAGCTTGAAGTTTCTAAATAAACGTAGTTCTCCCTACATCATATAACAAAAACAAAAAAAAGTGTGGCATTTTAAAGAATACGCCAAATGCACAAACGACTCTAAATTAAAATAAGCAATCGGTTTTCACTACATTGTTTTATTAGAGAAGGAGGCCTCGTGGTAGAGAAAGAGATGTATGTGTGTTCCACTTAAACCAACCTCTAACTCCTCAATATTGTCTTTTCGAAGCGAAGTTTTGTTTGTCTCCCATTCTTTTACAATCTGCAATTTATTGAAAATTTAACAGTTTTTTTTATTATATGGAGAAAACTGCAATTGTAAAAAAAACCTAACACTATTAGTAATATATCAAAGACTCGAGATAATAATGTATCAAAGATCAATCAAACAATATTGTCTTACAAAGATACCATAAGATGGATAAGACTGTCCGGCGAACAATCCCAACACGCATAGGATAGATTCTGCTAGATAAGTAGGATCCATACAAAATAACCCGGTAGATGAATATAAACCACATGACCTTAACAAAGAGAATATCAACATGCAAATATTGATAATCAACCTATAATAAAAAGAACTTACATATGCAAAAAGATTCTCTCTCTGTTTTTTTAATATACGATGTTTAAGGTTGTTGCACTCCCTTTAATAAATTATTTAATTCTTCTTGTTTTTTGAAATAAAAACTTACTTTTTATTTACCCAAAATATTTCAACCAATAATAAATCAATCTACAGAATTTAAACAGTCAAAAACACAAAAAATCAATTAATGGTGCATTGAAAAGTGAAAACATGCTATATTAACAAACAAACAAAAAATCTTAAAACATTCTATATTAAAAAACAGAGGGAGTATAAAATAGGATTATACAATCTCCAAGATCCTAGAGCAAATCGGGAAAAGTCTAATCAAGATTAGTTTAAGACAAAGAAACTATAACATTTAAATTATAAAAATGGGACACTAATGATAGAAGAAATCACATACTGGATAACACCACGATACTGTCAAAGAAAAGAACGAAGAAATATTTCATTAGATTTTCAATAATACACCAAAGATATATAATCCAACAATCGATATATAAAAATGAATATAAGAAACAACCTCCAAGATATATACACACGTTCTTTTCCCTAGGTTTTGAAGTTGGAACAACCAAAGAAATGTCTTTTGAAAAATTGCTCACAAAGAGAGCCTTAAGATCTATCATTGAATTCATTCTAGGAATGCTAATTGTCATCTTTCTTGCAATGCTTTTATTGGTTTTGTGGAATCCACGTTTATAGCTGATCTTAGTAAAAATCATCATATGCAAATATAAATATAAAAAAAATTAATAAGCCAAATGTGGATTCCCAATTATAAACGTTAAACTGAAAACATATTTGATCTAATCCCAATGGTTTCCGATTGCGACAAACATTATTTTGCTAATCCATTCTTGATTGATTGATAATCAACCAATTACATCTTATTCACAATTTATAAATGTCTTTTTGCCTGACCACGTATTTAAACCAAATTTACAAAGGCGGGTATCTGACCACGAACTCCTAATATAAGATGTTTTAGAAGTATTTTTGTGTTTCAATATAAAATGTTTTCATATATCTATGATTTTATTTTTATTGAAATGATGTAACCAATAGTATTATACAGTTTTTTTCTTAATTGATACATTAAATTATATATTAAGAAACGGAGGGAGGGAGTATTAATTTTGAGACTTCATTTTTTTCTGAGGTGTCTTATACCGAATAAATAAAGTAAACAACACAAGCAGAACCATAGATAATGATGTTGGGAATGTCCTGAAATCTTTCATACTTACTGTAGAAAGTTAAAATGTCAAGGTTGACAATCGTATAATATTAGACGGTTATAATGTTTTGCTAGAAACCGCTTATAATTTATGGACGTGACAGCTTATTACTAATATTATACGATCCTATAGGGTCACACACCTAAGCAAACTAGATCACAAATATATTGGGTTTTTGATGAAAGTCAATTCTTTGTACCACTCATGTCAATATTCTTCTAGAAGATGAGTGCACAATTATGTCAATATTCTTCTAGAAGATGAGTGCACAATTATGTCAACATTCTCCATTCATTTGATGTGTAAGTTTTGTTAGAATATTACACTAATGGGATGTCAACATTCTCCATATTTATGAGTGCAAGTTTGGCCAAAATATATGATTTAAAAAGGATTAATTATGATTAATCTTTTGCATTCTTTCACTATAAATATGGAGGCTCTCATTTGATGAAAGCACACAACAACAACAACAAAACCCAATACAAAATACAAAAGAGTTTGTCTTTGATAACAAGAGATTTTGATCTCTACGGTACTAGCATCCCGTTTGATCTAGTTTGTGTGCGTGTGGATACCGATAGCGGCACGACGTTTGGAGTTTTACGCAACCTTGGTTTGATTCAATACATTTTTCCGCTGCCAAAAATATTGAGGTATATTTGAATCCTAAGAACCTAGATCTAATTTAGTATTTACACGATTCCTGGAAATTGAATTCTAAATTGATATTTATAAATAGTTATAAATCGACTAAGAATTACAACAGTGGTATCAGAGCGTACGTGTATAATATTGAAATTGGTCTAGTTTAATATATATGTGATATATATGCTAATTGTATGAATAACTCGATCTGCTTGAATTTATGAAATTTATTGAATCATGTTTACGCAAACTAAAATCATTAGATTTATGGTTTTAAGTTATTCTGTATGTTGTTGAAACTAAATAATTAATTGGGAGATTATAATTTGGTTATAATAAATTATTGTGCATAATTCATGTTTATTAAAAGTGTTGGTATCTGTTATAATGATAAAAGTACTAATTTATTTAATAACTGAGCCATACACGTTAATATAACCATGCATTATAATTTGATTATAGATGATTGCTATGTTTAATTATTTTGTATGAGAAAGTGTTCTCTATAAAATCGTAGGATATATTATCTTATGATATAGGCATATAGCATGTAGATATGAATATGATGGCATGGTAGTTGGTGTTGAAATTGGGCATAATGCATTATGACAATTGCTTAAGTTATAATTTAATAATATCCACTTACATGCATAACTCGTATGCATATTTAAGTGGATCATAATTATAATAACCAAATACATGAAATTTTGTCATATAGAACACCTTATGCATATATATTTATGCATATTTGCGTATCGACATATTGAATCATGCATGTTGTAATATTTATAATTTGATAAGTTACCGTGCACCATTCATGTTTGTTATTGTTGATAATGGATATTAAGTTAATTTTCTAAAATCAAGAAAAATATGTATCAGATATGTATTATTAATATTTTTATATTTTATATTAGATATAAATATAAATTTATATAAAATTATAATTCTAATTTGATTAAAATTTTGAATTGATCTAGATTAGTTATAGAACTAATAACTTAAAATTTTAATTAGATTAAAATTAAATGTTAAGAATAATTATAATTATAATTAATAATTTAAGAGTCAATTTAAAACATATTAGATATGTATTATATTATATGTTTTATATTTGATATAAATTTATAATATAAATAAAATTGACTTAAAATTTAATCCTCAATTTAATTTCAAGTATCTTTGATGCTTATCCAATCTTTGTCAACTGTCAAGACTTATTTCGTTGTGTGATGGGCCTGTCAAGCAGGGTGTTCACTTCTACGTAAGTAAGGCAGATGGTAATGGTTACTATATGAAGTGAGATTGGTATACTTGACTAGGCTATCAAAATGGTTTTGGGCTTAGAGGCATGTGTTGAATTGACATAAGATGTCATCCGACAACCAAGAGTTATATTGGATATAATTAGCAAAGTATGTTGCTTACCTAAATAGCTAGACATTCGGGCGATGAGCCAAAGCTCACTTAAATTCTAGTAAAATATGGATCTTGGATTATTATATTCAACTTGAGGATAATATTGTTTTGAATATAATATGAGTTTTCTTAATTGTTGAGATTTCTCGATTTAATGAACATCATATTAATCTTTACTATTCTTTCCGATAGCTATGTCAACCCCTCACAGTTCATTTTCACTGCGATCCGTCCTTGAGAAGGACAAGCTGAGTGGATCGAACTTCCTCGAATGGTATCGAAACCTGAGAATTGTTCTCAAACAGGAGAAGAAGGACTATGTTCTCGAAAAGAGTCTCCCAATTGAAAAACCTAAGACTAATGCTCAACATACAGAAAGGACTGCTTATGATAAGCATGTCGCTGATAGGGTTGATGTGTGTTGTCTTATATTGGCTACCATGAACTCAGACTTGCAAAAGCAATTTGAAAACGTGGATTCGCCAATTGACATGATCACTAGCCTGAAAGGGATGTTTCAGGAGCAGGCACGAACTGAGAGATACCAGACTGTTAAGGCTCTCATTGAGTGCAAGCTGCCTAAAGGCAGTCTAGTTAGCCCACATGTCATAAAGATGATGGGTTATATTGATAACCTGGCTAAACTAGATGCTCCTATTAGCCAAGAGTTGGCTACTGACATCATCCTACAGTCATTGCCGTCAAGTTATGATCAGTTTGTTATGAACTACAACATGAACAACTTGACAAAGACTTTGACTGAGCTGCATGGAATGCTCAAGACAGTTGAGCCAAACATCCAGAAGGACACCCCGCATGTACTCACGGTACAAGGGGGTAAAAAGTTTAAGAAACATGGTAATAACAAAGGAAAAGGTAAGGCAAGCTGGGTTGAGAATCCGGGCAAGCCTAACCCTGCTCCTAAGTTTAAGCCCGGTCCTTCTGGTAAAGACAAGTGCCATTATTGTAATGGTTCTGGGCATTGGAAGAGAAACTGTAAGAAATACTTGGAAGATCTGAAACAGAAGAAGACTTTCGAGACTTCTTCTAAAGGTATTTATGTTATAGAAGTAAATGTTACTACTTCTGGTTCTACTTCTTGGGTATTGGATACCGGTTGTGGTGCTCATATTTGTACGAATATGCAGGGCCTAAGCAACAGTAGGACTTTGGAGAAGGGACAAGTGGACCTGCGCGTGGGAAATGGAGCAAGAGTTGCTGCATTAGCTATAGGAACATTTCATTTGTCTTTACCTTCGGGCATGGTTTTAGAACTTAATAATTGCTACTATGTACCTGCTATAAGCAGAAATATCATTTCTATCCCTTGTTTGGATTTGGAAGGATTTCACTTTTCGATTAAAAACAAGTGTTGTTTATTTGATCGTGGTAATATTAAGTATGGTAGCGGTCCATTGGAGAATGGACTTTATATTCTAGACCAAAGTGTACCTATCTATAATATTAGTACTAAAAGATTAAAGACGAAAGACTCTAATCCTACGTTTCTTTGGCATTGTCGTTTAGGCCATATAAATAAAAAACGCATTCAAAAGCTTCATAGTGATGGACTTTTGAGCTCATTTGATTATGAATCATATGAGAAATGTGAATCTTGTTTATTGGGAAAAATGACTAAGGCTCCTTTTACTGGACACAGTGAACGGGCAAGTGACTTATTGGGCCTCATACATAGTGATGTGTGTGGACCAATGAGTTTAAATGCTAGGGGAAATTACCAGTACTTCATTACATTTACTGACGATTTCAGTAGATATGGTTATGTTTATCTAATGAAACATAAATCTGAATCTTTTGAAAAGTTCAAAGAATTTCAGAATGAAGTGCAAAACCAACTTGGCAAGAAAATCAAGGCTCTCCGATCAGATCGAGGAGGCGAATATTTGAGCCAAACTTTCCAAGATCATCTGAGGGAATGTGGAATTGTTTCACAACTCACTCCTCCAGGAACACCGCAATGGAATGGTGTATCCGAAAGGAGAAATCGGACTTTATTAGATATGGTTCGATCAATGATGAGTCATACAGATCTTCCATTATCCTTTTGGGGATATGCTCTAGAAACGTCTGCGTTTACGCTAAACAGATGTCCATCAAAATCAGTTGAAAAGACTCCATATGAGATGTGGACCGGAAAAGTTCCTAATTTGTCTTTTCTGAAAATTTGGGGTTGCGAAGCTTATGTAAAACGTTTAATTGCTGATAAGCTTGGACCCAAATCTGATAAGTGCTACTTCGTTGGTTATCCCAAAGAAACCAAAGGTTATTATTTTTACAACCCTGTTGAGAACAAAGTGTTTGTTGCTCGAAATTGCGTCTTTATGGAAAGAGAATTTCTTTCTAAGAAAAACAGTGGGAGTAAAGTACAACTCGAAGAGGTTCGAGAAACACAAGAGATTGAAACTTCTAAGAAAGAACATCAATTAGATCTACAAAGAGTCGTAGAATCTACACCTGTGGAATCTGAGATACGTAGGTCCGAAAGGACACGTCACGAGCCTAACAGATATGGGGTTTGGTTGACTGATCATCATGATTTATTTATTATAGAGAATGATGAACCTACTTCTCATGAAGAAGCAATGATGAGTCCTGATTCCGAAAAATGGCTAAAAGCCGAAGAATCCGAAATGGAATCTATGTCACAAAACCAAGTATGGACTTTGGTAGATTTACCTGATGGTGTTAAAGCCATTGAGTGTAAATGGATTTTCAAAAGGAAAATTGACATGGATGGTAATATTCAGATATACAAAGCTAGATTGGTGGCTAAAGGTTACAAGCAGATTCATGGTATAGACTATGATGAAACCTATTCCCCAGTCGCAATGCTTAAGTCCATTCAGATTATCCTAGCAATTGCCGCTTATTATGATTATGAGATATGGCAAATGGATGTGAAAACAGCTTTCCTTAATGGAAATCTGGAGGAGGATGTGTACATGACACAACCTGAGGGTTTCACAGATCCTAAAAATGTTAGGAAAGTATGCAAGTTTCATCGTTCCATTTATGGTTTGAAGCAAGCATCTCGGAGTTGGAATCTTCGTTTTAATGAAGCAATCAAAGAGTTTGATTTTGTCAGAAACGAAGAAGAACCGTGCGTTTACAAGAAGACTAGTGGGAGCGCAGTTGCATTTCTAATATTGTATGTAGATGACATACTACTCATTGGAAATGACATTTCTTTGCTTCAGTCTGCTAAAACTTGGCTAAGTAATTGTTTCTCAATGAAGGACATGGGAGAAGCCGCTTATATTCTTGGAATAAAAATCTATAGAGATAGATTGAATAAAATCATAGGACTGAGTCAAGATACTTATATAGATAAGATCTTACATAGGTTCAACATGCATGATTCCAAGAAAGGTTTTATTCCAATGTCTCATGGCATAACTCTCAGCAAGACACAGTGTCCTTCGACACATGATGAGCGAGAGCGGATGAATAGAATCCCATATGCTTCTGCTATAGGATCTATCATGTATGCCATGATATGTACTCGTCCAGATGTTGCATATGTTTTGAGCATGACGAGCAGATACCAATCAGATCCAGGTGAAAGTCACTGGACGGCGGTCAAGACTATTCTAAAGTATTTGAGAAATACTAAGGATAAATTCTTGGTCTATGGAGGAAGTGATGAGCTTGTTGTGAGTGGTTACACTGATGCTAGCTTTCAGACAGACAAAGATGATTTCCGATCACAATCTGGATTTATCTTCTGTCTTAATGGAGGAGCTGTGAGCTGGAAGAGCTCCAAGCAAAACACTGTAGCAGATTCCACAACCGAAGCTGAGTACATCGCTGCTTCTGAAGCAGCAAAGGAAGCTGTTTGGATTAGGAAGTTCATTACTGAGCTTGGTGTGATTCCTAGCATATCTGGGCCAGTGGATCTCTATTGTGACAACAATGGAGCCATCGCTCAGGCAAAGGAACCCAGATCACACCAGAAATCCAAACACATAGAGAGACGATATCATCTTATTCGTGATATTATTGATAGAGGAGATGTGAAGATTAGTAGAGTCTCGACGGATGCAAATGTTGCTGATCCTTTGACTAAGCCTCTTCCACGGCCTAAGCATGAGAGTCATACTGCTGCTATAGGCATTAGATTTCTTAAGATGTGATCTTGATTCTAGTGGGAGAATTTTATTTTATGATATGATGTTCATGTATACATACATTTGATTTTATTATCAAATTAATAAAATTTGTTTTAGTATTATTTTATAATTAAATAATAGTCCCAAAATAATTTATATCATTCTTATAGGTCATCAAGTGCGTGACTTGATCATGAAACCCTGTAAGTGAAAGATGAGATAAATTATAGAGGTCCCCAGTCAAAGTTATTATCATGGGACATTAATAACTATATATGACTAGTATGTGAGGTGACTGATGACTAAGTTTCGTGAAGTCATTGATATGTTGTATTAAAGTCAATCACAAAGATATGTGTTGGAGAACACAGTATTGGACTGACCCGCTATGAGAACTCTACGAGAATGTTATATGAGTGTCATAAGAGTTTTTCATCTTAACTATAGAGTATAGTCCTTTGACCTGAGTTCATCATGATTTCTTACATATGGATTAGTTTGTTTTGACTCTGTCAAACGTCAGCCGTAAAAGGTGATTATAAAGACAGTGCTCAAACATACTATGAAATGTGTATTGAACAGGGATGGAACAAGATGGAATTTGTCCCTCCTATATAACAGGAGATAAGTATCTTTGGGCCTATCGAAGATTTGATACTGAAAATGAATGGCCGTGCTCAAACAAAGTGAAAGTCACTCGTTTGTTTTATCAGTATAAATCAGAGTTTGATAAAAGTGATCTAACTTAATAAGGATGACGCAATTGCTTGCCTTATGTTAAGATCGAGATATAGAGACGAAGGGATTATAGGAATGGATGATTCCAGTACAAGTGGGAGATTGTTGGGAATGTCCTGAAATCTTTCATACTTACTCTAGAAAGTTAAAATGTCAAGGTTGACAATCGTATAATATTAGACGGTTATAATGTTTTGCTAGAAACCGCTTATAATTTATGGGCGTGACAGCTTATTACTAATATTATACGATCCTATAGGGTCACACACCTAAGCAAACTAGATCACAAATATATTGGGTTTTTGATGAAAGTCAATTCTTTGTACCACTCATGTCAATATTCTTCTAGAAGATGAGTGCACAATTATGTCAATATTCTTCTAGAAGATGAGTGCACAATTATGTCAACATTCTCCATTCATTTGATGTGTAAGTTTTGTTAGAATATTACACTAATGGGATGTCAACATTCTCCATATTTATGAGTGCAAGTTTGGCCAAAATATATGATTTAAAAAGGATTAATTATGATTAATCTTTTGCATTCTTTCACTATAAATATGGAGGCTCTCATTTGATGAAAGCACACAACAACAACAACAAAACCCAATACAAAATACAAAAGAGTTTGTCTTTGATAACAAGAGATTTTGATCTCTACGGTACTAGCATCCCGTTTGATCTAGTTTGTGTGCGTGTGGATACCGATAGAGGCACGACGTTTGGAGTGCTACGCAACCTTGGTTTGATTCAATACATTTTTCCGCTGCCAAAAATATTGAGGTATATTCGAATCCTAAGAACCTAGATCTAATTTAGTATTTACACGATTCCTGGAAATTGAATTCTAAATTGATATTTATAAATAGTTATAAATCGACTAAGAATTACAACAAATGAGTGTGATCAAAACAATGATGTCATCCCAAGATTTTGAATCGAATATCGCTGAAAATGTGACCATAACAAAAGGCAGTAAAGTCAGTAGCATAATCCCTGTCGCTTTCTTGTTTTTAGGATATGCTTCTATGCTAGTTTCTGCATAGAAAACACAGAATAACAACGGAAAAACAAAATAGGCTTCGCTCAAAAGATACATAAATCTCTAATGGTTTTGAATAGATCAGCAATACGTATCAATAGATTGTTCTTGTAAACTTGCCGTCTTGGACTATTTGCGTCATGTATCAAATGTTTTAAGTGATGTCACGATTCTATACACACAAAGAAGGTAGTAGAAGAAGAAAAAGAGATAGTACCATGATTAGTGTATGGACTTATCCTTTTCTAATGGACTGATCTGATGTCAAACCAGATAAGCCAAAGACAACACAAGCTCCAATGTAACCGACAGTAACTCCAACGTTATTAACCACCATCGAGTTTGCGATTTCTCGGTTCCCCATTAATCCAGTCGCTGAGATCAGACCTAGAAAAAGAAGCTTAATCTTCCATTGGAGGTTAAAATATTCAAAAACCAAAAAAAGAAAGGATTTCTTACATTGTAAGGAGAGGGAAGACGATTCCACCATAGGGACCGACCTCGAAGATGACATATAGTTTTGACCTTCCTTTAGATAAGAAGTATTCACCAATTATCAAGAGACAACCAAAGGAGAACTTGAAAGACATGTCATTCAACATTGTCTGCACATCGCAGAAACCTGTAGGCATGAACACAAGGCTTTTTGCTGGAGATGTCCATGATCAAACAATCAACCAAATAAATTCCAGATTTTATCAACATGAGGAAACCCAAACAATCAACTTATAATTAATTAGTCTTGTCTTACTTGAGGTCCTTCTAGAGAAGTAGAATCAAAAATGTCACCAATGACACAATTTTCAGCCTTTGCCACTAACCTCTCCACAACCTAATCATATATGCTTTCTTGGACAAACACATGAGAGCTTGCCACGCAAATTTGACACTGCACATTCACCAAACATGTTTACAGATCGATATCTAATATTCTAACTCTAACTCGTTCCTACAACCAAAGTAAGATTTGGCGACAGAAAATAGTTTTATATTATTCTCACCTTCTTCACTCACATTCTTCTTTACGATAGTTTCAAGAACAATGCATAGAGAAGCTTGGACGAAAGACCAAGAGCATGAACTACAAAATCAACACACTGGTAGGGTTTAATCAGAAAAAGAGAAAATCAAAATCAAACCATCGCCCTAAATAAAATATATAATACCTTGTCACGACAGAACCAACCTGGGAGACCATGATAACATATATGAGATACCAAAACCAAAGATGTTTAAAAAGAAAACCAGACAAAACACAAAAATAACAACCAAAACAAACAAAACCCAAAAACATACATTGATAAAGAAAATAAGACTTGCAAATAATTGAAATAAAATTATTTGATTTTGATATGGTCAGACCTAGTGTACGGTTGTCACGTTCTTATACATTAGTTCCATGTTAATGTATAAGAAAATAAAAAATATGAAAATACTCAATCAGAAACAGAGCACTTGACCAGATACATCAACATAGAACTGCCAAAGAGGTGTTTAAAATTGGGAAAATCGGCTTGTATACCCTAAATCTTATTGAAAATTTGAAATCTATACCAAATTTGTTACACTTTGAAAAGTACCCTATTTTAAGGGTTGAAATGACGGTTCTATCCTTACTTAACAAGATTAAGGTAGAAAAAAAAAATGATTTAATTTTCTTAATTTTTTTTAAAATTGATTTATAATATGTAAAACTAATATATCATCTATCTAATAATCTAATAAAATTTTTGTCATATATAATAGTATGTCAAGTCGATAAACATAAAAATTAAGTCAATGGTTTAAATAAGTCGACAAAGTAAAAAGTCAACCAACCAATATATAAATCGATAGTTTAAAATAAATCGATCAAAAAAAATATTTAAGTCGACGAATTACAAAAGTAAGTCAGATGTTTAAATAAGTCAATAATTTAAAATGTCAATCAAACGAAATATAAGTCAACAGTTAAAAATAAGTCGACGAAACTGAAAATTAAGTCGACAAAAACTGAAAATTAAGTTAATGGTTAAATAAGTCGACAAAGTAAAAAATCAAACGATAATATATGTCAACAGTTTAAAATAAGTCGATGAACTTTAATAATAAATCAACAAAACTAAAAAAATAAGTCAATGGTTAAACAAGTCGACAAAGTAAAAAATCAATCAATCAAAATATAAGTCAACAGCTTAAAATAAGTCGACGAAATTGAATATTAAGTCGACAAACATAAAAATAATAAATCAACTGTATAAATAAATTAACAAAGTAAAAAATCAACCAACTAAAATATAAATCGACTGTGTAAAATAAGTCATCTTTATTTTTTATTTTATTAAAGAATTTAACTTTTAGCTATTTATTTACTACCAATATATTTTTAAAAATAAAAAGTAAATACAAAACTAAATTTTGAATTTAAATTTAATAATTTTAAATTATTTTTAAGTTTTTTAGCATGTTAAATATGTATAAGGGTATTAACGTATTTTTACGTAATAAAAATGTATATTTTTCTAACTTTACAAGATTAAGTGTACTTTTCAAATTTCCATATAAAATTTAGGGTACTTTTCAAAATCCCCTTTAAAATTAGAAGGGAAAATTAAATAACTAAACAATACATAATAATAAGAAGAACAATAAGAAGAATTAAAAAACAGCAGAACTGCATATGTAAAAGAGAGATTACATATGCAGAGAATAGCAATTTTTTTTTAAAAAACATAACATACTAACCATTCTGTAAATATAGAGAATGAGACTTAACAATCTCCATGATCTCATTGGAAAATCAAAAACAAAAGTTCTAAACCCTAAAGAACAATATGTCAGCAATTTATTAAGCACAAACCGATCAATTATAAATCATGGATTACTTACCTTGATCAGAAACGGAATCGCAGATGTTAGGAAAAGAGCTGAGATTAGCTCCGAGATGACCATAGATATGCTTTTAAGCAGCTGGTGGTTTTCTTATAGGAATAAAAAAAACATATAAAAAGAATGAAGAACGTACTGGAATATCCTGAAACAACAAACACATTGGCACAAAACAAAAAGAGTATAGTATTAGAACAATAAGAAATGAATCGACGAACAAAATATTAAATCTAATGGATGAATTAAAGCCTTTGAGACTCTCCCACCTAAACAAAACAAAGCACCGATATTTGTCTTCTCGATCCCTCTACTGCTTTGTAAAACAGAAGCTTTAAAGCTAAAGACTTTTCTACACCATTGAATCTCATTCCCAAACTCTTGATCTTCTTCTTTCTCATCCTCGTTCTCCTTGCAACACACAAAGATGAATACAATTAATACCTCATGTTCCAAACGGTGTTTCCAATCCTCATCTTGGTGATGGTGTGACTGAGTAGAGTATTAGTTGTTGTAGTACTCTTGTCGAAGTTGTGCTTGTCAATGGAGTTGTGGTCCCACTAACACTGAATTAAATGGTACGTACAGAACAATAAACAAACACAAAACCCATCTCAAATTTGTAGAATCTGCTAAAACAAAGCCCTAGGATATTGTCTATTGGTCAAGGTAATCCACATGTAAGCCCCTTCTTGTCAGAGAGTCCTTACCATTGTCTTGCATCTCTGTCAACACTCTTGAGGTTGGGTCCCTTTGGAGCCCTACAACCACAACAAATAAAATTATAATATATAAGAAGATGAAACAACGAATGTTTAAATCTTAAGTGCATTACCTTTCTTGGAATCTTATCTACAGAAAGAGTTTTGTCCAGCCGTGATACACAGTTCACAAAAGCAATTACATGATTAATCACAAAAAAGGGGTTTAAAGATTAGAGGACAGTGAGTGTAGTAGACCTTGGATAAGAAGCCAGTTTCAAGTCTTTGCCTTTTGATATCTTGTGTTTGAGGCATAGAAAATAGAGAGAGTGTTATCAAACCTTCCTAATGACCTCTCACATCTACAAAAACATCAAATCAGTTGAAGTTAAAAGTAAAAACAATTGTCACTACATGATAATGCTGTCGCACGTTAACTCTTATAATACCAAAAGAGCTTAATTCTACCACACCATAACTTAGATATGGCCGCATCACTATATCTAAGCACTTTACACAATTAAAGGTACCGTCACTAAAGACCGAAAAGTAGCATAATAAATCTTACCTCGTTAAAAAGGAGGGACACGACAAAACCAAGAAACATACAAAAAATCACTATTAAACCCAAAAAAAAGAACAAAAAATTATTATTGAATCAGGCTTCAGAACCAAAACAAAACACCGGACAACAACCAAATGGAAGAAAAAAATCATACCTAGTTACCGAAGAATAAATTTGCAAAACCTAGAGAAATAGCAAAAACCATGATCAAACTATATACCAGAATAACGATTACGTAAGAAAACAATATCATGTAGAGAAAAAACGTAGCTAAGAGGTCTTTATGGCAGATTTACGAAGAGTGCATAGAAGAGCTTGCTCGAAAGACCCGACAACATGCATGAACTATGAAATCAATGTCTCAATCTACACAATGAAATAACTTACATATAAAAAAAAAAAAAAAGGGAGAGAATTATGTTACCGCTTGCAAAAGAGCAATCCACAGATAGATCTGCACCCAAGTCCACCAATGAACTAAATCATGAGAGGATCTTTTTATGGACCTCTCGCTGATTTCACAAATTAGTAAAGAAGCTCAACATATCTAGATTCATTAAGACCCACATACCTTATCAAAAACACACACAAAAGAAGAAAAAGACATGTTAGACCCATAAGCCTATGGTTCACGATGGGTGAGTTCATAATCTATTACACTCATAGTCATGAAATAAACATAAAACCAAGATATACGCTAAATACCACCAAATAAAAATTTATTCAGATTAGAGTGAAGAATGAAACAATCCAACTTTGTAAACAATTACAAACGGAATAAAATAAATACAATAAGTGGATAAACGGTATAAAACAAATAAACACAAATCATATTAAACTTATAATTTCTATACGTAATATGTATGAAACAAAAGAACACTAAAAGCTTAATGATGTCGACAGTGTGATTTATTCAAAATTTAAATTAAAAAAACAACCACATGTGAGAGACAATTTTATATATATACACAACGCAAAACAATTAATATATAGGTAGCAAAAGGATACAAAATTTGCAGCAATAATAAGAAATCAGTAAGAGAACAGTAGATCACCGGCCTGGACTCTGGATCACCGTCTTTCAGTATTTCGTTATTTTATCTGCAAAACATAAAACAAAGGGGCAAGATATTAAAAACAACAGAAACCAATTTATATACATGACATATCAAAAGAACACGAAATATTGATCAATAACAAACGCAAAAGAATAACAATAATTAATCAATAAGAAAACGATGCAGAAAGCATACCTAGGGTTCGATATTAATGTTGCTTGCGATTGGGGGATCAATATTTATAAGAAGTATATGGTGGAACCTAGGGTTTATTACAAAAGGGGTTTGAAACAAAATTATAATTTCGAACACAGCCCAACACAATCATAACGAAAGTCCATCCGATTTTACGGATAAAATTTAATTAGTGAAAACATCAAGGATATCATTAAATAAATACAATTAAGTACCTCTTTGAGAGGAGCTGCCACATAAGTTTTTGCACTTCTCAAATAGAAATTTGTCAATAAAGCATGCAACGTATTAATCAAAGAAATAAACTTTTTTAAAAATATATATAATATGATTGTTTTCATATATATTTTACTACTACTATTTTGTGTGTCTTTAATGTAATAATGCAAATTTAAGTCAAGAATTAATGGTATACAGTCCACATAAAACTCTAAAGTTAGTTTTTATTGACAAGAGTAAATCTTGAAATTCTTAAATCTGTTTTTATATTTAAAATAATCTCTATATATATATAAATAATTGATATATATAACCCCTAAAGTGTGTGGTATAGTTGTTTGTTTGAGTAGAGACTTTGATTCATCATCCGGATCAAACTAACAAACGACTTTTGTCATCACAGGAAAATCGTTGTGGTTGCCTCTTAACAACTAAACTATACACTTTGAAAACACTTTTACTTTCATTTGGCCAATTGATACTACGCTTTAGATTTATTAGAAAATCTGGTAAATACAACAGATACACTCATCTTTAAGGATTAGTCGGGTAGTACAAACCCGGATCATCTCTTGGTTAACAATACTCAAGTTTTCAACGCCTCAAAAATTAGCATAGGTTCGGTTTTTCTTTTATTTATAGTATATGCCAACTAGTTAGCTATTTCTTGGATTCGCTTCTCAAAATAGCGAGAACTTTAAATTTAAATCTGATTCAAGGCGTAAATACAACCAAAAAAAGGGCTTCAAACCAAGAAAAGTTACATTCGATTCAATAACATCTTATAACCAATTATCATAATTATTTGAACAGAAAAGAGAGAAAGAGAGCCATAACAACAACAATAACAACAACAAAAAACAAAGAGAAATGGTAAATTTAGGAAGTAGACTCAGGACCGGCCGGTTTAGAGTTGAGAAGAGGCTGAAGTGCCTTGACAACAATGGTCATGTTGGGTCGGAAATCTGCCTCGTACTGAACACACAAGGCCGCCACGGCTGCCAACTGTCCGACCACCCACAAACAAAATTTTCAACATGTTATACAAAACAAAACCAAAAGATCCTTGTTTCGTTATTAACTTAGAAATTGATGTCCCTAGTTTTCAATGTGAGACAGAACAAAACTTATCTAAATGCACCATGCACTCAAACATATCTGATTCTCAATGCATTAAAAAATGTTATGAATCTTAAATCGTAAAAGTAAAACGGATTACTGCCGATTGATTTTAAGTTAAAAACTTCAAGAAACTTGATACACAACGTTTGGCTACTATAAAAGCTACAAACAAATATTCTTTTATGATGATCTACATGCAAATACGTTTCTATATCCAAAAAATAATCAACGTAACTTTCATTAAAAAATGATATCAAGATTATCCTCTGATATACGAAAAGAAAAATGAAGAACGGACCTTGGCGACTGCTTTGGGAGGGAAGTCATTGTTAAGCTTAGGATCTATGCATTGTTTAACTTTGTCTTCACTAAGTCTTGGAGTTGCCTGAAAAAACAAGACGAAAATACAAAGTTAAGAAGCTTTATATGGAGTCTTTCGAACATATTTTACTCTAATTTGTGTGAGTATATTATAGACGTACCCAAGTAACAAGACTTTGTTGGCCTTTAGGCATGGTATGATCTACGGGTTTTCTTCCGGTCAAGAGCTCCAAAAGCACAACACCAAAACTATACACATCACTCTTCTGCGTTATCTGTCCAGTCATAGCATACCTAACACAAGAACACTCTTACATTATCAAGACCAATCCGATTTGTTTTAAAACGCAAATGAAAATGGTATTAAGAGATAAATGGATGAGATTATGGTAAAATACTCTGGAGCGTGATAACCGAACGTTCCCAAAACACGAGTAGAGTGAAGCCTAGCTGCGGTATCTGAGGATGCGTTTGTCAAGTTGAAATCAGCCATTTTGGCCACAAAGTCATCAAACAACAAGACATTGCTCGACCTAACGTCCCTATGGACTATTGGTGGTTGGACCTTCTCGTGAAGGAACTCAAGCCCTTTGGCTGCTCCATACGCGATCTTGACTCTCTGGTTCCAGTTCAGAACTGGTCCTGGCTCAGCCCCTTGCACACCCTTTCTCCCTAAAGATTCGATACATTTATATATAAATCACATAGATACCATGAAGTAAAATATTAGTAGTAAGAGTTGAATTTACATACCGTGTAATACATCGTGTAAAGAACCTTTGGTTGCAAACTCGTAGATGAGAATGCGGTTATTTGCTTCCAAGCAGTACCCCATCAACTCCACAAAATGTTCGTGTTTGAGCCGCGATACCACCGATAACTGTGCCATTTAGATTAGAAAATTCCATTAGATTGATCTACTCGGTAAGACACAAAATAAATAGAAGCTTGATTTTTATTCTTGGCCAACAATAGAAAGCCGAAAAGATAGAAAGCTTAATCGAATTCAGCTGCGTGGGAACAAATGATAGAATATCGATGGATATTTAGCCTATTTGCAGTGAAAAACATAGAATCATTGATCAACCTCTAGCCGATTGGGAGAGGAAAACAGAGAAGCTTGATCGATTTTTTTGTAAAGTGGAAGCAAAAGATAGAGCATTGATCAAATTTAGCCTACTGGCAGCCAAAATGAATCGATTTTTCGTCTACTGAAAGAGCAAACGATAGAATCTTGATCGCATTTTCGATTTTCGGGCCAAAAAAGACCGTCAATTTATGAGTACCTGTGAGGTGAAATCCGAGTCAGGTTCTTCAGAAGAGCTAGCATCAAGCTTCTTAATAGCAACAGCATCTCCTTTATACTTGCCGTAGAAGACACGTCCATAAGAACCTTCACCGATCAATGCCTTGTTACCGAAGTTACCCGCCATTCTGTTCAACTCATCCAATGCAATAGAAGGTATCTCTATTGGCAAAACCTTTGCAGGAGCTCCCGATCTCGGCGCATTGGGATTCCTCGGTTCCCCTCTATTACCTCCTATTCACACACGCAAATACGCAAACGCTGGTGATGAAACTCACAACAACATATGTACACATAGCAAGGAGTTAGATGTTAGGAAAATTAGGGATTTTACCTCCAAAGTTGGGATTTCCGGCCTTGTTAGGAGGGGCTGCATAATTGTTTGCAGGCGGACCGGCGGGTTCTTCATCCGCACCACCGCAACAGAACATATCTTCAGATCTTTTTACCAAAACTCTTTTGAATCTTGTGTTTCGGTTCTGTTTCTGTCTTCAATCTCTGTTTTATCTGTTAATAACATCTGAAAATGTTCATTAATGTCTACATACTAATGTCTTTAAATTTCGTTTGGTTACGGAGAAAAATCGATTTGTAACAACAATTTGCAGAATAAAACTCAGATCATAATATCAAGATTGTTAAGAAGCGGTACAAAAAAAAAGGATCGAAGAAATTAACGATTTTTACCTCTATTTTGCCATTGAATCAACCCTAGAAAATGATGAGAAGAGTGAATACTTGAGAAAACCACAAAAGGATCTCTGTTTCTGTGGAAAGTTTGAATAAAAATTACGTTCAATTTTCTGGAAAACGAAAAATCAATGAGCCTGAAAAGAAAAAAAATTTGGGAATCTGGAAGTTTGATAAAAAAGAAAGAAAATTTAATTTTTCTTAATTGGGTTTTCTCAGAATTATTGTAAGTCTCTCTGTTTCTTTGTTCCGCGATAAAGTCGGGAAAACAAAACAAAAAAACACATTTCGCTTATTAATCTTGTTATTAAAATATACTAACCAAACGTAGCAAAAAACTTGCCTTCACGTCTTGCACGTCCTTCTCTTTCTAGTCATTCAGATTCCTAAATTTCTAAACACATTATTTCGTTGAATTCATAATTTATCATTTTTGGTACGTAAAAATATTATCTTGACTATCAAAAACCACTTTAAGTGAATCATAGGTTACATTTCCTTGTAGTGAGTGAGTAAGATGATGAAGAAAAGTTTCAACTTTGATCCAAGAATAAGATATGATTGGTAGACTTGTACTTCTGAGGTACAAGGTATACCGTTTTTACAGTTACCAATCACAAAAACAGTATCAAAAACTTTATCAAAAGCGTTACATTAAACTTTCTTTTTTACATCTTTGCACTATTTTGTAATCGCTTACCGTTCTCGTTTACAGCTGAAAAATTTATATCGGTTTAGATTACTACTCGAACCTAAAAAAAAAACAAGTTTGAACCAAGAACAGAACAAAACTAGTCTTCCTTTGTCTTTAACTTTCCAACAAATCAGAAAAAAATTACAAGACAGAGTTTGTAATATTGCAAACAACAGAATATTTCAACCGATCATGGGAGATTTCAACTAATGAACAAAACAGTAGAAGAAAATTTGGTCACATTTGATGAAGAAGAAGCTCTCAACTCTCAAAAGGCTGTTATGTACATCATCCGTTTCTTCGATTCAAATCGAAATCATCATCAGAGCTTATTTTCTATCTTCTCTTTTTTTTTTGGACATTTTCGTCATTATCAGCTATTCTTCTTTCCAAATCCTTCCGGTGACTCGCAACTTGAGCTCTTCTTTGTCACTGCCGGAGAAGTACAAAGCCAAGTTTCTAGGGATTATGAGTCCGTCTTGACTATCGCGGACTTTCCTGTGACTGTCTCTGATGCTTCTTGGAATCCCTTGCCATGTCAGTTTACGGCTGTGAGCTCCAACTTCCAGGCTGTAACTGAACTTCTTTGCCTCGTTCTCGTCTCCCATGAACCGTAAAAACGCCATGTACACTGGTGCCATCCCGAGCTGAAACGCCTCAAAGTGTAAGCAGAACTGTCTTCCAAAACAGTTGAAAACCTAAAAAAGCATCAGATGAAATAAGATTCAGCTCAAGTAGGGAAACCACAAGGTCCTTTCTCAGAGAAAATCAACAGAACTTTTTTTTCCGATTTGTGTAAATTGTACTCGGAATATAAGCAAGCAAAGCTTGTAACTTTCTCCTTTAAACAGTCGGATACGAATTCAGGTATAAGTAACAAACACACAAACAGGAATGTGATAAGGACGATGAAATCTAAAATTAAGTTTTATAATAATGACTAGATAGCTATAAGTTAATGTATAAGTATGGAATTACCGTAAGCATCCATGTAGCATTCTCAACCTCATGTGGATTTGACTTCACATAACGATGGTTGAAGGTGCAACCATCATGCATATCGACTTTATGATCATCTTTCAGATGGTCAACAAGCGTTGGAATATCACCCGTCACTGAACACTCAGAGCCAGCGTAAGGGCAGTTGTAGGAACGAAACCTGCAATGCTGCTCGTGTTTGAGCTTGCTGTAGTATGGGAAAATGTCATGACACCCTAAGTTTTGGTACCGGCATGGAACTTCCAATGATTCCGCCACCTTCTCAAGAGCCAAGCATCTTATGTTACCAAGCTCATAGCGGCATGTAGGACATGTGTTCTGCACTCTCAGTTTGCAGCTTGAACACAATGTGTGGCCATTCGGACACTATGGGAATCAGCAAACACAGACGTCACCATGAAATAAACGAAGAAAAAAAATTAATGAATGAACCGTATTTTACAAATCAGGACGAACATAAGTGACTACCGGAGAAAGAAAAGTGACAAACCTGATGAATTGGAGGATACATCAGATTAGTACAAACCAGACATTCGAGGAGCTCATAAACACCGTTACTCGAATGCATCCCATATTTTCCAATGGAGCCACTACCTGATTTTATTGGTTTGCTATTAGCCTCCACTTTTGCCATCTTAACCTCATAATCTAAGCCTGTCGAGTTAGTTTCTACGGCTTCTTTCAAAGCACTGCTACCAGGAGCCATTGAGAGTCCAAAACTTTCTTTAGTTCTAATAGCAATTAAATTAAAAACCCCTTGTCCTCTCTTGTGGCAGATTATTTACTCCTTTGGATCTTTGTTCTTCTGCAGGAAAATAAACAATGGCCAATGTAAGCTTATGTATACAGCACAAGGAAGATTTAACAGTTCACCAAAAAACCTCAAAGAAAAATGAGTAAACGTTATCATAAAAAAGCAGGTAAAATGTTGTTCAAAAAGTTTGAGGAAAAGTAGGTTAGGAGGTAGATATTTGGTTCACTTGAACAAGTTCCTTTCTTTATTTCCGAGAAAACAACCGATCAAAAATCTCTTAGCATTATACCATATTGCAAATCCAATCTCATACGGTCGGTTCTAACCTTATCAAACTTAGCAGCCACTTTGTTTCGATATTAGGTTAGCTATTGTGACCAAACAAGTTCATTACCAGTTAGCTGAACGTTGCCAACATTTCTCGTTCCTCGAGCTCATTCCGTGTCTCTCAGGTCCTTTGATTCTTCACAATCCTCTCAAGGCTCTAAGGAAATAGAAACAGTTATGTGACAAGTTAGACTTTTAACTATGTTTTGCTTATTCAAAAACTCAATGAGAAAATGATGAACAATGCTAAAAACTTACAAACTAGATGTATTGTTCTCAAACATCAAAATAGACCAAACTCAAGATCTCAAACATGGAGGACAAAAAAAAAACTCAAAATTTAAAAATGAAAATCAAATTTCGAATTTTGAAATCAAACAAGTTGGTTTTAGAACAAATTGAAGCTGAGATAATAAAAAGAGTAAACTTTCTGAATCTAAAAACTAAGCAATTCAAAGACCAACTAAGAAGAGGAACATAACCCATCAGAAAATTCCAAAGATTCGTCAATATATACACAAAACCCCAAAAACCTAGCTCTCAATTCCATTAGCTCATGATACTTTCTCGAATCAGAACAGAAAAAAAAAAACCTGATTTTTAAACCCAGGGAAGATAAAACCCCCAAATTTAGCAGAAACCCAAAAGAGAGAGAGAGAGAGAGAGAGAGAGAGAGAGAGAGAGAGAAAACTTTACCATGGAAGAAAAATTTTCCAGGCTATGGTGTTTGGAGATTTTGAGGGTTTAATGATTTCAGATTCACATGAGGAAGACGAGAAATTTGAAGAAAGAAGGAAAAAACGCGGATTACCAAGATACGAATTAAGACGGCAAGAGAAGGAGATGGTTGTGTCCTGTCTTGTTGTTGGTATCGATGAAAGCCATTAATGGTGCTCTGTTTTTTTTTTTCTTTTTTTTTTTCAACTTTTGAAAACCAAAATACGAATCCACAATTTCACTCACCAAAAGTTTGTTACTTTTTTTGGTCCTTTTTTTTTCTAAAAAAGACAATAATCTCATTCAAAACAAAAACAAATTTACCAACATTTGAAGTACCATATGGGGGTGGGGGTGGGGGTGGGGGTGGGGGTATATGATTCTTTACAATTACGATAGTTTTCCGTTTTGATTATAAAAGATAAATTTCTATTAAAGGTTTTGATTGGATTGAAATATTTACATATGTTAAAACACATGTCTATATTGTTTTATTTTAATTATATAAGATAAAATATCTTTAAAACGCAAGAAACCAATAAATATAATTTTTTTTATAAATAATTTCGAAATTCGAATCTATACCCTATTCTATGTGGAACCGGAGTTAGTGTTTAATCTATTCTATTCGAAAATATTCATCCTCCCAAATAATGGAACCAACTCCAAATACTAAAGAAAAAAGATTAAGACCATATCACATCTAATAACTAAGAAGGATTAGTTGTGGTAGGATATTAGTAGCATTTCTAATATATATTGGAATGGTTAAAACAAATTAGAGATAATGGAAGAAGATTAAGTCCATATAAGTGTGTTTTTATATATAAATTAATTGATCTTATAACAAAATCCAGACTAATCGCACGCACTATATATGAAGAAAAATCAGATATTAGTGTCGTTTAAAACGTCTAGTATGGTGGATAATGCAAATCCACATTACAAAAGTTTATTTAATCGTCTGAAACTTATTAAGAAAGGTAATAGAGTATCACAAAGAGAAACGCAAAAGCAACATGACAAAAGTTTAGTCACTCACTAGTCGACTATAAATTTGTTATGCCATATAAAATATTTCTCAAACTAAAGTCATTTATACGGTTATATCAACTCATTATTTGCATAAATAATATGCTATAATTCACCATATATTAAAACAAACATTATAGTTGCATCTTGTAGATATTGTTTCATTCTTTGACGACAACAAAAAAAAAGTACTAGTAGATATTGTTTCATACTTTCATCACTTCATCCCACCTAGAAAAACAGTTCACACCCTAAACGAAGATAGAAGGCATATAAAAGACACTTTATTTTCGAATTAAATCAAACTTTTGGACAACAAATCAAAGAGCAAGAAAGTTACACTGTACCAAATTTTGTATCTTTAATGGCTCTAGAGAGTCGAGCTCGTGCATGTACACACACATTCATCCGTCGATATCATTTGTTTTATTAAATGATAAAATATATTTATTCAAATGCCTATAATAAAAAAAATAAGTTAAAAAATTTCGTCGCCTGAGAGATTCGAACTCTCGCGGGGAAACCCCATGTACTTAGCAGGCACACGCCTTAACCACTCGGCCAAAGCGACTTGTTGTTACGATAGCAACACAATTAGACTTATAGTAAACTATTGTATTTTACACATTCTCAACGATTCTTTACGTTTGTATCAGAGAAAAAGTTGGACTAACATAATCGGAACATATGCATCCATTATTAGATATGTGATAGTTTTTTACTTTTTAGATAATGAATGCATATTAAAGAATAATGATATTCTATAAGCAACTGAGTTTATTACTAATCTTTGATTTACTAACCAAAATCCAACAAAAAAAACTAAACCAAAACAATAACATTGCAGATTATCTATAGCTTCCTCTTACTTGCTCTCCTTCATTATTTTCCACACACCAATGAAAGTAAGAAAGCATTCTAAGCCAATCTCCTCCTTCTCAGTGGACGAGAATCTGCACTGTCTACATCAGAGACCCTCGGACCGTACTCAGGTCTTCTCACAGACGAAGAACTTGAAACCGTCAACATAGAATCAATCTCAACCGCGGTATCAACTTGACTCTCCGAGTTTATTACACCTACTATGCTCGAGAACGAATCTCTGTCTTCAACACCAACAGGAGCGATGTTGTTTTGTTCTTGGCTATGTGTTCTTAGATATGCATCCACTATTCTTTCCGCAGAGCCCAACACCAAAGAGAACGGTGACGTCCTCCCGGCTCTCTGTGATTGCAACTGTCTCCGGGTTGCCAATCCAGACCTCTGGTTTCCGTTTTCCCCTTCATGTTCAGGGGGACTGTTTGAGATCAGATCAATATCGTCAATATCGTCTAATGGTTCAACCAATGCTACACTAGACTGGTTCTGCTCTGCTCTAACTCCTCTCGAAGTCATAAACCGGTTAAGAAATGGTCTGGCACGTCGTTCACCTGTACTAGATTCCCTTTCTATCCTCTCATGTAACTGCCTAATCATTTCCGTCGGTATATTAGCTGACCTGTGAAGCGAAGTCCTCAGACTCTCCACGCGCCGTGCTCGGGGTCTCGTAGGGATCTTGGTATCTATAACCTCTTCGGATTCTCTTTTATTTTTCCCACGGCCATAGATTGGAGTCAAGGTTTTAACGGAAACCTCTCCTTTGCAAACCGGGCATTCCTTTGCCACTGAAACTTGTAGCCAATGGTAAAGACAAGACCAACAGTAAAGATGGCCACAATTAGTGACAACTGGATCCTTGGCCAAGTCCAAACATATGTAACAATCGAAAAAGCTCCCATCGCTTCCCGTGCTCTTCTCAATATCCCTCTTCTCCTCTGTTACATTGTCTTCTTCCATCACTTTGCTCCCATTCTCGCACTTTTTCGAGTCCTCATCCACTCTCTCTCCACCAGCTAAACTTCCCTCACCAGCTGGCAAAGCAGCTCCATTAGCAGAACTGATCAATAATTGACTCAGTTCTATCACCGGCCTATGTGTCTCAGCAAGAATCGGAAGAAGCTCAATCTGTCTGAAACGTGGCCGGAGCCGTGTCGTTAACCTTCTCAGAGATTCAGCTTCTCTATTAGAAGGTGGTCCATTAACCCAATCAGCTAGATCCACAGCAGCAAGATTCGTTACTGGCTCGAGACCTAACACAGGGTCAGGACCAAGATTCAAATCCAGGTTCACTGTGTTAGATAACTCCTCACCCATCAGTAAACAGAACAAAAATGGAACTCCTTTAGATCTTTGTTATCCTGCTTCAAACACAAAAATCATAAACATAAGGATGAATTAGACACAAAAGTGTGAATTTCATGGTGGAATTCATAATCATAAAACGAATTCGAAACCCAGCAAAGTGAATCCCGAATTGCACAAGGGAGAGAACGAGAGATTACCGAGAAGTAATTGAGGTTTATCAAGCCAATTCCTGGATCTCCAAAGCCCTTTCAGTGAAACATAATCACGAAATTCCCCCAATTCTGAAACCCTAATTGGCAAAATCCCCGTATGAAAAAAAAAACCCAAATTGCGATTACGATTGGAAAAGAAACCCGATAGCTCTTGCCGTAACACTCGAAGCAGTAAAATCACCAAAGAAAAAAACCGAAATTGAGGAAGGTTTTGCAATTAAGAAGGCAAGAGAATTCTACGAACGTCACGAGAGGCTGAAGAACAATCACGACCTCGAAAATCTGTGCCAATTTCGGTGACGATAAGCTCCGAAGAGGTTACTGTTGAGAACTCGTCATCGAGCTTTGGAGCTTTGATTTATCAATGGAAGTCATCTTCTTCGGGTACGATCAAATCCTCTTCAATAGTACAAAACAAGCCTCTTTAATCAGAAAGGAAGGAAGAGAGAGGGAGTAATCCCTGTGCTACGTTTTACACTAAATTCTATCATGTTATGGACGGTCAGGATCAATTACATATACGATTTTGGATGTTTATTAAAAACTTTATTACCAACAAATTTCAGTCAAACAAATATTCTGTTTTGGTAAAGAGATAATCTTTTTTTTTTTTTTGGATAAAAATTGAATCACAACCTACTATAAATAGTAGAAGTAACAACCTTATCATATTTGAAAATTAAACATATGAAATAATTATAAGAAAACATATATGACATAGTGATTTTTTTTGTTTTAAATATAAAATCTAAAACTGTATTCATTTCTTAATGATAAAAAGATTTCTGATAATTTAGTAAATATACATTAAACAATTGAAAACATTACATAAACTAGCTAGCTATTCATTAACTAAATTTATTATTTGGTATTATGGTTATTCATATGCATATAACAACATTATATCCTAATTCCCTAGTGAACATCTTTGTGAATTAAAAGGTTATAGTTTATGTGTATATAGTTTTCTATTAAGAAAACATATATGTTATTATTTGAGATAATAACAAATCTTAAGAATGGGGAGAAAGGGTACTTTTAAGAAAGCGAAGAAAACAGACACTACAAGAAAACAATGAGATTTCCGACGGTCAAATCCGTCGGAATTCCGTCGGAATAGGGCCTTTTCCGAGGGAATTCCGACGGATTTGATCCGTCGTTTCTATCTCGTCGGAAAAAAAAATTCCGTCGGAAATCCGTCGGTATTTCCGACGGATTTCGAAATCCGTATACGGTATACGGTATCCGTCGGAAATCCGTCGGAAATACCGACGGAATTCCGACGGCTTGTTTACCGACGGATTTCCGACGGATTTCCGACGGATTTTAAATTTTTTTTAAAAAAAAAAAGTCTCCGGCGATGTCACCGCCGGCGTCACCGGCGGCGTCACCGGCGGCGTCTTCTTCTTCATCTTCTTCTTCTTTCTCCTTCTTCTTTCTTCTTTCTTCTTCTTCTTCATCTTCATCTTCTTCTTCTTTCTTCTTCTTCTTCTTCTTTCTTCTTCTTCATCTTCTTCATCTTCTTCTTTCTTCTTCTTCTTCTTTCTTCTTCTTCATCTTCTTCTTTCTTCTTCTTCTTCTTCTTTCTTCTTCTTCTTCTTCTTCATCTTCTTCTTTCTTCTTCTTCTTCTTCTTCTTTCTTCTTCTTCTTCTTCTTCATCTTCTTCTTTCTTCTTCTTCTTTCTTCTTCTTCTTTCTTCTTCTCCTTTCTTCTTCTTCTTCTTCTTATAAGAAAATGTGGTTTGGGTATAAAATTAGGGTAAATCCGTCGGAAATCCGTCGGAAATACCGACGGATTTCCGACGGATTTACCCTAATTTTATACCGCCAAACATGAGCGGGAATTGTATCTTCACAATTCAAAAAAAAAGATATTCCGACGGATTTCCGACGGATTTCGGAAATCCGTATACGGATACCGTATACCGTATACCGTATACGGATACCATATACCGTATACCGTATACTGATTTCCGACGGATTTCCGACGGATTTCCGAATTTTACATTCCGTCGGAAATCCGTCGGAAATTTCCGACGGATTTCCGACGGATTTCGAAATCCGTATACGGATACCGTATACCGTATACCGTAACCGGATACCGTATACCGTATAGCGTATACGGATTTCGAAATCCGTCGGAAATTTCCGACGGATTTCCGACGGAATGTAAAATTCGGAAATCCGTCGGAAATCCGTCGGAAATTTCCGACGGATATGACGTCCGTCGGAAATTCCGTCGGAAATCTCATTGTTTTCTTGTAGTGAGAAGAAATCGCTTGGACAGAAGCAAACACAAATACAACCAAGTGAATATTCAGTACGAATTGATTATAAGTTTTAACTTACTATTGAGTTTGTTAGAGGTCCAATGAAGATATTGGAGTAGTATATTTGTGTGTTTTTCGTTGGGTCTGCTCAATGATGAGTATATCTTCCATAAAATCGTCAATATCTCTGCACTAGTTTAGAATCATGTTTTTCGTTTTAGTGAATTTGTTAATTAAGTGAATTTTTGTTTCAGTACTCAAAGGTTATGATGTAGTCTCTCACAATATCGATAAACTAAAAGACGCTGGAATCCATAGAGTCTCTCAAGTGATCATAGAGGTACATACTGTTTTATCATTGTTTTGTTTACCTAAATTAATTTGGAGATCGATGTAATAGATTATGGTCTTATAATCTCATCAACAGGATATTGAACAACATGGTTTTTCACATGCTCAAAATGTGCAAATCATGGCCACTGAAAAACTAATGCAAACCCTACAATCAGCGGCTAATCTTTATGTACAAGTGGCCACTACTAAACTCCAGGAACTAGCCAATTCTAAAATTTGATCAGATGCGAGATTCAATAACAGCCTATGAGTACGACTTACAAATCCTCACTTTTCTCGATGAAACAATGGAAGACAATAAAGTTCTACGTCAGAGTTACAAGAGTTATCCAGGACTCTTGAAAGACCAACAAGCTGTAGCTGCAAGAAAAAGTTAGTCATTCATTAATTGATGCTAAATGATCATTTACTCATTGCATTTTTGATTCACTTTTATCTTGCCTTTACTCATTCATTGATTGATGCGAAATGATCATTTACTCATTGAATTTTTGATTCACTTTTATCTTGTCTTTGCAGGAGAAGCCTATGCCTCTGCTTATGTGTATATAGTTTTCTATTAAGAAAACATATATGTTATTATTTGAGATAATAAAAAATCTCTATGAAATTAGTTTATTTTACAAATATAAATGCATGTAAAATACTCTTTCTTAGTATAATATAGTACTATATTTTACACGAGTTTCTATTAACTAGATAATATAAAAAGAAATTTCAAAAAATGTCATTTTTCAAGTGTCACTTCACAAAAATGCCATACTTATGAAATCTTTACAAAAATGCCACTTTTTCAAAATTATTTTTTCTTTATATTATTTATGTTTGGGTTAATTATGTTCTATTATGGTTTAGTTTTGAATGTTTATGGGGTTTTAGGTGTCAAAACATTTTTTAGGGTTTAGAATTTTAGGATTTAGGTTTTATAAATCTATAATTAGTGGCATTTTTGTAAATGGACACCCCTAAGTGGCATTCTTGCAAATGTGCACACAAAAAGTAGTATTTTTGTAATTGCCCCTAATATAAATAATGTAAAATACTCTTTTTTAGTATAATGTTTTTTTTATAAACCTTCGAAGTTCCGGATCTTTGTTCCATAATCTCCTCTGATGACAGGGACGAGTCGTTGATAATACCACACTTAAGGCGTAAATCATCATTCCCAAATGGAATTGAACTAGTGATCTTGAACATGAATATTTACTTTCAAGACCACTAGACCACCTTCCACGTGGTTACATGCATGTATGCAATACATTATACATGTGTATGTTTTCCTGTTAAATTTGAGATGTAATTATATCATTAATATGACTCTAAAGTATTAAACAATAATGCTTGGGGTATGAATTCAGACAAGATTCACAACATGATGAATGTAACCATAGCTAGTCTCTTCTTGCAACTTATTTTACCTCCATAAAAGCCTGACCACATTTGTATCGACGTAACGGCAAGCCCACAAAAGATCAGATAAAGCAAGTCATGCAGCAACTCAAGCAGTGCAGTTAAATATAACAAAGACATTTGATGAATATATAAATTTGTATTTAAACAAGACCAAAAGAGATGATTTAACCTTACTCGGCAGCTTGATAGACCTTGGAAATTTCACATACATATCATCATCTTTGAAGGGATTTGTAACAATTACAAACAAGTGGTTGAACCGGTTCGGATCCATCACGACAAGTAGAAAACGAACTTCGTCTATAAACGAATCGTTCAACTAGACCAAATCCGGTAAATTGCAAACTCCATATTTAAATTTAAAAAAAATTCGAGAAATTCATAAATTGAAAAGAGTTACTCCTAGATGAATGAGGTGCACGTTAAGACGTCAAGGCTGGTCATTTTCTATCATACACCTGCAACATAACAAAAAAAAAAACATATACAAAAAATATTGTTTTATCGATATTTTTGGAATGTGACATGCCAGCCCATTCCCACCTATTTTATATGAGGGATGCAAGTGCAACATTGTCGTTCCTCTCATATTTCTTAATATTATTCTTAATTTTTCTAATACTGTATAACAAATTGTGATATTATTCTTCTCTCCACTGATAAAACAAATGTCAATCATTTAGCAAAAAAAAAAACAAATGTTAACAGGTTTCACGTGGCAAAAAATGATACTATTACATAATCATAATATGCTTGAATATGAAATATGTTGAATCATGTTGTATTTGTGAATTAGCTATTAGTATAACTCGATTTATCTTTTTGACAGTGTAAAAGCATGTATAGTCCGAGATTTAGCTCGAAATATTGTCCTTTCTGTACTTTATAGGAGAATGATGGGGGGGGATATAGAAATAAAAAGAAAAAGGGTGACAAATGGAATAAAACAAAACTTAGGGGGTCATTATGAGGGAGAAAGATGTAAAAGGGGACCTACCCATGAAAGCCTAAAGGATAAAACTTCTCTCCCCACCCACTCCCTCTCGTCCAATCTGGCATGAGAGAGAGTAGCTAACCGGTTACCTCCCTTACCGGTTTCGCCGCACGTGTGCCATCCACTCTCCACGTGCCTCCCTCCTGTAATTTGTTTTTTTTGCAAATAAAACTTCAATTTCATCCCAATATCAAGAAATTTACATATCATGGCTTTAATTTTCCCAATGTTTTTTTTTGTAATTATGTTCAAATCTCTAATTTATAAACATTTGGTTTTTATATATCAGTGCACATGACTTCATTAGATTCATAATAGATTACATTATACATTAGTCAAGTCAATAACAAATAATTTCTCCAAATTAACCTTTCCATACGTGAGATATGTAATTTCGCATGATTTTTTTTTTCCCGGAAGATGAATTTTTATATAAAAAGTGTTACAGTACACAAGAAAAACATAGTTGAACCATAAGAAAAACACAATGATCAACCCAAATCTAAAATTAGAAAAAGATGAGTTATTGATGACACATTGATAATACCATACACAGCTTTGATCGAGTCTTTCAAATGACCATCGAAAAGAATTTTCGCACAACATATATCGAAGACGGGTTTGAAACACTTTTGACAATAACTCAAATGCAAAATGTGACACTCTTCATAAAAGATGAGTCTCCTTCTATGTAATTTTTGACATGATTTGGTTATGTAAAATATCTCATCTATTAGTGTATATATATTCAAAATTCAATCATTTAATTGTTGTTTCGATACATAGTCCTTATTGATATTCGTGGATTGATATGAGTGAAACATTTTCGATTCTTTGTAACCGTTAATACTTTTTGGTAAACGACAATTTGGAATAATTTTTTGAAACAAACAAATCTTTAATGTTATAAAAAAACAAAAACAAAAACTCAATCCTACTTGTTAAAATCGGTTTTCACTCGCTACCAAAGTATAATTGTCATTTCTTTGCCAATTCTATATATTTTTCTTAAATACTTGTTATTTTATTTGATATCACACTATCACTATTTCCCGTTATTTTATAAAATCACACAATTTCGTAAAAATATATACAAGTAATTTAGTCAATTCAGCCGAAAATAACATTCCATTTTACTTACCATTCGACCATCATAATTATTACCTTCTACATTAGGCTAATTAATATAAAAATTAGTCATTTCATACGTGGACTCTTCTTCTCTCAATTTACTACTACTTAACTTGCTTTTTGGGTGCAACAACAAAAACAAACAACAAAAAAAAAAAAAGTTAAATAAAGAGAAAGAGAGAGAGAGAGTCCTCACTCCTCACCACCACCAAGAACAACACAACACCACAAAGCTAAAGCCTTCTCCTTTTTTTTTGTTTTTTTCCAAGTCCGTGTAACCAAAAAAAAAAAAAAGATTACTCTTTGTTTTTTCTTATATATCTGGGTTTTACACTACAGTACTTGTTTGGTGCAAAGATCTCGTAAAGGAAGAATCTTTTCTTTCTGTGTAGACGATGAGGATCCGGAAACGACAAGTGCCTCTTCCTCTTTCGTCTCTATTACCTGTTCCTTTATCAGATCTCTACTTTAACCGCTCACCCACGGCCATCACCAGATACTTTTGCGGCGGAGACGACGGTGCTGCTTTTGCTTCTTCTTCTTCTCTTCAGCTTCCTCCGATTTCTGATCCGTTGATTCAAACAGATGTGGTGACGAAGAAGAGAGCTCCGGTGAGTTTTTTTTTTGTTGTATATACGTAGCTAGAGAACTAAATTAGAAACAACTAATTCAGTTTTTAATCGAAAGATTTTGGAAAAGAAAAATTGGTTTTTTTTTTTTTGTTTGGTGCAGTTTTTGTTGTATATATGAGAAAGATTATCTCTTTTCTTTTGTGTGTGTGTGTGGGGAATATAATAATATAATTGGTTTAATTTTACACTTAGAGAATAATTGTTCAGATCTTTAGAATGAATGAATGTTTTCAATTTGCTCATCTTTGGTTTTTTTTTTTTTTTTTCCTACAAGGATGATGATAATGGTGATGGTGATGTAGACGTGAAGAGTAGTATTGATGCATCGACCGGGTTAGTGAATTCGAGAAAGATTGTTACTTTGTGGTGTAATTACTAATTGCAAAACTTTTCTTTATATAAAGATCCAAACTTCGAAAAAACCCAACACAGAAACTGGATAAAAGTTAGAACTAGAAAGCTTTTATTATATGTCTGAATAATACTGTTTTGAATGAATGAATGAATGAATCAGGTTGGATCAAATACAAAACTTTTTCTTTCATTTATATAGTTTTTTAGTTATCATCATTTTTGTCACACCGTAAACATTGTGAGATAATAGAAAAGAGTAGTAGTTAGCTAGCGATCGAGATGAGTAAAACACAATAATACACTCATATTCTAAACATGCACACTTCATGACGGTGCACGTTAGCATGGGATACTCTTATACGAATGGTCCCCATATCGACCCCGTTACCTTGTGTGCTCTATTATTATCTTCTTTTTCTTGCACTCTTAGATCGCTTTCATCTCTTAATACATATATCTTAACTTACTTCTTGCAGCAAGAACGTTAATCCCTTAGGAGAATCCGATTCTTCAACACAAGGTACGTATACACATAGAGCTTGTTCGATAATAAGCTTTTGGTTGCACCATTGACGATTGTATATGTATATATATATATGTGATAATAGTTGTCGAGAAGAATGAAAAGGTTGTTACTTTGAGGAAGAGAAGAAGCTTTGTAAGCTTTGAGGAGCAAGAAGAGGGAGAAGAAGAGGAAGAGGAAGAAGGTAGTGGTGGTGGAGGAGGTAATAAAGGGAAGAAGAAAGCGAAAAAGAGCGGTGCACTAGAGGAAGGATCGCGGTGTAGCCGTGTTAACGGTAGAGGATGGAGATGTTGTCAGCAAACGCTTGTTGGTTACTCTCTTTGTGAGCATCATCTTGGTAAAGGAAGAGTAAGGAGCATGAACAAGAGTGGTGGCGGTCGCGGTCAAGGTGGTGGCCGAGGAGGCGGGGAGAAAAAGGCGGTGGTGGGGGAAGTGAAGAAGAAGAAAGTGAAGCTTGGGATGGTAAAGGCACGTTCAATAAGTAGTTTGCTTGGACAAACCAGCACTAGTAGTGGTGGTAGTGGTGATGTTGCTGCTACTGAGAGTGAGATAAGTGCACCTGCTGATCAGTTTGCTGCTTATGATGATAAGTAAGCCTGTCGATCAGGATTTACATGTGTATGTATGTACATATGATGATGATAATGGACATAGCTCTATGTATTCGGTGTGAGAACATGTGTGTGGAGATTGATCGAGGATTTAATTGGTGTTTGCTCTTCATCTTTGTATAGACACATTTTGTGGATGTTTTCCTAATTTCAATCTCGTTTTCACTAAGGTTTTACCAATTATATATTTTGTATCGTCTATTACACCGTCAAGTCAACATACATATTTGATCTATTATATTTATGATATTCAACTATCTACAACATATGCAGTTATGGAATGACTCAGTTCTTTCCACACCATTCGAATCCCACAACAGACTGTTTTGAGGCTTTTTGTCATCCGGCAATGGATATACTTTCTCTGGAACAAAGCAATTAGATTGTATATTAATTTGATAAAACAATATAATTTTATAAGAGTACTCTATCTTTATATTATAATTTCTTTTTTAATATTAAGTATCGTTTAAAAAAATTTCATTAAAACCTTGTTTTAAATAAGACTATATTTTGATCCAAAAAAAAAGACTCTATATAACATTATCTCTAGTTAATATGCTAAATTCATAGGAATAAAATTGTAATTTTAAATTTAAATATTTGCATTGGAAATACAGATATTTAATTGTGGAACGAAAATCAAACTTTAAAATGTTACTGCTTTTGTTACAAAACGGATAAAATATTACTAGTATTTCAACTTCTTTTTTCAGCAAATTCATGGTGAACTGTTTTCCCTCCAAGATGTTACACTGCAAATGGTGCAAAATAAATGAAACCCAACGATATGCCAGTCTCTTTCATTTTTATTTTTATTTTGTTAAAGTCTCTTTCAATTTTCAGTCATAACTCTTTATCAAACAAAATTTCAGCCATAACTCTTGACGCTATTTGCAACACAAGTTGCACATAAGCTAAATGTGAAAAAAAAAACGTTGCAATACTGTACCTTGAAAGTAATATGCAAGCCAAATTATAATGGTAGAGATACCGTATGGCTAATTCCAGCGAGGCAAAAAATTATATATCAGATATTCAAATTGATACATCTTAAAGACATTACAATACAAAATAACAATGACTGTTGCAAAATTCATGCACAAAATTAGTTTAGCGAAAGAAAACTTAGAAATTAAGTTAAAGCCGAGAGCTTCCTAGAATTTGATTAATTCTATCAAATTACATCGATTTGTTATTGTTTATTATCTTTCTATATTACGAGTGATGTAATTTTTAACATGACTTTACTCTATGGAATGGTTTGGAACTTATATAATATAAAAATATTATAGTACAATAATGCAGCTATGGAAAATGGGTATAACTTTAGTTTGGTGTATTGTGTTTGTTAGTTTAATTAGGTAGGGCTATTAATTTTAGACTATTTAGCTGAAATAACCAATATCCTTAATTAGTGAGGAAAATGTTATCGACAAGTCAAAGTAAATATGTCCCCGACTTGATCTAACTCGTGTATGAGGAATTGAAGAATTCAGATGAATTCAGCTGAATTTATTATGTTTTACACCATTTGAAGTTGCTAAATTCAGTTGAAAAATCTGCACAAAAAGACAAAAGTTGCTGAATGCTTTTTTGTTCATCTTTTAATTGGGTAAATTTTGGAATTATTAAAATTTTAAATACATGCTTACTAATTTGTAACATTCTTAAGTTTTGTTAGTTTTACTTTTGATTTTATGTTTAAAAATTAATAATTATAAATCAATTTTTTGTAATATCTTTATTAATTTGTGGGATAGTTATAAAAAATTCATTTAAATTCAAAAATAGGAGAATGAGTACTTCTGTTTCTTTTTAAAATAAATTAATGAGATAATTCAATATAAAATATATTTTTATAAAATTTAAAACATTTTTAAACATAAATATTTAAATTTAAGAAAACAATGTTTAATTAATATTTTCATCAATTTAATTACTTAACTTATTTTCAAAATTCAGCGATATTCAACTATTACCATTTGAATTCAAAGTTATTCTACTAGATTCCGCAAAAATTCATTAAAAAAATTAACCAAATTCTTCAATTCAGCTAGATTCTGCTGTTACTATTTATTTTTAAGGATTCACTCCGGAATAACAAAAACAAAAACTTAATGATTCGCTTACTTGTGATCACAATTTATGTTTGATTTGACTGGATTTGTATTTTGTAATTATTTAGTGAAACAATAAAAATGTAGACAATATATAACCATGACCATGATATTAATGTTACTTATTTTGTTTGACTCTACAATTCTGTCCCGTTGTTTTTTTCGGTAATAAAAACAAATAATCTTGGATATTGGCATATTGGGTGATAAAATAAAAAGAAGAAAATAAAAATGATGTTAGTGAACTCATCAAATTTAAAATGTCTGCTGTTGTGATTTCGATCATTGCCAACTTAGGTAATTGTTATTGGTGGTTCATATGGTTATACAACCCAATTTCCTATAAATAAATCTCATAATAATTATACATGAAAAAGATTTTAAAAACGAAATTATTAAACAAACTATACAGTAGTTTCTTTGGTCAAAGTCAAACCTCAAGTAGTTGACTTTCTTAAGTTCAACGCTACGTTCTTCAACTTTCTGTTATTTTCATCATCCAAAAACTACTAATTTCCCATCAAATTGCACATTAAGAATAACAAAATCAAAATTATTAACCAATCACAAAGTTTTGGAACAAGTCAAAGTCAGATAAAACCATGATCCAAACACACAAGAGAGTTGCTAAATCAAAGAGAGAAAACTCCAAAGTAGTGTGATCAATGGAGTACAAACATTTCAGCCATCCACACACTCTAAAACTCCAACAGATTCATACAGATAAAGACTCCGATTCTTCGGTAATCTGCTCAGGCTGCGAATTAGCCATCTCTGACTCCGAAACCGCGTATATATGTCCAACATGTGACTTCAATCTCCATGAGGAATGTGGTAACGCAGCGCGTGGGATGCAACATCCTTCCCACGCGGGGCTTCACCACTTGACTCTAGTCCCTTACACAACTTACAGCGCCGGTACCTTTCTCTGCAGCGCATGTGGCTGCACTGGAGGTAAAGGTTTCTCTTACTGTTGTCCTATGTGTGACTTTGATCTCCATGTTCAGTGCGCGCATTTGCCTCAAGTCATGGTTCATGAGTCTCATCCTTTCCATAGTCTTCTTCTTGTTTACAACAGTACTCCTCCTGCTATGCCTTTTACTTCGTTTGGTTACGCGAATCAGCTTGTCTGCAATCTCTGTAATTTGAATATGGATGGTAGGTTTTGGTCTTATAACTGTTATGCTTGTAACTATCATATTCATGCTTCATGTGCTGTGAATAAGCCTAAGCCAGTGGCTACTTTTGCTGCTGAAAAGTGTGAGACGAGTGAAGGAAAGGCAGCGAACGCTGAATCTGTTCCTGGTCAGGGTTTGGAGACTGACCAGACGCAACAAGCAGCTGCAACAATAGAGCAAGTGGAAGATCCGGCTTTAAGGCAACAGCTTGAACTCCAGCAGCTCCAGCTTGAGCTAGATATGAGTTCAGCTCTCGCAAACATGATAGGTTCCTTCAACCTCAGTTCTTTAGTTTAAATTATCTTTGTGCTCCTGCTATGTTGATTTTTCTCAGTTTGTTTGTTTGATTTGATGCATTTACATTTCCAACAAGAATTGTAATTGTCTTTGTGCTTGTGTTCTGAATAAAAATCATATCTGTTGGTTTCTCTTTCTCCGAAGACTTTAAGTAAAAGTAACACATTGCCTAATTACACAAAGATTGATCAAAATGTTGCATTCACATCTGAAGTTTTTCCTTTTACAACTGAGGCAACTGAAACCAGAATCTGAAATGAGATACCTAATCTTCCGTCTTTTCTTCTCATCGGTCCAAGGATTCTCTCACACAAACAACTTCATTTCTCCTTTCCTTTAGTCAACGAGGTGCGAAATGACAATACACATACATGGAAGAATGAAGCAAATCCAGAACCAGAAGCCGCTCCTGTAAGCTGTCGAGAAAAATGGATCTCGTATTAGCCTCGATGAGAACTCATTAAGAGGACTTTTTTCCCCTAAAGGACTCCTCATCTGAGAAACTCCAGTAGACCGAATACATATATGTAGAGGGGAATGATTGTCAAACCTGGAGTCAAGGCTGCAAATGGTAATCAAGAGTAAAGGCGCGAATATCTGAAGGACTACTTCCAGGCCTGAGAAAGAACAAAGCACATAATCAGTCACTTTAAAACCATAACTGAAATAAAGAAAAAAGCGCAACTGTTAATAGTATCTCTGAACAATCACTCCACACATCGGGATGTTAATTGGAACGCACCTTTTATTTATCGTACCATAGTGAAACTTTAGTTTCCCGTTTTTCAGATCTTCCAAGTACTGCAAAGAAGAAAACATGTTGTTTAAGATCTAGTGAATGGAGACTGGTTAGTATGAGATTCTTTTTTTGGCCATATTCTTACCAAATTTAAGGTAACATAAATAGATGAAAAAGCCAAGGAATCAAACGGTATCTCGTCTAGTGCAAAAAGACGGCACTCTAATGACTCAGGACCAGGCGCAAAATGTAGGTTCTTCAGTTTTGCTAAGAAAATCACATACGTCTGCTCCAAAAAAAACAAGTAGCCATATCAGTACAAACAATACAAAGAAGGAAGAAAAGCAAACAAGGGATGTTTTGTATGAATATCTCACTTGGCCAATAAGAGGAATATCGAGTTGCGCAAAAGGTGAAATAACTTCCACAGTAGCTCCTGCTTCTTCCCAAGTTTCCCTCATTGCTCCTTGTGCAGCTGACTCTCCAACTTCTAGATAACCAGCAGGAAGAGTCCTGTGTATTCATATAACTTTCACACACAAAGACACTAAAAAAATCGACATTTTCGTATAGATTATGTTCTCAAAATGTATATACCATAGACCATGTGAAGGTTGAATGTTACGTTTGCAAAGTAAAACCTTTTCTACATGCTCAATTAAGCAACCTACAACCTACAATTTCAGATAAGAAACTTCAATCAAAACGTTCATGTAACATTGTTTGTAGAATCAAAAACAATACCATCTTAGGATTCTGATATGCGATTTTGTCGCAATGTGTGCAAATAGCTCTCAATTTCTCTTCACCGTCAGGTATCTCGTGCTTCGTAGGTCCTCCACACCATTGACAAAACTTTATCTTACGAACATCTCCCTGAAACAACAAACAAACAAACAAATAAAACCACCATTGAAGAGACCCAAAACAAGAATCTTTCGAGGAGATTGATTGGATTGGATTGGACTCACAGCTGATTGAACAGAGACGAAAGTCGGAGAATTTGGAACTGGGTCGGATCCGGGTCGTGAGGAAGACATTCGGGTTGTTAAGTTTTTGAAACAGAGGATTCTCCGAGGAGAGCTGCTCGAAGTGAAGAGATTTAGAGGGTTTATTGTAGATGTAGAGATGAAAGTAGAGCTCGAAGATTTTCGAGTCTTGGTCAATCTCTGTGAGATGGTTAACCCTGATGACCAACCCAAGATCTGAACAGCCTTGAGCATTATACGCTCGGCGATTCACCGGAATTTCAGATTTCTCCGTCGCAGATTCCGGCGTCAATGACTGTTCTCCATCGCTGGCCAATCAATCTCGACTCACCAAAGTTTTGACATTTGAGAAGATAACTTTGCGTAAATCCAAATTATTTGGTTTCACTTGTTGATTAAAATAATACAAGAAAATCGACCAAAAGTACCGGTTCAGACACAAAACCGGCAGATTACATTCATTTGCTTGGATCAGAGATAAAAATGTAATCAAAAAGTTAAATTGAAATCTCTAATTAATTAATTAATCAAAAACATGTATCTAACTCTTAACATCACCCTCTCAGAAAATCTTACTTCACTTCACTGCAAGCTTTTCGATTAAAGATTGGTAAGCCACATTGCAAAGCTTGAACTTTGCTTCAGCCTCATCCTGTTAATAGATATAACAAGAGAAAACGTACCACTTAAAAATGGAGATTGAAAAGAAGGAGATTTTGATATCTATTACCTTTGTAGAAAGGCCTTGATGACGATCCGGATGCCATTTTAATGCGCAAGCTCGATATCTGATCCCAAAAAAGACAACAAGTTTTGGTGAGAATTAGATGAATGTATGTGTTAGCTTTTTTTGTGTGTGTGTGTTGAACATCTTCAAGTAACTCACGCATGTTTGACATCTTCAAGTTTTAAAGGACCGGATGGATTCAGACCAAGTCTTTGTCTATGGGAAGCTTGAATTGATTCATACTTTGATTCTTCTTCTTCTTGTTTCTCTTTTCTTCTTCTTTCTTCTTCTTTTCTTTCTTCTTCTTTCTCCTCTTCCTCTTGTTTCTCCTTTTCTCTTCTTGCTTTCTCGTTTTCTCTTCTTTCTTCTTCTTTCTCTTTTTCTCTTCTTACTCTCTCTTTTTCTTTTCGTTCTTCTGCCTCTTCTTCTTCGTCAAATCGATATTTCGATCTCCAAGAGTTCTTAGAGAAATTATAAAACCATGAAGATTGATGCCACCATTGACGTTCCTCCTCTTCAAGTGTTGTATAATAATCAAAACGTTTTGGTTCACCAAATAAACTTCGGAATATGTAATCAAACTCTTTATCCAAGTCGCTGAATTGCCCTGCAAAAATAGGTCACATTCTTCTTTTTTTTTTTAATGCGAGTACATTGTATCCAAAACAAAATTTGCACATTCTGATTCAACAAAACTTACCTTTACGCGTATTCTTGGATCCGTGTTTGCCATTGTTCTGGTTTTCTTTGGCTGCTTTGGAAGCCTAATGTTTGATGACACACCAAAATCATTAAGATACACTTAAGTCATGAACAAGAGAGATACTACACTATCGCTAATTTGGTTATAAGGGCTATTTTGTGTGTGTTTTCGTCAAATTTTAACCTCGAAAAAGTTTCAAACTTTACAGAACCATATTCTTGAAAGCAATGAGCCAATGCAAGAAACAAAAAGTTGAGAGGCGAACAAAACCAAACCACATTACATGAAAAACTAGGTTACCAATCAGACTATCTTAAAAACATGTATTTGTAGCAAAAGAATTCAGACATGTACGCTTCTTGATTTTTCTAATTCCATGATAATTGTCGTTTTTTTTTTACCTCTTCTCTTTCGCGTTTGATTTGTTCAACAGCACGACGTATTGTTTCTTGATGTTCCCTCAAGAATTTCTTGGATCTCTTCTTCTTCTTAGCATTTGATTTCTGCTATATAATCCAAAAACCCACAAAAACATAAATAATAAGTAAATCGAATATATATATGTCTTCAAAATTTAGAAAATGGGAAAATCAAATTCTATAAGGTAAACCCACACATGTAGAGGAACGTTTGCGTTCTAAGACGGTGGTAGAATGGAAAAACGCAGTTTTAAGAAGAGAACAACAATAGCTTTGCGGTCTGAGAATCACTGCTTTAATGGCTGCATTCATCTCTTTGAGATCTCTTTCTACAACAACAACATTTGCTTCTTAATCAAATTATGTGACTCACCTGTTCGACGAGCAAGAAGAGAGAAGAGAAAGAAAAAGAGTAGAATATTTTTCTTTTCATGTTTTTCATTTTTGTTTTGTACAAAAAGGAATGTAAATGTTTACTCAAAAAGTATTTTGCTTGTTCACCAAGGAAATAAATGATATAATAAAAACAGAGAGCTTCTTCTTGCTTCGTCTCTTCACGTCTTGGGCCTTGAATTATTGGGCTTGTTTAAGTCAATTTTTAGAACCAAAAAAAATTAACCGGTTAAATCACAAATTGAGGCAATGACAAAAAAAAAAGCAAGAGCGAGTTATAAATGCCCATCACTTGAAAGAAGTAAAACAATTTTAAATAATAAATGACAAGAACAAAGGCATTTCTTGTATCTTGTAGTGTTTTTGCTTTTTGAGCTAAGCTTGAAAATGAAACATTTAGGAAAGTATTGTTACGGGATTATCTCTCTAAGTAATCAAGATAAGACCTATCTAAACTCTTTTTTATCTTTAGTTCACTGATAGCTTTTCGCATAAAGATTGATAAGCTACACTGCAGAGCTTGAACTTTGCTTCGGCCGCCTCCTGTTTTCATATAATCGAAGAATTCAAGAACACAAACTTGGATGGAGAATGAACAGAGAAGAGGTGATCTCATTGGTTTACCTTGGTTGAGCCTTGATGACGATCTGGATGCCATTTTAATGCGCAAGTTCGATATCTGATATTACAAAAAAAAAAAGAGTTTGATGTGAAGTGGTGAGAAAAACGAATGTATGGTTAGCTTTTGTGTGTTGACATGATGATGTGAAGTACTCACGCATCTTTGACGATTTTAAGGTTTAAGGGACCCAAAGGACTTAGGCCAAGTGCTTGTCTATGAGAAGCTTGGTTTGGCTCAGAATCAGAGTCGCTGGAATCTGTTGAAGTATAACCATCTTCTTCGTCTTCTTCTTCATCCATTTGGAATTTCGATCTCCACGACTTCTTAGAGTTGTTAGAAAACTTTGATGAGTGATTCCGCCATCGAGGTTCATTTTCTTCATGAATGAATGAAAAAGAGAAACCACGGGATCCACCAAACGCAGTCCGGAATACATAGTCGACATCAAAGTCATCATCAACTTCGCAAAAATCGTAATGCCCTACACCACAAAACAAATGATATTTGATAAGAGTATGCAGCCAAACAAAATTGCACCTGCTGACTCTACAAAATAACAACAAGACACATTCAATGCCAATCACTTAATAATGATGAAAGCTTAATATAGGAACAGGTCACAAGTCGAAACTGAGTCCACAGTGAGTCAAGAATAGCTGGAAGTTGCTCAACAAATAAAACATAATCTCTAGTATTAGCCTTAATGGCTAAAAATCTAACGAAGAGACAAGATCTTGATTGCAAAAGCAGTAAGTAAAGTACATGCCAACAGATTTTCCTACATAGTGTAGTTTATTGAAGAAAAATAGAAGAGCTAAGACATTCGCTTACTTTTACCCCAATTCTGAGAGCCGTGTTTGCCATTCCAGTTTCCTTTGGCTTCCTTGGTGTACTGTTTTTTGAACCACGAGTTTTGCTTCCGGGAGGATGGATTATCGTCATCAAACTCATCATGCCAACTCTGGGAATCAAAATGTTAAACCGCAGCTCTTAGAGATTTACAATTGAAAATGCCATAAACAAATGCTCCTTTTGATAAACAAAAAAAGAGCAATGAGAAAACACTAAAAGTCATCCACAAGAGACTAAGAAACCGAGACAATACACTTGCATTTCCCTTTCAATAGTCCCAAATTCTTCTACTTTTGAACCATCAAACTTTACAGAATCAACTAGCTAAAACATTAATTAAGAGCACATATAGGTGTTTTGTGTGTTTTCGTTAAGCTCAAACTCAAATGCAGCAACAACAGCTGAAGCCAACAAAACCAAACAGCAAAAGATGGAATAATACCGTAAACATGTTTGCAGCAAAAGCATTCACATTACGCAGCAATTCTTGCTTTTCCCTCATTCTTCTGAACCTCTTCTTATGAACATTTGCTTTCTGCAGATAAAAAAACAAAACCGCAAAATCAGTTCAATTCTCTAATCACTAAAGAAATGGTCGAAATTCAGACAAGTAAACCTCTAAAGTTCCAAAATTTCGTCTGCACAAAGAAAACCCAGATTTTCAATCTATCCACGCAACCATCGATCCATATCAGATATACCCACTTTATGAACGACACCAAATCAACGGAAATTGACATCAACGAATCCAATGAAATGAAAAAAGCACGAAAATTTAGCTCGCGAATCAACACAGAATAAGGGTTCCTGACCGATTCCCAGGAAGTGCGACGTTTGCGTTCCAAGACAGGAGTAGAATGAAAAAACGCGATTGCGATTTTCAGGTGAGAAGAGAAGCTTTGTTGTCTGAAAATCGCAGCTCTAATGGCGGCGTTCATCTCTGTGAGATCGAGGAGAAGAAAAAGATCGAGCCTTTTCGCTGTTTTGCAAATGAAAGAATTAAACTAAAAGAAACCAAAAGCCGATGTGACTCGGGCTTGACTCAGTTTGGTCGACTCGCAAAATAGCGCATATTCGTCGCTGGCATTTTAATATTTACCGTCTGGTAAAAGAAAAACATAAGAGGAGTAAAAAATTACATTTTCTCTGCTGCCTCACGAATAAGTTCATATCACCGTAAAATGAGTGAAACCACTAGGAAAATTAGAAATATTGTATACGATTTTGTCCTTGATCAAAAAAAAAAAAAACGTATACGATTTTGTGTGTTCTTTGGTTATTAAGCTATTAATAGTTCTGTTTCCGATCGGATTTTTCAAACTATTAGTTTTACAGCGGCTTTAATCCAAGTTCCACAATACATACGTGATATATAATTTCGACATAGTAAACAAACAAAAATAATGTTTAACTTCATCTTACACACAATACATCTTGATATTTTGGCTCTCATTTCTAAGACCACCTCCAATGGAGGTTTTTAAGTGGGTTTCTTACAATAAAAAATTAGAAAAAAATAGGAGAGAAAATGAGATGGATTTCTCAAATGAAAAACTCTCATTAAAACTTGAGAGACTCATGTAACACTTGTCACAACATAATTGATTCAAAATTTTTTTTAATTTCAATTTAATTATACAAATTAGACTTGGTGAAAAATATTAGTATTATATATGATGAGATACTCTATTAAATGGTCATTAGACCATTACTAATGGTGATACTTTTGGAGTACCATGTAATTAAAGAAAACAAAAACAAAAAAATTTTTGAAACTTTTGTGTAGAAACGTCTCATGGGAGAGAGACCCTTGACACAGTCTTTGCCACATGTATCTATATTACTGACTTTAATTATTTATTTAATAATTTAATATTTAAATAATTAATAAAATTAAATAAAAAAATATTAAAATATTATAAATTGTGAGATTTGAGAGAGTATCACTGTTATTGATGCTCTTAACACGTAAATTGTTAGATGTTAAGAGCATCAATAAAAGATTTGTTACATAACATACTATAAATCTAAACATATTTTATTAATGCAAATGTCTTACATTGGCTTGTATAATCCTAATAGTTTTTGTAAGCGTAGGTTGGAATTATATTACAAAAAAAATTAGCCTTAATTAAATTTTAAATTATTAAATAAATAAAAATTTGATTGATTTTCACATTTTCTATATCTATGAAATTGGAAACTAATAAATTTAATTATTTTAGAATCAATAATTAAGAAAGAAATATATTAAAAATTTGAAAAATTTGCAAAAATGCCACTTTTTATGTGCACATTTGCAAAAATGCCACTTAGGGGTGTTCATTTGCAAAAATGCCACTAATTATAGATTTTTAAACCCTATATCTTAAAATTCTGAACACTAAAAAATCTCCTAAACTCCCCTAAACCTTCATAACTAAATCCTGATAGAATATAATTAACCCAAACATAGATAATATAAAGAAAAAATAATTTTGAAAAAGTGGCATTTTTGTAAAGATTTCAAAAGTGTGGCATTTTTGTAAAGTAGCATTTTTTGAAATTTTTCTAAAAAATTCTCACATTATACATGGATTTGATTGATTTCCATATTACATGTGTCAGATTATTAATATTTAAGATTTTAAAACAAGATATGTGCTTAATCATCAAGGATAAGTTTTTGGAGTTAGATAACTTGTTTACCAAATATAATTAAAAACCAAATATTAGGAAAGATTTGCATTTATTTTATTTTATTTTTTGCTAAAATGATTTCCATTGATTTGGAAGGCCTCTTTTGCATATATGCCCTTTTTAAAAGAAACAATTTTTAAACACATTCTTGTCAAACACATTCTTGTGGGTGAGACAGAGAAGGAAGGAGAAGAAGAAGAATATCACCGAGAGGCACCATCTTTGAAAGTAAGATTTCGATTGTTCTTACAAAGTATGTTTCGTGTGGTCACCTAAATACTTTTTGTTTTGTTATTTTGCATGGATTTCGAGATAATTTACTCTCTTTTTTTTCAACATCGAGATAATTTACTTATGTGACTGATTTATGGAGAATTAAAGATTTCTGTTTATAAAATTTAGGATTTAACATATGATATGTGGTCTCTCGTGATCTTGAAATTAAGATTCAATAACGTTTTAGTTGCTAGAATCAGCCTTTTTGCTTCTTTTCGAAGTGTTTGTGAATTAACTTTTGGTTCTTAATTACAGTTCTGCTAAGTTAATGCTGTGTTAGAACTTCTTAACGATGTTATTTGTTTACTCTAGATTATGTTGAAATCAGTGGACAGACAGCCTATCGATCGTGCTTGACAATAGAACTGGAGTGATCCAGGTAAGGAAAAAATAAAACACTTATTTTTTTTTATTAAATTCTAAAGGATTCCATTAATTGTTTAATACGCCATTTATGTGTTTGCATTGCGTTTATATGAGAGGAATTTTTTTTTTGTTTTTTTTTCGGCTCAACATCTACTTTCCATTCACCAATGTTAATACAACTTGGGCTTATCAGCCTCTAAAACATGTTTTAACCACAAAGGCTCGATAGAGTACAACCTAGGAACATGATCCACGTAGGAAATAGACTCCTTTGCTACTCTTTCTGCTGCCTTATTACCTTCTCTTGGAATGTATTTCACTTCTTAACCCTCAAACAGTGACAATAAGCTTCTTATGTCTTCTAGCACCGGTTCCAGCATTGGCCACTCGCTCCTTTCCTCTATGGCTTCTACTAGTTCTTTGCAATCAGATTCAAAGATCACTTGTTTGTAACCGAGGCCAGAGGTCGAGTATAGCCCATCTCATAGCTTCTGCTTCTGTCTCGATGACGGTTCGCATCTTTTCCTTTTTCCATAGCACCAGCCCAAAGCACTTTGCCATGTGTGTCACGTAGTATCCACCCTAGTCCGGACTGGTTCCCTTCCTTTGGCCAAGCACCATCCGTATTACATTTTAACCAGCCTGACCTTGGGGTTTTCCATTGCACACGGGCTTTACTTAAGGACTTGACTCTCTCACTTTCTTTAGCCTCTTTCATGCTTGCCCATTCATCTACATCCTCTCTAGCGCCTTCCTGACTGTTTCTTCAGCCCCGTAGTCCTTTCCTTTGAATATAAGCTCGTTCCTTGATTTCCATATTCTCCAAAGCAGCCACGGAACTAGCCTGGAGGACTCTTCTCCTATCATCTGGTTTTATATTTATCATTCTATACAGGTTGGCATATGAGAAGAAAATCACATTTTGAAAATAGAAAATACTTCATAGTTTTTTTTTGCAAAATATTTTGTAAATTGCAAATGCAAACACAAAAGTTTCTATTGCGTTTGGCGTGTGGCGTGTATTGTATATATATTATGATCTTACATATGCAATTTCCATCGATTTGGGACTAGTAGTATATGTTAATTAGACCTTGAGGCTCATTTCATTTGATGAATAGATTTATAACTAATAAGACATATTTTCATAAAATACTTCATGTTGTGAATTGATTTGGAAAAAGATACACTAAATATAAATGCAAAGTCGAAAACAAATAATGTAGAACTGCTAAAATCTCATGATTTGTGAAACATTTTGAAGGTGGGATTTGCTGGAGATGATGAACCAACAGCTATATTCCCAAACATTGTGGGTCGCCCCACGGGATTGAATGAGAAGGAATACTATGTGGGAGACGAAGCTCAAGCCAAGAGAGATAATCTTACTCTTCATTACCCGATGGAGAATGGTATCATCAAAAATTGGGATGACATGGAGAAGATTTGGCACCATGCTCTCTACGATGCGTTGCGTGTGGCTCCTCAAGAACATCATTTGCTTCTCACTGACTCTACTATTCTAAACCCAAAGTCCTATCGCGAGAAGATGACTCAAATCATGTTTGAGACCTTTGATATTCCTGCTATGTATGTGGCCATTCAACCCGTTCTCTATCTTTATTCAACTGGTCTTACCACAGGTACGTAACTGCATTTGAAGTTTCAAAAATTCTAAATTAATATCTTTAAGAGAACCTAAATTTTATTAGTTTGTGAGCTTGGATTTGATAGTTTCTCTAGAGATGATATTTACATTGTTTCTTTAACTAATCATTAACACATGGAACTCTTGCGAATCTAGGTTCTAAAGCACCTCCAACGCATGGTTCTTTAGGAGTATCTAATATTAAAAAATTAAATGAAAAAAAAGAGGAGAGAGAGGATACCCTCCTCTCTTTTGAGAAAATTATTAGACACTCTTTTACCATTTGTCCACTTGTTATTGGTTTAACCTTTTGTATTGAATTTTATCATTTAATTATATCAAAGACACTAGTATTTGATTGTTGAGAAACTCTAGAGAGTATCTTAACCGTTGGAGGTGTTCCTAAAAATCTCAACTATAGGAATGTCCTAAAAAGCGCCAGTAGACCAAAATCCACTTAGTAATATATTTTTATCCAAGGTAGAACATTAAATGCCAAAAACTAAAACTCAAACAGAATGGAAAATTAAAAATCTTTAATTTCTAAAATGTGATTTTTTTTGTTGTTGAAATTTTTGTTTCACAAATAAAAATACATACGTATAAACTGCATTTGAAATAATCCATGACTTACTTTTGTTAATTTTGTTTCCTGTTTAGGTGTTGTCTTGGATTCAGGAGATGGTGCGAGCCACACGGTTCCAGTCATTGAAGGTTACTTAAACCCACACGGGATCGAACGTTACGACCTAGCAGGCCGTCACCTAACCGACTACCTCATGGAAATCATGACCGAGCGTGGCTACACATACACCACACCATCCGAACGTGAGATAGTCCGAGACATCAAAGAGAAACTATGTTACGTAACTCTAGACTACGAGCAAGAACTGAAGGAGGCAACCGCGAGCTCGGAAATCGATAAAACCTACGAGCTTCCCGATGGTCAAGTGATCAAGTTAGGAGCCGAGAGATTTAGGTGCCCTGAGGGTCTTTTCAAGCCTTCTTTGGTCGGGATTGAAACTTGTGGTATTCACGAGGCGATTAACAAGTCGATCTTGAAGTGTAATTTTGATTCAAGGAAGGATTTGTATGGAAACATTATTATGAGTGGCGGTACGACGATGTTCCCTGGATTGGCACGGAGGTTAACCAAAGAGATCGCTGGGCTTGCACAGGCTTGTATGAAGATTAAAGTTGCGACTCCTAAGGGGAAGTGTGGTTCTTGGTACGGAGGCTCTATTTTGGCTTCTTTAAGCACATTTCAACAGGTAAACAAGATATATATAATTAATATGGCTTTTAAGTTTAATTAATGTGAGTTTTTTTGGGGGGTTGTTATAATGTAAAGTTGTGATGTCTATATTGCAGATGTGGATAAGTAAGGAAGAATATGAAGAAAGTGGAGCGACGATTGTTCATCGCAAATGCTTCTAAGTTTGTTAGTATATATATAAAATTAAGATCCGTTCTGGTGATCATGTGTTCTTTGTGCTTTCTTCATTAGGGCTTTATCTTGGTGAAATAAATTGTTTAAGAGATTCATATATCTGATTTGATTTCTTTGTTTTTATAACATAATGTTGGTGTAAGAACAATACTTGTTGTTGTTGCTCTTCATGGAAAAACCTATCGAATATTTTTATGTGACAATTATCCAAAATAACTCAAAATTATGAAAAAATAACTAGATTAACCCACCCAAAAAAGTATTACTAGTATAACTCAGATTTTGAGTAAAAAGACAATTAACATTATAAACTTCATTTTATTATCGAAAATGCCATTTTTATTTATTTAAAAAAAAAATAAAAAAATAAAAAAATCAATCGCAGACATGAACACATCCATGTCAGTTCCATCAGAGTCGTCACAATAATCAAATCTAGGTCCATCATCATCTCCGTCTTTAGCAGCGTCGTGGCCAGTGTCTTCATCTTCGTTGTTCGAAACATGTTCCAATCCGTGAGCGTTGGCCAAATTAGGAGCGGTCTTCTCTGCATTAGCTTCTGGTTTTTTTTGTTTCCTTGATTCAGCAGTCTTGTTGTCTTCGACTTCAACACAAAGTCTCATGGTTTCCGTTTTTGATTGCCCAAAAAAAGCTTGAAGTTGTCTACCGTTTCCAATAAATACTGGTGGTGTATCTATGGGTAATTTCTCAAATATCTTCTTTGGCAACATGTAACTTAAGACAACACGGTATGAACTATGATCCAACTCGTAATCCTCATAAACCATTCGAATGAAATCGTCATAGCTTGTGTCTCTGTTACCTTGTAGAATTCGGCTTCCTCTTTTTTTATCAACAGCAAATAACCATCTGTTGTTGTCAAACATCCACTTCCCACTTACAAGAATAATTTGATCCATAACCAGAGAAGAAGATGATAATGAGAGGAGATATGAATAAAGGGAAAAAAAACGAGGCTAAGAGGTGATGTTGATGATGATACAGTTGAAAAAACTCTATCAAAAATGGTTATGGAGGTGGCCGAAACCCTAGAAATAAAAGGGAGTGGATTTAGGCTTAAATTACTCATTTTTTTACACAAATTCATTTTAATTAAAATAAGTCTGCCATAACAAATATAAGTCTGTCACTACAGAAATTCTGGAAAAATAATTCTCTCAATTATTCCTGTGACAAACAAATCTGCCATTATGTAAAATAAGTCTGTCAAAATTGAAACAAAAAATAAATCTGTTATAACTATAAGTAAATCTGCTATCACTATAGGTTACACTAGTAAGCAAATTTTACTTCAACAAATCTGTTATAACTTGACAGATTTTTCGTACATATAATAAGTCTGTGGAGTCGCACCTAACAAATCTGTGAGAAAAAATAATAATAATAACGCCGATCACATAAAAGTCTGGTCAAGAGTTGTTAAATCTGTGGTGTCATCATACAATAAGTCTGTCAGAAAACAATAAGTCTGCCATTAATTATAAATCTGTCGTACAAAACATAAATTTGTCATCACGTATACAAATAAGTCTGTCGTACAAATAAGTCTGCCGAAGTAAATCTGTCCTTACAAAAATAAGTCTGTCGCTAAAATAAATCTGCGGTTATAAAAACAAGTCTGTCATAACGTTGGTTTCAAAAATTCGGAGTGGCAGTTTCGTAATTTAATCTGAACGCTGGTTTTTTTGTTTTTTTTGATTTTTTAAATTTTTTTTCCTACAAAGAAAAAAGAGTTATTTTGGGTATTAAAAAAACTCATTTAACCCTCAAATTTTTAGATACATTCTAGTAATAAAAACATATTTATGAGTCAAATGAGTTTTTTTCCCTATTTTTATTTGCATAATAAGAAAGATAATTAAGTGAACAATGATGAAAAGATGAGCACGAATAAACTCATTAAACAGACAAAACATGTATCACTTATTTTATTTTTGCTCAACAACATTACATAAACCAAATTTACATTAAAAAAAAACTTTACATAAACCAAATCAGACAAGTCAATTACATATATATATGCAACCAATTTCAAAATAACAATTAATATATCAGATTTTTTTGTTCGTATACCTCAAGTGTTTTGGTAAAGTTTGTACCTCAAGTTCATCGTCTCAGATCGACCACCAAAACCGTCATATACAATCTTAGATCGATCGTCCGTCTCCAAACATATAACCACCATCTTCAAGTTAAATTCTATATTCACTTTTCTTTTCATTGTTACCAATTCGCTTAGTCTTCTTTTAGAGAAAAACAAAACAAAAAGAAAGAATCGTCGTAAGAAACTGAAAAAAATAATGATTGGAGAAAAGTACGAGAGATGAAAGTGCATGAATTTATATATTTTTAGCATTATCACAAATGGAGAAAAATTATGTCATTTTGTTTTACTATTTGAAATTTTTCAAAATTACAACTATATAATTTTTTTATGTACTTGAATACATTTGGATTTTTTGGTATTTAAAGTAATAATTCTATTTATTAATCTAAAGATACTTATATTGGTTTGGTACAAACATGCATGGAATTTAATGTAAGAGTTAAAATAAAATTTAGGGGTACTTATGCTTAATTATTAAATACTATGAATTACCCTTCTTGAGGCTCTGACACATGTTTTTATTTTATTTTATTTTATTTTATGAAAATCATTATTTTAAATCATTAAGTTTAATGAAATTTTTATCCTATTATATATATATATATATATATGAAATAAAAAAAACTAGTAAGTTTAATATAATTTAGATCATAAGTTAAGAAATTAATAAATTAAAGTATCTTATTATTATTGACTTTGATGGTTTTTAGTCTACACACACTACAAGAAAACAATGAGATTTCCGACGGTCAAATCCGTCGGAATTCCGTCGGAATAGGGCCTTTTCCGAGGGAATTCCGACGGATTTGATCCGTCGTTTCTATCTCGTCGGAAAAAAAAATTCCGTCGGAAATCCGTCGGTATTTCCGACGGATTTCCGACGGATTCGAAATCCGTATACGGTATACGGTATCCGTCGGAATTCCGTCGGAAATCCGTCGGTATTTCCGACGGATTTCCGACGGCGTGTTTACCGACGGATTTCCGACGGATTTTGAATTTTTTTTTAAAAAAAAAGTCTCCGGCGATGTCACCGCCGGCGTCACCGGCGGCGTCACCGGCGGCGTCACCGGCGGCGTCTTCTTCTTCATCTTCTTCTTCTTTCTCCTTCTTCTTTCTTCTTTCTTCTTCTTCTTCATCTTCTTCTTCTTTCTCCTTCTTCTTTCTTCTTCTTCTTCTTTCTCTTTCTTCTTCTTCTTCATCTTCTTCTTCTTTCTTCTTCTTCTTCTTCTTTCTTCTTCTTCATCTTCTTCTTTCTTCTTCTTCTTCTTCTTTCTTCTTCTTCATCTTCTTCTTTCTTCTTCTTCTTCTTCTTTCTTCTTCTTCTTCTTCTTCATCTTCTTCTTTCTTCTTCTTCTTTCTTCTTCTCCTTTCTTCTTCTTCTTCTTCTTATAAGAAAATTTGGTTTGGGTATAAAATTAGGGTAAATCCGTCGGAAATCCGTCGGTATTTCCGACGGATTTCCGACGGATTTACCCTAATTTTATACCGCCAAACATGGGCGGGAATTGTATCTTCACAATTCAAAAAAAAGATATTCCGACGGATTTCCGACGGATTTCGGAAATCCGTATACGGATACCGTATACCGTATACCGTATACCGTAACCGGATACCGTATACCGTATACCGTATAAGGAATTTTCCGACGGATTTCCGACGGATTTCCGAATTTTACATTCCGTCGGAAATCCGTCGGAAATTTCCGACGGATTTCCGACGGATTTCGAAATTCGTATACGGATACCGTATACCGTATACCGTAACCGGATACCGTATACCGTATACCGTATACGGATTTCGAAATCCGTCGGAAATCCGTCGGAAATTTCCGACGGATTTCCGACGGAATGTAAAATTCGGAATTCCGTCGGGAATGCGTCGGAAATCCGTCGAAAATTTCCGACGGATATGATGTCCGTCGGAAATTCCGTCGGAAATCTCATTGTTTTCTTGTAGTGACAGATCATCAGTTCATCACATCATTATTCATTCCATTCATTTAGCATAAGACTATCTACAATGGCCAGTTGAAAAAAAAAAATTCAGCCGTTGAATGACTGCAGTGGCAAATTGAGAGAAGGTTGAATAATAGGTGGATTAAATTTGGTTGAATTATTTCAACCGATTGAAATAAGATAAATAAAATAAAAGCTGTATATGTGGCGTTGTTTGATTGAGGGGAGCAAATTGTGGGTTCGAGAGAAGAGAAGGGATTGTGACAGATTTTGGTTTCTTTTGGAAATAAATAATAATATTAAACCAAACCATTGTAGAGGAAAAAAAATGAATGGGTGTTGAATTATTATGTGGAAAAGAGAGAAAATGAGTAATGTGGAATAATAGCCTAAGTATCTTTGGGTTAAATGAGTAATGTGTAATAATTTGTTGATCTAAGCAAAAAAACAAAAGAAGGTGTAAAAAACAGAAATTTCAGAATTAAATTAGTCTGGGACCACACTTTTTACCCCTTTGATTCCTTTATAAAACAAACAAATGAGAGAAGAAAAAGAAGAACATATAAAACAGCTTTGAAACTGAAAGTAAGATAACGATTTGTTCCTCTTTGATTTGATGGTCCCTTCCTCGTTCTTCTACCTCCAAATCGAATTTTTTTTGCTTTTGTTTGTTTGTTCTGGTTTGTGCCCCAATGTTTGTCATTTGTTCACTAAAATATTTAGGGTTCTTATGATCTCACATAATCCGTAAATTATATGGAGGCTTTGAGCTCTCTATTTCACTACGTTTCTAGATCTTGATTTCTGAGTTTCTCTTATTCATTTCCTATGAATTTCTACCTAATTTATGACTGATTATTATGGAACATCAAAGATTTTGAGTGTTAGGTCCTTCATTGAAAATGTGATTGGACTTGAAGTGATATACAAAATAATTAAATCAATCTATTCGTTGCTAATTGACTTTTGAATTGGAAACTCATAAAAATTTAATATTTATTGATTTTCTGATGATATATGGTCATAAATAATTGTCAGGTATCATCACTATGTTCTCTGTATACGGCCTCTGCTTCTTTCCCAAGTGTTTGTGATTTACTTTTGGTTGTTAAGTCCTGCGATGTTAATTGTGGGGTCGAACTTCTTAATTGAAGATAATATGTTTTGAAAAACGGTTGAAACATGATTATATGTTTACTTTTAGATTATGTCGGAGTGGGAGTCGGAGTCGGAATCGGAGTTGAACTTTGGGGACAAAGTTATAGTGTGTGACAATGGAACTGGAATGGTCAAGGTAAGGAGAAACTTAAAACGTATTTTCAAACGTAATTTATGCATTTGCATGGGAAAAAAAATCGCATTTTTGAAATAAACAATATTTTCAGTTTTTTTTTTGTTTTGAGAAAACAATTTTCAATGTGACAACGAAAACGGGTAAAAAACCTTTTGTATATGCTCGTTACGTTTATAATTATAACAAAAAAATTAATTTTCTTAAAATAATCCCGGTTGTGCATTGATTTAGAAAAAAAAAAAAAAAATTTTGGTCAAAGAAAAAAAAAATATATACACTAAATGTATAGTAAACGCAAACAAACAATCAATTGATTTCGACCAAAAAAAAAAAAAACAATCAATTGATACTATGAAACAAGATAGTAGATGTAATGATTGGTGTATAACATTTTTGAAGGCAGGACTGGCTGGAGATGATGCACCATTGGCTATATTTCCAAGTATTGTGGGTCGTCCTAGGCACAAGAGTGTGATGATGATGAATGAGAAACAAGTTTATGTGGGAGCCGAAGCTCAAGCCAAGAGAGGTATACTTTCTCTTAAATACCCAATCGAGCATGGTATTGTTAACAATTGGGAGGACATGGAGCTGATTTGGAATCACACTTTCTGCAACGAGCTGCGTATGGATCCTGCTGAATATCCTGTGCTTCTCACTGAAGCTCCTCTAAACCCAAAGGCCAATCGCGAGAAGATGACTCAGATCATGTTTGAGAGCTTCGCTACCCCTTCTGTGTACGTTGCTATTCAGGCCGTTCTCTCTCTCTATGCTAGTGGTCGTACCACAGGTAACCACACAACTTTTAACTTCACAATTCATTAATATATGTTAGGTAATTATTATGTTTTGTTAAAATTAAAGTACAAAAAAGAACCAAGTGGATCTTAGTCTAATGGTTCTTGGTTTAGTGGGTTTTGAGTCTATTCAAGGTTAATAGTTCAAATCCATTGCAATAAGTGATTTACGCTTTAAAACAATAATGTCAACGGTTGGCTGCATTTGTGATAATGAATCTTTAATTTAATCTGTTAAATTTATGCGTGTTTAGGCATAGTGTTGGATTCAGGAGATGGTGTGAGCCACACAGTTCCAATCTACGAAGGTTACGCACTCCCACACGCGATCTTGCGTCTAAACCTAGCAGGCCGTGACCTAACCGACTACCTCATGAAAATAATGACGGAACGTGGCTACACATACACCACATCAGCCGAACGTGAGATCATCAGAGACATCAAAGAGAAACTTTGTTACGTAGCTCTGGACTACGAGCAAGAGCTGGAGAAGGCTAGTGGGAGCTCGGCAATCGATAAATCCTACGAGCTTCCCGATGGTCAAGTGGTGACGATAGGAGACGAGAGATTTAGGTGCCCTGAGGTTCTTTTCCAACCATCTATGGTCGGAATGGAAACTTGTGGTATACACGAGACGCTTTACAATTCGATCATGAAGTGTGATGTTGATATAAAGAAGGCCTTGTATGGAAACATAGTGTTGAGTGGTGGCACGACCATGTTCAAAGGGATTGGTGACAGGATGAACAAAGAGATCACTGCGCTTGCACCGGCTAGTATGAAGATTAAAGTTGCGGTTCCTGCCGAGAGGAGGTATAGTGTTTGGGTGGGAGGCTCCATTTTGTCTTCTTTAAGTACCTTTCAACAGGTAAAAATAAGATTCATATATATAATATGGTTTTTATGTTTAATGTGAATTTTTTTTTTTTTTTGGGCTTGTTGTAATGTGAAGTTGTTATGTCTAATATATATGCAGATGTGGATAACTAAGGCTGATTATGACGAACATGGACCGGCGATTGTTCACAAGAAATGCTTCTAAGTTTCTTCTTGTGTCTTTGTGTCTCTCTTCTTTAGTGTTTTGCTTTTGGTCAAATAAATTATGTTGTTTTCTTGTTGATGAACATTATAATTAGTCCCGATGACTAACTATTCTTGCGATTGTGTGTGTGTTGATTATTGTTAATTTAATCCCATCTTTAAGTCTAATTTTTTTTTCCCGCTTATTAAAGATCTCATTCAATTATTTAGTTCAATCTTATGGACAAAAATAGGAAAAATTGTGTTAAACACTAAAAAGCAACACGAGAATAATTAATACAAACGAATGTAATAAAATGAATTATATTAAAAAAACACACACACACACATAAAGTTGCATAAGCTTAAACGACGTCGTTGATGAGACGTCTGTGTCTATTATAATGCTTCTCAATGAAAACTCTTGAAGCTCCTTCCATTGTTTTACGCCATGTCTGAACATAAATGAGCAGAGTAAAGAAAACAAATTGTTTTAAAGAACCCAAAAAAAAAACAGGAATTTTTTAATTTGATGCTTATTCTTGGATTTGATATATACCTTGCCGATTGTTCTAACCAGAGACTTGTTTCTGAGATGTGATTTACCAGAAGCGATCTGCCGGAGAAACAGAGAACGCCGTTTACTCGCCGGAGCAAGCAAGAGTCTTTTCCTCTCCACCAAACCAATAGTGTTACTTTCGGTGTCAATAACACTGTTGTCTCGTGAATTAGTAGCTGATTTCCTCCGTCGCTTCGTTGACTTTGGCTCGTCGACGTCGGGATCGGCGAACTTACGGAGCAACTCGTCGGAGGATTTCTTGTTCACGTGTTGGATTTGAGTCGGATTAGTCTCTGTGTACACAACAAGATCCATCGAGAGAGAGAGAAGAAAAAGAAGAGAGAGAGAGGATTAAAGTGTAGAAAATGAAAGTTATTTGGGTGTTATAAAGTAAAAAGGTTGGAGAAAATGCGGGAAAATGGACCGTTGGAGGATAATGGAGAATATAATGCGTTATAGTAGTTATTTGATTCTTTTAATTTTTTTCTAATGAAAACGGGTTTGTGTAATAAGTGTGAATATAGCCGTTGAGAATAAAGAGAGGAGCCATTTGCATGAGATTCTGTGCAATTTATTGTTTTTTATTTTTTAAGATTATGTTTACAGTCTTTTCACGTTCTTATTACCAATGACAACGACAGTATCTGGTCGGTCCTTTTTGTCTTTTTAATGCCACACCAACGAACTCGTGACGATTTTTTTTTTTTTTTTTTAATTTTAAGAAAAAAATACAAATTTTAAGAAAATGAGCACAAAGATCTAGATACGACAAGATATCCGAATGAGAATAACAAACACATCCAAAATGTTGTTTGGTTTCATATGAAAAAGGGAGTTATATATATTTCTAAAGAAATTACATTTGGTTAGAACTTAAGAGAAAACACACACAAGATCTTCAAGGTAAAGAGTAGCAACTCCGATGTTATGATTTAATTCATCTGAGTGCTAAAGCTAAGTGTATGACATTCCAGATTCCTTAGATTCACCTGCAACAAAGGAAAAACAAAAACATGCTGACTTTGAGATACAAGCTTCTGCAATTTATGTGAGATAATGGAGTCATATGAGGACGATCTTCACTCAATTTTCAACTTACCGCAACAGCAGTACCGGTCTCACAGAACTTAGGAACGCAGATCAACCGGACCAGTTGCCCTTCTGACCCTGCATCGGTGAATATTTCCCCCAATTTTAAGGCTTAAGAGCATTGTTTGACAAAAAGTAACAATTCTGTTCTTATATAACCTCTCTATGCAACGAAGGAAGTTCTACCTTTTAACAAACGAGTGTCATATTTATCTTGATTCCCGACAAAGTAGACATGAGGGCATGTTTCGATCAAGAAAGGATCTCTATCAGTGAAAGGATAACAACCTGTAAAGAAGTGAAATCAATCGAATGGACTCGAAAGAGAATTTTTGTTCCTTTTTTCTTCTTCTTGAGGCTTAGTTTAGGGAAGTAAATTTGCAGGGGAGGTTGATTCTTACCGAGTGTATTGGGTGCAGTGGGAGCAAGATGTCTCCACCTCAGCGTTCTTTCAACAAAATCAAGCTTGCTTTCAGCCTCTGAGTATTTGTCAAGGTCATCTATGTTCTGACCAGAAGTTCCAAGAAATCTGCAAAACCTCAAAACCCAAGAGGTGTTTAGTCAGATATACCCAACGGACTGCAGTTATCGTTGTAAAACCAGAGAGAATGTAATAATAACCAAACCTGATATTATCGACATCAAAGGAGTGAGGATTTGTACATGATCTGAAGGTGTTATAAGGTGCTGATCCAGGGAAAAGGCATCTGTTCAGAGGCTGAACAAAAGAGAAAGTGCCTATGTTACAGATTTTTTGATGCAAAATTCAGTCTTTTGAGTGTTTGTTATGTGTTAACAAACCTGCTGAGGCAATGCGAAGTTAGCTGGATCATTTAGGCCTGGCATGATATCTACCGAAACTCCTGCAGCTATCTAAAAAACAATAAAAACAAGAATTTGAATTTTCATCTTAATAGATTTGATAACACACAGGTAGATCTGGTTAACTGACCTGGTTTAACATGATATCGAGCTCTTTGATGGGCTCATACAGTGTTGATTGATCTTTCGAGGCCAAGTTCTGAAAAATTCAACCAAGAAAAGATCATAAGTCATAACTGGGGCAGATCATTGAAGCTTTATTTGAGAAACAATCAACAACAAAAGTTATGAGTACCTGTCCGTTAAAGAGTTTACGGGGAAATTCAACAGAGTTTCCAGCAATAACCACATGAACTATTTGTGCTGCAAGGGCATGTACCTGTTCAAACCATACATCAGAAATTAAGGAAAGACAAATATGGACGAACCTAAGAGTAAAAAGATTTGAACCTTTTCGTCGCCGAGATACCCATTTATATGGTCAACAAGAAGCTGAAATTGCAGAGGATTAGACGAACTGCTCCCAATGCACAGGCCCGACAATAACACAACATATTTATCTTCCTCTGCAGAACAATAAAGATGTACTATGAGAATTAGATTCGATGAGCCATAACGAATAAGGATTGCAAAAGGAAGAGAACATATTCAGACTTACGCAGATTCAAAGGCCGCTCTATCTGAGGTGGTAAACCAGCTTCTAGTACATCTTCAACAACGAATTCACCAGCACTAGTTTCTTTCCCGTGCAATGCAACAACAACACCTACAATTTCCTCCTAATGCATCAACATCAATTTTCTCAAAGAATCCGTCTTTCAAGAGACCTTAATCTTGCTCAAACATGTGCCACATTTTAACAACCACAAAACTAAATACAACAGAGAACAGTCGCACAATCCATTTACAAACCTGTCACATATATTGCAGGTGAAAGTGCAGAGCCACCAAGCTTAACTCTCCCGCTCTCGTCTTCCAGGATGAGATTATCATCAGGGTGCATAAAGTTATGCGGCTTAACAAGCGGAGTAACTGATCTCTGCATTGTGTTTAATATACTCTCAGATAATCGAGCTATCAATACAACATAGACATAGTGGAAAAAATACAGTAGAGGTTGTAGACGAACGAACCTCTTTAGAATATTCATCGAGAACGCAAGGTTTGAGCTTCATGTGTTTGAACAATGTTCCTACAAGTATACATTCTTTTCCTTCTTCAAGCCCCAAAACCTTACACACTACAAACAAACAACGCCTTACTCAGATCTGTAATTTCAAACACGTGAACAACCCAGAAAACTTAGCAAAAATCACTGATTTTCACCAAATTACATCAAACCCATCACGAGAATCGTGGAAATTTCTCTCCTTTGTTGAGTTAAACAAAACACTTACCAGGTAAATGAGGTTTCCAGGTAGGAGCAAGAGAGTAGAGAAGTGTTCTCATGAGATGAAGACGAGCAAAGTAAATCTGACTGTATTGTTGTCCTCTGTACATCTCCTTTTGTATCTCAAATCTCTCATCCTGCTTCAATTGAAACTCAGAATCAAAATTACAAACCCTAACTCGCACACGCAAAAAAGTAGAAACAATCGACCACACATGATTCGATTCGTTTTTTCGCATGAAGTAAAATACACGAAAGAGAAGATTGGGTTTTTCGAACCAGGTTATTGTAATCGGATTGCTTCCGTTCGTGAATCTTCTCGGAGTCGATTTCCATGGCGGGAAAAGGAGCAGAGATTAAGGAAAAAGTTGTCAACTTTGGCACTAATCGAGAGTCTTTTCTTCTTTTATCAAGAGTAAACTGGTTTTATCTAAACCGAAAACCGACCGGTTAAACCAGAAAACCGGAAAACTCCTACCTACTCTTTTCTTGAGGTTTTAATCACAGCAACAAACAATAAAAACTCAATCTTTACTGTTTTGCTTATGTCTCTTTGGTCTTCTTCTTCAATGGCGTTGATACATGGTTCGATTTCTGGGACTTCTCCGGTACGATTGAGCTTTTCAACCTCAGTGCCACCGTCGAGGGTTTCTGTCTTTGTTCCGGCGATGAAGGGTTTGAGGAATTCGTGCCGGAGAATGGTTTTGAGAGCAATGGTGCAGGAAGCAGTTCAAGGGTCTTCTTCGGTTTACGCTAGAGAAATGGAGAGGCTTTCTGCTAAAGAATCATTGCTTCTCGCAGTAAAGATTTCTCCTTTTTTTGTTTTTTGGACTTCGATTTACTTCATTGATCTGAAATATGATTATTTTAGATCTTCAAATTCTATCCTGATTGTGAAAAAATTGGGTCTTTTTTTTACTATCTGTGTATGAGATTGTTAGAAGTAGTTAGCTTTAATCATCAAGAAATTGCAGATAAGAATGGGAAATTCTCTTCCAATATTGCAAGTGGACACATTTATCAGATTGAAGTTTACAATATTTGTTTTCTCTGTTCCAGAGATCAGATGAATCATGTTTTAGCTCAATCAGTTGCTCTGTATTTTGCACTCTCAAATCTTGTCCTGAAACTCTGTTCACAGTTGAAGGATGCTGGAGGCTTTGAGGCTTTAGTTACAGGGAAAACAACGAATATGCAAAGGATTGATGTGAATGAGAGGATAACGAGTCTAGAGCGGCTTAACCCTACTCCCAGACCAACTACGTAGGCGCTTCTTTTTAGACTTTTGGTTATGATTTTGCTTCGGTTTTTAGGACGATTGGCTTTTAACTGGTTTCTATAGCTTTCCAGGTCTCCTTGTTTCGAAGGCAGATGGAATTTTGAGTGGTTTGGGTCTGGAAGCCCTGGTTTACTCGCTGCTCGGGTTATATTCGAGTAAGTACTTGCATACTTATCATTTTCTCATCTTCAAGCTCACCATTTCTATTCAAAGTTTTTAAATGTTTGTAATGTTTCAGGAGGTTTCCTTCAACGTTGGCGAATTTATCGAGAATGGAGATACAGATCAAGGATGCTAATGCAAAGGCGACTGCTAATATCAAACTGCTGAACTCGGTAACATAACTTTTCAAAGGTTGTTCATGTAGTTGCACTGAGTCACAAAAGAGGTTTCTCACAGTAGCAAAAAAAATGCAGATAGAAAGTAAAATCATTCTATCATCGAAACTGACTGTTGAAGGACCTCTGAGACTGAAAGAAGAATATATAGAAGGTATGCTCGAATCTCCAACGGTCATTGAAGAAGCAGTTCCTGAACAGCTTAAAGGCGCATTGGGTCAAGCCGCCACAACGCTGCAACAGCTTCCTGCTGTTATCAAGGATACTTTAGCCAGTGGTCTAAGAATTCCCCTGAGTAAGCTACTTTAATCATTATATACATACATAACCATTTTCCTCTCACATGTTCGGTGAACCATCTAGTAAACTCTGCTTCAGGTGGATCCTTTGAAAGATTCTTCATGATATCTTATCTAGACGAAGAGATTCTTGTAAGTCTATTGAATATTTTGTTTTGAAGCTTATGGAAGCGATATTGTCTTTAAAGCCGGTGAAGTTTAATCGCGGGTTTTTTTGTTTTCTTCCGCAGATAGTAAGAGATACTTCAGGAGTGCCTGAAGTTTTAACGAGGTTGGAAACACCATCATCATCGAGCGTTGTAGAAACTCTTGAATACGATAGTTAGATGTTACTAGCTAGCTAGCCATTGTTCCTATTTTCTTTCTACATTATTACAAGAACCAACCACCAACTTGTGTCTGTAAATGTTCAAAGAGAATAACTATATATAGCCTTAAAACCTCTTCTTCTGTGTTGTTTCTTCAGTTTTCCAAGTGTACTTAGAAATAGCTAAAGGAATTTTTTCCTTTTTGGGCCGAAATAAGTTTTACGCATAAAACCCTAGGAATTTTTTCAAAACTTCTATTAGGGTTTAATCTACTGAAAATAAGTTTTTTAGACGACATGACTAAAAACGAACGATTTCTTTTGACCAAGTGGTGACTAGTGATAAAATGGCTTAGGGAAAAAGTTATATTCGAGAACATTTTCACTTTGTTCTGACCATTAGAAAATCTAGTGAGTAAGTTAATCGACAACTACATTCACTATAGGAGATTAGTCCAGTGGTAAAAACATGGATCTAACTCTGGTTATTAAAAAAAAACTAAAAAAATTTAGACAACATGAAACTTGTCCTCCCCATCTTTTGCTACACTTCCACTGTTGATGGCTTTTGATGGACATACAACTACTATTGTTTAACTGAAAACATGTAGTTGGCTTGGAAGTGCTTAATGTCATTTCCGGCTATTAAAACATCTTCCTTCTGTTGTGTTTTTTCTTCAATCTTTCTCAATTTTTAGAGATGCTCTGTTTTGTTTGATCTTCGTAAACTCCTTGTCTGTAAAATAGAGCTCGTATCAAGCATTGGCTTAGTTGAATTTATGTGATGAGGGTTGTCGTTTGATGTGTGGTTACATCATCATCATCATCAATTCATCATCACCATGAAACACATGTTTGTAATTGTGGTTACTTGTCTGCTCATATTTGTATTTTTAATATATCAATTTTGTTATCTTGAATTAAATATGGCCCCATTTGTACTTATCATATGTCCGTTTGGATAAGAAAGAAGAAAACAATTCAGTACTGCCAATAAATTATATACTATTTTGTAGTGAAAACAAAAAAAGAGTTTTAAGTTTTCTAAATGTGCATATATATATATTCAACTAGTGAAAGTTACAATGATATTTTGTTCAATATTTTCATATCGTACAAGGACAATTATGTTTTGTTTAAAATGTTCAGATATTTGATAGTGTAATCACATATCAAATCATTAAGAAATAAGTATAACTCCTAATAATTAGTCATAAAACCCACGATCCACAAAATTCTCCAAAAGTCAAACCTTTTAATGGTCCGAAAAAACTACAAGCCTCTCGTATATAGAGAAAAAAAAAGAATTTTTTATTTATTGAAATGAAACCTATTTTAAATAAAATACCATAAAGAAATGCATCCGTTTCGGAAAAATTTAGGCGAATTGGTGAGATTCTGCGAGAACTCCGCCATGTAAGTGCGAGGAAGAAGCAACGGAAGGATCAATGGTAAAGGGTAAATAAGGAAATTCACCACCTAGCTCCTGAATGAAACCGTCCAAATCTCCTAAGCCGTTCAAAAACCCACCGGAGCTCTCTCCTCCGTCGCCGTTCCACGTCATCGACATCATCTCTTCTTCTTCTTCGTCTTCTACTTCTGAGTTTAAGCAGAATCCATGGTTCTTGTTCATGTCATGAACTTGATGATGATCATGATCATGACTTCCTCTAGATTTAGGGTTTCTTTTGAGACCCTTTTGGTCGTGGTGATGATCTGGTTTTCCGGTGAGTTTCTGCACGAGTTCCCGGAAGTTGGAGACGTCGGTCTTAATGATCTCCGGTGCATAAATATGTATTATTCGGATCTTTGGTTTAGATTTGGTTAGTGTTCTTGACTGTTTGTGCATGGCTATGGTTGATAAGCTTCTTTTTTTCTGAAAAGTAGTAGCTTCAATTTCCATAGTTTTTGTTGAGAAAAGAATTAGAGCTTTTATGTGATTAGAAGAGAGAGTTGGTGAATTTTGATGGTAAGTGGAATATGATAAGGTTATATATAGGGGATCGGAAGAAAGAAATGAAATGAAAAAAAAAAAGAAACTTATTTTAGAGTTACAAGTTTTAGTGACAACTAATATTATTTATAATCCTTTCTTTATCTGATTTCATATTTCTGGTTTTGTTTTTTGTCAACTCTCGTACTTCTAGTTTTTATGTAGCAGAACGTAAGATCCTGTATATAATCAATAAAGGCAACTAAAATTGATATATGTCTTGTTGAGGTTAAATAGATAAATCATAGTTGGATTAAATTATAGTATACATATATATGAGATTATATATTTATATTGATGAAAGAGATGTGTCAAGCTGTCTCCCAAAACATAAGATTTATGTATCCAAAGCAAGTCCACGGACCCCTCCAACTAACCAAATACTCGTGTTGGAATGTTTTAAAACATTTCATTTTATATTTTTCTTTAGCATATATTGGTAGTATCCTTGATATTTCTTTTCTTTGTAATCAGATCTACGTACCAAAATCCCATATAATTGTTGGATCGTGAATGATATATTCATGGGTCATTGTATGGACATGTTTATAATGTCATTTATGTGATTAAGTGTGAATGAGAAATGTGGTTTTGGGGTTCATACGGTTTGATGATCAAATCGATTTGTGGATTCGGACTCGGTTTGGTAGAGTCGATTTAATGGCTTGGTTAAGTGGATAAGAAGATAGTGAAAGATTTTCTCTTCCTCGTATATTGCCAACGCCTCCACTTTCTCCCTAAATCTCGCCAAATCCCACTTCCTTTCTCCACTAATTCAATATTGTCTCAACGTCAAGGGAGAGATTTGCGTCAACTTCTCCTAACGTGATGAGAGATATGTGGAAGTCACAACCGCTTCTCCTTTGCTATAAAAACAGAGCATGAGTCTCGTTATTTAGAACTTAATTCGATCACAACTCTCTCTCACTCATCTTCTCTCTGTTTTCTTCATTTACAAAGTAAGTATTAACTAATCGAGAGTATATCGTAGTCATGTGGTTCGTCGGGTTTGGTTCTCGAGTGTTGTGAAACCATTCCGTCACGGTTATATCTTGGGATCCATAGTCGCATAAACTGTCACACTACGGGAGATTTTTTAGATTAAGGAAAGAGATATCATATCTCGTCTCCGTGAATCGTTTCCTTATGGTTTTCGATCGTATGATCTTGTTGTTTATACGACATTACCTAGCAGCGTTTCATATCCGGTTATACGGGACCTAACAATAATTTGTAATCGTTTTGTGAATTCTTACATCTATAAGTGTGTACATATATATAGGCCTTGATTGGTATGACTTATAGCAGAGCAGTAGCATGAAGCAGTATTAGCATTAGCAGTATGTTGCATGAACAATATGTTCTGATTAATATGCATTAGTGATTGGCAGAGCTGTGAATAACTATATATAAAATTAAATAAATTATTTCATTATATTTATTTATATGTATTCTAGTACATTACATATATACTAGTCATAAGTTATAACAATTTTTTTATTTAATTATTTTTTAATTAAATTATTATTTTATTATAATACTATTTAACAAATAGAAAAAAATAAACTAATGTTAAATATTAGGTTTTAGTTTTAATAAACATAATTTCTTTATAATATTTTCAAATTTAAATTATATTTAACAAAATTTTATTGTTTTATTTTGATATTATTTTAAAATAATAAACCAATAAAATAATAATAAATATTAACTAAAATAAATAAAAGTTAATATAATTTATTTTTGATCTTGTATATTAAAAAATTAGTTATTTAATATCTTTTAATAATATCTTAGGTCAATACTCTGGAAAAACTCTCTTTAGAAGCATTGAAGGTAAGAGCATTAACATTTACTAAATGCTCTGCTAAATGATTGTTTACCAATCAAATTTTAATGATAAAGAACATAATGCTCAATGTTTTACCAATAAAGACCTACGTGTGAAAGGAAATATTTGAATGTGAAATATGTAACAAAGATTAATGTTGGAGTATATGCATGCGAAGGTGAAACTGAAACCTCTAAGTACAATATTTTGAATTGATACGTATTTTCATGTCAACATAGTTGAATTAAAGCAAAAGTAGTCATTAGTATTTGCCTATTTGGCATAGTGTGTTTAGGTATTACGCATAAATCCAGGTGGCTTCAATTAAATAATATACCTATAGGATTCCAGAAAGTTGTCCCCATGTAATGTACACAAACTCAACCACCTTATCATTTGCAATCTCTAAAAGTTCCACATTAAAATACAATTGTGTGGACCACTACCAAAACCTTTTTTTAATATCTGAGTAACACAGCCTTAACAACAAGAATCTTAGTTTTAGATAAATATTAAATTACGTAATTGGATGACATAATGCGAAAGAAAAATATAAGGTGTAAAACATATAGACATGTCTTGATAAGAACCATAAATCTCACAGCTCGTGGTATACATATACAAACGTATATACGTGTGTGAATTGTTCATGTAACATTTAAACGAGCTTATGATATAACTAACAAGACTTAAAAAGATAATTAGCGAGAGGAAGATCAGAATGTACTAATAAATAAATTTTGAAAAGGAGGCTAAGATTGTACGAAATTGGACGTAATGATATAAGGACATGGAAATGGCATGACTCTCGATCGGGTGCACGAGGCAGTTGCACTTCCTGACGACTATCTTCTCCATTTTACTTCGTGGTTACTTTTATTTTATTTATTATTTATTTTATTTATTATTTATTTTATCATGCAAATTGATTGGTCAACAAATTAATTTGATGAAGTTTTGCAAAAAAAAACAAATTAATATAACCATTTGGTAAATCATTTGAAATAATGTGTATATATATATTTTCTGATCGCTTTTTATGTGAGCATGGGTTATATCAGGCGGTTGGTCCGGGTCTACCGACTAATTGATTAAACGGAAATTATACGGGGATTAGTTTTAATAATTTTAAATATATATATTAACTATGCGTAAGAATACTTAAAAAGCAGCTTAGTGCGGTGTTAAGGGTTGGTTTTGTACAATGTTAGGTCGTAGGTTTGATTCATTTAGGATGGATATTTTTTTTTTTAATGAAATGTAAATGACAAAAGCCCTCGTAATTTTTGCAACCCTACATCCGCCGCCGAGTATTTTTTCCGCATTTTTCATCATTATTTCATGTGTTGCCTCATGTTTATAGAGAAATATGGTAGATTTATGAAGTGTTTATTGATTTCTAATATAAAAGGGAATAATTTTTTATTTTGTTGAAAAATCCGATTTTTTGGTCGATTATGGCCTATTCCTTGCGGTTCCCCTCCGCTGAACGCCTTCTTGCCGTGGAATCGGTCCTCTTCGCCGCATTTTCAAACAGGGGTTATATGTATATTAATGGAAGTTATGAAACCTAAGACGAATGGTATGAAATAGTCTCTCTGTTTCATGTTACTTGATATTTTGAAGATTTTGTTTTTGTTTTTGTTTCATTTTAATTGATGTTTTCAAGTTTCTATGAAAATTAATTATGTTTTTGTTAGTTTGACTGTTTAAATTTTGCATATTATTTTTTCATCGGCTCAATATTTTGGAGTTGATGATAAAATATGTTTTATATTAAAAAAAAAAAACAGAAAGTTGAATAATTTCTTACCATATGAGCAAAAACATTAAAACTAAAATGAAACAAATGGAATCATATTTTTGCACACAAATGCGTAGAAAGTATGTTATTATTGAAATCCTTTCTCTCTTTTTTTTTTTTTTGCATATTGAGCCAACTCATTTGAATTTATAATTTGTAGTGTCATATCTTAATTTTTATGTCCACGCATATGTTAGTTTTTCTACTGTATATATAACTAACAATATCTTGAAATCCCAACTGATCATCCAGCACACTATAGTATCCTGGAAAATGATACAATATGTCTTAAACGAAAAAAAAACAAAACAACGGTTACGAATAAATATAAAAGAATAGACCAGTAGGCACATACATGTAATATATATATATATGTCCTATATGTAATATACTAATATAGTAAAAATACTTAGAAAATATGAAATTAGTAGGCATACATGTATCATTTTCACTAAATTAAAGATATTAATGTTTATACCAACAATTGAACACCATAATTTAATTAGAATGAGGAGTATCATTTTATAGCCGCCGGCTGTATGTACACGTGAAGAGTAGAGAGATACGAAAGAAATCCAACGGCTAGCAAAATAATAAATTAGATGAAACTTTCATGAAAGGATTTGGTTTGTACGGCTCATGCGTGCGTGCGTGCCTCAGAGAGTCGGGAAGCGAACATACGAGTCTCGTGCTCTCTTTTCGATGCGGACCACACGCAGCTATTTTGTCAAAAACGTGACCGCTCGAGCCGTATTGGGTTGTGGACCCCATGATCTCTGTTTTTCATTTGACGTGGTTCCCAGTTCCAAAGTTCTTGGTGTATCTACTTGGTTGGCACTTTCCTTTTTTCCCAAGATTTAATTCGATTATTGTGTAGCACAAATGTTACAAAAATACATGTATGTTAGTAGAGGAGGATTTTGAATAAATAACGTTTAAAATGGTGGAAATGTACAACAACTTGGTTGATCACTAACTTGTTAAACATATGAATGATTTGAATGGCTTTCTCAAATAAATTGGTTCATTAAGATATAAAAATCTTTTTATATTCTTTTTTCAAAAAATATCAAGCTACAATTGTTCGTAAACATGTTTTTTTTTTAATGTTTGACCTACATTATCTATAGTTGAATTAAGAATACCGATGACGACTTTATTTTAATTAATCATAAGATAAAATTACAACGGCAGTAATATTGTTGTAACTTCTAACCACGGCCTAGTGGTAAAAGGGCTTAGAGGAAGGAGGTGAATAATGGAAGGGTTCACCTCCTTCCCCTTAGAACATTTTTACTTTTATTTGGTCAGTCGAAATGGTGTCATGCTTTAGGTCCATTAAAAAATCCGGTGAGTAGATTACTCGACAGTTACACTAATTTTGGGAGATTAGTGGAGTTATAAAAACTCGGACGTCCCCGGTTATAAAAAAAAAAAAAAAACTTCTAACCACGGCAATCACCATTCAAATCTATGGTATTGGAATAATGTGCAGAAGAAACTAAACAAAATGGGTCACTTACGAATATAACATTTTTTAATTTGGATTTCGTGTGGAAAAGAAAAAGAAAAGTGGAATTTTGATGTATACATCTGTGCTCTTACGACGAAAGTGGTTGCGGATTAATCAACTAATAACTAATCCCAATTTGCATTATGCTATTTCAACACTCGTGCTGCATTAGGTGAAAAAACTTATTCACATTGGGAAACTTTTTTTTTATAAAATTATTAGATTAAGACCCGTGTTGATACGCAGGTAAGCACATTAAAATTTTTTAATATATATATATATATTAACGTTTTATTTAGTTATTTGCTGAATTACAAAAATATTTTAAAATATTATACATGAGTCTTATATTATTAGAGATCAATTTCTATTTATAAGTAAGCAAAAAAAACATTCATTATAAATACTCACTTTGTTTGTAATTAGATGATGTTTAAGGTTTATGCACTCTAATTAAGAAATCATTTGATTTTAATTATTTTCTAAAATAAAACATCAATTTTTATCTACCCAAAATATTTTAACTTATAGAAAACAAAATATGCATAATTCAAACAGTCGAAAACAACAAAAACACAATAACTTTGCATAGAAAGTTGAAAACATCACTTAATTTGAAACAAATTTTTTTCTTCCTTCTAAGACATCACTTAAAAACAAACGGAAATAGTATATATTAATTATGTAATGAAATCGTAAAAACAATTTAAATATTATATAGTTAAACTAGAAGAAAACAAATAATGTGACTAATCTCATAAAAACCTATACAATATTTTATAAACAATTTATCAAGCATCACATATAAATCCATGTTTGACAAATGTTTTCCATTGATGTCATTAGTTTTTTTCTCATAGAGATCTATATTCGCCAAATTTTAAATACTCTTAGATCTTAATAGTAAATATATATATATATATATATATATATTTTATCATGTATAAATTTTCATTTTATACAACATTTGTTTTTCATTTTTTATACGACAATTTTTTTAACATCGAGAGGTATCAATAACGTTATAGGTAAGAGATTTTTATTTTATTTGTAATATTCTATAACCATGTTGACAAAATAATTATGCTTATAGATTTTGATTTTTTGTTCCTTTGGTATGGTTGTAAATATCTTAAACTTTTAAATTAAGATTTCCATATCCTTTTTAATTTTTTTTTCAACATCTATCATATCTTTTTTTTATCATTCGCATTTCTTTTATTTTAATTAAAAATTTTATTTATTTAAAATAAAAAAAAATATTTTCTCGTCACTTTTTTTTTTTGTTTACGGTTTATACTCTCTATATTTTTTTAATTAACTTCTATAATTAGTTTGAACTATTAGATTTTATTTTAGAACGAAATTTACCCTTTTCCTAAATAGTTTGAAATATATGAAAATTTTTCTTTTTATTATTTTGTTATTTATTTGATAATTATTTTATTTCTTTTTAATTTTTATTTTTACTTTTCCTTAATACATTTTAGTTATTAACACATGTCATCATGTATTTAGTATTAGTTCCTGTCGCGATCTAGTGAATTAGAATTTTGCTTACGTGTAACGTATCATGCTTTCATCGCATCCCTTTTTATATAATAAGATATTTCTCATGATTATTGTATTGATCATAACTTCTTCTTTTTTTGGCTAAAACAAAACTTATATTTTTTTTGTATTGTTTATGTGAAGTACATGATTGAGTTCCGCATGTTAACACGTATTGTTTCCCTACTAGGAAAGAAGGAAATCAAGTCATGGGAATTTGTAAGTATATTCTTATTTCACCAACCTACCCATGATCATCATTCGTAGAATCATTTGCCTTGATCAAATTTGAGGTTTAAATCCATAAAGTCCTGACCAGAGGCGGTCCTGACATGAAGCATGTGCTTAGGACCGCCAAAGTATTTATTATATTTAGGGGCCAATAATTTTGTAAAAAGCCGCAACACCTCTAGTACTGTAAGTCCTCTCTTGGCCTCTTCTAATAGTATTAGAACTTAGGTTCAAATATTGGTTATGAAATTTTTGCTTTTTAAAACAGTCGACTGCTAATGGGCCAAAAAAAATTTGTGATTAGACCTAGACAAAACCAGGGCCGACTCTGGTCATGACTAGCTATTTCTAATTCCTAAACAATTGTTTACGGACTCGAAATTGTAGCTTTATGTGATTTATTTTGGAATTGTCCATCTCTTTCTTACTCTCTCAAGGACATACTGCTCAATTTCGGAGGCTGGATTCGATCCACTTCTTGACTTCGTGTGGTAAAGCAAGAAAAGGGAAAAAATTTTGGTGTGTATCATTAAGTGTTCTGATCAAATATGTTCAAATCGAGCCAACATGACTGACCAAAGAAGCAAACCAAGAACCATTAAAATCTTAGCGTGCAAAGCCTACAAAATGACTAGTATATATCTAGTGATTAGTTCTAATCGGTTTTAGGCTTTTTAGCACGTGAGCTCGATAGTGAATCATGAGTTTAGGGCCTCCTGATTAACAATGTTATTATGGGCCATTGAAGTTGAAGCCCATACTTATCTTACGCTTTCGTCTCTCAAGTCTTGTTGGCCTAGCATTATTATTGTTGCTCTGTTTTGAATTTCAAATTCACCGGTAAAATTCTCTTAAGCTTATCTTTTGGCCTCGGGACTTCTACCAAAATTACAAGACCAACCATCAGACCTTCTGTGTAATTCTTTGTATAACCTAAGGGTAAAAGCGGGAAAACACAGTCTTATTATGTAGTCACTTCCAGCCAAAATGTAGCGGATTCTCCGCCTGAGATTTTAATCTACAAAATTGCCAAATCTGAACAAATTTTAGAAAATAAAATATTTTTCAAACGCAAAATCTAAGAAAAATTCGTATAAATCTTCACTCTATCACTACACTCTCATTAGTCTCTTGTCAAAATTGAATCAAATTCGTCGAATTTTCCTCTCTTCTTCCTCACCGATTTCTGGGTATTTTCCGAAGAAGAAGATGAAGGCGTCAATGAAGTTTCGAGAAGAGCAAAAACCGATTTTAAAGGCTAAGGTTCCTTTGAGTATCGTCGGTTTACCGTTTCAATCAGGGATAGTCGCCGGAGAATCAAAAGAGCTAAGCCTTAATCTCTCAACTTTCTTCGATTCTGGTCCTTCCTTTAAGATCGCTTATCGTCCCAACGACACTTGGAATCCATTTTCTCTTATCGTCAAAACCGGCACTGGATCTTTCGGATCTCCCATCTCTAGCTCCATGCTAATGAGCGCCGAGTTTAATCTCCTCGGCGAAGGAAACCCTAGCTTCATGCTTCATTTCAAGCCGAGATTCGGCGATTTCTCGATTAAAAAATCACATTCTTCCTTTGATTTCGGTAGCCACAAACTCAAATCGGTGGACGGATCTGTATCGGAGGAGGATTCGTCAATTGCAGTGGTGGATGTACCGACGGTTGACGGCGGTTACGCCGGAGTATTTAAAAGAGTCTCGGTTCTGCCTTCTGCGTGCGCCGGAGACATTGCGGGATTGATCTCCGGTGTCGATTTCGCGGCGAGGACGTCGATATCGCTGGGAGGAAGCGCCGTCGTGAATTTCCGATGGGGGATTAGGGTTCCTACGGAGATCAAGCACGGTTTTAATCCAACGGCTGCGATTTCGCTGAAGAAGATTCCTTTTCTGGTGATGAACAAGATAGGAATCGAACACGTGGAGGGCAACGAAACAAAAACCGGTAAAAAACCGGGTCGGGTTTCGGGTACGGGTGTTCCCGGAAATGCTGACGTGGTGGAGGCGTGTTTGGCCGTGAGAAGGCAGATGGAGGAGCTTGGAAGGGAGAATTTACAGTTAAAGAGATCTGTGGAAGATCTTCGGCAAGTGATAACAAATGTCCGTCAATTTCCGGCGGAGCCGATGGATTTCGGATCCTCCGAGAAAAGAAAGACCGTCGATTACGGCGGGAAGAGAAACGCGGCGGAGGAGCTCACGAAAGCCGTGAAAGAATCCGCATGAAGCTTGTTTGACGTTTGTTTTATCACTTAAATTGTGTATTTGGCCCTGTTATCAGTAACGAATTGTACATATGTGTTAAATCTCTCAATTTTGATTGAATAAATCGATAAATCCGTGTAGTTTTGTTGGAATCTTAAAATGATTAAGTTGTTCCATAAGCCCCAATATTTATTGTTATGGATTCGATATTCAAACATTTTATGTCATTTTCATAAAGTTTAGGCTAAATTCCAATTAGAAAAATGAATATTAAAAACATTGATGTAAGTATTATTCAACTGTTAGTTAAATGAAATGAAAAACTAGTAAAGTTTGTTATCCTAATTCAAGCAAATGTCTCATGGCCCCTTGAATCGGATTCGTAGTAGCAATACATCAATAATTGGATCCATCTTAAGGAATACTTCCAAAACAACATTCTCAATCGGTGCATATTCGTACGGACATAGCGAATCCAAATCTAATTAGATTAGGATTTGATTGTAAGTTGTAACAACAATAAAAAACGAGGTTACAAAATCACTTGCCCGGCACAAGGATCCAAAAACATATAAAAATAAAATAATAAAAATGAAGAATATAATAATGAAGGTATGTAAGAGCATTATTTTTTTTTTTTTTTCAACAATCACCATATATTAAATCAAGTTGTACCGATTGCAAAGTTTTCCTGATGGGTAACCCCCAAACAGAAATGTCTGACTATCAAAGGCGCAATAAATAAGCTTTATTAACATATTAAAGTGTGAATTAGTTAGGAGATTAAGTTTCCTTTAGCGTACTCTTATCTTTAATTCACCTTGTATATAAAGACTACATTGTACATTGTTTTTGGATTAATGAGAAAATACTTTCCACATCAAAAAGTTAACATGGTATTAGAGCAAAGTCTCTTCTTTCTCATTCATTTTTCGGGAAAATTTTTACCAGAATCTAACCGATTTTCCATTAAATCTTCATCAAAAATTCTTCTTCCGCTTCATAATCTCATCGATTCATCTTGAATCTATCATCATCATCTTCTTCTTCTTTACACGAATTGAGATTCAATTTCGCAATTTTTTTAGCTCAATGAGTGTCTCTTATCGTCGAATCTTTGTCATCTTCTTCATACACTTTGTCTCTATCGTTCTCGGTTTGATTTTGGTTGTTATCAGTGTTTTCCTCGACATTTTCCTTCTATTCTTTGATTGAATCGCTCGATTTCGTCTTTTTTCTTGTTCAGATTGATTTCTCATGGCGACTACAACACCGACTTCACCGCGTCAAGATCCAACTGCTTCTCGAGCTCCGATTGATCAGTATGACAATCCATACTTCTTGCACAGCTCCGATCATGCTGGGTTGATCTTAGTCTCCGATCGTCTTGCTTTCGGTGCCGACTTTCACTCATGGAAGCGCCTGTTCGTATGGCTCTAAATGTTCGCAACAAGCTTGGCTTTGTCGACGGTACTATCCCTAAACCATCTGATACTCATAGGGATTATGGTTCTTGGTCTCGTTGTAATGACATGGTCTATACTTGGTTGATGAACTCGGTTTCAAAGAAGATTGGGCAAAGCTTGCTCTTTATATCTACTGCCGAAGGGATTTGGAACAATTTGATGTCTAGGTTTAAGCAAGATGATGCGTCTAGGATTTAAGAGATAGAACAAAAGCTTAGTAGTATTCAACAAGAAGATATGGATGTTAGTGCATATTATACCGAGCTGGTTACATTGTGGGAGGAGTATAGGAACTATGTTGAGTTACCTGTCTACACATGTAGAAGATGTGAATGTAATGCAGCTGTTCTTTGGGAGAAATTACAGCAGAGGAGTCGTGTCACTAAATTCTTGATGGGTTTGAATGAGTCTTATGAGTCTACTCGTCGTCATATCTTGAGGATAAAGCTAATTCCCTCCATTGAGGATGTCTTCAATATGGTGACTCAAGATGAGCGACAGAAGAATATAAAGCCGAGTTTTAAGGAGGATAATGTAGCTTTTCATACCTCAGATACTACTATGGTTCCTGTTGGTTCTGTTTCCTTTGGAGGTCCTTCTGAGAACACTGCTTATGCTCTTCAGAACAGGTTCAGGCCAAGATCGAATAGACCTGTTTGTACTCACTCTGGTCAGATGGGACATGTTATTCAGAAGTGTTTCAAACTCCATGGTTACCCTCCTGGTTATATTCATGGTTACAAGAGCAATCCTTTCAATTTCCAGTCATCACAAAGGTTTCCAGCTCCATCTTTTCAGCCTAGACGTCCATCTTTTGATTCTCAGAAGCCTTTGGCTCATGCAGTTGCGAATGTTGTTGATGGTTCTGGATATTCGTATCTACCTGCTCATGCCTCCTCAGCTGTGAATCTTGATCTCAGTCAGTTGAATACTGATCAGATACAGTCTGTTATTCAGCAACTCACCACTCATGTAAAGGCTTCAGAGCCTCCGGTTCCTTCCCCTTTAAAGGCTTCTATCACTGACCATGGTATTATGGATGCTAAATCTTCTTGTGGTATTGTCTCATTTCCTCTTAAGTTTCCTTCAACCTCTCTTCGTTTTGAAAATAATAGACTCACTTTTCAACATCAATGTCTCTCATCTTTATCTACACACCTTCCCATTGAAAGTTGGATAATTAACAGTGGTGCCACTAGTCATGTGTGTTCTGACCTGGCTATGTTTAGTGATACTGTTTCAGTTTCAGGGGTTACAGTCTCACTACCTAATGATGCTAGGGTTGTTTTTACTCACTGTGGCACCGTTCCTCTATCTTCATCTCTCATTTTACATGATGTTTTGCATGTTCCATCTTTCAAATTCAATCTTCATCTCTGTTAGTAGTTTAGTTAAGAGAAATAATTATTCTGCTCATTTCTTTCCTGATTTTTGTTATATTCAGGAGTCTATTCAGGCCTTGATGATTGGTAAAGGCATCCTACTTCACAACTTATACATATTACAGCTTGATCATCAATCTTCTGCATCGCATTTTTCTGGATCCTTGCTAGTAGATGGAGCTCTCTAGCATCAACGCCTTGGACACCCATCTAATGACAAGTTAAAGCTTTTATCTGGTACTCTTTCTATGACTCGGTCTCTTATAGATGAATCCCATTGTAGAGTCTGTCCATTAGCTAAACAAAAGAAGATACCTTATCATTCTCAGAACAATAGGACTTTTTCACCATTTGATCTTGTTCACTTAGATGTTTGGAGTCCATTTTCTACTGAATCTGTTGAAGGATACAAATACTTTCTTACTATAGTAGATGATCATACTCGTGTAACATGGATTTTCTTGCTCAGAAATAAAAGTGAAGTTTTTATTCATTTTCCTGCTTTTCTTAAACATATTCATACGCAATATGGTTTTGTTGTTAAAGGCATTCGAACAGACAATGCACTTGAGCTTGCTTTTACTGATTTAGTTGCACAACATGGTGTGTTTCATCAGTTTTACTAAATTTTATTCGCCCTCAACAGGATTTGGTAGTTGAAAGAAAACATCGACACTTGTTAAATGTTGCTAGATCTCTCCTATTTCAGTCCAATGTTCCGTTATGTTATTATTGGAGTGATTGTGTGCTTACTGCTGTTTTCTTAATCAATCGTTTACCAAGTCCTTTACTAGGTAATCTTTCTCCATATGAGTTATTAATGAAAAAGAAACCAACATATTCATTTCTCAGTACATTTGGTTGTTTATGCTATGTTTCCACTCTTATCAAAGATAGGCATAAATTTAGTCATAGGGCTGATCAATGCGTTTTTCTAGGCTATGCTTCAGGATATAAAGGATATAAGGTGTTACATATGGATACGAACTTGATTTCTATATCTAGGGAAGTCATTTTTCAGGAGAATGTTTTTCCGTTTCATACAGATTCTTCTTTTTCATCTCAACCTGATATTTTTGATCATTGCATTTTACCTTTATCCACTCATGTTGCTCTTGATATCTCTCATTCTCCTGTTGCATTGCATCCATTACATACATCATCATCTTCCCCTGGTGCCACAACTAATTCTCTTGCAGCTTCTCCTAGCATCACATCTCATATTCCTGAACTGTTCCTGCTGAACCAGTCACAGTGTCTCTACCACCAGCTCGGTCCAGACGCCATGCTAAGGTACCAGGTTACTTATCTGATTACCAATATCCTCTTCCTCACATTTCTCTAGCTGTTGTTACTTCCTTTGACCCTATTCATCCTCATTCCTCTACTAAATCTCATACCACTCCATATCCTATCTCTTCTGTTCTTTCTTATTCAGAAATTAGCATTCCCTATCAATCTTTCATTTTTCAAATCTCTATTGAGACAGATCCTAAAACTTTTAAGCAAGCCATAATATATGTCAAGTGGACGAAGGCTATGGATGTGGAACTTGAGGCTAGGGAGACTACTAATACATGAAGTGTTGTGACACTTCCCCCTGGTAAGAATGTTGTAGGGTGTCAGTGGGTATACACTATCAAATACCTTGCTGATGGTTCCATAGAAAGATACAAAGCACGACTAGTAGCTCAGGGTTTCACTCAATAAGAGAGTGTAGATTATTTCGATACATTCTCCCCTGTAGCTAAGCTTGCTAGTGTGAAATTGATTTTGGCTTTAGCAGCTAAATAGGGCTGGAGCCTTACTCAAATGGACATCACTAATGCTTTCTTGCATAGTGATTTAGATGAAGAAATATACATGAGTCTACCTTTAGGATATACACCGGCTCCTGGTACTACTTTCCCTCCTAATCCGGTGTGTAAACTTCCCAAGTCCATTTATGGACTCAAGCAGGCTTCACGTCAATGGTACAAATGCTTATCCCATGCTCTTCTAGAGGATGACGTCCTTTAATCTTCAGTTGACAATACATTGTTTATCAAGGTCAGAGGTACATCTTTCATAGCCCTTTTGGTTTATGTTGATGATATCTTGCTGGTTAGTAACAATGATATTGCAGTTAAGTCAGTACAAGAGATGCTTGCTAAGCAGTTTCAGACCAAGGAATTAGGTCCCGCAAAATTTTTCCTTGGCTTAGAAATTGCTCGAAATTCTGATGGCATCTCTGTTTATCAAAGAAAGTATTGCTTGGATTTGTTAGCTGATGCAGGGTTGTTAGATTGTAAGCCTAAGACAGTGCCTATGGACCCTAAAATCCCTCTTAATAAGGACAAGGGTACGCTACTCACTAATGCAACTCCATATAGAGAACTGATTATCCGTCTTTTCTACTTGTGTATTACAAGACCATATATCATATTTGCTGTGAATAGATTAAGTCATTTTCTCTCTTGTACTACTGATGTTCATCTCCATGCGGCTTACCATGTTCTGAAGAGAACAACCCTGGACAAGGTTTGTTTTACTCTACTACTACGGACATTTGCCTCAATTGTTTTGCTGATGCAGATTGGGCTACATGTCCTGATACTCGCCGTTCTATTACTGGTATGTGTGTGTTTTTTGGCAACTCTTTACTCACATAGAAATCTAAGAAGCAAGACACTGTGAGTGCTAGTTTTGCAGAGGCTGAATACCGTAGTATGTCATTAGCTACTAAGGAGCTGCTTTGGTTGGATCAGATGCTTCGTGATCTCTGCATTAAGGTAGTGGCTCCGGCTAAGCTCTTCTGAGACAATAAGGCAGCAATGCATATTGCAAACGACCCGGTATTTCACGAAAGAACAAAACATGTTGAGGTTGACTGCCATATTATTCGAGATCAGGTGAAGAAAGGCTTTCTCTATGTGCTACATGTATCGACTCTCAATCAGTTAGCTGATATCTTGACGAAGACGCTTCATCCTGGTCCATTCTTCTCTCTTCTCGGCCGGTTTTCTTTGTTAAACCTCTTTCTACCTAAGGGAAAATCAGTTTGAGGGAGGCTATTAACATATTGAAGTGTGAATTAGTTAGGAGATTAAGCTTTTTTTAGCTTACTCTTTATCTTTAATTCACCTTGTATATAAATACTACATTGTACAATGAGAAAATAATTTCCACATTGGACAGTTAACAAGCTTATTATTTTTTTTTTTTATAGTTTCTGCTTCAATGGCTAAACCGGAAAATGACGACACGACTCCCGAGAAACAACAAACATGGGGAACATGGGAAGAGCTTCTCCTCGCATGCGCCGTGCACCGTCACGGTACCGACTCATGGAACTCCGTTTCCTCCGAAATCCAAAAACGGACTACTAATCTCCGTTCACTCACCGCCTCCGATTGCCGGAACAAATACACCGACCTCAAATGCAGATTCACACAAGAACTGGGTTTACCGGAATCCGTCGCCGAGATCTCAACCGTTCCTTGGCTAGAGGACTTGAGGAAGCTCCGAGTCGATGAACTCCGTCGCGAAGTCGAACAATACGATCTATCCATCTCGTAAAATCCCAATCGACCATGATTTTTTTTTTTTTCCTTGTAGAGATTTGTGGATTGTTACTTCAGATTTTTTCTTTCATCGAGAGATTTCGTGATGCAGGTCGTTGCAATCGAAGGTGAAGAAATTGGAAGAAGAGAGAGAGATAAGCTTAAACGAGCTTGACACGGAAATCGAGAACTCTCCAGATCTAGATAAAATCGTTGAGAAGAAGGAGCATCGCCGGGAATCAGTTAGCGATTCCGGCGAACCGGTGGTCCCAAAGCCACCGATTACGTCAGTGAACGGTTCCATTTCCCCAGATCCGAAAGAGGATAGTCCTGGGACTGGATCGGAGAACGCGAAGAGGGACGAGGAAATGGTCGGACTCGACGACGGTGGAGAAGCGAAGCTTGCCGGAGAAGATTCGTGTAGAGGGAGCTGTGAGGGTGTTGAGAAGGAATCCGCGGAGAACTCGGAGAGAGTTGAACCGGGGAGAAGGACCGAGTTAACTGAGTCGATGGCTGAGTCGGAAGGAGGAGGGAACGGTGGAGATGAAGGAGGGAAGGAGACGAGTGATGTGCAGAGCTCGGTGAGCTTGCCGAGAAAAGGAACGTCGGAACCGGAGAACGAAGATCAGTCGCCGAGCACCAAAGATTTATTTCCCGTCGAATCTCAGCCGTCGATTAGTTTCGTCGAGATTCTTCTGTCTAATCCCTGTGGCTCCCACTTTTCGCGCCGACTCGAAACCCAGGTGAAAAATTAAAATTTCGATTTTCTTTTTTTTGAAAAAATAATCTTAATTCTTTTGAAAATAGTTTAGTTTATTATTTTGAAAATGTATAATTTATGGAAATATTTTAGTTAGTATTTGTCAAATTTATAAGTTATATTAACATCAATTAGTAACGAAAGTGGATACAAATCCGTGGAACAAGAACAAAAAATGAAAAAAATTACTTAATATTTTTTTTTAAAAAAGTAGTTTTTAATATTCGTACTTTTAACCCAACCATATTTTGAAACGGAGGGAGTATTACGGAGTAATATATTTTTAGTTTTAAAATCATGTTTTTTCCTTCTGGACTGTTCTAATGGCATCATTCTACTTACTGCAGGAAACACCCGAGTACAGTAAGATCATTAGAGAGCACATAGACTTGGAGATAATCCGGAAGCGAGTCGAAGAAGGGTGGTACAAAAGCTCGATGAACAAATTGTTTCGCGATTTGCTTCTACTAATCAACAATGCAAGATTCTTTTACCCAAAGAAAACTTCTGAGTTTAATTTCGCAGTTCAGCTCAACGAACTCGTCAAGAAACAGATGACTACTACTACTATCAAGAAGAAACCTAAAGAGATCTCACCACCAAAAGCGAATTCCTGCTTGGAGTTAGTTCTATTTGTAGAAACTGTTAATACAGTCTCTTCTTCAAAGCCGGTTTCTTCGAAGCCAAGAATGTCTGTTCCTATTGTAGCTTGTCGGAAACGTAGCTCATTGGCTACTAAACCATTGCCTCCTGGATCAGACAAGAAAGATGAAACCTTTGGAGAAGACGATGATGATAAGTCTCTGGTTTCGAAGAAGATGACGAGAGGAAGAACCACCTCGACTAAAAAAGTAGCAATCGGGAACGTCAAGAACCGTGATTCGGGTTTGAATGTTGATGAGGTTAAGAAAACTGATGAAGAGAAGAAAGGTAGTAATAAAAGTGGAAGCTCGAAAAAGAAAAGTGCTGCTGCGAGTTTTCTCAAGAGAATGAGAGTGGGTTCTTCTTCGTCTGATACTTTGGTTGATACATTGAAGCCAAGCTCTGCGACTGATTCTTCAAGTACCGGAAAAGGAGGAGCAGAACAGAGGAAGAACAAGAGTAACAACAGCAACAAAGCCGGTGCTAAGAAACGAGCAACAACAACAGGGAAAAACCAAACAAGTCCTGTGAAGAAAAACAATGGTCGAGCCATGAAAAGAGTAGCTGCCCCATCTTCTTCTTCTCCGATTCTGGGAAAGCGAAGCAGAGAAGCTGGTCATGAAAAGGAGCGAGGTTCGTATTCTTCTACGCGCTTGAAGAAACGTGTAAGGAGGTGATTTAGTTATTGTACTACTTAATTAGCTCTATATATATTCTCTTTTTGGCTAACAAGTTAGGGTATGATGTTGATGCATAATGGAAACAATGTCGATGATTAGGAGTATGAGGCAAACCATTTATTAGGTTAAGTCTAGTTTTGGGACATCTTTTGTAGTTGTCTCTATCTCTAAATCAGCAAAATGTGTTTAGTGATGATGATCATAATATAAGATCTTTTGACTACGTACATATGGCAAAATCATGAGCTAGAGCTTTTGTTTTCTTTTCATTTTACTTTTAAGTTTATGTTTTGAAGCCAATTTTATTAATCTATAAGACATTTATATATCAAACTAGAATTAGCTTAAAACAAAATAAAACAAACTCTCTGTCGTCGTTCTCATTCTCAATGCTCACAAACTCCTCGCCAACATTTCTTCGAATCTTCTGTAAGATTCAACCTTCTCTAACAAGAACCTCTCATGACAGCTCGCGATGAACATTTCTGCCAAACGATCAATATCATCATCTTCACAAACACTATGATCATCATCATTAATGTTATTGTTCTCATCATCCTTCTCCTCTAGCCACTCGAGGTACTGAGACTCATGACCATCTTCGTCTTCATCACCATGAAGAGAGACAGGGAATGGTTTAGTGAAAGGGACGACATTGGAAGAGGATCCAAAGAAGATGTTGTGTTGGTTTATGGATGATTTTGTTGAGTAGAACATCATCATGAATAACCTCTTCTTGTTGTGTTTAGATATCTCTATAAGAACGGATATGGCTCTTGAGAGAGACCGTAAGAGACGGTAAAGAGAGTTTGTGATGAGGTTTAAGAATAAGGTTTTGAGTTTGATGGAGGTTGAAGAAGATGATGATGATGACCTTTTGATCTGCATGACTCAACCACGAGCTAAGAGACTCTCTCTCTCTTTACACTCTTCTTTTGTGTGCATTAATCGACAATCTCGGCAATTTATAAAGGATTTGCTTGACATTTATAACCCTCCAAGTCCCAATTATTTACTTACATGTCAATTACATAATAGTTTGTTTTGAAAACGAAGTGATTAGTTTCTCAAAAAAAAAAGAAGCTAAGTGATTAATAATAATATTAATAACTTTCAAAACATTAGAATGATTTTTAAAAATAACATGATATATAGCCCATAGAGGCACCAGTTCGAGTTCCTTGTGTCCCCCTATAGGCTATATGCATAAAATTAAACATTATTTTATCAAAACATAAACCTAGAGAATCCAGTAATATACATAATTATTACTCGAATAGTCTAAAGAATCGAGTAGGATTATATATTAACCAAACATACATTTTTTCTCACCACTAATTTTATTATGTCACTACTATATATATGTACTACGAATTGCATTAACGAAATTAGAGGAAAGTCTTCAATTCTGAAACTAGGATACGCGTGAGGAGAATCTAGAGATGACACAAATGCGATCAAGAGTTGGTTTCAAATTTTACAACTTTCAACTGCTCCCTCTCTAATAATTCATCTCCATTATTGTGCTAGGTCCTTTTTCTTTTGTAAATCTTATGAATCTAGACAACCTTAAAATATGAGACTAATCGCTATATATAGAAAATTTGATATGAAAAAATGTGTAATTTATAGGGTATACTAATTCTTGGAATCATGTTATATAACGAGATGAATATACCATATTACAATTCTTTACTCTCTCTTTTTTTTTTTTTTTTTCGTGATCTTTTCGTTGTACAAATGAGTATACCAATCAAATTAAGTTTAGCTTGCAGAAAAAATTTCAAACTAGTCGGGTATATTCAAACGTTAATTAACAACAACAAAATCATAGTCCCGAGTTGTTGTTCTTACACGTTAAAGCTTTAAGTTACGCATTTACGCGGTATATATGATCTTACACGTTAAAGCTTTAAGAGGTAACGGGCACCAGATAATATAGCAAGTTGTTGTTTACGTGCAGTTTTGACGTATCCTATAGCGTAAATAAAATGGACATTTCTTCGCTAAGAAAGAGTTAGAGAAAAGCAGTTTGATAGATCACTAAGACAATAATGCATTCGGGAGTTAATTACTAGTTAAAGAAAAAAGTCTAAAATGATTATCTTTCGTTACATATCATTGTATGATTTGGTATTTGATCATGCGCCAATACCGAAATGGTACTTAAGGGTTGGGGTAGTCCACTACAAAACATTTTCTCGTAAATGGTTTATTGCGTTGAGAATCACATAAATGTTTAAAGTAGTTTAAAACTTTGTTTGAAATTGTAAATGCAAATTTTCTGAACGTTTTAAAGAATCTTTCATTGGTAATAAGTTGGGATCGTGTCTAGTATGCAAGGAGGGCCATATACTATACTCATTATTGAAAGACTCTAAATCTTATCAACCTAGGATCTCAATACGTAAACTTGTAGAGATTCTGAGCTCGATTACTCAGATTTAAACCTGCATAACATATGTTAATGAACAAAATAAGGATTAATTAATTAGGTGAATAACAAAAAAAAATGAGGATTTATAACTTCTGATTAGTTTTTTAGTTATAAATATTATTATTTCTGTTATGCACCCGTTAACCCAAAAAATAAATAAATAAGTGAATAATTTGATACGTAGGCCATATATATATATATATATAAGTAAACAATAAAAGGCTTTTAATTGGACACATAAAGTTAAAGAGTTTAATTATCCATCTCTTTCGACTCTATAAATCGGTGGTTGACGTGTCATGACCCACGCAGAGACACAGTTCCACTACGAGTGTGAACCACGCGCCGATTAGGCGCGTGTGGATGATTAGGAAGTGTAATCCAAAATTCGTATCTCATCTTCAACGGGCTAAAACAAAAAGATCCATCGAGAGCCTATAGGATGCTCCCAAGTATTGGGCTTAAACTCACTTCACTCTTCTTGTTTTGTCTTTCTTCTTCTCTTCCCATTTCTTAGATCTCTCTATCTTCTTAGGTTTCTTTCGATTTTTTCCAGAGTTTCAAGTGTTTCTCTGATCTGGGTTTTCCTCTGTTTCCTCAGAAAAAAAGAAAGAAACCATTTTTATTGTCTGCTTCTGAGTATAGCTGTATAGGTGAGTATTATCCAATTTTTTGCATTATTATTAATTTCGATTATACTTTTGTTTTTTGAGAAGCTCTTGATGAGACTGTAAACAAAACTTTGGATTCCTCATGCAATGAAATTTCATCTTTTTGTTAACTTTAGTGTCTCATGTTTTTCATGAATAGATAGCTGAATATATGATACTATTGAAAAAAAAAATATTATTTCTTTCTCTTATTTACTTTCTTGATGTTTAGGATTGTAACAGTTTTGATAAGAAATGTGTTTTTCCTGTTAATGAGTGTTTTTGCTTCCATTGTTGCTCTACTTATTGAGAATGAGATCAAGATTTGTGTTCAAATAAGCCGGTTTTGAAGTTGAAAATGTGTTTTTTAACTTGCAGGATTCTAAGTTGTGTAGTAGTTTTGGGATTTTATAGAGTATGAGAAGAGGTAGAAGGAAAGGAAAGAAGCAGAATGCATCTGCTAGGGTAGATCGTGGAAGCGGAGAAGAAGAAAAGATTTCACCTTACAGGAGAAGAGGAAGGCCACATAAGCCGATGAAAGATGAGTTCGAAGAGGAGGAAGAGGAAGAAGAAGAAGGTTCGATGATACAAAAAACGAAGGTTCGATAACAAGTAAAAAACCAGAGAACGAGAGCAAGAGGAAGATAAGTAATGGAAGCAATACGGATACAAATGAAGAAGAAAATGAGTTAGGATTGAAATCAAGCAATACGGATGATTCCACGAAATCGATATCAACTGGATTTAGACAAAACGGAAGGCGGAGGAAAAGCAAGCTGAGATGATCTGCTGAAACTGTTGTGGAATGTAATGGAGTTTGAGTAAGAAAACCTCCTAGGTCAAAAATTTCAAGAAACAGAATGACAAAATAATTAACTTGAAACTGCTTCTTAGTATTTTGCTTTTCTTTTTAAAGTTGAGAACTTTTGGTATCTTTTTTTATTTTGGTAATTATATGATTTCATGAATCAATCTGCATACTCTTTAGTTATTGTCTCTCTTCTGTTTGGTTTTTGAGGGTCCAAAGATGGTCATGTACCACATGAATTTGGCATAGATATTGGGAGAGAAAGTGGTCGACACATTGAGAAAGATGGTGAGATATATACTCTAATCTTCAAAAGTTCAAATCATTCTAGAGATGTGTTGAAAGTTTAGTCTTCTTCTTTATTTTGTGAACAAGAGATTGGTCTAAACAAATGTAAATATATCAAATGAAACCTGAAAAAGACTAAACATATATATGAATGCTTTATAATCATTTTGATTCTCTCCATATAATGAACATTAGGCACTGACTCTTGGGATGTGACTAATATTACATGCTTCGATCTCGGGTATAGGGGATTGCGGTTTCCGGCCTGAAACGTTAAGCATTTGAATTTCACGTAAAAAGTCGGATAATAGCAAGGGTCGATAAGTACATTTTAGCCTAATAAAAAATTATTATTCGAAGTATACTTACAAAGAAACTCATGATCATATGATTTGGTAAGTGGATTAGGCAATAATAATTCGGGTGCGAAACCCATGGATAATAGATTGTTTCTATTCTTGTTTCTGGATATTTAGATAATTAGAAGTAAATTTTGGAAGTTTTAGAAAAAGAATTAGATAACATTGGAAAAAATAGATAATTTTGATTTAAGAATTTTGTAAATCAAAACAATTAAAACCTAAATCCAATTCCAATCCATCCCAAATCGATTTCGCTAATATATCCATCATATTTTTTACCAAACTGAGTTACTGACCTAATTGGTATTTTTTACATATATATATATGTTTGTAAAACCAGTCTCAAAAGATCAGGTCTTTGGTTTCAGAGTTTAACCAAAACAGGGAAGCCAAAAAGCTAAGCAAAAAGAACAAATCGAACCTAAACCTATAAAATATTGAGTATTATTACAGTTTACACAGACTCTGATGGATGTCTATGACTACGATTTAACTTTTCATACTTTTTTATGATGACGAAAATCAAGAAAGATCTTGCTTTAGATATTTTGCTTGTAGAACAAAAAAAAGAAGAAGATATTTTGCTTAAGATATTGTCACTAAAAAACTATAAAAGAAAACGATATCCAAAAAAACTATTTTGGCTTTAATTTGCAAAAACAATCTGAAATCCAACATAATAAAAAACATTTTGTTTTAATTAGATTATAATTATACAAGAGAAAGGCTTTTAAACAGATAATAAAAAACAGAGTACTGAATTTATTTATAGGGTTGCTTGCACATCTACCGACATCAACTAGTTCCCTTGAAGTGTCACATCTTTTGTTGTGTTCCAATAACTGTACTGCTCATATGTCAGTCTTTAATATTTTTCACGTTTTAAAATCATTATTATAATTTTGAAACTCACTATTTTTCTGTGTATCATACTAGCATATTGGTTACAAATATATTAGTATTATATTTGTAAAAAGAAACTCTCTATTTATAGAACTCTGAACTCCTCGGCACTTTCCTTTGGGTTCCCAATGCTGAGTATATATGGAATCTACCATGAAGGATCATATTTTAAGATTACAAAATTATTATTCTAAGTACAAAAAAAATCAGATTATCAAGATTTGTAAAGTTGAATGTTCTATGCAACTCTGAAGATTGCTCCCTGGTCTCAGATAGATGCACTCAAAATTTAAATACTATACTTTAATTATACTTACATCACCTATGACCCAGAAACCCTACATCATCACATGACCTATCACCATCATATTTAATTATGGATATTCAACATTAACGAGAACCATCGAACTAGAACTCTTCTCAAAAACACATAAAATCCAATATATATATATCTTTTTCTGAAAATTTTATACATTGTAATTTTATATACAAAAAGTCACAATATGATATAATTTTGAGAATCTGAGAAGCATATGAAAGAATGATTTCACACATATTTTTGGAAAGAGAAATGTGCATAACTGTCACCAAAGAGAGAAGATATGGTTCTAAAGAAGCATGGGTGTATGATTTCTTTATTGTTGTGTTGTGTTGTGTTGAAAAAGAGCCTAAATTGTGGAGTTTGTCAAGTGATACAATGAGTACTTTAATGTCGTAAACTTAGGTTTTTGCTTAGTATAAGTTCTATGCAACTTCTTTATCCCATTCTTTGCATCTTAATAAGTTTTAACACTTTAAAACTAAGGTTTTTAGCCAATTTAAACTGATTTTCCAACCGTCCTGACTAAAATCAGTGCTATTGGCCGCTTAATGTCGTCTAGGTGGATGCCGTAAATAAAAGGAGATTTTAACTAGCTAGAGACAAAAAAGCACATCAATTATATAATGTTGTAGCTTTTGCAACAAATAGTAGATATATTTATTGTATTCAGCTAGAAACAACACATGTACTAGCCCTCGGCATGAAGCGGATATCCGGAAAAAATCCGGTATTCGCGGTCCACTCCATTTTTTACGGATAGTCGTTTTTTCGATCGATCTGATTCGGTAAATTTCGGATCCGACTATTTTTAGGATATCCGCGAATATCCGATCCGGTCTGTTATAAATCGAATATCCGATTTTTTTTTAGATATTTGCAGATATCCGATTTGATATGTTAAATTATTAATTATAATTTATTTATTTTAGTATTTACTCATAATAAAAATCAAATATTTAACAAAAATAAATGAGTTGAGTATATTTTTTCACCCCCGTACATCTATAATAACAAAAAAATAACTAATCATATACATTAGATATATATTTTATATTATAATCTATTTAACGGATCGGATCAGCTATTTGGTTTTTAAAAATAATTTTTGCGATTTGCTTTATTTTCTAAGGATACTTAAATTTGGTATTTGCTTTGCTTTGAAACTTTAAGAACATCCGGATTCATCGGATCGGATCGTAGCGAATAGCGAATCGAATTGGATTTGATGGATTTTTTGCCAGCCCTAACACGTACAGCATACAAAATGATCTTTATATTTCGTAATTGTTAACTTTAGAAACAACTCCTTAGTATTTTGAAATATAGTAAAATATCTCACCTATTTAAGTTTTTATTTTAAAAATGATTTTCTTACAAATTAAATATTCATATTTATCGTGCCAAAAACGCGTTGACCTATTTATCACTACCATAACTAAAAGTATTTTATCTCCTAAAAATATGGTACTAAGCGTATCCGGTAAATAAGGTGTAAAAATAAATAATGGTTTGGTAGGAAATATATATTTATATATATACTAGATTAGGATATGCGTTAATACGCGGGTAAACACATTAAAAATTATTAATGCCAAAATTTTAATTTTAATTAGTAACCCGTTTAATTACAAAAATATTTAGATATGGATACTCTTAAACCATTAAAGTTTAATTTATATCTTAATTCTCATTTCCTAATTTATATTATGCATTCTCAAATTATATATACGTAAATGGAATACAAATTATATTCTTAAGAAAAAAAATATTCTTACACATTATGAATTTATACTTAACTATATGTTACAATCTTATAACAATTAAAATTTTAAAGAGTTAAATCATAAAACACTAAATTTATGTGAATAATCTCGTAAAAATATATAAAATATTTTATCAATAGTTTTATCAAGCATTATATATAAATCTATGATTGACAAATGTCATTACTGTCATCAGTTTATTTTTCATAGAGATCTATACTCATCACATCTTACACTTTTGGATCTTAATATTAAATAAATATTTTATTTTTATTATTTTATAACATGTGTAAATTTTTATTTTATATAATTTCATTTTTTAATATATTTATATTTTCTTTGTAATATTATATAGGTATGTTTACAAAATAAATATGTTTGTAAATATTTTTTTTCTTTGTTATGTTTGTGCATATAAACTTTAACCTTGAGATTTTCATATTCTTTCAAATATTTTATATTTCAATTTATGAAATTTCTTTTGCTTTATAATTCATATTTTTTTAATTAAAAGTTATATTCTCTCTACTTTTTTGTTTTATGTTTTATTGTTTATAGTCTCTCTATTTTCATTCCTAATTTTATTTTTGTAATTTGTTTAAACTGTTATAATTTTTTTTCTCCTACCTATTTGAGATTATTATAATTTTTTCTTTTTACTATTTGATTAGTTGCTTGACAATTATTTTGTTCGTTTTTCATTTTTAATTTTATTTTTTCTTAACTAATTTTAAGTTTTAACACATGTCATTATCTGATCAATATTAGACACATGTCACGATCTGGTGAGTTCTAATTTTTCTTACGTGTCGAACTCTCGTCGTTAATATTTTTCTTACTTGATTTTTTTTCATACTTTATTTTTATGGTTTACAATCTATCTATTTTCTTTCTTAATTTATTTTTTTACAATTAGTTTAAACTCTTACATTTTTTTTGTATCTATTTAGTGTGGACTATTAGAAATTTTTTTTTTTTCAAAATTAGTTTGAACAATAAATTTTTTTTTTTTTTACTATTTATTTAGTTACTTGACAATTATTTTGTTCGTTTTTCATTTTTATTTTTATATTATTTTAGTTAGTTTTATGTTAACACATGTATCATCTAATCAAACACATGTCATAATTTGGTGAATTAGAATTTTGCTTACGCGTCATATTATAATCTAATCGTGTGAATTTTTGTTTTTTTTTTTGGTTTAAACAAAATCAAAATTTATGGTAGATTTGCTATGTAGAAACAGAAAATATCATCTCCATTTATTGCCAACCTCATAATGCCAATGGTGGACCAAAAGAAAAAAAACACGCCTTTATTTATTCTTTTGACATAAAAAAAAAAATGCATTCACTTGTCAAATAATTGCAATGAAAAAATAAGATCTATAAAAAGGTAGAAAATGTAATAAACAGTATAAAGTTAAAAAAAAATATATATGTGTACATGAAAGACCTCTCCAATGTTCACTTTCTCAAGTTTCTTCCAACTCCATGATTAGAAACTGCTACATCTCTCTCGTTTTGCTATGTGGTAATTAACGAACAAAGGTTTCTTTTGTCCGTACCGTTTTACTCACTCTCTCACTGTCTTTGTCTATTACCACTCTCGTCTCCTTTTTACCTTCTGTTGTGTGTTGTCTCTCTCCTTTATCTGAATCCAAAACAAGTCAATATCAGGGAAGCCATAATCTTCTTTGCTTTCTTCTTCTTTCGTCCTTTCTTTAAAACCAAGAAAGTTAGGTTTTTAGAGAGAGAGAATGATGAGTGAATCTGTTTCTGTCTGAGTAAGAGGAAACCAAAAATGGAGATGGGTTCCAACTCTGGTCCTGGTGGTGGTCTTGGTCCGGGTCAAGCAGAGTCTGGTGGTTCCTCCACTGAGTCATCCTCTTTCAGTGGAGGGCTCATGTTTGGTCAAAAGATCTACTTCGAGGACGGTGGTGGTGGTGGTGGATCCGGTTCTTCTTCCTCCGGTGGGTCAAACAGACGGGTACGTGGAGGTGGGTCGGGTCAATCCAGTCAGATACCAAGATGCCAAGTGGAAGGTTGTGGAACGGATCTAACCAATGCAAAAGGTTATTACTCGAGACATAGAGTTTGTGGAATGCATTCTAAAACACCTAAAGTCATTGTTGCTGGTCTTGAACAGAGGTTTTGTCAACAGTGTAGCAGGTTAGGCTCCTTTTTATTCCAATTCTACCCTTTAGTTCTCTTGTTGATTTACATGTTTTGCCATTGCCGGAGACCGGCCAAGACTCTCTATCCGTGTAGCTTTTTTTTTTGTGTGATTGTCAGTGTAATATGCTTTTTTTTTCTTTGGCTTTAACTTTCTTTGGAGGGTTTCTCTTTTAACTTTACAGCTTATAGTTTTGTAATAAAACCTGGTCTTGTGTTTGTTAGACTCGTTGGGCTTATTTTGGGGAATATGTTTACGTGTACTTCTATATGCTTCTTCTTTTTTAACTTTTATTTTTTATTTTTTATTTTTATTTTGTATGTTGTCTTTCTAAAATATCTCAAGGGATATGAAATGAATGGACAAGAAGAAACCCATTGTCTTCATGTTTGCTTCTTTAGGTCATATCATTATTGATGGGGGACACAACTAGAGTAGCATCGCATCAATGACGTGATCATTGAACAACTTTGTGTTACATTGTATGATTTTAGATTCGAATTCAGGTTGATGGTGAATGATGTGTTGGAATGTTTTGTTATATGTTGCTTTTCTTTGAAGTTAAACTCGGTTCGAATTCAAATCTCACATAGGTTTCATCAGCTTCCGGAATTCGACCTAGAGAAAAGGAGTTGCCGTAGGAGACTCGCTGGCCATAATGAGCGACGAAGGAAGCCACAGCCTGCGTCGCTCTCTGTCTTGTCTTCTCGATACGGACGGATCTCACCTTCGCTTTACGGTTAGATCCCTTAGCCTTGACATAAGACCGATTCGCGTGCTTACTTATCCTTATAATTAAGATGCACATGTTTTTATGGTTATGGGGTCAGGAAATGCTGATACTGCAATGAATGGGAGCTTTCTTGGGAACCAAGAGATTGGATGGACAAGCGCAAGAACGTTAGATAGCAGAGTGATGAGGCAGCCTGTATCAGCACCGACGTGGCAGATGAATGTGTTTAGTCAAGGTTCAATAGGTGGAGGAGGGACAAGCTTCTCATCTCCAGAGATTATTGACACTAAACTAGAGAGCTACAAGGGAATGGGCGACTCAAACTGTGCTCTCTCTCTTCTGTCAAACCCACACCAGCCACAGGACAACAACAATAACAATACATGGCGAACTTCTTCAGGTTTTGGTCCGATGACCGTTACAATGGCTCAGCCACCACCTGCACCTAGCCAGCATCAGTATTTGAACCCGCCTTGGGTATTCAAAGACGACGATAATACCTGTCCGAATGATATGTCTCCTGTTTTGAACTTGGGTCGATTCACCGAGCCGGATAATTGTCAGATAAGCGGTGCAACGACAATGGGTGAGTTCGAGTTACCTGATCAAAATAGGAGGCAGTACATGGAAGGTGAGAACACAAGGGCTTATGACTCTTCTTCTTCTCACCATACCAACTGGTCTCTCTAGACCCACCTCTACTTTCTCTATGCATCAAAAGAATCTTTTGTTACACAATGAAAAACGATTCTGCAATATCTTTAATCTTTTTGCTTCTTAAATAAACCAGACAATTGTTGCCAGAGAATGGCTTTGTTGTTTTTTTTGCTTCATCAACATTATCTTCTTCATCAAATTAGGGTTCCTTATATTGATCTATAATCATCCTAATGAATCATTAAGCAGGAGCTAAACATTACCTCTTGGCTTAGACTCGATCCTGGCTCTATCCACCTTGTGTATCTCCTGCTAAATTGAGATTTCGGCATAGCTTTGACCTAAAATTCAGACCCAGATCAACAAAAAAGGAGCTTGCTTTTCTATCAAAAACCCTAATTACCAATCTTATTTTACTTCAATTTCACTTCGTCCATTCGCCATAGCCGCCATCGGAGCTTTAAGCTACAGAGCCGAGTGAGAAGGGGAAACGGAATACAGTAAATGGGCTTATATATGGGCTCATTAGTGAGATTAATGGGCCTATAAGGCTCTTATTGGGCCTTTTCTCTGACTCTCGTCTCCGAAGAACAACAATCGGAAACATTTCTCGTTGAGCTCTTCCCACCGAATCTGCTCGTCTCTTTGTTCGTCTCTCTCGCTTCTTCGGATTCGAAAAGGTTAGACTTTTTTTCTCAATCCTTTTATGATCTCTCTTCGTTGTGTTTCTGTAACATTTTCTTCTGTTCTTCAGGGATTGATTCCATTTTTTTCGTGTTATTACGATTTTGATGAGCTTACTGAGCTTCTCCAAAACTAGGGTTCTTCTTTTACATTAATCAAATCTCGGATTTTTTTCCCTTATAAATCCAATTTCTCATTAAATGAATTCTGGGTCTTTGAAATCCGATGATGATTGTCTTTCTTACTGATGATATTGATGATCTGGGAACGTGTTCATAGATTTGTAAAGACCCCGACTTTAACCTTCAATTTGATGAAACCCCTTCAAAATCCGCGTCTTTCGATACATCTCGCATTCGATTTTCATATTTTGTTGTTGTTTGATTGTGTGTATTTAGGTACAACTTTAGAAGAAATCATGGATCCAGCTGAAATGAGATACTTGGAAGAAGAGGATGGTCCGTTGATGAAGACAATGAAAGGTAGTGTCACTGGTTTTGGTGCTGGGACGATTTACGGAACAATTATGGCGACGTGGAAAGATGTTCCAAGAGTGGAGAGAAATGTGGCTCTTCCTGGACTTATCAGAACACTGAAGATGATGGGAACTCACGGTCTGACTTTTGCTGCTATCGGAGGAGTTTACATCGGTGTTGAACAGCTGGTTCAGAATTATAGAGGCAAGAGAGACTTTTTCAATGGTGCTATTGGTGGTTTTGTGGCTGGAGCTTCTGTGTTTGGCTATAGAGGTAATTGTTTTTTTCCTTCTTCATTCATTGTTCGTTACTGTATGCATTTTGTCACCGATGTCTCTATTATTCCTTCCAAGTAGTTTGGAACTGATATGGTTTTGAGGAAGACCAATATGAAGTTGCTGGAATTAACGGTATGTAGTTCATGGATTTAGGAGCTTAGCAGTGATTGATTGACAAACAACAATTTTGAGTGGGAGTAACTAAAAAGAGTGTGAGATAGTTTTATGGGGGAAGAACTCATTTGTTCCTTACCTCAAGTTAAAGTCATTAGTGCTAAGACTTTGATATAGATTATGTGCAGGAAACTACCAGAATCTCATATATGTAAAGATCAAAAGTACATAGCTTTGAGTGACTCGATGCTACAGATTTGTGCCTTCTTTTTATGCAAAACTACATTGTAATCTGGTTTATTTTGGTGGAATTTGTTTTCATTTTCTTACAGCAAGGAGCATCCCCACAGCGTTAGCTGCAGGTGCAACTCTAGCTGTTACCTCTGCTTTGATCGACTCTGGAGGTCAGACCACAAGAGTAGACACTGGAAGAGAATACTATCCTTACACTGTCGAGAAAAGAGCTGAAGCTGATTCCTGATTTCTCTTCCGGTGTCCGAAATTAATAAGCTGTGCATTCGCTGATCCCGGGCTCTCGAGTTTATCTCTCTTCTCTTTTTTGTTTACTGTATCTGGAGATGTGAAATCATAAAACTCTTTTGCTCCTTGTTTCCTCTTGTGTTTATGGAGAGTAACTTCCTCAAATCTTTTGTCTGAATGTTTCCTACAATAAAAAAAGTATCAACTTTGTTAGCAATTACAAGAAATGTATTAGCTCTCTGTTATCAGAAATTTGCTTCTCTTTAATCTCAACCTAATTAGTTCTATCTGATTAGACCAAGTAGATTTTGGAGATCTACATTTAAAAGCTGAAATGAATACGTGGCAATAACTCATTGGCTATCTTAAATTCCCTTGTGGTATGGCTAATCTTGTGGTTCTTGTCCAAGTGACTATCGCATCATCGCAGTGACGAGTAGCTTTGTTCAAGAGACCTCTGCATCAATGGCAGGGATCATAAGCCCTAGCCCTACGGCTCTTTCTTTCACCAGGTAAAAAAACGAGCTTCCTCATCTTAAAGTTGTCTCCTTTTAGACAAAACAAGAACCATTAAGATGAAGTTAGTTAAATAGTTTCGATTTCTGATGCAGTAATGTCGGAACAAGGCGGTTGAAAGCGGTGACTTGGGCGGGAAAGTGTATCTCCAGGAACAGAATCCGGCGGAGAAACCTGAGAATTGCGGCGGAGGTGAGATTTGTGAATGCAGAAGAAGCAAAGGAGCTAATAGCAGTGGAAGGTTACTCTGTGGTTGATGTTAGAGACAAGACTCAGTTCGAGAGAGCTCATATCAAATCTTGTCACCATATTCCTCTCTTTATTCAGAATGAAGACAACGATCTTGGTAAGAAAGAATCTTTAGCTCAACTTGAACAGAGTGTAAGCATTATGATACAGGGATTTCTTTAAGTGGCTTTTGTCTGAACAAATTTGCAGGCACGATCATAAAGAGGACAGTACACAACAATTTCTCAGGGCTCTTCTTTGGTTTGCCATTCACGAAACTGAATCCGGAATTCGTTAAATCGGTTAGGAACGAGTTTTCTCAAGATAGCAAACTTTTAGTTGTTTGCCAAGAAGGTCTCAGGTTAGTATAGAGAAAACTCTGGATTTGATTGAGAGACATGTATCAATGAATTGTAGTAGTATGAGCTTTTTTTAAGATTCTTTGTCGATTTTTGAAAAGATCGGCGGCTGCAGCTAGTAGATTGGAGGAAGCGGGTTACGAAAACATTGCTTGTGTAACATCAGGGCTACAATCTGTAAAACCAGGTTTGATTCAATTTGGATTCATCAAAAATCATTTTCTTTTGGGGTTTTGGAGATAGTTTGGTTAAGAGGAAGGATGATGAATCGGATTAACTGGTTGTTGCATCTTCAGGGACATTTGAGTCGGTTGGTTCGACGGAGTTGCAGAATGCAGGCAAAGCAGGGCTTATAACAATTCAAGGCAAGATCTCAGCAGTCTTAGGAACAGTGCTTGTCTGTAAGTAAAATTTACCATAGAATTCAAGAATGTAGAGATTGTTGTTCTTTGGTCTTATCTTGTGGTTCTGAATAAGATTTTGTTGAACTTGAAATTGCAGGTGCTTACTTGTTCATAACATTATTCCCGGACCAAGCAGAGAAGCTATTTCCTCCAAGCTAAAGACAAGAGAACAACAACAATTGATCCAGAGAAGTTTTCATAGTTTCAGTCTGTTTGATTATGTAGATGTTTAAGGGAAAAAATCAAAAAAGAAACCCAAATATTTGAAAATTCAAGGAATTACTAAATATATATATGGTATTGAGCATCAAAGTTGTTATCTGCTTATAACAATTGAAAGAACTCAAACACTTAAAAGGACAAGGGCAAAGCAGAGAAAAAAAAAACCTACAAACAAAAAAATAGGGAGCTTTAGGGAGTTAGAGAGTGTGCTGTGCAGTTAAGTTCTGTGTCATTACGAGCTAGCAATCTCTGAAGAAGAAGGGATCAAAAGAACTCTACAGTGACTGAGACTTCTTCGATCACCATTGGTCATTAGTCACCTTGTAGACAGTAAAGTTGTCGGATATTCCCCGTTGCTGTCACCGAAAAAGACATACATATCAATCATTGGATGACCAATAGAGTGATTGAACTAGAGTGGGTTTTTATTTTATTACCGTAGAGCCAGTCTTTGAAATGCATGTGGAACGCGGTGGTAAGTTCTCGTTTTCGATTTTCTTCAAGAGGTGTTTCTCTCAAGGATTGTCTTGTTTCCTCTAAGTTCTTAAGCTGTTCAAACAAAAATATAGTTTGGGTCAGATGCTGTGATATGGAAGAAAAACAAGCAGAGTACTTCCGATCTAAAAAGAAGATAAAACATACGTTTGTCTGCTGCACTGCCATATATGCATCTGGCAATGGAAATGGATTGTCTTTCGTCGAACCAAGCGCCTCGCCGGCAAACCAGTTTGGGATCTGAACCAGATACATTGTTGCGAGAAATCAACTCGTGGTCACAATTATCATAAACAACATTGACTAGTTGTTAGAGAAGACTTAAAAGTAACGAAAAGGGGCATGTACCAAAAAGTTAGTGAACTGGTCAGGGTCCACACAAGCAGCAGATTCAGGTTGTTTATCAGAGGCACCGGTAGGATGTGACAGTGCGTCATGCGGATCAACAGTTCCTAGTGCCAAGGGTTCATTCCACTTGTTGATAGCTGGCACAATTCCTACCTCGGTCATGTGCTCCTCCAAGTGTGAGTAAAACGTATTATATGGAGCAACCTGGAACAGATCGAAATTAAAATCGATGCCAGCAGTTATTGACAGCATATCAGAAGATGTCTCCACTAAACTCAATTGAAGAAGTAACTCTAACATATGCTCAATTGTCCAAAAACATGAACCATTAACATAATCATGAGTTTAACATGCTTTCAACATAAACACGAAGCTAAAAAAACTGGGGTCTCTACTAATATCAGCTGCATATCAAAGCAGAAAAGAATCAGCCCAATATAAAACTTGTAAATTAAACCCTCAATCTTAGAGAGACGCTTCACCTGTAGTTTGTGGTTATCACCAACAATAAGAGGTCGCTGATTGACTCCCAAAAAGAACACACATTCACGGCAATTGGCGATGCAGATTCGTTTGGTAGCTGCAATCACATGAACTCTCTCACAATGCTCAACTCTTACCGCCTGCAGAAAACATAAAATATTCTCACTGCATCTTCTAACAAAGACTAAAGCAGGAAGGAGTATAGTTGCCGTACCTTGCCAGCAGCTCCCAGAATGATAGTAGAATCAGAACATCCATACACAGTTGCATATCTCAATGGCGCTAAAAGATAAATGACAGAATCATGGCAATTGGCAACCTGCAGAATACACAATATGCAATTGACGTGCATACATGAGCGAAAGAAACAGAATGAGGAATTCTACAACTACAAAATGTTGAAGGATTGCAGATGAAAATGCAAGTTATTTCTTCAATACGGACCTTCACAGATCTACCCTTAAGATCGGAAGCCTGCTTGAAAAGTGAAGTCTTGGATACTCCCTCAATAATACACGGACCTCTATCATTAGATGAAGCTTTATTAAGAGCTGCATAAGCATCTTCCATTGCAGCATCTTGATCAGAGGCATTAGTTGTTCCATTTTCTTTCCCAGAAATTCTGTCAGAAATGCTTTCCAAGGTAGAAGCTATGTTTTTCAGAAGCCATTCATGCACTTGGGAAGCAGGAATGGGAACAGCAGGCATATCAGGATCAGAATTCGCAAAAAATGGAGTAGCTTGGCTCAAAGAAGGTACATCAGATCCCTTATCACCAAAATGAAGAAGAAACCCAATGTGCTCAAAACTCTCCATAGACAGGACCTGAGGAGGAGATTGGACAGTCAAAATTAATAACAACAGTTAAACCGTGATGAAGTAACCATCTAGCATGAGATATGCGTTCTCTTTCGTTTTTCCAAAATATTTGTATTCCAACATAGGACTTTATATGCATCTAGTAGAAAAAGAAATTCCTTTCGGGAATGAGACAAATAAAGGTTAGCACATATACCAAAGACTCATCTCCTTCTGCCTCCACAGGCTCTGCAAGGAGAGAAATAATATTTGATATGTGCTTTTGCAAATACGATAATTGATGAGCTTCTTCATCTGCCGGTGATGGCATAAACCGGCGGCTGTTGCTACGAACAAGCTGCAAGATGATGAAAAGGAAATTTAACTCAAACTTCAAGAGCAGCATGGTTATCTAAACCCATATGATGGAGACTGTAATGAGAACAAATTATCACTCAAATATTTCAAAAATCAGACCAGCCTTCTCAACGGTCACTCAGAATGTCGCCCAACTATCACCAAGTGGAAACACAGAAGGACCAACCAATATAGGAACTATGAAAATAAATTGACTAAAACATATACAATACACAGCAAAGTGGCAATTATCTGGCTTCAATCTGTGAACTTAACATTGCGCCTGAGTTATCAGAGCAAGGGAACCAAAGTTAAGGAGAACCAAAATCCGTGAGGATTATTACGAACACGCCACAAACTACACCCTCTCATTCAATGTAGTTCTTCAATATTGCATAATGCTAACGTCACAAAGTTGCAGGTGAATCGAGTGTCTCCACTCTCCAAATTTCTTAACTCGCATTGCAAAATTGTAGTCGAAATTCAATGCAAAATGGAAAACAAAAAATCATCTTTCTCGCCTAGTTCATAGAGGCATCACGTTCCATTTTTATAATCGAGCAACCACGGTATCATTTCCCTACCAAATAGATCGTGATCATCGAGCAACCACGGTTTCACTACGATCCACATTACAAAACTAAGCGAATGAAAAAACGTAAAAAAACTTGCCTGAATTGGCGATAAAGCCGACAAGTATCCATCGAAAGCAGAAGTCGATGGCCAGACATCAGCCACAGCTGCAGCGTCCTTATGCGTCCGAGGCAGCAACTTTTTATACGATTGAATATACAGAAACAAAACCAGATCCCTCAAATCAGCCCCCACCGAATCAACTTCCTCAGGTTTAGCCACAACAAGAGGATCCGTCTCGGAATGGAGCACCGAACCGAGAGTTTCGAGAACGAGCCGCGCATGATCACCGGAGATCAACAGAGCATCGGAAATGGCAGCAGATCCAACGCGATTATTCGTCGCTGCAGACGCTAACTTCTGCTTGATCGGAGCTAGGGTTTGAATCGGGTCGGTAAAAACAAGCTTTTGGATCGGAAGAAGGCCATGCTCGAAAGGTACACGCCTCGGGTGGATTAACGAATTCGAATTCGGAATCGGTTTCGGATTTTGAATCGGGTCTGGGTCAGGTGGTGGTGATTGGTCGATAAGTTCTTCCGTCATTATGCCTCAAACCAGAGAGAGAGAACAGTTGTGAAGTTGAAGATCTTTGAACAAAGAAAAATTGTCAAAAAAATTCATTGAAGAAGAAGAGTATTATGTTACAGTGTGTGCAACCACATGTTATTATCCTACACCTCGCTTCCTCTACCGTTGGATTTAAATGGGCTTTTAATGGCCCATTAAGTAACACTTGTAATTTTATCATCTTTCCGATTAAACACAAACGCGAACTTAACCAGATTTTTCTCCGGCGACGGGACAAGTCGTCGTCGTCGTCAATGGATGATTTATCAGCTTACTACTCGATTGTTCCTCTTCCGCCTCGGGGATTGGTTCCGATTGGTCCAAGTAATACTGTCTACTTGCCTACACACGCTTCTTCAATCGGTGGTCGTGATGAGGTTCGGACGCTTTTCGTCGCCGGACTTCCAGAAGACGTCAAGCTCCGGGAGATCTATAATCTGTTTCGTGAGTTCCCAGGATATGAAACTTCGCATCTCCGTAACTCCGATGGAGCTAAGGTTAATCCTGTCTGATTTGTCGGAATGTTTGTGCTTTTGGGTAGGGATGATTCGAGACAGAGAGTCTTACTGTGTTTTGTTTTTGTAGCCTTTCGCATTTGCTGTGTTCTCGGATCTGCAATCAGCTGTAGCAGTGATGCATACTCTCAATGTAAGTAAAATTTCTTCGAACTTGCTCATTTGCTTGATTAAGAAAGTTTCTGAATTTGCTTATTTATTTTGTTTCTCTTTCAGGGAATGGTATTTGATCTTGAAAAGCATTCTACTCTTTACGTCGATCTTGCTAAATCAAACCCTAAATCTAAGCGTTCAAGAACAGGCAAGTTGGTATTCTTTCTGTTTTGGTTGTTCAACAAAAGTTGAATCTTTTCTTCTGTGTTAATATTTAGTTTGTGATATAGTAGATGATGGTTGGGAAAGCTTGAAAAAAACCAAGTCTTGGAGCACCACTACTGACTCTGGTGAGATCACTGGCACAAAAGCATTCATCTTTGGGCTGCGTGTGAGCTTATATGTTCTTAGGCTTTAGGTATATGAATATTTGTATAGCATTTATCAATTCCAATCTTCATGTTCCTCGTGCTCCTCCATGTTAGCTGTTTGGTTAAAGATTTCACGCTCGGGATGTAAGTTTGTCCACATAGTTTACTGTTTCTGAAAGCTCACACTACACATTCTTGCACGTTTGGGCACTAGCAGGTTTTGGCAGCTTTCACACTCCTGGAATGAGTAGTTCTGCTTACAACACAATTGTTCATTCACCTGCACAAAGGTCATCTGCACTACTTGAGCACATTTTCTGGTTACTTGGGAATGCTTAGATGATGTGTCTTTGTTTCACACACTTTCTTAACCTAATTAAAGCTTGGCTTAACTGGTCATGGCTCCCATGCTATAAATATGAGAGAGCTTGCTCTTTAATAGCTATTTGCTAATGAATTTCAGTGCCTTATTATATTCTTCTTTGCTCGTTCAGTCAAGGTATTGCTATTGCTGGGAGGGCAACAACTACTGGAAAATCTGTAAGCTTCTGGATGCTATATACTTTCATAGGAATATCATGTTCTGTCAGAACAAGCAGTGAGGTAAACTATCCATTACCATTGGACATGACAGTCTTTGTTCTTTTGACAGAAGAATGCTGCAGAACCTTGTCCAACACTTTTCATAGCAAATATGGGACCAAATTGTACTGAATCTGAGTTAATTCAAGTGTTTTCCAGGTAAGATTACAATGTCCTGCACACAAAACTGTAAAACCTGTAGAGATGTTTGTTTTCACTCTCCCTTTCCTGTGTAGATGCCGTGGATTCTTGAAGCTGAAAATTCAGGGCACATATGGGACTCCTGTTGCATTTGTTGATTTCCAGGTAAAGCTCTCTCGATATCTTTTTCTGAAAGAGAACAAGAGAGATTCTATTTTGTTTGAAGAGTGGATTGACTTTGACAATGTTTAATTCGGCAATATAACTCCTTGATATGTGGCTTTTGCAGGATGTCAGTTGTTCAAGTGAAGCATTACATACTCTTCAAGGCACGGTGCTTTACTCATCCCTCACTGGGGAGGGTTTGAGGCTGCAGTATCCTTCACTACTATACCTATGTTATTCCTTTGTATCTTTCTTGTGTGACTTTAGTGCTACCCTGAGAATTGACTTAACTTGCAATTACAGATATGCGAGATCACGGATGGGGATGCGTAAGAAGATTAATTAATTTTAAAATTTACTAGGCTCTGATTATTGAAAATCAAGTAGAATGTCATGCCAAAATGGCATAGATACTGAACTTTGCTATATGAATGTATAGTTATAGACTTACAATACTCAGATGTATTGTTTATCAGATTGATTTTAAGGACCGTATTGATATTGGAGTGTATGTTTTATGTAAAAGAACCTTGAAATGATACAGAACCATGGTTTCTTTATACACAATACTTCATAGAAAGTCTAATAGATACAGGTAACATCTGGTGTTACAAAATCACTCAGATGGTATTGAAGCAATCCATAGGGTTGCACACAAGTGGTCGAGCCATCTCAGCAGCAAAACCAGAACCTTGGCTCAGATCAATCTTCTCCCCATCGGTACTTTTCCAGTCGTAGTGCTGCACCAATGAACCCACACCTATATGCATCACATTCATGGCAAGCGATGCTCCTGGACATCCTCTTCTTCCACTCCCAAAAGGAAGGTAACGAAAATTCTGACCCTTGAACTCCATCTGATGTTCACCTATCTTCTCTTCAGAGCTCTCTAGAAATCTCTCGGGTATGAATTTGTCTGCATCCTTCCACAGTTCTGGATCTCGCATGATTGCATAGACATTTACAAGCACACGGGTTTTTGACTTGACAAGGCACCCATTCACCTGGCAATCTTCTGCACATTCTCTTATGATTAGTGGAGCTGAAGGGTGGAGCCTCAAAGTCTCCCTTAGGACAGCTCGAAGGTACGGGAGGTTAGGAACGTCTGATTCATTGACTAGTCTATTGCTTCCAACAACGGTTTTGATCTCTTCTCTTAACTTGTTGAACGCTTGTGGATGGTTTATTAGTTGCCCCATTGCCCACTGCATTGCTGCTGCTGATGTATCTGTTCCAGCCATGAAAACATCCTAAAGAATTTTCACGCAGCACGCAGTTTTATCATATTAGAATAAACAGTTTGAGATCTTTATTCCTGTTGCAGGTCAGAGGAAACATACCAACAGGAAAGATTTCATGTCATTCCTCGTGAGCTTCATTTCAGCAGCGGGATCTCTGTAAGTCTCCAACAATATATCCAAAATGTCCTTTCTCATACCTTCTTTCTTTACCTCCTTTGCCTCACGTTCCTTCATGATCCTCTCTACAAGTAGGTCATATTTCTCAATTACAGCCACTAATTTCTTCCCATTCCCAGAAAAATCCAGTACTTTCAAAGTCCCCAACACATCTCCTACACTGACCTTCCCTGCAAGCTCCAAACATGTCTTGACCAGCTTCCTAATCTCTTCTGCTTCGTTATCAGTACCCGAACACCTCGTGCTCATTGCCATCCTGCAGATTACATTGTTGGTGTAAGTCAAGAACTGGCTACTCAAGTCACAAGGCTTCCCTTCTCTGCAGCACTTAGCCACGGACTCGACCAGCTTCAGCTTCTCCTCCTCACGGATGTCAGCGAATTTTTCAAGCTGCGGAACAGCAAGAAGCTTGGTCATGCACAGCTTCTTCATGAACCTCCAGTAATCTCCATACTGCGAAAGGACAAACCTAGACCCTCTATACTTGAAATACTCAGCAGAACCAAACTCAGGCCTCGAGGAGAAATTAAGCTCTTGCTCCTTGAAGATCTCTCTCGCCACCGAAGAGCTGGAGACGACAACACACTTAGAAGCACCAAGACGGATCTCCATGAGTGGACCATACTTCCGAGCTATGCTCTGGAATGACACAGGCAATACTTTGCCTATCAAATGAAGGTGACCAATGAATGGTAAAGCCAGAGGGCTCTGTGGCAGCTTCATAGAAGCCTTCGAACACTGCTCCTTCGAGAACCATTTGAAGAAAGCATTAAGCACGAAAACAAAAACAAAGGATGTGATGAGGATGAGGTTAGTGTTTAGTTCTAGATCCATTGCAGGTTTATTGATACAATCTTTTTTTAAGTATGCTTTGTATTTATAACTAGACACAGACGAATCTTGTTTATTAGATTCTCATTGTAAAGAAAACAAACAACAGATGTAACCTTTTTATTAAATTTATGTGTGACGTAACAACAACATAAATGACTTCAGCGTGAAATTGTAAAATAAGAATCATTATAGGCTCTTACCAGATGACATTTCCCAGATTTTGACCATTAGAGAAATACACAAGAAATCTGAAGCAAAAAGAACATCTGCAATTTCCACCAACAAAACCAAAATTCGAAACTTCTGTTCATACATCTTTTATGGATGGAAATACAAAGCTTTACAACATATAATCCGTGAGCTATCTAAAGCCGAAAACTATCTACTAGTTTATCTCCCCTATGGATATATCATCAGAAAATGATAGAACCTCCTTACTATGTTTTATCATCAGAAAATGATAGAATCTATCATCAGAGAGATGACTGACCTCCTCCTTTCTAGTAATATCATCAGAGAATGATACCGTAAAGTCTTTAACAAAATCTACACGCTCATGACGATATCACCAGTAGATGATCCACTTCTCCCTCTTTTGATATATCATCAGAAGATGATGTACGCACTGTGCAGGCACACCTTTTATTCCTATGCTTCTCCTCTCTAATGTCACATCTTTCTTTTCTGAGTATGAAAAGTGGACATCATCGCATCGACATTAACGTTCGAACTCTTTTCTCCCTCTCTGCTCTCTTTGCACTAGGAGTGCTCTTCATTTTCTGAATCTCTTCCATCACAACTTTCTCCACTTTATCTATAGAGTTGAGGAGCTTCTTCTGTGGAGTGAGGGATTCTTCTTCCCCTGTATCTTCTCTCGTGATATCGAGCAGAATCTGATGGACTTTAGCAGTTGAAGGTGGCCAGGGACGCTTGAATCCAATAGATGGACCAGGAGTAACCATAGAGTAATCGTGCTCGAGCTGAGCACCTGACTGTGGTACTAGAGAATCAAGAACCCCAAGCTGTTGTGGAGTTGGGGTGTCGATATCTCGGCCAACGCCTTCTCCCATACGAGCTCTCCTTCTCTCAATTGCCTACATAAAGCAGTTTGTAGATAAGAATAAATAGCCAGGCTAAGCAAGCCTTTGGCAACATACTTAACAAAGAGGCTAAGCAAGCCTGTTATGTCAATCACAAACTCAGTGATTTAAAGACAGTTCAAGATCGTATACTGAGGAAATCAAGTAGCAGCAACACTAACAAACAGTGGCTGCAAACAGGAGAAGATGACTTCTTGTACTCAGTGACTTAATTCCAAGAATAAGAGAAATTTCCCTAACCAAGAAAGGCAATCACAATCCAGATATAAACTCCAATCAAAGCTAAGAATAAGCAGAATCAAACAGGTTTTTTTTGTCAACTTACCCTAACAACGGCAGAAATATCACGGAGGGGTGTTCTTGGATACCAAGAAGGCAACACAGAAGTTGAAGCACGACCCCTTCCACGCCTTGTAACACCTAAGCTCATGTTCTCTCTTCCCTGTGGTGATCTAAATTGAGTTTGAACTCTTCTGCCACCGGTTCGCCGTATACCGAAATTGCCCCTAATACCTCTACCCATCATAGATCCTTGACCGATAGACCCAGTTCCTGTAGATTCCAATGGCAGCCTCTGAACTGGAGACCCAAACAAATTGAGCTGTGTTGTTGGCTCGTCAATTAAAACACCATTCGAACGTCTATTGAGAAATACTGCTGAGTAATCCACTGGTCTCTCTATTCGGTCTCTTGCTTCTGGCATTTTCGATTCCGCGCTGCAAGAAAAAAACAAGAATCCAAGAGAGTAAACGACTTAGAACACACCCAAAACTCTAATTGCATCAAGGTTTTCATGTAATCAGATTTTCTCGGAGAAACGAAACTTCAGAAACCCAGGATTATCAAAAATCACCGTCACATGACGAAGAAACCTAATTCTAAAAACCAAATCGAGTAAAATGACAACGACGAACGAACTCAAGAACAGTTGTAAGCATTTACATACATTCTTGGAACAAAATGATACCTATGAATCTTGGATTAGATTTCTTCTCCAAAAACGGCCTTGCGAGCAGTAAAGCGAAGGGAGAGAGAAAAAGGAGAGAATAGCTTTTTCTGAGAGAGACGATCTGGCAATTTTTTTGAGGTCATGTTGAAGGCGGGTTTTATAATTGAAAATGAAAATTTTCGAGCTCGCACGTGTGAGAGAGGTTTCACCTGTGTGGAAATTTTTTGAATTTTCACCATAGGCGGGATAACTCAAATTCAATCTCAAATTTACAAAATCTGAAATCTCTATTAAATTACATTGTTACCCCTTGAATCGACTCTTTATCTTTAAACTGGGCTTTTGGCCCAATTCCATCTACAACGGTCATTCGCCTGAGAGATAGTATCGTCTGCGGCACAGACCATCCAAGTTTTACGTACACTTTGCTTTCCCGATCGCATCCTCACAGATCCAGCCCGTTGTTTTGCCAATATCACTAACCAAGAATCACCCCTTCAATTACAATTAAACCGGTCGAACCGGACAGTTACTTTTTTTAATTAAACTCCTTTGGGCCTTTGGATTAGGATGTGTTTTGTCGGTTTAGAGTTATTTAGGTTTACGCCTATCTATATACATTATTTTGTTCGCAGCCTCTTTAAGAATTTTGCCTTAACACGATCGACTTCGAAAAGGCGATTTCAATCTCGACGGCGAAGAACTTGAGAGGTAAAGAGAAGAGGTTATCGTATCGATTTCTGTTTCGTTTTTTCATTGTTCTGACTTGTGTTGAATTTGGGGTTTTCTGTTTCCGATTCGGCGATGGTGAATCTGGGTGGTGGTGGTGGTTGTACGGAGGAGCATGCTAGGTCGAAGCAGTATGGGTACAAAGCCAATTCCAGTTTGGTGCTTCACAGTGATGATCGTGTTCGTGATACGCATGAACCTAGTGGCGAACCTGAGACTCTCAGGGGCAAAATTGATCCAAAATCTTTTGGTGATCGTGTTGTTAAGGGGAGGCCTCGTGAGTTAGACGAGAGGCTGAACAATTCGAGGAAGAAGAAGGAGCGTGAGGTTGCGGATGATTCTTTGCTTGGTCGAGATAGCAAAAGACGTTGTGTTGGGGAAGTGAGTGTGCTTACTGATACGGATGATGGAGTTTATCAGCCTAAGACTAAGGAGACAAGGGCTGCTTATGAGATAATGCTTAGTCTTATTAAGCAGCGATTTAGTGAGGAATCTTTGAGTATTGTTTGTGCTGTTGCTGATGAGATTTTGGCTGTTCTCAAGAACGAGTCTGTCAGAAACCCTGAAAAGAAGAAGGAGATGGAGAAACTGTTGGGTCCTATTCCCAATCATGATTTCGGTCGGTATGTTTCGACTGGGAAACTGATCACTGACTATGAAGAGGGTTGTGATTCTGGTAGTGGTAAAGCTAGTGTTGAGGAAGGACTTGGTTATGATGTGGGTGTGGCTGTTGAATTTGAGGATCATGAAGACGATGATGAGGAGAGTGATTTTGATATGGTCCAGGAGGAAAAAGATGAGGAGGATGCTGATATCAGAACTGGAGGTATGCAGTTGGGTGTGGAGATGAGTGGTAAGGATGCAGGAGACGCGAAGGAAGGCACGAGTCTTAATGTTCAGGACATTGATGCCTATTGGCTCCAGAGAAAGTTAGTCCAAGGATGTGAACAGCAGATTGATCCACAGGAATGCCAGGTACTCGCAGAAGAGCTGCTTAAGATACTTGCTGAGGGGAGTGATATGGATGTTGAGACCAAGCTCCTTGTGCACCTTCAGCATGAAAAGTTCAACCTTGTCAAATTTCTGCTGCAGAACCGCCTCAAAATTGTGTGGTGCACCCGTTTGGCTAGGGCAAGAGACCAGGAAGAGAGAAATCAGATTGTGGAGAAGATGATGGTGTTGGGTCCAGAGTTGGCAGCAATTGTGGAGGAGTTGCATGCAAAAAGAGCAACAGCTAAAGAAAGGGAGGAGAACCGGGAGAAAAATATTAAAGAAGAAGCCCGACGTCTTAATGATGATTCTGGTGGAAGCAGGAGAGATGTTGATGATAGAGATTTCGAGAATGGTTGGATGAAGGGTCAGCGTCAGATGCTGGAGCTGGAGAGCCTCGCTTTTGACCAAGGTGATTTCCTTAGGGAGAATAAGAAGTGTATGCTTCTCCCTAATTCTTACAGAATTCCTGGCAAGGACTTTGAAGAGGTTCATGTGCCTTGGGTTTCTAAAAAGTTTGATAGTAATGAAAAGCTTGTGAAAATCAGTGATATGCCAGAATGGGCCCAACCGGCTTTTAAGGGAATGCAGCAGTTAAACAGGGTTCAGAGCAAACTGTATGACACTGCACTGTTTAAAGCAGAGAACATTCTTCTTTGTGCTCCAACTGGTGCGGGGAAGACCAATGTTGCTGTGCTCACCATTCTGCAGCAACTTGAATTGAATAAGAACACAGATGGGACGTATAATCATGGGTATAACAAGATTGTCTATGTTGCACCCATGAAATCACTTGTTGCTGAGGTCGTCGATAATTTCTCTAAACGGTTGAAGGATTATGGAGTTACTGTGAAGGAACTCAGTGGGGATCAGTCCCTTACTCGGCAAGAAATTGAAGAGACTCAGATTATTGTTACAACTCCAGAGAAGTGGGATATCATCACTAGGAAATCTGGAGATCGCACTTATACTCAGCTTGTGAGGCTTCTTATAATTGACGAAATTCATCTTCTTCATGATAATCGAGGGCCTGTGCTCGAAAGCATCGTCGCTAGGACTCTTAGGCAGATCGAAACCACAAAGGAGCATATTCGTTTGGTAGGTTTATCGGCGACACTGCCGAATTATGAAGATGTGGCCTTATTTTTGCGGGTGAATATTAACAATGGGTTGTTTACATTTGACCGCAGCTACAGACCCGTGCCTCTAGCTCAGCAGTATATTGGTGTTAATGTGAAAAAACCATTGAAGAGGTTTCAGTTGATGAATGATATATGTTATCAGAAGGTATTGGCTGGTGCTGGAAAACACCAGGTCCTTATTTTTGTCCATTCAAGGAAGGAAACAGCAAAAACTGCAAGAGCAATTCGAGACACCGCAATGGCAAACGATACCCTCAGCAGATTCTTGAAGGAAGATGGTGAAAGTCGTGAAATTCTTCAGAGTCAGATTGAACTTGTCAAGAGTAAGGACCTGAAAGATCTTCTGCCTTATGGCTTTGCAATTCATCATGCTGGGTTGACAAGGGTTGATCGTCAAATAGTTGAGGATCTCTTTCGTTTTGGGCATGTGCAAGTCTTGATTTCCACGGCAACTCTGGCATGGGGTGTGAACTTGCCTGCACATACTGTCATTATCAAAGGAACCCAAGTCTATAATCCTGAGAGAGGGGCGTGGATGGAGCTGAGTCCTCAAGATGTTATGCAGATGATAGGCCGTGCCGGAAGACCGCAGTATGACCAACATGGGGAGGGAATTATAATCACGGGCTTCAGAGAGCTGCAGTATTATCTTTGTTTGATGAATGAGCAACTGCCTATTGAAAGCCAGTTTATTTCCAAACTTGCTGATCAGCTTAATGCTGAAATAGTGCTTGGAACCGTTCAGAATGCTAGAGAAGCTTGCCACTGGCTTGGCTATACATATTTATATATCCGCATGCTTCGTAATCCGACGCTGTATGGCTTATCACCTGATGCCGTTACAAAAGATATAGTATTGGAGGAGAGAAGAGCTGACCTGATACATTCTGCTGCTACTATCTTGGACAAGAACAACCTGATTAAGTATGACAGGAAAAGTGGATACTTTCAGGTTACTGATTTGGGACGCATTGCTAGCTATTACTACATAACCCATGGGACAATAGCTACATACAATGAGAATTTGAAGCCAATGATGAGTGATATAGAGCTTTATCGTCTGTTCTCACTGAGTGAGGAGTTCAAGTATGTCACTGTTCGACAAGATGAGAAGATGGAACTGGCAAAACTTTTGGATCGTGTCCCCATTCCGGTCAAGGAAACAGTGGAAGAGCCTAGTGCAAAGATTAATGTTTTGCTGCAGGCATATATTTCAAAGCTAAAGCTTGAGGGTCTTTCTTTGACATCGGACATGGTTTATATTACTCAGAGTGCTGGACGTCTTCTACGAGCTCTTTTTGAGATTATATTGAAGAGGGGATGGGCGCAACTTGCTGAGAAAGCTCTGAAGTTGTCTAAAATGGTAGGGAAGAGGATGTGGAGTGTTCAGACACCCCTTCGACAGTTTCATGGAATTCCCAGTAAGATTTTGATGAATTTGGAGAAGAAGGATTTAGTGTGGGAGAGGTACTATGATTTAACTTCACAGGAGCTAGGAGAACTTATTCTTGATCCTAAGATGGGCAGATCACTTCACAAAATCATCCACCAGTTCCCAAAACTGAAGCTTGCAGCTCATGTTCAGCCGATTTCTCGTTCTGTTCTGCAGGTGGAGCTCACTGTTACACCTGATTTCCTGTGGGATGACAAAGTACATAAATATGTTGAACCGTTTTGGATAATAGTGGAAGACAATGATGGTGAAAAGATCGTTTATCACGAGTACTTTCTTTTGAAAAAGCAGTATATTGATGAGGATCACACGTTGAACTTCACTGTGCCAATCTCTGAGCCTCTGCCACCACAGTATTTCATCCGAGTGGTTTCAGACAAATGGCTCGACTTGCCGACTGTGTTGCCTGTATCTTTTAGGTATCTAATTCTTCCAGAAAAGTATCCACCACCTACGGAGCTATTAGACTTGCAGCCCCTCCCGGTGATGGCCCTAAGGAATCCGTCTTATGAAACTCTGTATCAGGATTTCAAGCATTTTAATCCGGTGCAGACTCAGGTGTTTAACGCTTTGTATAACACAAGTGACAATGTATTGGTTGCTGCGCCGACAGGAAGTGGGAAGAGTATATGTGCGGAGTTTGCTATATTGAGGAACCATCACGAAGGACCTGATTCTACAATGCGTGTTGTCTATATCGCACCTCTCGAAGCTATTGCCAAGGAACGGTTTCGTGATTGGGAGAAAAAGTTTGGAAGGGGGCTTGGTTTACAAGTTGTTGAGTTAACTGGGGAGACAGCATTAGATCTTAAGCTGCTTGAGAAAGGTCAGATAATCATAAGTACTCCTGAGAAATGGGATGCTCTGTCCCGCAGGTGGAAGCAGAGAAAATGTATTCAGCAGGTTAGTTTGTTTATCCTGGATGAGCTTCACTTAATTGGGGGTCAAGGTGGCCCAGTATTGGAGGTAATCGTCTCTAGAATGAGATCTATTTCAAGTCAGTTAGAACAAAAAATCAGGATTGTTGCGTTGTCAACTTCCCTTGCAAATGCCAAAGATCTTGGGGAGTGGATTGGGGCCAGTTCCTGTGGCCTTTTCAACTTCCCGCCTAATGTTCGTCATGTCCCACTGGAGATCCACATTCAAGGGGTGGACATATCGAGTTTTGAAGCTAGGATGCAGGCGATGACTAAGCCAGCATACACTGCCATAGTTCAGCATGCCAAGAACAAGAAACCGGCCATCCTTTTCGTCCCGACCCGTAAACATGTCCACCTTACTGTTGTGGATCTGTTAGCATACTTGCACATGGACAACACGGAGAGCCCTGATTTCCTGCTCGGGAATCTGGAAGAATTAGAGCCTTTTGTTAGCAAAATTTGCGAGGAAACTCTGAAGGAGACTTTGCGTCATGGCATTGGCTACTTGCATGAGGGTTTAAGCAAGCTAGATCAGGAGATTGTGACTCAGCTTTTCGAGGCTGGACGGATTCAGGTATGTGTAATGACTAGTTCATTGTGTTGGGGTACTCCATTGAAGGCGCATTTGGTTGTTGTAATGGGGACACAGTTCTATGATGGGCGGGAAAATTCTCATTCAGATTACCCCATCTCTGATCTGCTCCAGATGATGGGGTGTGGTAGCCGACCTCTGCTTGACAACGCCGGGAAGTGTGTGATCTTCTGTCATGCACCACGTAAAGAGTATTACAAGAAATTTCTGTATGAAGCCTTTCCTGTTGAGAGCCATCTCCAACATTACTTGCATGATAATTTCAATGCGGAAGTGGTTGCTGGGGTTATACAGAACAAGCAAGATGCTGTGGATTATCTTACCTGGAGCTTCATGTACAGGAGGCTTGCCAAGAACCCGAACTACTACAATCTCCAGGGAGTGAGCCACAGGCATTTATCTGATCACCTCTCAGAGCTCGTCGAAAACACTTTGTCTGATCTTGAAGTGAGTAAATGTATTGATATAGAGAATGAGTTGGATCTCTCTCCTCTCAATCTTGGTTTGATTGCGTCATATTATTACATCAGTTACACCACTATTGAGCGCTTCAGTTCACTCCTGGCTTCCAACACCAAGATGAAGGGCCTTCTTGAGATCATGACTTCAGCTTCACAGTATGACTCGATTCCTATACGTCCTGGTGAAGAAGACACGGTTCGGAGACTCATCAATCACCAGAGGTTCTCTTTTGAAAACCCGAAATGCACAGACCCTCATGTGAAGGCAAACACGCTTCTTCAGGCGCATTTCTCAAGGCAAAAAATCAGTGGGAACCTGTCAATGGATCAGCGCGAGGTCCTCTTATCTGCAACAAGACTTGTTCAGGCTATGGTCGATGTGATATCAAGCAACGGCAGTCTGAATCTTGCTCTGTTAGCTATGGAAGTAAGCCAGATGGTGACTCAAGGCATGTGGGATCGAGACTCCATGCTTCTGCAGCTTCCTCACTTCACAAAGGACTTGGCCAAAAGGTGCCAGGAGAATCCGGGGAATAAAATCGAAACCGTGTTCGATCTTGTAGAAATGGAAGACGACAAACGCCAAGAGCTTCTCCAAATGTCAGACGCTCAGCTTCTCGACATTGCCAGATTCTGCAACCGCTTCCCAAACATCGACCTTACATACGAGGTTGTAGACAGCAACGGGATAACCCCGGGAAAAGAAATCACATTGCAGGTAATGCTGGAGAGAGACATGGAAGGGAGGACAGAGGTTGGACCTGTAGACGCACCCAGATATCCCAAGACCAAAGAAGAAGGTTGGTGGCTAGTCGTTGGAGATACAAAGACGAACCAGCTGATGGCCATCAAGCGAGTGTCTCTGCAACGGAAGGCAAAGATGAAGCTGGAGTTTGCAGTACCAAATGAAGCAGGAGAGAAGTCATACACACTCTACTTCATGTGTGACTCGTACTTGGGCTGTGACCAGGAATACTCTTTCTCTGTTGATGTCAAAGATTCTGGTGCTGCGGATTACATGGAAGAATAATTGTTGTTTTCTTGTTAGTTTTCGCCTCTTTCTCTGTTTCTCTGATCGTAGAGATGATGCTTATGGGTATTTGAATCAAATCAATAAAAATGCAACGAATTTTTTCCTGTTCTCTTCTTTTAACTATAAACCTCTGTTTCGTGACGTTAAAGAAGAACAGACTTTGGAAAACTGCATCGATAATAGCTCTCCAATGTCAACTATTTCAAAAGTTCCAACTTTTTTCTCCCCTCTCGTGATCTTGATGTGTCAGTTTCTCGGGAAATTAAAAACTTCAGCTTGAGATGTAAGCAGGTGAAGAACTTAAAGAGGAAGCAACGAATTGGAGTCGTTATCCATTTTTTGTTTGGTTATTCATACATGGCTCATGTTAACTTTGGTGTGAAACATGAAAAAAGAAACAAAAAAAAAGGAACATATTGGAGTCGTTATTCAAAGAATTAGATTGAAGTCCTATTTTACAGCTTACGATTAAAGTAAAAGATGTTTGTTTCTAAGAGCTTACAAAGATAATTTGGTCTGTTTCGGCTTAAAAATATTCAGACATGAGATTGTTTATTTCATCTCTCTGCTTTCTTTACTCCTATATACACACTTTGTTGCGTCCTATATCGACTTCTTATCCTTGTTCATACACTTGCAGTTAGCTCTCTTCTCGTTTAAAATCTGTGTGTAAACAAACAAAGAAGTCGCAACCAAATCAACCGGTTTAAGTTTAAACCATTCCTATGAAAAACCAGTAACTTACCTTATATTGTCTTTGTAAATCTTTGATGTAATCCACAGCTAAATCCAACATATCCGAAGTGTTCGTTTGCTGTTAAAACATAAATAAACCATTAACACTAAGCCGAATCAATGCAAGAGAAAACGATATCTTTATAATCAAAACTCATGACAAACCTTGTCCATATTAGGAACAAGCTCTTGTAATTTCCTCATTCGTTCGCTTATCCGAGTTCTTCTTACCTAAACAAGTGACAAAAGGATTTGTTTCACATGTTAATGTAGATGGATTTCAAGCTAGTTTATATCTTTTCAAAATGATTTTATCGATATGTAAAAGGCGGTTTTGACTAGATTGAAAAACTTACCCTTTCAGCGATGCTTCGAGGATGTGTGGCGCAACCACGTTTGGCTCTAATTTTACAAGGAACCGAATCTTGCAACTGCATATACTTATCCACTGAAACCATGTCCGAGGCTGTCGATGATGACTTCGGTAAACTCAAGTGATGCGATAGTAACTGCATTCGATTCCCCGGCTCTCCGTTCTGTACACAAACAATCCAAAAACATCAATCAAATTCTCTAACAACCAGTCCAATAAACCAAGTCCACTTATCACCAATAATGCTATACAAGACTATGCCAGTGATCATTAACATAACCAAGTAGAGAACCGAGTTGTACCTGAACTCCGAGAAACAATTTTCCGTCGTCCTCTGTTTCTCTTTTAAGGGAGGATAAGTTATCAATGAAGCTGGAAGGATCATTCCAATGGCTATACTGGAAATTCGTGGCGATACTTTCGGATGCGACGATTTCAGGTATCTGAGAGAGCATTCCAAGTGAAGAAGATGGTCTTGAAGAAAGGCTACAATGTCGTCTTAATCCGTTTGAATCAGATGGACTCTCTTCATCTTCTTCTTCACCACCATAATTCATCAAACTCCTCACTGAACCATAACCTGAGATTGTAAGTTTAGTAGTAAACCATGAGAAAGTTTATATGTTTGGGTCCAAAGTTCCAAACTTTATGGTTTCTGTGCCTAAACCCAACTAACCCAAGTTGAGTATTTTGCACTTTCCGGGAAAACTTTAAAGTTTGCTAAAATCAAGACCAGATCTTGTCTTACGTTTTGGGTATGGTAAAACTTATTGAAACAGAGATTTCAAAAAGAAAAATTTGAAACTTTTTTTGTGGAGAGAGGCAAAAACGGTACCGTTTTGATCGGAGAGGTTGGTGAACATTCCGGCCGGTGAGCTATTTTGTCGGAGAAGATGAGATTCAACAGGTTTCGAGTGATGATGATTATTCATACCCAGAAACTGATCTATACCAATCGTATTCATCATCATCCTTTTACTCTGTCTCGGGTAATGCGGCGGTAAACCAAGAAAACTCGACGGCTCAGGCTGCGACGGAGGCGGAAGAGTGGTAACGTAAGAAACAGAGGTGTTCGTCAACGAAACAGGAGATTTGTCTTCTAATTCACTCGGATTCGGTGAACCCAGATCGTCGTTTCCGCCATTAGAGCTAACGAATCTGGAAAGCAACCTATCGGAGTCAAACCCACTCTTCTCTTCGTCGTCGACGAAAGCGGCGAGTACAGAGCTCGGAGCCGAACGAAAACGAAGAAGACCCGACCCGGAACCGGAAGAAGGTATGTGATTCGGGTCGTAGGGATGATGATTATGAGTATTCGAATCCATGAATCCAAATCAACAACAACAAAAAATGCGACCAATTTTTCCTCTGTTCTCTTCTTTTAACTATAGTGCTCTGTTTTTCCAACGTCAACTATTTCAAAAGTTCAAACTTTTTTCTCTCTTCTTGTGTTCTTGCTTTGTCAGTTTCTCGGGAAAATGAAAACTTTCAGCTTGAGATGTGAACAAGGTGAAGAATTTGCAGAGATAAGAACTTGAAGAGGAAGCAACGAAGAGAGAGAGAGAGAGAGAGAGAGAGAGAGAGAGTGAGTGAGAGTTATAAGCAACGAAGAACGGTGAAGAGAGAGAAAGAGAGAGAGAGGTGATGAATATTTATCGTCTTTTTTTGCTTCTGAGTTTCTGCGTCCAACTTTAATTGCTCAAGATAGCGGCGGATCCAAAAGCATAACAAAATCGAAGAAATTAAATACAAAAAATTTGATAAAATAAAAAAGTTGAGAAGAAGACGTCGTTTTAAGCCGCCTATGATGATGAGTCACGGAAATGCCTTTTAGTCTTTTACAATTTTTGCATATTTTTTAAATGCTTTTTGGGGATTTACACCAGTAAGTATGAATATTTTCAAATGAAAATGTTAAACAGAGTGTAGATTTTTAGATGAAAATATACACTTTATACTCTAATACAGGAAGAGCATGTGAAGTAAACACCTACCTAATCGATTTCGCCACTTAATTACTGATTGTCCCGTGACAAATTATCATCATATATATATAGAATAGCAAACCCAAACAAATATATATTTTTTATTGTATCTTTTTAAAAAAAAATCGTTTTGTATTTATAGATTTATTTTAAGATCAATTTTTCGATAAAACCGCATTATAGTTATTTTTAAAAATTGCGTTTTTTCGACAAAAATCGTTTTATGGTTATTTGCAAAAATTGTATCTCTTCGATAAAATCGCTTTGTCAAAAATTACGTCTTTTCATTATAATTGTTTCGTCAAAAGTTGCGTCTTTTCAAAATAACCGTTTTATGGTTATTTTTAAAAATTACGTCTTTTCAAAATAATCGTTTTATATATAGGCAAAATGGTTATTTTCAAAAATTGTGTATTTTCAAAATAACCATTTTATGGTAATTTTAAAAGTTGCATTTTTTGGACAAAGCCGTTTGGCCTATAAATATATATATATATATATATATATAAATATGTTTTAACTTTTTTCCATTGAACATCTTGTTAATCATGATTATTGTTTTTATAATTCACTTAAAGCATAAGAAAAATAAAAAACGTCACTTTATTATTTTCAAATTATTCAAAAGTATTGACCTTTATTATTGATGAAGTTCCAAAATTTTTTGATTTAAATAAAGAATTTTAAATTTCTTTAGACAATGCATATTTATGACAAATTTAAATATAAAAAACCAATATAATTACCAACTATAATTTTCTCGGAAATAGATGGTGCATATAGTAAGTTTTTCGACTTAACAGTTTTTATGGATTGGATACATCGAAATATTGAAGTCGCGTTAATATTGCTAAAACATACCAAAATAAAAAGACACTCACAATCGGTTTGGGTATCAACTATATTTTAATATGCATTGACCGATTTAAATATACAAAATTACAAATGGATTTATTTAAATGGCGTACAAATCCAAAAATTGTTCTACTGGTTAGACGAAAAGCTATGGTTTCAGTCTTTCAAATGAATGCGGAAGAAAAAACATTTTAACCGACATGATTCATTGTTTAAACATAAAGTTATCTATATCCATAATGTCATTCTAAAGAAATAAAATTGTTTTCATATTTTTTTTTTCTTTTTTTTAAGAAAATTTGTCATATCTTTTTATTATGTGATGTATGATGCATCTACGTGAAATTATAACGCACAATTCTTAGAGTAAATTTGCTAAATAACTCAAAAAACTTTTATAATTAGAAAAATGACTAAATTGTGAAAATTATTTTTAAAAATTATAGGAGGTTTTGGTTACTTTTTTAATATTGTAAGTTTTTTTTGGATATTAAGGGCAAATCCCAAAAAGAATTATACAAACGAAATAATCGGATAAGTTCCGAACATTTTCGTTAGTAGCATCATGATTATAACAAGATGCGTCAGATAATCATAGGCTTCATTACTCAACAATTTTCCAGACAAAATATAATATCTTTCACATCCGAATAATACAATTAATTTTGTCAAAAAAGGTCAGATGGTGGTTATAAACACACTAAAAAAAAAACATCCTTCTTAAAATAGAAAGAAAATTGTCGGAAGTACTGTTTTAATAAATAAGAGTCAAAAAAAAATTTACAACTTTTTAACAAAAATGTAACGTAGCTTTCCGAATCCGATTTTATTAGGGTTCACGGAATCTAACTGCTTTCGTGACGGAAGACGTTAACGCCGTTAATGAACGCAAGTTGGGCGTTTTGGCGATGATTAGTGGAGTACTACAGTGTATGTGACGTACGGTACACCTGCATGAGAAAAGACGAAGGAAACTAGAACCTAAATTTTAATTGGTCGAAAATGATAAAATGGAGCGTCACTCAGTGCGGTGCGATGCATCATATTCCGTGCGCCTCGTCGAAATTTCCGTTCGCCGTCATTAATTTAATTTCGCATATCTATAAACCTTATCTTATTTTAACTTTAATAATTTACGAGCGCCGTCTTTCTAAGATTTAAAATCCAAAAAGCGACCCGTATCTCTTACTAAGTTTTATTTCAGCCCTTGAAATCGAATAATGAATTCTCTAGTCCTTTTTTTTTCTTTCAATTTCCTTTGTTTAAAGTAGTGATTACGTTTTCGAGAAGATATATTCGTATCAATAGTATGATGTATTTAGCTTTTTCACATTGTAAGAAATAAATAAATAATCGAATTTTAATAAGAAGAGTAGCTCTATGGAGTTATTTCATTTTGTTTTTATGGTACACTACGGTTTATGTGCCTATTTATGTGTAAGACCGTAGAGTCATGTAGATTGGTGAGTTGGACTAGCTACACTATTTTTGAATAATTAATCGACAAGAAGACAAAATTGTAAATTACCCAAATAAAAAAAAAGGAGAGAAGACACAAGACAGCACAAGCCCAAGCACATGCACATAAACTATATAAGTACTATTTAAACATACGTAATATATTGTTATTAACGCAGTAGTTTATGAGGACTAAACGAAACTAGTGATTTTTGTTATCAACAAACTACAATATAAACGAATTCAACGATATAATGTTTTTCTTATCAGTAACGTATATAACAAACAAACAAAAACAGTAATATATATATATATATATATAATCTCGAGATGGTTCGAAATCTTATATCACCGTGCAACAAAAAATTGTCAAATTATACGCAACAAACTTGCTTCTTTAAAATCAAACGACTTCTTCTTCAAGAGAATCCATGGTTAATTAATCTCAAGACTGCTCTTCTCCAAATAATCACAACAAAATGTTATCAAGACTCAAGTGCTCTAGATGCAACTAGATACGTTGCAACTAAATAAAAAGAAGAAAAGGAGAAAAATTGTGAAGAAGCAAAACAGACTTATTAAGTCCAATCTAAAAGTTTGGCCAAAAAAAAAAAAATTTTATAAAAGCAAAGCTCGTCCGTGGCTTTGTGGATGGGAACATGAACACGTGAAGACCCCATTAGGTTCTCAATGTTGTATACATTTGTTTTTTATATACTTCGTTTCTTATTACATGATGTTTTGGATTAAAATATAAAGTTTTAAAAGAAAAATTTAAATAAAAAATTATTAAATATAAACAATTAAACCAATTAAAAAAAATAATATTATTGATTAAACAATTTTATTATATAAAGTTTGATGCGTCAAACATAGTAATTAACAGGATCGTAACACGTGTTAGCTGATCGATTTGATTTTGAGACATGTTAAAAAAAAATCCAATTAATTTTTGCCACATGTCAAACAATTTTTTAAAAATAAAAATTTATATATTTGTATTTATAAATTATATATTTTAATTTTAAATAAAAATATATAAAACAATACATCAAATACCTTTTCTATTGGGATATTATAATGAGAAATTTTTAAAAATATCACATCTCATATGTCACTTTACAAAAATACCACACTTTAAAATTATTTACAAACGTGCCACTATTCATTAAACCAAAAGTCAAATCTGTCATTTTTGTTTTCTCCCTGTCTTTTCTTTTTTTTCTTCTTTTTTTCTTTCTTTTTTTATTTTTTATTTTTTTCTCTTTTTCTCTTTTTTCTTCATTTTTTCTCATTTTTTCTTTCTTCTTCATTTTCTCTTTCTCTTTCGTAAAAAAAACTGAGATATTTCTTCTTTTTTCTTTTTTTCTTTCTCTCTCTCTTCTCTTTTCTCAGATCTCTCGTGAAAAAGATATGAGAATTTTATTCTAATTATTTCCGATCTGAGATTAGATCTAGTAGATATATATGAAAAATAAGAAGAAGAAAAATATTTTCAAAGAAACTCAAAAAGAGAAGAAAAATAAAAAATATTTTGATAAAAAATAAACGACCGCAAATTTTTAAGTTTGGATTAACTATTGTGCATTTAGGGTATAGATTTGGGGGGAGGGTTTAGAATTTTTATTGACATTATAAAATTTGGTAAAAAATTATAAGGTTCTTAAACAGTTTATAAGGTTTTTAAACTGTTTTACGAAACTTTTTAAAAACTTTATAAACCTTGTAAAAAATTCTTATAAACTTTTTAAAGATTTTATAAATCTGTTAGAAAACCCTTATAAACCCTGTAAAAAAATTCTTATAAACTTTGTAAAAAACACTTATAAACTTATTAAAAACTTTATAAACCTGGTAAAAAAACTTTATAAACATTTTATAAGAGTTTATAAGGATTTTTTACAAGGTATTTATTGACATTATAAAATTTGAAAAGAAATTATAAAGTTTTTAAACAGTTTATAAGGTTTCAAAACTGTTTTACGAAACTTTTTAAGAACCTTATAAACCTAGTAAAAAATCTTTATAAACTGTTTTTATAAATCTTGTAAAAAACTGTTGTAAACATTGTAAAAAACCTTATAAACGTTGTAAAAAACCCTTATAAACTTCGTTAAAAATTTTATAAACCTTTTAAAACGCTTATAAATCCGTAAAAAACCTTTATAAAAACTGTAAAAACAGTTAATAAGGTTTTTTAACAGTTTATAAACCTTGTAAAAAGCCTCAACTTTGTAAAAAACCCTTAAAAACCTTTTAAAAACCCTTATAAAGCTTTGAAAAACCTTAAAATTATTATTTCAACTGTTTATAAGGTTTTTTAAGAGTTTATAAACCTTGTAAAAAATCCTTATAAACCCTGTAAAAACAGATTACAAGGTTTTTTAACAGTTATAAAACTTGTAAAAAACCTTATAAATCATGTAAAAACCCTTATAAATCTTTTAAAAACCCTTATAAACCTTTTAAAAACTTTTTAAAAACCTTAAAATTATTATTTCAACTGTTTATAAGGTTTTTTAACAGTTTATAAACCTTGTAAAAAATCCTTATAAACTTTTTAAAAACTTTTATAAACCCTTTAAAAACTTTATAAACCTTTTAGAAACCTTATAAATTATTATTTCATTTGTTCAATTTTAAATACATATAGATAACTCTTATAAATTGTTCAAAAAGTTTACAAATTATTTAAAAAATTCATTAAAAACGTCAAAACCTTACATCATTTAGAAAAATATCAAGAAGAAAATTAATCTAGATTGTTTAACATTTTTTAAGTGTGTTTAAAAACCTTTTAAAAACTTTATAAATTTTTTAAATTTTTTAAAAACTGTTAAAAATTTTTATAAACCTTATTAATTTTGTAAACCTTTAAAAAACTGTAAAAAAACTTTAAGAAAAATGTCAAAACCCTAGATCAATAAGAAGAACATAAAAAAAAACTAACCCATAAATAATCAAAATCACAGATCTATAAGTCAAATTGAACAAAAAAACCTTAGATTTGTAACCAAATCGAGTCAAAAACACGGATTTTCAACACAAATCATATAAAACCAAATTTTCAACAAAACAATGATGAAATTCGGATCTAGATCTGGATCTATATGAAAGAGAGAGAGAGAGGGGGAGAGAGAGAGATTTAGATCTAGAACTAGATCTAGATTTGATTTTTTTTTTCATCAACACCTTCATCACAATTTCTCCATTAACAAAAGCTTGAGAGAGAAGAGAGAGAGATTCATATCTGATTTTGTTTTGGAGAAAGAGAGAGAATAGAGAAAAATCAATTATTTTTCGTGGGAAAGAGAAGAGAAAGAAAAAGAGAAAGAGAAAGAGAAAAAAAAGAAAAAAAGAAAAAAGAAAAATTGATATTTTTGTCTCTTTCTTACAAAAAGATGGCAGATTTGTAAAGAGTGATGTGGGTGTGGCATGGTTGTAAATGTGTCATTAAAAAGTGGTATTTTTGTAATTCCCCCTGTTATAATATACATGTATTTTTTTAGTTTGAATAGATTTAAGTTTAAATATCCTAATTTTCACATTTATTTACATACTTTTATGCCCTCTCCATTCTACGCTATTTAAAACTTTAATAATATTTTTCATAAAACTTATTTTTTTTGGTTTTTCATCAAAAAGATAGATTATAATATTTTTTGATATGTGAAATAGAATACGACAATATATTTTAGTTTTCTGAGCTTAATATGATTCATTCTAACTCGATTTTTTATTTGCTGTTGACAACACTGATATGAGCTGTAGTAATTTTTTTTCCACTTTTTGCTTGGTTTTTTTACATTTAATAATTACTAAAATTGCAAAAGTAAAATTTGGATTTTTATACAAGGTAATTAATCTTATCAAGACATGTTTGAGTCAATCGGTTAGTTGAAAATATGTGATATAATTTAGTTGAAAATCGAACAATATAAAAAATAAAATATAAGAATACAACAGATAAATATTTGATAGACTTCTATATATAAATGATTTTGTAATAACGTTTTCAATCTTATAGAGTTATCTAATTTTTTTCTTTCTGTTTTTGATTTTTGCAAGTTATAAAATATTCAAAAATAAAAATAGTTCAAATATAAATATGAGAAATAATCCATCAACATTTTCAAAAATAGATATTTGAATTGTAAAACAAGATCAAAATTAAAAAAATTACCAAATTTAAATAGGATTAAGAAAAACTAATAGTTTCAAAAGATGTGATAAAATTTAATTGTAAATCACATAACAAAAACATAAAAATTAATTAATAAATGATATTATTCTTGATCAATGGTTTTACAGTAACATTTTTACTTTGATTTTATTTATGTTAACGGATGATCTAATTTTGTTCACCACAATTAAATATTTTATTTTCTATAAATTTATAAAAGATTAAATAAAAAACCCGCATATATGCGGATCTTTCATCTAGTTTTCAATAAAGTACAAGGTACATGAAAATCCGAAATATCTTATGAAAAAAAAATTCTCTAAAACATCGTATAATAAAAAACGGAGGGAATATATTATATCGGCTGATCCGGTCAGCTCCGGTAGGAACGCATCGAAATGTTATAAAATGGATTTTTTCTTGAAAGGCCACCATACTTTCTGATCCAAGTTTGGAATGTTTTCTGACTCATGGCAGAGGAAGGTAGTTGAATCGCATGTTACCTGATTACCACGTAAATTACAAAGTAATGTTGTATACATTTTATTAGGGGTGGGCATTTCGGTTTTTTCGGGTTTGGTGCAGGTTCGGTTCGGTTTTTTCGGTTTTAGTAAAATAGTAACCAAACTCAAACCGAAGTAAATTTGGTTTGGTTCGGTTTGGTTCAATTTATTTCGGTTTGGTTTTGGTTTGGTTTTAGTTTGGTTTGATTATATTTTTTTTTTTTAAATTTAAAAAAAAAATATTTCAATCATACGAAACCAGTTTTCTAAAATAAAATATGTAAATCCAAACTAAATACCTAAACGAGAAAAATCATGTGAAAATTAAAAGAAAAATCAAACTTTAATATAGTTATATTCACTTTTTCGGTCTTTAATACAAAAAAATATATATAATAGTTGGATATAGAGAGAAGAACAAAAAGAATTTTTATGTTTATGACTAAAGTTTTAATAAGAAAACTATTTATATTAGGAAAATAAATAATCAAAGGTAGATCTAATTTTTAAGAATATATTTATAATATTATTTAAAATATAATTGACTAATTAAATACAAAAACACATTAGTTTATCGGTTTGGTTCGGTTTTTAATAGAACCGAACCGAATCATTCGGGTTGAGAATAAACCCAACCAATGGTTTGTATATATACTTTGGTTTAATTAGATTCGGGTCGAGTTCGATTGGTTCGGTTCGTTTGGTTAATTTGTCTACCCCTACATTTTATTTTTCTTACCGTTTTATATCTGAATTTAATAGTAAAAGAAAATAAAAACGATTCCACATTTATTGAAAATATATCAATGTTCTTAAAATATAGAAGTGGGGAATCGTGGTCCACCTTTGGCTTTTATAATGTCAACAAGTTAAAATTCACCAAAAAAAAAAAATGTCAACAAGTTAAAAATGGGGTATCTCTATGTTTATTTTCTTTAATAGGAACTTCTAAATTAAGCAATAGGGTTTCTCTCTCTTTTAATTGAATTTTCTCGAGTGGGCTGCTATATTTGGAATTAATCAATCGTACTTCGGAAATATATGTTTTGCCATGAAGATCTATCTCTCTTTGTTGTTTTCTATTTCTCCTTTATTTTCAAAATATAAAAATCTAATACTTCTCCGTTTCATAATATAAGATGTTTTGAAGTTTTTTTTTTCATAATATAAGATATTTTGATACTTTAAAATATTTTTTAGCTTTATTGAAAACTGTGTGACCAATAATATTTTGCAATTTTTTTTATAATTGGTTGAATTATTTTAATAATATACTAAATTTTACTTTTTGAAAAATTTTTTTTTAATGTTTGTAATTTTGGCAAAACATCGTATATTTTAAAACAGAAAAATAGTTTTTTGTTGTGAATTTGAAACGAAGTACCAACGGTGGGATGTGATCATGTTTGATGTTCTGACAAAAATCATATTCGAAATATATATATTTGATTTTACCTTTTTTTTTATATCTATTGAATGCTAAATTTCGCGCTCAAAATCCATTTATCACACCTCCATGCGCAAGAGAGATGCAATCATGCAATTGTTTTTTATACCAACCATTTTTTTTTGTTACATAGAGAAAACTCACTAGTATAAATAACTAGTACAATCCCGCTAAAAAGCATCAATTCGTTTTTTTTTCCGTTAATCATATGCATCTTTCTCAAAAAAATCTATGCATCTAATCAAAATCGAATCTCAAACTTGACCAATACATGTTTATACATATTAGATTATACATACAAAGTATTTAAAATTTGGGGCCAGAGGATCTAACATGCAAAGTTAGGCAAGGACCGTCAACAATATACGTATTTTAAAATTTTAGTTTGGCAAGATTTTTATAACAGATATTTTATCATATCAATAATCCTCTATATATTAATAGAGGAGACATTAGGTGAAAATCTTAAATGTCATCCTAAAAGAGTTTTAAGGAATTCATTTCCTAATAAAAATTATTAAAAATTCTTAATAACAAATATGTGAAAATAACGAATATATGGTAATTAATATAGAAAATTTTATTTAAAAATATAGAAAATATTTGAAAATATCTTATTTTCTTTTCAATAATACTAGATTTTTTTATCCGAGTTAAAAATGGTATTAAAATATTCAAAAACAAAAATTCATAATTAATTTTTATAGATGGGAGAAATGAAAAATAACAAAGATAAAATATATTTATGTTTGATCAAAATTTAGCTTTATTATATGTATGCACAATACATATCGTTTTTTTGTGTTTATAAATGTTAAAATACACATCTAAATATTATATAAATTCGATTAAAAACATATTTTATTATTTAATCCCACGCTTGGCGTAGGTCAATCTAGTGATATAATGTTCTAGAAGAAGCCCATCACACAAGCAAACTTTGTTTCCGTAGGACACAAGGAACATGTGATGATAAACACAGAGACGAACACTTGATCCGGAAATAAACCCTAAACCATTCACCAAAGCTTGCCATAGAAACTACAAAACAACATTTTCCTTGAGACTTGCATACAAATTTAATACTTTTGCTGGCTCATTCGAAGAAGGTTTATCCCGATTTGATTCGACCTAAACTCTCAGACACAGATCTCATCCTAGGACGCATCTCTGAATCCATTTCCGTGCAGTTTAAAGCGACACGAATGGTTTCAAGAACTTGTTTATCGGCGAAATCCTGATTTAGAAGCTTCAGATCTAAGATCTCGGCCAACAATCTCTCTTCCTTGTGCCACTTCCTCAAAGTACTAACGAGTTCTTCTCCTTCGGTTTCATAGGAACCATTATATGGTAACCGACCAGTCAACAATTCCAATAGAATCACCCCAAATGAATAAACATCGCATTTCTGAGATGATTTGCAACCAGAAGAAGGAGCTCGGGCTTCGGGTGCAAGGTAAGCAACTTGATGAGCTGAGAGCCTTGTCGCCAATGTGTGGTCTATGCTTTGCATTTTGGTGGATTGTGAATGATCAGTTGGTAGTTTGGGATAACCCGAAACCAGACGTGTGAGACCGAAGCCCGAAATGCGAGGATGTAGCTCATCATCTAACAGGATCTTGCTCGATTTTAAGTTGCCGTGTACATACTTTCTTGAACTGTATTCATGTATATACATCAAACCCCGCGCTGTCCCTTGTGCTATATGTAACCTCTCAGCCCAAGAGAGCGGAGGCCGAGTATTCGAAGGTCCACCTACAACAAAACAAATGCCATCTCAGTAAGCCACCTAGACAGAATGCCTCAAAACCACAAACATAGCTCAAGAAAATGGACCCTAATCTAAGACACCTGATAACAGAACCAAACCTATCACGCGTACGTTACCAAAGAAGATATAGCAGAGGTAAAGGTTTAGCACATAAAGCTCTTGTTTGATAATCTAATCTCTACCCAAGTAACAAGACAAAAATCTTCTTTTATGTCACATTAAACACTGTCTAAAGTTCTAAACTACCATTGAAATCACCTAACTGACCACAAACACACAACGCCTTTATCTATTCAATATCTATTCAATAACTCCATAGAGAAACCAAATCTGTTACTTTGTTTCTTTCTAGTAGGTAAAGAAATCCCCATGCTTCTCCTTGATCTCTAATGTTTCAAGTTTTCAACACATGTAAAACCCATAAAGCTTTAAACAATAAACAACAAAGAGAAGAAACCAACAAGTTCAGTCACTATACCAAAATCACACAAAAGGACAAAAAGCTCTGCACTTTGTAGTCATATAACCATCCAATTCAAGAACACAATAAAATGCAGACTTTAGCACTAAATTTGGAAAATTTAAGAAATAGATTTAGTGTTGTTACCATGTAAAGCAGAGTACAAGCTTCCATTGGTAATGAAATCAGTGATTAGAAGCTTCTCATCCTCTGCATAATAGTAAGCTCTTAGCTTAACAATGTTTGGATGATTGATCCTACTCATAATCTCCACTTCGTTCTCGAAATCCTTAAACCGCCACGTGGCGTTACCGTCGCCGAGCCTTCTAACGGCAACAACGTCGGAGGATGATTCCGTCGTCACTACTCTGTACACAATCCCGCTCCTGCTTTTACCTATTACATAAGCCGATGCTCTCAACAAATCCTCAAGCTCAAGCTCGAATCCTTCATCAAACGCTACAAATTTACCATCTTGCCCTTCTTCGTCGAACTCTGTCTTCGACTCTGTTTTGTACTCGCCGGAGCTCTGTTTTCTCCGGATTAACCAAACCGATACAGAAACCGCTCCGATTAAAACCGAAACTCCTGAGATCAAAGAAACCGTTACCGATCCTGAGATCTGCTTCTTCTCCTTGACAATAACACTAGGGTTTGGTTTCTGGAGATTCTGAGTGTTTTCCGGTTTCGAAGTGACGAAAGTTGGGATTTTTATTTCTTCGCATTGTGTCTGTAATGGAAACCCACAAAGATGAGAGTTTCCGGCGAATGCGATAGGTCCTTGATTCATCAGAGAACCCACCTGAGGTACTTTTCCGGTGAGATTATTGTAAGCGAAGTCCAAACTTACATAAACAGGAAATCGACCGTACGACGGTGGAATCTCGCCGGTGAATCGGTTATAAGAGAGGTTTAAGGTTCCGACGAGGCTTCCGAGTTCAGCGAGTGACTCGGGAAGTGACCCGTTTAGATGATTGGAAGAGAGATCGAGGTGGTTGAGAGATTTCACGGATTTGATTTGAGGTGGGATTTGGCCGGAGAGTGAGTTGTGTGAGAGATCGATGTACCGGAGTTTGGTTGCTTCGAAGAGACGAGCCGGTACGAGTTTTGTGAAATTGTTGTGAGATAGATCGAGTCGGATAAGTGAGTCGAGTAGACCGAGTTCCGATGGAATGTAACCGGAGAGGGTTTTTCCGGTGAGTATAAGTGATGTGACTCGGCCGTTTGTGCAGGTGATTCCGGACCAATGACAAGGAGTTTTGTCGGATTCGGACCAGTGGTTCATCACTCTTGTCGGGTCGTTATCCACGGCGGATTTAAGAGCAAGAAGAGATAAACCATCGGAATTCAGAGAGGAACAATAGCTCATGCAGAGAAAGATTGAAGAAACAAGAAGTGATAGTAATTTCATCATTTTCTTGTTTAGAATGAGAAGAATCTTGAAAACACTTTTTGTTGTTGTTGTTGTCTCTATTCAAGAAAGAAAGAAAAAAGTTACAAATTTATTCATGTAGTGATGCAACGAGAAGTTGCAGAGAAAATAACGATCAACGATGAAGATGAAGGTGATTTGACTGAGGTTTGATTCTTTTATGGTTCTATTGTACTTACTATTGTAGCAACGTGGAGTAATGTAATGTAGTCATGATAACAAATTTGAATTTCTTGTGACCATGGATATGGTTTGAAATAATAATATTATAATATAGTATTGAGATTTGCTTTTTTGCTTTTTTTTTGGTGGTCTTTTAAATTCTTTATTGTAGATTTTTTTAAGTTTTAGTTATTGATTGATGAAGGTAAGGATCTTGTTGTTTAAAGTTTTGTCTGGGTCGATGATGTCTAGGATCCTTGGATTTATAGGGTGAAAAAGGCTATTGTTACAACTTCCAATAGTTTGAATTTGAGATTAAAATTTGGAAAAATAAATACTAGCTATTGAATCTTCAAAGAAAATGGTAACAGATTTTCATTTCTCTATAAAGAAATGATTTGAACTTATTCGTACAGGTTATTTAAAGTAGTCAAGGACGCATAACAGCTACAATGGTACAATAAGCAAATCATACGACTGAAGAAAGAATTAATTTGTTTTTTTTGCAATACCTAATACTCAATGCATCTCCAACCTCATTCCATATCTTATTCTAAATTCTAATTTGGAGTAAAATCTTCTCCAACCCCACTTCATTTTCAACTCCAAAATAGAGTAACTCTATTTTTTCCTCCAAATATAAAATAATCTCATTTTCCACTCCATTTTGGAGTTAAACTTTTTTTTTATTTATAAAATAGTCCTTTAAGTTTTAAATACATTAATTTTAAGAGATAAATAATTATTTTGGTGATAATTATTTGTTTGATATTATTTTTAATTAAATTTTTACGAATTTGTCAAATCACAAGAATTTGCAACAAAATAATTATATTATATTATTATGTGTGAAATTGTGATTATGTGTAAGTTTTTTTTGTTAAAAATGTGTATGTAGGTCTAAGTTAATTTATGTTATTACGAATTTAAAATTTTTTATATATTTTAAAGTTATTATGAATATATGTGTGAATTAATAATAATAAAACATAATGTTATGATTTTAATTCATAAAATAAAAAATATTGGGGTCAATTTGTAAATTTTATAAATAAAATGTATTATTAGTAACTAATAATAAATAAAAAATGAAATATAATTAAAATATTATTTGTGGAATGAAAAATAGAGTAATACAATAGAGTAAAATCCAACTTTAATTTGAAGTTACTATATTTTAAAGAGAAAAATAAAGTGATACATTGCACATGATCTTAGAATAGTCACGGACACCTTGAGCCATGAAAAAAAAAATTACAATCCTACTAAACCTATATATGTATCAGTAATTAAAAAACTTAAACACATGTTTGATAATAATTGAAAATAATCGAACTCTACCTATTATTATCTTAGTGCGAAGGTCGTCGTATTATTATATGTGTGGATTTGATTGAAGCTATAAATTTGAATTCAATTCGTTATATATTTAGATTTTTTATTCAAATTAAAGAAAGGAAGAGACTATGAATAATGGGATTGTGTCAGAGAAATTTTTATTAACCAACCGACAAAAGTTACCGAAACAAACATGCATTTGAATGATTCCCACTTCCACTCTAATCCAAATCCTAAGGGCACTTCCGTAAATGACCACTCAAGCCTCAGTAGTCACTAGTCAGCAACTTTTGGGCTTGGGCCAGCGATAGGGAAAATGTTCGAACATCTACCACAATGCTATTGAACCTCGGACATGGTCTCAGTCGATGCAGTTGCAAGATTATGTTCCTTGCAAAATTAGAGCCAAACTGTGGTTGCGCCACATATCCTCGAAGCATCGCGGAACAAGTAAATTAAACTAGTCAAATAACCGCCATACATATCGCTAAAATCCTTGGAACATGAACTCGTATGGATTTAGCAAGTCTATTACTTGAAAAGCTTCTTCTTTCCTAAAATATTTTTTTTGTTACTTGCTAGGTGTGAAGAAAGAACTCGGATATCCGAACGAATGAGGAAATCACAAGAGCTTGTTCCTAATATGGACAAGGTACAATATCTTGGAACTTCTTGGTAGTTTTGACTTTTGATCATAAAACATACTATTAGTTTCTCTTGTATTGATTCGGATTAATATTAGAAAAGACTTCAGAAAAGTCATAAAAACTCACTTCTAAATACAAAAATGTCACAAAACATTTTTTCGCATACAAATATGTCACTTGTAAAAAAATCGGACGAAAATACCTTTGCTTTTCGTCTGTCATTGCATTTAATAATCTGCATTAAATATTTCTGTTTTATGTCATATCTGAGAACGCACGTACACTATCGTGGGTTTCATATACGTACACTATCAAATACGAAACTCGTACATCTATAATTGAAAGTACAAGAATAGTAAACAATATGTACATACGAATATCATACACACTCAATGTACAATAGGTATTTACGTGTATATACATACTATGTACAATAGGTATTATATTACATACATATGGATACGCACAACTAAGTACATATACGCTTGTTAATATATGTCATTCATATAAAATATATGTACACACATTTATATATATGTGTACGTACACATGTAAATATAATACGTACATATACCAATAACATATTGTAGATTATATACATGTTGTATGTGTCTATATGTAAAATACATTATATGTATGTATATATATATGTACAACTAAATATATATTACGTACGTACATGTACACGTACATGTACACATACATATACTACCTATTATAATACCTATTATATAAATATATGTCATACATACAAAATATATGTATATGTATTTATATGTATGTATACGTACATATGTAAACATACATGTATATATATACATATAGCATATTATAGATGTTTGTATATACACGCATAATACATTTTTTGTAAAATTAAAAAAAACGTAATGAAAATGGGTATCAAATTGTAAAGAAAAATAAATTATAATAGAAATTAAAAATAACTTTTAATAAAATTAAATTGTAAGCTGAATTTATAAGAAAATAAGAAATAGAAAATGTAGTAAAAAAATAAATAAACAAAAATGCAAAAAAGGAAAAGAAAAAAGATGCAGACAGAGAGGGAGAAGAGAAAGGGAGAAGCGAGAAGAGAGAGGAGAGAGGAATATATATTTTATGGGTATAAAAATATTTTAACAGGTTAATTGTGACATATTTGCGCACAGTTTCGAATCTATGACATATTTGTAGATCAAATTCAATAGTATGACATTTCTGCACATACTCTTAATGTTAATTGTTTTCTTTATGTTTTAACAGCAAACAAAACGCTTTAGATATGTTGGATTTTGCTGTGGATTACATCAAACATTTACAAAGACAATATAAGGTAAGTTACTTATCATTGTGAAAAATCGAAAGAATGGTTTACACTTAAACAAGTTGATTTGATTAAAACTTCTCTATTGGTTTACACATATTTTAAACGAGAACAAAGCTAATTGCAAATGTATGAACAAAGAAAAAAATCGATATAACCAAGAGCCAATAGCTCAACTGGTAAAGATCTCAGACAAATCCTAGAGGTTGATGGTTCGAGTGGCTCTTGAGACGATACTAATATTATATGCTGTGGTTTCGGGTGTGGGGAGATTACGGGCTTCGACCCCGAACTTCTTGATAATTTAAAAAAAAAAAAGTCGATATAGGACGCAACAAAGTGTGTGAATGAATATTATTTAGCTAAAAGACCAAAACTGTAAGCTCTGAGAAAGAAAATATCTTTTGCTTTCAACTAATCGTAAGCAATAAATTAAGACTCCAAATATGTTCTTTGAACAACGATTCCAACTTGTTCCTTTTTTTCTCTCTGTCATACCCAAGTTTAAAATTATGCATGAAGTTGATTTAAACGCGAGACATAATCTAACAACGATTATTAAAAAATTTCGACCAGAAGAACAAAGAAAGAGGTGAAAACAAACCACATAACAACGATTGTTCTTCCATGTGATTTGCGACCAAAACAAAGACGATGTGTGGGTATAAAACGTTGATTACACCTCTAGGCTTGAGATAAAGATCAAATGGGCACATATTTGACGTGATTCATCATCTTGTTTGAGACTCCATTTTAATATTTGCAAAATTATCACCACTCGATATCACATCCAAATTTCGCTAGTAAAATTACTTTCTCAGTCATAGAATTTTTGATAAAAAAAAAAAGGACAAAAAATGTTAAAAGTAGTTATATTATATCAATCTTTGAAGCAACAAACATCTTGTAATGTTTCAAAAAAAAAAAAAAACATCTTGCCGTTTTTGGTAACAAAAGGACTACCACTGCAATAAATAAGATGGGCCAGTTTTGGCAAATCTCATTTTAACAAGCCCAAATAAATCGCTAAGAGACGACCAATTTTTTCAAATCCGCGCAGTTTTGAATGATTGGTGGGGACGAGACGCCCCTGTCGTTTTCGTGATACGTATGTGGGCCCCCCTTTTTATCACAAGTCATTTTTGTATATACACACTATTTACAATATACTAGAAAATTGATCCGCATTTTTGTATGCAGATATGAAATATTTTAGAGAAATAGATAAATTTTAGAATTTAAATAACACGATTTATTGTTTATAAAAATAAACATGAATGATTGTTATTTTTAAACATTACATGCATATTTTAAACTTTTTTCGTTCCTTTATTCTTTTTCATATTTTTCTTCATCCATTATTACTTATATTTCTTTGTCTTATTATTTTTTTTTATCTAAGTTCAATTTTTTTTATTTATTTTCTTATTTTTCTTTCCTCTTCTTCATTATTTTTCATTTTCTTTGTATAATTCGAATTTTCTAATTTTTATTTATACTTTTTCATCGTTTTCTTCTTCTTTTTGGTTGTATTATTTTTTTAAAACTCTCAAAATCTAAATTCAGAAAACTAATTAGATGAGATAAGAAAAAAACATAATTAAGAACCGAACAAAAATATTAAAGAGCAGATAATAGTGAATAGCTTTTTATTCAAATCCCATAAATTTTAAATAACAAAAATCTTTATAATATAGAAAATCTTTGAATGTAATAGAAGATTTATCCATATTGTATTTAATTGAATTTTCTTTTAAACTTCATAATTCATTATTTTGTTGTTGATATTTTCGAAAACTGTTATTTTATTTTCGGGAGTTTATAATGATTATGTTAATTATGACAAAAAATTGTGTTAAAAATTTGATTAGAGAAAGACCACATGAATTAGAAGAAATCAATGGTCATAATCTGCATTTCTAGCCTTTTGTCAGTCATATGCATTCTTCTTTACTCATTTAGTTAAAAATAATAATAGTTTAATTAAAAAATTTACCTATTTAAAATAATAATAATAATCCAATTTTAGGGATATAGAATTAAAACGTTTATAAAAATATAAAATAATAATAATTTACCTATCATCTTTAAAATTTTTATAAAATTATAAAAGGGGATTAAAAATCTTTCGAAAAGCTTTATTATAAAATTAAGACTTAGTTACTTTAAATCGAAAATTTAATGATAGATGAAACAATTTTATCTTATTAGGAAGTAGTGAGTCGAGGCCCGACTAAACCGATTCCACAAGAAAAATAAGCAAAAACACATTTGAATTGAGGGAGAAAAAGATACAATGTTATATCACATCACGCCTCTGATCAATCTGTAAATCCAAATCTCATATGTAAGATATTCACGTTGATCAATTTTAAAATTAATCATATGTTTTTCGGTTATAAAAAAACATATTTCATAATCATTATATAAGATAAAAATAAATATAACTTAAAAAAAAAGATAAAAAGAAATATTTATATATCTAAACCTATCCAAACAAAAATAATGAAACCTACAAAGTAAAAAAAATAACTTGCTTTAAGAACAACTACAAAAACAAAGAAAAAAATCAGAATTGATCAGATATAATATATTATGCATACAAACAAAATAAAATCAAAAAATATACCTTGTTGAAGAACAAAACCTCATGTATAACACAAATCAAAAGAACTTGCTTTAAGAACACTTACAAAAACAAAGAAAAAAATCAGAATTGATTAGATATAATATATTATGCATATAAACAAAAGCAACAAATGAACGAAGGAAAAAAAATCAGCACAATCGAACTACTGGATAAAAAACATACCAGAGTTTGAGATATATATAGGGGGATGTAGTTTAGAGAAAAATAGGGTTTGGTGTTTCCAAATCTTTTTAGAAAAATAAATATCTTAATTGAGTATATTTTTTACCCATTTTGTATATATTTCCATAACCTTTGATAGCTATAACTATCTAATGATATATATATTTTTTCAAATATTTGATCTTTTGCAAATATTACGGAGCTAGATTCGATTATGAGTGGAGTAATATTCGATAAAGAATAAACTTACAAATAAAGATCAAATCTTAACTAAAACTTTTAAAATATAATCCATATTCACTGTTTTGATACTTAAAAATAACTGTTTTGATTTTCTATTATTTTACTAAAAAATTGGATATTATGGAGGTAGCTATTTGAAATATTTTATGTTAATATAAACATATATTAACTTGAGAATTGAAGTTTGTCCACGTTTGCATTTTTTTTTTTTGCATGAATATGTATGTAATTAATGCAGTAACATATTGTGAATTATCTGGGAAAGAGTGAAAATTTTGTAAATAGATTATCAAAGATTTAAAAATATTTTTGTTATAAATTGGTTTTTAAAAGTGTGAAAGAAGAAACTATAAGCATAAAACTAGATGATTTTCTGCACCGTGTGCGGATTCAAATATATTTTGTAAGAATAAAATTATAATTTGCTATTATCAATTTGTGATATTGATGTGGAGATATGTGTTATATAATGATTGTGTAGATGTAAATGTATTTTGTAAAAATAAAAATTATGATTCGTTATTGTAAATTTTTGATTAGCAATTAGTTTTTTAATTAGGTTCGTGTTCCACGTTATGACATGCCAAGAAGAAGATTTGATGGTAAGAGATCGAAGATAGACACAAAATTTTTTTTCCACATACCATTTTTCAATGTTTCTCAAACTCATTCAAATTTTTTGCCAACATTCAAATTTCAGTGTTCCTTTTTGTTTTTGTTTTTGTTAATTTCTTGTGTTTAATCGGGAGATTTAATCGTGAGATTTTTTTATGATTACTTATCATTTGAAAGAAGAAACTATAACATAAAATAATAGTTTTTAAGAAGAATTTCGGAATGGTTGTTATAAACAAATTTTCGAAATATAAATTTTAATTTTTGAAATTTATTATTTTAATTTAATTTGTGATAAAAATTGTGTTAAAAGAATAATTAGAGATTCAGCCATGTCATCTTTGTCTATAAGCATGTCATCATTTTTCCATGACAAATCATAGTTTTGAACAAAAAGATTAAAACAAATAATTATTTTAACTAATTGTACTTCTGTTTTAAGAGGAAAGAGATAATAGTTTTTAAAAAGAATTTGGAATGGTTGTTATAAACAAATTTTCGAAATTAATTATTTTAATTTAATTTGTGATAAAATTTATATTAAAAAAATAGTTAAAAATTTAATATATATTATATTTTTCTATAAACATATCATAATTTTTCTACGACAAATCATAGTTTTGAGCTAATAAAATTAAACAAAGTACGGGATGTCATTTTATTTACGAAATATTTAAAATAACGCTACCAAACCAAAGCCCAAAGGCCCAACTCATAAAAACAATTGGGATCCAATTCAACCGTCTCTCTCTCTTTCTCATCTTCGACCTCATAAATGGATGCTTTCTCTCTCTAAAACTTTGGCTTTATTAACAGACTCACTCCAAAGCTAACGTTGCTTTCTTCCCACTCCAAATATCTCTCTTGAGAGAGAACACATTAACGAAGAAGAAGAAGAAGAAGAAGAAGATTTTCTCGAGAAAGCGAGAGAAATATTTTAATCGCTTTGATTAAGCGTGTTAACTCGAGCGAGTTGATCAAGTCTGGTTTTGCTCTGAAATTAAAGTCGGTTAATTCCGGTTTAAGCGTGAGTTTACCGGTTATGGATCTGACCCAAGGGTTCGGAGATAGATCCGGCGGTGAGTCGGTGACGGGACTGGTGGAATCGCTCAATTTCAGCGACGAAATCCGGCAATTAGTGACGATGCCTCCGGAGAACACCGGTTCCTTCACGGCGTTGCTCGAGATGCCGGCGACTCAAGCTATGGAGCTTCTTCATTTCACAGATACATCGTGTTCTCAGGCGACTGGAGATATCGCTCCTCCCACTCGTCATCATCCTTTTGGGACATTGGCTTTTCCTTCTGACTCGCTTCTCTTGGACCGCGCCGGTCGTTTCTCGGTGATTGCTTCAGAGCAAAACGGAAATATCTCCGGTGATTCGAATTCCAGCGGGAATGTCAAGACCGAGCCTACTGAGACCGATTCAATGGTGGAGAATCATAACCGTAACAATTGTTCTGGCAAGAGGAAGGAACGAGAGAAGAAGGTGACACCAATTTGTTCAGAACCAAACTCTTGTTCATTTGAAACCAGAGAGATTATTAGTACTTAATTTCTTTATCCTTTGATTTCTAGGTGAAAAGCTCGATGAAGAAGAGCAAGAGCTCAGAAGAAGCAGAGAAGCTACCATATGTTCACGTTAGGGCTCGTCGTGGTCAAGCTACTGATAACCATAGCTTAGCAGAGCGAGTAATTTCACATCTCACAAACATGGTTCGTAGTAGTTAAATTAGTGGCTTACGCTAATTCATCATTAACTATTGATTATAGGCAAGAAGAGAGAAGATAAACGCACGAATGAAGTTGCTACAGGAACTGGTCCCAGGCTGTGATAAGGTTTGTCTCTAGATAATAGACCTTTAATCAAAAAAGCTAATCAATAATTAGATCTTAGGTTGTGTTTAAGGACAGAATCTTTCTTTATTAGACCAACCCTCAAAAAAGTTATGCTTTTTCTCTAATTTGATTATGTGGTTTGATAAAGGTCTTAATCCTTCTCACTAGCTTTTTATATGAAAAAAGAGTGGAATGCTAAATTCCTCTTATATGAAAACCAAAACGACTAGTTTAGGAATTTCATTGCCTTGAAGATCTAAACTTTATATTCGTGGTGGGGAAGGAATATCTCACGGGTCATAACCATTTAGGTAAACTAGTAATACGAAAGTGATGTGACAGTGTCATTCATTTTCTCAAAGTGTATTGATTGAGCTTGAAGCTTACTCCATAAATGACAATAATGGCTTGATGATGTGGGGGATGCTAGCTGGAGTGTTCCTAGCCTTAAGGTTTTGTGGGTAGAGGGGACAGGTTTTGGTGGATAGATCAAGATCAGAGTGTGTGTTTTGGGGTCCATATGTGGAAAAAAGTTGCAGGCTTTCTATGGAGGGTGAGGAAGTGTAGTATCGTCTCTAATAAGTTTGGTATCTATCAAGTAGAAAGAGGGTGAGGAGTTTAGTATATCGTTACTAATATTGTTATATGCTTTGAGTCCCACAAATACCTAATTGGTTGGAAACATGATGTGACATTCCTGCAGACAGCTAACTAATCGATATATATATCTTGGAATTTAGCAGCCATTATTGGTGGATGGAGATGAATGATAAGTGACAACTCTTTTAAGAGTTTGTAAAATTTGTGGGACTTGATTGTTTGTTACTCAAATCTTGAGAGTCCTGAATTCTTGTTTACGAACGAGAGATGGTGGCTCTGGTTCGCATTTTCTCGCTGCTTCTTTAACCACACAGTCGATTGGTTATAGATTTGCGCATATTATTTACATAACTAATGGATACATAGGAACTTTGACTTACTAGAAAGCTTTTATCTGCAGATTCAGGGCACTGCATTGGTGTTGGATGAAATTATTAACCATGTACAGTCTTTACAGCGTCAAGTGGAGGTGAGACTTTTCTACTTCATAGTTAAAATTTTGATTTTTTTACTTTAATATGAAACAGTAAGCTAAATCAATATAATTGGTGCTACAATGTCAAATAACTGTTCCTTCTTTTCAGATGCTATCTATGAGACTTGCTGCAGTAAACCCCAGAATCGACTTCAATCTCGACAGTATACTGGCTTCAGAAGTAAGTTTCATGTGATTTTCTTCTAAAACAGAAGCAGTAAAGAACCTCTCGTTGACCATGTTGCTCGTTTAAGTAACCATAGGGGTTATATTTCTTTGAGTAACCTTTGTAGTTGTATCACAAAAAGAGAAACTTTTGGATATTTATTGATCCAACATTAATCGATCCTATTTTAGACTAGGCTTAAAAGAAGTAGGATCAACGTGGGGAAATAAATACACATCCTTACAAAAAAAATGGCAGTACAAACACAGAGCCTTTTGTTAAATCTTTTGAAAGGACTCATTAGTCTTCTCAATTATATACACACAGAGATGGGTCAGAAAACACGGACCACCTCTGTTCTGTGGTCTTTGATGTTGTTTTTATTTTTTTTACTTCCACAATTATTTTTTTTCTGTGGGTCTGAGTCTTAAGTTCTTGTAGCTTCAAGTTTCACCTATCCAATCTAATACTCAAAGCTTTTGTTTCTCTGCAAATAACTTCTTATTAAATGACCTTACTTTCTTTTAAGAACCAGACCCCACTCATTGAAAAATCTTGGCCCTTTAGGATAAAATACAGTAAAAGAGAGCTGGCTTGTTGATTAGATACTGAATTTGAATGAATGATCTCTAACAGAAGTTGTTCCTTTTTACGATTTTGAAACGAATCGAGTTAATGATTGCGGTCCAAAATCTCTTTATGCAGAACGGCTCTCTTATGGATGGTAGTTTCAATGGAGAGTCTTATCCTCAGCTGCAACAGTGGCCTTTCGACGGTTACCACCAGCCGGAATGGGGAAGAGAAGAGGATCATCATCATCATCATCAAGCCAGTTTCTTGATGGGTTCAGCTACTTTACAGCCAAATGAGGTGAAAATGGAGCTATAAGTGAAAATGGCAGTGTATATAACACTATAAGAGTTATTATATATCTCCTAAGGTTTCAATTTGTTGGATTAGAGTTAGAAAATGGTTATGATTGTTTCAAGTCTCTTGGCCTTTCTATATTTACGAGATTTTTCAATGTAGAAATCAGAATGTCTCAAAGTGTTGTGTCCCTTAAGAGAAGTATATGAAGAGTTGATTATGTTACTGTGGAATACGACGTCGTTTATGAGAATTATCCAATAATGCTTAACCGACTACAATGACCGGTTCGATTTTGTTTAAGTAAATAATAACCGAACTGACACAAGCGATTTCGCACTACAGAGTTTGAAGTCATACCGTTTCAATTTGGTTACTAAATCTACTATACCGGAAAATATAAACTGAAGCCATAATATAAACCGAAATTTGCCAATTAAACCGACGATAGTGATAAAACCAAACTGAATTTCTCGGTCCGGTTTCGAATTAAACCCTTGTGTAGGTCGTGGTCGTATATAGTTCGAACACTAAGCAAATCTGTAAAATTTCCTTTTCGTCTCTTTTGCTTAGAAGCAGAAATCGGAACTTTTAGCGATGCCGTCGACGCAGTCATTGACCGTCGCAGCGAAGACGCTACGAAATCGGATCTTTTCAAGGTCCGGATCTACATCCGCCGGTCCGAGTCGTTGGGCGACGCCGGGTCACGAAGAACGGCCCAAGGGCTATTTCATGAACCGGACTCCACCACCACCGGGACAGTCGCGCAAATGGGAAGATTGGGAGCTTCCTTGTTACATCACCAGCTTCCTCACGATTGTTATCCTCGGAGTCGGACTCAATGCTAAACCTGATCTTTCAATCGAGACTTGGGCTCATCAGAAAGCCCTAGAACGCCTGGAAATGGAGAAGCTTGCGTCTGCTGGAGATTCGTCCGATTAAGCACCAGATGGGGTTGATCTGGTATGTGTTTTTCCCCGGGGATTTGAGGAGTTTTTTCTCCCGTTTTATGACGATCACGAAGACTGGAGAGTTAGGGTTTCGTTTCGCTCGTCCCTGAACTTGGTTTCAATCTCTTTTGTTTTGTTGATAAATGATGTTCATGAAATAAGTGTTCTTTAAACTGTTTCGACGCACTTGCTCTCACTCTCTCTACTTGTTACATTTCTCAAATTTGGTTACTCTTGATTTGCTCGTTTTTGATCAACAATCTGCAATTTTGTTTGGTGTTTTCCAAAATGATTCGATCAATTATTGATTGTTCCATTGTTGCTCTCCGTTATGCAGTGCTTCCTGATGAAATTCATAGCCAGTTTAGCTTTCTGATGATATTTAGATCCTTCTTTCTACTTGTCATTTGTTGTTCTGCACAGAGGCTGATAGTATAGCTAGGAGATGGAATGTTCCTCTGTTTTGTAGACATGGCATGATACAAGAAGGCTCATTAGCATATAGAATTTCGCTATGGTATATGATTATAGTTTTGTGCAGTGTGCACATCGAGTTTTAAAGTGGCCACCGTAAAGTTCTCGTGCTTGTGGCATTAACCATTGATAGATGCAACACACTAGGTTTTACTTTTTTTTTTTTTTTCAAACTGCAGTGTCTATTAGACTTTCACTGCTCATTGCATCAGTGTTGAATGCTTGAATAATTCAATAACGATTGGAGTAGAGTTTCTCATGGTGTCAGCCACTGTTAGATTCTATAAAGTAGGATTCAGTTTCTTCGGTTGCGGTATTGATTAGGCTTTTACTGCTCGTTGCATCAGTGTCCGTTGTTTGAGTAATTCACTAACAGTTTGAGTGGAATTCTCATAGTATCAGCCATTGTTAGATTCAGAACACTAGATTTCAGTATTATCAGTCCTGGGATTTGTTTAGCTTTTTTACTGCTCATTGCATCCGTGTTGGATTGGATGTTTGAGTAATTCAATAATGGCTAAGAATATTGTATTGGCTGTGTGGATATTGAATTGTCAGCATTTTTGCAAATACTGAGTTGAGAATAGCATGAGATTGTTGATCTCGAAGAATTTGTAAAAGTTATATGCATGTGTGGTATCAATCAAGGAGCTTGAGGAGAACTTCACTCAACATGGCAGCTTACCTCTGCCTCTGCAGGTCCTTCTCGATGGACCTTATATTGGATACTGCCATTTCGAGTAGTATTGTTCGTCATTTCCCAAATCTTCTGATTAGTTTCCTTTAGTATGGCTTGATAGTTTCCTCTATTATATGTTATGTCAGCTCTTTAGCGAGCTTTGATGTTCATCTTATTCTCGGGTTTCTTGCATGATGGTTAAAGCAATTAAAGAGACTAAGATTAAAGAAAACCAAGCACTCTTCATGGTTGCTTTTTTCAGCAAGTGGTAGCTTGATTTGTTGTTTGCCTTACTACTATCCTCAGATTGCATCACCTCGAGAGGGATGTTTCGGTAATTTCTTCTCTGTGTGTTTCCCGAGATTATGATTCAGTGACACTGAAACGATTAGACTTGGTATAATGTTTCGCACTTCACATGCTCTGGATACCTAAGAAGGGTCTATTACTGTAAAGCCATGTGAAGAACCTTTGTCCATTACCTCTCTGTACATTTAAATGTTTTCTTTCGTAAATTCCAATCTTAGGACACACTCGTAGTCGTATGTAAATTACGTCGGTGTCGGTGGAGTTGTTGGAGTCTAATGCTAATGACCAAAGAGAAAAAAACACTACGGTCATTTTAAAAATAGAAGCTACTTTTTTGGGAAATGTCACCGGCTATTTCCGGTAAAAACACTCGAGCCACCGACACAAACAACCTTATATGGGTCACGACCACGATCACAGTCCGTACCGTACACGATCCATGTTTTTTTTTTTTTTAAAACCAAACCATAACTTCACGCACTAGATAGAGAGAGAGAGAGAGAGAGGTAATGGGGTTTATTATGGATTACAGATAAAAGACAGGTAATGGGTTTCACTCAGTGACGCAAATCTGAGAGTAGACTTCACTCTGAGTAGATTAAAGTAACCGTCTTGAAGAGGAAGACACCACTTTCTCTAAAGTCTTCTTTTCCTTTTTGCTGTTCTGTTTCTTCTGTAGATTTCACCCACTGGTAATCTTCTTTAACTTGTTGATCTCTCATGTGGGGTTAGTTTTAAACTCTGTTTCTCTCTCTGAAACTGGTATATTTATGGAAACTCCAGAAAATTCAGTTCCTGAAGTTTTATAGGGTTTGATCAAAATCTAAGATTAAGTGAATGCACCTCATTTTCTAGCTTAAGCAAGTATGAACAGATTGCTGGGACCTCAAAAATGCTACTGTAGATTAAGACAAATCATAGCAAGTGACGATTATGTCCTTTTCTTCCTCCATTATGTGCTCGTCGTTTTCAGGAAGATGAATATATATCTAGCTGTGTTTTTTATCCTTTTGCTCATCTTACTCAACAATCTAAAAATCATTACTTTTTCTTCAGGCTTATCACAGATTTTCTTTCTTTGCTTTGCTTTATTTTCTGTAGGGTTACACAAATCTTCTTGGATTGTTTTTCTCAGTTGGACATTGAAAGTAACTGTTTCTGCTTTGTCTGCATTTGAAGAGTTTCCACGATGAAGGCAAGAACAACCAACAATGTCCAGTCTAAGCGATCTACCAAGAGTGGAAGAAAAGATCAGAAGCTGCAGAAAACGAACAGCCAGAAAAAGTTATCAGAACAAGAGAAACACAAGGACTTGGATGCTAAAGAAGAGTCTAATAATAATAATCTCTCTACAGTAGCAAGTGATTCAACCACACAATCAGATCGGTCGGAGGCTTACGAGACGGTAGATGTTCGTTACTTGGATGATCAAGAAACAGGTTCTTGCATAGTTGTGAAGAAAACGGAGAAAGATGAACAAGAATGTAGAGATGCTCGTGAAGGTATTATCAATGCCGATGTCTGGGAAGATGCTTCGAATGGTGCTCTTAGTGCTGGAAGTGAGAACGAGTCTGGTGATGTAACAGAGGATGGATCTTCGAAAGAGAAGATCGAGTATCTGGAGGCGAGAATCGATAAACTTGAAGAGGAGCTTAGAGAAGTTGCCGCGCTCGAGATTTCGCTCTATTCTGTTGTGCCGGATCATTCTAGCTCTGCACACAAGCTTCACACGCCTGCTCGGCGTATTTCTAGAATCTACATCCATGCCTGTAAGCATTTTACTCGTGGAAAGCGCGCTACAATCGCTAAAAACTCTGTTTCTGGTCTTGTTTTGGTTGCTCGATCTTGTGGGAACGATGTTTCGAGGTACACAAAAGACTATATTTTAACATTTGAGTGAAATTTTCAGGATCTTGATTCTTCTAAGTTTTCTTGGTTTCCTAATTCTTTAGGTTGACCTTTTGGTTATCAAACATCATAGCTCTAAGGGAGATCATTTCGCAAGCGTTTGGTAAGTCTCGTGGCATCACACAGATCTCTGAATCAAATGGGAGTGAAAAAGGTGATTTAGGGAAGAAAACAAACCTGAGATGGAAGAATGGTTTCCAACAGCTTTTAGAGGATTGGCAAGAAACCGATACATTTACTACTGCACTCAAGAAAATCGAGTTCTGGGTGTTCTCTAGAATTGTAGAGTCTGTTTGGTGGCAGGTATAAACAAAATGTCATAACTAAAGATGAGATTCTAAGTTGGTTAGTTTATGAAGAATCTCACTTTCTTCTTCTCTTATCTTTAAGGTCTTTACTCCTCATATGCAATCCCCTGAAAACGACTCGTCAGTCAGTAAATCGAATGGGAAACTGATGGGACCTTCCTTGGGTGATCAAAAGCAAGGAACCTTTTCGATTAGCCTATGGAAAAATGCTTTCCGAGATGCTCTGCAACGGCTTTGTCCTATGCGTGGCGCAGGGCACGAGTGTGGTTGCTTACCTGTCTTGGCTACAATGGTAATCAGTTTTTTTTTTGTTAAGAGTTTCAGTTCAAGACAATGAGAATGATATTCCTACTGTCTTTATGCAGGTTATGGAGAAGTGTATCGGTAGATTCGATGTAGCCATGTTCAATGCAATTCTGCGCGAGTCAGAACATCAGATTCCAACTGATCCTGTCTCTGATCCTATCCTTGATTCCAAAGTCCTGCCTATTCCTGCTGGAGACTTAAGCTTTGGATCAGGGGCACAACTTAAAAACGCGGTAACCAATACGAAACAAAGTTCTGATTTTCATAGCCGTTAGAGAGTGCATAGATCAATCTAAATGATGCAACATTTCCCTTGCAGATCGGCAATTGGTCTAGATGCCTCACTGAAATGTTTGGCATGAACTCTGAGGATTCTCTAACCAAAGATAAACGAAACAGCGAAGATGATCACACAGAAAGTGAAAGCGGTGATCGTAAAGCCTTTGTTTTGCTAAATGAACTTAGCGATCTTCTTATGCTCCCAAAAGACATGCTTATGGAAAGATCCATTAGAGAAGAGGTATGTTTGATATATATCTCAGTTTGTTTCTTGGTTAATCCCGTCACATTCACGAGCTTCATCGAGATTTTTCCTTGGTTTATTGGTTTTACAAACAGATATGCCCATCAATCAGTCTTCCACTCATCAAAAGAATACTCTGCAACTTCACTCCTGATGAGTTCTGTCCAGATCATGTACCCGGAGCTGTCTTAGAAGAGCTTAACGCCGCCGAGGTAAAAATAATTCAAAATTTTGGATTCTCTTTCTTCTCATAATCCATAAAGTAAAAATTAAAACATATGGCTTTGTTATATTTCCAGAGCATTGGTGATGAAAGGTTATCAGAAGCAAGCGTCCCTTATGCAGCTTCCTCTGTATCTTATGTATCTCCATCGACCATGGATGTAGCGGAAAAAGTTGCAGAGGCTTCAGGAAAATTGTCAAGGAATGTGTCTATGATACAGAGAAAAGGGTACACGAGCGACGAGGAGCTTGAGGAACTAGACTCTCCTCTTACATCAATCGTCGACAAAGTGAGTGACTTTACTAGTACAGCGACTTCAAATGCAAGATACAAGCTTCTTCAACAAGTGTGGATTTAGTTGAGTGATGATTGGAACCTAAGTAAAACTGCAAGTATCTATGGCTATTGCAACGAGAATTTGCCTATACGAGCAACGATAATGTGGAATGCATCTGTTACATAGATACTCTGTTTCAAGTATCATTAAGAAGCTATATTTTTGTCACATAGGCTTCTAGGCATGTGTAGAGCTCTCTACAATCTCAATAATAGCTTGAAGATGTTGAATTTGACCTAATAATTAATATGCTTGTTTGAATAAAACGAGAGATACAAGAGGTATTGTTACATGCCTGAGTTCATAATTGGAAAACTCGATATCTTGACAATGGTTTGCTAAGCTAAGATGCAACCATTAGAAAACATGTCATCCAACCAATATATTAATGCTTCTCTACTCCATGCCCATTTGCAAAGGAATGTTGATGCTTCCAAAACACCTCCTGAAAATAAGCAACACAAAAATACATATCAGAATCATTGAGCCGTTGCGATCATTAAGAATATATCTCACTTCCCTAGCTTTTGTAAAGATGAAAAAATGAAAAGTTATTTAGATATCAACTCTTCTCGGTGGTGAGAAAGCTATAAAGTCTTATCCTTGAATCTTCAGGATCGTCAAAACGCATCATCCAAAGGATTAAAACCTTTTTAAGCTCCTTCAATGATCTGTTTGGTGACCTGAAAAACATGAATTGCAATATATGCATTGTCTAACAAAGAAAACGAGCTCATCAATTTTCTAAGTCATTACACAAGTGACTTGTCAAGCCAAAGGTGTACTCAAACTCCGATGCCTGCAACAACAAAAGGTTAAAAAAAAGAATTATGGTAGCAAATATGTTCATAATATTACACCACCTATGAATTCTCCTGGTTATACCAGTAAGTGTTCATATAAAAATCTTCATGATGTTCCAAAACACAGCTTCCCTTCGGCTAATGGTCCTATAAGATGATCCTGAAAGTAAGATACTAATTATACAATACAACAACGGTCCTAGAGAATGTTCACCAAAGAGTACACTTTGTGCTTTGCGGGTTTCTACAAAGGCAAAAAAACAGAGTTGGAAACAGAGAAATCATAGCAAAATATTACCTTCTCCATAGGGGGAAATGTTTCATTGTTTTCCAGCAAGAGATTTGTGGTGCATCTTCATCAAGCCGTCAAAATCTACAGGGAACCAGCCTCCTGCCTCCTGAGCCAACAACTTAATGTTCACCGAGTCTAGTAACACACTCACGTTCCCAAACCTGTAAATCTGAAGACCGTTGTGCATTCTATGTGGTTTTGGTTTCAACAGCAGCTCCTTCTCCTGCGCAAATAATTCCACTGCTTCTTTAAAACTTATCTCCTCGGGGTCATTTATCGGAACCTGACCCTTAGCAATACCCTCGAACTGCCTCTGCTCGTGTGCCTTGTGGTAACTCATGTTCTCCCTTACCTTTGGCTGAGACATATCCATCTGTTCAACTGCTTCCATCGCCATATCTAGACCGCGCTTAAACTGGAATTCGATCCTCTTGTTCGTTGCAAGCTCCTGTGGGAATAATCCTTTCCAACCCAAAAACCAGTTTCTTATCTCATCAAAATTCGGTTTTGAACACAACCATTGATACAAAACATCCAACCACTTAGGGAAAAATAATCTCTCCATCAAATCAACCATTAGATGCATAGGTACTGAAGATTCCCACCTCGTAACCCAATCAAACTGGTCTAAAATCTGGTTTTCGGGGTTTATCCGCAACTCTTGCAAAGCCAACTGTAATTTGGGAACTATGTAACGACGCATAAGTTGCTCCCAGCTTCCAGCATCAAAAACAGTCTTCCAAGGAGAAAGAATAGTGTAGACAGACACATCACTTGGACGCCAAACATCAAGAAGCTTACTAAACTTCATCCGAATGATCGAATACGCACTATCCAACTTCTGACCAAGCAGTGGCAGCCAAGGATGCACCCAAACATGGATGGGAACAGTTTCCAGTGGCTCCCAAGATTCAATAGCGGTTAACAGTTTTGGCATCACTACAGTGGCCAAAATCGTCTCGAGAATAGACGAAGGTAGCAACTTTTCCCATGTCTCTATAAATCTCAGCATTGGCTCAGGGTCTCTGGGCTCCCATGTATTGATGCCTGATAGTCGAACAGCGGGTAAAATTACTTCCGAGACAAGCTGGCTATAAGGCGTCGAGATACTGTTTTGATTGTCCTCGAATTCAAGCAGCATTTTCCAGGAACATATAGCTTCGATACCACGCAATGTATCACTAAGAGGGTCCCAACCCTGAAACATCCTGATAAAGAGAGGCAAGGCCAGTGAACAAGCAATGATTGGCAACTTACAAAGCTTATAGTCATGAGGATAGCTTGAACGCAGGTCCTCGAAACGATTGGCAAGTGAATCTAGTGTTAGATTCCCATACGCATTCTCCACCTCAATTCGATCAATTTCTTCTGCAATATATACTATATTGTCTAACTGCATTCTCTGTTTCTCTTCCTCCATTTTAAAATTCTCCTTTTCCTGCTTCAAGATCAAGGTTGATTCTTTCTCGTTCCTCAAATCCCAATCAATCTTCTGGATCACATGCTCGGCTAATGCAACAATAAGCCGTAAGTTCTGTTGTAACTCTGGCATTGGAACATCTACACCTCTTGCTGTCTCCTCTGCATCTAAATATCCCAAACTTTTCACAATCCGGACTTGTGGTCTTCGCATATCGATAATGATCTTCCCACAACCAAAACCCTCTTCTTGCTTCTTCTCCAATAACTCCTCTGCAGGAACATAAACTTCCTTCCTCACCTTATCCTTCCTCCAAAGATTTATCCTTACATAACCATGATTCTCACTACCATCCACCACAACATTCTTCTTCTGCTTCTCCTCGACCTTGTTTAAACCAGACAACAACTGTGCACTGTTCTCCTTGAAATCATTGTAACCCATACCCATATTCTTCGGTCTCAATTTCGCTTCAATAGGAACTACAATCCCTTGCTCATTCTTCCCAAGCCCACCTCCTTTGTATCCCATTTTCTCAAGCAATTTCATACCAATCCCTCCATTGAAAGCTTCAAAGTTTTCGTTTTTACCCTTCTTCTCTCTCAATTTCGTACCTTTAGAAAGAAAATTGACAGGTTTGGTGGTTTTACGCCTCTTTCTTCGATTGTCGTCTGAATCATTAGAGCTTGAATCTCCATAAGTAGCGTCCTCCTTACTCTGTTCTCGCTTCTCCTTCTTCCTTTTGGATAAACTCTCGTAACCCATGATAATTAAGCCACGAAATTAGGGTTTCTGCAAAAAAAAAAATTAGGTTTTTCAATTGACAAAAACCCTAGGAAAGACGGAGAAACCTTAAACCACCGTTGATCTTAAAAAAAGAAGCTTTACCTGCGAACCACGTAAGCAAATACCAATTTCCAAGAAGCTCCTTACTTCCAATTTCCAATAAAAAAAAAAAGAAGCTTTACCTGCGAATTTGAGACAGAGCAAGGAAGAAGAAAAGAACAAATTGTTAAAGCTTTTTGACCAATTCTAAAAGTAATAACAAAAAAGAAGCTTTTGACTAATTCAACGGAAGACTTATATATGCATTATTACTTGATTACAAAGGAAGCGATTCAAATACGACGGCGTTTTAATGAGAAATATGGTTACACAGGACAGGACAGGAATGATTATCCCTTAGATTGTCTAAAGCGAACCAAATGACCAATATAATTGTAATTTAAAAAATCCGAATATCCATTTTGACCCATATAACTTATATACATATATAATATGATAAATTTATAATGTAAATTTACATTTTATATATTTTAAATATATTTGGCGAAAATATATATAGTAAAAATACATAAATATTAGATTTTTAATTGAAATATATTTTATTTCTTATATTTTTTTCTTAAATAAAAAAAATATATGTTTCAATTTTCATCATTTTAATCTTCTACTTTTCATTTCTCCTTAATTATTATAGGATAAAATTAGATAATTTCATATATTAGATATCCAGAAAAAACAAATCAAATCACAAATATTGTATTTTTATGGATATCCGCTCCGCCGTCCTAACACTATAAGGCTCTTTTTTGTTGTTTTTGAGAAAAATGGCACTACATTATTCAACATAATAATACTTGTTGATTTCTCATAAGCCAACAATCTTCTATCTCACCTAACTTATTTAATTAATGCTTGTATAACAAATTTTCTTGGTTTCACTTTCTCTATACTTAAGTTTTCTTACTTTGCAAAGATGATGAAGTTGTGGAGGAAAAGGAAGGAAGAAGATAAAAGAGTGAAGTGGTTTTTGAAGAATGGAAGCACTTTTCTAAAGGAAATGATCATTGATTGTAACGGTACATCAAATCCTATATGCATATTCTCTTATGATCAAATCCTTAAGGCAACCAACAACTTTGATCCGAGTAGTTATCTATCTCATCACATATTCTTTGCTTGGCACAAAGGAATTATCAAGATAGATGTTACTTGATCAAGAGATTTAAAGAAGAATATATATTAGAAAGCTACGAATCAGTGGTTTATAATGATATTGTGATATCTTCTCGAGTTAGTAACCACAATAACTTTCTCAAGCTAGTAGGATGTTGTCTTGAGTTTCCTCTTCCGGTTCTGTTATTCGAATATGCGGAAAACGGTGTTATGGATGAGCAAGGAGGTGTTGGTAGTGAGAATAGATTGCCTTGGAATGTTCGATTGAAGATTACAAAGGAAGTTGCTAATGCTGTGACTTATCTTCACACCGCGTTTCCTAGGATCATTATACATAGAGAAATTAAGCCGACGAATGTGTTCTTGGACAAGAATTGGACACCGAAGCTGTCTGATTTCTCTTTCTCTATATCTCTCCCTGAAGGTAAGTCATGGATTAAAGATAAAGTGATGGGAACACCTGGATACATTGATCCTTCTTATTTCTCTACGAATATAGTGAGTGAATACACTGATGTGTTCAGCTTTGGAATCTTTTTGTTGGTTCTTCTGAGTGGGAAACCCGCTGTTTTCGCTGGATCGTTTCGAACTCATGATAATATTCATGATTATGTCAAAGGTTTAGAGGAGAAAGGAGAGTTCTTTGCACTTGGGAATGCGTTTGGTGAAAAATCGATGTATACATTTCTTGAGCTGGCTTTGAGATGCTGTAAGACGAGGAAAGAAGACCGACCAAAGATGATCGAAGTGGCGAAAGAGATTAAGCTAATAGAGCAATCGTTAGATGTTGCATCAACAGAATATAAAGACGAGCTAGAAAGAAAAGGCAAGAAACTTTACATAGCCTAAAATGAAGAAGGGACTCATTGTAATAGCTTTGGTTACATTTTCAAGAACGGTTTCGGAGATCCAACGTGAATCTATGTGAAAGATGACATTGTTATATGTTTATTCTTATTTTGGATCGATAAACACAAAAAAAAACTTAACTTGTTTTGGCCTAAACAAGCATCCTTTTAAGTTCTTTGGCAACTTCAATCATTTTGGGAACTTCTCCTACACAGCCAATGCATCTAAGTGAGAGTATAAAGAAAGCTTTCAATTTCCACCAACTCGATAGGAGAAACCTTGTAAAGTTGGTCAACAAGACTCGGTTCCCTTGCGGTCAAAAGAGTAATCATGAATGCTCCAAAGCCATAGACATCAGTGTTCTCTGTTACTCTTCCTGTATACAGATAGTTGTGATCAAGGTAGCCAAAAGTTCCTTCTACAATCTCTTCAACAAACTTTTCTCCTTCCGGAATTAAGACAGATATCTCAAACCCACTAAGTTTCGCTGTCCCTTTATCGTCCAAGAAGATCTTACACGGTCTCAAATCTTTGTGGATAATGATACTCTTTGGGAATGCAGTGTGAAGGTATGTTAAAGCTTCTGCAACCACCTTTGCAATCTTCATTCTCATATTCCATTGCAAATTCACATCAAATAAATAATGTGATCCATCGTTTGGTCTGCATATTATACTCTCTGCAGATTCATAGACTAGAACCGGATAAGAAAACTCGAGACAGCATCCTAATAGTTTGAGGAAATTCTTGTGACCACTAACCATTGATGATATTGCTATATCACGACAAGTCTTTTCACTGCAGGGACTATAATTTGCTACCTATTTCTTGACAAGGACGAGGCGGTCTTCAAGCATACCTCTGTAACATTGGTAGCTACTAGCTTGACGAACAAGAGAATTACTCTGACTGAAGTTGTTAGTGGCTCTAAGGATCTGAGAAGCAGAAAATGTTTTGATTGGATTGGATTTTCCATCGCAATATTCGATGAGCTTTTCTAGCACCACCTTGCCATTCTCTTGGACTAACCTCTGCTTTTCATTTGCTTCTCCTGACTTCTTCCTTCTCCCCCAACCCATTTTAAACACTGAGATGTAGTAATTGATCCTTCAAGGCCTAAAGAAGAAAAACCAATCTTTCACAAGTTCATGAGTTGCTTTAGTGGAAGTATGAGGATGGTTCAGTGGAAACTGCCTCTTTTCTTAAGATATATGAAACATTTCAGGAGAAAGGATAAATATTTATCAAGAAGTCTTGCTTCATTTGTGGACCATATTTCTATAAGCATTTACTTAGGTGTAGAGACAAAGAAAAGACTCTAAAGTTGACTTTTAGAAATGCTGACTGCTTCTCATTCTCCAGCTGTGAGCAATTTTGGACTGACATAACATCAAAGGAAAAAAGTTTTAATTTGTTTTTTTGTATTAATGAGAAGCTTTGGAGGATTAAGGGAAGAAGACCAAATATTGAATCAGTTGTATTTCAAAAGCAAGGAAGAAGAACACTGTAAATGATCAAAGTGGCCAAGGAGCTTAAGCAAAAATGTAGAGAGTTCATGATCAGTGATTTCAGTATAGGAATGATAAATCTTTTGTTGTTATTGAATACTTTTCAAGACAAACTTTACTTATATACAAGACACTTGGAGAGTTTATATATGTTAATCAATTTCCTAACACTACTTGGTCTAGGATCTCTCGATCTTCTTTAGTTCCTTGGAGACTTCCATCATCTCTGCATCTGAGTGAAAGTAAGAAAAAAGCTTCCATTCGACATAGCTCGTGTTCTGCAATGTCACTTATGTTTTCCAACATAGCTGGATCTAAGATCTCAACGAATCTACCATCTTCCACCAACTTGGTCAGAAACTCTGGATGTAGTTCATCGTCTAGACCCGGAGTTTTTCTGCTCAAGAGAACTAACATGAATACTCCAAAGCTGTAGACATTAGCATTCTCTCTGATCATTCCCTTTGACATATAGTTAGGAACCGTACGTACCCTCTAGGTTGTTCCTTCGCACAAAAGATTCTCTTTATGGAATCGTAACACAATTTCTGAAATCTCCTAACTTTGCAACCCCTTTCATATCCAAGAATATGTTACGAGGATGTACATTTCTGTGGACGAATGTTGTCGAGAAGGCGGTGTGAAGGTAAGCTAATGAATTTAAGATTTCTCTTGCTATCTTTATCCTCATATTCCATGGTAATGCTGGATCGATTTGATGATGATCACTCACCATTATACTTTTTTTTTTCACTAGTGGCAATTAGCTCTTCAAGTAGTAAAACTCTCCTTCTTTATTAACACTCTCGGTGACTCCACACACTGAGTAATGTAATGTGGTAAGAGTATGAAACTTTTCTTCAGACATTCACTAAGCTATATGGAGAGACAAGAGAGCAAGAAATTGAAACACTTTTATCTAGACAGAGAGAAAAAAAAAAAAAAAACAGAGCAACTTCATTAACATTAATTCTTCAAGTGTTACATAAAAGACATTATAGCTCAAAAATAAACAGAGGAGTGACATTAGATTTCAAAGAGAACTACGAATGAAAAACCAAATTAGGAACCAAGTAACAATGGTGAACAGGAACCAAATTAGGTCTCAATGGTCTTGACTGCTCCTTGATGATCTTAAATTCTCCAGCAATTTTCTCCAACTTCAGCTTCAGATTTTCATTCTTCACAAGAGGCTTTGTGATCTTATTTACATCTTCACGCAAGAAGCTATGTTTCAGCAATGTCAAAGCGTCTCTTCTCTGTTCTGTCTCCGACGCGAAGCAAGTCATGATAAAGAGTTTTGCATCATAAGGAAGATCATTAGGAATCAACGGCTCGTAGCAGTTCTTGAGATCCTCCAAGTCATACTTTTTATGCCACCATGGTCTCTTCCCAGTGTACATCTCCAACACTACACATCCCAACGACCATAAATCAAGTCCTTTCCCTGTCTCACCGTGAGAAACCGATTCCGGCGACATATAGATCGGTGTTCCCGCAAACGGACGATTAGGTTGCCACCAGTCACTATCACCCTCTCTTTTCGACAAACCGAAATCAGAAATCTTTAACTCGTAACCGCTCTTGTAGTCACCACATCTCGGGAATACGAGGATGTTTCCAGGTTTGAGATCGCAATGAACATAGCCTTGTCCGTGAATCGTGGCTAAACCCTCGAGGAGCATACGAGTAAACTCTTTGATCAAAGGCTCAGGTAGTATCTTGTCTTTGAATCTGTTCATGAAAGTTCTCAAGCTACCTCCAGATGCGTACTCCATTAGCATCATGTACTCTATGTCACCTTCACCGTCAAAATTCTCTATTACTCTGTTCTCGTGACATTGGACGATTCTCGAACAATTCTTGAATTGAGACAAGATCTGAAACTCTTTGTAAAGAGACAAGGCGTGTTTGTAGTCGGAAGTTTTCACCGCCGTGTAGAGCGTTGTCGTGCGTGGTTCCGAGTACTTGAAGAGGCTTACTGAACCGTACGAACCTTTTCCTAGAAACTTTTCGAACTCTAACTCTGGTGGTTCCATTGCAATGGAATATGATTGAATAATTATCTGGTTTCTTCGGTTCCAAGGTAAGTAAAAAACCCTAGGTCAGGTGAAATCTGAGAAATTGCAACGAATTTGGTGAAGAAAAAAAAAGTGAGATAGATTGATTCCCTATATGACTCTGAATATATATATATATATATATATATATATATATACACATAACATAAGCAAGTCCCACTCAATTTTCCTTTTCTAATTTACAAAAGGAAATTTTTTTTCCTTTTTTTTTCCAAAGCGTACAAATAGTTACCGTTGTTACTTACACTAAGACTACGCAGACAGTTGTTCAAAAAAAAAAAAAACACTGTCAAGGACATCATCTACAAATCCAAGCAAAATCATGAAGCAAATAGATGCTAGTGCTGCACAAGAATCATCAACCACAAGGGTGAATGACCCATTTAGCCAAACAGTGAAATTGAAATACTGAAAGATTATCGCCACGATCAAGAAGACAATACCCAATGATTCAGGCCTGTAAAGAAATAAGAAATGAAGCAAAATTTTGATCATAATTTTTTCATAAACTTACACTTTAATTTCTGGGTACCTTTTTTACTGAAACCAAAACCAAACATGTTACGCCTCATAACGTATCTATCCAGCAACAGGACGAAGAACCCTATCAAACTAAGACCAGCGTTAATGAGAAACGATCGCTTTTTCAATCTCGTAATGAAAACAGAGAAGGTGTAGATAAAGCGAGCATAGATGACGAAGATCCGTCCCAATTTCGGAAGCAGTCCGAGTCTGAGTTGGGTTTTTCTGACGGATCCGATTTATTGGAAATTGACTCTTTTGTTTTTTTGTTTTTTTTTTGTCAGAAAGAATGTTTTTAACAATAGTCCAAAAAATTCAACAAATGAAATGGTACAGCCCAAATATGGCCCAGAAACACGGTCTATCCATAAGAAATTCGAATATAAGATCAAGGATTTCATATCAGTGAATTGAAGTCCGCCAAAAGAAACAGGGGAAGAGAGAAGAGGCTGAATCTCTCAGGTATGTAATCTCAGAGATTATGATTCTTATTTGAATATGAATTTCATATTTATGTTGAATTGATGTTGTCGATGATATCTCGATCATGAATTTTCCATGTTCGATTCTGAATTTCCTGATCTAATTTTGGATGTTGTCGATGATATCTCAGATCATGAATTTTGATGTTAATCGGTAGTAGCGGTTGTGAATTCACCGATGTTTGAATAAAATCGGGTGGGTAATAGTATCTGAATCATGAATTTTTGATACTAAGTGTTGGTTGTGAATCATTAATCTCTTGATAATCTAGTGTTAGTTCTTAATTTTCCAAGGAATTTACGGATGTTGCGAATTTGAATAGAATTGGGTAAACGTATCTGAATAATATAATCAAGTATTGGTTCTGGAATTTCATGATAATTGCTATGTTTTGTTTAGAGGTAATTTTCAGAACCTGATACTCAGTATTTGAATGCGTTATGCTTTCTTTTCATGGTTGCAGAGAGATAGAAGATGGATGACTTCGAGTATGAGCCTCTGTATGATTACACCAACCATATGTACCAACATGTGATATCTAGGCATCCAACTGATGTGTTTATCAGCGTAGGAGGTGAAGATCCCCGTCGTGTAGCTGTGCACAAACTGTGCATAATGGCCAAGTCGAAGCTTCTCACATTACGTCTGTCTCAAATTGAAGATCAGGGAACCTCCACTCTAGATTTCCTCACCTTTGAACATATTAGCTTCCTAGTTCAAAACTATTTCTGCCGGCCAGTTCCAGTTATTCCAGAGCAGATACTGCGAGAACATGCCGAAACCAAGTGAACCACTCTATTTCTACTAAGAATTAGAACCAAGTGAACCACTCTATTTCGTGTGCGACTCTTACTTACTTAGGTACTGAATGGTTTATCAGATTGAATGCTATATGAATGCATAGTTACAGAGTAGTCTTTCTCCTTTTCGCTTTTTCGCTGAATGGTAGAATATGTGTTACAGACTCATATGAATGTTATATTGTAATCTGGTTTGTTTCTTTGCTTTACTCGTGTCAGTGGAACCAATTCATATTTCTTCCATTCTCTTTATGTCAAATTCTCTCCACACCATTCTGAACAATGACAAAGCAAAGAAATAAAAACAGATCATATCTCAACTCCTAATCAAAATGTATAAACAATAATCGAAAGACCTCGATGGGTAGTGGAGTCCACGTGACTCATAAACCAAACCAAATTGGAAAGTTCTCTTTGTTTCGGTCTGGTTTTCGACCTAAAAGGCTCAGTATAAGGATGGTGAATTCGGATTTTAGGGCAGTTCAAGGTTTATTCGGTTTCAGGTTAACTCGGTTGCTTTCGGCTTTGTCTTCTCCGGTTAAATGGGCGGCCTAGGTTCAGCTTCCACAGGTCAACCCGGTTGCCATCGGCTTTGTCTTCTCCGGTTAAATGGGCGGCCTAGGTTCAGCTTCCACAACTTATCGTCCAAACCCACTTCCACTGTCCTAAGCTCAATCTCACTCTATTGCAATCTTCGGGAGTGAATGTGAGTTTTGCATCGGCCTTTAAATTGGTCGAGCACTGGATTTCGAATGGTTGATGGGAATTTTGCGAGAAAGGATGTTAGTTCTACTTTTGAGATTGATGGATTTTGGAAAAAACTCTTGTTTTATTTAGAGCTGGAGATGTTTTTTGTTGTGTATATCTCTCTTTGGAGGATTATGTTTGGAATTGCCAATACATTTGTTAGGCTCGTCGAGGGCATGCCCAAGTATGGTAGGGGTTCTTTGCACTCTCTTTAGCCATCGTATCGTTTTCGCTCATATTCTATCTTCAATGTTCTTTGTTTGCAATGATATTGGTTTAATTTCACCAGGACTAGAGTTATAGTAGGTACACTACGCTTGTCACTCATCAACCTCTCTCTTTGTCTTCATCATTTTTTCTTTTACTCGTCTTCCTCTTAGTCCTAATAGAACCCCAACATCATCTTCGTTTCTTAGGATAAACAAACCCTAAAAATATATCTTGGAATAAAAATAACTCTACACCTTTCAGAGTATTTACAAGTGAGCATTCAAACAACCTAGGGTTTACAAAAACCGACCTATAATTGTGGACCAAATAAAGTGGAATTAATCAAGCCCAATACGATTATAATGGCATAGAATCGTAAATAAACTCAAAGAACTCAATGGCGTACGATTGTAATTTTAAGATTGATTAAGGGTATTTTCGGCAGACCAAATTTTAAACTCACTTTCGAGAGGACACATAAACAAATCGACTTCTCAAATATAAGAATAGATAAGTCTATTAATTAATAAGTATATTTTTCAGTGTTAAATTTTTCTTTTTCTTCTTATGGCAAGCGAAATAATGAAATACATCATCATTATTGCCATTTTTCTTTTTCTTCTTATGGCAAGCGAAATAATGAAATACATCATCATTATTGCCATGTCATAATGATAAAATTTTAATTGTGATAAAATTTGTGTTAAAAGATTGATTCGATATTTTAGCTATATTATCATTTTTTTTCATAGATGTCATCATTTTTTAAAATATGTCATAGTTGTTTTTAAAAAACCAATAAAATTAAAATAACTAAGCTTTTTTTTACTAATTGTATTTTCCATTTAATAGTGAAATGATATATTTTGATTACTTTTTTTCTAAGATAAAACACAGCGTCAATTTGCCAACTAACAAAAAAAAAAACAAAAAAATTAGCAAACTAACTAAAATTAGCTTAGGTGGCCAAAATATGTCCATTAGATTTAGGTTAAATGGCTAGAGATTGGATTATATTTTTTTTTTTGGTTATTGAACCCAATATCACTAAAAAAAATTGACTAAAATAACCTAAAAAAATATATATATTTCACTAATTAACCAAATAATTCTAATCTAACGACTTTCATTTCTTTACCTCATGCTATTTTGGTTAGATTACTAATATATACATTTTTTTATTATTGTTGCAAATCACCCATCACTAAATCTTACAAGGAACAGACACTAACGTGTGAGAAGAAAAGAGAGTTGAAATTATAATATATTCACAACTTGTAATTGATTAACATGTTTGTCTACTTCGAAGACTCTTCTTCAAGTCAAAACTATATGGTTCCCACACGGAGCCTCACTCCAAACCTCACGTTATAACCTTTAAAATTTCGTATTTTCTTGACTATGCTCAAATTTACATAAAGTCCAGTCATATTGTTGGAAAAATTTGTAGTTGACAAAAAAAAGTTATTAACTGGGAAAAAAATTGTATTATCACTTATTTATAATTCTCATATACTGTCGACATGTTATGTATCAATGATATACATATGAAAAAGATTGCGATCCTAACTAAATTCCATAAATTTGATTAATATTTCTAAACTAAAAACAAATCCGATTAAAGTCAACAATGTCCCTTAGTGTTTTTATAAGTATCTCGTAACTCTAATCTACTTCCTATTATTCCCCACCCACCAAACCATATTATAATGATCTGAAGAATAAATAAAACGAAACAATATCATAACAAGTTTACATAAAAATATAATTTTATTACACAACTAATATCTCTTCAATCTCTCCATTACTTGTTATCAAACTTAGAGATATATACACCACTTTCTCTTCTTATTCAATTTCTTGTAAAAAACACATCATCATGAGCTCTGAAAACAGAAATGATGATCACGGATCCGATCCCGACCGTTCCTTCTGGCAACAAACATATTCTTATAATGGAAACAGCAAGATCTTACTCGTTACCATAATTTCATTTTCAACTATTATTCTCATCGTTTTTGTTTATCATCTCTACGCAAGATTCGTTCTTCGCCACCGTAGATCAACCTTCCAAGACCTCTCCGCCGCTTCTCAGCCGCCCAAACGTGGCCTCGACACTCTAGTCATTGCTTCTCTTCCTACCTTCGTGGTTGGAGTCAACGGTGCAGATGACGTGGCGGCTTGGGAATGTTCGGTTTGTCTAAGCTTGTTGGAAGAGAAAGACACTGCGAGGATGTTACCGAACTGCAAACACGTGTTCCACGTGGCTTGTGTTGACACGTGGCTCACCACACAGTCCACTTGTCCTGTTTGTCGAACTGAAGTTGAGCCAAGTCAAATGCTTGAGCCTGAGCCAAGAGAAGGTCCAGTTGGTGACGGTGCACCGTCGTTGGAATTTGCGGCCGCGTCTTCGTCGGATGATAAAATAGGAGGATCATCGGTTTTACGGTTAGATTCGTTCCGGAGAATTTTGACAAGGGAAAGATCTTCGAGGAACGATCATCCTCGCGTTGACCAAGATCGTGTAATTGATCTAGAAAGACGATGACTCGGTATATAGTTATATTACACACACGTACCTACACATGACACATATACCAATATTTAATCTCAAATTTGTGTTTTTGTTCTCAAATCTTTCGTATGTGTAAATATAATGGCACAATTTTTGTTACATATCACTTTAATTTGTACATATCCGTTGTTGATATTTGTTTTTTTTTTTTGTACATCGAAAAAGAAGTTAACGTGTGAAAAAGGGAAAAAAAAGTTGAATATTGGAATATACAATGGAGATTTCGTGATATATTTTCAATATGTGTCTACGTCGAAGACGTTTCTTCAAGTCAAACTCCCACACGATCCTTACACGTTTTAACTTTTAATTTTCGTATCTTCTTGACTATGGACATTTTACATAATTTCTAGGCATATTATTGAAATATTTGTACCCATCATTTTGTTGACAAATAAGAGCACCCATACAAAATAATGAGTTAAGACTAACTAACTCTTCATACACTGAAATGATGATACACAAAATCAGTCTAGATATACGAACTGAAATCAAATCGCAATTCAGTCTACAAAATACATATAGGACTTTGATATCTTCCAAACTTGTATATACGTTCTCTAAAACTCCAAACCTATCATCTATAATAGTTATAGTCTATAATGGAACAATAGACCTAAAACTATATAAACTTTTTGTTTTGTTCTTGAATAGCCATAGGCATTAGTGTTTAGTTTCAACAATCCAAGTTTAGTCAACAACGATGAAATTTCCTCAATCCCATTGAAAGCATAGCTATCTCCCAAAATTTCTGATTCTAGCTACATATTTTTCTCCACCCACCAAATAAAGTATAAAGGAAAAAAAAAATCAAAATAAGAAATTTTAAAAGTCCTTTATTCCTTATATAATACATCAGAAGTCAGTAACCACTTTTGTTCACTTTCTTTACCCATCAACCAAAGAAAAAACAAAGCTCCAAACAATGAGCTCCGATGACAGAGATCATCGTTGGTTCAACACCAACCACCACTCCTTCTGGCCCAATCCGTCTTCTTACGATCTCAATAGCAAGATCATGCTCGCCGCAGTGGTTTCTTTGTCAGCAGTTATCCTCATCGTCTTCACTCTTCATCTCTACGCAAGATTGGTTCTTCGCCGACGTAGAGAAGCTTTCCGTGGCCTTCCCGTCGTATTCCGCCACCCTTTTCAGATGCCTAAGCGTGGTCTCGACCCAACGGTTATCGCTTCTCTCCCTACTTTCACCGTTGGAGCCAGAGATGACTTGGCCGCGGCTGCTACTGAATGCGCGGTGTGTCTAAGCGTTTTGGAGGAGCAAGACAAGGCGAGAGAGTTGCCAAATTGCAAACACGTCTTCCATGTCGACTGTGTTGATACATGGCTCACCACTTGCTCTACTTGTCCTATTTGTCGGACTGAAGTTCAGCCAAGGCCAAGACTTGAGCCTGAGCCAAGAGAAGGACCAGTCGGCGACGGTGCTGCACCACCAACTGCGCCTTCGTTGTTGTTGGAGGAAGTCAGGCTGAATTTGACAGCGGAAGTGGCAGCATCATCATCGAATAACAAAACAGTTGGGTCGTCGGTTTCAAGGTTAGATTCGTTTAAGAGAATCTTGACAAGGGAAAGGTCTTCGAACAGGATTAATCACTCTTGTGTTGATCAAGATCATGTAGCGGATCTTGAAAGACATTGAGTGGACATAGAGGTACATAAAATGCATATAAATCAAACATACGTTAATAATATTTAATTTATACTTACGGTATCCTTCTTTGTTTTAGAACTTAATCTCTGTATTTTTTTGATAGTTTTGTATGATGTGAACACTATTTATATGTTAGTCAAAAGATACATAATGATACAAAGCTAATATGATGCCTTTCTAGTTAACCCTTCACAGTGTACGACAGTAAAGAGCTAAATATCAGATGCAGAACCATTTTAGTTACATAAAATTGAGGATTGATGATTGAGGAAAGGGAGAGATTACAAAAATGGGTTACCTTCAATCACCAAGCAGTAGCTAAAGATGATGGCTTATCCGTGTCATCATCACAACGTGGCCTAAAATGACTAAGCGTAAATTCCAACTGTTACAAATCCGCTTTCCTCGGCTCAAGTCTGAGTATTCTGGTGCAGTTGTTCCCTGCGTTGAAGTGCCATCCACGACACTGCCATTGCTTACTCTCTTACTGCACCACTAAAATTCAAGAGCATGAGTGTGTTTTCGTCCTTGAAGAGTTAAAAAGTATTGTGGTTACAGAAAAGGAACACTCAGATGATTGGCATTAATGGTATTGCAAGTTCTTATTCTATGTTCCACAGAAACTGCCAGTACACAGATATGAGCATTCTCTAGCCAAGATCGAAATCAATTCTTCAGGGCAATGGAGTAACTTCATTCTTCTAAACCAGAAACTAATGAACAATTCTACTCAAGATTTCACTCAAAACCCATCAAACTAGGAATCATTTTCTAATCATAAGCCTTCGAAAGAACCTCAAATCGATCGAAAATTTGCTCCAAACACCCTGAAACTAACACATGAATGATCCTAATGGACAATACAAATGTTCATTACCTTGAAGGAAATTTGCATGTTCCCTGACCTGAAAAAAACAAAGATGAGAAATTGAATACAAAAGCATCAAGCTTTACAACATTCCAATTTGCAATCTCATTCAAACATAATCGAATTGCAATTTCCATAACTAGAGACACTATATTCTCTGAGATTCCATAAAGATCTTACTAGGATTCAGAGAAGTAAGAGCTGCGTTGTTACTGAAGTTGCAAGCTTCATCTGCAAGACCATTCTTCAAGTAATAATTGTTGAAAACAAACGAAGCCATTTTCAACATATCAGTCGGATCGTAACAAGGTCCGCCTTGTTGGATCCCGGCGCAATCGGCGCCTCCGGGACCACAAGCCCAGTCAATAGCCGTTTGGAGTTCCGAATCCTCGGCGTTATTCTTCGCAACGCACCAGAGCTCCGTATCTAAGACCTGTCCGCCGAACTGCGCAGTAGCCACCGTGATGAGGAGAGAGAGATGCATTACGAGGAAACAGTGAAACTGAGAAGGAGAATTCCTAATCATTTTTTCCGAGATATAGATCGATTCTGTAATCGGAGATTTCGAAGTATCGCGAAGAGGAGGAAGAAGAGAGTAAATCTGAAGGAGTCGAAACATTTTTGGAGTTTTTCGTGATAAATGTTAATGTAATTTGTTTTACTCTTAACGGTTAATTTTCCGGTTAAAATTGATTTGGGCCGTATTAAAATCATCTGGCCCATATTCTTAATTCTTAAACACGAGCTTAAATCTGTCATTAACTCCTAATTTACTACGTGGCAGTTTTTCATTCGTTAATCTATTCTCGGAAATGGTAAATCAGTAAAAAAGACTCTTTAGGTTCTTCACCTTGTCAATTTCTTAAAAAAAAGTGACCGGAGAAGAAAAAAAAAAAAACCAGCCGCCATGGATTCTCCGTCGAATCCTATTGACCTTCGATATCAAGTTTCAGAGACCATTTCGCCGAGTCTTAGCTCGATCCAGGAATCGAACGTTGAGGCACATATTGTTGCCGGAGAAATTCGAGTTACAGAACCAGTGTCGGAGGATATGGCGAAATCGGAGGAGGTTGAGGAAGCCGATGATCCAGTTTCGATCGAGGAAGACGATGCTGATACTATGGCTCCGGCGGATTCTCAAGCCATGAGCTACTGTCACGGTGGTGGGCCGAAGCGGAAGAAAGGGAACAATAAGAAACGTAAGCAGCTAGAGGAGAAATCGAAGGAGAAGCTTAAGGTACTCATAGAAACCTTAAAGCCTGTACCTTTCAAGCCAATTAAAACCCTAGATTTATCTCGTTATGAGAATCTATTGAAGACTCTAGGTTTGTGGGATTTTGTGCATTTGGAATTCGATCAGTGTATTAGTTACGATCTTGTGGCTCAGCTTATCGCGTCGTATAGTCATGAGGGTAGGTGTAGCTATGTAAACGGGTCTAGGATCAAACTCAGTCGTGCGGATTTGGCTCGAGCTTTGAAGTTGCCTAATAAGAAAGAGCGTGTAGTGATTCTAGATGAGGATAAGGAACTTTTGGAATCAGATGAATCGATCAAATTCATCGAAGATATTGTTTCAGATTGGATTCTACTGCATTGTGATGATGCGTGGATGATGCCGGATGAAGTGGTGGAATGGAGGAAGGGTTTAAAGGAAAAGCAATTGGATAAGCTTGACTGGGCTGGATTGTTCTGGATCATGGTTGAGAAAGAGCTCAAAGCGGAGCCTCCACTCGGGGATTGTTACTATGCGTCGCATATGCAGATGGTGATAAGATCACAGAAAAAGGACTTGCTTAGTGAGGAGGCTGAAGTGGGGGGTAATGATGTGAAGGTGGAGGATTCTCCGAACAAATCTCCGGAAGAAGATACGCCGAGGGAACAGTTGAGAGTGGAGGATGTTGAGGTTGAGGAAGTGGGTTTGAAGGTAAATGATGATATTGCTGCTGTGAATCAAAGAATGGATGATGAAGCCGGTGGCTCAAAGGAAGAAAAGTGTGTGGAGGAATGTATGACTGAACTGAATCTTGGGCAAGAGTCTGTGTCTGAAGTGGCTGCTGTGGAAGAGCGTCATCATGAGGAAAAACCAACCGATCTTGAGGAAAACAAGGAAGAAGAGGATGAAAAATGGCTTTGGAACGAAGACAGTCACGCCTGTTCACATTTTCTTCGGGGGTATGATGGTGGTGATGCTACTGCAGGAGATGAACGGACCAAAACAGAAGGACACAGAGAAGTGGGAGAAAATGAAGCACTTGAAGATGTTTCTGAAGAGGAAATCGAGAAAGATGGAGAAAAGCACGAAGGAGGGTTTTCGTTGTTTCCAAATGAGGAAACACTACATGGCGTTGACCAGGAAAATATGATGTTGGATGATGATACATCTCCATTAGGTTATAACTCTGAGCTACAAATTCATGAAAATTCTACTGGTGATTTCCTGGCATCTAAAGCTGGCATGCATATGGTTCCAACTAGTTCTGTTTTTGGGAATGGTAACAAGAGAGAGATTGATCACGAGAATGATATTTCGTATCATTTTGACAATCCTGCCAGTAAGAGGTTGAGAACTGATGTTGGACCATCTTATGATGACAAGCCAGTTCCTTTTGAGGTGTGCATGGAGCAGATTAAGCAGTTGGTGGATAAGGCTAAGTTATCATATGTCGAGAAAGACCGAGCTTGTAGAGAATCTAATATGAGCCAACAAATAATGCTTAATGAACTGCAAAGGAGAGAAGATATAATTCAGCAATTGCACAAGGACACTTATGAAGAGCAACAGAGGAAGGACTTAGAGATCTATAAGCTTGAGAATGAACTTCGTATGATGACAAGTGTATTAACCGGGTACCGGAAAGCGTTGAAAGATACGCAGAAGGAACGCAGAAAGCACTTTAAACGTTGCCCTTTGCGTGATCAATCGCTTTACAAGGATGTTAAAGGTTCTGGAGGTTTAGTATTGAGCACTGGTGAAATCGAAAAGCCAAGTCTGAAGCAAGAAGAAGAAGAGGGGTTAAGACGAGCTCTAATAGAGAGACAAGTAGAAGAATTTGAAAGTCGCTGGATTAAAGACTTTGAAGTAAACCTCAACAGAAAAGTGGAGTTGCTTGAGGAGAAGCTAACTGGGTTTCAAAATAAGGTGAAGCTCTTGCAAGAGACGGTCTCAAGACGCAAGGTTCTGGATACGCCAGAAAGATTTAATGCAACAGCAGAAACTTGAGAAGGTAGTTTGCACTTTATACTCAAACCTTTCAACATAACTTTGTTTCCTTATTAAGATTCTAGCCATCAAATACTTGCTAGGTGGCTGGCGACCGCAGCAGTTGCGGTGGAGAAAGGAGAGAGCTTTTGGGAAGAGAAAATCAGGCCAATGTGATGTCATGTTTGGGAGTTTAGGAGAGAGTTGTGCCATTGAAGAGAATTATGTATAAACCTCTAATGGCAAGAGAAGAAATTAAAATGATCAATCTTGATCTCTAAAAGAAAAAGGATTTAAATATACAAGATTAATGGAAAAAGAAAAAACCTTAATTACAAGAGAAACTAACGTAATCCCAGATGAGAAACAAAGGAAAGAAACTAAATTTGAGACAAATGGAATAAGACCATCAAACATCTAAACTTCGTATAGTAGTTATGGTCCATTGAAAAGTTTTGTTTCGTGTAAACTTTTTTGTAGAAGCTAAAATTGGAAGAAAGAGAGAGATGTGAAATATGAAAATAAAAGGAAGAGAACAATGTCGATCATGTGTGCGAGCGAGTCGTGTGACTTGTTTTGTGTAGTACACTTCCAATTTTTTTTTCCCCTTTCAAATTGTATTCTGAATCGGAATAATCAACTAAAACATATTTTCTTTCTATAAATGAGTGTCGGAAAATATTATCATATAAATTTGTTGCATGCTATTATAAAAATGGAACGTAATTCTTTTAATCAAGAGAAAAAAGGATGGAGGAAACGTGAAAGAAAAACAAATATTTGGTTGGAGAAATTGAACTAAAACTAAATTTAGATGACATTTCAATAATTTCAAACAAAACAAAGAACGAGTGGAACTTCACTTATGTTGTTTGGAGCGTCCTTGTTTTCAACCTACCATTCTATTTTTCACTTCAAATTTAAATTGGATTTTACTTTAGATTCATTCCATTTTTGTTCAAAATAAAAATAATGAATAGAAAAATGGAGTAATTCTATTGAATATTACTCAATGTTACAAATAAAAATTGTTTATGAACGTTGCTTCTATTGCTGGGATTGCTTAATAATTATTTAAAACGATTATGAATGTGTATAATTTATTTAGTGACAATTGACGTTGTCTAACGCATTGTCAATTGTCACTTTAAAGAAAACAACTAAAAAGTTATATGTAATTAACTTAATTTCTTTTACTTGTAAGTTAACGCATTGTGACCATTGTCAATTGCTCGTTCATTAAACATTAGAATTCCAACAATGGCAAAAACAATTGTTCCGAGCTAAAAAAATGAACGGCCCATCAGCCCATGAAAGTTGCACTCAAGATTTCAAAATATTACAGCGATAAAAAAAAAATGAGATTTGAAAATTCTAGTCCCTCTGAATCAAACAAACGAAGGCGAAAATAAGAGAGAAACATAAAAGCATAAAAAGAAGAGAGCACGATATTTAATCGTCAAGGTATGTCATCACTTTTAATTATTAGAGCATCATTAACGGTGATACAATGTGGATATCATTAAATATAAAATTATTAAAATTTGTGTAAAAGGAAGAAAGAGAATGTTTTTGTTGAAATAATGAGGTATATTGAAATATAAAATTAATAAAATTTGAGTAAAGAGAAAATGTATCAAAGTATCAAATAGTTGATACTTTTGAAGAGAGAAAAAGTATGTTTTTAATAATTTTATATTTAAAAAGAGTATAAAATTAATAAAAATTGAGTAAAAAGATAAAAGAAAACGGTATAAAGTTAAGTAAAAGGAAAAGAAAGTGTGTTTTTAATAATTTTATATTTAGTGATACCGAGCTGATATCATTAGTTTCTATGTTATTAAGAATTTCTAGTCGATTTTATTAGATTATGAAATTAACGGATTCTATGAATAAAATGATTACGACTATAAGGTTAGAGCTACATCCCAAAACAATAATTCACCCAACCAAGCCCTCAGAGCGATATACCCTTATAACGTGTTTCGTTCTCATTTCATATGATGAGGTAGACCATGACTCTGAATCTGAGAAACACTCCATTCAAACCTACACAAGAATGAGATCATAAGGATTTGATATTTAATAATAAATCATTGCACAAGAAATTAAACAATCATACAAATAAGACGATGGTTTAATCATAAGAAATGAAAAAAAAAAATTATATGGAAAATGGTCGTTTTGGAGGTTGAATTCAATAGCTAGGGTTAGAGGGTTATTTATATAAAGGGTTTTACCTCAACAAAACAAATGTACCTATACACAAGTCCAGTTTTAAAAACATTAGCCCGGAAGTAAGATTTGGGTGTATGGTTTGTTAGCTTCGATGTTATTAAGAGTTGAATTGCTAATCAATTTTATTAGATTATCAAAATTAACGGATCTTGTGAATGAATCGATTACAATTTCGAGTTCCTGAAATTTGTTGTTTGGTTAATTTTGTGAAATCGCGAATGAATTGTGTTCAATTCCTATGCATCGATTGTAATAATTTATAATTCGATTTCTCATATATAATCAATTGAAGATTTAATGGTATAAGATTCAATTTCTCATAATCACGAGAACTTTGATGATTTTATGTGATTTATCATGATGATGATGATGATGGTTTTGTAAAAAAAAATGGAAGCGCGCGTGCCAAATTATGTTGCGTGATGTAGATGCCAAATTACAAGAAATGTTATCCTCGTAATGTTATTCCAAAATAGAGGATGGTTCATCACTTTGTCCTCACGTAAACTGGAAACACAACCAAAAAGTGCAATCAGATATTAAGTTTCTTAATTTGACCTACAATATCATAAATTGTGTGATATATATTGTGTCTTAGGTTTGTCCCCAAGAGGTTGTTGAGGAAACTGATCAATACCGGCGGTAGATATTGCGCGTTGTACGTTATCGTTTTATTTTTGATATTACTGACAATGTCTCGATCACCAAAAAGGTGAGACCCGTATACAACGTAGTATATAAGGCAACCGAGAGCAAAAGTGTCAACTAGATAACTTTTTTCTTCCGATCGTATCTGCTCCGAGCCGGTCACCTAGAAATACTCTTTGCATACGGTAAAAAGTCTTTGTTACCAAGCAATTTGCTTGACCCGAAGTCACTGATTTTCGCAATCACATCGTGTGGCACTCGATAAACAATTTCATGAAATCACGAATGAATTGTATTCAATTCATGTGCATCGATTGTAATAATTTATAATTCGATTCCTCATAATCAATTGAAGATTTAATGGTATAAGATTCGATTTCTGATAATCACGAGAACTTTGATGATTTTCTGTGATCTATCATGAAGATGATGATGGTTTTGTAAAAGAAAATGGAAATGCGCGTGCAAAATTATGTTCCGAGATGTAGATGCCAAATTACAAAAATTGAGATCCGAAGCTTTGAGAGAAATAAAAAACTCACGAAAACTAGTTGAGAGCTAGACTAGAATAAAAAATTTTATTGGAATGAAAACTAGGTTAAAACTGCAGTAAATTCTCAGATGCGAGAAAATGATGAACAAAATAAGCTTGAAGCTCATGAACAATAGAAGAAACAAGTTGAAACTGACCTCTCAAAGTCAAGTTAAAACCGCACTAGACTCTCTGATGCAAGAGAAAGAGAAACAAAGTCAGGTTGAAGCTCATGAACAAGAGAAGGAATAAATTGAAACTGACCTCTCAAAATTAGAAGTAAACTCTCAGATGCATAGTTTAGATTATGAAAATCAAGTTGAAACTATAGTAGCTTTGTAGTTTTTAATTAGTAAATGTATCGTGAATATTATTTTGGATTTGCAAACATTAGCCAACGATTTTAGCAGTAGCTATCAAAGCATCTTATGAACATTACTCTTGTCAACAACATTTCAATAATCTCTTTGATTTGGTTTGAAACACCAGTGGCCAAAAATTGAATTATAACTACAAACTTAAACGTTAATGCCTTTGCAACCTTCAAAAATAACAATTGATGTGTGGTCATTAAAATTAAATTTCCAAACTTTAAGAGCTTTCATTGTTACTTTTATTCTTTATCCAATTTCAACTGTGACTGTCACATAACATTTTTGAACCATTCAGTTTCAAGAATGAAAATTTATATTTTGAAATATCATTGTCACCTTATTGGTCTAATGTTAGAAGAAAGTGAAACCCCAATTTTAAAAAAAAAATTACTAAAAAAATGAGAATTAAACCAAAACCAATGATGCAACAAGAACGTAGTGGTCCAGTGAAAGAAACACATCACGTGAACTCACAGCTTAAAGTTTTTCAAATGTGTCCACGAGCGTTACTCTTTCTTTTCTTTACTTTTTCCCTCTAGAACAATTTTGATCACCAAGGTTACCAATTTTAAATAACTGGCAAAATTCATAGATACTTTATAGTTTTAAGGGTTGATTTGGTTAATAACCAAGAAAAAAATTAAAACATAATAACTAACCAAAAATCCTAAAATTAGTGGTTATAATTAGTACCACATAAGAAATTTTTTTTAGTTATTATGTTTTAAATTTTTTCTTAGTTATTTTTGCTAATATCCCTAGTTTTAAACCATGTATATATATAGTAGGTTTTTGTTGCTAAACCCATATATAATACATTTATTAATAGTCTTTTCTTAAATGGAAATTTGATTTGGAGAACAATATACTGTAGTTCAAATACCGAAGAATATAATTCACTAAGTGAAAATTAATATCAATGCTCTTTCGCAGAAGGTTACAAATTATTCATCTGTATACTATTATACTACTTTATAATATTCCAACTCAATATTTTTTATTGGTCAACTAAACACGTATATCTTATTACTTTTTCACACACAAGACTAATATTCATAGATGTACATACAAATGTTGCCATTTTTTTCTTGCAAACTTTTTTTGTTACGAAAAATAAGGGTTTTGAAAACAAATAAAGCTGGGATAATTCTTTCTTAAATATTTATCAGTAAAATTATTGTTCTTAATCTGATTATTTACAGGGTCAACAGTCTTGTACCATTATACGTACTATTCATAGCGAAAAGTTAGGATTTATTAGATTGAAACAGAAGTGGATATCCATTTGAAATCTAAATTCCACATGATGTCATCAACATATTACTCTCTCTGTATCATATTAAATAATTTTTTAGAGATATTTTTTTTGTTTTAAATTAGATAATGTTTTCAGTTTTTAAAGTAAAAGTAATTATATTTTTGTTGTTTTTACTCTTTAAATTCTGCAGATTAGTTTTCTATTGGTTAAATTGTATTGGAATTGGTGATTTTATGTTGAAAAATAGAAAATTAAATAGTTTCTTAATTTGTGTGTAAAAACCTTAAAATCATTTAAAATAATACAGAGGGAGTATTGTTTTATTAATTAAAATAGTTCAATATCTTTAAATAACAGAAAAAGGTTTAACAACCATTTAATAGCTACATACGATTTTAGCCGTTCAAACAATTGTTCATTTACCTGTCTAATAAAAACTGAGAACGATGTTTAGAGATTTCAGTATAGAGAAAGAATATAATAATGATGAAAAATAAACTATTCAGAACAAATTTTAATTAGTACACAAATCTTTATACACTCCCCAAAAAACAAAAAAACAAATCAACTAGTTCTTTGTACAGACAAACAATTGATGAACTCCCTTCCATTGACCCCAGGAAAAAAAGCAACCACATAATTTTTTTTTAAAAATAAGATACATCAAATCGAATTCATCACAACTTAAAAAATGTGATTAGAATGTCATCTTCTAAAATTCTTGACCGAAAGTGATTTTTATAGTCAAAAACTTTTGCCAAGAAGAGAGAGAGATCATGTTGTTGATGATGAATGATTAATTTTATCATACATTGAGAAGCTGCTCTTTTTCAATAGTCGGTTTGATGTCGACGGCCGAAGGAGCTCCGGCTCCGGTCGCCGGTGAATGATTTGCATTCTCCATTTTCTTGAGGCTTTGTTGATTATACACTTGTCGAAGTCTCTCTATTTCCCTCTTCAATGCATCTTGATGTGCTGCAAATCATTACATATTTTATAAAAAAAAAAAATTTTGTTAGAAATTTTCTTGTATATATCGTTAGAGAAAGAAATTATTGAGCGTGCTCATATATATTGTCAGTGTTAATTGAATGAATGGACCGAATTTTTTTTTTTTTTTTTAATATGTACGCATAATATTAAAGAGTAAAAAAATAAAAGAGTGAGAAAAATTACCATCTTTGAAAATCTTGTCTTGGGCTAAAGCAGCGATTCGTTGCTTGAGAGCACTATTGTCAACATTGAGAAGCAAACGCTGGTGATCCAAGAACGCTACTCTTGGCGATAACACTGATACTTCCGCCTTTAATTTCAAGTTTTTTCACAAAAGTGATTTAAGGTTAATTAGAATCATCATAAATTATTGGTTAACAACAGAAAAATCATCATAAATTATTTAATTATTTCAAATAGGCTATGAATGTGTAAATGTACCTGCAGTGAAGTGACGCTACGTTCAAGCTCTGATATGTATTGCAATTTCCTCACCCGTGATCTCTGTGCTGATTGCCGATTTGCTAATATTCTGTACAAAACCATTCAGAAATTTAATTTTTTTTTAACGATGTGACGCTAGTAACTATATGCAGATTAGGAAATTTAAGTTTTTTTTTTTCTGTTGCTCTTTCTACATTTTCGAATTGGAAATTTTTACCAAAATTATCTGAATATTATATAGATAAGTAGAAGTTAAATAAACGTAAATGTTGCATAGAAATTTTTTAAAATCAAATAACATGGAAAAACATAACAAAATGGATTTATATATATATATATATAATTTGGTTATTCTTAATTAACTCAGTTAATATTGTACGTGCATGCATGATCTTGGGTTTAGAATATATAGATAGCAACACGATGATGAGTAATAATTTGTTTACCTCTTAACCCTTTTGGGATCGAGAATCCGGTTGCCGGAGCTATCGCCGGAATTGTTATTCGACGCCGAACCATCATCTGGCTCCGTCTTGCATTGGCTCTGGACTTCGTTGTTGTTATAGTTATTGTCCACGTTATGATCGCACGGTTGTTCTTTGTTGTCGTCGTTGATGCTATTATGATCGGACGGTGTTGATGTATTCGAGGAAGAGCCAGTGGGCCCCACATTGTTGTTGTTATGGGAAGGATTATTGTTATTATTATGTAAGTCGTCCTCGTCGGTGAACATTGACATGAACTGCTCGTCGTCGAACCTGTCGAAGTTGTGGTTTCCGATGATGTCTTGGCTTGGGACGGCGGGAGCTTCAAGGAACGCTATTGAGTCGCTGATTGAGCGTCGGTGGTTGCCGCGGCGAGATGCTGAGAAGTCGAGGAATTCGTCGACCCACGAAGGGTTCTGCACGGTGGCGACTGAAGCGGTTGCAGTTGCGGCTGCGCTGGAGAAAGGAGAGAGCTTTTGGGAAGAGAAATCAGGCCAATGTGATGTCATGTTGGGGATTTTAGGAGGGAGTTGTGCCATTGAAGAGAACTATGGCAAGATAAATTAAAAGGATTGATCTTGATCTCTAAAAGGAAAAAAAAGAATCTAAATGTACAAGATTTATGGAAGGAACAAAAAAAAAAAAAACCTTAATTACAAGAGAAACTAACGTAAACCCAATTGAGAAAACCAAAAACCTAGATGAAAACAAAGGAAAGAAACGAAATTAGAGACAAATGGAATAAGATCAATGGTTCTGAACCATAGAAAGAAAGGAGAGGAAGAAAGGAGAAAACGGAACAAGAGTAACCAAAATGGCTAAGTTTAACAAACGGTAGTTACGTAAATAGAATAAACAAATGAAGAGAGAATTAATAAGGAGATAAATAGAGAGAGTGCATAAGAGATGTATATAGTACTATAATGTAAAAATCTGATGAAAGAACATAATAAATTCGATGTGATCAAAGTGTTTTTTATCCATCTTTGAGTAGGGTCACATGGAGGAGAGATATTGAGATCAGACAGCTATGAAACAGCTGTTTTGAGATGAGAGGCTAAGGTCTCAACGGTATTACTGGAAAGTCTCCTCCACTGGTTTTTTCCCTTAATTAAAACAAAAAAAAATCTATGTAAGAGACTTGGAAGGAGAATCAAGCAAGCACGTGCCCTTGTAACCTTTTATTTTTTGCTTATAATAGTATTATATATTTCTCGTTATTTACTATTTATCCTAATGGACATTCTCAAGTTCTCTCTGTATCTACCGCCGCAAAATCATTCCTCGATGGGTCAATTGGGTGAAAAACAAAACATAATTCAAAAACTAACAAAATGGTATGATGTGGTAATATTGTGACCATTGGATTTAAGGAAATTAGGTTTTTAGTGGGTTATAATTTTTTTTATAGTTATTAACCCCAATTTCCCTTCCTCGTTTTGGTGTAAACATGTTTAATTCCTAAACATTTTAGGTGGCTTTTTTAGGGGTTTTCTTCTTCTTCCTCTTAGCAATAGACGGAAAAGACGAGCCGAGATGGGGTTGTTTCTCAAAAATTAAAAACGGTTTTTGAATGATTATTTTGAATGACAAACGACAAACGGTTTTTGAATGATTTTTTTTTTGTGTATTTCATTAGAAAAAACAAAAATTCGTTGGAGTTAGCGTTAGAATCTACATTTTCGGTGGAGCTGAAGATAAATCACCTAGTTTATGGAACACGAGATATGATCTACATATGTGGTCTCCTATATGCATCTACATATGTGGTCTCCTATATGCATCATTAGCGCGACAACTTAGCTAAATTTTTTTTTTCACCATAAGGGTTTTTCAATAGGTTTATATAGACAAAGCTAGTGATCGACTTTATCATGTTCTTCATCTAATATAAAAGATGTGTTCAAAAATATTATGAAAACATGTCTACCAATATGTAAAGGAAAAACATTTGATTATTTTATACCACATACACTCTTCTCTACAGAATTAAGCCGAATAAATCAGCATGATTTTCTTATGAGAATATATTAATCACCGACCACCAATCAGTTTCAATTCTTTCCTTCACTGTGTTAATGGATTCTCTTGTTACTAAATCAATATGCAAAAAATCAATGATATAATGAAGGAAGAATCAATGCATGGAGTAGAGTAAAGAGTAGTGGAAGAGTGGAAAGAGAAAGAGAAAGAGAGATGTGAGATAGAAAAATAAAAGGAAAAGAATAATGTTGATGTGTGAGTCCATGTGATTTGTTTTGTGTACTCTTTTTCTCAATATTTGCTTTGTCCCCAGACCACACCCACATCTAGGACACTTGCCATTTTTCTTTCTTTCTTTCTTAAATAGTATAATTCCAGATTTTTCATTTTTTCTTTCAAATTTTATTCTTGATCGGAATAATTTTTCTTTCTTTCTTTCTTAAATAGTATAATTCCAGATTTTTGGTCTCTTCATTTTTTCTTTCAAATTTTATTCTTGATCGGAATAATTAGTGGGACATATTCAATGGAATCTTTCTCTAAATGAGTGTCGAAAAATACTCTCATATGATTTTTTGCATCTTCTTATAAGAATGGAATGGAAATCGTTGAAGGAAAAAATGATGGAATGAGAGAAAAATAATTTTTTGGATTAGAGAGATTGAACTAAAAATAAATTTCGATGAAAGATCATTAACGTCAAACAAAAGGAAAAATCAATTAAAAGGCACGAAAGAAATGGAGTATTTCACGTTGATCATTGATTACTAATCTGAAGTTTAAAAAACTGAAAAAACGTAAAATTTATTAAAGAAAAAGGCAAAATAGGAATAGTAAACTAGTAATGGACCAGATGCATGCCAACGAAAATAATAAACATGTTAATGGAAGTGTGCTCGCATGTGCTTCTCCCCTATTTCTCAATCAACCCAACTGTGCCTCGCATGTCTCTAGCTATGTATATACTTATAAGTGTACATGATTCATATATTATATGCACACAAATTTGTAATTTTACAAGTATGAAATAACAGAATTTATAATGAATAAAAGCCTCGCTTGAATTCTCCGTATGTGATCCGCCACTTCGATCATTTTGGTTTATGGTTATATATGAACATGCATTGCTTCAATTATCGTTGCTCTTAAACTTCATTGGTATTTTTCTTGATCTTCTTGTAAACCACCTCTCCTCCATTCACCATCATAGGCATCTCCATTTCAAAGCGCTTGACGCCATGTCCATAATATTTCAGCTTCATGACACTTTGATCATCCACAAGATGTAATTCCTCTCTTCCTTGAGAATCCTATATCCATTTGAGCGATACTCTGCTTGATGACAGTTTTCGGGGGCGAGAAATGAATCGATCTTAGCATTTTCCACGTACGAGTCGGTCCATCGTGAAGATGTAGCTTGTAGCACTGACCTGTAGTTATACCAGTTGTGAAGTATTTCAAGAGGGTGTACGAGCAGACTGGTTGAGCTTAAGGCTTCGTGGGTTTGTGGAGTGAGTTAGGCCGAGCAAGGATGGACGTGGCTTGATGCTCTAGGAAAGCTGGAGGCGTTTTTTGGAGAGGATCAAGGAGCTTGAAGATTTTCCCATCTTGCTAAAGATAAGGAAAGAAGATATTGAGTGAAGATTTGAGAGAATATGAACTTGGAAGCCAAGACTAGGTCTGGCCATTTGCCTATTGAGTATAAATAGGTTAGAGTTAACTTGGGGAGAGGTGAACACATTGAGAGCGTAATTCTTAGCAAAAGGATTCGAGATTGTCTAGCAAAAAGGAGATCTTGATTCAGTGGGATTAAGGGATAGAGGGAGGTTTACAAGATCGTGTGTGATTTCTGAACGCGTGAGGCTAGGATTGAAGTGATTTAGTGAAACTTGTAAGTGCACGAATCATTCGATCTAGTAAAAAATTTTTGAGAAAAACTCTATGTGCATTGTGTTCGTTTTACGTTCACATTCACGTTCTTTGTGGCTCAACTTTTTTTTCAAAAACCAAATCTTTCATGTTCACAGTCTAAGCAAGATTCCTGACAATCTTGAAATCACGCAAAACCACTATTTATGGCTTTTCTGGATATATAACTAAAAGGACAAAGCAATGAAGCTCTCTATTTAGTTCCAATCGGGGACAAAGCAAGCAATGAAGCCCATAAAGTTCTCTAGTTAAAAACTATGTAAAGCTTTAGAAATAAATTCACATTTTATATCCACACACAAAAAGGACCAAGCAATGTGGAGTGTGGTTTTGTATATGAATACTAAGAACACAGGAAATTTTTTTAATGGTAATTTTCATTACTATTTCTATTCCTTGAAGCTAGGAAAAAAACTCCTCTCTTATTTGCACAATTTAAAAAAAATAAATAAAAAGAAACAAGACTTACGGGGTGGTATATATAGTAAATACTATTCGTCCACTTTTTCATTCTATACCAAAAATAGAGCGTGTTGGTTTGATCCGAAGTGGACGGAGGAAGCATTCAAAGCCTTAGTCTATTTGACTAGGTCTTGATGGAACTTTGGATTGGGCCTCCGGCTGCAACACCTTCAACGTTGGCTCCTCCATCCTCATAGTAAATCCATAGAAATTCGCCATCTTGTTTATCTCTCTCCCGCGACTTACCCGGTCATTAATGTGATCAAGTGCCTTTGAGAGCTTTGGATTGGATTTGAGTCTGTCCAAAGCATCAGGTGAACTATAACATGTTTTTAATTGAAACTACCAAATAAATTTCAATTAGTTTTCTTTGAAAAAAAAAAACAAACTACAAAATTAATTTGGAATACTGAAATTGATAAAGAGAGTTACACAACTTTCTGAAAAAATCCTAACGGTTTTAGAGGAAGAAAAAAGAAGCTAAAGATTTACAACCTATTTCAGATTCTCTAGAAAAAAAGGGTAAAGATCAGACTTCTCCCATGTTAACACCAACCATCATCAAAAGAGATTTTAACTATGATGATCCTAAGACATCATAAAGTTGTCAGATACAGAGGCTGAAATCATCACTGATGTGATAATGGCTCATTTGTATGATTGTTTGAGACATAAGTTGGAGCGATTGTTGCAAGGACCTTTGTGTCTCGAGTCAGACTGCCACTTGCTAACTGTTGAGCTTAGAATCAAACTCGACTTGTTCGCGACGTAAATCGGACTCGATCCTAGAACTAATCAGAATCGCTTGAGCAAGAAAAATAAAGACACACGAGACTCGAGCCTCGGGGCTTAGTGCCGGCCCCTTAATTCGCCGATGAATGCTTCACCAGAATCCACTAAACCCGACGGAAACTTGTCGGAAGTTACATAGATGTTTCCCTCACAATCTCTCTCTTTCAAGCTTCTCTTTCACTCTCTCTTCTTTCTGTTACAATACTTGATAACAAAGAAGATAAGATAAAACGAATCCAAGCTTCTCCTCTTTAACCAGCCTAAACCGTCACACGTGCGACACCACACGCGTGACTAACGAGAGCATGACACCTGTCTAGTGGATCTTCAGTTGATAACACATCTTTGTTGAATCCCTCTGAATGACCCAGAGTCTTCCCAACACTTAGCAAAATCCCCATGTAAACCTTTGGCTCTTGAGATCAACGGCTATATTCTTCAAATCTCCACCTTAGCCGTGATCGAAACCTGATGGAGTCCTTGTTCACAAACCCGAACACCTGTATTCATTGACCTGATTACAGTTCATAACTTAAGTTTATATCCTAGTTTCTTCAAATCCGAAGCATCTTCAATGCTTCTTGTAATTTTTGCAACTGGCAAAACTTTTGTAAAGATATCTGCAGGATTATAAGATGTTGGAATCTTCAAAACCTGAATCCTTCCTTTGTTGATATGATCTCTGCCAAAATGAAACTTTGTATCCATGTGTTTGGTCCTCTCATGATGAACTGCATTATTTGATAATGCAATTGCACTTTGAGAGTCGCAAAACACTTCCACTGAATCCTGTGGAAAGCCAAGCTCCTCTGCAAAACCTTTAAGCCACAAAGCTTCCCTTATTCCTTCTGACAAAGACACATACTCTGCCTCTGTTGTAGACAACGCCACTACCTTCTGAAGTTGAGACCTCCAACTAATAGTATTACCACCGGCTGTGAAAACTATACCATTAATTGATCTTCTACCATCCAAATCAGCTGCGAAATCTGAGTCCACGTAACCTTTAACAATAAAGTCCCCTTTTCTCTTGAACCTCAAACATGTCTGCACTGAACCCTTGATGTATCTGAGAACCCATTTCACTGGCTGCCAATGCTCCTTCACTAGCTTGCTCATAAACCTGCTTATGAGTCCAACTAGATATGTCAAGTCTGGTCTTGTACTAACCATGGCATACATGATGCTTCCGACTGCACTTTGATATGGAACCTTCTCCATAAACCTTGCCTAATCCTCTAGTTCTTGTTCTGTTGCAGACTTCAACTGAAAATGAACTCCCATTAGTGTTGACACTGACTTAGCCTGATCCATACTGAAATTACTAAGAACCTTAGTCAAATAACTCTCATGAGATATGCTCAAGTCTCCTTTTATTCTATCTCTGCATATCTCCATTCCAAGGATCTTCTTAGCATCTCCAAGATCCTTCATTTCAAATTCGGAACTCAGTAGAATCTTCAAGCTTCTGATTTCTTCCTTGTTAACTGATGCAACCATAATATCATCTACATATAACAAGAGATATATGTAGCTCTTGTCTTTCAGCTCTCTGTAGTACACACATCTATCTCTTTCACTCCTGTTGTATCCTTGCTGTACCATGAAATCATCAAATCTTTTGTTCCACTGCCTAGGTGCTTGCTTTAGACCATAAAGAGATTTTTTAAGCAAGTACACTCTATCTGGATACTTTTCATCTACAAACCCTTCTGGTTGTTCCATCAAGATATACTCATCTAGGTAACCATGTAAGAAAGCTGTCTTTACATCTAACTATTGTAGTTCCATGTTGAAATGAACAACAACAGAAAGAATGTACCTGATTGAAATGTGCTTGACCACCGGTGCAAATATCTCTTGGTAGTCAACTCCCTCTTTCTGTGAATAACCCTTGGCAACAAGCCTTGATTTGAACTTCGGATCCTCTACTCCAGCTATACCAGCCTTTCTTTTGAAGACCCATTTGCATCCAATTTCGTTCTGACCAGAAGGTCTTTCTATCAGAACCCATGTACCATTCTTCCAAAGAGATTCCATCTCTTCAACACTTGCTTATGTCCACTTGTCACTATCTGGATCCATCATGGCATCTTGATAACAGGTAGGCTCACTGCTTCCTGCATCTTCAGTTATGTAGCACATAAACCCTGCAAAATCCTCATCATCATCATCACCATAAACCTCATAGTCTTGAAATTTTGCTGGCTGTTGCTTCTGTCTGACTGGTCTCTCCAGTACTGGTTGATGATGCGATTCTGGTTGAGCTGTACTCTGACTCCCTGAGACAGTATTGACTTCAGACTAAGTACCCTGCATCTGAGAAGGTTGACTCTCATCTGTACTTGCTCCACCTTTAGATGTATCCTCTGAGTTAACATGTGTACCTGCAATATCAAAACTTGAAAATTCATCAGTACGAGAAATATATTTACCAGGATTACCTAACTGCAGCTCCATTCTGATGTCCTTGTACATCTTGTCCTCTCTGAATACGATATTTCTGCTGATGACACACTTCTTCTCTTCAAGAAGCCAAATTCTTAACCCTTTCACTCCTTCTGGATACCCTGTGAAAACACCTCTCTTTGCCTTTAGATTCAGCTTGCCATCACCTGAATGTACATAAGCCATACAACCGAATTTCCTCAAACTCTCTAGAGAAGGCATCACTGAAGTTCAAAACTCTTCTAGAATACTGAAATTAACTGTAGAATAAGGTGGTATGTTGATGAGATACACTGCAGTTGCTGCAGCTTCTGCCCAAAATTTCTTCTCTAAGCCACTCTTACTCAACATGCTTCTGACTTTCTCCATGATCGTTTTATTCAACCTCTCAACAACACCATTCTGTTGAGGCGTATATGTACATGTCCTATGTCTCACTATATCCTCATCCTTACAGTCAAATTGTTGGTTACAAAACTCTAAACCATTATCTTATCTGAGCTTCTTAACCTTTCTCTCAGTCTGAGTTTTCCACCATTCTTTTCTAATCTACAAAGTGTCTAAATGCTTCATCTTTAAACCTCAAGAAATAGATCCATACCTTTCTGCTAAAGTCATCTGTGAAAGAGATGAAGTAATGACACTTGCTTAGACTCATAGGGACATTTGGTGAACCCCATAGATCTGAATGGATGTAGTCTAACTTCTCCTTAGTAACATGCTGAGCTGTCCCAAGACTAACCCTGTGTGTCTTGCCAATGACACAATCTTCACAGAACTTCAGCTCAATTACCTCACTGTCTTTGAAGTAGCCTTTCTTACCCAATACCTGTAGACTTTTCTGACCAACATGTCCCATCCTACTGTGCCATAACTACGTTTGATCCTCAACCGGCTTTGACTCTTTGACACTGCAGCTTCTCCTATCTGACCTTCTGAAACTCTGGCTTTCCCTTGTAGAATTTAGAGTGACTCCCTTTTCAGATCTTTCATGAAGACTGTAGAATCCTTAATGACCTTCATGACTCCATGACCTCCTCCAAATTCACATCCCTTTGTGTCTAATGTGCCAACAGATATAAGATTTCTTGATATATTTGGAATATATCTCACATCATGTAACACGAAGGTAGTTCCATCATTATTCTCAAACCTGATGGAACCAATGCCTAAGACTAGTGATTTTGTGTTGTTAGCCATTCTCACCCTTCCATTAATCTCCTTCATGCTGATAAAGCATTCTTTCTTAGGCGTCATGTGAAATGAGCAGGTTGTATCTAAGACCCATTCATGGATCAATATCAGCCATGGACATGTTAACCTCTGAGGCAATCAACCCTAGCAGATCCTTTGCATCATGTCTGACTTCTTTAACCAAAGCAGCTTCACCTCTTTCTTGAGACTGAACCCTGCCTTTGTTTCTCTCAAGCCACTTGTAGCACTGTTTCTTGAAATACCCTTCTTTACCACAAATCCAGCAAACTCTCTTGCCATCTTTAGACTTAGATCTTGACCTTTGTTGATCTTTACCAAACTAAAACCCTCTCGTTTCTGTTCTTCCTCTAACAAAGTGTCATTCACCATCATTCTTTAATCCACCTGATTCCTTAAACTCAGTTTCTTTTGACTGAACAGCACTAGCTATTTCCTCTAGCTTAATCGTATCTCTGCCATACTTAAGCGTTTCTTTCAATTGATCATACCTTGATGGTAAGGCATTGAGCAACAGAATCGCATGTACTTCTTCAGGAATCTCGATGCTTAGATTGCCAAGATCTGCAATCAACCTCAAGAAATCATCAATGTTCTGATCAATGTTCTTCGACTCCTGCATCTTGAATGAATACACCTTTTTTTGTGCATGCACTAGATTCGGTAAAGACTTTGCCATGTAGAGACGATCTAGAGTCTCCAAAGTGTCCGCAGCTGTACAACACTTATCCAGCTTCCTCAGGACATGATCTCCTACTTTGAGAAACATAAGTTCATCGCCCTCTCACATCGATCTGCTCTCTTCGACTCTTCTGCAAGTCTCTTCTTCTTCAGATCTGGAGTCTTTAGCTCCTCTGCTTCATCAATCGGAGGTGGCTCCACCTTGACCAGAACATCCTTCAATCCTTGCACACTCAGATTCGCGAGAATGCGTTTTTTTTCCGAGACAGTAGTCTCCTGATCCATCAAACTTATCAACAACAATCTTGATCCCAGACATCTTCGATATTCCGATTCAACTCGCTAACTCGCTTCTCAAACCTGGAAGCTCTGATACCACTTTGTTGAGCTATAATCAAACTCGACTTGTTCGCGACGCAAATCGGACTCGATCCCACAACTAATCGGAATCGCTTGAGCAAGAAAAATAAAGACACACGAGACTCGAGCCTCGGGCTTAGTGTCAGCCCCTTAACTCGCTGATGAATGCTTCACCGAAATCCACTAGACCCGACAGAAACTCGTCGGAAGTTACAGAGATGTTTCCCTCACAATCTCTCTCTTTCAAGCTTCTCTTTCACTCTCTCTTCTTTCTGTTACAATACTTGATAACAAAGAATATAAGATAAAACGAATCCAAGGCTTCTCCTCTTTAACCAGCCTAAACAGTCACACGTGCGACACCACACGCGTGACTAACGGGAGCATGACACCTGTCTAGTGGATCTTTAGCTGATAACACAGCTTTGTTGAAACCCTCTGAATGACCCAGAGTCTTCCCAACACTTAGCCACCCCATGTAAACCTTTGGCTCTTGAGATCAACGGCTATATTCTTCACTAACTTAGCTCCTTTCGTAGCTTTTGTCCGACCTTTGATCGGTGGAGAGGGTTTGTCTAAAGCCACTTCAAGTGTTAACTGTCCCATCTTCTCCATCTTCTTCTGCAAATCCGCTAGAGGGTCTTTTGCAACCTTTTTCGACTCTTCTTTCCATCTGTCAATGTGAGTTCAAGTCGATATAATGCACATCCGTCAGAGTCATTGATTTGGTATTCAAATAGATGCCACTCGTGTGCAAGAAGGGGCAACATCTACCTATTGAATCTTTAGAGAGATTAAGAAGTCGAAACTTGATATAAATCCGGTTCCAAACTCACGAGCTTGCTTATGGAGTTACTTGTCTATATGCAGAACAAGAAGCTCTTTTTCTATAATTTGGTAACAAGAATATAAAAAGACGAGTACGGATTAGGAAAGAAGATGGTCTACAACTCCAAGTAGTTTGATCGATGAATCAAACCAATAATTTTCATTACAAACTTAGAGTTTGGAACCACAAAGGAAAAAGAAAAGTTGCAGACGTTTTAAAGTTTATTTGACTCGTTCTTGTTGGGATCCAACACCTTCACTGTTGGCTCCTCCATTATCTCTCTCCGGCGACTTACCCCGTCATTAATGTAATCAAGTTCGTTTGAGAGCTTTGGATTGGATTTGAGTAATTTTTCAACATCCACCTTCTCCCTCGGCCTGCCACCTAAAGTCGCAGAACTGCCTCCGCTACGTCTATTGCACGTTGAAACCTTTCCACCTTGATGGTCCACGCATCCGACTCCGATGCCATGGACAAAGCGAGATCGGATTCGATTTCAACCCCAAAAATGAGCGAAAACGAAATACAAAGTGTAAGAGATTTGCTGAAAACCCTACTGGAATGGAAAAAATAAAATCGTAGATTCCTTGTTAATAATGCTCGGGGTATGCATTTTATAAGCATTTTATGGCCCATAAAGCCCATATATTGGTTCAGCAAATTAATTATTATCAATGGGGACAGTACTATTTAATTACCTTTACAAGTTAAACTAATTACAGGTTCATTGTGAACATACAGCAGGCCTTCGAATCCCGACGTCTACAACGGCTACATCACATGTTTTGGGAATTAGTACTAATGTGGGTGTTCTCTTTACAGGTGTTTTTGAAGGCTTGAGTTTCCACTCTAGGGTTTTTTCTGTTGCATGTGTTTCTTGATGGACAAGTAAACATAATAATGTTCTTGACTTGGTGTCTCTCTGAACTGGAACAAGTCATCGCAAGATTTAGTAGCTTGACTTACATTACGATTTATAGTGTTCTTCTTGTGCTTTTTAATTCGTCAATATTACAAAGTACCAAGTCAGGAAGAGCCAAATACGAATCTAATTTTCATTTTGCTCTAACCGTTAGAACATGAACTTAGATATTTCCCTTGAATTCCTCTAAGAGAAGATAAGCAAACTTTCTAACAAATATCAATCGCAAAACATAAGGTAATGTCCTGAGAATCAGTATCATCTCTGTTTTCCCGCTTGTAAGCTACACTTCCGCTTTGGTCGATAGGGCCTTCTCCAATTGATAGACGTGTCCAAAGCCTTGCAACTAGCCATATATAGATCATCGATTAGATTCCGCTAGTTTCACTATGACAGATCGATCAATCTCAAGAGACTTCTTTCTGGCGAATTTTCGGGTCAAGGAAGACAGGTTTCCACGATGACCGAGAAAATTAGAGACTAGAGATCCATATACTAAGATCTCTTCTGGTCTTCTTTATTTTTTCATCAGTAGCTTTCTTGATTCATGCCAACCTCGTCCGCTGTAATCTGGATGTGATCTTTGCTTCCGGTAACCGCTTTCATATGCTCTTTTAGGTTTGTCGAAGAAGACCATTCCCTAATCGTTTCGCCCTCAACTAGTTCAAGATGAAACAGCTCTGCAAGTATTTATAATAAAAAAAATCTCCATTCTAGAAAATATGCATATCATGAGATCATCTAGCTGTGATAAAACTCAAGATTACCTTCTTTGGTTTCTGAGGATCTAATGGCTAAAAACACATGAAGAACTAGACAATTACAATCCAAGGAACAAACAATCTCACACTTGAATACAGTTTCAGCTACTAATGACACTTAACATATGTGATTGTAGCATTCAGTTTTTGCGTAAAAGCTTCAAGAATCTATAATCAATGTTCCAGAGAATTAGTTTACTGATCTATACGGAGGTATATTGTTCAGCAGATATCGTCTCCTCTTAGACCGAACACGATACCTAATCATCCATAGGATCACCAAGAAACCTATCAAAACCAGCTGGAGGGCAAAGAAAAGCTTCATACCTGCAAACAACAACATTTCTTCTTTTGGTTTGCACGACAATGGGATAAAAACAGATTACCATTCCCAAAAAAAGAAGCAAAACCTTGGAGATTCTTGACCATGTCCTGAAGATTCACAGTGGTTTTCAATTCATTTAGACCAGTCCTTGATGAACCGAGCTGTCTATCAATAGATTTACGATCGGTTCTAGGCTTGTATACGTAGTTTAAGTTACCGCCCATTATACATGTGTTGGGACAACGAACGCTACCTTCGTACTCGTCACTTCCATCGCAGCAATCTGAGATAAACAATGTCATACTGCAAACTATTGTGTTATCCAACAAACATGTAGATTCGTGTTCTATGGATGATCATACACCAAAAGAGCTTAAATTGCTTAAACTAGAATCATTCAGAACATGTTACTGACCACAGATTCGATCATTGACACGAGACGAATAAACAAACTTTGGCGAACTTCCAATGTTCCTGCAGTAAAATTTGCCATTTGGGCAAGCCGAAGTTCCTGAAGTAAAAACATGATATATAACCAATCAATTTGCATCCTAACACAATTGGTCAGAATTGAAGTTGTTAAACAGAACACGTTACAATGATTTTAATCCGAGCTCAAAAATTTCAACTTTTTAATCACAGCTCTCTGGAATCTAAAAAAGTTGTTAAATTTCGTTGTGCCCATCAATCAGATTGGAGAAAAAGGTGAAAAGGAAAGTGAGTACCAGGCTCATCGGTACCATCAAGACAATCGCAGAAGTTGTCGTTGAGACGGTCTCTAGAGAATGATTTGGATCCATCTTTGCATCTGATAATATCTGACTCGAAATACTTTTCATCTGAAAGTTAATTAACGAATCAGAGAATCAAAAATAACAAAAAAAGTTTCCAAATTTGTCGATGAAAACAAAAATCGAAGTTTAAAAAAACCTAATGGATGAACACCGACGAGAGGATACGTCGAATTAACGGAGACGACGACGGCGGCTAGTAAAAAAGACGACACGCAGTGCAGCAGCGTAATCTGGTTTTTCGACATGTTTGCTGTTTTTTTTCTTCTTCGCAGTTTCTTTTGTGTTCGGCACTTAAAAAAAAAAAACAAGTCAGTTGACAGTTGACCCGGATCTTGTGATACGTTGTCGCTTTTGGTCGTTTTATATAATTGGGCTTTGGGTTATTTCTATATAACTAGGGAGTTATTTTTAGGGTGTTTACATAGACAAAAATACTTTTTAAAACATTTAAGTATTTTAAAAATATCTATTTAATATATACTAAATCATAATTATTGTTTTTGGTAAATACTAAATCATATTTATAAGATTAAATATGCCAAAAGCTAAGTGAAATGTATGAAAATGAAAATTAATAAATACAATACAATACAAGATTTTGTTAGTCAAAATAATTTTAAATTATTTTTCTACCAAAAATACATATTACACATATTAAAGAAATTCGAACGTGTTTACGAATTTTATAGATACGTAGAAAATAATTGTCATAGTAAAAATAAACTGATGTAAGCATATTTCTAAAATGTTTAAAGAAAATAAAAATGTTTTAGAATATTTTTAAGAGCTAAATATTCTATAAAATATGAAAGGTTTCTTTCTTATTAAAAGATTTTAAGCTCAATAAAAATAAAATCTTACATTAAATCTAATTTAATTTATTTTTTCAACTACACATTTAACTTAAATCATTGATTTATCACCCTATAGAAATAAAGATAAATGTACTGAACATTTTAATTTTTACAAAAAGACTTCAAATGGTTAATAGATGCATAGAAGAATAATAAATCTGATAAATTTTACACCAACATGAAAAAAAATTAACCTTACCTAAACTTTTAAAATTTATTTATAGTTTCAAAACACAATATATGCTAGCAGCTAAGACCTATATCTATAAAATTAGCTTTTCTCACTTTTCCTTGTGTCACCTTATTATCCACATAATTCTTCTTTTTTTTTTTAATTTCTTTCTAATCTCTAATTTAATACACATACTAATTATATATTTAGTTTTACCATTACAAAAGAATTTGAAAAGTCATAGTTCATTTCCAAACTAAATAAGAAAACAAAAAACTTATAGTAAGTTTTTCTCACTTCTCCTTGTGCCACCTCATCATCCACATCATTAACACATAATTTTTTTTTTAAATTTCTTTCTAATTTATAATTTAATACACAAACTAATTATATATTTATTTTTACCATCACGAAAAGAATCTGAAAAGTCATAGTTCATTTCTAAACTAAATAAGAAAACAAAAAACTTATAGAAAATATAATTCACTGAAAGAATTACAAATTTAGTAAAACGTTTTATACTAATATATTACAAACCTTTTATTTAAGTAAAGTTTGATCGCAAATATTATAAAGAAAAGCTAAAATATCAAACAAATCCTAACAATTAAAAAAAAAAAATTAATCTACAACTAAATTCATAAAGCAGATTATAAATTGGTAAATCTTATATCTAATATAGAAATTTAGAAAATAATAGTATACTTAAAAAAATAATTTCAGTTATACATACGTACATAACTAAGGGAAGAAGAGAATACGAAAATCTATTTTTGTAGAAACAAAGTAAAAATATTTACGTGAAAGTATAATATAAACAAAAAATAAGATCGTTATGTTTTGTGATTTTAAGTCTTTTGAACCAAATGTGAACAGAAATACATACTTTAGCTATGGGATTCTATTTTTATTTTTAACGTCTAAATTTTATTCATGAATAAAAGAATAAATCAAATCAACGTATGTAGACCACAACTCAAAACAACATGAAACAGAGCAATAAGATCATAGTGAAAAAGGATTTAAAGATGCTATATATTAACGAATTTATTTTTAAGTCCTAACAATTAAACAAATAACTTAATTTAGAACTAAATTCATAAAGAAAGATATAAGTTAGGCTAATAATAGAATTAAAAAAAATAAGTTTACCTAAAACAATAATTTCAATTTACGAACATCTTTTTTTGTTATAAACAAAGTAAAAGTATTTACCGGAAAATATAATATAAGTAAAAAATAAGAATCTTTATGTTTTGTGATTTTATTTTTAACCAAAAGAACAAATTAAATACAATTAATATATACTAGAAACTCAAATTGGGAACAATACGAGGTGAAACAAAACTAGACACAATTTTTAGCCTTACAAATAATCTCTCTTTTTTTATTTTAAAGGTTTTAGTTTAACCAATAGTTTCATGTTATTAACGTTACTGGACAAAAATGATAGTAAAATAATATATTGAAAGAAAATAGCGATACTAAAATAATATGATAAATAACTAAATAAAGAGTCAAAATAGAAAGCAAAAATGCATATAATCCATCCTAATACAAATATATTTTGGTAAAAATTCAAAACCACAAAGCAAAATATATTTACGATAAAACTCGCGCGTATGCGCGGCTACTCACCTAGTAGCTATGAATTCTTTGGTTTCTAGACCATTTTTGGGGTAATGAATTATGATAAAAGATATCATCATTTGGAGTAATCAAAGATGAATTACAAATTAGACTAACAACAACAACAACAACAAAAATGGTGGAATATGTTTAGTAATTTTGCCATTTTGCTTTTTGTAGCAAAATCAAATATGTTAAAACTTTTGGGACTCAACCAGAAATGTGGAATTTTGATTCAAAAGATAAACGAAGAAATCGTTACAGTTGGTGAATTGAAAATTTGAATTACAAAAATTCTTCTAACGTTCAAAATGTTATAAGGTTTAGAAGCTTCATCTCCTGTCTCCATAATCCATACAACACTTTGCAGCATATAATTTCTCTTCTTTCAAAGATTTATTCACAGATGAAACTAAATAAAAATTGAACATGATGCAAATCTCACAAAATCTAGATAAAGAAAATCTCAAATAAATATGTCACAAAAAGATGAATACAAAAAATGGCTTCAATATTCAGAGTTATATTCCATTTTTTTTCTTAATTCGAATCATTTTTGCAACAATTAGGCTCTTAAATAAAAAAACTGGTCTTTGAAGTAAAAAGGGGAAAAAGGGAATTATCCCCGTCCTTGTTCTTCTTCTTCTAAAAAAAACCCTAAATCGTACGATTACAAGCTCAAACCAGAGACTGAGCCATGGCGAGAATTCGGAAACGCAAGGAGATAGAGACTCAACCTTTGGAAATGCGAAAACAATCGGAATCCGATGATGGAAACTGTGTTCTTCTTACTAAAACAAACAAGATTCCGATACCTCGGAAGAAATCTGCTTCTACTGTCTCAGGATCCGATAACGAAGAAGCAGCAGCAGATGAATCCGATGGTGGTGACTGTTTTAGCCTTAAAGGAGTGAAATCTCCACCACGAAAGAGGCGACTTGTGGAACAAGAAGAAGAAGAAGAGGCCGAAATTAAATCATTCCTGACTGAGAAAAACCGGTTCCGGTTTGATTCGTTCTTGCAAAAGGGAGTAGTTGATCAGAGATTAGTAGATCTCACAAGCTTTGATAGTCTTGGAATAGAACAAATTCTCAATGGACAGTTACATTTTGAAGTTGTCATGGAGTTTTACGCCAATTTACCAACCGAGGAAACAAACAAGCTTGTTCAGAAGGTATTCGTCAGAGGAACAATGTATGAATTCTCTCCTACCGTGAGAAGAAAGAGACTTGGATTGATGTGGATTTGAATCTGATTGCTGCAACACTTACTGATGGTAAAGTAAAAGATTGGAAGAAGATAACTCCTGCTTATCTTACACCTCCTGTAGCAGCATTGCATGTTGTGTGTTGTGCTAATTGGATTCCTACTTCGAACACTTGCACTCTCTAAGTTTCTTTACATGCTTTTGGAGAAAACGCCTTTCAATTTTGGGAAGCTTGCTTATGATCAGGTCATTAGGATGGGTCAGATGGTAGAGTCGAAATTCAGACCTGTACTTCCTGCCTTGATCTACCAGGTTCTGAGTTATCAGGGAGCTGTTCAGTTGCACAGAGGCGAATCTTTGAACCACCTTGCTAAACCAATTTGTAACCATATATGGCTAAGCAGAGGCAAGCACGTATCTATTCCCTCACCATCAGCTCGAAAGGGTAATCGCGCGTCTCTTCCCTCAACCTCGGCCTCAGGTCGAAAGGGTAAGCATGCGTCTCTTCCCTCAACCTCAACTTCAGGTCGAAAGGGTAAGCACGCGTCTCTTCCCTCAACATCAACCTCAGGTCGAAAGGGCAAGGACAAGGACGGGTCTCTTCCCTCACCCTCAGGTCGAAAGGGTAAGCGCGCATCTCTTCCCTCAACCTCAGGTCGAAAAGCGAAACTGAAAGCTTTAGTAGAGACGGCATTGGCCTTTCTTCACATTGTTAATGAAAGTCTTGAAGGTATATGAAGAAAAAAAACTAGTTGTAGTTTTTTTTTTTTTTTATGTGATTGTTCTGTTTGTGTTCATTTCCCAATATTTGTCACTGGCAGCAGATGGTACGTATGACGATGAAGACACTGATGATGATGATTATGGAATTGAATGAAGACATGATTTCACCAGGCAGGGTCTTGAATAGCTCTTGGAGTTTCGGTAAAAGTTGACTTCTTTAGAAGAGTTTTTGTTGAACAAACTTAAGCCAATGTTTTCGGAAGATCCAAGTAAGTATTTGATAGGTGGGATCTCAATTAAGGAAATGTTAAACAAGACTCCGGCTTTCTTAGTTTGCGGATAGGCTATTTACAGAACTGTGTGAGTAACTCTAAGTTGAGTAACTAGTTTATGATGAAAGTTGTTCAAGCAACTCAACATTTTGGTTAAGATTTACTTCATATACTTTAATCCAGCGATGTCCAGATTCTTATGCTTCTCTCTTTATTAGAGCTCGTATCATCCGCTCTTCTTCTTCTTGCTTCCATCTTTGCTTTTCGGTTTCAGCAATGCTCAATACTAAACCTCCAAAACCTTTAACAACGGTCCGTTACGGCTCACGCAAAGTGTAGCATTTCATCTGCTTTCTGCATTACTTTTTGTGTTTTTTTCAAAGCTTTGATGCAACTGCTAATACACTTGTCATCATCATACGAAGCTCACTCTCAAGCTTTTAGATCTCTAATTTTTGTCTTTGTTGCTGTTCATAAGTATCATTGTGCAATTACTGAATCATTTCATCTCTCCGTTGCAATTCCTTCAGCATTATCTGTTGGCTCATATTCTCCGCAAGCTCAGTTTTTATCTGCGTATAATAACTTGTTCGAGACATGTGATTCCGATGTTGGATTTGTTTAAGGTTTGCTTACATTTGTATGGTTCATTTTCAGATTGATGTCCATTACAAAGAAAACAGAGTTGTCATTTTCAGATTCAGCGACTCCCAGATGTGTAGATAAATGTGATTCTTTGGATTGAAACTCAATATCATTTTTAGATTGAAGCTACGTTTGATTTGGAATACTGAAACATGATAAAAGAGAATTAGACAAACTTTTCAACAAAATCCTAATGGTTTTAGAGGAAGAAAAAATAAGCTAAAGATTTACAACCCATTTCAGATTCTCTATAGAAAAGGGCAAAGATCAGACTTCTCCCTGTTAACACCAACCATCATTAAAGAGGTTTTAACTATGATGATCCTAAGACATCATAAAGTTGTCAGATACAGAGGCTGAAATCATCACTGATGTGATAATGACTCGTTTGTATGATTGTTTGAGACATAAGTTGGAGCAATTGTTGCAGGGGCCGTTGTGTCTCGAGTCAGACTGCCACTTGCTAACTTAGCTCCTTTCGTAGCTTTTGTACAACCTTTGGTGAGTGGAGAGGGTTTGTCTGAAGCCACTTCAGGTGTTAACTGTCCCATCTTCTCCATCTTCTTCTGCAAATCAGCTAGAGGGTCTTTTGCAACCTTTCCCTTAGGACTCTTCTTTCCATTTGTCAATTTGAGTTCAAGTCGATATAATGCACATCCGTCAGATTCATTGATTTGGTATTCAAATAGATGCCACTCGTAGAGGGTAGAAGGTTGTGGATCCATGTAGTAAGATCTCTTCTGACCTTCTTGTTCTTTCATCAGTTGTTTTCTTGATTCATGCCAGCCTCGCCCGTTGTAATCTGGAAGTGATCTTTGCTTTCGGTTTCCGCTATCATATGCTCTTCTAGGTTTGTCGAAGAAGAGCCATTCCCTAATCGTTTCGCCCTCAACCAGTTCAAGATGAAATAGCTCTGCAAGTGTAACATAATATGAAGAAACGGTTAAGGCGAAAAATAAAGAAGTGAAACTCAGAAACTCTCATTTCGTTTCACTTTTCAAAGAGATAATGAAATGTTCTAAATGAAGAGACGTAAAACTTGGCTCACACCTGCTGCGTTCCATGGACATTTTGTATTAACAGCTCCTTCACACACTGGGATGCCAACATTCTTACCCAGAGTCTTTGCACGAAGAGCATCAATCAATACATTATCTTTCAAACCGATGCCCCCCGGTATTAAGACAGGTGCTGTGCTGAGTGAATCTTCATTAAGAGCTAGATTCCCATGGGAGTCACCGCAGTAGTCCATGTACCAGAATTTTCCATGAGCAGGCCTTTGGCAATCCCATAGTGCACACTTTGGTCCCAAAACAGCAGAAGGAGGTACACGGGCACTTGATGGAGTAGTAAATTCAGCGTAATTTTCAATCCCGTCAGAAACATCAAGCTTAACGGACTGGCTGTTGTCGAGCTCCTGACGTGTCTCTGATAGATAGTAATCCAACTGAGTTATATCGAAGCTGCTGAGTTCATGGTCATGGAAATCAGGACCGGTATGGATGCTTGGATCAAACTCAAAATGGAGTTGCTGGCCTTGTGATTCATTGTTATTAACAGCATTCTGAGATTAAAAAAAAAAAAAAGATGAACTGTAAGAAATAACCAAACAAATTCAAACTAAGACAAGAATGGAAAAGCATGGAACCAACAACCCAAAACTAAGATACAACTAAGGATGATCTGGACATCAATGTCAAAAATTTATTTAGGCTAAATTTTTATAGAAGACAATTTGGACAGACCCTTATAGCAGAGACTTTCATAATCACTATCAATTTGATGCAGAAACTTGTAGTACCCAAAAGAATGCAGCAACCAGGCTACAACAGTAGCTAGCTCACCTCATTGGAGAAATGTACGTTCAAAGGACTTTGACTAAAAGACTCAGCTGTCCATTCTGGATGGCACAAGCTTTGAGCGAAATCCTCGGGTTTTGGTTCAGCGTGTTCCTTTAACGCACTAGTTGCATCATCCTCCTCACTGTTTAAGTTCAACATGCGAGCTATCTCCTCAGAGTAATAGTTAATACTTCCACCCTGCACATTTTTAAACATCAAACTCCACAAAATCGAAGCAAACAAAATACAAACGAATCATTCTCATCCAACGAAGCTAATCCTGCGACTTGGTCTCAACACAGCAACCAAGCTACGATCCACTAAATTAAAAGACAAAGACATAATACGAACCAGAAGAGAAGATTCTGGAGAAGGAGCAGTGAGCTCAGCTTGCCATTCACGGAGATCCTGAGAGATTTGTGCTTCCAAAAGTGCAAGATCACTAAGCCTCCCTTCCTTCCTAGCAGCCTGAAGATGACAGAATCTCTCTTGAAGTTCCCTTAGCTTCTCCACAAGATTCTGATGAGCCGAAGATACACATGTGATCTTCGGATGGTTTGACATCTTCCTGATCAAGAAAGCCGTTCAAAAATCAAACCTTTAACACAGAGAGAATCATCGTTCACACCAAAAAAAAAAACCTAAAGTTCGGATTTTTTTGGTGAGGAAACAATTTAATTACATCAAAATCAAAGCAATAATAGCGTTATAGAGTAGTATAAGAAGAAATAAAGATTCAGATGCTTCAAAACCTAAATCAAACCATCAATATCGCATCAGTTCTACACCGAAATCATCAATCTCAAACCCTAAAATTCTAACTCGATTCTGGAAAATCGGATAAATCCCTAACCTGGGTCTCACTTAATAAACCCAGAAAATTGAAATCGAATGAAATGATCTCACAATTTTCGGTTGCGATTCAGAAGAAGAGAGAGAGGAGTTATCGGGAAGAGGAAGAAGAAGGGAAATTATGCAGCGAAGAAGAGGAAGGAAGACATTCAGAGGACGATTGCGATTTTGTTAATTCTCTTTTTAATGAAACGCAGCGTTTTATGTCGTGCTTGGTAAAACAAACGGAGGGGCCTTTTAGTAAATTAAGCATAACTTTTTTTTTTTGCTAAGTAACTTGACTTTCCTAATCTTTTACCATATATGAAAGAATTTTTCATAATAAAAAAAAAAAAAATTTGCTAAATTGATTCAGTTTGAATTTAGTTTTATCCCAATAACTTTTATTAGGGGTGGGCACAATTCCCATTTCGTTCTGTTCCATCCCGTAACCGTTTCCAAATTTCCGTCCCATATATTTTCCATATTCCCGTATGGGACAAGTTTTCAATTCCTGATTGGAAACGGGACGGGATGGGACGGGGACGGAAATTCCGAAATCCCGTTTACTATAAATAAATATATAAATATATATATATATATATATATTAAATTGTATTATATATATATATCTAATATGAGATTGTATAATATATTATATCATATATTACAAAAATAATTATTTTTATTCTTTTTTATATATACTTTAAAAAATATATTATTTGATTTATATTTTGATTTGAAATATTTATACAATTTACTTTATATTTGATTCATCTTGATTCGATTATAATTTTTTTATTTTAAACATTTATGAAATACAATTAAGTGTTTCTTTTTTCTTAATTTCGAAAATGTTTTTATGAATAAAATAGGTTAAATACATGTTTGCAATTTGCAATATCATTTTATTTAATTTTTTGTTTTGAAACCGGTTATGTTATGAGATTTTCCGTACCGGTCCCATGCCATTCCGTTCTATCTCGTTCCCGTTCCGAATTTCAAATAGGATACAAATGAGACATATTTTTCTAGTCCCAAAAATTCTGTTACCGTTCCATTCCCGTGAAATCCCGTCTCATATTCCCGTTTATCTACTCCTAACTTTTATACTCATATTTCTTTGTCCCAATAACTTTGAGAAATTTCAAAAAATGCCACTTTTCAAGTGCCACTTTACAAAAATGCCACACTTTTAAAATCTTAAAAAAAAATGCCACTTTTTCAAAATTATTTTTTCTTTATATTATTTATGTTTGGGTTAATTATATTCTATTAGGATTTATTTTTGAGTGTTTAAAGGGTTTTAGGTGTCAAAACATTTTTTATGATTTAGAATTTTAAGATATAGGCTTTATAAAATTTTATGATTTAGAATTAGTGGCATTTTTGTAAATAGATACCCCTAAGTGGCATTTTTACAAATGTGCACACAAAAAGTGGTATTTTTGTAATTATTCCAATAACTTTTGCATTTTCTAAATCCCAATTTTATCCTTTAAAATTAGTAAAAGAATTTTTTTAAATATTTACTTAATAAATAAAAATGAAAAAACGAAATTAAGATTAAATGAGAGAATAATCAGATTATTCACTTTCCTTTTTGACATTAAAGAAAATAAAATAAAATAAAATCAAGGCAAATACAAAAGAAAAATAATATAAAAACGATAAAAATAAAATATGGTAAACAATGTCACATTTAAATATCTATATTACTAACAATTTCATTAAAAAGAAAACAATTTTTTAGACTTTGGAGAACATGACACTCCTTTTTTGTCTCCGGCCGGTGACTATTAGTAAATAATATAAATAATATCTTTAGAATAAAGTTAAATTTGCTTAAGCAAAGAAACAAATATTAACAATCTTTTTGAGCATTTGTATTTCTATAATAGAATTTTCATAGTTTTTTTTTAATTTTGATTAATCATTTTGACCATTTGTTAAGTTTTATGGTCCAATTGACAATGAGTGGATTGACCCAGATCCTTTGTATATTGGATCAATTTTTTTTTCCATTTTAGATGTGAAACATTCTTCACACCATTCGGTCTCAATTTATTTCAGTTGGTCCCCTAACATTTCTAAAAGCCTCTGCTTTCAATAAATTAGGTTTGGTTATAGAAGCATTACACGAAGCTTGGGCGTGGAACCTAACATTCGTTTATGATTAGTTTTCAGGGGCCAAATTTTTTTCATTAAAGTGCTCCTAATTTACTGGTTAAGACCGAATTAAAGTGCGAAGGCCCTTGCACTAACACTTTTTGATTACCTTGTTGGAGAAGTTAGGTTTTTTTTTTTTTAAGTTCGATGAAGATTTGGTTTTTAATTTATGTTCTTTTAATTTGGATTTCGTTAATTATTCTCCTTATGAATGGTGGTGTTCCAAATTTAGTCTTATGCTTTTAATTATAAATAGACCCTTGGAGACTAAGTAAGAGCTTTTGAAGAAAAGTATTATTCTCTACTCCAACTGTAATAATTATGTCAAAACAAACTTCTTATAATACTAAAGATTATGTGCTGCAATAACTCTTGAAGACATCAAGACGTCATTTTCTATGTTGTTAATACACACATATGCAGTTTCTACTCAATTGTCCAAATCAACTAATAATTGCTTTCTTTTGGCCCCTCCCATCACTGCAATATATGATAATATATATACTATATGATCATACCCATCTCTCAATATCAGAAGTGTAATGTGTGTTGATACATGCAACATATAGATGTACATATGATATATACATATATATATATATATATGTACATGTGTGTGTATATGCAGATATAATGAAGAGATTTGTGGAGCCAAGATGGAATATGATGAAAATGAAATGGCAAGTCTTCTGCAAGATATTGACATAAAATATTAATGCAACACAGAGTTCCCATACCACAATAACATTGGTCTCAAGTAACTTCCAATTTTAGTAATAAGTAGACACATTGCAGGAATGAGCATCATGAGTAAGTAGCCTAGCCTCCATTCAATTCCTCTCTCTCTCTCTCTCTCCTCTCTCTGTTTCTTAATCATGAATCTACCTCTTTGTCTCTTTCTTTATCTTCTTTTTTTTTTTCCACTCATCAAATCTAATCAAAACATAGCCTAGCTATACTCATTATTCTCCAATATATCTGACCAAACATGTAACAGACTTAAACCCTAATAAATGGTCATCCGTACACCCCCTCTAAAGACACCCTCGAGTAAGGATAAAAACCCACCTTCTTTTTTCTTTCCCTTTGACTCCAGATAACACAGTAACTCCTCCTTAGCTCTTCTTCCCTAGAGCAAACTCAAAACTCTCTATCTATCTACGGTTTTTATCATCCTCAACTCTTATTCTTTCTCACTTCCGAAGTATAAAGTATACACTCATATATATAACATCTTTGTTTATATCACGCAGGGGAAATATCATTACCATTCGATCACCATCTGTTTTGGGAGAGATGAAGAGGACACATTTGGCAAGTTTCAGTAGCAGAAACAAATCCCAAGAAGAAGAACAAGAAGACACTAATGGTGACAACAGAATCATCATGAATCACTACCGGAACTACGAAGCTGGGCTTATCCCATGGCCTCCCAAAAATTACACTTGCAGCTTCTGTAGGCGAGAGTTTAGATCTGCTCAAGCACTTGGAGGCCACATGAATGTTCATAGAAGAGACAGAGCAAAACTCAGACAGATCCCTTCTTGGCTCTTTGAACCTCACCACCACACACCTAACCCTAACCCTAACCCTAATTTGAGCTCTTCTTCAACAATACCAGCTCATCCTGAGCCTTCCCTAACCAACCAGAGATCCAAAACAACTCCTTTTTCTTCTGCCCGGGTTGATCTTTTGGACGATACTACTAGCCATGGAGGTTTGATGGTGGAAAGAGAGAAGAACAAGAGCAATATATGTAGCAGAGAGCTCAAAGAGAATGCCATGGATGCATGTCATGCTGAAAGATGTGATATAAGTCGTGTGGATCTGATGAACAAGAAAGATGAAGTCATGGGGTTGGAGCTTGCGGTGGGTTTGAGGAGTCCCAAACAAGTTCTTGATTTGGAGCTTCGACTTGGCTACCTTTAAATAACTTTGATTAATAGTACAAATTTATATCTAATATATGTATGCATAGCTGAGCAGTGAGATTGTGATTGCATTTATCCTAATGATTTAAATAGTATTAGAGTTAAAGTTGATGAAAGTCGATTTAAAAAAATAAAGTTGGAAAAAGGCTCCCAATTTCTTTTTAGGTTTTTAACTTCTAAAATATTTTTGAAATATATTCAAGAATCTGTTTTTTCTATTTCTCCATGAACTACAGTGTTTACATCTCTTAATGAGAGGGTCAGTTTACTCTTAAAATGGATTTTATGAGGTGTTCCAGTATATCTGTTATTTTCCTAAAATTTTCCACTCAATAAAAAGAAATTGAAAAACAAAAACAGAACAAGAATGTTTGTCTTTTATTGGTATACTAAACCTGTCTATTTCAATCATCCCATATGGAATTTGTAAAATATGAAATTGTATAGTATAAAGATAGGCAATATATAATATGCCATAGATACATAGTAGAATTACGTGGAGTAGGAGCTAGAAAATATTAGAGAGAGTGGGTTGCATGTGTATGTGAGTATTAAGAAAGAAAAAAAAGTGATAAAGATTGCATTATTATAGAGATGGGTTGATGAGACACAGACGCATGCGACAAAGTGGTACTATGAAACATATGAAGATTGATGATGATCAATTGACTCATGAATAGTTAATGTTTTCATCTTTTACACGATCACAATCACATATAATGCTTAGCTTTATATTTATATGTGTATTAATTCCCATGCATGTCATGAATGCACTTCATGGTATATGTGTGTTTGGGTGTGTGTCAAATTATATATTGTTGCCAAAATAATTATTTTTGCCTTTTCTTTGTTTTTTTTAGTTGAAGGGAGACAATTTTCTCCCACAATTTATTTCATAAAAATAAAAACCGACTAAACTCGGATGTCTCATGGGCGTGCAAGCCCATTCGCATCCTCTAACAAAGTCGGGTTAACAACATCAAAACTCGAAGAAAACATATGAAATCTCAAAGGTAGAGAAAATGCATAGTTAGCTAACCCATTTGCGAGACGATTAGTTTTCCTATACATATGAAAAATACGAACTATCCAGTCCCTTGTAATGAAGCCATAGCACAATCGTATCATGAATGACAGCGGATGTGAATCACTAATCCATGTCGTAAGAAAACCAACCACCACCTGTGAGTCCACTTCCAGCTCTAGTCGTGTAATACCTCGATCCCAAGCAATACACAACCCATAGTAGACTCCCCACAACTCTGCAAGTGGTGCGGAGCATATGCCGATATGCACAACAAACCTTCCACACCATTCCTCGTCTTCATCTCGTAGCACTCTTCCTGCAGCTGCGAGACCCGAATTCCCTCGCGACGCTCCATCAGTATTCAGTTTAAACCAACCTGCCGCGGGTAATTTCCAGGCTATTATCCGAACCTCTGTCCCATTACCCGATGCCTTGCCGCTTACTAACTTATGTGCATTTGTCACCTCCAGCGCAATATCTTTAACGAACTGAACCCGATCATGACACTTCCGTTGAGCATCAAACACGTTTCCACACCTCTATTTCCATCCCCACCAAGTCCCCATTGCAAATAATGTGGCCAATGTACTCCCTCCTACTATTGAATCATCACCCAAATTCCCATAAATCCACTCCAACAGAGACATTGCAAAGAATGAATTTCGCTTACGCTGAGGAACAAGTCGGTTCTATATCCCTTCCATTGCCGGACAGTCTCGGAGTATATGCATAATGGTCTCCTTTCCACTTTTGCATACTTGACATAATCGTGAAGCACAAAGATGTCATCAATAGCTCTCCACATTAGTCATAATCACTTGATGAATCACTAGCCAAAAAAAGCCTCTAACAAGAACCAAATTATTTTTGCCTTTTCTTTGTTTGGAAATCAAAATCCAGACTTAATGTCTAAACTTACTCTATTTAGCTATTATCGAAGTAAAGTTTAACGGTTAAGAATGCCCTTAATAAAATTATTTACCCAGTCATATCGACAAACAAAATGTCACTATTAGATTAATACAATTTTATACTTTTTCCATCATCTCTATATATATTGCATTCAATTTAGTGACATGTGATTAGTGCACTTTTGGTTGTATAATCTAACTCCATATCTATTAAACGTCAATGTACAGAGTACAGACAGATCAAGAGCTAAGAGTGTAGGAGACAAAATGAGAAAATTAGAAAACAAGTGATGTAAAAAGGAAACAAGAAAATGGAATATTTTGGTCAATACATTTGGGATGTTTGTGGTTTCCCATGAACAAATTTAATCTGACATTTTCCATCTTCCCCAACAATTTTAATTTCATATACAAAAAATCCATCATCACCTTTCCCTTTTTAGTATCTATCACTTTACTCTCTAATCTTTACCTTCCCGATCAATTCTTCCCCTTTTTATGAATAATAATAACAGTTGGAGTTTATTTGTGTTTGAGTGATGTGAAAGGTAAGAGTTTTCATCATGCACCCAAATATTTTTCTTCTCCTTACAAATTTGACCCCCAAATATTGTGTATTTTTCACAAGAACCAACTTTCATTGTCATTCTACTCACACCCATACCGTTGTCTTAATTACATTTGGTTGTTACTTCTAGTAATAGTGAGGAAATGATTTGAGCAAACCCAGAGATTATTTAGCTAAAACTGTTATAGTTATAGGATTTGTTAACTGTCCAATCACATTGACTTCTGTCTCTATCTCAAAATCACATGCTTTCTCTAGTTATGTCTTTTCACCGGTTCTTTCTTTTTAACCCAAGAACCTCTTTATTTTGTCTGAGGTGATTGATCTCGATCCGCGTGACATACATAAACTATGCTCTAACAATGTAATATACAATTAAATGTGAGAAAGTTTGTTCTTACATCGACCAAAGAAAACAAAAGAATCTAAAAACATCTTAAATTTATTTATTGTTATAATAATGCATTTCACTATATGCATTCCACTATATGGAGCCCATTTACCTACTCCCAAACACTAACTTATGCTTTTCATCTTCTATATAAATGATGCATTTCCTTCATTTGTAAGAACACACAATTCATAACTTCAACAAGAAGAAATAGCAAATCATTCATTCTCTCTCAATTTTATTTTCATCAATATCTCATTCTTTACCGGGTATAATATTTTGTTCTTATTAATATTTATCGAAATGATAAATTATACCATTCTTTTTATAACACGTTATCAGCACGATCACTCTAAAAAACTCAATTTTCATACGCATACTTATTGTACCATTTGGTGTGCGGACTACCGCCTCCATAATAATTCCATGTGGTTGTTTCACACACCATAATTTATTTATTTATTGCTTTAATTATTTATGGTCGGTTTACCGCCTGATTATTTATTTATTAATATGGTTGTTCTACACACCATAATTTATTTATTTACTGCTTTAATTATTTATGGTCGGTTTACCGCCTGATTATTTATTTATTATTATGGTTGTTCTACACACCATAATTTATTTATTTACTGCTTTAATTATTTATTGTCGGTTTACCGCCTGATTATTTATTTATTCTTATGGTTGTTTTACACACCATAATTTATTTATTTACTGTTTTAATTATTTATGATCGGTTCAACCACCCTGAAAATTTATCTATTGCTTTAATTATTTATTTAGTATTCTCTCTTGGATGACTTTTTCACCATAACCTTGTTATTACTTCTATGTTAATTTTATGTCTAGTATATATAATATTCAACCAGTTTTTTTTCTAAAATTAATATTTGAACTGGTAAATTTATCTGATTGATTATCAAATATTTTCAGAATAATTTTTCTTTCTCATCCGATTTTAACGGTCACAAAGAAAATATTTCAAAATAATTTTTAAAATTTTTTCACTTTAAAACGGCTATATAACGGCTATGAATAGTATTTTTCATCTATAAATACACTCATATTTCACTCTTTCAAAATCACTCAAACATTTCATCTTCTTCCAAACAATTTCACAAAAAATATTTTTAGTTCTCATTTTGTAAGAAAAATGTTTCGTTTGTTTTTGATTTTTATTATCGGTGTATTTCTTACCGTGATTTATGGTCTCTTCGCCGGAGAATTTACTCGCGAAGAGTTTATCATGAATATCGGTTTACTTGTTTATGCTTTAATGTTCTTTGTAATTGCGATTTTAATTAATGTATATGGTTTCTAAAATCATGTTATATTTCTAATAATAATATTTTCGATTTTATTTTTTTTAGAAACAAATGGCAAACATCGAAAAGCTTAAGATCCCAGCTCTCAGAGTCACTGGTGAAAATTACATAGCATGGTCCACTGATGCTGAACTTTATCTGGATTCTCAGTCTCTATTAGATACTATTAAAGAAGAAAAAGAATCGACTGCCCCTGCAAAGGCAAGGGCGGTAATTTTTCTGAGAAAACATCTAGATGAAAATCTAACGCATGATTATGCGAATACAAAAGACCCTGTAGAGCTGTGGAAAGCTCTTAAAGAAAGGTTTGACAACCAAAGGGCAATAACTCTCCCACATGCTCTTGATGAGTGGGCAAATTTAAGGTTCCTTGATTTTGACAAGGTGGATAATTATAATTCCGCCATGTTAAGAATTGTGTCCCGATTGGAATATTGTGGTAAGAATGTGAGCGAAGAGGAAATGCTCGAGAAAACTTACCTAACATTCCATAAGGAACATTTTGTTCTTGCTGAACAATACAGGAACTGTAAATACAAGAGGTTTTCTGAGTTGATTGTGGCTCTAATGTTGGCTGAGAAGAATAATGAGCTTCTCATCAAAAACCATAACGCTCGACCTGTAGGAACAATTGCTGTCCCTGAAGTGAACGCAATGGATGGAAAAAATCGTGGACAAACGGATGTGAGGTATCCGGGGAGAGGAAATCAAACCAACCGGGGTCGTGGTGGTCGATTTAATCGTGGCCGTGGGAGAAATTATAATCCAAAAGGACGGTCATTTAAATGGGTCCGGTCTGAACAAAATCTCAAAAGGAAAGAAAAGAAAGACAATTTCACCCAGAAGCGTGAAGGTGTTTGTTACAGATGCGGATGTAAAGGCCATTGGTCCAAAGTGTGTCGTACTCCTTTGCACCTTTGCAAATTGTACCAAGAGTCAGTTAAAGGCAAAGGAAAGGAAGTTAATCTTATGGAACACCCTGAAGGTGATACATACCTTAACGCTTCGGACTTTGATGATGATGCCGAAATGACAGACCTTGCGGATAATCAAGATGCTTGTAATGAGACTACTGTATAGTCTCTGTTTATGCCATGTATAATATTATGCTTTTCCGTTGTTTGAAAAAATAATGTTGTTTTTTTTTTAACAACAATTTAATATATAATCATTGTGTATTTTTCTTTTAATGAATAAAATTTATTCTTCTTTTATTGGTGTCTATCTTGATCACAGGAAATGGAAAGCAAAACAAACGGAATGATATCTAAAGGAAATATTAGAGAAATATGTATACCAGATAGTGGAACAACGCACACTATTCTGAGACATAGAAAATATTTCACTGATTTAAAACCAACGAAAATCGTTGTGAATACAATATCAGGTCCTGCAGACTTGATTGAAGGAACTGGTAAAGCCAACTTTATGTTGCCAAATGGAACAAAGTTTTCCATAAGAAATGCCTTATTTTCTCCGAATTCTAAAAGGAATTTGTTGAGTTTCAAAGACATATACCTTCAAGGATATGATACTTAGTCTGCGACTGAAAATGGAAAAAAGTATATGTATGTAACTTCCGATAAATCCGGAAAAAGGCTTATATTGGAAAAATTTCCAAAACTTCCTTCTAGACTGCATTATACTCATATAAATGCAATCGAATCACATCTAGTGGTTAAAAGAAATCCAGAAGATTTCACATTATGGCATGATCGCCTTGGTCATCCAGGCACTTCAATGATGCGAAAGATCATAGAGAATTCACATGGTCACCCACTGAAAACCCAGGAGGTATATCAGGGGAATGGAAAGACATGTGTTGCATGTTCTCTTGGAAAATTGATCATAAGGCCATCTCCAACAAAGGTTGATAAAGAATCACCAAAATTTCTTGAACGAATTCAAGGCGATATATGTGGACCAATACATCCATCATGTGGACCATTCCACTATTTTATGGTGTTAATTGATGCATCCAGCAGATGGTCAAATGTTTGTCTATTATCATCTCGAAATATGGCATTTGCGAGATTTCTAACTCAGATAATCAAACTAAAGGCTCAGTTTTCTGATTATCCAATTAAAAGAGTTAGACTAGACAACGCTGGTGAATTCACATCCCAAGCCTTCAATGATTATTGTATGGTAACGGGAATAGAAGTTGAATATCCGGTAGCACATGTTCATACACAAAATGGCCTGGCTGAATCATTAATTAAACGTCTGCAATTAATTGCAAGACCATTGATCATGAAATCAAAACTCCCAACATCTGTATGGGGACATGCCATTTTGCATGCAGAAGCACTCATTCGGATAAGACCAAGTGCATATCATAAATATTCTCCATTACAATTAGCTTTTGGTCGAGAACCAAATATATCACATCTAAGAATCTTTGGTTGTGCGGTATATGTGCCTATAGCACCACCACAACGTACAAAGATGGGACCACAAAGAAGAATGGGAATATATATTGGTTGTGATTTCCCATCAATCATACGATACCTAGAACCACAGACTGGTGATGTCTTTACGGCACGATTTGCCGATTGTCATTTTGATGAAAAAGAATTCCCAGTTCTAGGGGGAGAAAACAAACAAGTAGGAAAGGATATAAGGTGGAGTGTGCCATCTTTATTACATCTCGATCCTCCTACGAAACAGTCCGAACTGGAAGTTCGACGAATTATGCATTTGCAAAGTATAGCGAATCAGTTACCAGATGCTTTTGCAGATACTAAGACAGTAACTAAGTCGCACATTCCAGCTGCAAATGTTCCTGCTCGGATAAAGATTCCTGCAGAATCTGGAAGAGCCGATGATACACGAGAGTCTAGGACACGCCTGAAGCGTGGAAGACCTATTGGTTCTAAGGATAAAAACCCTAGGAAGAAAAGGGAAATTGAAAATGTTGATGTTCCCAAAGTAGCTGAAAATACTTTGGAAGAATCACATCAAGGAACGAATAATGATGTGGAACATCATGAACCAAAAGAAAACCATGAGATCTCTATTAACTATATTCATAACGGAAAAGTTTGGAATCGAAATGAGATGGTTATTGTGGATGACGTTTTCTCATATCTTGTGTCAAAAGAAATAAATGAAGAAAACGAAGATCCCAAACCTCAGTCCGTATATGAATGTAAAAAGAGGGATGACTGGAGAAAATGGAAAGAAGCCATTCAAACCGAACTTGATTCGTTAAACAAACGAAGTGTATTCGGACCGATTGTACTTACACATGTAGATGTAAGACCGGTTGGATATAAATGGGTTTTCGTTCGGAAACGAAATGAGGATAATGAGATTACGAGATATAAAGCTCGTCTTGTGGCTCAAGGTTTTTCTCAAAGACCTGGGATAGATTATGAGGAAACCTATTCTCCCGTCATGGATGCAATAATGTTTAGATTCCTGATGAGTCTAGCCGCTTGCGAAAATCTAGAGATGCGTCTCATGGATGTTGTTACTGCTTATCTGTATGGATCATTAGATACGGATATCTATATGAGAATCCCTGATGGGTTTAAAATGCCAGAAGCATTAAGTTCCAAACCCAAAGAATTATGTGCAATCAAATTGCAAAAATCATTATATGGACTAAAGCAATCTGGACGTATGTGGTATAATCGTCTCAGTGAGCATTTAACAAAAGAAGGATACGTGAACAATCCAATATGCCCATGTGTTTTCATCAAGAAAACAACATCAGGATTTGTGATTATTGCGGTCTATGTTGATGATCTAAATATAATTGGAACTCAGGAAGAAATACAGAAAGCCTCAGAATATTTAAAAGGGGAATTTGAAATGAAAGATCTCGGACAGACAAAGTACTGCCTTGGTTTACAAATTGAGCATTCTCAAAAGGGTATATTTGTACATCAATCTACATATACCAAAAGAGTGCTAAAACGATTTAATATGGATAAGGCAAATCCATTGAGTACCCCCATGGTCGTTAGATCACTAAATGTCGAAAATGATCCATTTCGACCACATGAAGAAAATGAGGAGATACTTGGTCCTGAAGTACCGTACCTAAGTGCAATCGGAGCCCTCATGTATCTTGCGAATTGTACTCGGCCTGATATATCATTTGCTGTTAATCTTTTGGCAAGATTTAGCTCGTCCCCTACACGAAGACATTGGAATGGGATTAAACATATTTTCCGATATCTTCAAGGGACGATTGATTTAGGATTGTTTTACCCTAAAAATCCAAATAGCAAAATGGTTGGTTTTGCAGATGCAGGATATTTGTCAGATCCGCACAAAGCGAGATCACAAACAGGATACGTTTTCACGGTCGGAGGCACCGCTATATCCTGGCGTTCCCAGAAGCAAACGCTTGTAGCTACTTCCTCAAATCATGCTGAGCTTATCGCACTCCATGAAGCAAGTAGAGAATGTGTATGGCTAAGGTCAATATATCAACACATTCGATCATGCAGTGGATTACTTGTAAATATGGAGCCGACAATATTATATGAAGATAATGCCGCATGCGTCGCCCAAACAAAGGAAGGATATATTAAAAGTGATAGAACCAAACATATCCCTCCAAAGTTCTTCTCATACACCCAAGAGCTTGAGAAGAATAAAGACATTGAAGTAAGATATGTCCGATCATGCGACAATGCTGCAGATCTCTTCACGAAATCACTACCTACCTCGGTGTTCAAGAAGCATATATATGACATTGGAATGCGCTATCAGCGAAATCTATAAACTTGATCACTCGAGGGGGAGCATGCTAGTTGCACTCTTTTTGTCCTTCTAAGGTTTTTCCCAATGGGTTTTCCTAGAAAAGTTTTTAACGAGGCAACAAAAGACACGAGTCAAGAAACATAGTAAAACTGGTCTCCAAGGGGGAGTGTTATAATAATGCATTTCACTATATGCATTCCACTATATGGAGCCCATTTACCTACTCCCAAACACTAACTTATGCTTTTCATCTTCTATATAAATGATGCATTTCCTTCATTTGTAAGAACACACAATTCATAACTTCAACAAGAAGAAATAGCAAATCATTCATTCTCTCTCAATTTTATTTTCATCAATATCTCATTCTTTACCGGGTATAATATTTTGTTCTTATTAATATTTATCGAAATGATAAATTATACCATTCTTTTTATAACATTTATTTATTTATTTTTTTTTTTATTTTTTAAATTTAAGTATTAGCAAACCTAGAGATCGAAGCACCAGTGGTTTAGTGGAATAATTGTACCCTGCCACGCTGGTGCATTTGTTTTAACAAACATTATATGGATCCATTTGGGTTTTAAGGGCCCATTTTTGCTTTTATGTGTACACAGTACACTTGAGTAATTTCATTTTTTTCTTTCTCCAACTCTAATGGGAAAAAATAAAAAATCATTTTTTTTTATTGGAAATGAGAAAAAATCTAGAATTGAAATGAGAACTGTAAGTATTAAAACACAAAGAGACACTTTTGCTTAAGTCATGGGTGATGGAGAAAAAATCCAAGTAAACAAGTTTTTTTTCCACATTTAATTATGTCAATAAACATTCTTAAATAAAAGTGGTTCTTCAGTAATCCATATATGGTCTTAACCGAAATACAAATCTCAACTAATTCGTGAATTTCTGATCCAATTTTGTCTTGTATTGGTGAAATCCTTAGAAAAGTTATCATCTTACTTAGTTAAATGATATACCTAAATAATACGTCAATTTAGATCACCGTGAACTACAACGGTTTAACTGGTAAGATAGTAACATGTTTTGATTTTGAGACAATTAAATTGCAAGCTTGAAAAAATAACAAACAAGACTTGTAATCCAATTTTTTGGTTCACCAAATATATTTTAGCTAACTCAATTGCAAGCTTGATAAAATGACTAGTATTAGAAAAATGAACAGTTTCTGCCAATTTAAATCAGAATGACATATCGACTTGTTTTGTTTCTATGTAGGGATGTTAATTTTGGGTAAAAACCCAATAGGTACCCAAAACCCGGCTGAGATTTTAAATCCATAATCCGTTTGTTTGGTTTACAAATTACGCGGGGCAAGTCCCATTTTATAAATTACCCAATTGGATTTAGGGTACTCGATGAGTTTTTTTGTTTTTTTTGTTTTTTGAATGCAATGATTGATAATCAGTAATGACACTACCGAATATATACAAACATTTATATATGTCCGTTTACATCATATATACTTTATGATAGACATATATTCTAAATTAAAATTTAGTAATTTTGGTTCAAGATTCAAAACTTAAGGCTATTGAATGATTAAATGTTGTTAAACTTTACCAAACCAACAATAGTGTAGTAAGCCACATTATTTTATAAGATTATAAAAATATTAAGTTATTTTGTAAAAAAATATTATGTCTTAAAAAAATTTATTTTGATATATTTTTACACACAATAGAAAATATTAAAAGAAGTTGTGATATAGAAAAAAAATATGGATACTTGCATGTACCTGCGGATAACCCTAAATATACTATGTTTTTTTGGGTCTCAATTAATACATAAGTTTTTCTGGTTTTGCAATTTATGAGCTTTTGTGGACGAGTTTATTTCGGGTTCAGGTTGGATTGGGTAGGGTTATTTTATCCGCGATAACATCACTATTTCTATTTATTATTTTCTGTTGATTAATGTTTAAAATGTGCTAATAACAAAATTAGTAGAGTTATTAAAAAAAAAAGACCAAGTATAATCATATCCAAGTAATTAATTTCCAAGAACACGAGTGTTAAGTGAAAGTCACATGCACACACTACTCCAACTGCATCACACGATGTCTCTCTCTCGTGTACAAAATCCGAAGTACATATAACACATTATTAAATTATGATAATCTCCTCAGGTGATTTGAATCCTAGTCTGTACCAGCTACACAATCACTCAAATGTAACCAAATATTCCTAAGCCACCTAAGCATATCCAGCACGATCAATCAGTTTTAGGAGCCTTTAGATGTTTTGTTCTGTCATAAAGGAAGTTTAATTATCATATAATTACGTACTTAACAATAATACTCCAAAACATGGGTTCCAAATACATTCATGGCATTAGTATTTGTCGGTACATCTTTACTGGCATTTGCCGGTTTAGCCGGTCCCCTCACGTCACGACAAACAGCAGCAGTTCCGATGTCCGGCGTTCGGCGGAAGAACTTATAAAATAACTTTTTTTCAATAAAAAATTAAAGAATAAAGAAAGAAAATAGAACAAAAAAAAATATTAATTGAGTTTGCTTTTGAAGCTCCAAAAACCAAACGTATCCGAGAATAAAATAACACGATAAAAAGTGATAGAAGACCTAAGACTGACTAAGCGTATGATATTTTTCAATAGAAATCCACGAATGAGAAAAAGAAAGAAAAGAAGTTGGACTAACGTAATATAAATCCAATAATTGATTAAAAGAAATTATAATCCAATAAAATATAAGTCTCATGTTGCAATCTCCATTATTGATTGTCGCCTTAGAATCCAACATGTGACCCTCCATTGTCTACCATTCACATCCAAATGGCTCACTCGATAATTTGGACATTAATTGCATTCTATTATTTATAGACATATAGACTCACATTTCATCTCAATTTTGTAAGCTAATTGTTTAATAATATAGTTATAAACAAGGGATTTCTTATACGCTTTGAGAGGAATGATTTCTGATTGTTGATCCGCTACAAGTATGATCAAATGTTGTTTCGGACCTAAACAATTATGGACCAAATTTTAAGAAATTTTTTTATTGGTAAATGTTGTAATTCATATTGAAGTCTAACAATGTAAAAGCCATTTTACCATTTAGTGTTTTCTTCTGGCTCCCCCCATTACGAAGTCTTTCGGTTGTAAAATTGTATCGCTGCATAAATCTATAATGTTATTTAATTTCAAACTTTGTAAGTACTAATAAATGATCGATGTACTGAATATTTTCAATCAAATTTCAATATTCCAAGTGCGGTTGGTTTTACTTCCCGCTAACGTAGATTGGACACAACTATTTTATGGATTTTTAGAGCATCATTTATCGATATCATGTATATTTTTTTATAGAAAATAATGTGGTGTAAAACAAAAAACATACAGAAGATTAAATGAAAAAATAATAGTTAGCCAGTATAATATATATCTCACTTGTTTCGAATATTAAATTTGCATTTTTGTTTGCCTCTAAAATATAAATATTACCTAATATTTTTGGTGTAGTGGTTTTTTCAAGAGAATAAAATTCTAGTTCGAATCCATTTTGAGAGGAAAGAAAAAATAAAGTAGACATTAAAAGAAATTATGGGCCAAATGTTTGGGATTCTTCCGATAGATTTTGTTTGTTAAAATGTAAAAGCAAACAAAATGCTTTTTGTTTGTTTGAACTTTACGTTTGCATTTGAAATCAACACAAACATAAATGAAAAATGTGGTTTCATTTAAAAGAAAAAATACTACTCAACGTGAACACAAATGCAAATAAACAATATTTCGAGACCCTTGTTATATAGTTTACTGTGGCCTCAGATTATTTACGAGTTGGTCTATAGTAGTGTTTTCGATTTAGTAAGATGCGTTGGTCGAAAGTCAAAATTAGTACTCGAATCATTAGCAAAACGTTATTTGTTCACGATTGATTCTCTTAAATTACCCCCTGTAGCATAAAATCCCTTGTGCAATGAAATTCTAAGATAATATTTCTTCCGATTTTAAATAACCCTCCAGTTTCTAAATAATTAATGTTATGGGAAAAAATTTGTTTTTAATTGATTAATGTTTTACATTTTCTATACAGTTTTTATTAAGTAATGAATTAATTATGGTAAATTGTGAATTTCAATATATATATATATTAATTGATTTCGTTGAATTACTATTGGCTAAAAATTATTAAAAATTTAGCATAAAAAACAATGTATTTATAGTTAAAAATTAATATGTTATCTTAATATGTGTGAAAACTCTAGAAAATCAATTATTTAGAAACAGAAAGAATATATATTAATATATATATAAACTCCATAAAAAAAAATTAAAAATCTAGAGAAATTTCAAAAAATGCCACTTTTCAAATGTTATTTTACAAAAATGTCACACTTTTGAAATCTTTACAAAAATGCCACTTTTTCAAAATTATTTTTTTCTTTATATTATTTATATATGGGTTAATTATATTCTTTTAGGATTAAGTTATGAGGGTTTAAGAGGGTTTATGGGTCAAAACATTTTTTAGCGTTTACAAATTTAAGATATAGGATTTAAAAATCTATAATTAGTGGCATTTTTGTAAATGAACACCCTAAATGATATTTTTGCAAATTTGCACATAAAAAATAGAATTTTTGCAATTTTCCCAAAAATCTATATATTAAAATTATATATAGTTGCATCATATATTACAATATATAAACGAAACGATAAGTATGGCTCAAGCCTCAAATTCTAGTGATGGAGAACTAACATATTTTATATACAAAGATGACACAATATATGGTAGACCAAAAAAGCTAATTAAAATACTATCATATTATATGTGATTGTAAATGATCATTGAGTGAATTATATAAAACAAGTCGGCCCAAGAAAAAGGAAAAAAAACTCTTCTCTCTCTCATCACAATGTTCCTTTTATAAAATCCACCCAAAGACACCAAACACTTCCCCATCATTTCATTTCTTTTTCTTTTTCCTCCATCACCATTTCCTAGTTCGCTCGTGCACATCTCCGACGATCCCAATTCTAAAACCATCACTTCTTTCAATCTTTTCAACATCTCTTCCAAAAAAAAAAAACCAATCTAAAAGGGAACATAAACAAGATCGAACCTTATTTCCTTTTGTACCAAAAAACATAAAAAAATCATCATTTTTTGTTTGTTTCACCGATGGCATCTTCCGGTAACGGTACAACTGCAGGAACAGGTTCACCATGTGGTGCATGCAAGTTCTTGAGGAGGAAGTGTGCATCAGATTGTATATTCGCACCGTACTTCTCATCGGAGCAAGGAGCAGCAAGATTCGCAGCTATTCACAAGGTGTTTGGAGCAAGCAACGTCTCTAAGCTCTTGCTTAATGTTCCAGTCCATGATCGATGCGAAGCGGTTGTCACGATCGCCTACGAAGCTCAGGCTCGTCTTCATGACCCTGTTTATGGTTGTGTCTCTCATATCTTTGCCCTCCAACAACAGGTAAATTAACCGAGCAATCGGTATATTACTTCATCGATAATTAGTCACTGTGAAATTTATATGGTGGTTGAGTGATATGAGATTCAGTGCATGATACTAAATTTTATTAGATTTCCCAAGAAAATCTTGAGGAATTAATATCAACTAATTTTCCCATCAAAAAAGTTTGTTTTCACATTAGGGTTTTTTTTAATGCTAAGTTTCATAACCATTTGAAGTTTTAATTATATTTTTACCAAACGTTACAAGAAAATTTTTTCATTAAATTCTTTTCATGACATTTCCCTTTCTTGCGTTTGTCATTTTCGACTCGCCATAATCTATTCCGTTTCATAAAAATGTCATTTTCGACTCGCCAAAATCTAGAATAAACACACTATTTTTACCGTTTCATAAAAATATTCACCAAAATCTAGAGTAAACGACACTACTCTTTCCGTTTCACAAAGATGGATGGTTCGAAAACTTTGTGCGTTACAATAAAACGCCTAAACAAGTTGGCATATCTCTTATGATTCATTTACTATCCTTGGAAACTAGACCACTACTAATATGTAAATTACATATGAATATGTTTAGCAATACCGTGTAAATTTGCAATATCTTATTGGCACAAAACATCAGTTTTAATGAAAATAATCGACTATAAAACATATTTTGTCTTAAAAACGGTAGTAGCTTTTACTAATTCTTCTATGAGTTTTCAACTTTTGAATAGAATTCAATCTTGTTGAACTTATCGTTTGATGTGTTAATACATAGGTGGCTTACTTGCAATCACAAGTCATGCAAATGAAGGTACAGATCGCCGGCCACCAGACGTCATCCGCCGGAGATCTAAGTAACAGCTCGGAGAGTACTCGCCAATACATGACGTGGCAACAAACCAGTGGCTCTCCTATCGGTAGTGCATACTCAACACCGTATAATCAGCAACATTCCTACTACGGCCACGTAAACCCGAACAATCCAGTCTCGCCACAGAGCTCGATAGAAGAATCTTTCAGCAACACGAGCAGTGATGTTACCACAATAGCTAACGTGCGAGAGACTCATCAAACCGGAGGAGACGTATACGGTCAAGGCGGACTAGGGTTTCACGAAGGTTATTCTAACAAGAAGAGATCAGTGAGTTATTGTAATGGCGATGTAGGTGAGCTCCAGGCTTTGGCTCTTAGAATGATGAAGAACTAAGACAAGTTGGTAACTTATGTAGACAGACAGGGAAGAAATCAGATGTTTTTTTTCTTTGACAAGAAAAGACAACAAAACATTCGATGTTCACATGCTATAACATCAATAAACATGTCTACATCCATGTTTGTTTTGTAGTCCCTAGTGATCAATGACTATCATAGTTATTTCGTAATTGCTGGTTCAACGTTTTTTTTCGTGACCAACTCTTGTTATTTCATACTCACTGTTTAACGATACATTTTAATATATATCGCTAATCCAAAATTTAATACGTTAAAATTATTTGTGCTTAATTTTTCTGGTCACTAATCGACTATAATCATCTCACTGAACCAACAACTATAAAAAAATGACTTTTTTTTTTTTTTTGAAAACAGAAAAAAAAAATGACTTTGTTGCTGATCGACAAAAGAAAAAATGAACATGATGACGATAAGTTGGTAGAGATCATAGGTTCTTGTAGTACCCTCAATTTTTAAAATTATTTTGGTATAAGAGCTAGAATCTTAAAAGAATGGTTCTACACGATAATTTGTTTTTAATAGTGATCTATAGAAAATTTGATTTAATTTTATGGATTTTTTTTTTTGCCAAGAAAATAATTTTATGATTCTTATGGGAAAACATACCATTATTGAACGAATAATTAAAAACAGAAACAGTGGAGTCATTACAAATCCTCTAAACGAAACAAAAAACAATAGACTGAATTGGTTATATTATAGCTCAATGGTTTCGTTTGTTGATCAATATATAGATCGTTTCTATTTGACTAATATGAGATTCACGCATTATATACTTGCATGTCTTAGATTATCAAATGCTTTGGATTACCCCCCAAAAAACGTTTTCGGAGTTGAGGACTGTCCACTCGTCACTAACATATTATTTGTCTCATGAAAGAAAAAACTATGCAAAGAAAGTAATGTCACACCACACGAGTACAGAGAAAATAATATGATGATGATGGATAATTTTTATAGGTTAGTAATAGAAATGCTTCTATGTAGGGGTAGACTCAATCACATTGTATGAGTTTATAGGATTCACTAGATTTCCATAAGTTACAAATTCTTATAACTGTAGACGTGTGCGGCGCATCCAAGGGGTTGACTTTGATTCACACGACACACTTATTGGAATTTAAAATTTTAATTGGTATATATTCATTACATAAATAGTTTTTTTTTTTCTTTTTAGAACCACAGAAATAGATTGTTTGACTCGTGATAAATTGTCTAGCTATTTTTTTTTTTGTGGGGTCAAAAAGTCTAGCTGTTTATGTAGAAGATAAAAACAATCTTTAAGTAGCGCATAAATGATTTGGATTTACTAAGCCTAAATGACGTTACTGCAAAATCTTTGAACAAAAAAAGTTGGATTTATGGTCCGAACTATAAACATAAGATGAGTATAAGTCAACTTTTTCTCACAATAATAAACTAATTTTATAATAGATGATCATTAAATAAAGAAAAAATGAAAGTGTTGATAAAACAAATAAATCTGTAATTTAATGAACTGGCTTGGTTTTATTGATGATCATACATTGGTATTTATACACAAGAGAATAAGCTTATTGATACACATGACTCCCTAGAATGTGTGAACACAATCCTTATCACTTTATACATACTTATCTCGATAATACTCTCCCTCAAGTTGGAATGTGTAAGTTGAGAACACCCAACTTGGGCAACAAAGTATAGAACTTATCACGACCCAATGACTTGGTCAAAACATCAGCTGGCTGAACAGTTGTACGAATGTGTTCCGTAACAATGAGACCATTTTGAACTGCATCACGAACACTATGACAATCAGACTCAATATGTTTAGTACATTCGTGAAATACCGGGTTTGCAACAATATGGATAGCGGCTTTGCTATCACAGAATAACTGAATTGGAGCATCATGTGTCACACCAAGATCAGCTAACAACACCTTAAACCATTTAATCTCACGAAGTGCTGCGGCCATAGGTCTATACTCCGCCTCTGCTGAAGAATGAGAGACCGTGTCTTGCTTCGTCGTTTTCCAGGAGATAGGAGAGTTACCAAGAAATGAGATGTAAGCGCTGAGAGAACGTCTTCTCAACGGGCATTGTGCCCAATCGGAATCATAATACACATTAAGCTAAAAGTCAGAATCTGAAGCAAGAAGAATACCCTGTCCAAGCGTGCCTTTAAGGTACCGAACAACTCGTAGAGCAGAGTCCCACTGGAACTCCGTAGGAGATTGCATAAACAGTGATAAGATATGAACTAAATAACTGAGGTATGGTCTTGTATTGGCAAGATAAATGAGACGACCAATACGACGCCTATACTTAGCCGGATCAGGGAGAGGAGGTGACACGGTAGTAGCCAAATGATGATTGGAATCAAGTGGAGTAGAAGCTGGTTTTGATCCGAGAAGACCTGTCTCCGTGACAATTTCAAGTGCATACTTACATTATGAAACATAGAAACCCTCATTGCCACGACTAACTTCAAGACCAAGAAAGTATTTCAATTTTTAAGGTCTTTCATTGAAAAACAACGACCCAAATACTCCTTAAACTCGACCATCTTTTGAGTATCGTTGTAGCAAATGATAAGATCGTCAACATAAATTAGATTACGCAGTTGAATACCATCACGAATATAAGTAAACAATGACTAATCAGAATACGACTGCTTAAAGCCGAAACCAAGAAGAGCATCCGAAAGCTTCTTGAACCAACACCTAGGAGCTTGTTTAAGACCATAAAGAGACTTTTGTAGAAGGCAAACTTTATTTGGATGAGTGTGGCGAAAACCAGGTGGAAACTTCATGTATACTTCTTCTTCAAGGTCACCATGAAGAAATGCATTATTGACGTCCATTTGATGAACTTCCCAGTTTTTAGCAGCTGCGATACGCAATAAAGCACAAATTGTTGTCATCTTCACAACCAGGGCAAACATCTCAGAATAATCTTCACCTTCCACTTGATTATTGCCTTGAACAACTACATGAGCTTTTTAGCGTTCTAGAGTTCCATGGAAAGGTACTTAATTCGATAAACCCATTGACTCCCTAAGGCCTCTTTTCCCGGAGGAAGATCAATAATTTTCCAAGTTTCCTTCTCTTGAAGTGAATCCATTTCTGTTCCCATTGCATCATTTCATACTTTTAACTGGCTAACTTCTTTGTAATGACCTGGTTCAACACCTGCGGTAATAGAAGATAGAAAAGCTTGGTGGCTTGGTGAGAATTGAGCATCCGAAACAAAATCAGCTAAGGGATAGAAAGTGTTACTGGGAACCATTGGCGAATAGTCTAATGTAGAGACGAGTGGAGCGTGATGAGAGTCTATTTTGCAAACAGCGTTATACATTACATAATCTCGCAATTTGACAGAAGGAACACGTTCTCTTTCACTTCTTTGAACTGTACCAACTGGTTCATTAACCGGTTCAATCAATATTGGTATATTAACTGGTGTAATCATTGATGGTGTACTAATCAGTTCAATGGATGCTACAACTGATGTATCAACACCAACAGGAGCCAACGAGGGTGGAGAACTGACCGGTTCAGTTGGAGATAAGGCAACCGAAGCCGGTTCTGCAGTTGGAGACAAGGCAACCGAAGTCGGTTCTTCAGGAGCATGCTCAATCGGAGGCGGCTCAACAGTGGAAACAATATCACTCCCCCTTGCCGACTGGCATGGGAGGGATCAACCAATCGTCATCGGTAGTTTGAGGAGAAGAAGGCAACGTTAAAGGCTCATGAGATGGTGTTGCAAAGGGAAACACATATTCTCTGAAAACGACATCACGTGAAACAAAAACTCATTTGTTTTCATATCATATACTTTCCACCCTTTCTTTTCCAATGAATATCCAACAAATACACAGGGTCGACTACGAGGGCTGAATTTATCCTTGTCTTTCGCCACTTTGTGTACATGACACGCATAACCAAATACTCGAAGTTGGTCATAAGAAGGAGCAACACCGTACAAAATTTCATTAGGGGACCGACCTTGATGAATTGAACTAGGTGTATGGTTAATAACATACGCAGCTGTTAAAATGGCTTCTCCCTATAACTTTATAGGCATACTAGCTTGAAACAGTAAAGCTCTTGCAACATTAAGGAGATGACGATGCTTACGTTCTACACATCCATTTTATTGCGGTGTTGCAACACATGATGTTTGGTGAACAATTCCGTGTTCACGAAAGTATGATGAGACGCACATAAACTTCGTGCCATTATCATACCGAACAACCTTAACTTGTTTCCGAAATTGTCTTTCGGTGTAGGAAAAAAAATTCCAAACTGCTCGAGAAAAATCATCCACTATTGTTAAAAAATACACTGCTCCACAAGATGATGAAACTCTATATGGACCCCATACATCACAGTGAATCAGAGAAAAACACTCGAAAGACTTAGTAAAACTATCGGGAAACATCTCTCGCGTCTGCTTAGCTTAGAAACAAATATCACATGAACTAGCAGATGTTGAGCTCCCAGAAAACGAAGGTATTTATACACAAGATATTATCGAGATAAGTATGTATAAAGTGATAAGGATTGTGTTCATACATTCTAGGGAGTCATGTGTATCAATAGGCTTATTCTCTTGTGTATAAATACCAATGTATAATCATCAATAAAACCAAGTCAGTTCATTAATAGAGATTACATGGTATCAAAACAAGTTGATTAGCCCAGTTTGTTAACCCAAGCTCGGTGGCCCAAGTAGGGTTTATTATCGGTCCTAGAGTAGGATATGGTTCGAGATGATTGAAAGAACCATCATCTCGAGGGGGGCGTGTTAAGATATCCCACATCTGAAAGATGAAGGGATCTACAATAATATATAAAGAGTTAGTGTCAATCCACTCATTGCCAATTATTTTTGAATTGAAAACCCATGAATAACCCAAATTTAACAAAATGTATCAGAAAAAGAATTTAAAGAACATATTATGATTGTCTGTCAGAAAAGCAAATCATCGAAAATCATTTCATCTATATATTTTTATTAATATATAAATGGACCACGCATTAGTATCACATTTAATAAACATGTTTACCTAACATTAACTGAGAAGTGTCTAGTTAATTATGATAGCACCAATCCCCCATATAAATTGTAGTGGTCTTATTAGACAATGTGTTCCCTAAATTGTATGCAATCTTTTAAATTAAATTCAATTAATGACCTTTTAGTTAGTTTTGCTTTGCTTACTCTTGTAATCAATCTCATCTAATTCCAACCCAATTCCCCACCAAGAAGCTTCGGTTGTTGTCCACACCTAAAATCACAAGTGCTCTTTTAGTATTTTAAGAAAGGACTTTATGGTTTGTAATCTCGAGGAACCTAATCAAATGCATTATAAACAAGTTATTAATAGAAGGAAAAACAAGTTTAATTAAGCACATGATCAATACTTCACCTAGTCGTTTAAAAAAGACAATAATTCACCTGGTTAATTAGTTTGATGACAGTTTGTTAAATGTAATTTAATGGTTATCTTTCTATAACATTTGGTGTCCTACCCATATATATTCACTAAAAGTTATTAAATGCGTGATAGATGTGTCACTTTATTAATTCACCATTCATGTCAAAATGTTGGTTACTTCGACTGTATAAGAAAATGTTGGTTATGTCAAAATTCACGATTGGGGAAAAATTTAGACAGGGTAACATCTTACATCACGATAAACATATTTTATATAAGAAAATTAATTATTTTGACGATATATATTGTCTACTTAAGATATTTTAAAGTGTGATTTTAAGTGGGAAACATCGAAATTGATTAAAAACACATTTCAAAACCAAGTTCCTAATCAAGTTAATGAAACAAGAATTCGGCGATTGCCTATTCTTAGTCAAGCCGTTTATGAATGTGTGTGTATGTTTATTAAATAATATCCTACCTCTTCGAGCCCATTACCAAAGACCAAATTTATCAACTCTTTGTAACTTTATATAGAAAGATAAAGATAAAAAAGGTGGTCAAACATCAAAGCATGAGATCACCATTTACCACTTACACATCATGAGGAATAACTCTTCATCAGGAACGTTTTTCACTTCAAAAGCAAGCCAATGATAAATGTTTGAATGAATATAATTTTAATTATTTTGAGGAAAAAGCTAATGATGAAGAAATTAATTGGATGTATAAAGGTAATTATTATTATTATCATCAGAGATAATTATTTTAAAACAAAGTAACTAAAAGTTATTAAAATGCGTTTAATTTAATAAAATGACGTGTAAAACTGACAGGGAATAAACACGAACTATTGTCAGCTTGTCAAATAAATAGACTGAAATGGCAGGAGTTTAACGCACGTGGGCCCTGTGGCTTAAGTACAATCAAAGCCTTTGACCGTTGAAATATTACACGTGCGGTCTGCGGAAGCCGGTTGCTCGAGGGACCCACCTCACAAGTTCCTTTTCCCAGGCTCGCGGGACCTACCTCACCATTTTTGGCCCATTAATAGAAATACTTAGCCCAATACGGGTTTTAAATGGGCCTTAAAATAGGTTTTTAATTAATGTTAAAGCTAATGCGATCTCGAGACGAGATAATTAATTAACTCTACTTCTTTCAGATTGGTTTAATTAATACCTTGTGATTCTTCGTATTTCACATAACCATAAGCTTGAAGCAGACTTATTTTAGGGTTGAATTGTCAGACTAATTTATAGTGTGAAAATTGAGCACTTTATTTTGTTAGTAGTATGTATATGTTACGAGCATATTATACTATTTCGAGAATCATATTTTGTAACAAGTCGATAATTCTCCAAACCAAAAAAGGATAAGTTCTTGGAATTCTTTGAACGAAAGACGTTTTCAACTCCACCAGACTCGCAGTGACAAAAATAAAATTTGACATTAATTACTTGCACAGTTATACCGAGCGACAATTTGAAAACATCCATTGTAAAAATAAAGAAGAACCTTATGTAATTTGTAGCCAAACCCCTCTATATATATATATATATATATATATATATAACTATAACCAAAAAGAGACAAGTAGATTATAGGGACATTTGACCAAAAAAAAAAAAGAAGATTAGAGGGACATATAATACAAGTAGTTGCTATTTCTAGGTGTAAACAAGAAAAGAGTATAGAAGGCGGAAATCATTAGCCAAAAACAGATTTTTTCAACGAGCTACGTAAGTTTAGCAGCTTGGGGATTTGTTACTTATGCTCTTTTTTTTTTTTTATGTTGTTATTTATGCTTTCCCAATAATATTGACGGCAACATGAATCAAATTTAAGATATTAATTTACTTTTTATACTTTATCAACAACATAAATATGTTGCTATATGCCATATTGATATACGCCCGACTTGAATTCATGACACAGCGACAATTCTAAGACAAACCAATACACTATAATTTATGGTCCATCCATATTAATTTGTAAACTTAAGTTTCAAAAAAAAAAAGAAACCGTAATATAAACTAGAATTACATATTAATTTATAGTGGTTCTTGATCGTGTTCATCCAACTCTTCACAGAAATCATCACGAATACGAGATGTACCCGAAACTTGCGGGTAGAAGATTATTACCGCCATGATGACATTGACTAAAAGTGTTCAAGTGCTGATCCAATTCAGAGTAAGACGTCATTATATTCTTTAGATCGGAGCTGGGCTCTGTCTCCAAACTTCCGTCTTGATGATGATTAATATGATGAAGATAGATATCTTGAGATTCTTGAAGATATTGATGATGTTTACTGTCTTGATAGTAATTAGGGTTTTCTATGGATGGAGAATCAGTAGCCATCATGCTTTGTGATGCTTGTTGCTTTAGAATCTCTAGCTGTGTTTGTAAATTCACAACCTACAAATAACACCACAACGCTAATGATTCATATGTCCAAATCATGTAGTATATATGTAAAATTACCATAAGACATTCATTTTTTTTTCTTAAATATTAAACTTAGGGTAATAGAGCAAGGAAGATATATGTATACCTGTTGTTGGAGGTAAAATATATGAGAAACGCAGCCATATATGGGATCTTGGAGGCGAGCTTGAGCTTCATAATAGATTGTAATGGCGGCTTCACATCGATCTTCCATGGGAAGATGAGAAAGTAATTTAGAAGCATTGCTGGCTCCAAATACTTGGTGAATGGCTGCAAAATGTGAAGCTCCTTGATCATGGCAAAAGTATGGGGCAAACACACATCCTTTTACACATTTCCTTCTTAAGAACTTGCAAGCTCCACAAGGAGAGCCAGAGCCAGCCATGGTCTTTTTGATCAATGATGATTATAATTAATTAACTTTGATAGTATCTTTAAGAATGGAGGAGCATTAGCTTAGGGGGAAGGTTTTATAAAGACAAAGATGAAAGTGGGTTTCATTTTGTAATATTACATTGTTTAATAGATTTTTTGTCTATTAGTGGCCTACACTGTCTATTAGTGGCAAAAGAAGAATTTAATATATATCTAGATTTTTGTTAATGATGTATAGGCATGAGAAATTGGAAATTCCAATGATATTTCTAACTCATATGCAAGAAAATGCTTTACTATATAGCCTGTACAAAAGGAAGAAACTAGACACAAAACCAAACACTTGTAATATATTAATTTTCTTGATCTATTTGTTTTTTTTTTGCTAAAAAGTTTTCTTGATCTATCATCTTGTCTTGGCCTTTTATCTATATATATTTGAAGGATTTGACAGTTACTGAAAATTCTCATGGATATTCTTTTAACATAATCCTGGCCTCCTAATTAGTGTCTATCTTATGTACTCTGAATATGTAGTTACTATACATAAACCGTAGTTTTATATAATGTAATATCTCTAGTAGAGAATTTACTAGGTGTGACAATATAAAAAATGAACCAACATACATTTATGAAAAGCATAACAAAAGTAGAATATAACTGTAATTAAATTTACCGAACCTAACAAAAACTTTTGTTCTAATTTGGTATACGTTTCTGAAAAATCACCAAACTAAAGGAAGATGAAAACCAAATATACCCATGGAACTTTTAGATAAATAGTCATCTTATAATTGCATTTTATTATGAAGATACTATTACTAGACTAAGACCGGTTAACGTCTTCATTAAACAATGATGATATTTTATGTATGCATCGTATAACCAATGAGAGCAATGAAACATAATATGCGAAAGGAGCCAAAAATATAGTAGAGACTAGAGACAACGGAGACATTGTATGATATTTTATATACATTGCACATTTGAATGGGTGGGTCAGGGTTGTCGATCCATACAATGCGAAAAAAGCTTAATTTGAAACATATTATAATAGATTGATTGCTATGCTACAATTATATATAATGAATTTTAACTAAAAAGATAAAGAAAATGTTGATGTCACACTCTACTTAAACAGTATACACATTTCCAAATTTCACGTTTAACCCAATTCTAGTGATAGGTATGTTATTTCGTCTGCATTTGAGATTTCATTTTTTTTTTATGTTATTTGATGATAAATTTAAGAGAAAAAAAAATGTTGGAACATGATGCTAACATGTTCAAGCTTGACAACGGTCAACCCAGACAAAATGGATCCGTCACACGTATATGGAATTTGGCTGATTATATATACTTGAGGAGGATTTTATTTTTATAAACACATAAATCTACACGAGAACAAAAAAAGATTAATTAAAAAAAAAAGGTTAAAGCTCCACACAAGTGTACACAATATATTACAAATATAAAACTACATTTTTTGGAGTATTAAAACATGTATATGTGTCAGCATTCAAATTATATGTACACATATGATAATGATAGAAAATTAGATTCTTATGAGTGGATTCGTTCGATGTATTACGTGCACGTACGCATATAAACTTACATAATGTCGATGGATTCTCAGTGATGTTAGGTACACTTGTTTCCTCTTCCATATTTGATATATCTATGAGTCTGTGGTAATAATTGCAAATCAAATGGTAGTGCTATTTGGTATTTTGGTGAAAACATATATAAACAACAATTCGTTTATTTTGTGAAAACATATATAAACAAATTAAATGGTACGAGTTATTTATTTATTTTAATATTTTGTTGTTGTTGTTGTGAAATTCTCGTTTATTGCCAGCGTTATAATCAAATGGTACCCGAAGTAAATGTTCCATCTTTAGTATAATAATGCATGCACTCTCTATATAAGTTCTTTTAAAAAAAAAAAAAAAACTCTCTCTATATATGTTAGACATGTTGTACAATCAATATCTATATACTTAAAAATTGATAAGGTACTAGTTGTATATTGAGTTTAAAAGTGGTTAAATTGATAGACAAGAAAGAACCGTGAAAGTGATGTTGTTGGTTTTTATATGCGAAATTATTTCTTCTTCCTTTTTTGTCAAATGGGTACATTTCAATTAATTAAGTTTTCCAAGAAAAAAAAATTATGTGCATATAACAAAATAGTTAGGCGTGCGTACATTAGTTTGAAAGAGAGGCAAAAATTCAAAGTCTTAACCTCAATATAAGGGAATGGTTTAGTTAACGTAGTACAATCAATTAAGTTAGTTTTAAGTTAAGACAAATAAATATTTTTAAATTATTTTTCTTACAACATGCAATTAAAGAAATAACAATTGTGTATAGAATTGTTGGTCCAGTGATGCAAGTCCCTGCGGTATACAACAACTTCTATATACCATTAGATTATACATATAACGTCAAAAAATTATGGAAATTTCATTTTTCTAATTAAAAGATGGATCATTATCTTAAAGTATACAAAACAAAACATAATTAGTGTTCCAGTTATTTCATGTTCCGATTTACTATCAACCTCCATTGTAATAGCCAAATTATTACTCGTAGTTTAAAATTCATACATATCATTTTCAGAAGTGAATTCATCTTATTTGTTTCTAATATATACATTATTTGAAAGCAATTTTTTAGAAAATCAATGACTAAAAAATTTCTCAATGTACAAGCAAAGTTATGTGATTGTCTAAATCAAAGATAAGCCACCACTACCCACTGCTAATTCGTTATTTATGTATTTTACAAATGCAAACTCTACTAATGTAACGACTATTTGCATAGTCTACTCTAATGTTTGTTTTTAACTTGTGCTTAGTATTATATAATCAACATACTAATAGGAAACCTCATTATAAGAAAATATGATAACAGAATCATCGGAGAAATTCGAAATTGAAGAAAAAATGAATTTGAGTATAAATACTTTGGAAAAGTAAACGTATGATTAATTTATTAGCTTACAAAGATATATACAAAAGAAACACAATAGACAAAATGCGGCGGCTAAGGGAAACGCAAAAAACGTAACTTTCACTTTCTTTTCATGTGGGTCTCTCTGCATTGCTATAAACCCACTCTTTCAACTCTTTAAGTGCCTAAAGTATTAAGTAGCTCCCAATCAGTGACTAAATCTACTGTACATCAAATATTTTATCCATTTTGTTTGCTCCATTATTAACTTGTTTTCTCATCCATCCTCAGAATTAGAAATACTGTTGGGATCAGTAGAGTGAACAGTAAGGCTCGAGAAATGGGAGAATCATGGTGGAACGGTGTTAAGAGAAAAGTGTCTACTAATATTTTATTTAAGACACTACATAATGTCTGAAAAATCAAGAAGACTTGATGCAATGTAACATACAAAAATTGGAAGAAAAATGAAAGGTACCCAAATCGGGTTTAAATTGTACATGTATTATTATGCATGACAGTTTGTTACAACACAAACAAACACTAGTGTTTTATCCAGAGATGAGATAATATATCTATAATTTATAATTTGTTACTTATAAACTTAGACCTATCAAAGCCAACAACGTACCATTAAACTTCTATAATTTCCAAGACCATAAAATGTTTGCGGACAAACTTAACATTATGTTTTATCCAGAGATGAGATAATATATCTCAATTTCATCTCTTCTTAAAGATGCTTTCATCGATGAAACCGGGAAATCCTTTGAGCACATCTCGCAGCGCGTAGTAATGGCTATCACATTTATGGTCTGTAATGAAATTACCTGAGAGAAGTATCCTCTGAAAATGTTGTCCTGGATCTCTCTTCCATAGACCAAAGTATTCTACTTTTTTTCCTGATGGGTTTTTCAGGTTTCCTCTTAGGTTCCTCATCAGATAGTAAACCGCGCCTGGTACATATAACTCCTCTGGCAATTTTACAACATCTTTAGTTGTAGATTCAGAGATTAAAGAATCAGACCGGTCATTCTTGGATGACGGGATTTCTGTGCAAGAATCAAGAAAGATGAGATTAATGAAGCGTTAATAAGCATACAAGTCTTCTAGTGATACTCAAGATTAGGCAAAAGAATATCATGTTCAAGTAGTAGTTACCAGGATATTCTTCCTTGTTTCCGAATTTTGCATATTCAGAAACTTTTCGTGCTACGTCTTGCACAGAGGAGACAACTTGCTTTGCGTTTGTTACCAAATCTATTACACTCTTCCATTCTTCCTTCTCGAATACACTTGTCCTGGATTTACAAATCACGGCGGTAAACAAACTGATTGAAAAGGGTGATGAAGTTTCAGGAAGAAAAGTGTTTGCTTACCAATCAGTCTGAAGGATTTCATCCCTCAATCTCGCTAGAGAAGCTGTACTTAGTCTAGGTATAATATCATCCTGAAATTGGCGGAAATTATGTGAGTTCCAAGAAGAGAGAGTAATCTCCGCAAAACTTGATCAAGAAATGAGGGATTTTTTTTTGTTCTGACCTGCATAACAATAGTTGTCACAAACTCAGAGCAATTCTCTGCGAGCTCTTTGGAAACACAAGGAGGTGTCGCAAACCCAACGGCTGAAATAATTCCAGCGTCGAATCCCAATTCCTCCCGCGGCATTTTCCTGAGCATAATTGCCATTAAAGAAGCTATAGCGCCGCCGAGAGAATGACCAACAAGCCTTAACTTGTATCCCTATGGATTGTTTATTACAATGTAAATCCATCCTTCTCATGTCTCACAAACAAAAGAAATGAGGAACAACAATGATTATTATCATCACCTCGTATTTCTGTAAGCACCTTCTTATAGTTTGTAATTCGTGATTAAGGAACCATCGTGCAGATTCAGCAGTTCCAAAGTGTGTTGAGTAGCCTTCAAAAGTGACCTCTTCATCGCTTGAAGAGACAATGTCAGTGATAAGATCATAAATGGTATGTGTCCCGCGTATTCCAAAGACAACAAGTTTCCTGCGATGATCAACTCCTACGTAATAACCAGGCCTCATAACACTTGAATCTTTCACAAATTTAAGAATGTTATTCTCTCGAAGCATCGTGTTCTTTGCAAGACCAGTCACACTATCCCGGTAACAACCTTTCGCTAACTCCGCGTTGTATATGAGATCATTAACCTGATAAAACAATAAAGCTACTTATAAATTGATAAAAAAGAAGTTATCTACATGACAATGACTAGAATAATGTTCTTACCGTCTTTTCTGAAGCAACTTCAACGCCCTTGACGTCCTCAAATGGAGACAAGGATGCTTGTCTAAGGTATATAAGATAGAGACCAATTGTAAGATCACCGAGAGTCCAACCTTCAATCCCGAGCTTACTCTTCTGAATACTAGCAATGATCTCCGACAGAGATCGACTACCAGGCAGTGATTTCTCTCCTGAGGAGAAAACACAAATATAAACACCACCTCAGCAATACGATCACCGGCCAAAAACAGGGCTTAAAAGTACGACAAATACACCAAGAATCAAACCGAGAACAAGAAACCATATGATATAGACCTGCTGGAAGAGCCCATCTACGCAACTGAATAGCTGGCTCGAGGGCTTTTGTGAGCCAAGCTAGGTCAAGTTTCCACTTCCCATCACCTGTATCTTCATCACCAGAGCTATCACTGTCGATTCCCGATTGAAATAGTCTTCTATTCTCTAACTCGGACCTCGAAGAAGAAATGCTTGGCGATTTATTAGCCTCATGTTCTTCTAACTCTTTTCCTACTTTACCAGATTCTGATAACTGCGAATGAAACCTCTTGATTACATTGTAAACAACTCCTTGATATAATCCTCTTCTCTTCTTAAACGGTGAATCTTCTACAACTGAAAATACCCACAAAGCAAAAACTCATATTTCTCAAGAATCTTTACTAAATTTCAAAACTTTATATATACAACCATATTAAATCTTCGAGATTACCAAACCATTAGAGAAACCATAAACAATGAATCATTGACTACTGATATCACATTGATTTCTCAGTGTTCAACACTACATTTCCAGAAGTAAAGGGTGAATTAGAGCTTACGGAATTTCCATAGAAGACGATTCAGTGATTTGTTAGCCATTGGCGTAACTCAGAAAAGAAAAAAATCCCTCCTTTCAGTGAAAGGATCTCTCCGACGCCGACGAAGGAACAGAGAGAAAGCTTTCAAGTAAGTGAAGCTTCGAAGAAACGTCGGAGCATGGTAGGATTATCGTAGGCAGTCGTTAACTTAACCGCTCGGCCGAGCAAATCGGCAAATCCCAAAAGCGGAGGAGAAGAGAAGCACACCGACTGGGATTCAGACCGTGATTCACTGTCTTCGAGACTTTTCTATGGAGGTATGGGCTTAATTGGGCCTTTTCTTGGCCCGTTATAATCATTAGGGGGGTATTTTCGTCTTTTTGCGTTAGTAATCCTAAATGTTCCGTGTGTTTCTCTCTCTCTGCTTAGGTTAGGGTTTTGGTACTTTGAGGAACAGGAACAGAGTAAATCCTCTGTTTTTAATTAGAGGAGGAAGGTTAATAATATATACTAAGAGACCAAATCTATCAAACTAATATTTATAATTTTTTAATGTAATAACAGTTGTTACTTAACCTCGGATTATTAACTCATTTGAAACCATGAAGATAGTTTACATGTAGTAATGTCTTCCATTGGAAGTGTAATGGAACCATGAACATACGACTTGGTGAAAATTTTGGGTTCAAGCTTGGATTAAACGTTAACATCAAACACTTTTGTTGCAAGGAAAATTTGTTTAGGTTTCGTAGTTGTCGATCAAACACTTGGCAAAAAAAAAAAGGAAACTTGTTTGGAAATCAAAGTATGTCGCAAAACGACAGAAGTTTAGCGGGAGCAGCAGATTTAGCCTTCTCACTTTTCAGTTCAACTTTGAGATCAGACAAAGTCAGCTCCAGATTCTTGATGCGTTCCTCCAATTCTTGGACCCGAGAACCATCGGCAAGTGCATTCTTCCTTTCCAAGGAAACCTCTTCAAGCTTTATCTTTAACCAATCCAGCTTGAACCCCACTTCTGTTAGCTCGTTCAACTCGCTCTGAGCGTTGTTTAGCTCAGCCTCAGTGAAGCTCTGGGGCGACTTGCGCAGTGTCTGCATGAGACCGATGAGAAGATTCATGTATGCTGTCTTCACTCCTATGGCCTTTGGTCTGAAATCTACTGCAATGTCCGGGTGCTTGGCGAAAAGCCAGCTTACATGACAAACCTGCCAATTACAAGAAAAGGTTTTAGATCAAACTTTATTTGACAACAAGATTCGGTTAACCCGGAAAATGTAGAAAGGGAAATGCGGAAGCCTCCTCCTTAACATACCTGAGTAAAAGGAACCTCGAATCCTCCGATTCCAAATATCTCATTCTCAGTTGATTTTCCTTGATGAACAACTTCAAGGACTTTTACATGGACTTTAATGATCAGTTTGTTATTCTCCAAAAACCCTTCTTCTTTAAGCTTGCTTAGAGGCAATGTCGGATTACCCCATGATGGGATCTGAGCGCAAAATATGATTGTTCTCTCTGCAAAGCCCAAAACATTGTCTTCTTCATCAATCATGTATATATAATGTATTTCAAAATATGGAATGTCAAACATTCATCTGGAAAAGAAAGCATTTAAACCAGAAAAGAAGAAGAATAGATATATGATGATCATTATTACCAGTTCCGGCATAGAGAACTTTTCCGGATTCGTTTAGCAAATCAAAGCGAAAACTAGCTTTTCTTTTCCATCCAATTCTCAATGATTTAGGGCTTTGAACGCACAGGCTCAAACGCAAGTGGTTATGATCCCAAGGTTCATTTAAATTAAGTTGACCATACCTGACAAGATAAACAAGCAAAAACAACGATAATGTTGGAATAGATTCGTTTTCTATAAAAAAAATAAAATATCAAGTAAAAAAAAATCAAGGAAAACAAAGAAAAGAAAAAAACAAGCAAAAGGAAAATCAAACAACAAAAAAAATTAGAGAAAAAGGAAATCATGAAAAAAAGGCAAACATTAAGAAATAACAATTTACTATATTGTTTAGAATCCTAACTCTATTTATCAAATAAAGATCAAACAAAGATCAAAAACAAAAAGAAAGAAAGAGAAAATTAATAATAAAAAGAGAGGTTTAAGAAAAATTCTTTTCTATAGAGAAAATCCCAACATGGTATCAGAGCAAGTTCTTGAGTGTTCTTAAGAAAATTCGTTACGTGCAAAATTCGTGTGAAACTAACTCCGCTGCAAAGTCGTTCTGAGCATAATCCGGGTTCGTGAAAAGAAACCAGTTCGTGCAAAGTTCGTCTCTGTGCAAAATCCGAGTTCGACAAAAATTGTTCTGTGCAAAATCCGGGTTCGTGCAAAGTCTGGGCAGAAGCTAAAAGATGACTAAAACCTTGCAAACAGTAACAATTCCAGTGTTTGATGGGCAAAACTATGAGCTTTGGGCTACAAAGATAAAAACTACTTTAAGGATTCAAGAGTTTTGGAAAATTGTGGAAGAAGGACTTCCACCAAAGTCAAAAGAAAAACCGGAAGAAAAAGAAAAATTATTAGAAGAATGGAAAGAAAAAAGAGATGCAAGATATGAAAGCTCTACAAATGTTAGAGATGGCTGTGACATATTTGATTTTAATGAAAGCAGTTCCTGCAACTACATCTAAGAAAATTTGGCAAAGGCTACAAGAAACCTATCAAAGCAACGACCAAGCGAAACTTGTGAGGCTGGATTATTTGAACAAGAAGTTCGAAGATCTGAAGATGAAAGAAGGAGAAAAGATCCGAGATTACACAGATAAAGTACAAGAGGTGGTGAACCAGATGAGTTTACTAGGAGAAGAGAAGACAAATCATCAAGTGATCCGGAAGATACTAAACTTGATGCCAAAGAGTTATGCCGGGGTTAGCAGCTTTAATGCAAGAATCCAAAGACCTAAAGAAGATTACTGTGACAGATCTCGTTGGATCACTAATCTCACATGAAGCAAAGTACATGAATGAAAGCCCTATGAGAACAAGCAAGATCAAGGAGAATGCTTTGTGTGTGGCAAGTCTGGACATTTTGCAAAGTACTGCAAAAGCAAGTACAAAGGAGAAGCTAACTACTGCCAAATCGAAGTAGAAACAGAAAAAGATTTGGGGAGTTGTCTTTCACTGCAACAGCTTATGATGCAAGTCATGTTTATGAAGAAGGACCATGGTTGATTGACAGTGGAGCAACATGCCACATGATTAGAGATGAGAAATTCTTCACAAGACTAGACAAGACATACAATGTTCAAATCAAATTTGGATGTGGAGTAATTCTTACAAGTGCAGGAAAATGAGATATTAGCATGGAGACAACAAATGAGAAAGTTACAATCAAGGATGTGTTACTAATTCCATCTTGACAGAAACTTGTTAAGTGTACCACAATTATTGGCTAAAGGTCACAAAGTTCTATTCGATGTGAAAACATGTACAATCATGGATAAAGTTTGGAAGAAGTTAATAGAGGTGCAAGAAGATAATCAGAAGTTCATTATCAGAAAAAGCAAGAGAGACAAGAGAAGAAAAGACACAACCACAAAAGAATCAAGATTCAAGTTCAGAGTCAACCATAAAATTTTCAGTCAAGGAAGATTGCTACAAAGCAATAGAGATAAAAGACGAAGAGACTACAAAGGTTGAAGATGAAGGCGTTTTGTTCAAGAGGGAGAAAATAGAAACTACAGCAAACGAATCTAGAGGGAGTGTTAGAATATATTCGTTTTTTATATCAGAAAAAGGAATATCAAGTAATAAGAAAAATCAAGGAAAACAAAAAAAAAGAAAAAACAAGCAAAAGAAAAAATAAAGGAAATTGGAGAAAAAGTAAATCATGAAAAAATGCAAACATTAGGAAATAACAATTTACTATATTGTTTAGAATCCTAACTCTATAAATAAAGTTCTAGTATTAAGGTTTTATGTATTAAACAAAGATCAAAAACAAAGATCAAAAACAAAGAAAAAGAATGGTTTAAGAAAAATTCTTTTCTATAGAAAAAATCCCAACAGATAAGATAAGGGCTAAATGATCATTTAACATAATGCATTTTTTTATTAAAAAAAACTAAAACATTGATACTTCTTGCTTACCATTCGCGCGCAGCCACCGCTTAAGAACGTTTGAGTGAAAAGTGAAGCTTTCTTCTCGGACAAGTTATCTATATCTAAAGTGAATCTCGTATCTGTTTCAAAAATATGATTTTCTTAGTCTTTGTTTCTTTGAGGGGTAAACAATAAATCTTGTAAACTTCTTAACATGTTATCCAAAAAATTCTAGTAAACTTATTTGCTACTCTCAGAGAATAAAATAACAAACAAAACTTAAGTCGAAAGAATTCATGAGAAACGTCAACGACATACGAACCTGAGAGACTCTTCTGTATTTGATTTCCCATATCTTATATGAAAACGCTTTTTTAGGCTTTTTAAGCGAAAGAAAATATTATTGTGGAGAAATTTCTAAGAAGAATGTTGCAGTGCTCCTCTAACAAAAAAAAAGAATGTTGCTAAGCGAAAACCCTAATACGAGAGATTAAAGACGGAGTATTTATTATAGAAAATAGAAGATAACATAGGATCTTTGTTGTTTATATACAAGCCCGACCCTGGGCCCCGCAAGGCAAGTCCATGCTTGCGTGAGGCTTTCATATTTTTCAATTAAAATCGGCCCTTAAATTACAGAAGATAACTTTGGTCTAGTGGCATTAGCACGTTTTTAAGTTTATTTTGTTTTCTAAAACGTTTTTTCTATTGTTCGAAATTGTCCATTCTCTTTTTTTGTACCTCGCGGTTTTTTTCTAGAATTCAGCCGGCTCTGATCATATAAATCCCTAGTTGTGATTCTAGTAACTATCCTAGACCGAGAAGAAATCTCATTTATGAACAATATTGAGATAAAGAGTAAAATCTATCAGGATAATTATGTTTCTATTCTATGTTTATCTCTAACTACTTTCTTCCTACTTCTTAGGAGATTAGGACTCTACATTCTTTGTATAAATACTTCTCTTTGAACATGAATACAATCAAGCTTCTATACAATATTTTAAGCAACTTACAAAATCTCACGTAATAGTTGTTGGATACAACACATTTCATAAAAGGCTGACTTGCGAAACTTTTGTAATTCAATACATTTTGACATTCATCTAAATTTTTTTTTTTTGTTTTAATGGAACCGGTTACAAGTTACGACCAGAGTCATACATTTTTGAAAGATATTACAAAGTGATTAAAAGCTTGAATTACATAAAATGTAATAGAGACATTCATCTAAAGTTTTGTTTTGAAAAAACTAAAAGCACAAAGCAAATCAGTTGCGTTAATCTTTCAGTTTTACAAAACTTTTAAAAAATTATTAGCTACTTTGTAAAGTGGTTAAGGTTATTAAGTTAGTTACCAATCAAACACTATACATTTGAGTAAACTTTTTTTTTTGTTTTTTTTGTTTTTTTTTACTCAAATGATACATTTGAGTAACTTTGAGTAACATTTGAGTAACTTATGCATGCTTATAACATAAAACGCTTTTGTTGCACGAAAAATTTGTAGTTGCCAATCAAACACTTTGAGTGAAACATGTTTGAATGAAAAGACTAAACTTAGAAACTTGTTTTGAAATCAAAGAATGTCGTTAAACGACAAAAGTTTAGCAGGAGCAGCAGATTTGGCCTTCTCACTTTTCAGCTCAACTTTGAGATCCCACAAAGTCAGCTCCAGATTCTTGATGCGTTCCTCCAACTCTCCGACCGGAGAACCTTCAGCCAGTGCATTCTTCCTCTCCAAGGAAACCTCCTCAAGCTTTGTTTTAACCAATCCAGCTTGAAGCCCACTTCTGTTAGCTCGTTCAACTCGCTCTGAGCGTTATTTAGCTCAGCCTAAGAAAAGCTCTGAGGCGGCTTGCGCAGTTTCTCGATGAGACAAAGGAGAAGATTCATGTATGCTGCCTTCACTCCTTTGGCCTTTGGTCTGAAATCTACTGCAATATCCGGGTGCTTGGTGAAAAGCGAGCATACAGAAGCAACCTGTCAACAAGAAAATGTATTAGATGGAAATTATATTTTCAACAAGATTCGGTTAACCGGAAAATGAAGAAAAAGAAGGGAAATGGGGAAGCCTCCTTAACATACCTGAGTAAAAAGAACCTCGAATCCTCTGGTTTCAAACATCTCATTCTCAGTTGTTTTTCCTTGATGAACAACTTCAAGGACTTTTACATGGACTTTAAGGATCAGTTTGTTATTCTCCAAAAACCCTTCTTCTTTAAGCTTGCTAAAGGGCAAAGTACTATGACCCCATGATGAGAACTGAGCGCAAAATAAGCTTGATGTTTTTGCAAGCCAAAACATAAAGAAAGTATCAACTTGTCTTCTTCGTCAATCTCAAAAAATGGATGGTCAAACATTTATCCCTAAAGTTTCACTTTCTTGCAATAAAAATGTTATGTTTTATAAGTTTCCAACATTAAAACAGTAAAGAAAGAAGATGGACATATGATCATTATTACCAGTTCCGGCATAGAGAACTTTTCCGGATTTGTTTAACAGGTCGTAGCGATAATTAACTTTCCTTTTCCATCCAATTCGCAATAAGTTAGGATTTGGAACTCGAAGGTTCAAACGCAAGTAGTTATGTTGGATCAATGTAAATACACCTACGAGATAAACAAGCAAATTCAAAGATAAAAGACCCTTTTTTAGTCCTTCATTTAAAATAATGTATTTTTAATAAGGATTTTTAATAAAAAAAATCCCCTCGACTATCGCCGGATCTTGAAAAATTCCCTCAACTATCGCCGGATTTTGAAAAATTCCCTCAACTATTTTTTTAGTAAAAAAATCTCTCAACTATACTTCGTTAGTAAAATCAACCTTCCGTCTACAATAACATTTAATCCCAATAAAAATTGTTGTCTTTTGTTACAAAAACGACAAAACGTGTAACGACCGCGAACCAAATTACGGAATATTTGGTCGTGTGTCGATCGACACAGGGAGTGTGTGTCGATCGACACGAAAAAAAAAAAAAAAAAAATATATATATATATATATAATAATAATAAATAAAAAAAAAAAAAAAAAAAATTTTTGTCTATAAAAGACATGAGTGTCGGCAGGTTTTCTTGACAGAAGAAAACAGAGAGAGAAAGGAGAATTTGAGCAGATTGAGATGATTTGAGAGAGTTTGGGAGTGTTCTTGAGGGTTTTTGGGCAGTTTTGGACCGGTTTTGGAGGAGACAAACGGAGGTCAAGATCAAGTCGGATCGGGGTGAACTTTTGAGAGTACGTTCTCCTGTCGTTGTTCTTGTCGTAGGAAAAATCCGTTTGTCAATCGGACGGTTAGATTGTTAGTTATGATCGTTCTAAGTTGGTCGGTTTGTGCAGCCTTCAACTGCGATCAGTCAACTTCAGAGGAGTTTTGCCGTCGTTCTGTTGTGACCCAGAAAGCGTTCTATATACGGTTAGAAAGCTCTCTATGTCTAGTTTTTAGATCGTGTTTCCGATCTTGATTCCGTTGTGTTTTCCGTTCCCAGTGTGCTTTCTTGTAAAACGGGTTATTTCTGTTCCAGTTCGGATCATCGAACTTGCGAGTTGTTTTCTCGTCGAACCGTTTTGAACCAAGGGACGATCTGTATACGGTTAGAAAGCTCAATCTGTCTACTTTTCAGATCGGGTTTCCGATCTTGATTCCGTTGTGTTTTCCGTTCCCAGTGTGCTTTCTTGTTCAACATGTCATTTCTGTTCCAGTTCGGATTGTTGAACTTGCGGGCTGTTTTCCTGTCGAATTGTAGGGAGTTAGAGGACGTTCTACATACCGTTGTGTAGCTCGTCGTGTCTAGTTTCCAGCGCCGGTTTCCGATTGGAATTTGGAGTAGCCGTTCGTAGTATACGTTGACTTCTTTGGGGCGTGCGTGTTCTTGGTGTTCTGGGTGTTCTTGAACACTTTTGAATCCGTTTTCCTTCCCAAATCGAGGTGAGTGCGTGACCATGGGTGCGTGTAAGCATAAGAAGTGTTAGGATGCGTTTGTGTGTTGTTTGGGATCGAATTTCGTGTTGTTTGATGGATTAGTATGCAGAAAATCGCGTGTGCGAGTTTTCTGGGCTTGGTGTGTCGATCGACACATATGGGTGTGTCAATCGACATGGTGTCAGTAAGTCACCGGGATGGTGTGCTGACGGACATGAGTGTCGGAGTCGGTGTCGATCGACACGGCTTAGTGTATCGATCGACACAGGTTGTTTTTACGCGATTGAGTTGTTTTCATGTTGATTGTTCATCCTGGTATTATAGCATTGCTTATGCTTATATTTGTACATAGCCTGTTGATGGGATGACCGTCTCACTGGGTATTTATGATAATACTCACGCATCTCTTATAACCATGTGATGCAGGTAAAGACAGTCAGTGATCGTGGAATCATGGCCGGGACGAGGGGAATAATCTAGTGGCTCGTTTTCGTGTAATAAGTTAGAATTGTTAGGGTGTTAGCAATTTCAGAACTATGTGTATTACCGAATTGAACTAGAATTAATAAGTATGGGCTTGTTGAACGATAATTGTATTTGATTGTTGAATCATTGTTTCCGCGCTGTTTGTTTATTGGACCGTTGAGGATCACTATTTATGATAATAGTGATCCGGTTAAAATTTTTTTTTTTTATTTGACGGGTTGGGTCGTCACAGTTTGGTATCAGAGCCCTAGCGGTTCTAGGGCTAGTTAGTTAATTGATTATGCGAGTTAGTCAATTGATTGTTGTGTGGGTATGGAGTCCTAGATCATCCCTTCCGAGCCTTCAATGAGATTCCACGGTATGTGTTTTGTGATTTCTGTTTTTTCTAGTACTTAGTATTCTGCTGGTTAGTGCAGAGTGATGGCTAGAGTGGCTAGAGGCAGAGGTCGCGGGGGCCGTAGAGGTCGTGGTGGTCGTGCTGGGCGTGGACGTGGGCGGGGACTTGGGAGTGAGTCTGCTGCCACGTGGGTGTCCCAGGAGACTACACAGGAGCGGGTAGTTGACTCGCAGGCGTTTCAGGAGGGGTCCGTGGGTGTGACAGCTACGGGTTCCAGTGAGAGGGCTGGAGGGGATAGTGTAGGTCCCGATGTAGCTGGTGGTGCGGTGGGCCCTGGTGGGGGTGCTGCCGTAGGCGTCGCCCCGGATCGAGATGATCGTCTGGCGGGTCTACTACAGATGATTCTGGAGAGGTTACCGGGAGGGGTGCCTGCTCCGGGTCATGCTCCTGGGGTGCAGCCGGGTATGGCTGGGGTGCAGCCGGGTATGGCTGGGGTGCAGCCGGGTTTGGCTGGGGTGCAGCCGGGTTTGGCTGGGATGCAGCCGGGTATGGCTGGGGTTGAGGAGCTTCCATCTTATCTGCGGATGATGGAGCAGATGCAGCGGATTGGTACTGCATTTTTCTCGGGCGGTGCTAGGCCTGAGGAGGCTGATGGGTGGCGGATGAGGTTAGAGCGTAACTTTCGCTCCATCAGGTGTCCAGAGGGATACAGAGTGGATCTGGCGGTACATTACCTAGAGGGTGATGCGCATCTCTGGTGGAGAGGTGTTGAGGCCAGGAGGGTGCAGGCCGAGATGGTCTGGGAGGATTTCTTGGCGGAGTTTAACGCCAAGTATTTCCCGCAGGAGGCGGTGAACCGTTTAGAGTCTAGGTTTCTGGACCTGACTCAGGGAGATCGGTCAGTGAGAGAGTTCGATTTGGAGTTCAGTCGACTTCTGGTACATGCAGGGAGAGGCATGGAGGGCGAGGATGCCCAGGTTAGGAGGTTCTTGCGAGGACTTCGACCAGATTTGAGGACTCGTTGCAGGGCGAGTAGGTTCGCCACGAGGGCGGAGCTGGTTGAGATGGCTGCTGCGATCGAGGAGGATCTCGGGGAGCAGGTTGTGGTGGTTAGTCCACCGGTGCAGCAGCAGCAGCCGAGGAGATCTCAGCAGCAGATGAGTTCAGGCAGGGGCGGCAAGCCTGCTCAGGGACAGAAGAGGAAGTGGGAGAGCACTTCAGGGGCTAGTCAGGGCGGTTCGGGATGCTTCGGGTGTGGGAGCATGTCCCATCGTGTGGCGAGCTGTCCGAGAAGGACCGGGACCGGGACTCGAGATGTGCGGGTCGGGGTTCAGGATACGCGGGTGTGTTATCACTGCAGAGAGACGGGGCATATTAAGCCCAAGTGTCCGAAGCTGCAGCAGTTGGCGGTGGCCGCAGTGCAGCCATTGGCAGTGCAGCTGTTGTCTCAGATTGCAGCAGCACCGCGTGTGTTCACGTCTGCGGAGGCGGGTGGATCTAGCACCAGACCGATCACAGGTATTTCCGAACTTGACTTTTTTAAATTCATGGTTGTTTGAGTTTTTGTTTGTTGGGAAATTGTGAGTCTGTGCTAGAATGGTAGGGTTCTGAGGCACATGGAATTGTGCAGGGACCTTAGTTGTGGGCGGGTATGAGTCCCACGTGTTATTTGATTCGGGAGCTACGAATAGCTTTATTACGCCGGAGTGTGCGGAGAGCAGCGGAATCCAGAGTGATTCCGGGGAACAGGCGGGAGTAGTCAAGGTGGCTGGAGGTAGGACGTTGGCTACTTTCGGGTGCGCTCGTGGTGTGGATGTTCTGGTGGCGGGAGAGTCGATGCCAGCAGATCTGATCATCAGTCCGGTGGAGCTGTATGATGTTATCCTGGGTATGGATTGGTTGGATCGTTACAGGGTCCATCTGGATTGCCACCGAGGGCGAGTTGTGTTTGAGCGAGAGGCGGGGAGGTTGATTTATCAGGGTGTGAGACCGACTTCCGGGAGTCTCGTGATTTCCACGATACAGGCCGAGCAGTTGCTTCTCAAGGGCTGCGAGGCGTATCTGGTGACGATAGTGATGCCTGAGTCTGTTGGAGGGGTTGCAGTGGAGGATATTCGAGTTGTTCGGGATTTCCAGGATGTGTTCCAGTCATTGGAGGGATTACCGCCATCGCGGTCGGATCCGTTTGTTATTGAGTTGGAACCCGGGACTACTCCGATATCTAAGGCACCTTACCGTATGGCTCCAGCAGAGATGGCAGAGCTGAAGAAGCACCTGGATGATTTGTTGGATAAGGGTTTTATTCGGCCTAGTGTTTCACCGTGGGGAGCGCCGGTGTTGTTTGTGAAGAAGAAGGATGGTAGTTTCCGGTTGTGCATCGATTATCGGGGACTTAACCGAGTCACCGTGAAGAACAGGTACCCTCTGCCGCGCATTGATGAGTTGTTAGATCAGTTGCGAGGGGCTACCTGGTTCTCCAAGATCGACTTGGCTTCGGGATACCATCAGATTCCGATTAAGGAGGCAGATGTGAGGAAGACTGCTTTCAGGACGAGGTATGGGCATTTTGAGTTCGTGGTGATGCCTTTTGGTTTGACGAATGCACCAGCAGCGTTCATGCGGTTGATGAACGGGGTATTCCAGGAGTATCTGGATGTGTTTGTGATCATCTTTATCGATGATATTCTCGTGTATTCCAAGAGTCCTGAGGAGCATGAGTTGCATCTGAGAGTAGTTTTGGGGAAGCTACGGGAGCAGAAGTTGTTTGCGAAGTTGAGCAAGTGCAGTTTCTGGCAGCAAGAGATGAGTTTCCTTGGCCATGTGGTGTCTGCAGAGGGAGTTTCTGTGGATCCGGCTAAGATCGAGGCTATCAGAGGGTGGCCTAGACCGAGGAATACCACCGAGATTAGGAGTTTTCTTGGGTTGGCAGGTTATTATCGAAGATTCATCGCGGGATTTGCGAGTTTGGCTAAGTCGATGACCAAGTTGACCGGGAAGGATGTTCCTTTTGTGTGGTCTTCTGCGTGCGAGGAGAGTTTCGGAAAGCTGAAGGAGATGTTGACGAGTACACCGGTGTTGGCGTTACCCGAGCCGGGTGAGCCTTACGTGGTGTATACCGATGCTTCGGGTGTTGGTTTGGGTTGTGTCCTGATGCAGCAGGGAAAGGTTATTGCGTATGCTTCAAGGCAGTTGAGGAAGCATGAGTGCAACTACCCTACCCATGATTTGGAGTTGGCTGCGGTAATTTTCGCTCTAAAGATTTGGAGATCTTATCTTTATGGCGGAAAGGTTCAGGTGTTCACAGACCATAAGAGTTTGAAGTATTTCTTCACTCAGCCGGAGCTGAACCAGAGACAGAGGCGCTGGATGGAGTTGGTAGCGGATTACGATTTGGAGATCGGATACCATCCGGGTAAGGCTAATCTTGTTGCAGATGCGTTAAGTCGGATGAGGGTTGCTTCGGCTCAGGAGCGTGATATGGAAGCTCTGGTGAGCGAGATTAGTACGTTGAGGTTGTGTGTGATCTCACAGGAGCCGTTGGGGTTAGAGGCAGCTAACCAGGCAGATTTACTGAGCAGGATTCGGGTTACGCAGGAGAAGGATCAGGGGTTGATTGATGCTTCTAAGGCGACAAGTTCGGAGTATGTGGTCTCAGCGAGTGGGATGATACTGGTGAATGGGCGGGTTTGTGTACCCAAGGACGAGGATCTGAGGCAGGAGATTCTGAGAGAGGCCCATTCGAGCATGTTATCGATTCATCCGGGGGCGACCAAGATGTACCGTGATCTGAAACGGTATTATCACTGGGTCGGGATGAAGAGGGATGTAGCTAATTGGGTTGCAGCGTGCAACGTGTGTCAGCTGGTGAAGGCTGAGCATCAGGTTCCGAGTGGTATGTTGCAGAGTTTACCCATTCCGGAGTGGAAGTGGGATATGATTACCATGGATTTCGTGACGGGATTGCCGTTGTCACGGACGTATGATGCGATTTGGGTGATTGTGGATCGTCTGACCAAGTCAGCCCATTTTCTTGCCATCAAAAAGACCGATGGGACGGTAGTGTTGGCTAAGAAGTATGTGCGTGAGATAGTGAGGCTGCACGGGGTGCCAGCGAGTATTGTGTCAGACAGAGATCCGAGGTTCACGTCTGAGTTCTGGAGGGCGTTTCAGGCAGAGATGGGCACTAAGGTGCACATGAGCACGGCGTATCATCCTCAGACAGATGGACAGTCGGAGAGGACTATTCAGACTTTAGAAGACCTGTTGAGGATGTGCGTGCTGGATTATGGTGGTCATTGGGCGGATCATCTGAACCTGGTTGAGTTTGCGTACAACAACTCATACCAGGCGAGTATTGGGATGGCTCCATATGAGGCTCTGTATGGGAGGCCGTGTAGGACACCATTGTGCTGGACTCAAGTGGGGGAGAGGAGCATGTTTGGTGCGGATTTTGTTCAGGAGACGACGGAGAAGATCCGTGTCTTGAGGCTGAACATGAGAGAGGCTCAGGATCGGCAGAAAAGTTATGCTGATAAGAGACGGAAAGAGCTGGAGTTTGAGCTGGGAGATCTAGTGTATCTCAAGGCAGCGATGTTGAGGGGTCCTAACAGATCCATTTCAGAGAATAAGCTAAGTCCAAGGTTTATGGGTCCGTTTCGGGTGGTGGAGCGGGTTGGACCAGTGGCTTATCGGTTGGAGTTACCTCAGAGTATGAGAGCGTTTCATAAGGTATTTCATGTATCGATGCTGCGGAAGTGTCTACATGAATCTGAGGAGGTGTTGGCTAGGATCCCGGAGGATCTTCAACCCAACATGACGTTAGTGGCGAGACCTGTGAGGATTCTCGAGCGGAGAGTCAAGGTGCTGCGTCGGAAGAGGATACCATTGGTGAGAGTCGTGTGGGACTGTGATGGTGTCGAGGAGGAGACTTGGGAACCAGAGGCAAGTATGAAGGCAAAGTTCTCGAAGTGGTTCGAGAAGCAAGCGGAGGCTTGAGTGTCTTTCTGGTTTTCAGTGGTTGTATTAGCTTGTTGCTATGAGTTGTATGTATTTTCGTTTGGGTTGTAACGATATACATTGTTGAGATTAATAAGATGGGATGTTTCTTATTATCTTTGGTTATAAGACGGATGTTCTTATGAGTTAGATGACCTGGGGATTGGTCATGAGGGATATTCCGGGTTTGGGAATATCGGGGTAGGAAACACCCTGGCGATTGGGTTGTTTCAGATGACCTGGGGATTGGTCATGAGTGATATTCCGGGTTAGGGGATATCAAGATGGGAACCACGGAAGTAAATCGGTCGACAGGTGCTTATGATGCAAGTTACAGTGTTACTGCTCCAGGGGATGGTGATATTCTCCTGCATATACTTTGAGGGACAGAGATCTCTCCAGAGGATGCGTGATTTCCTCTGCAGCCGATAGCTTGACGGACTGTGTGTCCCGAGAGTGGGAGGGGCTGGAGCATACCGAGAGCCGGTATGGTATACATCGAGAACTCGTAGGGTGACGATCTTGCGAGTGGGAGTGGTGTATAGAGATATGAGTTTGAGCAAGAGTACCTATAGTGTGATTATAAGTATGAGATTTGATGAACTTCAGGGATCGGGAATGATCTCAGGTGGTTTGTGGATGTCTAAGCTAGGGTTGTTACTCGAGTTTGGAATTTTAGTTCAGACGACCCTGGTAAACATATGTAGCCTCTTTGGTCGTGCATGTTCTTGTTTGATTATTGTGCGACCAATTGATCCAAGGTCTGGGTCTACGGTGGGTCGGGCATGTTCTTGTTTGATTGTTGCGCGATCTATCGGACAACCCTGATCCGGATCAGCGAGTGTTGCATCGTGGATGTTTTCTGGGGGAATCTGGTCGAGATTCAGACATGAGTGTCAACTTTAGTGAGACGGGGTTAGGATGCTGGCACAGTTGGGCCAGAGGGCTGCTTACAGTTATGTTTGACCGTAAGGTGACGGTTTCGCGTGATTCGAGGACGAATCTGTGTTAGTGGGGGAGAATTGTAACGACCGCGAACCAAATTACGGAATATTTGGTCGTGTGTCGATCGACACGAAAAAAAAAAAAAAAAAAAAATTTGTCTATAAAAGACATGAGTGTCGGCAGGTTTTCTTGACAGAAGAAAACAGAGAGAGAAAGGAGAATTTGAGCAGATTGAGAGGATTTGAGAGAGTTTGGGAGTGTTCTTGAGGGTTTTTGGGCAGTTTTGGACCGGTTTTGGAGGAGACAAACGGAGGTCAAGATCAAGTCGGATTGGGGTGAACTTTTGAGGGTACGTTCTCCTGTCGTTGTTCTTGTCGTAGGAAAAATCCGTTTGTCAATCGGACGGTTAGATTGTTAGTTATGATCGTTCTAAGTTGGTCGGTTTGTGCAGCCTTCAACTGCGATCAGTCAACTTCGGAGGAGTTTTGCCGTCGTTCTGTTGTGACCCAGAAAGCGTTCTATATACGGTTAGAAAGCTCTCTATGTCTAGTTTTTAGATCGTGTTTCCGATCTTGATTCCGTTGTGTTTTCCGTTCCCAGTGTGCTTTCTTGTAAAACGGGTTATTTCTGTTCCAGTTCGGATCATCGAACTTGCGAGTTGTTTTCTCGTCGAACCGTTTTGAACCAAGGGACGATCTGTATACGGTTAGAAAGCTCAATCTGTCTACTTTTCAGATCGGGTTTCCGATCTTGATTCCGTTGTGTTTTCCGTTCCCAGTGTGCTTTCTTGTTCAACATGTCATTTCTGTTCCAGTTCGGATTGTTGAACTTGCGGGCTGTTTTCCTGTCGAATTGTAGGGAGTTAGAGGACGTTCTACATACCGTTGTGTAGCTCGTCGTGTCTAGTTTCCAGCGCCGGTTTCCGATTGGAATTTGGAGTAGCCGTTCGTAGTATACGTTGACTTCTTTGAGGCGTGCGTGTTCTTGGTGTTCTGGGTGTTCTTGAACACTTTTGAATCCGTTTTCCTTCCCAAATCGAGGTGAGTGCGTGACCATGGGTGCGTGTAAGCATAAGAAGTGTTAGGATGCGTTTGTGTGTTGTTTGGGATCGAATTTCGTGTTGTTTGATGGATTAGTATGCAGAAAATCGCGTGTGCGAGTTTTCTGGGCTTGGTGTGTCGATCGACACATATGGGTGTGTCAATCGACATGGTGTCAGTAAGTCACCGGGATGGTGTGCTGACGGACATGAGTGTCGGAGTCGGTGTCGATCGACACGGCTTAGTGTATCGATCGACACAGGTTGTTTTTACGCGATTGAGTTGTTTTCATGTTGATTGTTCATCCTGGTATTATAGCATTGCTTATGCTTATATTTGTACATAGCCTGTTGATGGGATGACCGTCTCACTGGGTATTTATGATAATACTCACGCATCTCTTATAACCATGTGATGCAGGTAAAGACAGTCAGTGATCGTGGAATCATGGCCGGGACGAGGGGAATGATCTAGTGGCTCGTTTTCGTGTAATAAGTTAGAATTGTTAGGGTGTTAGCAATTTCAGAACTATGTGTATTACCGAATTGAACTAGAATTAATAAGTATGGGCTTGTTGAACGATAATTGTATTTGATTGTTGAATCATTGTTTCCGCGCTGTTTGTTTATTGGACCGTTGAGGATCACTATTTATGATAATAGTGATCCGGTTAAAAATTTTTTTTTTTATTTGACGGGTTGGGTCGTCACAAAACGTCTTAAATATTGACGAAAATATCAAGTTGTTTACAGGAAAACAACAGAAGTGCGCAAAAAAAAATTTGCTACAACTTGTGTTCAAGATCATTTTGATTGGAGATTATATGTTTCAATAAACAGTCGGTCTATGGTTCTGAGATCCTACAACGAAACTCACATATGTTACTCAATAAGTGTGCTGAATTTCTACAGTGCACCTAAGATTGCGCCTGATTTTCTGAATGAGTTTAGCATAAATCACGATTTACAGTACACCCATGATCACTTTTTTTTTTGTCATAAATTCACTTTGTGTTGTTTTCTTGTAAACAACTTGATGATTTGGTCAATATTTGAGACGTTTTGTCGTTTCTGTAACAAAAGAAAATAATTTTATTAGGATTAAACGTTATTGTAGATGGAAGGTTGATTTCATTAACGAAGTATAGTTGAAGATTTCTTTTTACTAAAAAATAGTTGAGAAAATTTTTCATCATCCGAGAATAAAGAGATTTTTTATTAAAAATCCTTTTAATAATCTAAAACATTGGTTTTTCTAGCTTACCATTCGCAGTCACCGTTTAAGAACGTTTGAGACGACATCGCAGCTTTCCTCTCGGAGAAGTTTTCTATCTTACACTTTAACTCGTATCTGTTCTATTTTTTTGGTCAACTCCTCTCGTATATGTTCAAAAATATGATTTTCTTAGTCTTTGTTTCTTTGAGGGATAAACAAAAACTTTATGTTAAAAAAAAAGAGAGTATTTGCATCCCATATACACACGTTATCCCATATTTAGGTGGATGACCATGCAAGTGTTTCGATTTTCGTAACCCGATTTTAACCCTACTAAAGCTAAATTGTAGGTTATGTTAGTGTAGTTTATATATAGTTATTATATATGTATAGATATGTCAAGACTTCATATTATTGTGCAAAAACATTGTCGTTCTATGATAAGAGATCTGAGAAAAAAAAAACATTTCGCATCTCCACCGTTCAAACACTGTGTATCATCAAAATTAATTATTCTTCCTCCAATAAAAATAATTTAGATTCCTCTCCCACTTCCTTCTTCTTCTTCCTCCTCACAATCCGCCTCTTCTTCCTACGCGTGTCGCCTTTCCCTCACTCTCATCTTCTTCCTCAGGAGGATCTCTCTCCGGCCACTTCTCACTCGGAGATCTCTCTCTCCTCCTTCTCACTGTTTGTTTTTAATTTGGATCTACAAGTTCAGATTCGTTTTAGGATGGACGATCCCGATCTCAAAAAGTGTAGATTAAGGGGTGTTACGGTGGATGACGTAATCGAGCAAGTGATGCCTTGCTCAAATAAAGAACATATTAACCACCGAACATAATTTTAATCGACTACACATATAATATACAATGTTTGACAAAGCTTAAGAAACAATGATATTATCAATTTAATCGAATGACTTTCTGCCAAATAAAAAAATTAACCGTTCAACATTTTGCATTGAAGTCTAACTTTTAGGTATCTAATAGATTAGCCGTCTGACTAGTTTATTATCTTTATCAATATTTTTTAATTAGCCATCTATATTATGAGATAAACGGCATCTGAAAAATGTAACGTCAACGAGTATGGTGAAACATTGTTCATAGTCTGAAAACCTAAATAATTATCAATATAAATCATTTGTTATACGTTATTTCGATAACAATTATTAAATATTTAAAAATACATATTACAAACAAATAAATTTTATCCGCTAAATCCATATGTTAGTGGAATAACAATGAGTTAGACGGCTATTACACATGTTTGATGGGATAACATTTAGACGGCTAATTTCATTACTAAAGATATTACATAAATACATATCATTTGAACGATATCATTTTTTTATCCGGTGATTCGAGAACTATTTTCATTGACCGCCACGCGCCACCAGATCCGCCGCTGTTTCCACTTGATCTATCTCTGATTTCTCTGACCGTCACACACCACCAGATCTGACGCTCCTTCCACCGGATGCGTTCGTGCTTCTGCAAGATTTGTTGTTGCTTTCATTGACCGCCACACGCCACCGGATCCGTCGCCGCTTTCACTTGATATGTCGCTGCTTCCAATAACCGCCACACACCACCAGATCCGTCGCTTCTTTCATTGAATTTGTCGATGCTCCCTATCGAATATGTCGTTGCTTTCACTAACCGCCACATACCAGTGGATCTGTCAGTGTTTCCATTGACCGCAACGCAGCACCAAATCCATCGTTGCTTCGATTAGATCAGTCGCTGCTTCCAATAACCGCTACAGACCACCAGTCGCTGCTTCCTTCACGGGAGAGAGAGTATCGATGAGATTTGGATGAGAGTTGTTCACCGCCTAGCTACCAATGCTACAAAAACCTACGATATATATATTCTGGGGCTACAAGATTTTATTACCTTCCCAATGAAGCAAAACAAAGCATCAAAGTTACAGTTATTTATTATAGAAGATAACAGAGGATTGTGTATATCATATATTACAGTCTCTAATTGTGATTCTAGTAATTATTCTAGATCCGAAAAGAAATCTCATTTATGAGCAAATCTCACGTAATAAATGTTTGTACGTTTTGACCGCAAAAAAAAAAATGATGGATACACATTTCATAAAAATGTAAAAAACTGACTTGCCAAACTTTGGTAATTCAGTAGATTTTGACATTCATCTAAATTTTTGTTTTGAAAAACTAAAAAATAAACGTGGAAACAAAAAACAGCAAATCAGTTGCATTAATCTTTCAGTTTTACAAAACTTAAGAAAATTAATTTGCTACTTTTTTGGGGAAAAAAAAGTAGCAAATAACTTTTTTGCTACTTGATATTTGATGTTTGATATATACAATTCAACTTGGTGAAAATTTGGGTTTAAGAAACAAAATTATGCAAACTTTTGGATCGGAGAACGATGGATTACTTCACGACAATGAAACGAAACATGGAATAAACCGTACCAGATAAAGGAAAAAAACCCTATTTCTCAACTAAACATAAATAATTGATTTAACCTATCAATGCTTATAAAATGTAATGCTTTTGCATAGAAAATTCGTTAAGGGTTTCGGTTTTGTCAATCTAATACCTTAACTCAAACATGTTTAAATTAAATAATGTCGTCAAGCGACAAAAGTTTAGCAGCAGCAGCAGATTTAGCCATCTCACTTTCAAGTTCAACATTGAGATCCGACAAAGCCAGCTTCAGATTCTGGATGCGTTCCTCCACTTGTTCGACCCGAGAGCCATCAGAAATTGCAATCTTCCTCTTCAAGGCCACCTCATCAAGCTTTTTCTTTAACCAATCTAGCTTGAAACCCGCTTCTGTTAGCTCGCTCAACTTGCTCTCAGCTTTGCAAAGCTCAGTCTCAGACAAGCGCTGTGGAGGCTTGCGTAATGTCTCGATGAGACTGATGAGAAGATTCATGTATGCTGTCTTCAGTTCTTTGGCCTTTGGTTTGAAATCTACTGCAACGTCCGGGTGCTTTAAGAAAAGCCGGCTCACAGAGACAACCTGCGAAAATAACAAAAAAAGCTATAAGATCAAATACTCCACATGTTTCAAAAAAGCTATAGGATGTTTCTAAGTAGAAACACAAAATTAAAAATTATCATTTAATATTTTTTAAAAATAATTCAAACCAATCGTGAAAAAGTCGCTAAATACAAATAGTCATTAAATATTAAATAAATTTAAAACATGCCTACAAAATTGTAAACATTTTATATTTTGAAACAATTTTTTTTTCTTTCTGAAACAACTTATGAATGGAGGAAGTAATAATTTAACAACAAAATCCGGTTATAAAAAAAAAAAAGAACAGAAAATCGAGAAGCTTTAAAATACCTGATCAGAAAAAACCTCAAAACCTTTGATTTCAAACATCTCCATCCCGGTTGCGTTTCCTACTTCAATTGCTTTTATTTCGACTTTAACGATCAGTTTGTCATTCTCCAAAAAGCCTTCTTCTTTAAGCTTGCTAAGAGGCAATGTCCTATCTCCCCAGGCTGGGAACTGACCGCAGAACAAGCTTGTTATTTCTGTACGACAAACAAAAAAATACATATACTAATTTTCTTATTCATCAGTGACACTTGATGGTTACATGCAATTTACAGCTCCTAAAGATTCAAAAAATAATAATATATGACCTTATAGAATAAATACCTCTACAATTCAACAAAATTTTATAGTTTCCAAAGGTTGTTTATCAACCGAATAATACATATATAAAATTATTAGCAAAGTGAAAATACTTTTATAAATTAATATCAATTTCATAGTCCCCGATGTTATTAATTTGGTGAGATTTTACCAGTTCCTCTGTGGAGCTTTTTGCCTGATTTATTCAACAAAACGAAGCGATAACTAGCTCGCCTTTTCCATCCAGTTATCCATCTAGGATTCTCAACACAAAGGGACAGAAGCAAGTGATCATCAAAATCATGAACTTGAACATGCCTGAGAAAACCAAGAAACAGATATTAGAGAGGCGTTGTTAAGTGCTATATGATCTAATAGATTTAGAAGAATAAAATCTAAACATTGATTCTTCTAGAATACCATTTGCAGAAGGCCGTTACAAACGTTGGAGACATAAGCGGATCTTTCTTCTCGGAGAAGTTATCTATCTCAAACGTGAAAACCGATTTCAACTCATGATTCCTTGTATCTGTTTCAAACACTTTATTAGCCATTGTTTCTTAGAAGAATAAACAGAATTCTCATAAACTTATTTGCTACTCAGATAATAACAAACAAAACTTAAAGTCAAAAGAAATCAGGAGCTATAAACCACGACGACTAACCTGAGATACTCTTCTGCATTTGATTCCCCATCTTATGAAAACGATTTCTTAGGCTTTGTTTCGTCAAAGCTGTGAAGAATGTCCCATGAAACTTAACAAAAGCGAAAGATAAAACTATTGTAGAGAAATATAAGAACTTTTGTAGTGCTAAGCGAAACCTTGTAGATTATATATACCGAGAATTTATGAGCCTAAATCTACAAAATCTCACATGATAAATATTAATATTTTGTCTGACATTATCAAACTCAAATAGTAAAATATAATTAAAATTCGTTTTTGGTCTTTTTTTTTTTAATCAAATAAAGATAACTAATGAAGACTTGCGTGATATCCGGAGATAAAAATATAAATTCCTTAATCCTAAAACTTAAATAAAATTATCAGAGAAAAATGAACCTTGAATTCAACGAACTGATCTTTCCATAGTATTGTGTCACTAAATTGATTCTTTTTTGTGTTACTAATTTGATTCTTGAGATTGAAGTTTCGTTTTAATTATTTTTGATATGAAGTTTCGTTTTAATTCTCGAGACTCAAGAAATCACCAAAAGGAAAAGAAAAATTGAGAAGCGAAGTATTTTTTGTTTTTAACATCATTGAGAAAATTACTTTCTCATATACTAGTCTCTTGTCAAATCGATAGTGAGTTGCACAAAACAGCACCAGTAGAAGTTTACGGTCTAAAAACGAAAATTATGTTGAAAACATATGGTTTCTAAACATAACTAGCTATGAAAAGCTCTGATTAGATCAAAATCGAAGTCCGGGGGAAAAAAATAATCATAAGACGATATACTGAAAACTAAAAAAACCTAAATTTTCAACCAAAAAAAAAAAAAACCTAATAAATATCATACTATAATTAGCTCTCTTTGAGATTACACATCATCAGCTCAAGATTCTTCAACTGTTTTCCAAGTTCCCGAGCCTGAGCTTCATAACTAGAGAGTTTCTTCCTCTCCACGGAAACCTTCTCAAGCTTTTCCCTTAACCATTCGAGCTTAAAACCAGCTAGTGTCAGATCAAGCAAACTCTTGGAAACGTTAACTATCTCGGCCTCGGTGAGCATCTCAAGAGAACTGTTATAAAGTGTCTCGTAGATTCTGATGAGAATGTTCATGTATGCTGTCTTAAGCTCTGGAACTTGTGGTTGAATATACAAAGCAGTCTCTGGGTAAGTTTCAAATATCCATTTTGCTGAATTAACTTGCGAATCAACAACTTGGAAGCCATTGACATACACCATGTCGTCCTTCTTTTCGGGTAGCGAATCTAGCAAACCACGAACATTTATGACAGTTACGTAGATATCAATTTTCAGTTTGTCGTTCACAAGAAACATTTTCTCTCGATGTTTGGTAAGACGCAAGGCCTTTTTGAAACCCCGGTTTGGCTTTTTCTCGGTGAAGATGTGACTAGTTTCTGTAAATAAAGTTATTAAAAAAAAAAACAATATAGATTATATAAATATGTAATTCCTGAAGAAAACCGATTAATTTGAATTTTTGTTTTTTCATGTTGGTGATGGTGAAATTAAAAGATAGGGTTTATTTTTTTTTAACCTAGACTTTTGGACCAGATGACGTCGGATTGGTTCACGACAACGAAGCGAAACCTGGTATCTCTACTCCATCCTTCAGAGAGTGAGAGAGGATTTGCGACTTCTAAGTAGAGAGACATGTGTGCATCAACACCGTTTCCCTTGGGAAACACGGTAACAGTCCTAGAAAAAAATAAACAAAGCTATATGATTAAAACCTAAACACATATAATAAGAATCCAAAAAAGCTACTTTAATTCTCGTTATTACCAATAAGAATCCAAAAAGCTACTTTAATTCTCGTTATTACCAGTTGCAGGAGTCTTTTGTGAACCGATTTGACCGTATTGGAGCATTCCTTTGGGAAAAGTTGTTTATCTCCAAAGTGTAACATGGCCCTAGCGTCATGTTTTCAAAATCGCTGTGTTAATTCTTGCGTAAGCCAATCTTTCTTTAATTTATATAGGAGTGGTAAAAAAAAACCTGTAGATTCCTAGGCCAAACGAAATTTAGTGGAACTTGATAGATTTTGGAAGAAACCTTAGTAGTAGAATAGTTTCCCTCAGTTTTATTCATTAGGCAATAGGCTTATTTATACAAGATAATAACTTATTCACCAAGTTCTTTACATTTATGAAATAGGAAATCTAACTATATTGACAATATTTCCATAATCCCGGTCACTTATCTTGACCGTTCAATCTCGGTCGATCTCGACCTCTCGATCTCCCAATAGAACTAGATTATCTTAAAATAAAAATAATTCTATATTAGTTTTACGGATTCTTGAGATTTGAGATGTAAATTTTTTTAAAACAAAGACATACAGTAAAACTCTATAAATTAATACTCGATTAATTAATAAACTCTATAAATTAATAAATTTTGTCGGTCCCGAGTCGGGACAGTGTAAAATATAGTACAATTCGATAAGATAATAAGATAATAAATATTATAAAGCCCCTGTATAAATATATGGTCTCAGTAATACCATAAATTAATATTTGGTATATAAAATTTTATACACACACATCAAATGTATATTTATATATGATTATAGTGTTGTTTGTTCATTTTTAAGGTTGAAATCTCTTTATAACTCAATCATTATTAATATAATAAGCACAAACAAAAAGAATAAAACTAATTTAAGAAAAATATAGTTTATTTTAAAATAAAAAATTTAAGTAAACAAAAATTTAGAAAATTATGAAAACTTTCATTTTTCGGTAAATTAATAACTCTCTAAATTAATAAAATATCATAATCCCAACATTATTAATTTATAGAGTTTCTACTGTACTTGAAAAACAAGGACTAGTGACGCAAGGCACCTATGGAGAGGAAGAGACTTGTATATGCCACATTTGTACCAATGGATTGATAACATAACTCACATACCCTTATGCAGAGGAGATATAAAGGTTCCTCATGAGCTTTTGTAAGAAAGTAACAAACTTATGTGATGGGTTTTTTTGACAAAGTTATGTGACTCAAATTTGGTGGGAAATAAAGAAGAACTTCTTGTTTATATTCTGCAACACATTAACTAAAATATATTTGAAGGAAAACATAAAAGGAGGTAAACCAATAAAGAATCAATGAACATAGAAATTCTGTTTTTCACTCTGTATTACCGTAATCGGATCTCCTTCTTCGAATTCCAAAACTCTGAAGTCTCCTAAAAGAAATATTCTCTCTCAACGGGAAAACATTAGGTTCAGTATCAGATTTCTCATTGTCTTCGAAATCTGACTCCACGGCCTTCTCAAACGACCAAACTCTAGGTTTAGTAGCAGATTTGGCCTTCTCCTTGTCCAATTCATCTTTGAGATCTGACACCTTCTTCTCCAACCACGAAGTTTTAGCAGAAGATTTGGCCTTCTCCTTCTCCACTTCAACTTTGAGATCTGACACCGTCTTCTCCAACAAAGTCTTCTCTAACAAAGAAACGTCATCAGGTTTAGTATCAGATTTGGCCTTCTCCTTCTCCAACTTAACTTTGAGATTTGACACCGCCTTCTCCAACCAAGAAACTCTTTCACGAGCCTTAGAAGATATGGCCTTCTCCTTGTCCAGTTCAACTTTGAGATCTGATACCGTCTTCTTAAACCATAAAACTTTAGGTTTAGTAGCAGATTTGGCCTTCTCCTTGTTCAATTTTTCTATGAGATCGAACAGTTTCTCCCCGAACCACGAAGCTCTAGCATCAGATATGGCCTTCTCCTTCTCTAATTCAACTTTGAGATCTGACACCGTCTTCTCCAACCACAAATTTTCTTTAGAAGCAGTAGAAGATTTGTCCTTCTCCTTGTCCAATTCAATTTTGCGTTCCATACACACCATCTTAAGATTCTTGACGTTTTCCTCGAGTTCTTGGATCCGAACCGCATCTTCATTTTTCTTCTTCCACTCCAACCAAACATTATCAAGCTTTGACTTCAACCAGTCCACCTTGAAACCCTTGTCCATTAGATCAACCCACCTGTTGTATACCGTGTCTAGTTCAATCTTTGAGAAGCTCTCTGGAGGCCTTTCTAGTGCTTCGATAAGGTCGAGTAGAGTATTGATGAATGCTGTCTTTATCACTCTGCTTCTTGGTTTGATATCTACTGCAAAGTTTGGGTGCTTCGCGAAAATCCGGCTCAGTGAAATAACCTGTCCAAAAACAAGAAAAATATATAAATTTATGCTAACCAAATCCAAACTCAGGTTTTATATCTTATGGATTAATTCTTAACTTACTTGAGAAGAAAGAACACGGAAACCTCTGAAATCTACCAACTCATTCCCAGTCTCAACTCCTTTATGAACAACTTCAGTAACATTAGTGTAGACTTCAATCATGAGTGTGTTGTTCTCTAACAACTCTTTATCTTGTAACTTGGAAAGAGGCATCGCCTTTCGAAAACCCCAGCCAGGGATCTTAGCACGAAACAACTCAGATCCTTCAGTAAAAACAAATCAAAAGAAGATAAGTTTAAGCTTTTTTTTCCCCTCTTCATAAATTAGATATGTACTTATACAGATTCAAAACTTGGAAGATAAATTTATTTTACCAGATGTTCTATGGATCTCTTTGCCTGATTGATTCCAGATAACGAACCGCATATTGACTCGCCTTTTCCATCCAGGTTGTAATGATTCAGGGTTTGCAACGCAGAGATACAGAGACAAGTAACCATTAACGTCTTCTCCCTTGGGATGAAGTAGAACATACCTGAGAGAAAGAACAGAAAAAAAAACAGAGGATTAAACCCTAGTTAGGGCTACGTACGATACAAGTTTATTTGTAGAATTATTCTAGACAATTTTGAGTTTAAGTTATGATTCGGTTCTTGTCGTTTTACCATTCGTAGCCGCCGCTTGAGAATAGAGTAGACGTCATTGGAGATTTCCTTTCGGAGAAGTTGTCTATCATCCATGTAAAACTCTTCTGCAATTCCGTGTCCATCATCATCATAAAAAAAGCTTTCTTAATTTTAGGGTTTGGTACTTCTAGTGACGAACAAAGAACAAAGAGACTTGTTTGATACATAAATCACCTTTTCCTTTATATAGGAAGCGATACAAACCTTTTCTGAAAAGTTTTTAATGAAAAATCCCTTCAACTATCGCCGGATTTAGAAAAGCTCCCTAAACTATTTTTTTAGCACCCTAAACTAAGTTCCGTTATTAAAATTAACCCTGCCGTTAAAACGCAACGTCAAACCCTGTAAAAGACATCATTTTTGTTTAAAAACGTCAAGGCGTTTAGAGGAAAACAGCACGATGTGCACCATTGCTATCTAACCTCACGACTTAACCCGGAAACCAAAATCTCAGAATCCCAAACTGTTGCCATAAAAACATAGTTTGGTAGTGTTAGATTTGAAGGCCGATTGATGCTCCTCACTCATCGATTCGCCGTAATCAGATAAAGGATTTCACAGAGCAGATTTGTACTTCACCTGGTTCGATTATTCGAAGATGATGAGGTAAGTAAAATTCTTTTGGTTGTTCTGTTCACAGTGATTACGTGACATTGAAGTTTAGAATCTCAAAAAAGCTTTGCAAGCAAACAAAAAAGACAAGTCAAAACGATACAAGATTTGGACTAAACAAACAAGAAATTGAAAAAGAGAAGAACGAAGTCAAACAAGGATTTAAAAATGATTTTCCTTGTTTCTTTTGTTTTTGTCTTTTCTGAACCACTAGGTCCACCACCAACAAAGAATTAAAAATGTTTCTTCTTTTGTTCTCTTTAATCTTACAAATCCAAACATAGTCGTGTCTATGCAGAACGATGAAATAAAAATGATTTTGATGTCTTCTTCTCTGTTGAGTTTGCAGGACGAGTTTCTTTCGAGTACATGTTGGTGGTTATTAGGCAGCTGATGGTTCATACAACGGGGGTGATATATATAAGGCGTTGTAGGGTAGAGTATCAATATCCAAGTTTATCAATGCTCGTATATATGGTTCAGAACGAGGGTTTTGCGGAAAATATGAGTAAGTTTTCATATTTTTTATCAGGAATAGAAGACCATAATCGTAAGAATTGTCTTGTGATCTCGATGTTGCATGCAGAAATGCTTAACTATTCTCAAGGTTTAGAAAGTATGAATCTATTTGTTGTTAGGGCTGATGATCATTATCTCGAAGGTGTGTTTATTCGCTCCAATTAGCATGCGATATAGTGAAATGGGCCAGTTTTGGTGACCGAACGAGCAACGCAGTTATCGATAAACCTGTAAAACAAAATATTTAGATATTAATAATTTAAATAAAACTTATAATTAAAAAATAATTATCCCAAAAAAATAATAATTAGTACTATTGCAAAATTAATCATACCAAAAAGTGGCTCGAGGTTTAAACGGATGAAGGACCCTAACCCGTGTCTCACGTTTAGGTTGGCGGAGAAGCTCAATAATCCACATCATAAGAAGCGGGTTTGGCGGTGGAGAGGCCTCATTGTGATCATCGGGATGATCTGCTTCGTCTTCGTCTGCCTCTGGCTGAAGCGGTGGCGGTGGCGGTGGCGGTGGCGGTGGCGGAGCTCGTGGTGGAGCCCGTGGATGATAGTTCGCAGCGTGCGAACCCGACCCTAATCCTGATCCTGATCCGCGACGACCATCCACGAATCCGGGAATCGTAGCATCCTCGCCAAATAACTGTCTGTATGAAAGTGGTCGCTCTGCCTATAAAATAAAACAAATTTATTAAATTAAAATATGTAAAATATAAATTCATAAATTCATTTTTATTTTCCATAAATACATAAATAAATAAATAAGAAAGTTGTAAAATAATTTGATAGAACAATTAATAAATTCTTAAATTTTATATATAAAATATGAATTAAAACACACAAATCAATTTGAAAAATAATTTTATAAAATACTTGTCAATTCACAAATCCATAATTTTATATTTGAAATTCTTTTTTATTTTACTTTCCATAAAAAACTTGTAAAATAATTTCATAAATAATTCATAAATTAGTTTTTATTTTCCATAAATTTATAAATTTTATATATAACTTATCAATACAAACACATAAGTCCATAAATAAATTGTAAAATAATTTCATAAATTTTAAATCAAATTTTTTTATATTTTCCATAAATCAATCAATTTAACTTGTCAAATTATTTGATAGAGCAATTTGAAAAATAATTTTATATTTCCATAAATAACTTGTAAAATACTTGTAAATTCGTTTCTTATTTTAAATAATTTATATGCCTGAAGAAGACACAACAACTCAGCCAACACAATCCTCCATTGTTTCTTAGAGAATGATGATGATCGGTTTCTTATTTATGCTTTTAATTAGGATGCTCTGTTTTATGTTAAAACCATGTTGTTTTGGATTTTATTTTGCAACACCTTTAAGAATTTATGATGTTTAATTTTTGGATACATGTAAGGATGGTTTCATTCAAGAATGGTTCAGTTTCAAATTTAAAACCGATTGGTTTTTAATTTTAAATTAAATACCAATAACCGAAACCGAATTCATCTTACAAGAACTGAGAATCGATCTAAGAGACCTTTTGACATGTTTTTTAAAGGAATAGGAAAAAAGAACAAAGATAGATCTCAGGCAAAGCCTAGAGGTCGTTGGTTCGAGTGGATCTTGAGACGAAACTAATATTACAGGCTGTGGTTTCGGGTCTGGGAGATTAGGGCTCCGGCCCGAACAAAACATAGATAGAGAATGAAAAAAAGAAGACTATGAATACAAAATTGCTTGAAGATAAAACGAAAAAAAAAAAAATTGCTTGAAGAGAAAATTATAAGCACTTGAAACAGAGAATTGACCTCATCTATATGCTTTATATGATGTTTACGCAAAAGTTCTTGAGATTAGAACACATTAACCGGATTATCTGTTTTCTGAATGAAAACTCCTCAAGCTTTTTGACTATATAGTCTATAAAACATATTTAATGTTTTAAGGTTGAGAAACAAGAGAGGAAAAATCTCTGTATAAAAAAATCTATGAACTCAAACGAATAAACTTTATCAGCAACAGTAGCAGATTTGATCTTCTCTTTCTCCAGTTCATCTTTGAGATCCGACAAAGTCAACTCCACATACTTGATCCGTTCCTCGAATTTTTTGACCTGAGAATCATCAGAATTTGCTTTCTTCCTTTCCAAGGAAACCTCGTCAAGCTTTGTCATTAACCAATCTAGCTTAAAGCCCGCTTCTGTTAACTCGCTCAACTCGCTGTGAGCGTTGCTTAGCTCAATCTCCGAGAGACTCTCTGGAGGCCTATCTAGCGTCTCAATGAGACCGAGGAGAACATTCATGTATGCTGTCTTTAACACTTGGTTCTTTGGTCTGATATCTACTGCAATGTCTGGGTGCGCCACGAAAATCGAATTCACTGCCTGAAACTGTACAAGAGAAAGATATAATTATAAAAACCTATGTGTTCATCTAAAGAGAAAAACATTAGTATACAAATCATAGGCTCCTTAACTAACCTGAGTGTTAAGAACATGGAAACCATTGATAACTACCATATCAGTCTCAGTTGATTTTCCTTCATGAACAACTTCAACTAGTTTAATGTAGACTTCAATGGTTAGTTTGTTGTTCTCCAGAAACCCTTCTTCTTGAAGCTTGGTAAGAGGCAACGTCTTAGGGAATCCCCAGTTTGAAGCTTCAGCGCAGTAAACATCGCATGTTTTATCTGTAAGATAAGCACAAGGATATTTTCAACTTTTCTTGTTCATCACTCTATACACAAGTGTTATACTTAGTGACTTAAAATCTAAAAGGTTCCGCAAATGGCCCCTTCTCCTAGTTATATCAGAGTTTTGGAGCTTATTTATGAGTTATAAAAGGTTTGTAATTATTCGTTCACACAATCAATAAAAAACCCTAGACAAAGCGGTATTCGGTTCAATTTTGTTTCTCCTTTTTTCTTTTCTTCTTTGATTTTGTTTTGGTCGAATTCACAACAATAAGTAAAGTTATGATCCTACAAATGCAACCAACACATGGAAGATAATCAAGTTCCTTACTGGTTGATCTGTAGAGCTCTTTGCCGAATTGATTCAACAAAACGACATCAAACTTAGCTCTCCTTTTCCATCCAAGTCTCAATGATTTAGGATTCCAAACACTCAAGTACACAGACAAGTGATCAGAATAATAGTCTCCCTTGGGACAAACAGAAACATACCTTGGAAAGAAAGAAAACCATCAGATTAAAACCCTTAACTAGTTCTAAAAGGAAATACATTGATCTTTGAGAACAAGAAATCTAAAAGATTTTGATTATTCTTGATTTACCATTCGCATCCACCGCTTGAGAAGTGATCCGATTCTAACTCGTCATTCCTTTCGGAGAAGTTATCTATCTCCCATGTAAAAGCCTTCTTCAATTCTGTCTCCATCTGCTAAAAACAATGCTCTGTTAATTTAGGGTTTGGTAGTTCCAAGTGAGGAACAGAGGAAATTCTAAGAAAATGGTTTGGTTTCTTGCTTCAACTCATGATCCTCCCCTCTCTATATATCTCTTTATATAACTAGTCAAACTAAAGCAAGTCTTCCAGTAGAAATAGAAATAACTAGTCATTATTTAAAACAAAATCTGTAATTTAAGATTAGTCATTAATTAGTAGAAATAAGAGTTAAGAAATAAGAACTGTAGATTTTCTTCATTTTTAAGATTTAAAATATCAGATTGTTTGAAAAAAAAAATTATGATGAATAGATTTTGGAACATACATGTAAAGAATCTAAAGATAGAACCTTTTGTCTAAGTATTACCGAAATTTTCAAATGAAAAATTGTCAATCAAAATTAGCAATTATTAAATTAGAATTTTTTTTTTCAAATTTTATCTAAAGCAATATATCCAGTTTGTCGTAGTTGTATCTAGAGATAGTTAAGGAGAATTATTTTGCAACACAGTAACGCAAACATGTTCATCATAACGAAAACATAACAAAAACAGAGAATGTCCTTAAAGATAAAGAAAATGCGTTAATTGCATTATTAATAACCAAGTTCTTGAGAACAAATTCCTTTCACTAGAAAACATAGCTAGTGTTTTGAGATTGAGAAGCAAGAGAGAAAGAATCTCTTTATAAAAAAAATCTATGAACTCAAACGAAGAAAGTTTAGCAGCAGATTTGATCTTCTCCTTGTTTAGTTCAGATTTGAGATCCAGCAAATTCAACGCCATATACTTGAACCGTTCCTCGAGTTGTTGGACTTGAGAACCATCAGAAATTGCTTTCTTCCTCTCCAGGGAAACCTCCTCAATCTTATACTTCAACCAGTCAAGCTTGAAGCCCGCTTACATGAGCTCGATCAACTCGGTGTCAGCGTGGCTTAGCTCAGACTCAGACAAGCTCTTTGGAGACTTGCGCAGTGTCTCGACGAGGCTGTGGAGAGTATTTATGTATTCTGTTTTCACCAATTTTTTCTTTGGTCTGAAACTTACTACAATTTCTGGATGCTTCACGAAGATCCAACTCACTGACTTAACCTGCACAAGAGAAAGATGTTAATAATGTTAAACTACATTTAACATTTCATTCTTCATTAATTTTCCTTAATGAACAGCTTTAACTCACTTTAATGTAGACTTCAATGGTTAGTTTGTTGTTCTCTAGAAACCCTTCTTCTTGAAGCTTGTTAAGAGGTAACGTCTTAGGGAAACCCAAGCCTGAATCCTTGGTGCAGAACAAGTTACATTGTAACACCCGTTCTCCGATCACTTTGAACCCTAGGTCTCGCGTCCTAACTTGCAACACAAGAAATACACCTGCACACACTGAAAAAGAGAAAAAGAGGGTGAGCAATTCTGGGAAAAATTACTCAGTGAGGGAGATCACATCTGCCCACATGATCCATATTAAACAATATTATAATTCAATAAACAAATATACAAAGCCTAAAAATAGTCATACAACAACCAATCTATAACTATCATAACATCATCATCACACACATCACAACACATATCAACATGACTCGATAATATATTCATAACGTTTGACACCTGACACACTTAGGCTGGCCGTCACCTCGAAAGATCGTACGCCACCTTGGGCTCTTCAGCCGGTTTACGGGCTTTAGCGGGATCACCATGTCTTCGCCCTCAGTCCGACACTACACACCTCACACATCATATACCACATATACAACTATAACATAATATTACTATCATTCTTTACCATACTACTTCACAACATAATCTCATTTTATCATTTCATTCAACACATCAATCACTATCCCTAGACCAAGCATACATGCTCACCAAACCATACTATTGCATAACATGAATCCACCAATCCCAACCCTCACATTTGCTTTAAGTCGGTTGACCTTTCTCGCTTAAGTTGACGTTTCTCGTCACGCAGAAACAGATTACTTGTCCCGAAAGAAACGAGTCCACACGGCGACTCCCGTAGAACTAAAAGTCCATCTTGATATCTATGGAGAGCTGAGAATATCACGGTTCCAACGCCACCAACGGAGAAGCCGTCCGATGATCCAATCGCTGCCGGTGAAGCTCCGAAGTTACCCTCTCGAAACTGCCCAAGCTTTCCTCTTCTTTCTTTTGTTTGATTCTCCTCCACTCGCTCCTTGTTGTGGATCTGATGCTCAGCCATTACAACGACATCTCAATCACCACATATCATCTCTGGTCACCGTCGCTGTTCGTCCGTGCCGTTGTTGCCCTCGTCGGTACCACCGTAGCCTTCATCATCTCGAACCGTGACGTCTCCGCTTCATCGCCAACTTCCTGTCTCGTCACATCTTCCTCTTCTCCTTCTCTTCTTGTTTCCTTTCCTTTATATTCTTGTATTCTTCTTCACGATCTCATAGAGACCAATTCTTCTCTCTATTCTCCTCTTTCTTTCTTCTTCTCTTCCTCTTCTTCACGACCTCTCTCTGCCTCACCGCCGATCTCTTTTCTTTGTCCTCTCTGACTTTCCATTTCTTCTCCATCCTTCTCCTTTGACTCTACGGCGCTTCCTCCCCCAAAACCAAAACTAACGCTAGGGCTTACTCGATATAATAAAATTGACTTTAGCTTGGTTTTATTATATTAAGGCTTTACCAAAACGTGGGCTTAAGGCTTCATATAATTTGAAATAAGCTCCTCTGTCCACTCCAAATTATTACAATAAAGCTTTGTTATACCATCTTCCGGTCCAACCGTATTCTCGCATTAACCCAACAAAACCAATTAAGTTTCCTTGAATAATACGTTAGGGTTTAATCCAAATTTTTGGAATAGGGCTGTGACATACATGCTTCTGTAAGACATGAACAAAAAAGATTGAATATTAATCAACTTTTCTTTTTCTTTATCAATCTAAGATTAGTACATAATTTCATTCACCAGATGTTCTATAGAGCTCTTTGCCGGATTGATTCAACATAACGAGGAAATGACTAGCTATACTTTTCCATCCAGGTCGCAATGATTCATGATTTGAAACACCAAAGTACACATACAAGTGATCAAAACCACAATATCCCTTGGGATAAACTCCAAGATACCTATTAGAAAAAGAAAAAAAAAAACCTCAGATTAGACCTTTTTAATTAAGGGTAATTCTAAAATCGAATACATCAAATATTTGACAACATATTACTCTAGGAATCAAAACCAAATGACAATCATGTTATTCCAAATCTCAGATTAGACCTTTTTAATTAAGGGTAATTCTAAATTCGAATACATCAAATATTTGACAACATATTACTCTAGGAATCAAAACCAAATGTCAAGGCTTAAAGCCCAACCACATCGTGGGTGATTGGTTCGGCTGTAACTGTAAATTAATTGCTGTAGAATTTTTGCTGTAAATGTTTCGGCTATAACTGTACATTTTTTAATTAAGACTTGTCTACAGCCTTAATTTTTACCAATCATGTTTTTCTTAAAACCTTGTCTACAACCTTAATTTTTCTTAAAGCATCATTATGTTACCAATCATGTTGTAGCTTTAATTCTTTAAGTTTCAAACCTACATCCTTTGTTACCAATCATGTTTTTGCTTTAATTCTATAAGCTACAGAATCTTTAATTTTTTTTTAAATTTCTTTTGCTATAACATGTAAAATCTTACAGCCCCATTTTTATGGCTGTACATTTTTTTTTTTTTGAAAAAATTATTTTTAAAAAATGGAAAAATCAAGATAAACACATCGATTTACCTAATTGAAAAAGGTCTAACCTATATATATATATATGTGTGTGTATATTACCGTCACAAAGGTTTGAAGAAACACGTCTTCTTATTTTCTCTTCACCACAAATCAAATTAGTGAGTCTCTTTTCTAGTTTATACAATTTTTTTTTTTTGTTTACTTTTGTCTCCATCTTCTCTTCATGAATGTTTTCTGTATT